>OZ021704.1:12449035-13763955 GCA_963978555.1 Galerucella nymphaeae
GTCTCCTAGTGACCTGTCCACCTTCCTGAGAAGGATAGGATGGACGATGACCTAGGAGGACAACTCCTCGGGAGGATGTACAATGGGTCACATGTGGCCCAAGTGCTGTGAGCCTACACTCGCCCTCCCTACTCTACTATTACACATTCAATGATCTAATAATTCAACTGATAATTCTGAACACACTGCGAAGAGATGTTTAGTACTTAATCGTGGAATACACTCAACGAATGTGACTATTGAGCTGTGAGAGAAAATTCGCTAGAATTCATTACATCAATGAGTTAATAATTTTTTCACATTTTTAAAAAAGTCAGCATAACTCGGAGCCCTCTGTTTTTAGGTATAGGGAAACATTATGAAACAGTATTTTATTTTTAGGGGGCAATCAGAAAATGCAATAATCAAATATAGGGTGTGTTCCATAAGAAAAATATAACTTTGATACGTCACATTTTATTGGAACACCCTTTATATTTCAAAACAATTTTAAAATGTAGCCTATATAAATGTACAGGGTTTTTCATAATATATGGACCCTTCCATATCTCATTTATTATTTGTTATAAATAAAAATGTCTCAAATAAGAGTTGAATGGTTATTAAAGTAGTTTTTAAAACTCAACAAAAATATTATACAGGATGTCCCAAAAAAGAGAGTCAGAGCCAAAGTGTTTTTTCTTAAATGGGACACCCTATTTATTTTTATATTTTTGAATTGTTCACTTCAATCCGAATTCAACAATATATAATTTTTTCTTATAGTCCAACCTTCACAGTTCAGAAAATATATACGACAGAGTAAGATGTAGTAATCTATCGATTGGAATTCAGTAATATATTTTTTCTACTCCTGTTTTATAATATACTTATTAAAAGACTAAAATCTGTATCATAATGAAATTCATTATGATACAGATTTTTAAGCCAGTAGGAATGCGACATTCGCACAATATTTAGTATATAGCCATGGATACCTGGTTGACATTTCTGAAATTAATCATATTAGGTCTGTTCCCTGCAATAAAAGTGTAGCACTGAGCTATACGATTTTATTTATTTTAATAACTAATAATTGATTAAATAATTTCTATTAACCGGAGTAGAAAAAATATTGTATGCCACTTTCATGTAATGGCCATTAATACACTCGCATATTATACAATGTCCGCCATAAAGTTGGAACCATATGGGAATTTTTTTTATTATTGTAGTTAAATAACAACTTTGGATAGCAATCACTTCTGCTTCTAAAATAACCTAAAATGCGCCAAGTCAAAGTTGACAGGTAACATCTGTCAATTGTCAAGTTCGTAATTTTGGAAAAAATGTCCTAAAAACGGGTCAATTTGTTGAAATTTCGAAAAATGTTACTTGGAAATTATGATTCTAATCACATTTTATGCATATGTGCCGATTCTGAGAGAGAAATTTTGATGTTCAATAAATTTCATATTTTCGTACTTTTTAATTCACCCCCGTATCTGGCGACTTTAAAATCATTTGAAACTCTTTAAAGTAGTATAAAGGCTACCATTCCATTGCATATTGTGATCATAATATTCGTACGTAAGCTGGTTTTGAAGATTATTGATATTTTCAACTAAAAAAGAGGTAGTCTCTGGATTATTTTCCAAATTCCAAAAAAATCAGGAATTGTTTTTCATTTTTTTCTTTATTAAACTTCAGTTGGATAGTACGAAAATGGTTTTAATTATAATCTGAATATCTTAACGCATAACGACTACTTCAAAATTACATAATACATCAAATAAAGAGATCACTTTAAAGGAAATTACATCTCCGTGATGAAATGCCGTTGAATGAAAGGTCGCGTTTGGTTTTTCAGCAAGATAGAGCATCAATTCACAGTACTGTAATTTTTAAACATTTTTTTCAGAGGAGAATGGATCGGGAGGTTTTCTGAATTTCTTTGGCCGGCGCGATCCCCCGATTTGACCATAATGAGCTTTTTGCTTTGGGTATATTTAAAAGAAAAAGTATACCAAAGAAGGCCTTTTCAAAATGTGGATCATTTGGAAGATGTTATAGGGGAAGAGTGTGCAAATATACCTAGGCAGTTTTTACTAAATGCTGTCAGGGAATTTAACCGTTGAACAGAAAAAGGGCCTCCGAAGGAAGGCACACGGAGATGTAATTTCCTTTAAAGTGTTCTATTTCTTGTTTGTAATTTTGAAGTAGTCGTTATGCGTTAAGATATTCAGATTATGATTAAAACCATTCTCGTACTATCCAACTAAAGTTTAATAAAGAAAAAAATGAAAAACAATTTCTGATTTTTTTGAAATTTGGAAAATAATCCAGAGACTACCTCTTTTTTATTTGAAAATATCAATAATCTTCAAATCCAGCTTACGTACGAATATTATGATCACAATATGCAATGGAATGGTAGCCTTTATACTACTTTAAAGAGTTTCAAATGATTTTAAAGTCGCCAGTTACGGGGGTGAATTAAAAAGTACGAAAATATGAAATTTATTGAACATCAAAATTTCTCTCTCAAAATCGGCACATAAGCATAAAATATGATTAGAATCATAATTTCCAAGTAACATTTTTCGAAATTTCAACAAATTGACCCGTTTTTAGGACATTTTTTCCAAAATTACGAACTTGACAATTGACAGATGTTACCTGTCAACTTTGACTTGGCGCATTTTAGGTTATTTTAGGAGCAGAAGTGATTGCTATCCAAAGTTGTTATTTAACTACAATGATAAAAAAAATTCCCATATGGTTCCAACTTTATGGCGGACACTGTATAATCGCCTGCGGCTCGTTTCGTATCCTACAATATGCTCGTGTCTTAATGGCTATCATTACATGTTCGTTGCATAAAATACTATTATCTACAACTGTCATGTAACGAGTACGATTTGACACTATTTTTAGTGTCATAATGACGTATATTACCGCACTAGTGCGTTTTTGATTACATTACCGCACTAGTTCGGTAATGAGAATCTGGAAACATATCAATACCAGAATTAAATATTTAAAATAACACTCGAAGCTGCATTTTCAATTTCCGAAAGGAGATTGTCTTCGCTTGAACTCATTTTTATAGATTTTTGTTCATTCAAATTTTAAAATTTGATGACATAAGTAACTAATTTATTTTATTCCCACATCCTTGCTTGTCTTTGATGATATGGTCACAAAATATGATACACAGTACCTTATGTTTGCAGTCAATATTATTAAAAATACGTTGGATTGGAATTTTTTTTTAATTTTATAATAGGCGTAGGTACTGTTTATAATACTAATAAACAGTTGTAAATAAAATTTTGTACGTAACACGTGTGATAGGAATTATTAACGCACTTATGTGATTACACGACTAGGCCTTATAGTTTAATTTGGGCTTATTTGGTTTGATATTACTTTATTTTGTAAATAAATTTAGTGAATTCCAATCGATAGATTACTACATCTTACTGTATCGTATATATTTTCTGAACTGTTGAGGTTAGACTACAACAATTATATATTTTCGAATTCGGATTGAAGTGAACGATTTAATAAAAAACTCTTTTGCTCTGATCCTCATTTCGGGGACATCCTGCATAATATTTTTGTTGAATTTTGAAAACTACATTAATAACCCTTCAACTCTTATTTGAAACATTGTTTTCTGTATCAAATAATAAGTGAGATATATAAGGGTCCATATATAATGAAAAACCCTGTACAAACTACTGAAGTGACAAACATTCTAAAATCTTTATCGTTTCGCCATAAACCTCCGTCCCGCTAGTCGTGATTCACCCTGTATATAACTATACATCCCCATGGGAATTGTAGTCACACCCAAGTGGGTGTCTTGTCTTTATTTAACATTGTAGTATATTTTTTTATTCCTAGATATTGTGATCTTTTACTTTATGTTTCACTTCCTTCACATTCTTGATATTTAAATCCGCGTTTACTTGGTCTTCCCATCTAGTTTTAGGTCTTCCGCTAGCTCTGTCTACAACTGGTATCCATTCTGTTATTTTTCTCAGTGTTTCATCTCCACTTTTTCCGTACCTGTGTCCGTACCATCCCAGTCTGCGTGCGTTTATAAATTTTACGATGTCTTCCTCATTATTTTTTTGCACAATTTTATAATTCATTAGTCTTCTCCATTCTCCTTCTCCCGTTTTAACTAGTCCGTAGATTTTCCTCATAATTTTTCTATCGACTATCCTTAATCTATTTTCTTCTATTTTTGTCAGATATTTTTGTAAATAATTAGAATTAGAATTGTCTTTGTTATTTAGCTCAATTTCTTCCATTTTTTGCATTATCCATTTATTTTTTTCTCCGTTTATTACTTATTTGTATTTTAAAGGAACAACACGAATATAATAAAACAGACTGTTAAGTTATATTTTAACACGTGGCTTTGTATGCGTTATAGCATAAACTCCTTTTTTGCATGATCTGCTTTATTTATATTCGTTTCTTCCTATTGTTTTCTTTTATAGTTCCTTATACCAGTTTTTCTCTTTTTTCTGCAGCTCTGCAGCCGGCAGATTACAACTTCAAGACAAGTTTATGTTTAAAATTTGAGGCAAGTTTTGGTCAAAACAACTTTAAGACTTCTACAACACAATTTCGCGCCATCTGAAGATTCCCATCGAAACTAATAGCTCTGTTCAAGGTCATGTAACCTACGAGAAATGTCTTCGGGATAAGTGGTTTGTGGGTCCACAGCCTGTTAGGCTGAGAGCTGCAAACAACCCCAGCCCTTTAAGATGAGTTCCTTCGTCTTATCTTTAGCGTGTGCAGGAGTTAACTATTGTTGTTATTTGTTTTTTTAGGATATTCAAGTTATGTTGAATTTTCAAACACTTATAAATAAAAAATTATTATTTTCATTATTTGTATTGATTATTCAACAAGAAATAAGGAGCAGGTGGTTTCATTTTATTTAATTTTTTGGTAGCTCAACGTTAATTTTTACAAGGTGTTTCCAGATTTCCACCTTTTGCTTTCGTTTTTCTTTGCATTCTTTTCGCTTAAAAGATGTCAAATTTAATATTAATTGCACACCCCATCCCAGTGATAGCGCATAAAATAAATTAATTGGTGCCGAATTCCACTCCCTGAGTAATCCTAATATATACCCAAAATATAAAAACTAACGCTTTTAATATATATTTGTGATTGCAATAATGTAGAAATAATGAAAATAATATTTGTATCCAGTTACTTAGTGATAAGTAGAGATAATAATGACAAAGAATTTCCTAAGTGGTAAATAAGTAATTATTTCCATTATCTGTTAACCTTATGACATGCGTTGAAAACATAATACAAAAAATTATTTAGTTTCTGAAATAAAGCCTTTAAATTTAGTCAAAACTCAAAAACAACTGGAGCTGTTGTTAATAAAACTACGTTATTATCTATCTCTGAATGATGGATCAGTTAAACTCATTCCGCAATTTAGCTAGTTAATTTTTATTAGTGGTACACTTTAGACTACGGTGAGTGCGTGAATGGATTCACAGTGAAGTTTCATATGAGAGTGATTATTTTTTTGATTTTATATCTTTTGTTGGTTTGTAAATTAACATGGTAAGTAACTATGAATATATTTTTAACAATCTACTTCGAAGATTTATAAAATTATGATCTTTAGATATGTTTTGTTAATATGGGCAAATGCATTCCTAAATACTTCTTTTGCAGGGTCCATTTCACAACTGTAAAACTAAATTTATCTGAACCACAGATACTTTTTTAAATTGAAAATCGATACTGTATGATCTTAACAATTTAATTTTGAAAATGTACAGTATTATAACACAAAGAAACTCATAGTAATTTTGAATCATTATAAAGAACTATATTTATAAAGAATAGCAGTAGAAAAATAATTTTGTACTTAATGATTGATATGTGACGTTAGATTGGGCGAATATTAAGGAAATTCGTCTATTCTTCAGTTAATTAGTTTGTAATCAACTATCACACAAACTGGATTCGTTTTGTCCCCTACTAAATAAATAACAACAAAAAATTTGTGAAACATGGGGTGTAATAGAAAGTTAAAATCTGAGGAAATGAGTTTGTTTGTAATAACCGCTAAGATGATATCATATGATTTCCTGGTAATTATGTGTCCTCAATTTTTTTTTGAGAATAATAATTTTTTTCTGTAGCCGTCCTGAAAATAGAGCTTTCGGTATGATTTATTAAATCGAAAATGAAACTTACACAAATAATACCGAAAGTAGCTATTTTCGGAATGTTTTTTTACTTTCGGGACGATTTTTTTACTTTCGGGACAATTTTCAATATCTATGTAACCTTGGTAATGACATTTACGGCATTTTTATTATGACATCTCTTGTCAAAATAAATTTTTTGATAGTTCCACTGTATTTTTAATTTTCCAATCCAGAAATGCAAATCGACAACGAAAGGGACGAGGAAATAATCATTCCACAATCCACATTCCAAATCAGTGAAACTGCTAATAGTAATAATCGTACAATTAGTGTATGTAAGCAATATTTATAGTATTCATCCCTGATATTTTTCTCTAATAAACGGCTGCAGAAAAAATATTGTACGTAACGCTACCGGAAGGTGATTTTATGGGACTCGCCTACGGCTCGCCCTGGAGACTACTCATCCCGTAAAATGTCACTTACGGGAATTTTTACGTGAATAACTATAATCAGCAAAGAGACATCGATCAATATTAAGTACATGGACTTTAAAAGATCCCCCACTTTTTCTATATTATTAAATTTGTGTTTCTTGTCGCTACTACAGCTCACGGAAACCTTATGTGAATTGTGGAGTATTCATCAATACCCCTAGTCTATTTTAAGAGTAAGATATTAATTTCAAGAAAACATATTCGTTTTCTGTGTAAATATTGATTTATTAAAATAGCAGAGCGCTTTCGGCTATTAAGCCATCTTCAGTGCTTACCTGCAAGTAAGTAAAAAAGTTGGAAATTATAAAAGAAGTAGATAAAGAATTACTTACTCGTCAGGTAATTTATACAAGAAACTTAGACAACACATTGACGTCATGAATTAAAATTACATTAAAATTAAAATGATCCCCTGTTTAGGGTTTGTTGAATTTAGATATTGAACATTATTAAAAATTTTTTTGTTAATATTATTTTAAACTGAACTCCGAACACGTGTTCGTCTAACGGATGTTGAAGTGACACTCCTTCAATTTTAAAAAATTAGCATATGACAAATGACAGTGAACATAGAACTCAATCATTCTAACAAAAGTTTAAAACTGACACTGTAGAAATCTTTTTCAAATGTCCCAAAACAGACATGTAAACTTCCTGAATAAAATTAAAGGAAAATTTGATATTAAGGTCTAATGGGAACCTATCAAATTATAAAATACTGAAAAAGATTAAGGGTCTAATGAGAACCCATTACTAAATCTAATTCAAAATAGAAAATTCACATATATGTCAAGAGACATCCAAAAGTAAACAAATCAATTTAAACAATTAAAATGTTAATGCAAATAATAATGAAATGAATTTTCTGAGAATGATTCCAAAAATAGTTATTTATGCAACAAGTGCAAAAAGTGAGTGTTTTTTGCACGCGACGTGAAATTGTCCAACGAGGTCTTTAGGCCGAGTTGGACAACACGTCAAGTGCAAAAAACACGTTTTGCAAGAGTTGCATACAATATTTTTTCTAAATTCATGCAAAAACTGGAAAATTAGAATATAAATATGTTGAGAGCCTAGTCTAACCTAATCAATTCAACCCGTTCTTCTTTTTTTGTATCTTTATGGCCTCCACCTTGTCAGTACTCAATCATAGCTGGTTTTCGCCTTGACCATTTAAATTTTAAATAATTCAAGATTTTTGCAGAAATTGTAACTCGTTGAGACTAAGTAGTAAGATATACATATATTATTGTTGTATTAAAGCAGGATCAGATACTTGCTATGGATTTTTATTTAATTTAAATGTTTATGTTTGTCATTAATCATCACAAAACTGACACAAGAATGACAGATGAGTGCAATAAAATATTTTATTGCACTAGTGCAATAAAGTACTACTTTTTGCATTAAATGTGGTTCACAAAAGTGTTGTTTTTTGCATGAATGTAGAAAAAAAAATTAATTGCCTTGCTTCGCAGTTTTTTTACAGCAACGTTAACTTGTTGTCGAACCCTCCAAATATTATAGTTTACAATTTTTTACTGATGCATATTTGACATTTATAAACAGCTGGTAGCTGGAGGTCAGATCTGGAGATTATGATTGGTAGTCTATTTGTTATTGATGTTTACATTCGTCAAAAAAATCTATGAAGCTCACACTTTCCAAGTCATTGTATATTTTAAACGGTATTTTCTTAAATAGATAGTGGAGTATATTCAGCACATCAAATTAATCTTGTTATCTAATTAACCAATATCATTATTCTTTGATATGTGTGTATATATTGAAAGTTAGTTATTATCTAACAAAAGTATTTAAGTATCATATATCCCGATAACTAAAAACATTTCCTATAAAGTATATGACTTATCTACAATCATTTCACAAAATTATTACTTAATAAGAAGAACCGTGTCAGTGGTCTTTAATCGTTCAATAAATCTTCTGACTTCATTTAAGTCTCTGAATCTTGAGTAAATGGACCTTATAGAAATTTAATGCAAAGTTAATCTATTCTGTTTAACCTAATTTATCAGTTAATAAATTTTTAATAGAAGTGATTCATGAAATATAATTATTTATACAGGTTCAAACAAATAGTACCTATAAAGGAAGACGTTATATAAAAAATATCATTGTATACCCATCGGTTGGAGTATTCCATGGGCTGAAACCCTAACCTAACAAAGAAAACAATTTTTTTTGGAAATTAGTTTTATTCATCAACGTAATTTCCATCAAGAGCAACGCAATAATTACAGCGCCGCTCTAACATTTCAATACCATTTTTGTAGAACGATTTATCTTTTGCCTAAAAATAGACCTCAGTTTCAGCGATAGCCCCTCATTCGAGCAGACCTTTTTCATTGATATCTCATGATATATTTACGATGTCATCAAACTCACGCAACTATTTTGTGGATCTTTTTGGTGTTTTCTGGTGTTCCGCCTTATTGGGACGTCCACTGCATTCCACATCATCGGTGTCTTGCGACCAAGTTTGAAGTCAGCAAGTCGTCGTTCTATTGTTGTTTTTGATAAAGCGGTGTCCACGTAACACTAATCAAGCCATTGCTACGCTTGAACGGTATTTTCCCCATCATTTTCATCCTTTATTTTGAAAATATACACAATAACTCACGAATTAATGAATAGAATATGATATTAAATTTTGACAGCTGTCTTTTTAAGTTTGGTACTAACAGAAGAACAGGCGATAGCAATAAAACTAGCGCCATCTATTTTTGATGCCCGGAAATTTTCAGTCCATGTAATATATTTCATTTTACTCACAAACAGCTTTGAGTAGTGAAACAGGTTATACCCAATGATGAAGAATGCAAATGTTTAATTTTCCATTTTACATCGACAAAAAAAATTATAGTGATACAATGGAGTATCAGTTCTCAACTATCTATATGCAATTAAGGGTTGAATTAGGTTTTCACAAGATAAAGAGATATATTTATCTTCAAACAGTCTCCCTTATTCACTTAAAATTTCCATAAATATCATTTTATTAATAGATGTCATGATATATTCACTTAAAATTTCCATAAATATCATTTTATTAATAGATGTCATGATATATCATAATTAAACTGTGAGCAAATAATTTTATTATATTTGTATCTGTAGATATGATCGAAAATTTGTTTTTTATTGTACAGAGAGAAACGATCGTACTTAAAACGTTAATTTTTAATTCTATTTTCTAAATGGTATGAAGAATGAGATAAATTTATCGAGACAATCAAAGATTGCCTGAACAAAAATATTATCACACCATTTTTTAATGATAACGAGCTCAAGGAATTAGTATTAATCTTAATGAGTATTGTGATGTGCAATAAAATATTATTTAAAAGATAAGCTCTATATTATCAAGACAATAAGAACGTAATTTTTATTAGTAACCACTATAATTACAAGAAAGTAATTTTAATTATGATATATTTCTTGAAATTTCAATAGAAACCATTACAAATGAGCTGCTAGAGTTTATCAAATCTGGAAAAATATATACGCTCACAAAATTAATTTGCAAAAACATAACAGATAATTTAGAAACGTTAAAATGGTGGTTATCACATTTTTGTGACTTTTCGGACGTTGATCAATAACTTTACTTTTTGACCAAGATGCCTTAGGTAAGCAGCAAAAGCAACTATGCGATTCTGAAAAATTTAAATGCACTTAGTCTTTATTGTAAGTTTCAAGTTTTTAATAAATGCATTTTAACCTAATCACTTCTAACATATTTTGTATCGGTAGTTTCGACTTTTTACAAGCTTTTATTTAGTGTCACATGTCCCGGTGTCTGTTGTTAAATTTTGCTCACTTCCTGACATCCAATTGAATTGAAATATTGACAACACGTTAAGTTTGGAGGACAATGCAAAGAGCTAAATGTCGTTATCTTAAATCCAATATAGTGGATGCTCCAAGATCAAGATTTAAATTAAAACTAAGGAAGCTGGCCCCAACTTTCAACGAAGAAATTAATTTATTCCATGAATTCGTCAAAACGCAGGCGTCAAGCACTGACCACAGAAATCTATTGGTGATTTGTGTTGAGTTATTATTTACAGGGATTTCATGTTTGAGAATATTTTTATGGTTTGAATCAATATTTTTCGTAAATAAGTTGGTTTACGTTTAATATTTATAGTCTGTATGACAACCCAATTACTATTGGAAGTTTTCTCAAAATGACTGAAAAGACTGCGCATGTTCGGTTGAATTATTAATTAATGTTGATTGAACAGCTGACTATTCTCAGTTTAAATTTAATTTTGATGTAAAATTAGTTTCAGCTTAGTTGATGCTGCATGAAACCACTGTTTATTACAAAGGCATGAGAAATAATATACTTCCATCATTATTCTATTTAGAAGATTTCTACATCTCCAATGTCCCCACATTTTTAATTATACATGTGAAAAAAGTGAGTACTTTCTTATAATTTCCAATTTTCTTTTCCACACCATATTCGTTTTTATTGATATTACTATACTTTAAGTTGATGATGTTAGTTTGACTGCCTAGTATTCCTTGAATTGTTGGATTTTCATAAGGTCATTAATTTTATTTATTATATTACCAATGTAATTATCAAGTATTGCTTTTCTTGAGAATTTTTTGAATATTTCAAAATTGTTTAAGTCTATTTGTATTTGATTTTGGATTGTATTTCAAAAATTTTAACTTAACTTCATGAGATCTTCATATTAAGTATGCTGTTTCTATTATAGCCTGATGATGGTAAATTGTACCGAAACTAGTAGCTGAATGATTGTCCGTTGTTGGACATAATTAAATTATTGTGGTTTGGACTTTGAGTTTCAATTGAACCTCTTGTTTGAAAGTCGCTTTTGTTGAAGTCGACTTTGAAGTTATTGTGAATGGCAAATTTCGTACTGACTTGTGTGCCAGCAAATTGATTACGAATGTATCCTCCCCTGCACTCCAGGTGTAGTGTTGTGAATGCAATATCGTTGTAATGTGTTCTTCAATCAATTCAATTTTCTTTAACAGTTCAAATTGAAGCATGACTTACGTTTTGTAAAATTTTTGAATGTGGTCGTCTTATTGGTTCCGTTAATTCGTTGCTGCTCTTACTATTGGTGATTATAACTGAATGAATAATGGTATTTTATTGTTGTGCGCTAGTATTGTAATGGACACAATGAAGAGGTTTATATGCACCGCTGCTATATAAGATTCAACGTATGGAAGATAAATATTTGCCTAGTCTGTATACAGTATTTTTTCATCGCATATATCTCTTATCTGATATAACTATCAGCTTTTCTTCTCAATATGAGCAATTCCTCTGTACATTTCAGGCATGGCCTATTATATTATGCTAGTTTGAGCAAAATGCCCAAATTGTGGTATTGTTCTTATTGCACCCTTAAAAATAAAAGATTTACTGCAAGTGGGTGAAATTACCGGTAAAAAGTTTGTTACCGCAACTGGGACTCTATACTAGAGACAGCATTATAAATAAAGAAAACATAGTTTTTTGAGAGGGCTTAATTATTAAGTCTGGAAAATGTGAAAAATAACTTATCGCTCTTATGTCCTTAAATATTTGCTTTTCTTATCAATATTCTCTTAATACGTGTAATTCGCCTTAAGCGGAATTCTGTTTTCTCATTTCAGCAAAATTTCTGTATTTACTAACCCTGTATGTAAAATATAGTACAATAAGTAAACGAAGTGACTCATATTTACTTAGTAGTGTTAACTAAATTGGGTCTCCAATGTTTTCCAATAATTTATATTAAGAAATTCATGATATCAGAACAATGGAGAGATATAGTTTATCTCTTGTTTATTTATTTTAATGTATTTATTTTTTTCATAAGTGGAAACAATATATTATTTATTACTAACATTGTATATAGGGTGATTATTAGTGTTATAAACTCTAATATCTAAATTTTCAAAAATATGGAAAGAGGTCTAGTGAATTATGATACGACCTTCACAGATGTATCATTGTAGAAGACTCATTTCAAATTGTACAGTTTAAAGTATATGGGGCGCATTGAGTTTATTACCTACGATTTTCAGGATAAACTGTATAAGCTATTACAACCTTATATCATAGCAATAGCGAAGTCAAGCATAATTCAAGTCGGAAGTAAAATACAGGCTGCTGGCTACAATCGATAAGAGTGTTATCCTCGGTTTTATCTGAATACCTTGAGGATTTACAAGGTATTGGACTAATCAATCACCGTATACACTTGAAGCGAGTTAAAGTCAAATTAAACTGCTTTCGAATGATTGCTCGGAAATATAAAAGTGAATAGGGAATCCATAACTAAGTCTAGTATTTGCTTAACAAAAGTTCTGAAATTAATCTTTGGCACATCCTTAAATGAGATATAATGAACATTTGAGCTGCTCTAGAAATAAACATTAAGTTTATGCAAAACACTCGACTGAAATCATCACAATCCTCAAATCCAATAATACCATTGAACTTTTACATAGTTGTCAAAATTATCACAGAATCTGTTTCTTATAAATTATGAAATATGAAAAAGATGCTTAATATACTCTTATAAATGTACAGATTGATACTCATCATTCTCCATTGTTAGATTGTCTTTTAGATAGCATATACATACACATAGATATATTTTTTATTTTATTTCCGGATCAACCACATTGGTTATTAGCGGTGGAAGAGCGAATGATTATTTTGTACATGGGTCAGTTGAACAATACAATAATAATATTTGGTATAGAATCTTGGAATACTTTGAAAATTGAACTAAATTTTGGACAAGGCATTCCTTGAACACTGCAGTTGTTCGGTAGGTGATGCAGTAGTCATGCGACACTATATAGCGGACACTCAATCAAGATATGCTTATTATGATGGGATGCTCACATACTTCAAAATATGGCTGACACTCCTTTGACAATAGATATTGATGGCTGAGTCTGCTATGTCTTAGTCGCAATCTAGTCAGTACATGAACCGATTGGGGGCATGATTTTGCCATGGTCCGAACAGAGATTTGATCTCTCGAGGCTGAAATTACTTCAGGCTATCACACCAATTTTTCAATATTTTGTGTTTGTAGGTGATTTTCAGGTCTATTGGTAATGGGTTTAAATGTGTTATGTGGAATTAATCTTCTATCATTTGCTACTTCTGTTGGTAATTTATCGGCATTTTCGTTACCCACCAATCCTACATGTGAAGGAACCCATAGGAATACGATATTTTTATCCGTATAATTCTGTTTTGATCATATTGACAATGAGTTCAAGGAATCGGTAATTACCAAAAATTTCCGTTTAAGCTCTCCTGCCAAAACTGTTAATTCTGGTGGTAGTTTGTATTTAAAGCATATGCTGGGCGTAATAATGGCAGGTTCAATTTCAGTCAGTTTTTGATGCGTTCGTGTAAATAGAAACGTGCTCAGGAGAGTAATAGTATTGCAAAAGGTGTTGATAATAATTTTTGGATTGGTTTCAGTTCTGACGTCAGTTGTAGTTTAATAAATGAATGTTTAGTTTTGGAAGTCATGGAGGAATAGAGCGATGTTGATTTTGTGATTGAAAGATATGGTATGTTTATGGAAATTTGATAAACTCTTGAATTGAAAGGTTGGTGGGTTTTGTAATGCATACGCTATATTGTGATTGTTTTTGGTAGCGTATGCAAGACTCATAAATCGTCGTCTTTCATGAACTGGAGGTTCGCCCAGTTCCCATAGAAGATTTTCTATAGGAGTACTTCTATATGCCCCAGAAATAATACTAAGAGCATTTTTATGAACAACATCTAGTATTTTCAGTGTTGTCTTTGAAGCTGAACTGTAGGCTAAGGATCCATAATCCATATTAGAACGAATGAGTGTTCTCTATAGTGTTAGTAACGTGGTACCATCAGCACACCATGTTTTGTTTGCAAGACATCTAAGTAGATTAAGACCTCGTTGACATGTTTGAGCTAATCGCTGACGTTTCCAATTTAAAGCTTCATCAAAAAATAACCCAAGTTATTTGATTTCGTGGCCGTAGTTAAGATTTTTGCCATTTAATTCACATACATATTTACTTTCTATTAATGTCTGCTTTATAAGATTATAAAATATCCTAATATGACATATTCTAGGTTATATATTGAAATTTACCCTTTACATAAATTATATTGAGAAAAAACGTTATTACAGTTTTTTTGCAATTCAAACATTACTATGTACAAAATCTATTTTGGAAAAATCGTTAAACAAAGATAGTTTGTTCATAAAACTAATCGTTACCAATGAACATCATAAAATATAATTGTTGAAAATAAGCATTTGAAGATATACTAACAAAATATCCAATCAATATGAATATTGAATCAACTGTACTTTTGAGAATAAAACAATAAAAATTCTTAAATTAAAAACACTGGTAGCTTGACAGCGGGCTGCTTATTTTTCATCGACTAACAAGTTCATAGGTTAATAAAAAGCTTCCTGTCTGCGTTTCCTAGCGGTCGCTATAAAACTGTTATAAAGGTATAACCCTCCAATCCATACCTCTGATTTATACTACATGGGCAATTTTCATGGCAGGTAGGTACTCGTTGATTTCATTTTGTTAAGAAATGAAGTTATTAAGCGTAATTTTACATTACTTTCAGAAGTTATAACTCCAGAAAGGGCTGTTATCAGCTTCGAATTTTTACTGTGCAGCATGTTTGAGTCTTTGTTTTTGTTTACCATGCTGCCACTTTTAAAATGTGTCTACATTCTACGTAAAAAATTAATCAAAATATCCCTTTTTCCAAATCCATGTTGTAATAACTTTGTCCTTACTAGAAATTTTCTTATAAAATTTTGGTGGTTCACATTTGTGATGATTTTGAATCCAGCGGTATAGTCATATTTAAGAAAAAAATGCCTAATGTACTTTCGTCTTTTTTGGGAAAGAGAAATTAACATAGAGAGCCTTAAAAATAGTAATTGAGCTATGAAAATTTGTGCCAAAATACTGTTTTTGATACAGCATCTTACAAAAAAAATTGAATCAAAATCGGCTGAGAAATATACGGATGTTACAGGGGTACCAAACAAAATGGGTCACACCGTATAAGTACAAAAATCAAGATTGTCAAAATAACCATATTTATAGTTTTAGCAGCATGCTCTACAGGACAGTCTCAAAGCAATAAACCTACTTCTTACGCATAAATTGTGTTATTTATAAGATGCGACATCCGACTTTTTACCAAATGGCGTTCATAAAAAATTATAGCAGAATTGGAATGGTCGTTGAAAATATGTTCAAATACACGTTTTTTAGTCTTCCTAAAGTCGCTTTGGTTTAATAAAAAAATGAATAGTTTGAAAAAGTCGAACTCCATTTTCAAATCACTTTCGAGTACTCACAAACGTTAACCTGCCGAGTAAAAGCACCGAAAATTCAAGAGATTTTTTTTTTCGTTCTGTTTTTATTTTAAATTTAATGCTTTTTAGCCAAAAATTGTGAAAAAAGAACTAAAGACAAAAAAAATTTCTTCATTGCGGCGAATCAAGCCGCCATAGTTCAGGTTAGACTTTTAAATATTCGGTGCTTCTACTATTTGGTAAATTTCTACGCTCTTGAAAGTATTCGAAAGTGGGATGAAAATGGATTTAAACTTTTTACGACATAACTAAGGGGAAATGCGTAGCCGTGCTATCAGTGATGGTGAATTATTTTGCCACCCTGGAACCGCTTTCGCATCACTAAGTATGAACCATTCCTAGCTGACTAGACATTTGCAGTGTTCTGTGTGTTCTCGCTATAGGGTTGCCTTCTGCTTTACGTGGTCGATTGTTTTCTTGGCCCTTGCCTTTTATGTGGCACGACAACATTCCGCATTTCCAAATTAGAGCTTTGATCCTTCAGTCTAGGATGTCTGGAAATCACGTATCCCAAATGTCGTTCGCTTCTCGTTTCTTTTGTGCGTAAGGCTGACGTTACATGCATCTGTTATTCGATGACACGATGTCCGAAAGTACTCAAAATTTCATATGAGAATTTTTTTTATTTACATCAACCCGATTGTCGTATCCGAACCTAAAATTTACTGAATTCTAATTAACCTTCACCCTTCAATTACAAGACCCTTGGTTGAGTGGGCTGCTCTTTTTATGTATTGAATATTGAATTTAACATGTATTTGCAGTCAGCAGAGTTGAATTCGACCAGAAATTTTGTTTTTTTTTTCTAAAGGAAAAGTAATAAACGCAAAACATTGTTGAAGTCACTGACTGATATTCACAATAATTAATTTTGACAATGAAACAAATACAATTCTAATGAGAAACATTTTGATACAAAAGACATTAATATTTATGTAATGAAGAAGAAAACAAAACATTTTTTGGAATTCAAATTATCAGTGAATTCATTGTACATACAATTCTACTGGGTGGTTGAATGGCATGAAAATCTCTCAGCCTTTTTTTCTATTAGTATTTCTTAAGACATCTATTTTTATATGTTTACTGAAAAAAAACCGCTACAAATATAACGGAAACGTTACACAATTCTTCAATTAGATCTTTTTTCTATAACAAATTTTATTGTCATTAAAAAACTAAAAAAGGATTGAATTTGCTATTTGAATAAAATAATGGGTGCGACTCAAATGAGGCACATCGAACCAAATAGTATTGTTTGGCGAATAATCTTATTTATTTGTACTATTCATAAAAAAGAATTAAATATCAAATTTTATAAATGACACAAATACCAAGAGACATTGCTAATAAATACCTACCTCAATACCATTAATATAAATTTAATCGTGTAATACTGAAAATCTACAATTTTTATCTTCACCATGTTTCCAAAATATTTACGGTAACAGTTTTATACAGAAATACCCATAGTTCAGTAATGGAAGGTTCTTCTTCATCAGTATAAGTGTTGTTTTTGTAGAAGTGGTGTTAATGATTTTCATCACTTTTATTAACTGTATGTATTATGTTTTTCCGTCATTGCGTTTGTTTTGTGATTCAATAGCAAATTTCATTGATTCAAACAGACAACACGTATTTTTTTATTCTACATTCTATAACCTTTCGAAGATATTTCAATCATACCGGACGAAATTAGACACAGTAGGTGTGTTACCGTCAAACACAACCCTGTTTATTTTTTTTCAAACGAACCATTTTCTAGATAAACATAGTTGAGAGTTTGATTTAATCACCAATTTTAATGAATTACTACGAACAATTATTTACTAATTGTTTTTAAAGTATGTGGGCTTGACACATTAGATAATTATAGTTATTTTAAGAATTTGAAATAGTTTATCTATCACAAACTTCCAGTGCATACTTAAATCATCACTTTATTAAATACATTTTACGATAGGAACTTTTACAGTGTTATTTATTACAATTAAAGTAATCGGTAAATATTGTTCATATACTGGCTATTTGTAATGAAAAGACATAAATTATGACTTTTTTCATACGGGTCTTCTTCGTTATAGACCCTTAAGGCTCTTTTTAAAATTCAATTATTAACTATATAAAAGTGATCTATTATTTGTAGGTGATATTCTCAATTTTTCCATATTTATAGATTTGTTCATTTTCAGCGTTAATCACTATCAGATATGAAAATCGAGATTTTATGGTTTTTGAGTCTACACATATTTTCCTGTTGTGCTACAGACGTTGATTGTCGAAGAGAACCAAAATGTGTAATATCCAGGGTTCACAAAATGAAAACAGCAAATTGCTATGACAAACAATTCAAGTATTTCCCCAAGTGCCTTAACACTGATGTTGAAGTAAGTGGAGTAAAATAGCTAAAACAAAAACCATTGATTTGAAATACAAAGGAACGTAAGGTCGATTTTTATGTCTTCTACGTTTCTTGTGGGGAAAACTTTACCACAGTGTGGTTTTACATTTTTAATTCAACGTTTCTATAGCGCCTCAGCTACCGTTATCACGAATTATATTTTTTCAAAATCAGACCCTGACTGATAAAAAAATTTCGAAATTTTAACAGTGCAAAAAAATATTTTCAAGCTTTATTCATTATATCTTTGTAAAAATGATTTTTAATTGAGTGAAATGTTTTTTAATAATATTCCTATATTATTATAGTCTACTATAAATGAAATTATAGTGAAGTGCAAGTGCCAGGATCTGTTTTTTAAGGATAGCGCATTTTTACTTATTTTAGAGGTTCTGTATTAACGTCAATTCCAATAATAAATCATAAGATTTAGTTGGAAACGATACTATCCTGATAATGTAGGTAATTGTTGTTATTGTATTGAAGCACTTTCTTATATTTTTCATATATGTACTGTTAGTGCTTATTTATTCTGGTTTTAAGGATCTAGATGTTTCACCTAAATAAAATTTGTGAAATTCACAGAATATTTAAGAATAAAAAAGGTAATCAATTCAATATTCGAATTAAATTGAAATTTGCAAATACTTTAAGATAAACGAATATATATCCTAATAAAAACTATAGCAAAATATGAAAAACAATCTTGTAAAAACTGTATATATCAAATATCCTGTGAAAGTGACAAAGAAGGAATGCGTGGATCATTAAAAATTATAATAAATGAACACAAAAAGTATAGATATAAGTCAGGTAAATACAATCATGCTTGTGAAGAGGAAAATCTTGTTCAATGGGGTTTATAGCACTGAATATTAAAGGAACCTACTAGTAAACAACGGAAAATTAGAGAAAGTGCTATAGTACAACTTATTACAGAGATATGTGCTATTATTTTGGTTATCAATTTTTTATCAAATTTCCTATTATCAATTACTTGTTTTTAAAATAGGAAGAGCTATTATCCAGATTTTATTATGCAAAGAAAAAGAAAAACTAAGGTGAATTTATTGCTAAAACTAAGAACATACGACCATGTAGTGTAATGTAGGTTTACATGCAAGAAACTAAGTAACTAACAGTTAAATTAAAGCTAAAAAGATGTCCAAACTTTCTCTGAGAAGTTGATTTCTTCCATGAATTCGAAACAAGGCATCCTGACTACAGATCACCAACTGATTCCTAGTCTGTTTGTGTTGCATGTTGAAAATATTTTATATTCGTCGTTTAACTTTTTATAAGTGTGAGATAAGGCCAAGTTTTAATGAATATAAAATAATTCTTGATAGCTGGAACATTTTTGTTTAATTTCCCATAGATAACAATAAAATTCATGGATAATTCTTCTGCAGTAGCTAATTAAAGTATACTTTCATCAGCAAATACAGATAATAATCATTTGGCTGGTGAAATGGTCAATTCATAGCAGTTTTCATTATCTCTGCTTTTGTATGATAGTAGTATTTTTTCATTTTTAATCCAAAAATATTTTTTACAGATTATCGACTTAAGTTTCAATAGGATAAGGAAAATAACAAAAGCAGATATGGACAATTTCAAGTATTTAAAGTTTTTGTACTTAGCAGACAACCTTCTTACCAATATAGATGCGGACGTTTTTGAGGACAAAGATGACTTAACCACATTGGATTTGTCCTTAAACGCTATTACTAGAGTACCTCCTGCCATTTTTCAGTTACCATCTTTAACCTCACTCTACCTCAGCCAAAATTTGAATATCAATATTGTTGACGCCATAGAAATTTCTAAGCCAATAAGGAGTCCTCTTACCCAAATAGACATTAGCTTAACGACTGATGAAGAAAACTATTCAGATTTTCCTAATTTTGGTATTTTGCCATTTTTGGTATTTTTAAATATAACAAAAAATTTTTATTTCAATTTAACCCCTAGTTTTTTCATGGGGATGTGTAATCTAGAAAAGTTAATTAATGACAATGTTACCACTGACTTTGAGGACCCGTGTGATTGTTGGAGAATAAATTCTTGGCTTGCAGAAAAAAACGTCAAATTTTTGCCGTTCACTTGTAAAATTGTTAAATCAGGTGAGTACAAATTTTTCAAATACAGTATATATCTCAAAGGCTGACATTACAGTACATTCATATTAATTTTAAAATCAATTCTGAACTTTTGTAATGGAACATGAATAATAATTCGGTAAATTCAGTAGATGAGTTTAGATTTTATGAGGTGGCTAATTAGCATATACCACTGCGACCTATTGTGGTCCTCTGAATCTAGATTACATTCTTCAGCCTGAATTTTTTTAAGTAGCCAATCAGCTTTGAAACTAAATGTTTCATGTAATTTCTTGTCGGTGTCGCTCAGTGAAAGAAACCGCACATTCGCAATCGCACTAACATGGAATTTGTCTGCAGTTTTCTTTCTAGGTGACAGAATCTGCATATGACCTCGTTTTTCAAACGCTTTAGCTCTGTGTATCTTTTCAGCTTACAGTGCCCTGTTCACACCTACTACGGCTCACACAGTTTTCATATCTTTGCTTATGAGGTCCGCCTGAAAGTTTTGGCCATATTTATTGAATTGTATTGATGAGCCTTATATGGTCGATTTTTCCGTCAATTCGTTACTCTTACGAGTCTAGTACCCTGGTACCCATGCTATCTAGACCTTACAATGGTCTCCAAATGCATTTAAGGCACCTATACTATTCCATTCTATCTTATAATTTAGCACTATAGAATAGTGCCTGGCAATCGGTGAAGAGGACAATTGAATTGTATGTCCTTATATATATCCTAAAGGTCCTTCAAGGAATATCACTAACACAATAGATCTCTTACGTCTCAATGAATGTTATTCCAATATACCTACTTAGGAAACGATGTTAAAGAAACAGATAATACATCTAAGAATCGTCTTTAACTACAAATGTCCTTTTTCCAAGAATTATTATTAGGATACCAAAAAAGTTGAAAAATGTGTGCAAATACTCAAAAAAGATCAAAATCTTCATTTGGGTCGCTGTGCTCGATCCAATACAGGAGGCAATGTAGACATTCTACATTCGACCATTCTGTAGATACTTGCTCTCCTCAGGTATCAGATCTGAAACAAATAGGAAGAGATTCGTTGATATCTGAATATTTGGCAACCTCAAGTTCATGTGACAGATATCCGTCTGCCTAGGTATTTGTACTGTTTCTTTTTCTCCATGTTAAATTTCTTTATTTGTTTTATATTTGACTTGTACAATACAGGTAAGTATTTTAATTACATGCTCAGTATCATTAATTATTCATGCTTCAGCTATGTTTTTGAGGTTAGATCTCAACAGGACTCCCATTCGGGCTTTGACAAACGAGGTGTTTGGGAAACATTGCTTCAGGAGTACAAAACGATCGTATTTTCAGTCTCCTTTCCTTGAGTTAACTTCAGTTTCATTGTAAAATTCTCGTTTCTAAACCTTTTAAGTGATTCTTATGATTCTTTGATAAATTAGCTTGGTATAACAAGATCATCAACATAAGGGTACCGTTTTGTGGTTACCTCATGCGTTTATAAAGTACTGAAAAACGGTGGGAGCCTTTGTCATTCCAATTGCCATGTGAAGAAGCTCAAAATAGCCATTTGGTGTCACAAATGCAGTTTTGTAGGGTGGCGCATTAGAAACAGTCCACCTCAAATATTGCTGGTGGGGGAGGTTTTTGCGACAAACACCGAGGCACGTCGATTTTGTTTTCGAGGACAACTTTTCATTGTTAACTGATGATTGTACGGTCATCCCCCTAAAAGGGGTGACTACCCCTTCGAGAATCTTTAATGACATGGGGGTCGAGTGGCACATAATTTGAAAGGTATTTCAAAAGAAATGAAAAAAAGTTGTCAGAAAAGTCATAATCAAAGTAAGTGTTCAAATTGTGATCCTTTTGATTCTAAACAGTAATACAACGTTTGTTCAACACTGTTTCGAACATTTTGTAAGCAACACTTTTAAAATAACCCTATAAGAAAAAGTCTAACAGTGATAGATCAGGCGATTCATCAAAGTTTGAACAAAATCAGCACATTTAGAGAGGGAGGAATGGCCCATGTGCTATTTAGTCTGAGCATACTTCAAAATTGCTGCAAAATTGTTTAGTGAAATCTGTTTTAACAAAAATAATTAAGCAAGAAAAATTCACAAAAAAAGAATCTTTTCAGTTAAGGTTAATAAACATTTCGTGAATTAAAAAAGCATCACAAATATCAACTAGTTTTAACACTTATATTATTTCTTTTTCAGAATGTTCAGACGCCGGCTTCCATCAAGATGACCTAGAACTCTATAATCAGTGCCATGAAACACATGCAGTCATACAAAGAGCTCAATTTATCACAAAAATAAGTATATGCGTAGGTATAACTGTAGCTGCAATAATTTTAATAATAATAATAACATATATTTTGTGCAAAAGGAAAAATAGTTATACCAAAAAAAGCAGTTCCGAAGAAAAAGATTCCAAGCCATTAAGGGAACAAGCCCGATCCGTTCCTAATATAAATAACCGATGAAAATTCTAGATAATAGATATTTCGATAATAACTTAAAGTAAAGTTCCCTGATTTAGAAATATTTTCATAAGAAGTAAGTGAAACAGTCGATTATTTGGCTCCACTTGGAATATTTTTTATACTTCACAACTCTGGTATTTGTAGTAAACCAACTTGAACATCCTTACTTATTAATTAAAAAATAAAAATTATAAAAACGTTAATGTTTGGAACTGGATTATTCAGAATTCCACTGTTAGAAATTTGAATGACTTGCGTGTAGTTTGAGTGAAGAATACTTTGAAATTATGTATATAGGACTAACACAAAACAATCATTTTAAAATATAAGGCTTTTTCAAAGTATTTATCGACTAATTTATCAGAAGTGGTGCAAGACTTTCTGATTGGAGTAATTTTGACATTTTTGTATTCTCTTTCTTAAATACATACCCAAGAGAGCCTTTCTACAAAGTTTCTAGTATCTTTATTAGTATTTTTGTTAAATGATATCTGAATATCTTAAGCTTATTCCACAATAATCATACCAACATTTGTACTCTCCTCATAACTTCTAATATGATAAGAACAGAAAAATTCAAGTCAATGCAAATTCCAAGCATCATTTGAAACAACGAACAAATATTATCAAGAAGCTTATTAAGTAATTCCAAATTTACTTTGTCTAAACATAAAAATTTTAATTTGTTATGATATATTGCAAGTGAAAAAAATTTGTGCTGTAGCGAAAATATATGTTTTCAGTGTCGAAATTACCTCTCGCACTTTTGAATAAATCAAATTATATCTTAATTGAGAGAAAATTATTAAACGTTTGTGATTATTTTTATAAAGTTTTTTACGTATTTGTGATACAATGTGTAATTCTTAGTTGATAACTATTAAATTTAGGTAAACGTTAGTGTATTTATTTGACAATTTTTTTAATAAAGTTTCGTTATACATTCTCTTATTTCATTTTAGAAAAACTCAAACATAGATAACTGGATTTAAAAAAGAAAAAATCGTAATAGGAATAGTAGTATTAGCTGTTCCAGTGAAATATAAAAACAAAACTTAGTAGCGAAATGAGATATTTCAGGAACTGCAGAGAGTTATAAGGTTGCAATTGTGTCCAAAATTATCAATCCACAAAAATAACAGTTATTCCTGTAGTTGAGCTTTTCCAATTTTTTCAACATTCTAGCACCACATTTCAAGTAAATAAAATATTACTGGTATAAGCTATATGCTATATTAGTAATTTTAACTAAAATTGGGAAAATAAAACAAAAATGCTAAATGGCTGCTTTTATATATCGTATTGTTTTTCTAGGTTCATTTTTTTCTGATGCTACTTTTTTGTCTATTTTTCAGGGATTGTTATCTTGTCACAACACCTAAAAGTTGGATTCATTGCTTCAGGAAATAATGCCCATATATGACTTTTCTTATAAAAAATATTTCAATATTCAGTGCTTTACACATTTCGAATAAGAGAAAAATAGAAGCGTATAATTATATAAAATATCTTCTTCTTTTCTAGTTCCTTCTGCCCTTTCCGGCGTCAGATCGGCTTTCCAATCTTCATTATTTTCCTATTTAACCTATTTGGTTTCATTCTTACCATCAAATATATTAATATTATTTTGAATAATTGATAACAGTACTTATCACCGAAACACAACAAATAGAATAAAATTATATCATAAAATAAATCTACAGATAAAAAATGCTGAGTGTTAGGTATAAAAGCAGCCTAAATTTATAGAATTATAGACAAAAATTCATGACAAAGTGTATTACACAATGGAAAATTACAAGATCTTGTTATTCGCACCATCATTTCGTTTAAAAGTGACTAAAAAACATGGTTTGATTTTGGCAATATGTGTGTCTGCCCCCTGGTATCAAATGGGTGACGGTGTAGCAGGAAAAGTATTTTACTGTCAACATACAACTAACTGAATATGTTTCCGCGAAAAATAGATAACTGGGAGATGAGTCTCACTGCGCTTCTTTGTATCTTGCAAACGCAACAAATGGATACTTCAGAACTGTTTTTAACAAACGGCAGAAATGTATTTGACTAGCTTTCAACTATGACAGCTTCATAATTCATGATACGCATTTTGACTCTCAGAGGAGGGCCATGATCATTTGAAAAAAAATACATCTAGTATTCGGTAGTGCAATAAATAAATTCAAAAATGGAGGAAACATACGCACAAAGAAGCTAAAAATATTCTTATTATCTACCAATTTTAAAATTAGATCTGTGCGTAATGTGAGGTTTTCGAAGTTCTGTAACTTTACTGATGACATTTCATTTCTATGGATAAAAGTTGTAAGAGTTATTTTTTCGCTAGTTTCGAAAATGGTTTTTTCCAAGTTGAATAGTTTTTTAGTTAAAAGTGCGTTCGTTCGTCAGAAGTTTTGCAGAAGTGGTGAAAGGTTCTGGTCCCGTTAAAAATGAATGAAAATTTGGTATCATGTACGTCCTGATATGGCGAAGAAAACTTCTCATGGGCATAACTACCGAAAACCACAAATAAGATTAATTTTGGCCTCTTAAGTATAAATGATATTGTCACAAGAGTACGTCAAAGAAAGAAGAGTATGAAAACATATAATGACATAAAATATTCAATTAAAAAAGTTTTGGATAAGAAGATAAGATAATACGCCTTATTCGTATCTTTCTGATAATACAGGGTGGTCCTAAAATGTATTACAAAAATATATTTTTATAGAACACATTATATTAACTATTTACTGCAATCTTGATGAATAACCATTCCTTTAACATAAATACAAGCATGTTTAAATACATTATTGAAAAACTCACCAAAATCAGTAATTAAGCTCTAACGATCTAGTGACTACATTGTAATAAAAATTAGATAACATCCCATTTCAAAATGTATAACATATTCACATGGATTCGCTTAAAATTAATAAAACTGTCTACGTCACATTAAAAAACTTTAAAATGTCATTTTCTTTAATAGATGAATCAAGATTTAAATATTGAAACGTTGAAATCATTACTAAACTAGTAGGAAACAATTAAAATGGGTTACAACCAATATTGTGACAACTGACTTGTGTCAATGAACTCTGAGAGTGGCTCTGGAGTGATCATACTTACAAGTTGTTTAATTAATAAGATCAATGGTTAAATATATATTTTGGCCACTATCTTTGTTTAGTAAATTGTTGACCTAATAAATACTTATAAATTGAACTTAAGCTTTTTGTGATTAAGACAATTTATATAACACATTTCTAATATTTTTTTTTGACACAAATGTTTTTCCACATTGAGGATTACTGCATTCTCGTATTGCACCCTATGGACTTTTTTTTGATAGCACTTATATATGTATAGACTTTAAATTTTGTGGGGAATGCGGCAATGTAAATAAAGTGTACTCTTTTTAGTTGATTCTGAGCTATCGGTTTATTATTCTAACCATTTTCAAAGAACTACAAGAAAATTATTCATAGATATTATAAGTTGAGTATAAATTGAAAAATAATTAAATAATTGAAAATCATACTTACAACTAATTGAGATTATTATAATACATATCTATAAATTGTTTAAATGGAGAAAATAATCATTTTATGTATTGGTATGAATGAAAATATATTATTAAAATGACATTTGTGAAATTTGTCAATTTATATTAGTCATAGAAACTTATTTATAGTTACTGTAAATGTATATTTATAGGGATGAACTACTAGTTTAAGAGAATTTTCTGTAATGTTTAGATTTGTTGTTTTTTGTCGAATGATAATAAATAATTGTATTCAATTTCTTAATATCAATTCTTTTATTCAAACAATTATCTTGCTGTGAAATGAATGTCATTTCCAGGAAAATCCTTCAAGAGTAGGTATTTTCTATGTATAGAATTTCAATGTTTTTATAATATATTATATGCTTTGTAGAGAAAACATGTTTAGCTAGTGCTGATCTTTCTGGATACAATCTTGCATCGATCTTATGTGAGGCTATACGTTTGGTTATTTTTTGTGAAGTTTCACCTACATATACAGAATTACATGTAGAACAGGTTTATCTGTATATTACATTGGAAAGATCAGTAATAGGAACAATTTCTTTCAATTTACTATGAACACAATTAAGAGAAAGAACATTTTTATAGGCAAATTTGATGTCAGGGCCTTTTTTTTAATTTTAGAAGTCTAGGAGTTAGCTCCCTAAAGTAGGGTGATATTAGTTGTAGTTGCATTAGTTAGGGATAGTAGTAATTAAATTATTATTAATTGTTGTATGTATTGCATGAGGAATGTAAAACAAAATTTTCCTTACTAATGTTTTGGGATAACCATTATTAATAAATAAGTTAGATAGTATATGTAAATTTTTATCATGTAACGTATAATCTCAGATATTAAATACTCTATTCTCTATTCATTTGTTTCATCAGATTTATTTTTGTTGAAAATTTTTGGTATGAAAAAAATTTAAACGTGTTTTCATGAAAGTATTCTGTATTTTTATACAGGGTGTTTTCAAATGACACTTACAATTTTTGCATGTAGATACCTCTCGTAAAATTGGACAGAATGATATAGAGATTGGGGTCCAGCTCATTTATTTTTCGAAATACGGGGTGCTAAAATTATAAAAATTTAAATATTTTCATTTGATATCTTTAAAATAAATAAATAAATTGATTTGATATTTGGCAGGTTGTTTTTAAATGTAAAAAGGCATATTTTGATGAAAAAACATTTATCAATTCTTGATCCAGTGGTGTACATTTGGAAAAATATGTCACTTTTCTCCTCCCATTTTCCACGCCACTGGCATTTGTGGCTATTTTCAATTAATTTTGTATTCCTCAATGTTTTTCACGTAAAAAACATATAACCTTTACATATCAAAACATTTGTAGTTTTCAAGATATTCAATACTCATGAAGTTTGCAGCATCATTTTCAATAATGAAAGAACAAGTTTGGACAAGTATTTTTGAGAGTCTTCTCCCAATGTTTAAGATGCATTGCTGCTTTATAAATTAGTTTTTGATACATATTTTAACCACTAGTAGTTTGAAGGTTTTTAGAAAAATACGAAAAAAATTTTTTTTCATTTTATTATTAAAAAATTAGGTTGCAGACTTCATGAAAACATTAAATATCTTGAAAACTACAAATTTTTTGATATGTAAAGGTTATGTGTTTCTTACGTGGAAAGCATTGAGGAATACAAAATTTATTAAAAAAAACAAATGATGGTGGATTGAAAAATGGGAGGAGAGAAGTGACATAATATGTAATGTAAATGTACACCACTGGATCAAAAATTGACAAATATTTTTTTATCAAAATATGCCTTCTTACATTTAAAAACCTCAATCAAATCAACTTATTTATCCATTTTAAACTTATTAAATGGAAACATTTAAATTTCTATAACTTTAACACACCGTATTTCGAAAAGTAAATGCTGGACCCCCAATCCTTATATCATTTTGTCCAATTTTACGAAAGGTATCTACATGCAAACGTTGTCAGTGTCATTTGAAAACACCCTGTATAATGGAGTTTTTAGATATTATTTTCAAATCACAAGTTTTGTTCTGATGAAGTTGACGAAGTGCAACGAATGCTCAACAAAATAAAGTGTGTACTTTAAAATAAGTATTATTCTCTAAAAAAAAAACTATATATATAATAACTTTTATGTATTATTTTGGCTTTTTGGCTAGTATGTGCTATGTATTCTCAGTAAGAGATGCTATATATATTATGTTTGACTTTTGTAATGTTTGTTTGTTCTATGTCTCTCAACTTGGAGTAGAAATAGGTTAAGTTTTTTGCAGTTGTAATTAGCTACTCTTATATTAAAACTAGAAAATTATATTGTCAAATACGGATTGATTTAGCGTAGGTACCTAAAGGGTTCCGTTTCATTGAAGGGACAGTCAAAATAATAACTTATTAGGATTAGGATATTGATTTTTTATAACCGGTCTTTTAATATTAAAGGTATTTCTGTGAAATTGATAAATATCAGCAATCCTATTTTTAAAGCTAAAGCTGCATTTATTTTTCTCAGCTCATGCACTATTAGGTAAAACTAAACACGTTCATCCGGCAACGGTGTCCTTTACAGAGAGAATGATGGAAGTGTTTAGTTTTACCTATGCATGACTTCGAAAAGAAAGTCAACGAAAACGAGGCAAAAATATCATTTGTAAAAATTAATAGGCGCTTCTGGCAACAGCGGTTAAAATAAGGAGGCAATCAATATTCGGCCACTGGTTTCTTGAATTAAGTACACGCGAAAGATAGAAAAGAAACTGAAAAACTAATAAAGGCTTGGCTCAGGAGATTGGTTGAAAGTAGCAGACGGCTACAAAAATGTAAGTTCAGAAACAACCAACCGCTGAAACGTGGCAGTTGCGGAGTGCAGCCCAAATGGAAAGACCGTGAGTACTTAAATCAAGAAAAGTCTTGAAGCATATGAAATAATGGCAAATGACCTTCAGAGATTGGTAGCAGAGATACCAAACACCCATAAGTCCATTGAGGAGTTGTCTGTTAAAATGAAGAGGAATAGTGATAATTTCAATGAAGATCTTGTCGTTGGATGGTTGGAACGGTATAGGTATGAACCAGTTGAGAAAAATATGCTAGACATATGGAGTGAATCAAATGTAATTAATAGCCAAGGAGGTAGATGGTATGGAAAAACTCGAGAGGATCATTGGACAGAGATGGAACGATTCAGTTTTCAACAGAACGAAGGTGGTGGTCGGGAGCCGAATAATGAATACGTGAAGGTGGTACATGTAGAGCCATCAGACCGGAGAAATACCCGGAGCTCTTGGAGATGGAAGAAGAATATGAGGTACTCAAAGCTAGTGACGAGAAGCAGCTACAACATAATTTAAGTGCAAAAATAGCTACTAGAGAAAAATTTGGAACTTGCGACAAATAAGTAGTCCTCTTAAAAGGTACGATGTGGGAGAAGAGGAGGTTAATAGAATTCCAGGAAGGCATGCAGAGCATAACCCCGTCCACTTATGGGAAATACTTGGGTATTTATATAAGAAATTCTGGGGACCACGTCAAGCGAACCGTCGAAAATGTAGATAATAAAATAGTCAAGCTATCAATGCTAATGCCGAACCTCAGTGAACCCAGCAGCGTAAAAAGGCAATTGTTTTACGGGGTGGCCAATCCATACTGATGTATTGTGCCCAGATCTGGACCAGGATCTCACGATACCGGAATCTCTTGATAAGAAATCAACGTAGAGTAGCCAGTGCATATCGACAGAAGCCATAACGGTAATTACTGGGATCGCACCTATTGACCTACTCATCTGAAAATCAGAAAAGAAGCTCGTTGGGAGATGCTGGAGAACAAATGGTAAGCAATGGCAACCGTTCCTTTTAAATACCGTAGAAACCTTTTCAAATGACAGTGCTAAATAATTATTATCCTGATACCTTGGCAAATAGTTGATTGCAAAACTGATGTCTGGTCTTGAACCCAACACTAGATACATCAAACATCCAATTAGTTCCTCAACTTGTCTTCACTTTGTTCTTCCCTAATATCATTCAGATTTAATTGGAATTTTGGATCCATCAGTGTTGAGTGTAATATCGACCTTGATATGTTTATTGAGTTGATTGAATTCCTTTTCAGTTCCACTTGTTTTTCTTTTAATAATAAACATTTTAAACAAATATTTGGTACACCTATAGTCTTGTATCTCTCCATAAGAGAGAGATAAGACTGCATCCAGAAAGATGTTGTCTTGCTAATCATGTTTCCTCTTCAGACCATATAATTGATTTTAAAGGGATTAAGATCCTTACTCGTGAAAATAACTACAATAGAAGATTATTTTTGGAAATGGCTTTTATATATCAAGAGGATGACTGGATTAATAAGAAAACAGACATTCAAAACTTAAGTAATCTCTTCTTCCTCCTTTTAACTTTGGATAAACATAATTCTCATAAACATATGAGTAGGTAACAATATTTCTTTGGTACCTCCCTCGTATTTCATTAAAATAGTTTTCAATTATTTTTGATAAAGTCATTATGGCTTTCCATTTCTTCTTTTTACTGTATCTCATTTGAAAGGAGAATTATTCTTAAGCTATTTTCGATTATTAGTCGAATTCCACGTGTTTGTGTGGATTTTAAGTTTTTGAGATGAAATTTTACATATTAACTTTTTAATTATTTTATAATGTGATTTAGTGTCTGTAACTAGGGCTATTGAGGCCATTTGGATTGTTTTTCTTCTCAAAAATATTTTAATTGCTTAATGCTTCTCCCGATAATAACATCAAGGATACATTCTCGATTAGCGTAAGTTATGAAACTGTGTAGCGGGCTGTTTTGTGAGTTATGTCTTTTTCTCACTTTTGTAGTTCCCTGAAGATGTAAATGAAGATTTACGAAAGCTTGAAAATCTAAAAAGAGTGCACTTTTCCTCCTTTTTGCTGCTTACCTCAATATTTCTCGCGAGTTCCATAAATTAGAAAATAATTTGCGGATTTTGTTCAAACTTGTTGCCATTTGGAAATAGACATTCGAGCCCTGCGCGCACTTGTGACTATTGGCAAAAATGTGTCAAATTTATTTTCATTATTTCCGGATTCAATAATGCACCGGGAGAAATTTTTTCAATTATTTTAGAATGACATCAAAAATTTCAGAAATGGTTAACCTTGTTAAAAACTGATTTAACAAGGCAGAAACCACTTTTAGGAGCAGTTACGGTTTACGGTTTAACACTTTTCTGTTTGCAGCAAAGAAATAGATTGATATTCAAAGATGACATACTTTAAATGAAAATTTAATGAATTCAATTTTCTTTTCCATCTTCCCAAAACGCTAAAATCAATTTAATACGTAGGCTGAAATATGGGTTCAGTAGGATGTATTTACTAAGTATCATTAGAATCGTGGAACGAAAATAAAAATTCATATTAGAGTTTCAGTTATGCCCCAAAATGTGAATCGATCGAATCATTGGAATAATTTTGGGAGTAAAGGTACTGCATGGTTTATGTCAGGAGGTTTTCTTTATTCATTTCAATATTTTTCGTTGGCCACAAAGCGCCCAATACTTCACTCCTATTGCCTGGCAACAAGTTTTCAAAAAATCTGTCAAATTATTTTCAATTTATTTTCACTCTCTTGTTACATTATTACTGAAAATTTAATGTCAATAGAATAATCGGCCCTATTCCGTATCACTTTACATTATTTAACGACTATCGTTAAGTGTGAATTTATGTTATATAACGATATGACAAAAAATACCGATTCTGTATCATCATGCGCATCGTTATGTTAACGAGAATCGTTATTTTATTATCGTTATTTTTGAAAAGTTTGTTGTTAAATAACTGGACCATTTTAACAGCTTGTTATGTCTTAACGATATCGTTAAGTGGAACAAATGTCAAGAATTTAATCAGTTTTTGCTATATATTCGTGGTGATTTTTCACTTTTTCAACCAAATTATTAATTATTTAAACCCCGCATGGTTTGTTCTTCCCTCTTATCACAATAGGATGATTTTCTGAAAATTCCAACAGCATCTCATACTGTGGCCTTGTTGTTTTTGGGAGGCGTACTTATATTAAGTACACTTGAATCTAAACTTTTCCCGCGGTATATTGCACAAATTGCTCTTCTGTCAGAGACAACCTTCTGTCATGCGTTTTGACAGTATGTTATATAACGATTATACTCTGACAGGTCAAACGGGAACAAAATCATTTAAGTCGGTTATAAGCTACACATTTTGAATACTGAAAAAGCGAAACCACCGGGGTTTGAACCCGGGACCCCTCAGTTACAAGCCCTTACGCTAACCACTGCGTTACGGAGGTTCCTACTTATCAACGTACTGCTCGGTATTATATACTATTTATTTAATCGCCTACAGTATACATTTTTAATTACGTGAATAATTGCCAAAAATCTGACAAACAGTTTATTTAGTAGGAAAACATAATAACATTATTTAATACATATAAAGAACGAGGAACAAAAAAGTTACAATAAGGTATATATGCCTACCCTTTTCGTTTATGCATAACTGTAAGCGAAATTTAAAATTTTCAAATGAATTTTCTAACATTGCTTGCGGAATGTTTCCAATAATGTTCCTGATATTATTTTTTAGTTCTACAAAATTGTTAGGCTTAGGATTGTATGATTTATTTACGATAAAAAGACGATGACGTTGCAAAACAAAATTTTGTGATGTTGCCAAGCTGTAGTTTTTTTATTTTTCAACCCAACATTAAAAACATTCAATTATTTACATTTAAATATGTAGGAATATATATTAATAAAAATGAATACAAATAGCGAACACTATCAAGTACTGACGTCTCTTACAGCAGTAAGTGGGAGAAGCGGGCCCCATCACATTTACTGTTCAGCTGCTTCAGCATTTTATTAACTACACTCTGCAGATTTTCTTAAGGAATTAGTTATGAGAATAATTGCTTTTTAATCTTAAAGAAACAATGAGTTTGAAAACACCGAAAAAACTTGTAAATATTAGACGATGATCGAATGTCAATAAACATCAAAACAAACTGGGGAATTTTACTAGTTGATCTGAAAACGTCTTGAAGTTTTGCCAACCAGTAAGCTGTAAATTGCACTGGCTGCTGAGGATAAATTGTATTTACGGTTGGTAAATTAATATTTATTCTGATAAGCAGGAAAGTAACTAAAAATGACATCATCGTCTTTTTATCGTAAAAATCCTATAGCACCTATCCCTTCACATATCCCCAGAGAAAAAAATCTGGGACAGTTAATTCAAGAGACCGCGGTGCCCATTCAATCGGTCCAGCTCGACCTGATCATTAAAAAACGTTGTCAATGAATCTCGTGCTATTAACAAATAATGTGGTGGTACACCGTCTGGTTGAAAGTAAACGTCGTCGCTGATTCCATCTTGAACTAGTTGTGGATAAAAAAAAGTTTCCAGCATATCCGTGTAATTAGTACCCGTCACTGTTGGTTCCGAAAAGAAAAAAGGACCATAGATTTTTCGCTGAGATAATGCACACCAAACGTTTACTTTTGGACTATCTCTGAAATTCATTAAAAGAAATTGGTTTTTGATAAACCCATATTCTACAATTATGTTTGTTACACATGCCATTAATGTAAAACGTTGCTTCATCAGACATAATTAATAATGAATTGGGTTAGGTTCGTTTCTTAATAAGTCAACTAAAGTGTCACATACCATTACTCGTTTTTCATAATCTGAATCGTACAATTTTTAATAAGTTTGAATTTTATATGGAGTTAATTTTAAAATTTTGAGACATCTTCAAACGTCACTCTTGCTAAGCTCTAAAAATTCCAGCAATTTTTCTTATTGAAATTTTATGATCATTATCATGTAGCAATTCATTTTTTTGATATCAACTTGTTTAAAAGGCAATCATTATTTCTTGGTTTTTTAAGTGTGCAATACAAACAGATTCTATAAATTGTACATACCATTTTTTAATTATATTCACTGACGGCAGATTTTTCATAATTTTCCTTCTGAATATCCGTCTTGTTTGAATCATTGATTTCGTTTCTGCATAAATGATCACAGTTTGAGCTTTTTCACTCAATGTATAGATCATTTCGAAACCGACTTATATGACTTAACAAAATTACTATTGTCAAAATTGCTGATTTTGTTGTTATGCGTCAAACGGTCACAGCATGAGTTGATTTTAGGCATCAAAATTCGTTCATATAAAACTACTAATTAAAAATGTACTACTACATGAAGCCTCGAATATCTTTATTGTTAATGAAACAAAAGATAGAAAACTATACATTTTTGGAATGGAGAATGATTGCTTTTTCGAATGATATTGAAAATTATAGGGTGTTCCATTTAAAATAATCCATATTTTCCCCTTTGAATTTGACCAACATTAGTAAGACACCCTGTGTTAATGAGATGAAAGGTAAGCCAAGCCTAAAAAAATCTCTTTAATAAACTAGTGAAGCTAGTAAAAACCCTGTATATTCACAAAAATATGTAAATGTTCCCATTGAGTGCACCAAATTATGATCATGATTTCAAATTATTTTTTTTTCTGTGCATAGATAATTTATATTTTATCTCAAGCCATTCGTTTGTCCATATTTTTATTACTTCAAATATTTCTAGTCAATCTTTGCTATAAATGACTATTTCCAGATTTTTGAAATACTAGCTTACCGATCTTGATAACTTTGTTACCTTGTTTGGTATAAATTCTGTCAATGTTTTTTTAGCCTGGTAAATTACCGCTTCCTCTGTTTAATAAATGATAATGAAAATACCTTTGTTGTTTGTTCCTTTTTCCAAAGGAATAAGGCTTGTTAGTATTTCTAGAGTTCTATATAATCGCTGATTTCTGTTCTCAATAAATTTTTTTACGTTTTAGAAAAAATTAATAAATCGATACATGATTTCTGAGAATCCGCCATACTATTATTATTAAGAAAAACTCCATTACTGAAGTCGGTGTAAATTTAAATAATTTATTTTTTGTTTTGCTTTTGTTTTGTTTTTTTTTGTTCAAGTCCTCCCCAGTCAAAAACAAACAAAAAAAAAACAAAAATTTTGTCCAAATATCCCCTCTTGATATTGTATCCTCAATGATACATTGTATATTGTATAATCATCGACAACATTGAAACAATAAATATGTACCTACTGAACGCTATGACATTATTTTCAATTCGTAAAATAGTCTTGCTAATAATAGAAATTGTATTGTTCCCTATCCCTTTTAAAGTTATTAAAGCTGGTTGAAGGTGACATTCCAATTATTTTTTGTTATATCCTCAGATATTTAGCAAGATGATTAGTCATTTTTTTTTATATTCACGCCAATCGCCTCGGCAGACGATTTTTTCCAATGTTTATCGTATTTTTCCCAATAGGCATATTATCATACCAATGATCATTCATTGGCTCTCCAGTGACAATTTGATCTTAAGAATAATCTGTTGTACTGTTAGTTGATATTTGGGCATTTTTGTAACATACATTTTTTCAAATAATTAATTCTATTTCTATTCAATTCTATTTGTTACAGAACCATCGTTGTTTGAATCGATACTAAAAAAGTTTCTCCACTTCGCCAAGCTAATTCTACCTCGGATATGTGATAGAATTTCCGTTGCAGCTCATCGGGGGTGTTTCTATTCTATACATTTATTATTTTGGTTATTTCTATCGACTTGATGCTGCCGAACTTTGTTTTATTTTTAATCATACGATTGCAGTTTTAGATGTATAGCAGCCGCAATTTTTGGAATAATTTTGGTATTCAATAATAGCTGTCAATTTTTTGTAATATTTTTCCCAGCTTAGTTGTTAAGTTTAGCATGGTTTTGAAAGTAGCTTCTTCTAAACTCTGTGCCATCTTTTCTTCTTATATGCATAGTCCAATGTTTTAAAATCGACACCAATTCTTTCACTGTTCGATTTCCATCAAATTGATACTTTATATTATTACGAAAATCTATAAATGCTTTCCACGCAAACTATTTACTGTTTAACAGTATTTTTTGGTAAATTTAATTCAATAATTTCGTTATTATTCCCATCAGTATTATCAAATCGGGAATTTTTTAAATATTAAATATTTGAAATCGAAATAAATCAAAATATTTCCATGGCAGAGTAATAAAGTAAAAACAGCCCATGGGATCTGTTTTTAGTATAATGTTGTTCTGATTGGTTTTTCAATCAAATTACTTCAAATTTACTAATTTCATCAAATTTTTACTTGAGCAAAAAAATTTTTAAGGAATCAACTTATTTACTAGTAAGTTTTATTTAAAACAATATTCTCAATAAAACTTTATACTTTCAACCTTGAAAATTTGAATTAGTAAGAAAACTTCTTACCAAACATAATTTTTTTTGATGTACCCCATAAAAAATTTCATGGTATATGGGATAATGGTATATTCTTCAACGAGTGCAGAATAATGGCTATTATTCACAAGTAAAAGAATATTCCACGACTAAAAAAAAGCTTTCAGTGAGGATCGAACCCCGATTGTCCGCGTCAAAGTCTCTACCATAGGCTGTAGAGCATATTATTTATTTATAAAAATGTAAAGAGCAAATATATACGTAACTCATACTTTTAATCGAAACTCTTACATTTATAAATGAAATTAATTTCAGGAGGCGTACCTACATATTAAATCTTCACTATCACTACTAGTTGTCCATTTTTTCTCCATAGGTATAATACGTAAAATTATGATTATATCAATATTTTGAAGTTTCAAACGACGCACTATCAGAAGCGATTTGCGTTATTAGGAGGGTTATCTCTGTATTAGGTACGTTTCAAAAGAGACGATTTGATTTCATTTTAATTTATTTTAACGTGAATTCTGATAATAATAGAATGTGATTGGCTAACGAGAGTGAATTATTTTATATTATTCACTGGTGTGAAGAGTTTATATCATTATGCAGCTAAATATGTAAAAATAATTTTTGCGTTATTATTCAGTCGTGGAGAAAATATATATTTACCAAACATTATGAATTCTCTACTTTTATATAGGTCATGTTTCATTTTTTCTGCGTGTGTAAAAATCAATCAACACAATACTCAAGTCAACAGTCGTCAAGGTTAATTCACTGACGGGCCTTATATATCTTATTTACTACTACAACACTACTCCCATTTGCACTTGTCTACGAACTTGAACTATTGCAATAATGTAATAATGGCAAATCATCTTATGTGATCACTTGGATTTGTTTTATCTCATACACCTTATTAGTAAATATGTTATTGTACATTATATTTATTTGTCTATGTTATACTGTTAACCATTCTGGTAAGTCTAAGTAAATTTTTTTTTAATCATTGGTTACAATACACACTAGTTTTCCCAGCACCATTATAATAGTTATTTATGCAACAAGTGCAAAAAGTGAGTGTTTTTTGCACGCGACGTGAAATTGTCCAACGAGGTCTTTAGGCCGAGTTGGACAACACGTCAAGTGCAAAAAACACGTTTTGCAAGAGTTGCATACAATATTTTTTCTAAATTCATGCAAAAACTGGAAAATTAGAATATAAATATATTAAAAGCCTAACCTAACCTATTAAAGTCAACCCGTTCTTCTTTTTTTGTATCTTTATGGCCTCCACCTTGTCAGCACTCAATCATAGCTGGTTTTCGCCTTGACCATTTAAATTTTAAATAATTCAAGATTTTTGCAATAATTGTATCTCGTTGAGACTAAGTAGTAAGATATACATATATTATTGTTGTATTAAAGCAGAATTCAGATACTTGCAATGGATTTTTATTTAATTTAAATGTTTATGTTTGTCATAAAGCTGACACAAGAATGACAGATGAGTGCAATAAAATATTTTATTGCACTAGTGCAATAAAGTACTACTTTTTGCATTAAATGTGGTTCACAAAAGTGTTGTTTTTTGCATGAATGTAGAAAAAATATATTAATGAAAGACTTGCTAGGAACTAGAAGGGACTTTCCCATTTGTATTTATACACTTATACCTTGACATTACACATACATGCACCAAATTTTTGATTTTCTTTTACGATCGCAGTTCATTGTAATAATTTTACATCCATACTTATTGCATACATTTTCATGTCACGACGCTTGAATAAATTTTGTTTATGCTTGTATCTTTGACAATTTGAGAAAATACAATAATTGTTCAACATAAAACAATATGAATGAGGTACACGTCATTTTGAGTTCATAAATGATTGTAAAAACAGCAAAATCACCGATTATAACAATATCAAGAAAATTTTCAGGTTTACTTACACCATACTTTGGATTGTTCTGTAGAAAGTGACAGTCAATTGATTGATTGATTTCCACAATAAACCCAATCAAAGTTTCGATTCCTCGTCTTCTTGAAGAAAAAATTTTATTGTCCTTTTCAAGCTGCAGTGACCGGTGATTAATCTTGTCACTAACTTTAAACCACTTGCTTACCAAGGTATAGTATTTCGTTAGTCAGCAGTCCCGTTTTTTTTGTTCAGTAGTTACTTAGGCATTGATTCTGATGTTTTGTTTGGGTTCATCGTAGTATACACCTTCGTATTGCAGTGTTGGTTCCATTTCGTCTTAGACCCTTTCTTCACTAGGGTATCTGCCTTACTATTGCCTACTATACAGAGTGATTCATTAGTGCGATAAAGTCTAACATTTTGCGAGTCCTTGAAGAATAATGAAATGAAATTTCGGCCGAATTCAGCCCTTATTTCAAAAGTAGTGTTCTACAGCGTTTTCCAAAATGCAGTGCTAGATCAAAGGTACATTTTTTGAAGTATTAGGTAGTAGTAGTTTATCATATTTTTAGAAATACTAATAATGCCTTCACAATCCAAAATTTAAAAAGCTTCGTACAAGCCGCTTTCAAGATAATAGCATATTTAAACTCAAATGGAACTTATACTGAAATAGGGCATGTCCACGTGACGTAACAAACTATTTTGACAACAAGCGGGTGGTGAAACAATGAACAAAGTGTTTAGAACACGTGGTAATTAATAGTGAGGTTATGCTGATTTATAATGATAGATCGTGTTTGAGATTTTGCTTTCTGGGGTGGATCAATCCCCTTCATTTCATTATTTTCTCGCTTATTTTTTTCTATAGTCTCCTATCCCTCGTTTTTTCTTTCCATCTGACGATTCCTATCCTTCTCAAATCCTCCTCCACCTCCTTCAGCCACTTAGATCTGGGTCTTCCTTGCCTTCTCTTACCACCTGGCTCCCACTGTAGCATTGAGCAAACGACTGCTCGATCACCTTGTCTCCATACATGTCCGAGCCATTTTATTCTTTGTCTCTTTATTCTGTTCACTATATCTTCCCCGTTCATTTCTCTCAGTATTTCGTGATTCATACGTTATCTGTATTCATTGTCGTCGGTTTTTATTGGTCCTAGAATTGTTCTTATTATTTTTCGTTCTAATATCCTCAACTCCTCTTCATCTCTTTTTGTCATTGTTATCGTTTCTGCTCCGTACATTATCACAGGTCTTATTATGGTGTTGTAAATGTTAAATTTAGTGTATCTTGTCAATAGATTGCTTTTCAACAGTTTCTTATTGGCATAGTATACCCTATTAGCAGCCATTACTTTTTCGTCTCTCTGATCTTCGTTCCCCCTTACTGCTAATCGTGACTCCCAGATATTTGAATTTTTCCATTTCCTCAAATTCATATTCCCCTATTTTTATCATTTTGTTTTCACACTGCTTACCAACTCTCATTATTTTTGTTTTGTTTCTATTTATTTTTAGTCCCATTTTTTCCCCTTCTTTTGTTAACTCTAGTAGCATTTGTTTCATGATATTCCTTCTTTTCGTTACTATCACTATGTCATCTGCATATGCGACTATCTGGCCCCCGCTCGTTCTTAAATTTCCCTTGTTCACATTTCTAAGTACATGCTCCAGAGCCAAATTAAATAGTGTTGTTGATAGCCCGTCACCCTGTCTTACGCCTCTATTAGATACAAAGCCCTCCGTTTCTCCTTTACCTGTAAGTATCTTCACTTTTGACTCTTTCATAGTCATTGCAATTAATCTTCTCAACTTATTTTCTATCCCCTGTTCCTTCAGTCCTCTCATCAGTTCACTTCGTCTTACTGAATCAAATGCTTGTTGGAAATCTATGAATAGCATTTCTATTTCCATTTTGTACTCATGGGTCTTTTCCATTATCTGCTTGATAGTATGAATAGCGTCAATTGTAGACTTTCCTTGTGTGAAACCGTATTGGTATTGACCTATTATGGCTTTCGCTTTTCCAGCTAAGCGACTTTGAATTATTGCTGACATTATTTTGTATGCTACATTCAAAAGAGTTATACCCCTATAGTTTTTGCATTCCTGCTGATCCCCCTTTTTGTGTATTGTGACTATTTGCCCGACTTCCCATTCTTCGGGCTTATACCTATACCTCATTTAAAAACCAGGAGGAGTGATTTGAATTTAAGTTGGCAATTCTGTAGACCCATGATTAGTCAGATTCCACCCAGTTTTTAGCATTGACATCAGCTGATAATTTCCATTTTTGATAATTATTCTGACAGATAAATATATCAAGAGAACAATTTTTTCATATTTGATATTAAGGTACACCTATCGGTGTAACAGTAATTGAAGTCACTTCAATTACTGATAAATAGAAAAAATGCATATTAAATGACAATACCCTAAATAAGGGATAAAATAATTTTATAAACTTACATGTGTTTTTAATTGGAAATTTTAAAATTTTATAAAATGTGTTGTGAAATTTTTTAATGGAAGAGGTTTTTTGTAATCGCCTGACGAGTAAGTAATTCTATTTAAAAATTTCCTAACTTTTATTTTGAAACAACTATTGCTTACTTGCAGGTGAGGCACTGAAGATGGCTTAACAGCCGAAAGCGCTTTGCAATTTAAATAAAAAAGATTTTTACACAGAATACAAAAAAAAATTGTTTTCTTGACTTTTTGTCATGTGTACTCAGCTTAAAGATATTCACCTTAGATAAATATATTTAATTTTGTCTTCGCATCCGCTTTTGTTATTCTATTAATTTATTTCGTTTCGTTAAAACTGAACATGATTACATCTGTCTATATGAAGATTTGAAACAATATAGGTTTTGTCAGAAAATTAGTTCTTCTTTTTTATTTCATTTACTGGCATTAATTTTTTTTTTTGGTATAGTGTATCCTTGCAGCCAGGAACACTGTTGTTGTTAGATCAGCTACGAAGCTGTATTAAAGTTGTTTGCTGCTTGAAAACATCCATATTAGAGTTATGTGTATGTTTTAATCTTTTAGTTTGAATACGAAACAGGAAAAAGTTTTACATGTGACAGAATACTCGTCTGATCCACTAGACAGACGAGAAGTCGACTTATGGATATGGATCAATCAAGGCATATTTAATAGATTTGGAACACGACTGTTGACTACTTTTTTGGAACACGCCATTTGGTAACTAATCTGGTAACTTTTAGTGATGTGAATATAGCTTTTCAAATTACTCCTCCTGGTTTTCAAATGAGGTATAATATATAAGCGAAATGTTATTTTGGAGCACAATCAGAACACATCATTGAACAGTGATCGAGACCTAAATGCTTTTGACACTATACACAATCAAATTTTGTCATTATTGACCTCTTACTTTGTTTATAGCAAGAAGCGCATCTTCTTTTTTTCTGTTTTTTTTTAAAACAAACCTTCATTAGTCGAATGTATCTGATGGATGCAAATAACCTATAACTTTGACATTTTTACGTTTCTGCTGGCACTTGATACACAGACTAGCTCATCTGCAATAGTCAGGAAGCTACTGAGGAGAATAATCACTTTGCACAATAAATGAAATGTTGGGAAAAAATTTAAAATTGTTATGCATCTCACAGATGTGAGTGTTCTGGAAACGTAGAAGGTGAAGGAAGCATGTAGAGTTGCGAAGGACTATAATATACAGATTGCGTAAATCCTTAGCGATCCATCCTTGTATACACAAGAGCGACAGAAAAACAGCTGAAAGAGAAAGATAATTATGCGCGGTCATCGAGGCGTGTATTTAATTCCAGCTATGGAGTGAATTTAAAATCCCGAGAGTTACCGACTGCTCATTGCCCCTCTATTTCAACATTTTTAACCGCTATTGCCAGAAGCGCAGATTAATTTGTACAAATGATATTTTTCTCTCGTTTTCGTTGACTTTTTTTCGAAGTCATGCACAATAGCTAAAATAAAACACTTTCACTTGGCAACATTGAAAATACAGCACGTTTGTGCCAGCATTACGCCAAATAATCTTAGAGATATGAGATCAAATCTTTATCACAGATTTGGTTATTGTCTGGCACAGCAAGGTGGTTTATTTGAGCACTTAATTCATTAAAATTATGTTTAACTTTAGAATGGATTTTTATTTTTTCAGGAAGTTTATATTTTATGTTTAGAATAGGTGTAAGTACCTTATTTTATTTTTTCAATTTAATTTATTAGTGGAAAGGATTTTTAGTTTATTAATTGTGGTTCTCTCAAGAAATGCTGTTTTATTTTCAAGTTACAATGGCTAAAATAATATCCTATTGTAGTTAGAAATGGTCAACTTGGCCTGAAATGATCATGTTGACAAAAATGAATTTCAAGATTTACAGGTTACGTAATAACGATTGTATTTTTATATTTCTTTAACGCCCTCACTCCTTCCGTGTTGGGAGCATACTGAATTACCATTTACCACCACCAACTAGTTTAAATAGGAGGGGAATGAGCAGTCGTGAATTCTCGGGAATAAGCCTACACCCCCTAAGGTGAAACAAAGTGATGATTGTGCACAATTATTCTTCCTCTCTCTTTCATATATCCTTGTCGTACTTGTGTAATTCGTACCTTGGTTCCAAAAGAGATTTCGCATGCTGTATACGCGGGTTTCTGAGTGAGTCGAACAGTTACAGTTCTCAGTATACACCGAATCGGTAAACAGTTAGTAAGCAGTGAGTGCATAAGTGTTGAAGATGAATTAGGACAATTATTATACCGAGTGTAGATAAATTAGTAGACATTAAATAGTGTTATGAAATCAAACAATTTCAATTTGTTAAATCTACATTATATTTATACTTAAAGTGACGCGTTTCGCTAACACAGTAGCTTTTTCAACCGAATGAAGGTATAATAAGAAATTTTCAATTTATACAGTCCCTTAATACTATAAATTATACAGATATTTAACAATAAAATTATAATCTATTTACAAAGAAATGAAAAAAGAATTTGTCTAAATATGGGATTAACTAAAGTATTTAACAAGTTTACATGGAAACTCATTCACAACAATCCTACAGGAACCTTTCTAGGTAAAAAGGTTTAATAAGGGAGAATTGTTGATATCAAGTTGGTCGTTAAGAAGATTATCTGAATATTTGTTTTTATTTATCTCTACCACAGGCGGCAATGACAACTGTGATAAAATTTATATAGGTAGAACCTTTGGGAATTTTAAAACTAGAATTTCAGAACACAAACGTAGCTATGACAACCAAAAATCAGATTCCAACTATTCAAATCATTTATTAGCAGACCAACACATTTCGATTCAAATTTTGAAATTTTGCATATAGAACCTAAATCCTTCAAATTAAATCTGTTAGAAGCCCTAGAGATAAATAAAAACAAATATTCAGATAATACACATAAAAAAAATTTTTACAACTGATTATTTTCTCCATTTATACAATTTATAGATATTATAATAATCTCGATTAGTTGTATGATTTTCAATTTTTTAATAATTTTCCAATATATACTTCATGAATACATTGAATATCTTGAAAACTACAAATTTTTTTTATATGTGAAGGTTATGTGTTTTTTACGTGAAAATCATTAAGGAATGCAAAATTAATCGAAAATAGCCACAAATGCCTGTGGCGTGGAAAATGGGAGGAGAAAAGTGACATTGTAGCCGTCGAGCCCCCCCTCTCGTAACCTTCTATCTATAAATACCAGCGCTGACCGCACGGACTGGGACAGTTAGGATCGAGCCACCGAGAAATTAACTTGAAAAGCAGACATTTATTGTGATTTACAAAGCATTTTATTTTTATTTCACTTATAAAATTTAGTTAGTTTTAGATAAATAATTTACCTAAACTACAGTGGCTCCAACGTAAGGCCTGAAATAAAATCAAAATTTGCTCATACTTGTTTGGTACAGTTAAATAAAATTGTGGCAGAACTCCGACAGGGCATTCGCTGTTTTCGGCTCTGCTTAGTCCGTTTTACAAACTTCGAACAGATCTTGAAAAGGTAAACAAGGGTGGGTTATCGCTTCACCTCTTACTCAGTTACAATTGTCGTGTTTGTAATTAAAAAGAAAATTGATAAAATTGGACAAAATATTCGCCGTCCGGCTTTGTTTAGTCGATTGTCTTAATTTAAATATTAGGTACTATCTGGCATTTCGTCATACAGGGTGGATTTTTTTAGATTATTTTTATGAGAGTACGAACGTTGATGAAATTTAGGAATATTAGACAAACTTTCGTCGTTGGCTTTGATTTGTCGATTTCCATAATATTTTAAAACTTGCCTTGTCAGATCTGGTCGTGTTAGACAAAACATTCGTCTTTTAGACTTTGTTTAGTCAGTTCTCGCAAAAGAAACGAGATAAAGCATTCGCTAACTCCAGCTGTGTCCGGTCAATTCTGCACGAACCATAGACACTACGGAAGAATACACAATCTCAGGCCCACGCCGAAGTCAACGCGTAGCCGCCAAGATGGTGACCCAACTAACAACCGATCAGTTTCAACAGTTGTTAACAGCCATTACCAACACTCGCGCAGAAGTGACCCATCCTGTCACAGTTACTCCTGGTAGTTTCAGTAAATGCACTGAGAGGTTTAATGGTAAACGTTGCCCCACAACGGTAGAAAGTTTCATAACCACTATTACTATATATAAAGAAATCGAAAACATCAATGACGATGACAGTTTAAAAGGCTTACCACTATTACTGACAGACACAGCATCAGTTTGGTGGCAAGGCGTGAGAGAGGAAGGAAAGACGTGGAATGAAGCAATGAGTCTGATCAGATCGGCCTTCTCGCCCTCGCAACCAGCACATCAGACTTACATTGACATATTAGAGCTAGTACAACGGGAATCGAAACAAGAAAAACCCATATTAAACCAAAAATTGATAAATCAATTGAGAATGTTACGGCCAATGGCACCAAGAGAAGCAGATGTACCTTTTGTCACTACAGAGGTCACGTCGCGGAAGATTGCCGTAAAAGATTGGCAAAAAGGGAGAATAAATATCAGGCAGCTACAACATCTCAAGCTGAACCAAAGGTAGAAACGTCTAACATCAAGTGCTACGGATGTGGAAAACCGGGCTATTTCCGAAGTAATTGCCCTGTCTGTATCCGAAATAAACCAGATGTCACCACACAAGCTGTAAATTTCTATTCGATTCATACCTTGACTAATTTGAGCACACAAATTCCTACGATACCAATCACCGTGTGCGGAATCTCAGGCATAGCTCACGTCGATACAGCAGCTAGAACTAGCATCGCCAGCAGAACACTGTATCGACAATTATTACAAATACCTTCCGTCAACTTTGAAAAACGACGAGCTACTGTCACTCTCGCTAATGGCATTAGTTGCGACCAAGAAATACTCACGACAACAGTAGACATCACAATAGCTTCTAGAAGGTTACAAATCGATTTCACCATTCTACCGGAAGCAGAAGACAATCGCACTCTTCTAGGAATTGACTTTCTGGAGAAAGCCGCAATGGTCTTAGTGCTTCCCCAAAGATGTTGGTTTTACGCCGATAAACCAGAGGAATCATTCGAATTTACACCCTTAGAAGTCGGAAGAACACCAGAGCTTAGGCACGGTGCGGCCACACTTATTGAAGGTGAACCTGCGACAACTCTGTGTTCTACCACAGTCACACCCAAACCTGAGTCTCCATTCCTAGAGATATTTACGTCACCACTATCGGAGGAGCACCTATACAGGCTATACGAATTAGATAACTTCTCAATAACTGAGAACCCTTCAGTGGCAGAGAACGGCGATGTCGGGTCGTACTCGCTCAGCGTTATCGACAGCATTTTTCAAGATGCACTACCTGCAACTTACAGTCCAGTTAGACGTGACCCGCGTAAACGACGTAGGTTGGAGCTGTTTAGCATAAACGTGCAGCTAAAAGCCGACGAAACACCTGAACTTTCAGATGAACAAAAAGATTCCCTAAACCAACTATTAGTAAAATATCAAAACCAATTCGAAACCAATGGTCCCGCTACCAGGCAAACTGAACATTGCATCAATACTGGTAACCACGCACCCATAGCAAGTGCACCTTATAGATTAAATGCTAACCGCCAAGCTATACTTCGGGAGAAGATGGATGATATGTTGGCAAAGGAGATCATCGAAGAAAGCAGTACCCCTTGGACTTCGCCAGTAGTGATGGTTCCCAAGAAAGATGTTGACCTCCGAGTCTGCGTAGACTACCGTAAATTAAATGCGATCACCGAACCAGACCACTACTCGCTCCCACGAATTGACGATCTCCTTCATGCTGCTAAAGGCCTTCCTTATATGTCTAGCTTAGACTTGCAGTCTGGATACTGGCAGATACCGGTCCGAGATAGCGATAGAGACAAAACTGGATTCATTATGTAACGTTAATTTTATTCACTCTCCTCATATTTAAATATTTATTAAATTATCTTATGGGTGGCGAGTAGCCAGTCCTTTCTCATGCCCAGCGCTGAGAAATGTATCGAGTTTAACTTTATCTATAGTCGATGAAAGACAAAATTTTAAGTTTATTTGCGGGTCAAATCGATACCGTCTATAGGGAAAATAGTCACTTCGGTTTACTATAAATTATTTGGTTTTCAATTTTAACACAAATGAATGAAGAATCCACTTACGGAATTTAAAATACTTTTTCATTTCCAAACCATGGAGTTTGATACAGATATGCGACGTATGTGCATTATCATTCACATGATTTCATGTTTTATATTTAAACAGAGGCAATCAGAGATTTTGTCTTTTCTGTGACAAAATGTTGAATTAACAACTTAAAATTTATTTGGTGAGAGTTTCACCTAAAACTTTTTTTATCTAAGTGCATTCATGTGAATGGTAAGTAGTTGCGCTTAAATTCATATGTTACATATTTAACTTTGCTTTCCTCAATATATATATAGTGAGAGTTTCACCTAAAACTTTTTTTATCTAAGTGCATTCATGTGAATGGTAAGTAGTTGCGCTTAAATTCATATGTTACATATTTAACTTTGCTTTCCTCAATATATAGTAGCTTTTCTTATTATTTTCTCTAGCGTTCCAGTACCAGATATATCGATAACGTTTTTTTATATCTTTTTTGTGTTTTTTTTTTATCTTGTTGAAGACACTTGATATTATACCTTTTAATATATTTACCGGCATTAATAATACATTTTTATTGCTTTCCTTCATTATTTTTTTTATAGTAAAATACAGGATGTTGCTTCTTTTTTGTTTTATGAACCACGTTTTTAAATATTCATTTTCAATCTGTATATCATATAACAACCAGCACCATTTTCATTTCAATCTCCAGATATCCTGCATTTTACTATGTTCATTTAACATATATCTGATTCAAGTGTTCTTTCTAGCACTTTCTTCGTATCTAAGTTATATATATAACCACTACTTCTACTATCACTACTACTACAACTACTACTACCACAACAACTACTACTATTAATATGTTCTGGCAATAAACCTCCATAAGACACCGGACCTCCATAAGACACCGGACCTCCATAAGACACTGGACCTCCATAAGACACCGGATCTCAATGCAGAAGAAACCAGGAAAGTACCGTCACTAAAAATTATTGTTGCAACAAGAATACTAAATACTAATTTTTCTTCAACTGTGATATTTATATTTTTTTTTAAAGTCATTATACAACTTGTAAATTTAACAACGTAGTTCATATTCCTTCCCTTCCAACATTTCCAGGTTTGTTGATAGAGAGAGTTGAAACAAGTCAACTAATATTATTCAGGGTGGCGCCCATTTACCTTAACTTTACTTAAATTTCTTAACGTAATTTATTGATTGTTTTGTTAACTTATTAAATTCATTTATTTCAATATAACTTCAATAATTTAAATAAGTAGTATTACCCGCGAACCGGTAAGACTACTCCCTGAATTTTTATTAGTTTGGTATCCGAATTCACGCCTGAGCAGCTCTTTATCTGAGTAGCCGTTACAAATTGGCGCCCAACGTGGGGCCTGTTTTACACATCATCTCTCTCATCAATAGATCTTGAAACTTGGAAGTTTGGACAGTAGTAGTTATCTTTTTATTATCGTAAATATCTTTCACTTATTACAGTATTTATCTTCCTATTTTCTATAGTTCACTTATCGTATCATATCGTTCACAGTTGAGTTGCAATATTTCATTTTATTATCGTATTGACAATATCTATATCTATATAATATTTTTTCTTATCTTATATCTTCACGTATCGTATATATAAATATCTTCTCAATCGTCAATATCAACAGTACTCGATTTTTTAATTCAATTTCGTATACTGAAATGGCAAAAATGTTTAAGCTAAATGTTGATTATCTTTTAACTCATGAACTAGATCATGAAATTTCTTATCGTGGCTTAGAAATACCTTCACTGGTTACAGAGAAGAGGAAATTGTTACGGGGTGTTTTAACTCAAGAGGTATCCATGCGGAGTTCGATCGTATATGTCGATCTTCCATTTCCTACGGAAATTACAGGAATTAAGCTTTCTTTTGCCGACTTGAAGAAGAAGGTTCAAGATTTCGTTGGAACTTCTTCTGACGTAGAGTATAAAAGATTGACTTGTCGGCTAACTCACCTTACGCAACGCATTTCTCGTTTGAATTGCGAGGAAGACGAGCATGAAAAAGTAAAAAAACATCTAACATCAGAAATATTGTTTTTAGAAGGTGAATTAGATGGCAAACTCAATGTTATTGATGCAGATAGACAATCTACTCCGGTAAATGCAAATCAAAGTTTTTCTTTTTCTAAACCTGTACCTGTACACAAATGGGGAATAAGATTCTCAGGAATTGATTCCAAAGAATCAGTACTTGGCTTCCTAGAACGTGTGAATTGTCTTAAAATTTCAAGAGGTATCACAGATGCTGAATTGTTTTCTAGCTCAGCTGATTTGTTTAGTGATCAAGCTTTTAATTGGTATCTAATTAACAGATGCAAAGTTCAAAATTGGGAACAATTAGTGACCAAATTGAAATCAGATTTCTTACCTTATAACTATCAAGATGATTTACTAGAGGAAATCAAGGCTAGAAAACAAGGTCAACATGAAAGAGTTACCCTATATATTAACGCCATGTGTGGTTTGTTCAATCGTCTTGATGACAAGCCAAGCGAAAGTGCCATGATCCGTATTATTCGTAAAAATCTCTTACCTAATTATGCACAACCTTTAGCTTTAATCGATATTGATACTGTTGATATTTTGACGGAAAAATGTAAACGACTTGAGGAAACATTAACTTGGGATCAACAATTTACATCAAATCATAAGAATAGTCAATACTTACTTGAACCAGATTTGAGCATACCTAGTACCTCTTTTAAGGATAATTCTTGTTTTAAACAAACACGAAAAAATATATCGGTAGTATCGTCTACTTGGACTTGCTGGAATTGCAAACAAGCAGGTCATATGTATTATAACTGTCAAATTCCTAGGAAATTGTTTTGTTTTGGTTGTGGACATCCTGATACTGTAAAAACTAAATGTCCAAAGTGTTCAAAAAACGAACCAAGCAGTGGTCGAACTTCCCACTCTACCACACTTGCTCAAAAACCGGGAACATCAGGAAAATCCAAAAACATCAAAACAAAGACAAAATCTCAGGAAAAACCAGCAAAGGACGAAAATTAAGGTTACCTCAAATAAATCCTATAAATTCCAGTTCTGTAAAAAACTTTTCTCGTTCTATCTTAAAAAAGGTTCCTACTGTAAGTCGCTCCGACTGGAATGCATGGCTTTTATTTGTTAAAGATTTCTATAAAACGAATTCAAGATCAAATTCAATTGTTTCAAACTCAAAGTCTTTAGCAAATGTAGGATCACTGCTTTATAATGTTAAAGATGATAATCGACCTTATGTCGATATCATAATATTTGATAAAACAATTTCTTGTCTTGTTGATACTGGTTCAAATATCTCATTGATTGGTTCTCGTGCATTAGATTTTATTCATAACTTATCAGTACCTATATTGAACGATGATAACTTAAAAATATCTACGGCAGATGGTAAATTGCAGGACGTTCTTGGTTATATCGAAACATATGTCATCACAGACAAGATATCTAGGCTTATGAAATTTTATTTAATACCTTCAGTCAAACATGATATTATTCTCGGTATGGATTTTCTCAAAATTTTTAACGTAAAAATTAATTTCTCTAAATTATCTTTAACTGTAAATTCACTCTCGTTAGCTGTAGTAAATACAATTCGGGATATATCTCATTTAACTCCTAATCAAACAAGTAGGTTAAATCAAACTATTGATCTTTTTAAGACTATTAGTCCGTCAGATAAAATAGGTAAAACTCATTTGATAGAGCATTTTATTGATACCGGAAATTCTCCTCCTTTCAAACAAACCCAATATCCCTTACCTCAAGCTATGCAAGCTTACCTGGAAAAGGAAGTAGATACTTTGCTAGAATTAGGTGTAATTCAAGAAAGTAAATCTTCATATTGTAGCCCTATCTGGTTGGTTCAAAAGGGAGATGGTAAATATAGAATGTGTTTTGATGGACGTAAACTAAATAGTGTGACTTTAAATAAAGACGCTTATCCCTTACCTTCAATCGAAGTTATACTGAGTCAACTTCGAGATACTCGTTATATATCTAGTATAGACCTAAAGCAAGCATTTTATCAAATTCCGTTGGAGAAATCATCTCGGGAGAAAACAGCTTTTGCAGTAAAAGGTAAAGGTTTATTCGAGTATGTCACTACTCCTTTTGGGTTAGTCTCTGCTCCTGCTAGCATGTGTCGTTTAATCGATTTGGTCATTGGTCCTTCCTTGGAACCATATTGTTTTTATTACCTGGATGACATCATCATTTGTACTCCTGATTTTGATAAACACATGGAAATTCTTCAGAGTGTTTTCGAGAAACTACGAGATGCCGGCTTGACGGTAAATTTAGATAAATGTCAGTTTTGTCGTTCTTCCCTTAGATATTTAGGTTATGTGGTGGATGAAAATGGTCTTCGTACCGATCCTGAAAAGGTTTCTGCTATTTGTGAGTACCCTGTTCCGAAAACTGCCACTCAGGTGCGTAGATTCTTGGGAATGGTTTCGTATTATCGTCGGTTTCTTAAAGATTTTTCTTCCTTATCTGCTCCAATTTCTGATCTTCTTAGTGAGCGAAAGAAACATCAATCTATTACTTGGACATCCCAGGCAAATCAGGCGTTCGAAAAGGTGAAAACTGTCTTAACTACCGCTCCTATCTTGAGTAGTCCCGATTTCACCAAACCTTTCTTCCTTATGACAGATGCTAGTGATGTTGGGGTAGGAAGTGTTCTTTTTCAATTGGAAGATGGACTCGAACATCCCATAGCTTATATGAGTAAGAAACTCACAAAGGGTCAAAAGAAGTTTAGTACTACTGAAAAGGAACTGTTAGCAGTTTTGTTAGGGATTGATCATTTCAGATATTATCTTGTAGGTCGTCATTTTACCGTAATTACTGATCATTCTTCTCTTGTGTGGTTGAATAATATGAAAAAACCTTCTCCTCGCTTAGCTAGATGGATATTGCAATTGTCGCAATACAATTTCTCTATCGTTCACCGTAGATCTACCGGAACTGTGGTAGCAGATGCATTATCTCGTATACCTGAAGTTAGTATCTTAGACTTATCTACATTACATCCCGATAAATGGTATAATGACATGATGTCTCATGTTCAAGATTTTCCAGAAAAATACCCAAGTTTTAGAGTTGAAAATAACATATTATATAAACATGTCTTCAATAAATTTGGACCAATTAGCAATGTTTCCGATTGGAAAATTGTCGTTCCTACTAAAAATCGAAGTGAAATTTTACATCATTTTCATGATAGTCCAACTTCTTCTCACTTCGGTGTTTTTAAAACATTAGAGAGAATTTCTGAAATTTATTATTGGCCTAATCTCAGGAAATCAGTTTATAAATATGTTACTCGTTGTAAAATATGTGCATCTTGTAAACCATCTAACTTGCCACAAGCAGGATTAATGGGAAATTATCGTAACATTAACTTCCCTTTTCAATTGATATCGTGTGATCTTTTAGGGCCATATCCCCGATCTCGTAAAGGTAATCAATTTGCACTTGTTGTAGTTGATTGGTTCACGAAATTTGTATTAGTTCATCCCTTACGACAGGCTACCGCTCGTTCTATAGTTGATTTCTTAGAAAATCATGTCTTTCTTATTTTCGGAATCCCTCAAATTGTATCTTGCGATAATGGTAAACAGTTCACGAGTCATTTGTTCAAAAACCTCATGGACAAATATTCAGTACAAAAGACTTGGTATAATGCTAACTTTCATCCGCAAATTAATCACACTGAACGCGTAAACAAATCTATTGTCACAGCTATACGATCTTATAGTTATGAAGATCATAGAACGTGGGATGAAGAGATCTATAAAATTGCTCAAGCAATTCGGCTGTCGAAACATGAAGTTACCGATTTCACCCCTTCCTTCCTTACCTTTGCTCGAAATGTTCCTGTCTCGGGAAATTTTTATGGTATAATTGCAGAAAATGCAAATAATCAGGTTACCATTTCCGATAAAGTCCACCGAATTCAGGATACACAAGAAATGCCTAAAATTTTTGAAGTGGTGAGAAAAAATTTGCAAACAGCATATCGGCAGAGTAGTCAACGTTATAATTTGCGCAAACGAGATCATAGGTTCTATGTAGGTGATCGGGTTTGGAAGAAGAACTACCCAAAATCGGACAAAGCCAGATATATTTCCGCTAAATTTTCACCAAAATATACACAATGTACCGTATATCGCGTTATTTCTCCCTTAGTGTATGAATTAAAGGATGAAACGGGAAAAAACATTGGTCGATGGCATATAAAAGACCTTAAAGCTGGTATCTTGTCTGATGATGAGTGTTCTGATATCGATGAATCCGATTCAATCACAACATAACCATTTATACTTATATCTTTCCTATTTGTAATTTTTTTTTGTGATGTGTGTTGGTGTCTCGAATATTCTGTTTTTTATCTCTCTTATCGTAGAGATTTTCTTTTTCTCTGACTATAAATGGGATAATGACTTCACTTTCTTTCCCTATTGATTGGCAAAATAGCATTCATGTTCTAGGTAAAATAAGTAAAGTAATAAATATTTCCTAGCTGGATGGAATTTTAATCTGAGAATTATAATACAAAATCCGTTGAGAATTTTTTTTAGGAAATTTTTAAATATCCATAAATATTATAATTTTCGAAAACACATAGTCATATCAATTTGAGTTTAATAAACATGTTGGTGCACATGCATTGAGGTTATTAAACATTGGGTCTTCTTGATTTGAAGAAACCTTAAGTATTAAGGGTGATATTGTATCTTCATTATCTTATCTTCATTATCTTATCTTCATTATCTTATCTTCATTATCTTATCTTATTTATCGTATCTAAGTGGACAAGGGATGTAACTTTTCTACTGTACTATATTTTATAGTACTTATCTTTATCTTATCTTTGCAGGCAGATAATGTCTTGTCTGTATTTATATACCGAAAGGGTATATAAATTTTTTTTTGAAGACCATTGGAAATTTGACTTTGCAATTAGTTTGAATATTAGCTGATATATCATGGGATATCTAAAGTTATTATCTTTTATATTATCTCAACTATCTTAAAATTTTATTATCTTGAAAGTTTGAAATTTCAATTATCCTAAAATTTTCATTACCTCTATGTTGAAAATTTTATAATATTTTAATTGTTTTAAACATTTTTATCTACATGCTCGAGATATCAACTTACATTACAAAAAGAATTCGTTTTGCTTATCTACATTCAATACCTTACCTAATATCTTGTCTACCTAATTTTTTTATCTACTTTTTCATTATCTCTATCTATGATCATTCCGAAAGATTGATCTAGATATTTCACTTGTAGACATACCTTCATTTTGTCTATATTTTATTGTATACCTTTCCCTTTGAATTTTTTTGTTGGATTTCTCAATAGTGGGTGTTGGAGGAACTCAGAGTGGTCTGGAATGTGTTTCAGGGTTCAGCGTCGGGGGGTTAATCAGCCTGGGAGGCAGAGGTGGCTGAGGTCTGCTGTCATTAGTTAAATCTACTTGGGGGGTTAACTACTGCGTCTGTGCCAACATGGCTCACATATCGCTCTGAGGATTTTCCAACAGTACTGTTGTGGGATACCGTTGTCAATTTCTTTCCTCCCTCAAATTTCAGCCTGACAGGGGCTATACTCTGTTAGGGGGTATATCGAGCCTCCTTGGACTAGTTATAGTAACTAGCTCCAAAAACATTTTTTTCTCTTTTCGTTTTCTCTTATCGATAAATTCTTCATTTTGGGTGATTCATGTGTGTTGTCATGGTATTTTAGGTTGAGATTTCTGCTGAAGCTGAGATTGTAGACCACGACGCGACTTAACATCTCTCGCGAGGTCCTTCTCGTTAGGTGGAGGTTGATCTCTTGACCTGGGATGCTGTGATAGGGCACATGATTAGCCTGGAATATTGGTAGTTTTTTTTTGTTTATCATATTATATTATGTAGTATAATATAATGGAAAATTTTTTTTGGTTGACAGTTTATTCTGTTAGGGAGTCATATAAAGCTTCCTTGGATTTGCTCCTAAATTATATCTGTAACTATTTCTTTTGTTTTGCTTTGTTTCCTTCTCATCTGAGAACTATTTTTTTTATATCGTTAAGAGGTTTAACATCTTAGGCTAGGGTTATTAATTGTTAGTCTAATTGTCTGCTGCTTTGTGTGATGTTTTTTTTCGAATGCTATACCTGCGCGATGACCAATGGCTACTGCGGACGCTAACTGGCAACCTCCCTGGTATGAGCTCGGAAAAAAAAATTATCATATAGCATTACGTTATTTTCTAATTTTCAACTTGGACCAAAGATACTTGGAAGTTTTTTTTATTTTGTTTCCTTTCATTTTCTCATATTTTTTTTTGGGCCAAGATATTCTTAGTAAGTTAGTTATATTGCTTATATTATTATTAGTACTTACTTCCTTATAATATTGTTTATATTATTATTACCTATCGACTGATATCAGGTAAAAATTTTTTTTTAGTTATTCACTGATTCAGTGATATCGATAGTTTATTTTTTTTATTATCTTAAATTTTTATTTAACTACTGACTGATAATCGATACAATCGATCCATCAGACAAGAATTTATTTGTTTCGTTCATTAAATCTCGGGTTCCTTATTTTTAGTAAATTACTAATTCACTGATTATATATCAGTATATCAGTATTTTTTTTTTTTTTATAAGAAATCCTCTTAACGATTCGTATATACCTGGTACTGGTTCCTTTCCTCATAAAATTATACCGTTCAAAAATTTTTTTGCCTCTTCTTTACTTTACTATTTCTTTTTTATGAATTCCTTGTGTGGAAATTCTTTTTCATTTATAAAAAAATTTTTTTTGTGAAAAAAAAATTTTTTTTCCTGGTTGTAAGGGTGTGGCTCCACGGCGGGGAATCGAACCCCGGTCTCCCGCGTGACAGGCGGGGATACTTACCACTATACTACCGCTCAGGCGTGAATTCGGATACCAAACTAATAAAAATTCAGGGAGTAGTCTTACCGGTTCGCGGGTAATACTACTTATTTAAATTATTGAAGTTATATTGAAATAAATGAATTTAATAAGTTAACAAAACAATCAATAAATTACGTTAAGAAATTTAAGTAAAGTTAAGGTAAATGGGCGCCACCCTGAATAATATTAGTTGACTTGTTTCAACTCTCTCTATCAACAAACCTGGAAATGTTGGAAGGGAAGGAATATGAACTACGTTGTTAAATTTACAAGTTGTATAATGACTTTAAAAAAAAATATAAATATCACAGTTGAAGAAAAATTAGTATTTAGTATTCTTGTTGCAACAATAATTTTTAGTGACGGTACTTTCCTGGTTTCTTCTGCATTGAGATCCGGTGTCTTATGGAGGTCCAGTGTCTTATGGAGGTCCGGTGTCTTATGGAGGTCCGGTGTCTTATGGAGGTTTATTGCCAGAACATATTAATAGTAGTAGTTGTTGTGGTAGTAGTAGTTGTAGTAGTAGTGATAGTAGAAGTAGTGGTTATATATATAACTTAGATACGAAGAAAGTGCTAGAAAGAACACTTGAATCAGATATATGTTAAATGAACATAGTAAAATGCAGGATATCTGGAGATTGAAATGAAAATGGTGCTGGTTGTTATATGATATACAGATTGAAAATGAATATTTAAAAACGTGGTTCATAAAACAAAAAAGAAGCAACATCCTGTATTTTACTATAAAAAAAATAATGAAGGAAAGCAATAAAAATGTATTATTAATGCCGGTAAATATATTAAAAGGTATAATATCAAGTGTCTTCAACAAGATAAAAAAAAAACACAAAAAAGATATAAAAAAACGTTATCGATATATCTGGTACTGGAACGCTAGAGAAAATAATAAGAAAAGCTACTATATATTGAGGAAAGCAAAGTTAAATATGTAACATATGAATTTAAGCGCAACTACTTACCATTCACATGAATGCACTTAGATAAAAAAAGTTTTAGGTGAAACTCTCACTATATATATATTGAGGAAAGCAAAGTTAAATATGTAACATATGAATTTAAGCGCAACTACTTACCATTCACATGAATGCACTTAGATAAAAAAAGTTTTAGGTGAAACTCTCACCAAATAAATTTTAAGTTGTTAATTCAACATTTTGTCACAGAAAAGACAAAATCTCTGATTGCCTCTGTTTAAATATAAAACATGAAATCATGTGAATGATAATGCACATACGTCGCATATCTGTATCAAACTCCATGGTTTGGAAATGAAAAAGTATTTTAAATTCCGTAAGTGGATTCTTCATTCATTTGTGTTAAAATTGAAAACCAAATAATTTATAGTAAACCGAAGTGACTATTTTCCCTATAGACGGTATCGATTTGACCCGCAAATAAACTTAAAATTTTGTCTTTCATCGACTATAGATAAAGTTAAACTCGATACATTTCTCAGCGCTGGGCATGAGAAAGGACTGGCTACTCGCCACCCATAAGATAATTTAATAAATATTTAAATATGAGGAGAGTGAATAAAATTAACTCTCTTTGGAGTATATCGCTTTGAAAGAATGGCCTTCGTTCTCAGAGGAGCACCATCAACCTTTCAGCGTCTGATGGACCGATTCAAATTATCTCTTAGCAACGTGGCTCTTCTTGTCTACCTAGATGACCTAATAATACGATCCTCTACGTTCGAACAACACCTAAGAGATCTAGAAACCGTACTACTCCAACTTAAATATTATAATCTAAGAATAAATAGGAAGAAGTGTCGTTTTAGTTGTTCACGAATTAACTACTTAGGACACCAGATAACCACGACAGGCATAGTGATGGAATCGACGAAGGTATCTGCAATAACAGCCTTGCCACCACCCCACAACGTCAAGCAACTGCTATCGTTCGTTCAAACCTGTTCTTGGTATCGAAGGTTTATACCAAATGTCGCCGCGTTAGCCCGTCCTTTGACCGACCTCACCAAGAAAAAGGCTAACTTTAAGTGGAAACAAGCCGAGCAAAGCTCTTTTGAACAATTAAAACACCTTCTCACCACTGGTCCTGTGTTGAAACAAGCTGACGACACCCAACCATATACTATTAGAACCGACGCTGTTGGTCCAGGGGGAGGGAGACCAGGAGCACCCTATCGAATACGCGAGCAGGCTTCTAACTGCCAGCGAAAGAAACTACAATACAACTGAACGTGAAGCTCTTGCCATTGTATGGGCTGTTTCAAAATTCCGAGGATATATGGAGGGATCCAAGGTAATTGTAATAACTGACCACCAGCCCCTAAAATGGCTGCTCACCGTCAAAACGCCAACAGGAAGACTGGCACGATGGGCGTTACAACTGCAATCATACAATCTACATGTGCGTCATGCTCCCGGGCGAACAAACACAATCGCCGACTTCCTGTCAAGGCCTCCATGCAAAAATCATAACGAGGACTGCACGATTTGCAACATCCACGTTGACTTACCCAAGGACAATGAAAAGGATATACGTCAAAGGCAACTCTCCGACGCATATTTGCGGGAGATAATAACCGCATTGGAAGACTCAGGAAACTTGGAATCATCTCAGAAATGGTTTACCAGAGGGTACCTATTACATAGAGGGGTACTGTACCGTTATAGCGACGACCAGGAGGATGATGATGCTAGATTGGTTGTCCCTGAAACCGACCGACAAGCAATTCTACAAGCTTATCATGATGCCACCACGGCGGGACACTATGGAGTCGACAAGACTCATCACCGTATCTCAAAAAGATATTATTGGCCTAAAATGAGGCAGTACATCGCAAAACACGTGTCGAACTGCCTAGAATGTCAAAGGTACAAGATAGATAATAGAAAGCCTGCTGGTCTAATGCAGACCTTGGCTCATAACCAACGGTTTGAAATTATAGCTATAGACCTTTTCGGTCCCTTGCAAACTTCCATTCAAGGAAAAAGATGGGTGTTTATTATAGAACCGCCAGCCGTTGGATTAAACTATTTGCGCTACAAGACGCCACAGCCGCAGCATGCGCCCAATCTCTTCTGGAAGAAGTTTTTCTAAGATACGGCCTACCTAGAATAATTATTAGTGACAATGGTGTACAATTCATATCCGCTATTATGCAAAAACTGACGTTCTGCCTCGGCATTAAACAATCCTACATACCCATGTACCACGCTTAAGCGAACCCTGTAGAACGGAAGAATCGGGACCTCAAAACCCAATTGGGAATCCTAGTTGGCAGAGAGCAACAAACATGGTGCCAACATTTAGCAGCCATCCGATTCGCCATGATATACCGTTATACGTCCGGATATACGTCCGCCTACTTGACATTTGGCCGAGAGCTCCGCACCCCTCAGGATGTAACACATGCTCCAAGCTCCATTATTCATAATGAGAATTTCGTAGCTGAAATTACACTTAGATTGAAACAGCTAGCCAGTAGTCTTCAGCTTGCAAAAGAAATTACAGAAGCACGACAAGATCGCAATCAAACCAGTGAAAACCCCTCACGACGGCCTAGTCCCGACTATACGCCCGGGGATCGGGTATTCCTTCGCAATGCACAGAAGGGATACTCTACTAAACTGGCACCTCGTCGAGATGGACCTTACAAAATTCTGCGGAAGCATGGGCCCACTAGTTACGCGATAGCCAGTCCCGAGAATCCTGACCTCCCTCTTGGGATATATCATGCGAGTGATTTGAACCTATTCAGTGGAGATACGGAGGCAACTCCAGAAGCAGTGAGAACTCGACACAGACGGGGCCGACCCAAGAAGAAACCGTCGGTCGTACAAGAAGCACCTACAGACCCGTCTCGAGCTACCAGATCTGATCACTCGTCGAGACGCCTTCGTGGTCAGAGGGGGAGATTGTAGCCGTCGAGCCGCCCCTGTAGACTCTCTAGCCTGCGCACTCTCCTCGTTTGCCCCCCTCTCGTGACCTTCTATCTATAAATACCAGCGCTGACCGCACGGACGGCAGTTAAGATCGAGCCACCGAGAAATTAACTTGAAAAGCAGACATTTATTGTGATTTACAAAGCATATTATTTTTATTCCACGTATAAAATTTAGTTAGTTTTAAATAAATAATTTACCTAAATTACAACATATTTTTCCAAATGTACACCATTGGATCAAGAATTGACAAATGTTCTTTTATCAAAATATGCCTTTCACATTTAAAAACAACCTGCCAAATATCAAATCAGTTTATTCATCCATTTCCAAGTTATCAAATAAAAACATTTAAATTTTTGTTATCAAATAAAAACAAATTTTTATAACTTCAACGCCCCGTATTTCGAAAAGTAAATCAGTTGGACCCCTCAATCTTTATATCATTTTGTCCAATTTTACATGTGGTATCTACATACAAACGTTGTATGTGTCATTTTAAAACACCCTGTATATAAGTTATTTATGAGGATTTATGAAACTGTTAGTAAGAAGATATTTACAAATGTATAAAATTTTTTCAAATTAAAAAAATAAAAAACCTTTTTCCAACTTATTTAACCTTATCAATGACAAAACCATGGCTCATGCAATGCTTAATGCCTACATCCATAGGTTTGTCATTCCTATGAACATAAAAATCAAACACCACCTATTTACAATTACTTTGCCACCAATGAGGATCCAAAGATATGCGATATCCAATCTGAAAGAAAATGGCCATGTCAAAGACGTGGCATACAATATAAATGTATCACATACTCAACACGCCTCCTTTCATTTATATTGGACTTACATTAATTTAGGTTCAACAAATCTCGGAATTTTTCAAATTTCTCTAGGCAAAGAGCCTTCGTGAAAATATCAGCAGTATTTTCATCCGTTTCTATCTTTATAATATTAATAATACCTTCTTCTACACATTCATGAGCATAATGGTAATAAACCTCAATATGTTTCGAATTCTTAGAAAAATTACCATTTTTTTGCGATATCTACTTCACCAGAATTATCTTCATAAAATCAATTGGTTCTATTAATCTAACATTGAAAGTGTTCAATAATTCTTTTACAAATTTCAATTCACTTACGGCTTCTCTTACATACTTAGCAAAAGTCGAAGTCTTAGTTACAGATTTTTGTTTTCTCGATTTCCAATATATCACATTACCGAATAGTCTAATTACATAACCAGTAGTTCACTATCTATATTATCTCCAGCCCAATCGGCATCCACATAGCAATCGACAACATTGACATTTTCATTTTTCTTATAAATTAGTTTCAAATCTTTTGTTGAATATAAATACTTCAAAATTCATAAAGCATATTTGAAATGTGTTTCATTGTAACAATTTTGGAATCTACTCAAGTAATTAACACTAAAACTTACATCAGGCCTTGTAGCCGAGCTTATGTATAATAAAGCACCAATCAAATTTCTATATTTTAGATTTTTCTCACAATTATCAGACTTTTCAATTTTCAAATTAACTTCCAATGGGTTATTATATAATTTACTATTCTCTATATCATAAATTCCAGCTAATGACTCAATATATTTGGTTTGACTCCGTATTTTGATGCCTAAAATCAACTCATGCTGCGACCGTTTGACGTATAAGAAAATCATTTAAATCGGATTCATGTAGTATGTATGCATTTTCGATTACGTAAATAATTGCCAACAAATCTGACAAACAGTTTATTTAGTAAGAAAACATAATAACACTATTCAATACATATAGAGAACGAAGAACAAAAAAGAGCAATAAATGCTGCATATGCCTACCCTCTTCGTTTATGCATAACTTAAATTTTATTTCAAATGAATTTTTTAACAAAATTCTTGCGGAATGTTTTCAATAATGTTCCTGATATTATTTTTTAGTTCTGCTAAATTGTTAGGCTTAGCATGACTTGATTTTAGGCATCAAAATAAGTTCATATAAAACTACTGATTAAAAATGTACTACTACATGAAACCTCGAATTCCTTTTTTGTTAATGAAACAAAATATAGAAAACTATACATTTTTGGAAAGGAGAATGATTGCTCTTTCGAATGAGATCAAGAATTATAAGGTGTTCCATTCAAAATAATACATATTTTCCCCTTTGAATTTGACCAACATTAGTAAAACACCCTGTGTTGATGAGATGAAATGCCAGCCAAGTCTTAAAAAATCTCTTTGATAAACTAGTAGAACAAGTGAAAATCCCATCTCTTCGGAGCAATTAATAAGCTGGGCATTTATGTTTAAAATCAGTCACTCTTATTTGGGACACCTTGTATTTTGTGTACTAATAAATGTTTGTCTGCAAGTTTTATGACATTTTACTTCAACCTTCCCTCCTAGAATGTCTTCCTTTTACTACAAAATATCTTGAGCACAAGTGTCTTTCTTGTTTTCTGCAGCACACAATTATATTTAATCCTTTCAATCTCCAAAATATCTCAATAGACATTCACACATCCAAAATGATATCAACCTAATCGCAGTTAAAACAAAGACGTTACCACCGTACACTAACTACCGACAAGTAAATTCACTTGCGTCGGAACGTTTGAAAATTTTGGTACATCTTTTCTCTGGCACCTTGCACGTCTGCTACCCCTGTACTCAACACTTTCTCGATTTAAACTAGCCAGAACTCACCAGACGATAGGAGGGGTAAGGAAATTTTCGGTAACCCCTAAATCGACGAAGTGAATTTACTTGTCGGTAGTTAGTGTACGGTGACGTTAGCAACTAAATCAAGTTATCGGCCAAATTTGTCAGGAATATCAGGAATACATTATGCGTATGCGAGAGATGCCTGCTCGTTAGAAAGCACAATAATTAGGCACGGCTGCAGAAACTTTCAAGTTTGCGTATTTATTGCTCAAAAACTATGATGCTTAGAATAGTGATTCTTGTTTTGAAAACTTCCTTGAAGCTTTAGCTTTATTTGGTACGCAGATAGTTTGGTAAAATTTTGAAAAATAAAAAAGTTTCTCGATTACTGAAAATAGTGCTGCAAAAAAAGTAGAGATTACAGTTTTCTCCAATTTTACAAAAAAACTAGGTTTTTTATACAAAAATTAAACTAACGCAGTAATCTTCGCTCATGTTTCTTCTGTCGATTGAAAAATATCTTGTTTAGTTCCGGAGATATAGCGAGGTATATAAACAAATTTTTAATTTTCTTTACATAGTCTATATCTTTACCACAGATTAATAAATCATCAACATAGATCAACAAATAAATAGTATTGTTTCCGTCTTTAAGTACATATAAACAAGAATCAATGTTACTTCTTTCAAAACCAATATTTTCCAAGAATACATCAAGACAATCATACCAAGCCCTCGGGCTTTCTTTTAACCCATAAGGCTTTTCTTAGTTTACAAACCTTACTTGAGCCATCTTCATAACCTTCTGGCTGTTTAACATATATTTCAGAATTCACCTCACCATTTAAAGATGCTGTCTCTACATCCATCTGTTCAATACATAGGCCCATTTGACAACAATATGACAGCAAGATTTTTAGAGTTTGCATTTTGGCTACAGGTGCATAAACATCGTCAATCTCATTAGTTTGTTGAAAACCTCTCACAACTAACCTTGCTTTATAGGTATTATCAGCCTTTTTTGAATATACCCATTTTACATCCAAAACTTTATTATTATTTACATTTTCGACTAGCTTCCGAGTATTATTTTTATTTAAATAATCAATTTCTTCATTCATAGCCTTTATCCAAAATCGACTTTCTTCTGATTCTAACGCCTCCTCAGCTGTACTTGGTACATTTGTGATACAAAAATACTACTATTGTATACAACATAATCTTTAAATTTCTGTGGAGTTTTCCTTGACCTCTCAGATCTACGAGCTGTTTCATTCGAAGATTCAAATTCTCCAATGTTCTCATTCATACTTTCCTGATCAGAACTTTCAAGTTCCCCTTCACTGCCTGCGTTATAACATTCAAATTCATCTTCACCTAAACCTATGCATTTTACATTTTCCTCGACAATATCTACGTGTCTAGCCACTATCTCGATTATTTAAAAGCACACGATACCCTACTTCGCTATAACCAATCAAAATACCCATATCAGCCTTTTTGTCCCATTTAGAAATTCTTTTCTGTTCAGGTTTTCTAACAAAAACTTTACTCCCATATAAACGCAAGTTTGACACGTTGGGTCTTTTACCAAAAAATATTTCATAGGGTGTTTTCCTTTCAATCGTGTTTGTTAACGTTCGATTCTTTAAATAAGTTGCCGCGCAAACAATTTCGGGCCAATATCTCTTGTGTATGTTAGCTTCATCTAATAATCAACGCGACATATTCATAATCGTTCTGTTGAAACGTTCTGCTGTTCCATTTAATATTTAATTCATGAACATAAGCCGGACAATTTTTAATAACAATGCCTCTTTCTTTAGCGAAACTGTAAATCTTACCATTCAAATATTCTGTGCCATTATCACATCTCGAAAATTTCACCTTTATTCCTGTCAAATTCTCACATTCATTCACATACTGAACAAAACAATCATACACTTCTGTTTTGGATTTCACAACATACACTTTAGAAATTTTACTGTCATCATCGATAAACGAAATCCTGTAGTAGTAAACGGTCCACAAACATCAGTATGAACAATTTCTAAAATTTCTTTTGCCTTTTCCCTATTATTTTTAAATGGAACATGACTCATTTTATTTTCTATACATGTTTTACATTTCATGTAATCAGATTCAAGCTCTATTGGAATACCATTTATCAGCTGATTTTTCGACAAAACCTCTAAGTATTTAAAATTTACTTGACCTAACAACCTATGCCATTTTTCTTTTTCACTCATATTGTTTATATTCTTATTTGCACAGGAAACATTATCATTCAACTTACTTTTCATAAAATATAAGCCATTATTTTCAACCGCTACAGCTGTTACTTCACCTTTCATATCGCTAATTTTAGCTATTTTTCCTTTATAAACAATCGTGTTATTTTTCTGTAACTTTACTAACGCTAATTAGATTTGACTTCATATCTTTTACAAAAAAAAAACATTTTTCATATCAATTAATTTTTTCTTGCCAAATGCTTAAAAAAAACTTTTAACGTTACCAATTTTTGTTGCTTTAACAATCCTATTAGCGCCTAAATAAACGTTTACAGGTTCTTTCAATATAGTTCATTTATCAAATAATTTTTCATCATTAATTTTGTGATCGGTACAACCACTATCTAACAACCATTGTATTTCATTACCACTTACGTCATTTAAATCAACGTTGTGTGCCGCATGATGGGGAACTGCTGTAACCCATGCGCTATTTCCTTCTTTATCTCTCCTTTCTTGCTGTTGGTCCACACAATGCGCACTTCCCCTGCGTCGACTACCATAGTTGTCATGCGCACTTTCCCTGCGTTGACTACCATAGTTGTCATACGCATTTCCATAGCTTCCTTTTCCGGCACCTCGTCGTCCACGCGACAAACGCCATGTGCTTCTTTTAACTGTTGCTTGGCTGCTGTTTCTACAATCTCTTTGGATATGCCCAACATCACCACAGCCATAACATCTCCGCTCTTGTCGACTTTTTACAGAGAACACATTTGACTTTCTTTCGTGATTGTCGTCTTTTCTATTTTTCATTTCCGTCATTTAAACCTTAGTTTTCACGTAATCGGCTGTTTGGTCCTCTTCTTTTAGAATATCAATTAGATCGCCAATATAACTGTATGGGTCAGGCAGAGTATTTAGTATTTCCGACACTTTTGCACCTGCACTTTTCAATTCGTTAACACATTTTTTCTACGACTGCTATGGAAAATAGTCCATTTCCCACAATTTACGAAACTACAAAGTGTCACTTTGCCTAAGCCGCGGGAAAAGTTGCCCAAGCCGTGGGAAAAAATCTTTCCCACGACTTGGGCCACGGTACGTTAGAGAAAAAATCAACACAATCCTCGATTATAGAATGCTTTGGACTCCTGTCATAAAACGTCAAACGTTAAAAGTACCCAAATGGTAGTGTTTTAAAAGTAGAGAGAAGAGGCAATTTCGTTCCGTTTTGGTACCCCACTTTGGTCTGTCAATTACATACCAATCGATTTCGTTCCGAAAAACGATGACGTAAAGCTAACTTTGGTACCCTTTTTGGTCTGTCAAATCACATACCGAGATCTGCAGCACGGTTACTGAAATTGGTAGCTTTCTTTCCTTGTCTAAAGTAGTTTCTGTCTTTCTTTTTATTTGTAAATATATTGTTCTATGTCAATTTCATCAATCAGCTGTACCAGCTGGGCTATGCTGGGAACCAAACGATTTCGCCTGTTATTGGTAGTTTACGTCATAGCGGTGACGTAGGACTTACCAATTGGTTAACCAAAGTCCCTACCAACCAAAACGGGACGAAATCGCCTAAGGTGTTTCTGTAAGCTTGAAGAAATTTCAACTAAATTTTGTATTACAATATAAAAAAATAATTAAAAATACATTTTTTGTATATTTAGAATAAGTAAATTTGGTATAATTTAAAGTGGTTGAAGTCTCGTATAATCACCTACTTTAAATCCACGCTATACGTAAGCGGGTATGGCTCAGTAGCTAACACGCTTGACAGCTACGCAAGCGGCTCGAATTCGAGTCCCGACCCTGGTACTTTTTTTTTGTTTTTAAGGTGCGTGGTTTGAAAGTAAACAATACTTTGTAACATAAAATAGGCTTTATTACTAGTAACGAAAACATAATATAAAACATGACAGGCTAGGTCGGCGTACTTCTATACACTGATCTAGAACATAGTTGATTGCTACCGCTACTAAACGGAAGTTCTCCATATATGAGAGCACATGCGCACTCTCTACACAAAGCTACACTGGCATACAATATAAATGTATTACATGTACATGTAGTAACATTCCAATATAATTATTCAAACAAAGTTTTAATAATAAATGGGATAGAATAAAAAGTTACACTTCAATTTCTAAAAATAATTTTATAGAGTTAGTTGAGTATATTTTTGAGACCACATACTGTAATTATGATGGTACTTTCTACAAACAAATATTATAGGTGCTCCCATGGGAGCTATCATTTCACCTATAGCTGCTCAGTATGTTATGGATGAACTTCTTGACTCTTGTATTCCTGGGTTGAATTTCCAAGTTACTTTTTTGAAAAAGTTTGTTAATCACATATGTGCTGTTCCAATTAATAGCACACAACATATTGTTACGCGAGTGTCCCAGTTAAATCCCCGTATGAGACGATTATGACTCCTACGCTCACTAGTCGAGAACAATCCAGAGACTACCTACCCTGCGCTCCCCCGCCACTAGCCGAGAACTATCGAGAAGACGAGAGATTTCTAGAAATCTACCCCACGGGCAATATAAATAGACGGCATCGCTGCACACGAAGATATCAGTCGTAATATCACAGAGTACACAGATGGTGTACTCTGTGGTCAAATAGTCGTCATATAGACATACAGATGGACAATTAGTGTTTATACGGGAAAGCAATCGCGCATCGGTAAAGTGTTTATTAAGTGACTTTCATATAAATTATAGTTAGTATGTTTAGTGTATGATATAAATTATTAATTAAGGACAGTATTACATATAAATCTGTAAATATAAATTAAGTAATTGTAAATATAAATTAAAATAAACGTTACAATATTTTACAAGTTTTTAATTCATATAATAATCATATTCAATTCACTACGGGCCAACATTTTTTAATACAACCTCGATTCACCTCAGACAAATAAAAAAATTAAAGAAATTCCAAAATGCATTGAAAAATCATCTAACTAACCAAAATAAAATATTTGATATAATGGCTTAATAACATACAAACTACTGGTTCATTGTCTTGTCTACTACTTCCTTGCGTAACTACATATTGTCTTTTTCTTTACATTATTTATTATTCAGTTTTATTACTTGTCTACATTTGTTCGTCTCATAACTTTATTTGCACTGTAATTCAGTTTTGTTTTTTTCTCTTCCTATTTTTTTGTTTTCAATATTAGCTATTTAAAGATAAACCTTGATTCACATTATCAGACATGCAACGACACGACAAGGACCGACAAAGACACGACAGTTTCGGCAGCAATTCACATTATACGACAGGTATTCGACATCTCGACGGGTTGTTTGTATTCTTGCCAAGAATGTCGGTCCGCTCCGTCGTTGCCTTTACGTGTCGTTGCCGCGTTGTTGTCGGTTAGTGTGTATATCAATATTTATTTAACTAAAAAGAATGGTTTGTCGTGTCGTGTCGGTCCTTGTCGTGTCGTTGCATGTCTGATAATGTGAATCAAGCTTTAAAACGTGCAGAGTAAATACTATCTGATTGATTTGTAACAAAACAGGCAGACATGCCTGGATAAAATGCTCAATTAGGTGTCTTTATGTGTGTACAAATATTACTATACTATCATTAGGTATTTTACTATTGAAATAATAAAATTCCCATATAAAGCTCGTGTCTTGGGAAAAATTGTTATAACAACTTTACTGTGATCATATCTCTATTCGATGAAAGTGTGGAGTCAAAATTTCTGACTGAACTTTTTCAGACAAGTTTTACATCTGGATTCATTTCGTTTTAATATCCATAAATGCGAAGTAACCAAGAAATGAATATGCACAGAGTTCCTTTCACAATTAATTATTTAATATTAATTATTATACAGGGACTATAGAAGAAGATTGTACTGATTTCCAAGGACAAACTATTGAACATGGAGTTCTCTACGTACCAGGTCCTGCCGTGTGTACTATGTGCGTTTGTTACCACAGTGAGCCTATGTGGTGTAAAGCTATTTATTGTGATCCACCATATGTAAGTTATTTTGTGTATGTCTTCATTCAATTAGTTGAAAATATGTTTTTATTCGCATAAATACACACGCTCCAATACAATAATATTACGACAACTTGAAAATAATTTATGTGAACTGTCTGATATTTTTAACAACAGAATATACAATATACAATATACTACAACATTTTCATATATTTCTCATTTCAGTTTTGTAAAAAATTTCGCGTTGGTGAAAGATGCTGTGAATTTGTGTGTTTGGATCCACCTGGTGATACTGCTTCAAACATGCTACTAGCTTACAGAGAAAAAAAAAAAAAGAAAAATTCATCATTTCGAACCATTAATACAAATTTATATATATATTTTTTCTTATACATAGTTCAATGTATTTCATTTAACTGAATAAAAAAGTAACAGGAGCTTTCAAAAAATATACATCCCTGGAGAATTATTTTGGCTTTTATTGAAATAATATATAGGCTAACTTTTGAGGTGCGTACAGACATGAGAACAACGCATCGTAACTCCGTCGCGCAACAAGTCTGGATGGCACTGCGTAACATCGTAATACCGTAACATAGTAACATCGAGGCGTTCCATCGGCTGTCGGTTTTTTGACGCCGCATCAAAGAAATGATACCCACTGATGTTGCACCACTTGTTATCATGTATGGACATGTCTGCGGTACACAGTCGCGATTACTAAAGAAATTTTATGGGATCCAAAAAATCCCAAATATTACAATAAAATAATAGAAGCATGATGCTTGAAAAGAACTTGCTGTAGAGTTTCAGCTGGGTTTGCCACCACCGTCTTCTTGCTCGTCTTTTTTTATTTGTCTTAACGAGGTAATGCATGTATAGTATAAGCTGCTGCGACAACCTCCATTGAACACAAGGAAAAGACAACAGTTCTGTTGTAAGAGAGAAACGGCAGTATGTTGCGATTAAAAGATACCAGGCGATGTATAATGATACACTATATTTATTGGTACGCCGTACCTTCGATGCGTAACAAACAATTGTTACGCGACGGAGTTACGATGCGATGTTCTGTTACATGTCTGTACGCACCTTTAAAAGGCGGGTAAAGCCGGTGCGAATCTGTTTTGCGAGTCAAATGCCGGATGATCCAGTCCAGTCGGACTCGAACGCGTTGATGGAGATTTGAGCTGTGTAAACGATTAAGCTTCTCGATTACTGGCAGATCAGTCTGGTTCATAATTCAACGAATCCTATTCATGAGATATCCTCGCTAAAGTGATGCTCTAGTGACACTCACGAGTTAGGTTTGCACGACCTAGTCTGGCATGGGGATAAATACTGAAAATATGGCAAAAGGTTAAAGTCATTTTTAAATGCCCAAGGTAGGTGAAGTACCCGCAACGTCCACGAGATATAGCTTTGATAATAAGTTACAGATAACTATTTCAGGCTGAGGCAACCTGGTTTACGGACGGCTTCAAGATGGCCTACACCTAAATCCTGAACAAAGGATAGCTATTCCAATAAATTTATTTAAAGACGTCACAACTTTCCAAGCGGATGTGACGGCTATCCACCATTGTGTTGATGAACTTAAAAGGCAGTTCATTTCGTTCAGTTGCTATCTTCATCGATAGACAAGCGGCACTGAAGGCACTTTACTCCATACAGGTGAATTCCAAGCTAATAGGGGATTGCATAGGTGTCTTAAATGCAATTAAAGATCAATGCAAGTTCATGGTGGCCTGGATGAAACAGCCAGACAAGGCTCATCAATGCCATTCAGAAATCGGAACCCTTCCGCGGCGTCGCAAAGTCTACATTAAATATAGACACACGGAAGTGAGTGAGACAGAAATGTCTAGAATGGTAGGTATTCTCATCAAGATAGAATGTATGTATGTATGTATGTATATTTGGGGTAACATTCACTGAGACCTAAAAGATCTATTGTGCCCCCTTACTTCTACCTAGTTTCTGAGGAGAGTCTCTGAAACTAGTAGCTCCTTTAGTCCTATTTCCCGGAGGAATTTTAGGATATCTGCAGGCTTCAACTTAGGTAAATGTTCCTCTTCTATCCAGTAATCTCCCAGGTACTGTGCTCTGGGATTCTGGAGTGCTGTGCAGTTGGAAAGTATGTGGATGGAGGTCTCTTCTTCCATGCCACAGTATCTGCATTCTTCTTCCTCCACTAATTTGAGCTTTTTCAGGTGCCCATTCACGCGACAGTGTCCCGTTAGGATCCCTGTTAAAACTCTTAGCGCAGTCTTGCTTTGACTTATGCATTCATTTGATCTCCGTAGGTTGTAGTCACCCAGGAGAATCTTTGATTGTCTAAGCCCTACTAGATCTTTCCAGTGGTCAGATCTTCTCTTTCTTTCAAGATAAAAACAGGCGAAACAGTTCACTAGAGGACATTCGCCAACTTTTACGACAGGAAAACTGTCATAGCCATAGTAGGTATGTTAACAGAGCACTGTAAGCTTCGCAAAGCTGATGGTTTGACCGATGCAGATTCACCTAGAAGAGAAAACTGCTGAACACATCCTATGTCAGTGCGATTGCCTGGCGAATCTGCAGCTTCTTGTATCAGGCGATGAGAAGCCACCAGCAAGAAATTACATGGAAGATTCAGCCTCTAGGTAACTTAAATAAAGTCGTGAATATAATCTAGATCCAGAAGACCATAATAGATCTGAAAAGATCGCAGAGGAATATGCCCAATACCCACCTTATCAAATCTAATCTAATCTAATCTACTTTTTTTGTTAAACTTTGTTAAAAAAAGATGTATTGAATTGCTATTGGAATAATCAAACATTGTGCCTTTGCAATCGGATGATCATTTCACAATTTACTGATCTTAAATAAGAGAGCAAATCGTTGATCTCAAAATAAACAAAACTTCGGTAACTTACAAATTGGGCCATATTTTTCGTATATTTATGTACATTAAGTATAGTCCGTGATTAGGCTCTGAGTTCGCGGACGTAGAACATATACTTTATGCTGATGAGGCGCAAATACAGCGAAACCGGTCTACAAGCTATGTTGTCCCTTCTAATTGCAAACCAGAATGGCTGGTATTGAATAACTAGCAGCATAAAAAAAACCAGTAAAGCAATAGAGCCTACACCAAGGTGACTGAATTTAAAGCAATAACTCATAGTTGGCCAACTAAGAACAGCCGTCGGCCATATCTCAGGTTCGGGAAAAACATTTTATGACAAAAGTGGCCTTAGATTGCCTTCATATTTACAAATTCCCGATTGATCAACAAAAGCTCTCCAAACAACATCAAGTTTATTAAAATCGGTCAAGCAGAAGCGGAATTACAGGCGTTTTTTCGTTACATGGTTTCCACTCTCCCCCCTCCCTTATTTAAAGAGATAGACTAAAACTTGTCCTATTAATAATATGCAGAATTTGTCGAGGAATCTGATTATAATATTCAATATGCTCCTCAATAAAGTAAATTTTGAAAAATTTCGCATTTAAGAATTTTAACTGTCAAATACGCCCTCTTTTGGTGGACCTATAATTCTGAAAATAATATCCAGGCGTTTCTCGATGCCAATTTTGTCATAAAAAATTTTCCCGAACCTGTGCTATAATCCACTCCTGAGATATGGCCGTTCTCAGTTGGCCACCCGGTACATCAATAAAATTGAGGTGTATATACGTATATCTAAGTATAAAAACTTCTAATGCGACAAAAAGTTTTCTCTCGTTTTTATCGATACGATTTCTCGGCGGATCTGGCACTATACCCCGTTTTTCGAGTGGATTTCTCGACTCTTTTGTCCACTTTTTGCGGTTCTCGTTTTTTCTTCAGACGTTCCTCTTAACATTACTTCAGATTTGTACTCTTGTAGATACCTACATCTCCATCTTCTACGACTACAGCTCTTCATCTTCCGCGTCTTCCTGGGTTCCTTCCTTCACGTCTTTTTACACGTCTACCGCGATCCATCGGCTCCGTACTTGTATCGTGTTCAAGATCAAGAGTGTCCATAGTTAAAATGCCACTACGTTCCCCTCCTCCCCCTTTACGCCTCCGTGTGCCACCTGTCTTACATGGAATGGAAGCTGATTAAGATTAAGTATTAAACACTATTTAGAATTGTCTAGAACCTGGTTTCGAATTTGTGGTTTGTTTGTGTAGTATACCCATTGTGGTACGCCATTGATTTAATGATGGTTCTGGTTTTTGTATGTTTAGTTTAAAAACAAAAATAGTTGTATGGGAAGTAAGGAACATTCATTAAAAGTCTTAAGGTCAAGTTGGTCGATATTTTTATTCTACATCCTATCAAATTATAGGGCCAGTGAATGTGCATTCCGCCATTTGTAGCATAAGATATCGCAGTGGCGACGAGGATTTTGTTTTTCTGCAATTAAATCGCAGTTAGTGTGAAATTCCACGTGCAGTTTTTTTTTTTGAGTTCACCCAAAATGGCCGAAACTCGTGAAATTATTGGACATTTGAGGGAATTTGACCCATCATTGTCAGATTGGTCTATATTTAGTAGACGGTTAGAAAATTATTTTCTGGCAAATGCCATTGAAGAAGATAAGCGCAAAGCCGCTATCTTGCTAAATGCGCTTAGCGAAGAAGCCTACAAACTTGTGCAAAATTTGTGCTTACCAGTGCAACCAGAAAAAAAGAAATATTCGGAATTGATAACATCCTTAACAGAACATTTTCAACCAAGTTTAGGTGTGTTTCCGGCTCGATTAAAGTTTTACAATTCGCGTAAATTGCCTAGTGAAACAGCGCGGGAATGGTCGGCTCGGTTAAGAAGCTTAGCAGTGTTGTGCGATTTTGAAAATACAGAGTTAGATTTAGTGCTTCGTGATCATTTTGTAATTGGGTACAATCCAGGTGCGGTTCAAGATCGATTGTTGGAGGAAAAAAAGAATGTTTCCTTAAAAAAAGTTGTTGAAATTGCAACGGCTAAAGCAGCTGCTCATGGTACCTCGCCAGAATTTAACCACGCTGCTGTAAAACGAGAATTGGACATCCAGTATGCGCAGGCGAAACCAAGTTCGTCGCGCAATTTCCAGAAGCAATCTACGTCAGCAGGTTCAACTACAACGCGCAGTAACTACCACGAACAAGTAAGACATCAACAACAAAAAACACTACCGGCAAAGGACAAATGCAAGGTCTGTGGAAGGAAGAACCACAAATCAGATAAGTGTTCTTTTATAAATTGTTTTTGTCACATTTGCAACATTAAAGGTCATTTGGCTCCCATGTGTAATAAAAAAAATAATAACAAATCTTCTAATCATTCTTATCAAAATTACTTAGAATCTGATTCAAATCAAAATTATTTAGAATCTGATTTTTCTCTGTACAATTTAGATTCAAAAACTGATCCAATAATTATTGATCTGCAAATTGATTCCAATAAGTATGCTTTCAATTTAGATACAGGATCAAGTTTTACAGTTATTCCAGAAAATTTCTTTGAACAAAATTTCAAGGCTAAAACATTGTATAAAACGGACAAAATTTTCAATTTATACAACGGAGAGCAAATAGTACCTAAAGGGTACATAGTTTGTAACATTGTTTATAATAATGTAAGCAATGAATTAAATATTTATGTTATACCAGCAGCATCTGGTCCACCTTTGCTAGGACGTGATTTTTTTAATCTGTTCAATCTCAATATTTCAAATAATTTTTATTTGGGCTTACCTGATGATTTGAAATTTCTACTAAATAAGTTTAACGAAGTTTTTGAAACAAGCCTGGGTACTTTTAACAAAGGAGTAATTTCAATAAATTTAAAAAATAAAGAAGTTTCTCCGAAATTCATTAAAGCTCGTCCGCTCCCATTCGCGATCAAGGAGAAGGTTGAAAAGGAGCTGGAACGACTTCAAAAATTGGGAGTTATTGAACCCATAGATTACAACCCCTGGGAAACTCCAATAGTGCCAATTCTCAAGAGTGATGGTACAGTTCGAATTTGCGGCGATTTTAAAGTGACGGTTAATCCATTTATAGAAATAGATCAGTATCCACTACCGCGAATAGAGGAATTATTTGTAAAATTACAAGGTGGAGTACATTTTACGAAATTGGATTTAGCTAACGCTTATACTCAAGTTTGTTTAGATGAAAAATCGAAAACTCTAGTAGCAATATCTACTCATAAGGGATTATTTAAATATAATAGAGCCCCTTTTGGGATAGCGAGCATTCCAGCTAAATTTCAAAAATTAATGGAATCACTTTTAGGGGGAGTACCGGGTGTGGCTATATTTTTGGACGACATATTAATTACGGGTCGAAATAGACAGGAGCATTTGTCACGGTTAAATCAAGTCTTGTCAAAATTACAAGATGTTGGTCTAAAAATATCTTTAAAAAAATGCGATTTTTTTAAAAATAAAATTTCTTATTTAGGGTTTGTCATTGACCACGAGGGGCTACACACGTCGGAAGAAAAAACTTCCGCTATAAATAATGCTCCGGTACCAGAGAATGTTACCCAACTTAAGTCGTGGTTAGGTTTAATTAATTACTATGGGAAATTTTTGCCAAATTTATCATCGTTATTGTATCCTTTGTATGAGCTACTTAAGGCCGATGTAAAATGGTTCTGGTCAGCAGAGTGTGCAAAGGTATTTACCAAAGTAAAAAAATTATTGACATCCGCCCCGGTTTTAGTACATTATGATCCGAATATGCCATTGAAACTTATCACTGATGCCTCACCGTATGGAGTTGCGGGTTTGATAGCTCATGTCATGTCTGATGGTACACAAAAACCTATCGCGTATGCGTCAAGGACATTGACGAAGGCTGAGAAAAACTATTCTCAAATCGAAAAAGAAGGGCTAGCGATTATATTCGGTATCTGTAAATTCAATCAGTATATTTACGGCCGCGAGTTCACTTTAGTAACCGATAATAAACCCCTTACTACTATCTTTCACCCAGAGAAAGGAATACCCCAATTTTCCGCAAACCGGCTCCGCCGCTGGGCTGTAATTTTATCAAATTACAACTATAAAATCGAATTTGTTAAATCCGAGAAAAATTTAGCAGATTCATCATCACGTTTACCGGAACAATTCAATGAACACTCATGGGAAAATGTGGACATAGATTTTATACATTTTTTTGAAAAAAATGAACACTTTCCTTTAAATTTTAAAAACATAAAATCGGAAACTGAAGTAGATAAAACTTTAATTACTGTTCGAAAATACGTTAAGGAAGGTTGGCCCACAAAAGTTGTTAAGTTAGATAATTGTTTATTGTGGAACAATAGAATTATAATTCCTACGACACTTCGGAAGGTGATATTAGAAGATCTTCATTCCTCTCATTTGGGTATCGTGAAATCAAAAAGTCTGGCTAGATCATATTTTTGGTGGCCAAATTTGAATAGAGAGATAGAAAAAATTTGTTCTACTTGTGAGAATTGTATTTTACATAAAAAAACACCTAATAAATCAGTTTTAAACTGTTGGCCTTATCCGGAGGAAGTGTGGTCACGCTTACACTTAGATTATTTAGGTCCTTTTTTACAAAAGAATTTCTTAATTTTAGTTGATTCTTTCAGTAAATGGATAGAGGTCTTTGCAGTTCATAATATAACTTCTAAGACCACTATAGATATTTTAAGGACTACTTTTGCAAGATTTGGTCTTCCAAAACTTTTAGTTACAGATAATGCAACAAATTTTTGTTCTAATGAATTTGAATTTTTTTTAAAGCAAAATAATATTAAACACATAACGTCACCTCCTTATCAACCTTCATCCAATGGAGCGGCCGAAAATGTCGTAAAAACCGTGAAAAATGCTTTAAAAAATGCTTTGGGCAAAAGTATATCTATAGATTTGAATAAGGTATTAAATAATTTCTTGTTTGACTACAGAAATGTAGCACACTGCACAACAGGAAAGAGTCCGGCTAACCTTATGTTTGGGCGTAATTTACGAACACGATTTGATTCACTTTTGCCAAATAGCTCTAAAGGTGACCCAAGTAACAAAGATCTAACAAATCACATCTTAGCAAAGCAAGAATTGCAAAAAATTTATCATGGTGGATCTAGAAATATAGTTTTTGAGATTAATGATAAAGTTATTGTAAAAAACTATGAAAATGTTAGTAAACCTACTTGGTGTAAGGGTGTAATTAAAAAAAAATTAGGAAAGTGTGTTTACTTGGTAAACATTCCTGAATTTAATGTTGTATGGAAGCGCCACCTGAATCAAATTAAATTAATTAATCATGTAGAAGCTTCACTTCCCAACAATACAAATTCAGATGTCGCTACCAAAGAAATTACTGTGAGTGATAGAAGTGAGAACGAAAATGTTAATTTGTGCGCGAATACCGATCAAACAGTTAAAGGTGAACTCTTACGACCAAAAAGGAACATTAAGCCGATTGAGCGGCTAAATTATGAATAATATTATATATATTTGTTAAAATAATAACATTTTCTTTTGCGGGGGGAATATTGTAGTATACCCATTGTGGTACGCCATTGATTTAATGATGGTTCTGGTTTTTGTATGTTTAGTTTAAAAACAAAAATAGTTGTATGGGAAGTAAGGAACATTCATTAAAAGTCTTAAGGTCAAGTTGGTCGATATTTTTATTCTACATCCTATCAAATTATAGGGCCAGTGAATGTGCATTCTGCCATTTGTAGCATAAGATATCGCAGTTTGTAATATTGATAGATTTATTATTTTTGGGCGTAGTTTATAACTAGTTTATTATATTGGTTACAACTATGGAAATCGTAAATTTGCCAATATATGTTATATAGTATTATGACAATTGGGAAGGAACTGCAGCATCTTGTTGTGTTGTACTGTACACTATATTATAACAATTAACAGTTACTTTCCTACCCAAAGAATGGTTTTCAACTGGAGCACTTTCAATGGACTATCACACACTAGATCACACACGTGTAATAGGCATTATGTATTATAGGTTTGTAACATGATATACATATTTTTTTGTTGTGAACTAAGAAATAGTACGTAAGGTAAGGTTAGGAAAAAAGGCAATAGGTAGTTCAATAGTCAGTTTATTTAAAGTTTGGAACTTTTACGTACATTTATAATAATCTGTAGGTACAATGTTGCCGCTTTCATGTCTTGTTTGAGAGAATGCCTTCTTTTGCGATCCTGTCATCGTTATTATTGCTTTTAGGAAAAAAAGTCATATAAAAGTTGTTTAGTTGTAGCTGAATTCTTCTAATATTCCATCAAAATTTCAGTAGCGTGCAAATATAAGGGGATGCAGAAAATAGTTGTTTTTCAAATGGTATACCTACCCTGTATATTTTCACATTTTGAAATGGACTTTTTTCTGATTTCAATATTATTAGTTATTATATCTTTCACCTGTTAACCATTTTTTCTACGCCCATGTTTGTAAACGTCAAAAATCACACTGTCAACATTCCTTGTAAATGACATTTAATGTGCAAGCAATATTATAACATACACGTGCGTTATGAAAAGAAAATTAAACCTTGGTTTAATTAAGTTACAATCAAATTTTTATTTACGTAAGACTTTATTTGGTCTATTTACACAAATTTAGTCAATTAAAAAGCATAAAAACTATTAAAAAACTTTTAGCATCAGCGAGATATATTTAGAATTGCCCCAAAATGTAGGCAGCACATTATGCATTTTCTTTCAAAATAGAACACGTTTTCTTAAGTATACCTTGTTTTTAAACTAAGAGGAGCATTTTAAGAAACCTCAAACACACCACTAAAAGTTACTAGATTGGGAGAGTGATCCGAAAGGGTCGTGTTCAGACTATGGAGTGCTGTACTTACAGCCCTCCTTTGTTCAGACTTATTGAACTGATTGACGCTTATGTGAAATATGTATTGTACTGCTCGCATTTGTCGTGGTCAATGAGAGATCAAGGTATGTCTAAATACCTAATCGTAATTGGACCCAGGACATGAGGCCAGACATTTAGGGTATATGCTAGTTTTATTTTTCCATTTTTCTCTAACATTTAGATTGACCTATCTTAATTTTTCACTAACTATTATAATTAGATGTCGACTTATGACGCAGTATAGAGTTATCAATACTAAGCTTATGGCATAAATAATTTTTCCCTTATTCGCCCAAGGTGTATGAGGGCCACATCGTATTCCCTCATTACTTGCGTAAGGACTGTAGATGCAGCCTTACTTTGCTGGAGGTACGCTTGTATTATTCGAACACCCGCCATCTGGTCCTCTTAAAACTCGGAAGACCACCCTTCCGAGACCGTAATAGGCTTGGAAGCCCTTCGTCTCCAGAGTCTTGAAGGAAGTCTTATCGATGGAGGTCAGCGTTTGCCCCTTTCCATCGACTTTTTTTCCCTCGAGGGTCCATTCCCCCGTTTTAAGGCTGTCATTTTGACTAGTCAGACGGTCCTTCAGAATGAACTCTTCCCTCATGGCACCTGGAACGTGCACGAGTACCAGGGGCCCTTTGGGGGAGGTCTCCTGATCCAACAACTGTCAGATCAGCATCTTCGCAGAGCTCGCCCAGGCCTTCCACCGCGTTCCTGAGCCATTCCTTTTTTGTGTTTTCATTTCCACAGGTCATCCAGAGGACCCCTGAGTGGAATGACGTACGTTGAAATTGGAGTCGGCTTGCGCTTCCCCCAGGGGTGTCAAACACGGCCTCCTCCAAACGGGTTTGAATCAGTCCTGCCTGTTCCTGATCCGGAGTATTTTCTGGATGGCGCCTGTGGATCACTGCCATCCCAAGATTTGCTGTTGCATCCTTATGGGAGGCAGAATGCACTTTCGTGCTCCTGTTTATTTTTTTTTGCAGCATACATTTCAGGTGGAGTTGAGTTTTCAGATCTAGGTCTTTTACCTTTACCTGTCTCTTCTTTTCCACCTGGGTGCCGATTCTCGGGCCAGGGAACAGCGCTCTCCGAGAGAAGAGATCTTTTGTCCTTGTCACTGAAATGACAGAGTAACCAAGCGAAATGGAGACAAAAGATCTCTTCTCTCGAAGAGCGCTGTTCCCTGGCCCGAGAATCGGCACCCTGTATTGGAGTGTCCTGACGTTGTCGGAACTGAGCTTGTCTTCACCAGGGCTTTTCCTGACTATTTACCGATTTCGTCGGTCCTGACTTCTTTTTTTTCCAGCTTTGTATGGGTCTTTTCTGCTCTCTGATGAGTTTCTTCCTCTGGGCACTAGATAGCTTTTTGGGCAAGGTCATGTTGGTTGCCTTACCCTTTTCCGAGGAGTCCTTCCCTCCTTGCTTTTTTGCCTTTGGAGAACAATCTTCAACTACTGTCTTCTGACAACTAGCGTTGTTACAGTCCATTTCTGTAACGACTTGATTTTCTTCTGAGGAGTCCTTGTCCTTCTCTGATATTTTTCTGCTGTTTTGGTCCATATTGTTCCCACGAGCAGCTAGGGAATGGAGATCTTGGACAAGCAGTAGCGAATCCTCGAAACTTAATGAGCACGGATTTTACCACTTTAGTTCTTACCGTATATCTCTTCGACGAATAAGTTTTTGGGATACAGACAGTACCTATTCTTATCTGGCCACCCGCTACACAGGAATCAGCCGTAACAAAGAGGACAATGTTCATGGCCCCATATTTCCTTGCTCTTAGCGCTGTTTACGATCTTGATTTAACAAAACGTATATTATGTATATTTGATTGCAAAAATTACAACATTTTTGGAAACACTGACACCATGAATAACTACAACAACGTGTGTTAATTAAAGACATTCAAGTTCCTCCTTTTAAATGGAGGTTACAAAGGGTTTTGAAAACTCGCTAGGGTGAAGATTCTATATCTAGGGTAGCAGCCATCCGTAAAGCACATGGCATCTTTCAAGAAATTGTGTGTTTTGCCAGCACAAACTTTTTAAAATACTTCAATGCATTTGGGTGGGTGAAAATGTCAACGCCCCGCGTTAACTTTCAGTTCAATTATTTACAACTCACTCTTTAATTTTTTACAATTTCATATTTTTACTTTTTTCATAATTATTCTCACACATTCTATTTTATATGATAATGTTCGAGAGTTGGTCAATTAATTTCATTTTATTTATTTCTTCTAACGCCATTTTATCATCAAATTTGGACAGGTCGATGCCACAATCAATTTTTGATGGATTCAGTAGTAGCTATAAGTATTAGCAATGAAAGGTACCTCGCTTTCGAAAACCGTAATAAATATCACCTGAATATTTAGCCCATCACCGAAGAGAAGACATCGAACAAGGTAATGAGAAACCTTTTTTTGGATGGTCGATCTTATATTTTGCATTTTGATTTGTTATTGTTTATGATACATTTGTCGATGATAATAAACTTTGGATAGATACGAACAAACGAAATAATCAACACGTTGTTTAAAAGTGATAATATATTAGTATACAATTTATTAAATTACAAATAAAAAAATAGTTCTAATATGGAAACTGTTACAATATTAAACGATTCATTAGGATTGGCGACGGCAGCATATTATACTCGATTTGAAATTGGTTGATAGTAATAAATCATTTTTAGCAGCCGATTCCATAGGCGCACCTACCTGACGTGCCGGTTTGAACCCTATTTACTTATCCGAATAATTTAGTAGGTAGGTAGGTAGGTGAAAGGTTATGTGGCTAGAAAAAATACCACTTATAAAATGAGTGATGTTCAAAAACTCTTTGAAGAAGCGCTTCAAGAAGTCAACGCGGGGAAGTGGCAAAGATGTATAGAGCATGTAATAAAGGAGGAGGAAAAAATGTGGCAATTGGATAGTTTACTGGAGAAAACGGTCGAACCACTTATTATCAATTTAGGGGAAGAAGACAGTCCCTCAGATATTTCCTTTTCTGATGATGATTAATTTAAAGCGAAGAAATGTAATGACTTACTATAAATTTTCAAATAGAAACATTTTTCCAAATTTACTTGTTTATTGGTTGCTTTATTGTTATTAGTATTATATTTATTCAAATACAAGGGTAACAAATTATGCCACACATCCGAATGTTCACTAAATTATATAATTATTGTGTTTAATATAAACTTAAACCCACCCGAAAGCACGTGCATGAGTGCAAAACATCACAGGTAGAATCCTACCGCTTATTGTTCGAGCCTCGGGTTAAGCTTTGTATTCGACGCCCTTATCAGATCTATAGGAATGGAAAGTTTAATAAATGCAAAAGGGTCTATACTTTCAATGTATATACTATTTAAAACTTGGCAATTTAGGTGGACCACTTTGTATACGTGTTTGACGGATTTTAATGATTTATTACTATCAACCAATTTCAAATCGAGTATAGTTATTTCATAAAATCCACAAAAATAAATCTGTGATGGGGGTTGAAGTTTGGTATTAAGTGGATACATTTTTTTACACATGATTAATCTTTGAATTATGAAATAAAACAATTTTAATTTGTTAAAATCTTTACCTGGAAACTCATTCACAACTTGTTAAATACTTTAGTTGATCCCATATTTAGACACATTTTTTTTTACATTTCCATGTAAATAGATCATAATTTTATTGTTAATATCTGTATAATTTAGTATTAAGGCACTTTATATATTGATAATTTCTCATTATAAATCCATTCGCTTGATAAAGCTACTGTGTTAGCGAATCGCGTCACAATTTCAAGTTCAAATATTATGAAGATTTTAACAAATTAAAATTGTTTTATTTCATAATTCAGTATGGATCTACATCAAGTAAAAGCCTCATCTATTCAACGATTAATCTTTGTTCAATTTTATCTTTTCGAGATATGATTGAGAATAGACATAAACCAAATAGATATATTTAATACATGCCGATTATTAAGCAGAATAAGTACTGACAACAAACTTTGTAACTCACATCTCGGAGTTCAGAACTGAATTTGTTTACTTGTGAGGCGTTGTTGTAAAAACCACTTGCAGTTTATTTTGCACATCTCACAGCGAACATCCACTACACTTGGAATGTAAAAAAGTATATTTAATTAATTTGCTTTCAAATTACTGCGCAAAACTATCAATACAATAGCTATGAAACGTCTGTAGGAACATTAACTGAAAAATATAAAAACCCTCTAGTATTGCAATTATTTATAAACATCCTAAATAAGTGAACTGCTTTTTCACCCAAACACTGCCATTTGTTTTTTGTAGCGCTTTGGCTATGCCAGAGAAAAGTTCTGCCTGTTCATTGCCCTTTTGATATAAGTATGACTGCCCAGCTCTTGTAGCATTTCCAAGTTGCTCCAAATGAGGAATTTGTCTGCATGGAACTGATTGTTTTTATAGCCGTTTCGCTGTTGGAGTATACACTATTAATAATAATAACAATTTTGAATACTTGTCACTGTAAATTTTTAAATATGTAATGTCTCTGTCTGTTATGACTCTTTTGAAGTTTTCCTCTATCTAAGCTATACTTGAGAACCATCTCGTTACGTTAGGTAACAGAGGGTTGTTTTGTTCTTTTACCAAATATTTTATTTCAGTATTAAACATCTCCATTTTGTGAAGCCATTTGAAACTCAACTGAGGAAATTTGGATTATTGTTTCAAAATTTTATCTAGAAAATGGTGATTCACTGTAAACTATGCAAAATAAAATGCAAAAATGGTGTTAAGCTGAGATGTTGATTACAAAGTGATTCAGCTAGTCTGTTTAATAACCGAAGGTAATATCACGCATAATGATTAAGGTTACAAAATACTAGATTCTTGCTTGGTTAGACCGTCATTATCAATATTATCGCTTGTAGATTATAAATAACTAACAATATTTGAACTATGTACACGACATGAGACATGATTACTCTCAGACTATAGAAGTTTTGTAATTATTATTAATAATTCTGCACACAATCCTGACCTTAATTTGTAGTTATGATCATGGACATATTATAACATAGGTATAAAGTTTTGTCTATTTGTTTAATCATTCATAAAATTTTATTTTGTAATGATAGTCGAACTTTCCGTTTTGCTATGAACCATTAACGCTTCACCGATTCAAAATTAGTGGTCATACATTGCGAAGAAATAAAATATTTACAATTGTTAATGAATTCACCTATGCTCTATAGTGATTAGTAGGGTTTTTCCAGATTACTACCTATCATAATATATCTGAAGATAACGTGATTTTACAATCACATAAAATGGAAATAAATAGATCAGTAATCACTGAAATGAAAGGACGGAAGTTTTTTTTTTAAATTTTATTATTAAATGCTTCGCCAAAAATAATAATTCTATGTTTACCCTGTACTTGCTACATTATTTACCGACTATTAACTAAATGTGACAAATATTGTTTTCAGAACCTTGATCAGTTTTGTATTATTATTAAAAACTGTAAACGGGCTTAGGTGGAAAACTATTAAAGTCAAGTTTATATGTAAAATGATTGTGAGCTAAATATGACCATATAGAATGGCAAACAATTAAAAGTAGTAGTATGTTGGATAGATGGAAAATACATTGAGAACTACAAAAATTTTATGACTTCCTTAACTTTAAAATCATCTCAACCGAGTTTCATTATCAATCTGGAACATTATTGAGACAGCAGGAATCCGCTTGAACGATGTTGTCGATTGTCAAATGTAGTCTGACATCTAAAACTATTTCATTGATATTTGTAAATATTTGGTTGAAGGATATTAAAAAATTACCCATTGAGTTATGTCTAAGCTGCACATATATTTCGTTTAATCTCAATTTTTGATGTTTCTATGTATATGTATATTCACGTTACTGTATTTATATTCGTTCACTTGTCATAAGTCATTATTTGATGATTATTGTGAGATCAATAAATTCTATTATATTCGAGTGAAATCGAAATATAATTGAATACAATTACCAGGTTAGTAAGAATAAAACAGTTTTAATGTCTTACACATCTGGAAAATACGCAGTATCCACACTGAACAGACGAAAGGAAAATTAGTGATCGATGTGAATATATCCGCTTTAAAATGATCTATGTTTATAACATGAAAATTACAAATAATTAACATTTTTCGGATAAAATTAAATGTTCAATTATTTCAAACTGCTGTTAATACATATTCTTATTTTGAAACTGATCGAGATTTATTTCAAGGTAATTAAATTAATTTTAGAAAATACATTTTTCAACTCATCCTAAATTTAAAGCAGAAAACTTTACCTCTAAAATATGAGAATTAATTATCACATGTTCATTTTTTGGAAAAAAAACCTACTCAATTGAAATATAAACATATGTACATAAGTACATATATATAAATATATTATATTGTTACATCTAAAACAACCTTGAAAGCGTTTCTTTCAGTTGGTGATGTGAAAATAATGGAAGTTACTTTCTAGGAAGTGATGTTTTGATTATTTATTGCCATAGTATTATGTGTAGCTATGATGAGGCAAGACGATTCAGCTTCTGAAATAAAAGTTCAATAACTCATTAATTATACCTAGTATAAAGTATAGAAAATTATCTAGCACATTATTATTGATACCAAAATATATTCAGAATCTGAACAAATACCATATCTAAAATATTAATAATAATATTAAGCGTTCTCCTAACCACCACCTCGATTATAAACATGTTCTCAAGATAGCATTCTTAGAAAACAAAAGCATTCTTCTTTATATTATATCCAATAAACATACAGTGATATTCTCTAATTCTGTTTATTCAACAAGGTTATCGTTGTTCAACGTCGTTAGTTCACTTTAAAACATGTATTTCTTTTTGGCTTTAGGGCTTTGCCCATGCAGCCAGTTAAAACATGTACATTTATCAAATATTAAATGTATTTCTTTCAATTATCCTTTGTAGCTAAAAAGCTTCACAACCTATAATAAAGTTAAATACCTTCTCTGTAGGGTAAAACGTTTACTAAGATAAAAACTACCCCAAGTACTAGTTGCGCAATCATCAATAGTGAATTTCATTACACCCTAAAAACTAAGCAGTGAGAGGTTATTCGCTATATCACACAACAAATTAGTTTTTAACACCTAATATTTCTCAATTTAATTAGATGCGATATTTTCAGAACTAGTGTGGGCTTCTCTATCTAGATTACTTTCCACAGACCGACTCTCTTAATGAAGTCCATCAACTGTGAGACTGAATCCTTCATATAGTTCTTTACCAATAGCGTATCGCCACTTAGTGCCAATGAGCGTACATGGAACATGCTGTGCCGTTCATTTCTCTAATTGCCTATTTCATACTAGCTTGGTAATATTTGTCCAGACGAACAAGGAGAAGCAGTATTGATGTTATTAATAAGAAGTTAAAGGATGAAAAAATATCAATGAAATTGATAGAAGGTTAGTTAAAAACCAAGCTTTTTTATTTTTCAATTTAATCAGCAATTAGAATAAATGTATTCTATAATATTTTGATTAGGGAATTTGACGTGATGAGGATTCATCCATTGACCAGACCTCAGGTTATTTGGCCAGTTTCTTTTTAGTCTTCTGTTGTTTTCGTGGTTATTGTTTTAGAGTGTAGCTTCTTTAATGCATGACTTTTCTTGAGAATTTTTTTTTTGAGATCGTTATTTATTTATATCCAAACAGACCACTAGGTTCTAATTACATGGATAATAATTTAACAAAGAAAAAAGAAACAAAGTATAAGTATAATATAAAATAAAGCAAGGTTATATGGATTAAATACTAAAAGTTACATGCTTAAATCAGTTAGCGACTTTATAATATTTGTGCGAAAAACATTTTGACTTCCTGACCAATTCAAATTTAATAGTGCATTATATTCATTGGCTAATCGTAACATGGCTACAAGAGGCGAATGTAGTGAAGTACGAGTGAAAGGTATGTTGAACATTAAATTATGTCGAGTCACTCTAGATGGGACATTGAATCTAATTAGGGATAGTAACTCAGGTGAGTTAATTTTGTTGTTTATAATTTTATATAAATAGTTTAATACTATGAGTACTCACCTATCTCCCAAGGACAATATTTTAAACTCGTTCCTTAATCGAGCTGTACGAACCGTTATATAATTGGGACGCCTATAATATTTTTTATAATACAAAAAACGTAAAAATTTGTTTTGTATTTTCTCAAGATGGTACAGCCATTTATTATATTCAGTAAACCATATAATTGAAGCAAACTTTAATTTTGGACGAATTATACCATAATATATATGTTTAAGTGAATCGATATTAGTGAAGCCTGTTGATTGTCGAATAATTTAGCCCAATAACTGATTAGCACTTTTAGATATATTCATAATATGAAGGGAGTAGCATAAGTTATTGTCATAAGTTACACCCAAGTCTTTAATTTGCTTGCATCTCGTTAAGGATTCTTTGCCAATAGCGTACTCAAATATAATTGGATCTCTTGACCGCGCAATAGTTAAACACGAACATATTTTAATATTGAAATTTAATTTATTATCTAAACTCCATTGATATATACTATCATCTTTTTGAAGCATAACGCAATCCCAAACTGTATTAACTCGTTTCAAAACTTTTAGGTCATCAGCGAACAAGAGACATTCAGAAAAATTTATCACTGAGGATAAATCATTTATAAAAATTAAGAACAATAAAGGTCCTAGATTGGACCCCTGGGGAACACCTGAATTAGCCTCAAATTTTCCAGACACATTACCGTTATGTTTTACCTTTATATATCTATTTTGTAAGTAACTTCGAATAAAGTCTATAAATTTATCAGCCATTCCGAATTTATCTTTGATAACAGAACATCGTGACTCACTCTATCAAAAGCTTTGCAGAAGTCCGTCTTTGTTGGTTATCTATGGTGTAGACTGTATCTAGTTGAGAGTTATATCATATGCACAATTGTTAAAAATAAATAAATTTGAACTAATTGATTTATTATTTACGAATCCATGTTGTTGCGGCGCTATATATTTTTCGATATATTTATAGAGAAAAGAATAAACGATTTGTTCAAATAACTTTGCAGGTGCGCACATTATAGATATAGGTCTGTAATTACAAATATCCCTCTTATTGCCAGATTACACTATTGAAGATTTCCATTGTGTTGGAAACGTATTATTTGAAATAATTAGGTTGAAGATATGTAATAGAGGTTGCAGTAACCATTTCCCACATCCCTTAAGCAAATATGGAGAGATACCATCATCACCTGATGATTTTTTAGGTTTTAGTTTTCTTAAGGTGTCATTATAGTCCCTAGCTGTAATTTTTTCAATTACAAATGTTTCATTACACACAGCATTAGCAGGATACTTACTGAAATTTAAATCATATGAAGTCAGGCAAAAACATAGACGAAAAATAACTGGCAAATGTTTTGGCCGTTTCTCTATCTTCAATTTCACTTCCATTATAAATAAAAGTGTGTGCATTTGAGCTATTTTTTCTTTTAGATGTTACATGATTCCAGAAATTACCAAAATCGGTTTTCATATTATCTTCAACATTTTTTATGTATCGTTTTCTTTCATACTTAATTTCGTTCTTCAACTTTCTCCTCAACTGCACATACTTGTCTTTAAAAATATCCAATACTGCTATTAACTTCCTTAGCCTTTCTTTTTCCCTCAACTTATTCTTAATATCTTTCGAGAACCACGCTGGAAACCGCTTGTAACTTTTATACATTAAGGTTTTAGGTACGCATTTATCCATAACTTCATACCATATGGTATAAAAATTTTGTAAAGCTATGTTCACATCTGTCTTTTCATTTAATACATTACCCCAATCTGAGTCTAATATTAGAGCTTAAATCCAAAAAATTTGCTAGTTTATAATTATACCTGGGTGATATGGCACAAAGAACAATTTCTATATATATATATGAATATTAGCGGACTGTATAAAAAATTTATCCTACCTCATGCACCGGCAGGTTCGTAAATCCCTAAGGCATCGGTGAAATCGCTATATAGGGTAAGATAGAGGAAGGAAAAAAGGTAATACAATTTCACCCTTCACCACAATTAATTATAGTAGAAAGAAAACTTAATTATTGTAAAACAACCGGTAAGTCGATATAGATAAACAATGTTCTCTCTGCGAATATCTAGTACTGAATGATTAACGACCAAAAAATGATACTTTTTACTAAAGCCCTGTTTGGACTTAATTTTTACTACATCTACTAATAGGCAATACTCAATACACGCAAAATATCTGATAATATGCTAAAAGATAATTACGCCAAAACATCCTGCCCCCCAAGTTTATTATAAATAAACGAAAAAAAAAATTCAATTAAAATAGCTACATATACCTATAATTTCATACATTGTGTCTTCGCACTCCTATCCAAAATTTGTCTAAAACTACAATTCTTAACTAACTTAACCATCCCCAAAATACAATTTCCAGAAGAAAAAAGAGAAAAAAAAATTGAACTGGAATATGTTAGTTTTAAATGTATTATATCTCTATTTCTTTGATAGAAAATGATAAAAAAGTATATTTATATATCTTATAGTAACAATAATTTTCTACATCAATCTAATTCAACGACAATAATTACCATAATATGTAATAGTAACAATAATTTTTCACGTTAATTCAAGAAAGATTTACTTCTATGATTGATTTTGGTGGAGAGAAGCATAAATGGGAGCCGCTTTTGACTTTGCCAATTCAGAAGCATTTATGGCTGCAGATTTCAATTTAGCTGTAGCTTTTGCAGTGGAGTAACTCGAAACCAAAGTATTCTGTTGTGGGTACAAATTTGCCAATACGTGATTGAATCCACCAACCATTTTATGGCAATTTTTCTTAAAACGTTCATATCCAAATGCACATATAGCTTTGCTGAAACCTCTTACTTGAGAGTCAATCCAGGCATACCTCAAAGCCACGGTTTTCTCTGGATTTTCTGCGCTCTCCGTATAAACCACTTTTTCTGTAACACTCTCATGTTGGAATGCATCTCTATAAGCTTTGGACTTAGTTAGCTGATATATCTCGTCAAGAACCCTTTTAGCACCCACAAAATTCGTGCCATTATCGGAATACAAAACTGCACAATTTCCGCGACGAGATAAGAATCTTTTTAAAGCGGCTAAAAAACAATCGGTTGAGAGCGAGGAGGCTAATTCGAGATGTATGGCCTTCGTGCTAAGACAAACAAATAAGCATACATAGGCCTTTTGAGTTTTCACTCCACGATATCTCCCTATAGTGATTGTAAACGCACCAGTATAGTCTACACCTGTGTGCAAAAATGCCTTTGCTTGATTAACTCTTACGGCGGGTAAGTCAGCCATCATAGGATAGTTAGGTTTGGGATTAAGGCGAAAACAACGTTTACATTTCCAAATCCTATTTCTGATGATCTGACGACTAGATAGAATCCAATATTTTTTCCTCAAAAGATTTTGTAACATATAGGATCCAGCATGTAAGTACAATTTATGGAAATAGTCTATCAACAAAATAGTCAAGGGATCGGATTTGGGCAACAGAATAGGGTGTTTTTGATCAAAACTATACTGGGAATTTGAGAGTCGTCCACTGACTCTAATTATACCATTTTCAATAAATGGATTCAAACGACGTATAGATGATTTTGCGCTAAGATTTTTACAAAGAGCTTTATACTCATCGGAAAAATGTTTTCGCTGGACAGAACGGATCAATTCATGTTCTGCAGCTTCTAGATCAGATATACCTATTTGTATATTAAAAGGCAACTTTTTCATGAATCTTAATACGTAAACTGTGGAATTTAAGAGTTTCGACCAAGATGAAAATTTTTCGATTAGCGTATAAAGCGGTGAGATTACCGGAACAGCAACACCTACAAAATGTTTTGACGAATATTCAGAATCATCAACCTGAACTTCCTGTTCGTTCACCGACTGAATAGGCCAGTACTTTGGTTCTAACCTTAACCATTTGGGCCCAGTAAACCACGTGGGATGGTTGACTAACGAATGGGGACACAAACCTCGAGAAGCGCAATCAACAACATTTTCTTTTCCAGGAATAAAAAACCAATAGGGTGGAGGAATCATCTTTTGAATTTTCAAAACTCGATTTTGAACAAATAAATTTAATTTCTCCTCTGGGTTTTTTATCCAACTCAAGGCAATCATGGAATCACTTAAAGCAAAAATCTGGTCAATATTATGTCTAAGGGCGTAAGTTTCAATAGCATGAGAAAGAAGTTTTGAGAGCAGGAGAGCTCCGCAGAGCTCTAACCGAGGGAGTGTAATTGTAGACATGGGCGAAACTTTAGATTGAGAGTACAAAAAAGTTACTTTAACTTGACCTGTACAATCAACAACCCGTGTATAAACAATGGCTGCATAGCCTGCAGCACTCGCATCTGAGAATCCTACAAATGATAATGACGAAATAGGTGTAACTGCGATATGGCGTGGTATCTCTATTTTATGAAGAATATGAAATTCGTTTTGAAATTTATTCCACAGAGTCTCTATTTCTTTAGGTGCAATACTATCCCAATCAATTTTCAGAATCCAAAGTCTTTTTATCAATATTTTTAGAAACAGGGTTATAGGAGACAAGAATCCCAAGGGATCAAACATACGAGCGACAAGTGAGAGAATGTTTCTTTTTGTACAAAGAGACATTGACGACATTTCTACCCCAAAACTAAAATTATCATGTTTTTCTTCCCACTGTAGTCCTAACACCTTAGAAGCTGACTTATCAAATTCTTTGGTTTTTATCAATTGAAGGGGTTCGGGTATTGTCGACAAAAGTTCGTCAGAGTTGGACATCCACTTAACTAATTTAAAACCTCCCTTTTCAAATAAATCTACCAGCTGAGTATGTGCAGCTATAGCTTCGGAAACACTACAAAAACTACTAATTAAATCGTCCATGTACATATCACGGGATATGGGTACAATAATATTGGGAAAATTTTGAGATTCGTCCTCACATAATTTTCTTACTACTCTAAGACTTAAATATGGCGAAGACTTTACTCCAAAAGTTAAAGTATTTAACTGATATATCGAAATGGGATTATTTGTATCGAATCTCCACAAAACTCTTTGAAATGCACAATGAGGTTCGACAACTCTAATCTGCCTATACATTTGTGTCAAGTCCGCAACAACTGCTACTGGAAAAAGACGAAAGTTCAACAAAATGGTAGTAGGATTATTTTGTAATTTTGGACCTTTATGGAGTATATCATTTAGTGAGGGACCTTGACTCGTTTTCATTGAGGCATCAAACACAATTCTACAAGGTGTGGATGGACTATCGGGTTTAAAAACACAATGGTGAGGGATATAATACGATAACGAATCAATATTTTCAATAGGAACTAAACTCATATATCCTTGGTCTAGATAGTCTTGGAATATATCACTATAAACTGCTCTAAGCTCTGAATTTTTGAATAGGCGCTTTTCTAGGGACAACAATCTGCTTTTGGCAAGTACAAATGAATCGCCTAGCACTTTAGGATCATCTTGGAAAGGCAAGGATACTGTGTATCTACCATCTGGGTCTCTAGATACATTTTCCACAAACAAATTCTCACAAATTTCATCTTCTGATGAACTAGGAATAGGGAACAAATCCTCTAAGTCACACATTCTTTCGACAAATGAATCTAGATTCAGCAAAGGGTTACAAAAAAATGAAAGATAATATGTGTGAACATTTTCAAAATTAGGTTGTGCGGAGCCCATGACAACATAACCTAAAACGGTTTCAATAGCTGAAGGGGAACCTTCGGAAGACATCACTCTATTTCCACCAATGATGCTGGAAAACATGGCAACCCCCAAAATACCATCTATTTTGCCAGGTAAATAAAAATAGGGATCGGCTAAAATTAAAGCATCTATATTGGGAATGAAATTTTTATCAATTAATTGATCTGGCAAATTATTGGTGATTTTATCTATTAGGATAACTTCTATAGGATATTGTATTTTTGGATCAAAATGTGAAAATATAACAATATTTGTTTTTCCTACTATTGGCGCTTCTGAACCTCCTATACCGGAGACCTTTAAATTTAATTTGGAGTAGCTTAAACCTAATTTTCGGGCAGAATTTAATGTAATCAAATTGGCAGAAGATCCACTATCTAACAATAACCGAATTTTTTGCTCTTTACCCCATTTATCAACAACTTTAACTATCACGGTTCCAAAAAGACTAACCGGGCGTACTGGGGATTCCCTTGAAATATTTTTCAAAGGCTGGACATGTAAATTCGATGGGCCTTCAGACGAACCAGAGGAAGACCCTAGGCTAGTGGAGGGGACATTATCATTATATGGATCAGGAGTTGGTTTATGTAACAGGGAATGATGGCGAGCTTTACATTTGTTACAGGAGAATTTAGACGTACAATTCGATACACGATGTTTTGAAAAAAAAGCAATTTAAACATAAATATTTATCTTTTATTAATTTAAATCTTGTTTCAAATGGAAGTCCCAAGAAATATCTACAATCTTTAATCAAATGCGGGCTCTTATTACAAATTATGCAATTTACGGAGGAACAATTATTATTCGTTTCCTGCAAATGAAATGATTTCGTGGGTTTTGACGCAACAAAACTACCTTTAGAATTGCGGACGACTCTATCACTTTTGTTAAAAGGTTTACTACGCTAGCGCAAAAATTTCACAAGCTCATTATAAGCAGGCAAATCATCATTATTTCTTATCAAATCAAATGAATCTATGGTTTCCTGAGGCAGTTTCAACATAGCTAAATAAGTCAAAATATGATCGTCTAAATTTTCGAGATTCAATCTTTTTAATGAGGAGATATTAGTGTCAAATTTTTCAAAAAATACTTCTAGATTTGACGCACTATTGGTGTTTAAACAACGAAAATTTACAATTCGATCCATATAAAGATTAAACAAATATTTTTTATCATTATATCTTTCAATAAGAATGTTCCAAATAATGTCATAATTATCTGGAATGGGTTCTACAGAGCTACAGCTTTTCAGTGCTTTCCCTGAAATACAACTTAACAAATACTGCAATTTATCTGCTCTCGAATATTCACTTTTTGTATGCACAAACTGTTTGAAATTTTCATAAAAGACAGGCCATAGGGATAAATCTTCACCATCGAACTTCACTAATTCAAATTTAGGCATTTTAATGTGAGATCCATTATTATTTGGATTATTATTCGACACAACAGGTTTTTTCAATAACAAAGCGGCTAAAAACTCAACATTAGAATACATATCGTAAAACGCATCTAAAGGACTGTTTTCTGTATGTTCCTTGTTGTATATTATTCATTCTTTTTTTAATTTCTTGGGAAATTAAACCACAATATTTTTAAATTCTTTATTTCAACGTTTCGGTAGCGTTCCAGCTACCGTTTTCAAGAAAAAATGAGTAAAAATTGATTTTTATTCCTAACTGACACAACGGAAAAAATTTGACAACTAGACAATCAAAAATATTTTGAAGTTTAAGACTGCAAAATTTTGTTATCAAATTTTTATTAAGGTCCATTCATAGTAGATCATATCCCCGGTAAAATGTCAAATGAAATATTTCATTTTATGACATTCCAACGATATGATAGTCTACTAGAAATGGAATCCAGTGAAGTGCACGTTCCAGGAACGGTTTTTAAATTGGGATAGCGCGTTTTTTCGCTTATATTGGAAATGTTGTTAATAAAACGCGTTTCTTGATACTTTTTTTGTTTATGAATATTTAAGTTTTCAAAATATGTATGTATACTCAGTTTTGTGATTTTATGTATTGAATTGTGTATCGATTAACAACTATTCAAATTATAAATCATAAGAAAACCTGGATAAAAACTTATGATGCTATCCTGATAAAGCAGGTAATTGATTATTGGAAATTTCTCTTTCTAACATTGGTAACCAAATTTGACTACATTCGGCTGAAATACTAGCTACACATTTATCTGCATTTAGTTGTATTAAAGCACTTTCTTTGATTTTTCGTCTTTTATTATTGGGTTCTTTTAATATTATTTTTGATGAATCCCATTGAATTTGATGACCCTCTTCCCAAGCATGTTTACAAATAGCTGACTTAAAGAATTCCCTATCTTTAATATATTTTTGATTGTCTAGTTGTCAAATTTTTTCCGTTGTGTCAGTTAGGAATAAAAATCAATTTTTACTCATTTTTCCTTGAAAGAAACGTTGAAATAAAGAATTTAAAAATATTGTGGTTTAATTTCCCAAGAAATTAAAAAAAGAATAAAGGACTGTTATAATCAACCTAGGCATCTGGGTTAATTTCTTGCTTCAGAACAACTATATCTTGTACCACTTCCTCATAATCCAAATGTGTTTTTTCAAACGTACTATACCTAACTGAAAAGTTACGAATTTTTGTTGCATTTTGTGGGTCTTTTTCTAAAGCCTGGCCTGCGTCAAAACACAGCTGAGCTCTTCGAAAAATGCTTTCACGTTTTGCTCGCAATCTATCTAATTTTATTTCGTTTTGATTTTTAGGCATATTTACTAACGATAAACGCTTAAAGTCTTCCCTAACTTGTTCAATGATGAAGAAATGGATCGAACAAATTTAAAAACTACCTACGTCAAGAATGGCACTGTACCTGTTTATCCACTAAATTGATACCAGAATACTATAATTTTCGCTAAATATTCAAAACAAACTCAAGCGTGAGTAAGAGAGAGACAGGTGTGCGCACAGACAAAATGTATTTTCAATATCAAGAAATTAAAGCTACAATTTTTTATGCGACAAAAAAAGAGAGAACAATGTTTTGGTTGGCTTATCTATCACTAATTATCTAAAATAATTAATCAACAAACGAAATGCTTAATTAAATTTGAATCGGAAAACGAACAACTAACAATTTAAATTGTACGGTATACTAACAACTAAAATTTGATTCAAAATTTAATCCGCGGCTCAAAGGACCAAAATTATGATATGGCACAAAGAACAATTTCTATATATATATATATGAATATTAGCGGACTGTATAAAAAATTTATCTTACCTCATGCACCGGCAGGTTCGTAAATCCCTAAGGCATCGGTGAAATCGCTATATAGGGTAAGATAGAGGAAGGAAAAAAGGTAATACAATTTCAGCCTTCACCACAATTAATTATAGTAGAAAGAAAACTTAATTATTGTAAAACAACCGGTAAGTCGATATAGATAAACAATGTTCTCTCTGCGAATATCTAGTACTGAATGTTTTAACGACCAAAAAATGATACTTTTTAGTAAAGCCCTGTTTGGACTTAATTTTTACTACATCTACTAATAGGCAATACTCAATACACGCAAAATATCTGATAATATGCTAAAAGATAATTACGCCAAAACACTGGTTTCTTTCAAAACATTGTTTGATTTGGTCCCAGTTTTTAAAGTTATGGAAACATTTAAAGAGGGATGATACACATTCTCCTTCACGATGGGTTGTGTTGTTAACTGAACTTATTATCAAATCTAGCGTCCTACCTTGAAAATTTTTAATATCGTTATAAAGTTTAAAATTATTGAAGTTCATAAAATCTTCAAGACTATCTAATCCACCAGATGAGATCATATAATCATAATTAGTACCTGTTATATCTCGCAAATTAAAATCTCCGGCAATGTAAACATTCTCCGCATCAACAATGTGATTTTGCAAAAACTCAAAAACTTCACCTTTACTTGACGAAGGAATGTATATGCCACAAAATATGTATTTATAATCTTTTACCTCAATCTAAACAAGAACAGCTTCAAAGAAAGTACTATTTTTCACAACATTTAAAATTTTATAGTTTTTGTTTGTGTATGAATTGTTCCAATGGAGACGAGCCATAGGACATTATTGTTCTTAAAAGTCCATGGTTGTATTTGGTGATACTTTTTTGAAGTCGTTCGGCTCTAATGTACTAAAACCGAATATATTATACCTTACCCTGCCCAAGGAGCTCAGTGTTTTAAGGGTAGGTGTCCTATCCGACGGAGAAACTCCTGCGGGGCAACGGCGAGAGGCGAGGCAAGATAATCCGTCTAATTTTAGACCGTTCACGATATTCAACGCATACGTTTGCCTTGTCGTCGGAAATATTCCAGGGCCCGGCTGGCAGGCTATGACTTCGAATAATTTAAATTGCGCGTCGCATAGCAGTGTGTAGGTACTATTGCCGGAATGGTTTAGCAATTTTGTAGAATTGAATTATAAATATTTAACGTTTATAAGATACCTACAGATTGCGAAAATCCTTATGGAAACATGCGGATTACACAAGGACGTGATTTAGGCTATGGTGATCAATGTCAAAAGCCGGATTTATCGCCGGAGGAACTCGAAAGGGAAAAAGGGGAATTTTTGGAAAAAATAAAGACTGAAGAAATCAAAAGGGTTGAAGAGGTTACTACATCAAACTTCAGCGCAATTCGTGCAAAATTTAGTGATAAAAGCAGCCATACCAGTAAACAGAACGAAAAACGGGCAATCGAAAGCTTAGCTCATCGATGGAAAAATATCGCCCTGTGGGCTATTTATACGTCAAAGTTTCCCATTTTTAGCTGCAACTCCAGATGGTTTAATTGGAAAGAAGGGAATCGTTGAAATCAAATGTCCAAAATAACATTTTGGAAGAAGAACGAGATCAACCGAAACCACAAGTGGTTGGTTCTATCAATTGCAAGGTCAGCTTCTGTTTACTGAAAGATCCTATTGCTGTTTCGAAGTTAAGACGCCGTCGGTATAAAAAAAGAAATTATTCTAAAAAATGATGTGCTTTGCGATAAAATGAAAGACCAACTTTCAAAATTTCATATAAATTGTTATTTACCTGAGCTAGTAGATCCCAGAAAATCTAGAAGTATGGACATCAGAAATATTTAATTAAAATCTATTTAAATTTGTATTTACATTTAATAAACCACTACTTAATAAAATATACCTATATAAAATGAAGTACCTATTCAAACCTGTCAATAATTTTTACATAAACTAATTTTTTCGACTAGCGTGCGGAGAGTCAGTTTGTGTGTGAATAAGTCTGTAGAGTTTTTGGGGAGTATACTGACATTTGAATATTTAAAATATGTATTTATATGGTTGTAGTCTAACAAATGACTGAAAAATCAATAAATTTATCAGAATTCAGCTATAATTTTTTTATAAAAAGGAACATTTTTTTCAATAATTTTTTATGGCCCTGGTAAAAGCGTTATCAAATGGATGTCAAATAATAATAATTAAGTTGTTGATATGTATTTAATAATAAATGTTTGTTTATGTTGGCTTTTGGGTTTTTTTCCGAATGCTAGTAGAAAAAATAGTGTACTAAAAAAAATTAATAATACGTTATTATTATCCTTCAAATCCAATATTCCAGCAAAAAATAGAATACGGACCTGAGCATCTTCTATTTCCTTAAAATCGCGTAGTTGCAATAATTGGTAGGTGCCGCCACGTTCCGGGGTATAGAAATGCACTTGCAAGTGTTTTGAAATACACAGATTTGTCAGCAACGGTTCAATTTTTTTGATAATTTTTCAGGAACTTATAGAAAAGGTTTGACTCGATGTCTGTATTTTTAATTCTCATCTGAGAACCCTTATTATTTTATATAGCCGCTCGAAAATGGGCTATTTTCAACTACAAACATCATATTTTTCTATGCAATTTTTTGAAATATCTCATATGATTATAGACATGTCTCGATCTTATACAGTGGACGGCTAATTTATGGAATATTATCATTATTTCGAAAACCGTCGAGTTTTGAGGGTGATCCCGAAACAGGTCGATTTTTGTTATAAAATACCCATCTTATAACGTACATGGAGTAAGGATGACGTCACCGAAGTGGGTGTAGTGACGTAATCGTTAATTTTTTTAAATAGAAATCGGTATAATGCGACACCTCATTTGAAGGAGAATTTAATTCTCTATTTAACGACATTACATTTGTACTTAAAATATTTTTTTAAGGGTACAAAAACATTTCTTTTTTATTTAAATTCAACCAAATTACAACTAATGATTTAATTGATAACGTACCTTAAAGTAACCAAATTATGCATAATAATTATTTTAAATTAAATGTTCGAAATGCCCTCCATCGGTTCTTGCCATGACTTTCTGAAATAAATACTTAAAAAAGCAAAAATAAGTAAAAATAATAATGGACACAAAAAGTTATCTCATAAACACTGAAACTTTTTGTCAAATGTTAAATCAAGCAAGTGATATTGGCATAGTTACTGTAATATTTATTGTCGTAAATATTTTTTGATTTTGTGAATTGTCATCAGTTGTCAATTGTAATTTTTACTTTTGATTACTAAATTATGGCTCACCTAAATGAAACACAACGCATAGAAATATTAATTCTTAGCGGATGTGGAGATACAAAAAGAACACAGAACGAGGTATGCAATTTATTCAACGCAAAATATCCAGACAGACCCATCAGCCAATCAACAGTAATGGCAACGATTGTTGTGATTAGTAGTAAACAAAAACCCAAATCATATGGTGAGGAAATGCGCGGTTGCCAAGTTGACCTCACTTTCTTTTGGCTGAAATTAGTTATGGAAAAACTGTTGCCATGGCAACGATTGTTGTGATTAGTAGTGAACAAAAACCCAAATCATATGGTGAGGAAATGCGCGGTTGCCAAGTATGGAGATTTTGGGTCAAAATAATTTTTTTTATGTTGTTGTTTTATTGTTGATATTAAAGAGTTGTTTACATCGAAGTTAGTTGAAATATTTTGAATCATTACACATTACACATGATTGTCCACATTATTCAATACTATCAGGAATACGTACCTACATACACAATAACCAAATGGAAAATGTTTATGAACAGCTATCAACACACTGTTAAAAATGCGCGCCGGGTCGACGTTTCGCAATTCGCGCGCGCGAATTGCGAAACGTCGACCCGGCGCGCATTTTTAACAGTGTGTTGATAGCTGTTCATAAACATTTTCCATTTGGTTATTGTGTATGTAGGTACGTATTCCTGATAGTATTGAATAATGTGGACAATCATGTGTAATGTGTAATGATTCAAAATATTTCAACTAACTTCGATGTAAACAACTCTTTAATATCAACAATAAAACAACAACATAAAAAAAATTATTTTGACCCAAAATCTCCATACTTGGCAACCGCGCATTTCCTCACCATATGATTTGGGTTTTTGTTCACTACTAATCACAACAATCGTTGCCATGGCAACAGTTTTTCCATAACTAATTTCAGCCAAAAGAAAGTGAGGTCAACTTGGCAACCGCGCATTTCCTCACCATATGATTTGGGTTTTTGTTTACTACTAATCACAACAATCGTTGCCATTACTGTTGATTGGCTGATGGGTCTATCTGGATATTTTGCGTTGAATAAATTGCATACCTCGTTCTGTGTTCTTTTTGTATCTCCACATCCGCTAAGAATTAATATTTCTATGCGTTGTGTTTCATTTAGGTGAGCCATAATTTAGTAATCAAAAGTAAAAATTACAATTGACAACTGATGACAATTCACAAAATCAAAAAATATTTACGACAATAAATATTACAGTAACTATGCCAATATCACTTGCTTGATTTAACATTTGACAAAAAGTTTCAGTGTTTATGAGATAACTTTTTGTGTCCATTATTATTTTTACTTATTTTTGCTTTTTTAAGTATTTATTTCAGAAAGTCATGGCAAGAACCGATGGAGGGCATTTCGAACATTTAATTTAAAATAATTATTATGCATAATTTGGTTACTTTAAGGTACGTTATCAATTAAATCATTAGTTGTAATTTGGTTGAATTTAAATAAAAAAGAAATGTTTTTGTACCCTTAAAAAAATATTTTAAGTACAAATGTAATGTCGTTAAATAGAGAATTAAATTCTCCTTCAAATGAGGTGTCGCATTATACCGATTTCTATTTAAAAAAATTAACGATTACGTCACTACACCCACTTCGGTGACGTCATCCTTACTCCATGTACGTTATAAGATGGGTATTTTATAACAAAAATCGACCTGTTTCGGGATCACCCTCAAAACTCGACGGTTTTCGAAATAATGATAATATTCCATAAATTAGCCGTCCACTGTATACTAAATAGAACAAAAATCTAGTCATAATATGCAACGGTTTTCAAAAAAAATGTGTATTTCTAAACCTCGTAAATGGTATTTTCGCGTACCCGGGGAGCGGAGCCTTAAGAGCAGACTGGCTATCTAATAGTATGTGTATGTTCTTTCTTACAACAGGTTGATTTATCAGCTCTTTTGCAGCCAGTTCAATGGCGAATACTTCAGCCTGAAAGTACCTGCCCAGGTTGTTTGTGATTTCCACTCTGGGATTCCTGCTAAAGACCGCCGCTCCAGCGGTTTTGGATCCGTCAGTGTAAATCACGTAGTCCGTTTCTAGGAAGGAGATTTCTTCGCTATCCCATTGGTCTTTCGTGGGAATGAGAAACATAAAAGGCTGGTCCACGTGCAGTTTTGTGACAGAAAGATCCCAAGAATGTGGTGTTTTTGTATTTCCCTCATCAATCCTGAGTGATCTCTCAGAGCCTCTCCATTTATTTGGCTCTCCACCGATAGCATTCTATAAGCCGCTCTTCTGGCTTCCTTCTCCAAATAAATGTAGAGAAGAGTTAGTTGCAGGAAGGCTTCCATAGCCGCCGTTGGTGTGGAAGACATTGCTCCGGTAATAGCCAGACATGCTGTTCGCTGTAAGCCTTGCAGCTTTGCTCCAACTGTCTGTTGTAGTCCTTTCGCCCTCCAGACTGCTGAGCCATACGTGACCATTGGCTTGACCATTGTTTGGTAAATCCCGTAAATCTATTTACAATTTACCCCAATATTTTCCACATACCCTTCTGATATTCCAGAGGGATAATCTGGATTTGTTAATGACTTTTTCCGAGTGAACGTTTCAGGTGAGTTGTTTATCTAAGATTACTCCTAGATATTTCACCTCCGACGCAAAAGGAATGCTCACGTCGCCTAAAATTGGCTGGCAAAGTCGCTGTAATTTTTTCCTCCTTGTGAAGGAGATAATTACGGTTTTGAGGGGTAATAAGTCTAAATGGGTATGAGTGCTGTTTTGTAGATCAATATTTTGTTTTCTGCTCTGTATTAACCATTTTATTTCACTGGTAGTTCAGTCGATTTGTTTTCTTTTATTTATAATATGTTTTTCCATGTTAATTTTTCTGTCCAAGATCATTCCTGGATATTTAACTTTTTTTCGAGAATTTGAATGTTGTTAATGTGAACTTCACGAGTTTAGATGTTCAGAAGTTTTACATAGTGTGGAAGTGATGTGGGTACATTTGCTTTGATTTATCTTGATTTTCCATTTTTCAAACCAGTTTTGTAAAATGATGAGGTGTTCTTACAAATTTAGTACTGATCTATCATGATATTTATTCACCGATAATACAGCTGTATCATCGGTAAAGTGTAAAGATAATATTACCCTTGGGGGTAATAACTTACCCGAGGGATTATTTCAGAAACTAAGAAACATTTTATAGCTTCCATCATTCGTACTACAATAAAATCGCATAGATTTATATATAAATAGTACTATTAACCAGCTCAAAGATAGATAGTTGCGAAATAACCTACCCTTATTGAAGAGCTACAAAATCCAATGTCGAGTTAAAATAGTTACTTTGGAAATCCGACTATATCTTTAAAGAGGTCTATTCTGTTAATTCCTTGTTAATAATTTAATAACCTCAAAAATCATAATTTAATCATTATTAAACTATTTATTTTTGTTACAGATTTCAAATCATACAGAGTTCGGCAAAAGTCCGGGACCGGACAAATATCGAAGAAAATATGAATTTTGTGAAAATTATTTTCATACCACAAATTTTTTCTCCAACTGAAACTATAATTTGAAAATATTTTGAAATATACAGGGTGCTGATTTCGTAGATATCACATACTTTGGATCTAAATTAAATATTTAAAGAGATACAGGGTGTTAAAAATCACATATTTTTCAACTTTAGGTGAATGTTTTGTCAAAACTGCTGAATATTTGACAAAACAGCTTACATCTCCCTATCCTAACTTTTCAAGGGCTTCAAATTTTTATAACCTAAATTTAATCAATTAGGTATGGTTTTTGTTCAAGATCTAAAAAACTGACCTGACCTGAGATGTGATATGGTTCATTCAATAGCCTTTTTGGTGTGCGTCATGGATTGTTAATGTCTTTCTAACACATTACGTCGAAAGAAATGGAGAAAAGGGCAGGTCTGTGATTGATCCTAATCATAATATCACCATAATGAGTCGTTTAAATGTATAACAAACGTCAACCCTAATCATTGACTTACCAAAATTTGATTGGTTGATGTTTAGATTAAGCGCAAGCGCGACCTATCAATCGGGAGAAATTTCTTTATTTAAAATAGGATGCAAACATACCTTCGTATTGGCAATGCGTCTTACATCTTTTTCTACTGTCCCACTGACAGCTCTTGTAAGGTCTGTTCTTTGTTGTTCACGGTCAATTATTATTGATGAAAAGTGAATATGAATCTTAGGGTTATATTTATTTGAAAAATACAAAAATATGCCTAGAATCACAGAAAAACATCAGCAATCTGAAAGATCCCAAGTATTTTCAGTTAGAAAAAGAAGCTGATAACTATTTATTTCATAGCCTTTTGGAATTTTGCTGAATGTGATCCTCATGATTTTATTTATCAAATTTAAGGTTGGATATGTGTCAAAATAGCAAATAAAATACGTAGACGACATACCGAAAACCCGATTATACGTCACAAACGATGACGCACACCAAAAAGGCTATTGAATAAACTCTAATCACATGCAATAAAGCCATAATTGTACTATCCGACAGGGTCGTATTTATTTTGCTGGCGAATAATGAATTATTACCTGAAAAAAACTATAAGACTTTTGGGTCATTCTTATTATAAATATTTTATCAGGTATAGTGGCTCTGGTACTTTTTTTATGAATGCTATTTGGTAAAAAAGTTAGCTCGCGTTTGACAGTTTTGTACAGGAATCCCTATGTCGCCTCTTAGAAATAACACAGTGTAAGTTACTATGTAATTAGGGATTGTAAGGAGGAGTAGAGCTGCCAGAATCTGGATGTTCTGAAAATATATTTCCATAGCAAACTCTAAACACATGCAATAAAGCCATAATTGTACTATCCGACAGGGTCGTATTTATTTTGCTGGCGAATAATGAATTATTACCTGAAAAAAACTATAAGACTTTTGGGTCATTCTTATTATAAATATTTTATCAGGTATAGTGGCTCTGGTACTTTTTTTATGAATGCTATTTGGTAAAAAAGTTAGCTCGCGTTTGACAGTTTTGTACAGGAATCCCTATGTCGCCTCTTAGAAATAACACAGTGTAAGTTACTATGTAATTAGGGATTGTAAGGAGGAGTAGAGCTGCCAGAATCTGGATGTTCTGAAAATATATTTCCATAGCAAACAGTGAGGATATAATAGTAATACATATTCTGGTAATAGTAAGCACTTACAAAGTACAATTTAAATCAATCTAAAATATCTGTAAGACTAGGTTCACATCTCAGAAGTTTTAATGGATCATTTTAGATAATACGAAAGTTGTTTTCTCGGTCGTTGAATTATTAAAGGCGTCTAAAATTCTACAGAAAAGATACAGAATAGACCCCAATAACTGTTTAAATATTTGTAAGCATTTTAAATTCCATCTAGCGCCGCGATATAATAATGAAAAAATAGTTTTACTCACGTCATTTTTGTATGTTTGGCCGCCATTTTGCAAGTTACGTAAGGATTTTGTAAAATACGCGGTGTTGTTTCCATTACTCGTAGTAATAGGTCATCTAAATAATCTTCTAAATCTTTTAACTTCTTTTTTTGCTTCTCTAAGTCATTTTTAGTTTCCACTAAAGATAATATCAAATCCTACAACAATAACACATCTTAAAATTCAAGAGTAGGTAAATATATTACTACCACAATGTGGTAGAAGAGTTATTTGACTAGATATACTATATTATATACAGGGTGGTACGTAAGTAATGTACCAAAGTGAAATGGAAGATTCTTGGCCTAAGAATATTACAATCTGACGCAACTTCCCTTAATTAAATATTGATAAGAAAGATACAGGGTGGCAAAGTTGAAATATTTTTTCTCAGTAAATTCCATGATTTTGGATATACTAACGTGAAAATTTGAATTAAGGAGTTTTAAAGCCTGGGAAATCATAATATTTTATCCGTTTCGATGTATTTTCTTGAGGGCGCCACAAAAAATATGTTGTTGGTGTAACTGTGCGATTAATTCATTTATCGTTATTTATTGAAAAATATTAAAACGACAAAAATGTACCTATCATTAGTCTCAAAAGTTACTGGTTTTCGAAATATTCGCATATTAAAACCCCCCTTCATAATTTTCATCTCATTTATAAGCACAAAATATTAATGTTAGTAGGCGCTAATGTCAGCAAATTTATTATCAGCTATAATATAGCAATAACATTGATAATTTGCAATAATTTTGTCATCACTTTCCTCAAGCATGTTGCTTTGAGGTAACAACCCTCCGCCGTCGGAGTCTGGTTTTTACCAAGCAATATGCTTTCGAAATTTATGACAATATTATTGCAAAGAGACGGCAACGGTGTGTAGAATTAATAAAGTGCTAATAAAATTCGCCTGCATTTATTTCGTTATATCGGAAAGTGCAGCGAAAATTAATCAAATAAAATTTGAATTGTTTTGATAAAAGGTAAAGTACGTAGTGCTACAAAAAAAAACAAAGAAAAAACGTTAGATTTTGTAAAAACAATTGAATAAATAGGTTAGTGTTAGGATATTAAAATAAAACAATTGAGTAAAGGCGATTCCAAACGATATACTTTGCGACGTTGTCAAATTTGAAAAATTAAGAGCAAAATAAAGAAAGTGGATAAGTATATATTATAATAAGTGGCTGGATAGATCAAGTATCTCCGAAGAGTAGATCTGGGTATCTTGATCTTACGCTACCACGAAAATAATATAAATAAATAGTAATTGAACACAAAATATAAAGAAAATGGATAGTGATGATTATTCAACCGAAGATTCAAAGAAAAGAAAAATGGATGGTTTATTTGGAGTTAGCAAGAGGACTAGCAGAACCCCACCCAAAATTAAAAAAGACGAAAAGTTAGATCAAATCATAGCCTTAATGAAGGAAATGTCTGCAGATCAAAAGGATATGAAATGGGAACAACAACAAATTAAAAATGAGATCAAAGAAACTAAAGATCAACAGGCTATGTTTAATGAGGAAATATTAAAGTTGAAAACGAAGTATTGCGAAAAGAAATCCAAGCAATTAAAAAAGAAAATGCAGAAATAAAAATAGAAATGGAAGAGATTAAAAAAACAATGGAAATTCTAGATAAAGAAAAAAGAAAGAATAATGTAATGATAAATCGATTAAAACTTGATACTAATGAGCCTTCGAAATTGGTAGAAAATGTCAAAAACTTTTTGAGTCAACAACTAAAAATAAATATCGAGCCTAAAGCAGTTAACAGGATAGGGGAGAAAATGTGTATAGTGGAATGTCAAAAAGAAGTTGATAAGGAAAAAATTATGGCAAATAAAGCTAAATTGAAGGAGAGGAAAGAAGAAAGAGTTTTTATAAATAATGATATGACTAAGAAGGAAAGAGAAAAACAAAAAGAGATAAGGATGTTTGCAAAACTAGAAAGCCAAAAGGGAAAAAAACGTTAAAGTGGGATACAATAAGGTAACAGTAAATGGACAAGAATGGAGATGGGATAAGGAAGCAAATAGAATGAGTATACTGGAACAAATACATTCAAAAAACTAAATAAGGAAACAGTTATTCATGGTAACAGAGAAAAAGACATGGCAACGAAATTTGATACGAATAAAGTAAGGACAAATGAAATGTGGAGAATTGGAACGTGGAATGTCAGAAGTATTTTAGGAAAAGAAAAAGAATTAGAAGAAGAGTTTGAAAATACAAACTTGAAAATATTAGCTATAACAGAAACAAAAAAAAAAGGACAGGGGATAGTGGAAATGGATAATGGTCATATACTCATATATAGTGGTATTAAAAATGAGAAAAGAGCGGCAGCAGGAGTTGCATGCATAATACATAGAGACTTAAAACAACAAATTACTGGATGGACGGGATGGTCGGAAAGATTATTGGTGATGGAAATGAAAAATAAAAATATGAACACAACAACGATAATAATTGTATATGGACCAAATGAAGACGATACAGTAAGAAATAAAGATAAGTTTTGGGAAGATTTAACTATGGCTACAGAAAACGCAAAAGGAAAAATAATTATACTTGGTGATTTGAATAGCAGAGTGGGAACAAAAGATGACATTTATAGAGCAGTCATAGGAAAACATGGTGAAACAGCTAGGAATAATAATGGAAAACGACTATTAGATTTTTGTATATTACACAATTTTATTGTAACTAATACATTCTATCAACATAAAGATATACATAAATATACACGTGTGATGGAAAGCAGAAATGAAAGGTCGATAATAGATTATATTTTAGTGGAAAAAAGGAATAGAAAGGAAGTATTGGATACCAAAGTTAGAAGAGGACCAGAAATAGGAAGTGACCACTATTTACTTGTATCAACAATGAGAGAACAAGTAGAAATTACAAACCATAATGGACAAAAACTAGAAAAAACAATAAAATATGAATCGGTCAGATCATATAAACTCCAAAGCAAAGATATAGCAGAGAAATACAAATTAGCATTATCAGGAAAGTTCTTAAATAATTGTGATATAATGGAAAGGGGTAATTTAGAAGAAATGTGGGATTATTTCAAAAAAACCGTATTAGAAACAGCTAAAGAAATATGTGGATGTAGCAAGAAAACTAATAAGAAAAAACAAACAGCTTGGTGGAAGGACGAAATTAAAAGGAAAAGACACAAGAAATGACATGGATAAAAAATAAAAAAAGAGATATACTAAGGAATGAGGACGAAGTAATTGATAGATGGAAAGAGCATTTTGAGGAATTATTAGGAGTAGACAGAAAAATTCAGGACTTTAACAAAAAAGAAAAGAAAGAAATAGTAGAAAATAAAGACATTGTAACTCTAAAAGAATTACAGGAAATGATAGATGAATTGAAAAATGGAAAATCTCCAGGAATTGATAAATTAACAACAGAAATGTTCAAAAATTTAGGGGAAACGGGAACAAAAATATTATTGGAAATATACAACATTGCGTGGAGGGAAGAACAGATTCCAGAAGATTGGAAAACAGCCTTAATAGTTCCAATATATGAAAAGGGAGATAGACAAGACTGCAATAATTATAGAGGAATTAATCTACTTAATACAGCTATGAAAGTCTACGAAAAGATTATAGACAGGAAGCTAAGACCAATGATAGAAAATACTCTAGAAGAATCGCAAAGTGGATTTAGAAGAGGTCGAAGCATTCAAGACCACATATTTACGGTAAAACAAATAATTAATAAGTTCTCACAACAAGAAAAAGAGGTATATATTGGATTTATAGACATGGAAAAAGCTTTTGACAAAGTACCAAGGAATAAGTTATGGAAAGTACTAGAAGGAAGGGGAGTAAACGATAAAATAATAGACATAATCAAAAACATTTACAAAAATAATAAAAATTGTGTAATATACAAAAATAAAACATCTTCAACACAAGAAGGATTAAGGCAAGGGGGGGACTAAGTCCACTGTTATTTACAATTTTTATTGATGAGATAATAAAAAAATCGTCAACCAAAATGGCAAAACTACACGTTGGATACAGACATTTAGGAAGAGTAGATATATCAGAAGCAGCTTTTGCAGATGATCTAATAATTATGGCTGGGAAAGAGGAGGATTTAAAAAAGAATATGGAAATATGGAATACGGTATCTGAAAAATTTGGAATGACAGTTAATATAAGTAAAACTAAAGTTATGGTTATAGGACCGAAACAAAAACATTTAAATATACAGTTAGGTGGAATAAAAATTGAGCAAGTTAGAAGATATAAATACTTGGGAGTAGAAATAGAAGAAAATGGCACACAGGAAGTCGAAATTACCAATAGAGTACAAAAAACGATGAAACTGTACCACACGATGGGTTCGACATTCATAAATAAAAAAGAAATTTCCAAAAACAAAAAAACGAAGATAAATATATTTAAGACAATTTACCGGCCAATATTAACATTCGGATGTGAATCTTGGGTGTTAACAAAGAGACAAAAGAGTCGAATACAAGCAGTTGAAATGAAGTATCTCAGGCGTGTTAAAGGAGTCACAAAGAAAGATAAAATAAGAAATACGAAAATAAGAGAAGACCTTCAAATAGAATCAACACTTAAATTTATTGAAAAGAGACAATTAATCTGGTGGGGTCATTTGCAAAGAATGAACGATACAAGACCTGTTAAGAAAGTGTGGCAATCAAAAATACAAAAAAGAACGAAAAAGGGAAGACCAAAACAAACATGGGACAGTGTTATGGAAGGCATACTGCAAGAAAAAGGTAAAACATGGACAGAGGCAAAAACAATGGCAAGAGATAAAAAACTATGGGCCAAATTTGTACATGAAGAAAATTCTATCCGGACCAAAGCATCGATGAAAAATAAATACATATCTTAAGTATAATGCGAGAAATAAATATAATTGTATAAGTATACCCTACACCATATACTATAGTAATTGGGTTTTTGATAATATATATATATATATATATATATATATATATATATATTATTGCAAATTATTATTTTTGCTGCTATATCATAACTGATAATAAATTTGAACATCAGGGCCTACTAACATTATCATTTTTATGCTAATAAATAAAACACAAATTATGAAGGGGGATGTAAAAACGCGAATATTTCAAAAAAGCAGTAACTTTCAAGACTAATTATAAGTTTACCTTTTTGTCGCAAAAATGATGTAGTTTTAATATTTTTCAATAAATAGAGTGATTCCGTTAACGATAAATAAATTAATCGCACAGTTACACCAACAACATAGCTTTTGTGCCCCCCTCTAAAAATTTAGATAACATATTATAATTTCCCAGGTCCTAAAACCCCTATCTTCTAATTTTTACGTTTGTATATCCAAAATCATCCAATTTACTGAGAAAAATCATTCATCAATCAACTTTCACCGATATTTTATTAAAGAAAATTGTGCCAGATTGTAATATTTTTAGGCGAAGAATTTTCTATTTCACTTTGGACCTTTACTTACGGACCACCTTGTATATATGAAATAAAACTAGAAAAAATCTTCCATAAAAAAGGTTTTCTTCGTTCACGGGGAAAGCAGCAAAAAATGCAAACTCTTATTAATTGCGAATGTGAACTCTTTTAAATGTGAGATTCCTTGAATTAACTTTAAAATTATTTAAAAAATTAAGAATATTTTTTTTATTTTTATTTTTTAACTGCTGTGACAATTTAACAGAAAATTTGGAAATTCGGAATCAATTCATTTCACAAACTACGAACAACGTAGATTGTAAATGTTACTGTTTTCAATTTGTCAATTACTTGGATGATTATTCATATTCAACATTATTTCTCATTTTCGTATACAAAATAATAAAAATTAACTTACCTCTCTAGATTTTCCTTCAAATTTTTGCAATAATTCGTTGGAAATTCGATAATTTTGTGCAGGTACTTTCATTTCCGTTTCTCCTCCAATAATAATACGTTCGCTTGAGTAACTCATAGGTGTATCATTTTCATGTTTATCTAAAACAAGTAATCTACATTCAGCTACTAAAAAGTACAATAATAGAAGAAGAGACAACACTGATAATTTTCACCTAAAATACGGTTTACATCGATAGATAATAAAATAATGAAGAAGGGTAACTCCGTAGTAAAATAAATTTTAGCTAAATTATTTTGAAAAAACATTCGACTTGAATGTTAAACATTCATAATTTTTTTCAAGAAAGAACTTATGCTATGGATATTGGTCACATTTTTGTGATTTTTGACTATGAAGAATGTTTATTATTTATTCAATTTCCAATCAGTAATGAATGATGAATATATTATAAGAGATTTGTAACTATTCAGTGGTTCTACTGTTACTTAATAAACTACATTTGAATGTTTTACTAGCTTTTGCTCGCGACTGCGTTCTCCTATAAGTCGAAAATGGTTTTAATAGGATTTTTAATTAATTTATTATTTTTGATAACATTAATTATTATGTTAAAATGTTTGAATACTTATAAAATATAACAAATTTTAATGAAGATGAGAATGTTACATTTTATCAACACAAAGTTTGGCCTTTGACCTGTTGACAGCGGCACGGGGTATTATCTTTTTTTTATCTCACGCAGTTTTTCTTTATAAACAATATTTTTAGTTTTTCCTTCGAGTGCTAGAATCACCAGGCTACTCTGTGCAGTTTCTCTACTAACTGGCTGTAGAAGTAGCTTTCTCACAATTCTACTACCATCAAGAGTTTGACCTTGAGCTTTGTTTATGGTTATAGCGAAGCAAATTTTGATAGCCGAAAAATATGATTGAGTTTTCAAACGTATCAAAATAAAGTATAATTTAAATCAAAAGCATTAAGTGCCGTTAGGCGATGAGTTTCAATAATATACGACACACGTTTTCCATAAATTCTGTTGAATGTTTATTAAAAAATTTGGAGTAGATTATCCCAAGGAATCACGTTGTCCCATACAAACTTTGGCCCGTTTTTCACCCCCTCAGGGGTTGAATTTCGGAAAATGCTGTCTAATCGGATGCCGGAATCAAACAAAGAACAAACCCTCCAAGTTTTTATGATTTAGGTTGTGCGTTGATCCATCAGTCAGTCATTCAGGTTAAACAGCATTTTATATGTATAGATTATAGTATAGTGTAATTTGATCTCTATCATTCAACCCGTGTGCAACTCTTTTTTAAAATGATTTGACATATTTATATGATTGTGTACCTATCCCTTTCTAAGTCGAATATACCCGGCTGTATAAAAATCATAACAGGGGGAAGGAAGGGGGGAGCATTTTTTTTAAAAACAATTTATTCCCCAAGACGAGTTCTATCATCTAGTCAAAAGTGGATCATCTAATATCAACGGAAACTAACAAAAAAAAAGTTTTTTTTTAAGTAACATTAGTTTAAACGGACAATGAATTTTATTTCTGTTATTTGTGGCTAAACGGTAACAGTAGCGTTTGAAAGACACTTTCCGATTGTTATTCATCGCCATTGCGGCGAAACAAGAGGTCCAATTAAAAAATACCCTGGAATAAAGAAAATAACCCTTTCTTTTCTGCTTCTAATGGTTTTTTGTTTGCTAAAATTGGCTGGATAATAAGCGAGATACCTAATGTTGATTAGAACGATGTCACTAAAAATGCGGCGCACTCAATGCAATCGGTACCTTCAAACGGACCCCGCGCAGCCCCCCATTTCCCAAATATATGCAACTAATATTCTTCTTACATATTCTAATCGTGATTTTTAGTTCTTTAGTCATAAAGAAACTCTTTTAATTCACCATAAAATGTGAATATTAATAAAAACCATCTATTTTCTTACTATCATTTTTGAAATATTCAAAAAGTTATTTATGTCTATGTTGGTTCTAGTTGGTTTTAATCACTTTCGGACCGGGGATCCATATCTGATACCACATTTTGTTGTATCGTATTATTACAACTTTGTCCAAGACACTTGCATGATCCAATACATGGTACCTCTAACTTTATACTCGAACAGTTTCTTGATTTGCAACCCAAAAAGTAATTACATGGTACCTATTTAAGAAAAAGTTTACATGTATATGTCGTGGCCATATCGAAAATTTGCTCACTTCACGAAATGCTCAAGAATTTCATGAAATGGTCTTATTTCATGATGTGGGCAACTTAATTTGACCAGATCATTAAATCGTCTACGTTTTATGATTTTGTCATCCACGTTTGGCCAGATCGTATAAATAGGGTGTCCATAAAATATTCAATAAAAATACACAATATGTTGAGAACTTGTTTATTGTCATTTTTGTCCATTTGCGACATCATATTTGGATAAACTAGGAACATCATTAAACATTTTAAAAATCTCAAAATACAACATACCTAACCTAATATGTTTATATGAAACCTAACCTAACCAAAACTCAAAGAAGTTTGACAAAAATATTCAGTGTTCATTTTAACTGATGCACATTTATTTTCAGAAAACAAACAAATATTTAGAAATGAGTTGATACTTTTGTATACAGTTACGAAAAGTACAAACAGGGCACAGTTCAACAAATAGCTCCATGGGTTTCTTTGGAATATACAGCCTATTTTTGATGTATTGAATCATTTTCAGTCGCCCACCATGTCCAACAGTTTTATGAACTTCTTTTAATATTTCTAAAAAACTTTTCCATCGGAAGTATACGAATAGTGGGATCGTCAACGCATTTTTCCTTGAATATAAGATATGCATCATCCGCAGCTTCCATAGTATCATATTTTGTCAGCCAGTAATAGTCCATGGACTTCTTTTGCGTAGTCACCCCATTTTCCTTAATTTGTTTTATAACCTCAAAAAGTAGAATTATATCAATTAAATAGAAGCACAATACGTTAGCTAGCATGGAGTATTTCAATAAAATAAGTGAAAAATAATGTGATTAAGAAGTAAAGTACTAACCTGTGAAATTCGATCCAAACTCCACGGTTTTTTCACATTTTGCTCAGTTTTTGCGTGACTTGCATAGAACTCTATAACCTTTTCATCGTATACTGTTTTGTTATCACTTTCTTCCTCATTTAATAATGAATTATTCACTTTTTTACTATGAGAACAATATTGTTGTCAGCGGTTGCCATCTTCACATGTAAACATAGCGCTTGCAGCGCCTCTGTCGGAATTAATGCAACTATTTCACGATATGATCTAATAATCTTCACCATTTCATGAAATATCCGCGCGTTTGATTGTCCATATCGAGAAACGATTTCTTATCATTGATCTGACAAAACTACATCATGATGTGGCTAATAGACAGTGAAACATTTCATGAAATGCGACCATTTCATGAAATTCTCGAGCATTTCATGAAGCGAACAAATCTTCGATATGGCCACGACATATATACCATTTAAACAATTACATGAAGTACTCTAAGAGGTATTTTAGCTTCTTCTAAAAATATCAGTTAATTACCTCCAACTAGAGATAGCTTACTTTTGCATCGTCAGAGGTTAAACAACCAGACACACATTTGATTACGTACCTTAGAATCTAAACCTGCCACTTTGGTCCCTTTACAAAATGGTTGGGAGATGCACAACGACGAATTACAACCAGTTCTCACAACATTATCGGAGTTTCCTTTACTCACGGATTTATTAACTTTATGTACTTGTTTAAAAAGCATATATACATAATATATATATATATATATAAATTATTAGATTAATAATTAATAAGCTTACAACTCTAGTTCGTTCAACTAATGTAATTTTTGAAAAGAAACTTCTTTTTGTTAGTTTCCTTTGATACTAGAGGATCCACTTTTGACCAGATGATAGAACTCGTCTTGGAGAATAAATTGTTTTTCAAATTTTTTTCAATAAAAATGCTCCCCCCTCCCTTCCCCCCGTTACGATTTTTATACTGCTCGGGTACATTCGACTTAGGAAGGGATACACTATCATATCAATATGGCAAATCATTTTAAAACAGAGTTGCACACAGAATTAGTTTCTAGACGACTTTTCAATAATTGAGCACTATACTATTACTGATGATGGTTTTTGTAATTTTTGTAATACAAGGGGCATTGCAAGGTTTAACTTAAACAGACGCGCAGAGAAACTTTTATAGATGAAAGTAAAAATTATTGAGGCTGATTCAATGAGGTCGGTCATGAAAAATGTAGTTATTGCAAAAAATCAATTATCAGCAGTTTAAAGTGCTGTTACTGTGACTTAAGTTACCACCCATCTTGTATAGAAAGGGTGGAAGTAAATATTTTTGCTGAAACACACAAGAGACGAAAACAAGATGTCAATAAAGAAACTCAGTGACTCAAATGGAGAATGAGCAACATATTAGAAACTATGTCTGTAAAAATAGAATATTTCGAAAATAAATTGAAACTTGAGGAAAATAAAAATTATAATTTATAGCCTAAAGGTGGATTTCCAAAGGTCTGTCATCCAAAGAAAAAGTTTTCTGATTGGTGGAAAAATTCAAAATTTACATGTCGCGTGTATCGTGTAGCAATTTTGTTGAAAAAAAATTTAAAATTGATGTCACTATTTTTGTCACTAAAACGGACGATTGTTTCCAAGTGAAGGAAATTGACATTTTCATTAATCCGATACGACTAACTATCAGAAATCGGATCTGTGGAAACCCACCTTAATTTGAAAAAAACTTGCGACAAAATGAGTTTAATACCAGGGTTGTCTATGGAGACAACATCGACATCGCTACCATCTCAACAAGTATAAGCGAAAAGGAAATAACGGTTAAGGTGGATTCATGCAAGCAAAATTTAAAATTAATTTAAAACTAAAACTAAGAACATGAAACCATCTGATGTAATGTAGGGTATCTCTATAAGAATGTGGAAACTAATAAGTCTAATTGTGATATTCAATCAGCATAAGGTAGGGTAGAAACAGGAATTTAATCGGTAAGCAGGAAAAATTATTATGACTAACAAATATTAATTAGTTTATGTGTATAATTAGTAACGACCAGAGACAAACATTTCATTGTTACAAACAATATTATTCCGTACATTTAACAAGATTAATTTCACGGACAATCACAATTGCTTCAACACTCATTCGACTATTACAATCATGTATTAAAATGATTTCACTTAAAGCAGGCTAGGTCGAATTATACCTTCTCTTTCCCTTACAGGTCGGAGGTGCAATGTATTTATCCAAATACATGGAGCACCCCGTATTATCATAATATATTTGCCTCTGCTCGAGTGATAAAGAGAACCAGGATACCAAATTTTACACAACAAATTGATTGTACCATAAAGCAGCATTTACACGAAATGGAATTTTGGATAACCTAATGCACATTATTATGCCTACATTGGTGAAAATCCGAACCCTATAAAAGACAGCACCAGCAAAGAATTAGCATAAAAGTTTGGATAACTATCCAATTAACTGGGACCAGTAGTTACCTGACCGTTAACAGGATATTTTCAAAATTATTTACCTGTTTTAATGTCATGGCGAGTAGTTCGTCGTCAATATAGTACAGGGAATGAAGCATTTCACCTGGCAATTTTTTCGTCCAGCATGGATGGACTTGAAATTCTAACAGAAGGTAGGTGATAGCCCAAGGATCAAAATCTATATCAAACCGAAGGGCGCTAAAGCCTTGGGGGTGGTTGCCACCCCATCTCGGGGGTTATTACATTTTAACCACAGGAATCGATTGAAAAAGTGATTATAAGCAAAAAATGTTCTTTACATTTTTTTTTGTAAAATCAATATTTTCTAAGTAATTCGCGATTGAAAGTAACGCTTTTTAGAGGAAAAAATCGACGTTTTTGATAAGTTTTTCGTGGAAAACTCGAAAATTAAGCATTTTATCAGAAAAACTGTGGAAAGCAAAATTGTTGCTTTTAAAAAAACAAGCAAAGCCCTTTTCTTATAATTTTCACTTTTCAATCGATTCTTGTGGTTAAAATGTAATAAAAAATTTTCACCCCCGAGATGGGGTGGCAACCACCCCCAAGGCTTTAGCGCCCTTCGGTTTGATATAGATTTTGAACCTTCGGCTATCACCTACCTCCTGTTGAAATTTCAAGTCAACCCATGCTGGACGAAAAAATTGCCAGGTTTTACCTTTTTTTGAGCTTCATTCTCTGTACTAATATATTGACACTACATATGGGAATCGATGGATTGGACCAGGACGGCTAGTCAATTAGCCTACAAGATCGACAAATTTCAATCCATGCGATTTTTCTTTTTGAGGCTACTTAAAATCATTAAATGCGGTTCCAATACAATATCGTATTCAACTGTGGGAAAGAATAAAAGGTGCATTTACTGAAATTTAAAATGATCTCAAGAGTTAGGCAATTCTTACAGAAACGATTGGATTTATGTCTTGTAACGAATGGTCGTCATATAAAACAACTGATCCACCAAAAATCAAATACAACCTGGGTTTAGCCCTACAAGGTACCAAGTTCGTAGGTATCGGATTTTTGTGCGATACTTAACAGCGTCATCTCCAAAGTGCTCTAGATTGATGGGAGGAACATCTAGTATATGTAGTTCTTTGAGAGGGGAGTTTCTGGTGTCGATTTGTTAGGTTTTTCCTGAAATTTCTGCAGCCAATGTGCTTTTTGACTACCAGGTGACTAATTTCTTTTCTTCAGTTTTAAATGAATTCAAGCGGTTCCATAGGTTTTTTATGAGCGTTATTTTTAAGAGTAGAGCAATAGTCTCTTCATGCAATTAATTTAGCTAATATCGTTACCAATTTAGCTTTGGCGTCTTTTTAAATTTAATAAACTATTTCCATTAACATGTTGAACGCTTCTATCACATCTTCCTAACATATTCGATTCCACCAGGGTTGTCTATACTCATTATTTTATATTTTACGGGTGACGAGTAGGATCTGATTGATGATTTTTGTTTGAATTAGATGATGCATAACTATTCTTAGGAGTTTGCTCACAGGCAGGTTTGTAGTATTTTCAGTATTCTGCTTGTCATAGCAACGGGGACACCTATATTGAAACACTCTGTATACTGCGTTTCTACCGATGTATAAAAAGGAACTAGTTAATACTATAGGTATTTCAACATATCTATTTAGCAGATTAGCATCTACTTCGACATGAAATTAATATACTTTCCAAATAATATTTCAACAATCCATTGAAAAATGATTGAAATTTTCGGACAAATTCTAACAATACAATTTGCACTCACCTTTCCTAAAGTTTTTAAATTTTGAAAACATTCCCTCTTTGACATCTTTTCTAGGCGTTTCAGGCGACTTATTGGACCTTAAACTAATTGTGTCAAGTTTATAATGAGGTATGTCTAGTAAATCAGATGGTTCTTCTTCTATTTGTGATGCTAGTTTTGAGGAATCCCATGATCGTCTGTTCAAAGATTCGCTACTACCAGGCCTCATCGGTACTAAAACAAATAATAATCGAAAAGGTTTAAAAATTACCAGGCTTGAAAGTTGAAATAAATATTGATAGAAAAGGCTACTATATCAAAACTAATAGTCACCTGGTCTAAAATTCAGTTTAGCAAATTATTAAATGTGAAATTAGCCGATTTTTTCAAAGAAATATTTTGATTCAGGATATGAAAATATCCTTTTAACTACTACATAGTCTTAATGACAGCAAATTGTTATTTCAAAATTGAGAAATAATTAGATAATTTGTAGTGTGTGTGTGTTAGATGGCGTTGAAGGTGAATAAACCACAGGAAAAATATAATTTCACTTAAACAGTCTAATTATGAATTGTTTCTTGACAACATAACTATAAACAACAGGAGATATATCTGATGAGGAACGTAAGATGATTTTTGTTACCAACACATTTTACAAAATTCATAGTATTATATCCAGAATCTTAATTTTTTAGGTTCTACAAGGATAACCTATATCCTAGTCAAAAACACTCTAAGCACTTGAAGACCAATATATCTCTAAATTTTTAGATTAAACAGATGACTGAATCATAGATTGGACAAGTACCAGGATATAAATGATGGATAATGAAAGATAGATGGCAAAATTCACAGTTCATTATCAAGAAGCATTCACTGAAATTGTAAACAGCTTGTAATATGATATACAAATGACAACAATCAAATTAATGGGCTACAATCAATTTAGATGAATTTTACTAATATATTTTACACTATCCTTCGAAGCATGTAAAAAAGAAAAAGATAATTTAATCCTGAAAAATGTTCAGTTTACTGACCAATGAAACTAAAAACGTCAATTAATGATTTCTATCAAGATAAATGGATACTTATGTTTTATTGGCTGAAAATAATGGTTGTAATTATATAAATCACCGAGCATCGATAAAAAAATCTTTGTTCAAAAACGATTCTGGAATCTAAATAATCAGGAAAGTTTTTGTATATTAATATATCAACTACAAGTGAAAGAGACCAATAATCTTTTTTTTGGAACCTCCATAAATCAAATTAAATTTACATTATATTTAATAATTCGACAATATATTAGAGAAATATTTCTATCAGTTCCGACGAAATAATCTTACTCCAAGAAAAATTGGATAAATGTTGAATATACTGGAAGGTATATTCACCAAGATTGCAAGTAACAGTATTGAAAAAAAATAGTAAAAACATTTTGTGATTAGTTTCCTACCGATGATAGTACATTAAACAAGAACGTTTGATAAAAACGAGTTACATGCGATAACAGTAGGATGTAAATGAATTGCTTAAAATGATATAAAAGTTGAATGAAAATTCAAATTCCAGAGATATAGTGGAATAATATAAATAAGTGAAAAGTAACATTTTTGTTTAATGTGAATTTACAAGTTTGATTATATCTATCACACGTAATTCCGATAATCGATGGATTGTTCAATAAATTCCAATAAAAACGTACGTTGATCTTGTCCACCTGCCAAATAAAAAACAACAAATTTATTTTACACAATTTTTGGTTGAAAATGACAATTTTATAAAAGTATGTAATCATAAAATTACAAAGCATTTTTCAAAATAATATTCCAACAAAGTTAAATAACATTACAATAATAATAAATTACTTCATTGATTTCTTGAAAAAAAAATCAATTGAAATAAGTAGTAAAACAAAAGAAGACCAAAAGTGAAGTTCATTTCCCATTGTGAATTGATTCACAACGAAAATGATCTTCCATTTAATCTTTATGGACTAAAAACAAATTAGTTATATGCCAAATATCTAAATATAAATTTTAACACATATGCCAATATACCTAGATATCTAGAGGAAATGTCATTTCTTTATTAATATGTTCTATTCTGATTCTCTTGTCCCTGGATCATATCTTAAAACCCTACTTTAAAGCTATGTTTTCAGGAGAGATAAAAAAGGGACAATTTGGTACGTATGTCTGTCTAGGAGGATATAACAACTCTTTATTCCTTAAATTCGAATTATGTACATATGTCCTTGAAATTATTTCATTGTACAGGTATTTAGGAATTTTAGAAGATATTATTTTGGAACATAAAAATGCTGCATGCATAATTCTTCTATGATACATGTCCAACCAACCAGTTTATTCTAATTTGTATGTTATATGTTGACGTCTTCTAATGCCATAGATTAATCTTAAACATAAGTTTTCTACAGTCTATAGAATTTTACGCTTAAAAGACACAGTTAAATCTGGCCATGAACGGAAAGTGCATATTTAAAGTGTAGTGAAACTATAGCACACTTCAACACAAGGTTATTTTAAGATGGTTTCGAGAATAATTATGATTTCCATATATGTTATTAGCTTAATATGCTCGTTGATTCAATGTTGATTTGAAGAATTCCTTTAGATCTAGTTGAATTACCATGTAAATCAATTTTTTCTGTAGCTGTTCCGGAAATAGAGCTTTCGGTAAGATTTATTAAATCGAAAATGAAACTTTACACAAATCGTACCGAAAGTAGCTATTTTCGGAATGTTTTATTTTATTTTCGGGACGATTTTTTTACTTTTTATTTTTGGGACGATTATCTAAGTAGGCGACCTAAGAAATAACATTTACGGAAATTTCATTATGACATCGCTTGTCAAAATAAATTTGTAGTTCCACTGTATTTTCAATTTTTCGATCCAGAAATGTAAATCGATAACGAAAGTGACGAGGAAATAATTATTCCACATGAAATCAGTTCAAGCTGCTAATTGTACATTTAATGTAGATAAGTAATATTTATAGTATCCATCTCTATTACTTTTTGATATTTCATCTAATAAACAGCTGCAGATAAAATATTGTAGTAACGCTACCCGAAAGTCATTTCAGTCTCTTACTCGCAGGCTTCCAGGACTCGCCTACGACTTGCCATGGAAACTGCCTGCTCATCCCGTAAAATATCACTTTCGGAACTTGTTACGTAAATAACTATTTCAAGTACTCACTGATTGTTGGTAATGATCTAAAAACTATATATTCATTTATAAAATACATTCAATTTTCAATTTAACACCGAGAATTATGACAATTGGAACTTACACTGGAAAATAATTGAACAAAAATCTTCCTTACAGCATTAATTTGCACTGATAGTTGATATTATATAATCTATCTATAAGTCCTACTGCAATATCTGAAAAACCTTGTAAGTAAGCGAGTTTTGATTAACGTATTGGCGAACGTTTCTCGAGATTGTCAGTTCTTTACAGTATTTGGCAATAGAGCTTAGAAGAAATTTTTAGTATTTATTATTCTAATTTTCATCGTGTTTAAAATAGTTTAATCAATCTTGTGAGCTTTTGATAGTTATGCTTCTTGTTCATGAATACCCATCTTCACCAGTTTTGGCAATACATGTTCCACGTAACCAAGAACTGGTATATTATTTACATGTTCTGTCCATTTATTGGGAGCAAGAAAATGTAAATTTTGTATATTTGACAAATTCGTGGACGATACAAGTAGTTAGGTTTAAATGTAAATGAACATAAAAGTAAAATATTTTATAAGAAAATTATCTCTAAATAATGAAGCAATTGCAAACTTCCCTTATTTTTTATGTTACTTTTAATAAACACATTGATGTTTATCTTTCTTTCTATAGAGCACTTTAAACTTTTCATGCGTTATATGGTATAAGATTTTTCACATATAGTTAGTTGCTTACCTCTAGGTTTATTGCCAATTAGTTTTGATTCCCATTCATCTGAAGGTGGTTTTTGATCAGTTCTTGGTGGTTTTACAGGAGGTAACACAGTTGTTGTTATCTTTTTTTCAACATTTGTAATATTTTCAACAGAAGAGTTCTTCAAAACAGGTGAGGCTGTTATAGTAGAAATTGGATTGTTTAATGAACTTGCTGAGCTCTTGTGTGACAGATCATCAAGCTATAACACATAATATTTGAGGTGTTGAATAGTTTATTTGCAATTGTGTAAAACTAAGAATTATAATGAACTATTAAATATTTCTAAATTTTACTTACTGTGAAGTCATCATCATCACTAACCACACCAGGATCAGCATCTTCAAAAGATTGTTTACTCATTAATTTCCCATTTCCACTTTGAATTGTCAAACTTCCTACACTACCGATGGAGGAACCATCATCTCCATGATCCTTTTTTTTTCCTTTCAAGTTCATTTTTGACCCAATGGACTTTGCAAACTTCTTAATACCCTTTCTCTTTTCTGCACTCCCTAGGCTCATTAAACTTCCTCCAACGGATTGGGCAACATGGGATAAAGAGGATTTATGTTTTTCTTTTTTGCTTAAATTCGTTAAGCTACCTGATTTCACAGTAAATCCTATTCTCACTTCTAGTTGACCTCTTTCTTTTTTTGAATTCTTACCTATAACAATGTAAAGCAAAATAAGTGGCTTACACAAAACTAAAAGAGTATTGGTATGGCCATATTTCACAATGACTTGAAGAAGATGAATTTTATTTCACTAAAATTTATTTTTCAGCTCTTCAATAAACTTCAGATTATAAAAGTTTCAAATTTACTTACCTGGTTTACTTTGTAACTGGAACCATTTGTTTTTAGGTCTTTCATAAATATCTAAAGTATTCAATGGGATATTTACTCTACCTAAAAATTCATCTATACCTAGATAATTATGATGCAGCACTGTTAAAATAATTTCAGCAGTATTGCCTTGATCTGGTATTGGACTGAAATGAAATTAAAAAATTACAAAATTAAATCAACGTGAAAATGCATATTATGACTTCTAAATCAAGTTTCTTTTATTTTCATGTTCAGACAATGTTAATTTACATATCTTGTCGGTGTCAACAAACAACATATTACGTGGGGATGTTCAGCCTTAGGCCTTAGCTAACATTGACTACTTCTGACCTATCTTGAATTAGTTCAGTTTTTGTTTTTACTAACTATTTTGCTATTTGTGGGTGTGTTGAGTTTTTGTAGTTGGTTTTTATTGTTAAGCGCTTAACAAACTCGAAAATAATTTCCAGCGACTTATATCAGGAATTTTTTTTTCTAAATCTATACGACCAATATCTTATGAGATATGGCCGCTCGCTACTCTTAACTGATCACCCTGTACATTCATATAGGCTATCTGGGAGAAATATGGCAATTTGCTAAAAAAATACCCTCAACAAGGTCCCACCCTCTCAAAGCAGTGGCAATACAACGAGGAAGGAAAAGGCGGAAATCCTGGTTATAAAAAGAAAATAGGATGATTTCTCCAAAGTCAATCATTTTGTAATACAAATTTTTTTCCGGTATTGCGGAAATTTGGAAAAAAAACAATAGGGAAGGCCTGCTGATTTAAACATCGTCGGCAGCTCAAATTGGCTCCAAAATCAGCATTTATAGTTTTCCTTGCGTTCCTATATGACTGCACCGTTATACTAGTATTAAATGGGATTTAGATATTCAGGATATCCAGTCTAATACCTAAGCTTTAATATTTCTAATATCATATCTTACTCTTTTTTCTATTCATATATATCAAGTCAATAACAAGATAGGTCACTATTTGGTCTAACCAAAATATTTAAACACCAAGTTGGCATAAAATTAATTGTAACTTCTGTCATACTGACGATAATATGTCAATATCTAAATAATTATTAAGAATATTCAAGAATTTTCATAATTTTTTTTCATTAAATAGCGGACGACTCCTTGGGAGAACATACACTGGGTCACATGTGGCCCAAGTGCTGTGGGCTTACTCAGCTTACCTCTACAGATAAAGAGCAGAAAGCTGTACAAAGTGTACATAGTGTTAACATTGCTGGAAAAAAAGTTGAAAGAAAAATGACTGCAATTACATAGAAAAATAACAACTCCAAAAACCACAAAAATAAAAGTAGTTGGAATAGATTCATGTATTAAAATGGACATGGTTCATTACTTCTGCTTAGGCTCCCAAAAAAAATTGTAACCTCAAGGATCTTTTTTTTGTATCCATTATCATGATAGGTACCAATTTTTCTTCTATAATATAACTATATGGCCCACATAACTTGTATGGCTCAGCGACTCTTATCTGTGTTTTGTAAAATTTATTATTATTCACCATTATTTAAAATAAAGGAATATTTTTATTATTATTCAATCCTTATTGAACATGGCAAGTAGGCAGATAGAAAAAAAGTTTAATTTGAAAAAAATTCCAAACTGAACTGTAGGGAAAGTAGTGAATTGTTCTACTCTAGTGAGGAAAAAAGAAACCTAGTATTTTCTTGAAGATAGATGGGGTTGATCAAGTATCAAATTTACAATATGAAATCTGGATTAAATGAAATCCAGCAGGACATTATAGTGTTTCCAACACATACCTTTTAGATTTAGAAGAATCAACAAAAGACCAGTTAGTTGGAATGGATCCCAGTATAATTTTTTGATAGCAACTGGAATATTTGCAAGAAATTAAGTATTTTTGTAATCATTACAAAAAATTTTGGAATAATTAGTGATTGCATATACAAGCCAAATATAGTTTTAATTACAATTATTAAATTCTAAGCAAACAACTTCAGTGTAAGTATAAAGAGACTTTACAATTTCTGCAATATGCAAGAATGTGGATGGAGGTTTCTCCTTCCACATCTCAGAGCCTAAATTTTTCTTCTTCCACTAATTTGAGCTTTTTTAGGTACCTATTCAGGCAAAAATGTTCCATTAGTATCCCTGGTTAAACTCGTAGTGCAGTTTTAATTTGCCTTAAATATTTTTATTTCATTTCAATAGGTTGTAGTAATACATATCTATGATTGTCTAAAACCTACCAATTCTTTCCAATTGTCAGATATTTTTTTTTTACTTTGCCAGTTAAGATGAAGCTGTATATTTGAATGATTCTTGAGAAGCATTATTATTTTATTTTCAACCCCAAAACATATGTAGGTGAGTATGTGTTGTCATATTTCAATGACCTCTACCTTCACAAATAAACATTTCAATTATTAGAAAGGTCAAATACTGAATAAACAGCATTTGCTAGTTCAATAATTCATTTAATTTTTAAACAATTTATATTTTTTACATGAACACAAGTGTTTATGTTAAGAATTCTAAAACATTATATACAGGGTCTGGCAAACCTCTGTCGTAGCTCTATTACTCTTATTGTATATAACTTACATATTTATTTAAAAGGTATATGGAAATGGTAATTAGAAACAAACATTCAAAATTATTTCCATGTATACAAGTCGGTCCATTAGTAAAATGGACGAATGACGTATTTTTTTTCCAATGTAATGCCATACTTTTTTTTAGATTTTAGGAGCCAAAATAGTTAATACTGTAAACTTTTTTTTGAAAAACTCCCAGCATTTTGGATAAAACCACCTTTTTCCCAAAAAAATTGAATTTGCACATTGCTTTTTAAAAGACCACAACTTTATAAGATTTTAAGCTAAAGCTTTAGAATAGCCTATGTACAAAGACAAAGGATTGAAGATTTTTTACTCTTTTTGAAATTTTTATTTTGTACAGGGTGGTCTTGAATGAATTTCATATTCCAAAAACTTAGAGGGAATTTATTTCAGTTTTTTCAAATGGGACACTTTGTATAAATATCCATCAACGGATAGTGAATTTTATCAATAGTCTTATTGAACAATGTTTTTGTTTTCAAGACACCAATTTAAAAAAATACAAATGTATCAAGAGCTGAAAGACGACTTTGAGGAATGATTGCCATTCTGTATACCTCATTTAAAAACCAGGAGGGAGTAATTTGAAAAGCTTTATTCACATCACTAAAAGTTACCAGATTAGTTACTAAATGGCGTGTTCTGAAAAAGTAGTCAACAGTCGTGTTCCAAATCCTTTAAATATTCCTTGATTGATGAAAAAAATCAGCCACGCATAGTCATAAGTCGACTTCTTGTCTGTCTAGTGAATTATTTTATACCCAAGCATTAATCAGACGGGTATTTTGTCACATGTAAAACTTTTTCCTGTTTCATATTCAAACTGAAAGATTAAAACATACACATTACCCTAATATAGCTGTTTTCAAGTAGCAAATCACTGAATGCCAGTGAATGAAGTGTGGATGTTTAGGGAGGTATAACTGGGGAACATGTGTTTGGGCCCCATTTTTTTTAAGGCAATTTAAATTGCCTGAAGTATCTAGATTTTTTGGCTAATTATTTTCCTTTCTCACTTGAAAATGTTCCTCTAACTGTAAGACAGTCAATGTGGTACAAACATGATGGAGGGGGCGCGCACTATTTGATGGATCGGCAGGAATGGCCAGCTCGATCGCCGGACGTAACAAAACCTGAATTTTTCAAGTCGGGTTATGTTAATACTTTTTCAAAAATCCTGGATCTTGTTGCTTCGATTCAACTCAGCTACAGAATCGCAATCGTTCCTCAAAATCGTCTTTCAGCTCTTGATAAATTTGTATTTTGTAAATTGGTATCTTGAAAACAAAAACATTGTTTATTAAGGCTATTGATTGATTAACTACTTAGATTTTTCCAAAAATGTGTTTTTCTTAAGTTACTTTTAAACGACGGAAATTAGGTACTGAAAGTAAATAGCAAAGTTGGAGGGGATAAAATTCAGTACTCGTTGTTGAATATTTATACTGGGAGGCCCATTTGAAAAAACTGAAATAACTTCCATTTAAGTTTTTGGAATTCATTCAAAATCAACCTATACAAAATAAAAATTTCAAATAGAGTCTAAAAAAATATTCAGTCTTTTGTCTTTGTACATCCGTAATTCTAATGCTTTAGCTCAAAATCTTAAAAATTTGTGATCTTTTAAAAAGCAATGTGCAAATTTTAAATTTATTTGGAAAAAGGTTGTTTTCTCCGAAATGGTTGGGATATTTGCAAAAAAAATTCAGGAGTGCATTGCAGTACTAAGCTTTTTTGGCTCCTAAAATGTTAGAAAAAGTATGGCATTACATTTGAAAAAAAAATAAGTCATTCATCCAGTTTACTAATGGAACACCCTGTATACATGAAAATAATTTTGATATGTTTGTTTCTAATTACCCTTGTCATATACCTTTTAAATAAATATGTAAGTTTTATACAATAAGAGTTATAGAGCTACGACAGAGGTTTGCCGGACCTTGTACATTTCTAATTTATTTGTAAGTTTCATATAAATTATCTTTATTAAAGCCTATCTTTTATACCATCTTCAGTTTATTTATACCTTGTTATCATTTTAAAGGATGACTGGTCTATTTTATATTTTTTTAATAGTTCAAACAATATAGGTAATGCAATAAATTTCAATGAAAACATGCATCAAAACAATTTTGAATCCAAAACCAATAAATTATTAGATTGTCATTTACATAAATACTTTATTTTAAAAGAGAAATGAAAATCTAAGTCAGTTGCCTACTTTCTAGTTTTGATAAAATATTTTCACATGAATAGAAGTTTTTCATTTATATTCTGTATCACACATGTACTAGTATATATATTAAATGAGATGTATATGAAATCATAAGTATTGAGAAATGTGCAAATCTTAAATAATCCTGACATATAGATAAAAACCTTGTTTTTAAATATGATTCATATGGAAATAATGAGGTGTGTTGGTAAATAGGTCAATTGTTACTTACAGCTCACATTCTTCATGCCATTCGACATGCTGTCCAGATTTTTCCTTAATCGACGTTTGGTATTTCGTTTTTCCCAGAGCAATAGTGACAAAGCAGTCATTAGTATTGTTTTTACCCTTGAGGAGAATTTTTTCAGCTCGTTGAACTAAATATACAGAATATATAAACTATTTATATTTTGTTTTATTACTTACCAGTTACTTGTACATGGGTGGGCATCCACATTGTTATCTTAGTACAATATCTTAAAAATTAATAACAATAACTCAATTGTGATGAAACGTTTGATTATAATTGAATTGACCTATGAATACAAATTTTTAGATCATACACAACTATTATAAAAATATAACAGCATAAATAAAACTAAAATTCTAGAAACAGATATTTATAAGTATTTTGATATGTACATTTGTAAATAACTGTTTTTATGAATAATGACATGAAATACTACCACCATCCTTAAAGGATGACGGATTGGTTATCTTTCTTCTTCCTTTAGTTTTTTGACCTCCACCTCTAGGTATTCCGCCAGCACAGGTTAAAATACATAAAATTAGACCATAGAGAAATATAATATTCTATTTTGTCTATGAATTAGACTTTGTGAATAATTTTCCATCTTTCCTTGAAAGGTTCTTACTTCTAGTTTTGTAGTTTTTCTATTAAGCTAGACATGCTAAAGGACGACACAACCAGGTCACAGGATAGGGCATGTCCACGTGACGTCACAAACTAGCTGGTGGTAAAACAATAAACAAAGCCACGTGGTACTTATAGTGAGGTTATGCTGCTTCATAATGTTAGATCGTGTTTGAGTTTAGTTGGTTTTGCTTCAGTGTACTTTTAAAGTTATTTTAATTGTTGAGCTTGCATATTTAATACTATATAATATAGGTTAATAGTTGTTTGTTGTTTGATAATTTTTCATCGTGTCTATTGTTTATTGTTTTACCACCGTCGTATTGTCAATGTCAGCTGTCGTGGACATGCCCTATAGTCCACGTGACGTCACAAACTATTTTGACAACTTGGTGGTGGCAAAACAATAAACAACGCGTTCAGTACACGTGGTGCTTAATATTGAGGTTATGCTGATGTGTTTGTGAGTTTGAGTTTGGTTGGTTTTGCTTCAGTATACCTACTTTTAAAGTTATTTTAATTGTTGAGCTTGCATATTTAATACCATATAATATAGGTTAATAGTTGTTTGTTGTTTGATAATTTTTCAACGTGTCTATTGGGAAAAGTAGAATTCGATAGGTGGCGCTCCGAAATTTCAATGTCATCCTAGAAACGAGTAAAACAAATCAGCTGTCGTATAAGCCTTTTGATATTTAAGTGGTTTTATTTTGCTGTTTTAGTTATTTTCAGTGTGTGTTTTGTGAAATTTTTGCTTTTTCCTTGATTGTGCTTCAGTATTTTGTGTTGTTAAACTAAATTTTGACTCCTAATATTTTTATATTTGGAGTAACAGGTATGGTTGATATTTGTCAAAAATAAACAAGTTTAGGTCTGATTTCGTGTTTTTATTTTAATTATGATGTAGTAATATCCACAAAAGTTACAGGGAAGGTACGTTTGTATTGGGTAATACTTCAAATCTTTAATAATTACTTATTTTCTCTTTGTTTTTGTAACTATGGATTAGGTATACACTGACTATTCAAAGTTTATTTGATTTTGTAAATGCTGAGTCTTCTTCTAGGTGTATAAATGAGGAACAGACAGTTTTAAATGTTGGTCATATATTTTTGCATATTACCTATAGAGGAAATAAGTCACACTTTCATAAAAGTGCAATGAAAACAAAAAATAGAATAACATAACCTCTTCCATAATATCTCTGATTATAATAAGAATACAAACTCAGAAACGATGACAGTGGGGATAAATAGAAAAACACAATTTTAAGCTTGTCACTGACACAAAATTGAACAAATAAAGTACGAATTTGCGGTAATTACGTGGACTTGAATATAATACAAAACCAATGCAAAACGAATTGTTTTACTCGTTTCGACAGTTACAATTTTTTCCGCCAGAGGTCTCATCGAATTCTACTCCGCCCAATTGTTTATTGTTTTACCATCGTCGAATTTTCAATGTCAACTGTCGTGGACATGCCCTATTCGAGGCATCATAGCTGCGTTCATGGTGTAAGGATGGCTGCGTTCGTTATTTGCGTCCGATCAATCGTTCGTTTATGACATCTAGAGGCAGGGGAGGTAAACCTGAGCTGTTCGGTAATAGGAGAATATTGGGAAAAGTATAATTCGATAAATAGCGCTTTGAAATGTTATTGTCATCTTAGCAACGACTAACGAGTAAAACAAATCAGATGCCGTATAAGCCCTTGGATATTTAAGTAGTTTTATTTTGCTGTTTTAGTTATTTTCAGTGTGTGTTTTGTAAAACTTTTGCTTTCTCTTTGTTTGCGCTTTAGTATTTTGTGTTGTTAAACTAAATTTTGACTCCTAATATTTTTATTTTTGGAGTAACAGGTATGGTTGATATTTGTCAAAAATAAAACAAGTTTAGCTCTGATTTCGTGTTTTTATTCTATTTTGATATATAGACATATCTACAAAAGTTACAGGGAAGGCACGTATTCAGTAATATCTTAAATCTTTAATACCGACTTATTTTCTCTTTGTTTTTGTAACTATGGATTAGGTATAAACTGACTATTCAAAGTTTATATTTGTAAACGCTGAGCCTTCTTCTAGGTGCATAAATGAGGGACATGCAGTTTTAAATGCCGTCCATATATTTTTGCATGGTACCTATATAGAGGAAATGAGTGACACATTCATAAAAGTGCAATGGAAACAAAAAATAGAATGACATAACCTCTTCCATAATATAACCTCAGAAATGATGACAGTTGAGTTGAATAGAAAAACACAGTTTTAAGCTTGTCACTGACACAAAATTAAACAAATAAACTACTAATTTACGGTAATTCCGTTGACTTGCAAAACGAATTGTTTTACTCGTTGCGACAATTACAATTTTTTCCATCAGAGGTATCATTGAATTCTACTCCGCCGAATAGGAAAGATGCCTGTTTATTTTAAGTGGTTATGTTATTAAACGCGAGATGCTACTGACATACATACTTTGTATTTGTGCACACAACTAAATAGTAGGAGTAGATAAGGGGTGAAAAGGTTTAAGTATTATTATTTTAACGTTTATTTTAATTTATATTTACAATTACTTAATTTATATTTACAGGTTTATATGTACTACTGTCCTTATTTAATAATTTATATAATACATTTAACACACTAACTATAATAGGCATGATGACTGATTTTGAGAAACTGCTCCACGATGTTTTCACGTATATACTTTATCTACAACAAATGTTATTTCTGTAAAAAAAATGCTTTTGAAGGAAAAATTCAACTTTAAAAAACACATTTTAAATTATGCGCCAAAACGCTAGAATAGTAATGGCGTCTGTCTATGACATCATCAATTCGTAACAGTGTCAACTGTCGATAGGTTATCTATGATCTGTGTCATGTAGTAAAATCGTCAAAGTCAAACTTCAAACACTTGACAGCTTGCAGGTTAAAAGTTTATTTTGATACATAAACATAATTTCAAAAACCGTGTTTTGTGGTAATAAAAAACAGAGATACTTAATAGTTTATAACGAGAAAATATCACATGAACCAAGCAAAGCCAACAGCAACAAAGGAAATACAAAACCATAGATAATATAAAGACGACAAAACAGATGTTCGGATTTGGTTCGGGTCGGATCATAGATATTTGCGAAAATATGACGTCACTCTCTTCTGATTGGTGTTTGAGATAAGATGGCGGGAGGTTAAATTTTGTGCTTATATTTTTACTAAAATAAATGTAATCACACATGAAAATGAAAAATAAGTGATTTCTGTAGAATCTCTGTATCTTAAATAATTATATCAAATCAATATTTCAGTGATCCTTAGTGACTGTCATCATGCCTATAGAGTCACTAACACTAACTGTCCATCTATATGTCTATATGACGACTCTGACCATAGAGTACACCATCCGTATACTCTGTGATATGACGACTGATATACATATGTATGTGTGCAGCGATGCCATCTATTTATATCGCCCGTGGGGTAGATTTCTAGAAATCTATCGTCTGCTGGATAGACTAGAAATCCCTCAAGTGGGAGCGCGCGGGGTGGGTAGTCTTCTCGATAGTTCTCAGCTAGTGGCGGGGGAGCGCAGGGTAGGTGGTCTCGATGATTCTCGACTAGTGAGCGGAGGAGTCATAGTCGTCTCATACGGGATTCCGCAATTGTCGAAGTCGTCAGGCCGTAGGTGTCACTGGGTCCAAGAATTTTTAGTCCAGCGGCTTCCCTGGCTAAAGAATCGGCAATGCGATTTCCTTTACTCCTGTCGTGCCCTTTAACCCACCTCAGGATAATATTGTTATCAGCCGAGGCGTTAGCTAAATCTTGGTGGCACTCTAGTTCTAGCCTCGATATAACACGTTGTCTGTTCAAGGCTTATAGGGCTTGTCTACTACCAGTGCAGATTATTATGTTTTCGTCAGAAATTCCTTTTCCGGTTATTTCTTCTCTGGCAATTGAGATACCATCCAGTTCTGTTTGAGCCACGCTGGTATTGTTTCCTATTCCCCACTTAATCCTTAGGTTTAGTGCTCTCGAGTGAACTCCACATCCTGAGCCTTCATTCATTTTTGAACCATCTGTATAAATGCGTATTGCATCTGCAGCATCTGGCTCTGTGTTGTGTTTCATTTGTATTTTGTAGGGTTTATTAAACAAAAACCTGGATTTAATTGCATCATTGGCTGCCTGCAGCAGAGGTAGCGCAGTAAGCGCTTCCTGCCAAAGGCTTAATCGCAATTGGCACTCCTACTTCGGTGTTTACACCAGCCGTACACAATCGTACCATGGCCATTAACGCAACCTCCTTGACATACAGGTCCAGAGGGGTCAGACCAGTAATTAGTTCCATTGCTGAGGTTGGTGTTGTTCTCATGGCTCCTGTGATGTTTGAACAAGCCATTCGCTGTATTTGATATAATTTTTGAATAGCCGTTGCTTGTAAAACCTTCGGTCCCCATGCAATTACTCCATACGTGACAGACCCCATGTGCGTCCCACTGTTCTCCGACACTGCTCATAAGCCACATATGCTCTTTTTGCTCTGCTGTGTAGATGAGATTTCCATGTTAGTTTCCTGTAGAGTGTAGAGGGTAATACCAAGGTATTTCACCAATATAGGATATTTCCCGAGATACGATACTGTGTTATTGTTATATACAGGGTGTTTTCAAATGACACTTACAACGTTTGCATGTAGATACTTTTAGTAAAATTGGACAAAATGATATAAGGATTGAGGGGTCCAGCTCATTTACTTTTTGAAAAACAGGGTGTTGAAGTATTGAAAAATTAAATGTTTTAATTCAATAACTTTAAAATGGATGAATAAATTGATTTTACATTTGGCAAGTTGTTTTTAAATAATTTAAAAAGGCATATTTTTATAAAAAAACATTTGTCAATTCTTGATATCCATTCGGAAAAATATGTCATTTTTTTCCTTCCATTTTTCACGCCACTGACATTTGTGGCTACTTTCAATCAATTTTATATTCCTTATTTTTTTCACGTGAAAAACATAACCTTCACATATAAAAAAACAGTAGTACAAAAAACTAGGAAACTTCATCACACGATGAATTCGACATTCATAAATAAAAAAGGAATTTCCAAAAAAAAAGATAAATATATTTAAAACAATTTACCGGCCAATATTAACATTCGGATGTGAATCTTGGGTCGAATACAAGCAGTTGAGATGAAGTATCTTAGGCGAGTTAAAGGAGTCACAAAGAAAGATAAACTAAAAAATACGAAAATGAGAGAAGACCTTCAAATGAATCAACACTTAAATTTTTTGAAAAGAGATATTAGTATTATTCTATGTTTTCTTGCATTTATCAAGTTTTTACATCTTGCTGAAATTGCGTGGATTTTTTTTTCAATTTTGTATTTATTATGCGTAAATAGTGGTTGGATGGAATGCAGTATAGCATTAAGAATATCGAATAAATATGATTAGGTATAATGCCATATAATGGATGGTTATATATTATTTTTCCAGTTAGTTTAACAGACTTACAAAGATATTTTAAGCAGAACGTCGACCATGTTTCCAAAATATTTTACAATCAATAAATTCTATAAACTTAAATACTTTTGTTGACAGTCTTAAAAAAGGATTTACATTTATTTTAACCCTTTCCTTAATTGAAAACGGGCGGGCGAAATGTAAAATTAAACGATAACCTATTTAAAATAAATAAATTCAATTCCTATTTAACTTTAAATTCTAAATTACATCCACACTATTTAAACTCCATTCCAATATATTTCGTTTCAATTAAACACTTCTATGATTGATTCATTAGAAAAACAAACAGCACATATACGTTAATCCGATAACACAGAGTTAAGTATCCAGAATAGCAGAACATTATGTCTCTTGAATCTCGCTTCAATTAAACGCGTTACCTACTATGTGCACACGACTCTTTTATTGCTCGACTCTCGGTCATCGCTCTGTCTTCCATACCGCACTTGCTATTTAGCTCGTTGTTACACTATGTTTTCAGCCTCACACTGTATTTTAACACTCAGCAAAGCATAAAAAATTTTATTACCTAAACGCTCCTTTTTACATCGCCCAGACCTCAATATGGTATACTTAGCACGCTGCTTCACTTTTCATTTTCTCCACTCTGCTCGCCGTTATACTATGTTTTCAGCACAAAATTTGTCACAAAATTCACAATCCTCCCACCTTAGTATACCAAAGAGAATTGTGAATGGACGAGTTCTATACAAGGAACTGCTGCCAACTTAACGAACAAATAAAAATACTGAGAAAAGGGTAGTCGCATATGGAAGGGGTTTTTCCGATAAATTTTTCGTTTTTCTCATATGTTTTGAGTCCCTTCACCACCCATGTTGTACCCGAAAGGTTTGCAGGTCTATTTAGTTTGGGGTATTTTACATCTTATAGTTGACAGCTGTCAACACATATTTGTTTCTTCTCGATAGTATTTGTGATAGTAAAGCAGATCAGAGTCACACAAATCACAAATAAAGGTTGTAACGAAGTTACTTATTTTCAGATTTGCAAAAGCAACAATTATTCCGGTTTTATATGTAAATTTGTAGTATGGTTATTTCTCAACGTAAAAATATAATTCTTGTCCGTATGAGATCGGGAAAATAGCCCGGTTTCAATATACTTAATATTTAATTCTTCCGCGATATTAGTTTTTACAAGGGTTGTATCACCTCCGCGCGCCGATAACACTCTGACAGCTATGTAGTAGGCCAGCCCGCCACGCCGAATAATACACCGACGTATACTTTACTGGTAGCACTAAAAGGCATGCTACCGAAACAAAAGGAGAGTTAGTCCGCCGACATAGCAGCAAGAACACCACGCCGTCTACAGAGCAGCCGAGAACCGAATCAGAGTAAGTTTCGCAATATTTTTACTAAGTCCGTTGTAGGATTTCTGCGCTAGTCCGACTGAAACTGGGTGGGAGAAGCTCAGTATATAAGTATTTGTTTTAGGAGCTGTAGGTCAGTTCTGTCCAAACCCGAAGACCGTAGCACATATTCCGAGGTGGGTTTTGCTTAGAACTTGGGTACTGTTCTCAACCGTCGCATTTCTAAGTTGCCACCCGTTGATATACCGAGGGAAAGGAAACTGCTACTGGGGGCGCTGAGTTTTCACATCTCAGTAGTAGTCGCGAAACTGCTATTGAGGGCGCTGAGTTTTCACATCTCAGTGGTAGTCGTGTTTGGGCCTTTAGCCACCCGTTGATATACCGAGGGAAAGGAAGCTGCTACTGGGGGCGCTGAGTTTTCACATCTCAGTAGTAGTCACGAAACTGCCATTGAGGGCGCTGAGTTTTCACATCTCAGTGGTAGTCGTGTTAGGGCCTTTAGCCAACCGTTCATATACCGGGGGAAAAGAAAAACTGCTACTGGGGGCGCTGAGTTTTCACATCTCAGTAGTAGTCGCGAAACTGCTATTGAGGGCGCTGAGTTTTCACATCTCAGTGGTAGTCGTGTTAGGGCCTTCAGCCAACCGTTCATATACCGGGGGAAAAGAAAAACTGCTACTGGGGGCGCTGAGTTTTCACATCTCAGTAGTAGTCGCGAAACTGCCATTGAGGGCGCTGAGTTTTCACATCTCGGTGGTAGTCGTGTTAGGGCCTTTAGCCAACCGTTCATATACCGGGGGAAAAGAAAAACTGCTACTGGGGGCGCTGAGTTTTCACATCTCAGTAGTAGTAGCGAAACTGCCATTGAGGGCGCTGAGTTTTCACATCTCAGTGGCAGTCGTGTTTGGGCCTTCCGCTAATCGAATCAAAATAGGATATTGGAAATGTGTTATAGGAAACACAGGGCGGGAATTTCATGACGCGTAACCTGAGAACCGAACCCCGCTGCCGTAGAACTTTGACTGGTCGAGAGCTTTGTTTGCGCACGCTTAACTTTTCGCTTTAGCATGCACCCGCTTTCGCTTGCACACCCCGTTCCTCGTAGTAATAACCCGTAGTTTGGCGCTTTTGGATACCGTTGCTGTAAGGGTAGTAATTTTGTGTTAATTTTGTTATTAGAGGATTTAATAAATATATTGAGAATAAGCACTGTTTTCCTTCAACTTCTTGCAACTCCGAGGAAAAATACATCAGCGAATACCCAGGCTGGCAATCCAGGAGGACAGGTAAAATCTGTTTCACCAGCTACAGTGCATTCGTCAACACCATATTGACCCCTGGAGTATTTTCCTTCTTCAATGACGCTGCCCGGAGCAAGGCGTCAAATAAACGAGTAGCGACGGAAAGGACGTTACAAGGTAGAATAAAAATAAGTATCTAAAAAAATATGTGTTGACAGCCTGCTGACATTAGTTTTTCGTCATCTGTAAGATGCAAAATACCCCAAACCAAAAAGACCTCCAAACTTTTCGGGTACAACATGGGTAAAGGGACTCAAAACATAGAGAAACCAAAAATTGATCGGAAAAACCAGTTCCATATGCGACTTACCTTTATATTCGGTGGTAAAAAGTAGACAACCTATGCCAATTACTACACATATCAATGTAGTATATAAGTGAAAGTGAATATTGCAAATTGAATTTGCTTCTGGTGTTCCCACGTGGTTTTCAGTCAAATATTTCGTTCCATTTTTGTATTTTCTTTTTATTTAAATTGAACTATCCACATAATATGTTCACAGACCAATTAGACTAACATCCTTTGTAGTCAAAACGAAAAGCTATTTACAGTGGGCTCGTTTCATGAATTTCAATGAAAATGTCACAAGATATTGGGTCTCAAATATTATCTCTGTTCTTAACTAAGTATTTGCCACTAATAACGCCACTCTAGGATTTCAAATAAAATTGAAAAAAAATATTAAAATTCGAATTCCTGTGGTAGGCTAGAGCCAATGACAAACATGGAGATTTTGCGCTGCTGTCAGGAGGGAAAACTTTATAAGTAGACTAGTTACCATTTTTCTTTGACATTTGTTTGTCAATTATATTAGAAAACTAATATAGTGGAGTTATTAAGAAAAAGTGTGTTCCAAATTTCATACTCGTGCAAAATGGGCATCATTTTGTGCTCATTGCATAATATACTATTACCTATAAAATTGCATTATTTCAAAAAATCTAGTGATTTAGTGTCGGTGAAGTTTATTTTATCTTTTGTTTTTTGCCTCTAGTTTTGTATTTCTTGGTACTTATTCTTAATAATATTTTTTAAATTCTCTATGCTCACAAATCATATTGGGTTTGTTTCAAGAACAATCAGAAACTGTTAGCAGCGATCAGAAAATAACTGGTCATAGCCAACAACTAGTTCAATTTCGCGTAATTTCTATCACTGACTATTCTCTGACAGTTTCTAACTGTTTAATTTTGCAAACAATCAGATTTATTGTGGAAAAATACATTCTATTCAATAAAGTACAGCTGAAAATTTGTTAGTTTAGTAGTATAGCAGGTTGGGTGATAGATGGTGAGAACAAATTTTACCAATCAAAATATAATAATTTATTCAATAAAAATATATAAATTAGACAAAATATAAGAAAATTAACATTTGTTCTGACTAGAATATTGACTAAACTGAAATACACAAAATAAATACATTGACTAGCTTTTAAAAAGTTTCTAATTAGAAGGGCTACAAATACACACAATTCAAAGTAAACTTAGATCTAAGTAGATATAACAAGGTTTGGACACTGTGCTATAACTTAGAAGATTAAAATTGTCACTGATACTTCTCGAGTTTGGCTGCTTCTTTTCATAATATAGTTTTAAACAAACTTCTACTAAATTTATTTAAGTATGTAAATGATTCAACTGAAGATACATTTGATTTACTGTTGCATTAAACGCATACAATAAAATTTACTATCACAGGAAATTCACCATTCAAACTTTTTATGTTTTTTAGGTGAAACCAGTGCAGAGCTGTTTTTAAATATTATATGCTATCTTGTTTTAGACTACTCTTATACCAACACCATGCGACAACTTCCATACTGCGGCGATATTTAAAACAAGGGGTTAGTTGAACCAAAAAACAGCTACACCAAAAGGCTTCGCTACATACATACTAAATATGAAATTAAATACTAAGTTTGTATTGAAAAGCGAAAAATGTTCATTTTGAGAGGAAATTTTTGGGAAGAAAACAGATTTCGGTAGTTTTAACAGAATTTCATGAAAACCGCGCCATCTAAGCTACGACGAATTGCGCTATCGTAGTGGTCGCGTGGTATTGGCATACGAACTCGAAATAAATATGTATAGTAAATATCAAAAACCTAATTAATACGGTTTTTGGGCGCCAACCAATAAATAGCAGAAACACAGTTCTCTATCAAGTTTTGATGAAGTTCGGATTATGTCAATTTCGGTGATTGCATACTGCACTTTTATGATACCAATGGTTTTCTCACACCAAAGGTTCTGTGGTGGGATCACTACAAATAGAATTCTATTTTAGTGACGTCACGTTATCTAGCAAAAACGTTCCACATCGTTCGAGAGTAATAAATTGGTATCATGACACAGAAGTTGAAGGGTCTCCTTCCACCTTCTTAGAATCGACTTCATTCTACAAGTCTTAAGCGATAGAAAAAATGATTAATATCTCTTTTGGTGACGTCACTAGAATAGAATTCTATTTGTCGTGATCCCTACACATTGCTAAATTGAAATATTTACAAATATTACAACAGTTTCAATAATAACGTTCACCGTCATTTAAGCCACATCCTAATTAAACCATCAATCTACGACTTACGTGTTACTTAATGTATTGATGTATTGCGTTTGTATATGAATGATGACGCATGGGAAAAGATCCACCGATATAACATTACAGTATAAACAAATGAAGATATCGATAATGTAGGAACAAACAAATAAAATTTGAAGAAAAAAAGGACGTACCTATTCGAACGTTATTGAAGCTCGAAAAAAATTGTTTTTCGCCGATTTCCAGAAAAACAATATTATGATTGCACTGAGTTATATAAAAAAGAATGTCTGTTGCCAGCTATTATCTGTATATGCAACTGAATACACTATAAATTGTTATGTTTAATACATATCTTATCAAAGATTTTTTCTAAGCGAATTAATCTACTACTTTTTTATCTTGTTGGTATCCGACAATGCCTGAAACATCACAAACATTTTAATAGTTGCCAACAGTCAAAGCAAAAAAGTTCTTCATATAAATTTCTGATAAGTATGTATAATAATAAGTATAATATAAAAAATATTAAAGTGATTTTTTAATATAAATTGAAGATATATCGGGAACAACGTAAGTCACATTATAAAACAATGTTTTTTGTACAAGATATTGAACATAATAGGTACCTGTTGAACAACACAAAAAATTATGTAATGTAGGTACCTAAAAACAGCTGTTTAAATATTATATTTAGACGAATTGGTATTATTGACGTTTGAAGTGGACGTTTCTTTTGGCTGTTGATAACTGTCAAATTAAGTTTGAGCTATTGAGCTGTACACTGTATATATTATAAAATTGAAATGATTGATTATGTTAATGATTGATGTTGTAGTTGAAGTATCAGTGACAGTAATTTCGATAATTGGGCATATACATAATTAAGTTGAACTTCTAACGCGTTTTGTAATGTAAATAACACATAAGAATATAGTCTAGCTTAACTCAATAAATATATATTTTTTATATAATATATGAATGTATATATAGAACCCGTATTAATATTTTCAACGAAGTTGGTCCACGTATCGTACCCTGAGAGTTCTGGAACATCCTAGAACAACTTATATTTAACATTTTGAACAGTCGCAAGATACGATCCATGATTTTTGATTTTATGCTCATTTGCAATACACATCTCCTATAAAGTAACACGAATCCTTTGTAGCTAGTAAATATACTCCAAAACCTGCTGTGATTTTTTCAACATAACCATCGAGAAATATTTGTAAAACGGTTCATATTTTCAGTATTATCACAACTTTTTCAAATACACTAATCCTATTTTTGTATTTCAACGCTACTCAAAAGTTGCACCTCAAAGAGGGTTTGTTGTATTTGTATTTAAGAATCAAATACAATAACAATTGCTTTCTTGAGATAACTACTATTTGGGTTAAATATATAAACGATAACAAAAAACACATGTAACGATATATTCCCTACAATTAAAAAACTAGTTTTTGGCAAGATACTGAGGTAGATAGTTACTTTTCACTCCATTAGGAGTTGGATAATTTTCCGAAACATTGGTCAGTAGTTAACTTCATCTTTCTGGCACTGAGATTGTTTTAATATATCTATATTACAAGGCTTCCTATTTCAATGAATAGATTATGTAGTAGGTGATGCTTAGTAAAACTTGAGTTAGAATAACAGTGTATTAATATATTGTATAATATACAATGTGTATCACTCAACACAGTGTTATCATCGTGTTAATTTTGGAAGGGATAAGACCCTGTATGAAAGCCTTTGTTTTATTTTAGGTTTTTGGACTTTTTTATTATGTCATTGGGTCATTGATGAGAAAATGCAATTTCTATAACAAAAAATGGAAACAAAAACGAACAGAACTAATAAATAGTACAAAAATGGACACTTGAACTTATTGTTCTATTAGATAATGATATTAATAAAAAATATTATTATAAAAAAATTAAATTAATTAGTTTAAGCTATAAAATATTGTTAAGTCTAACATCTTGTATAGTATAATAATTGAATATATATTATGCAAACCTATATGAAGACCCATATTATTATGTACTCACTACGCTGAAAGTTGTAAATAATACTGGAGCAACATACAACCAAGAAATCTACATTCAACATATAATAAAACATCTTAATAATTAAAATATTAGATAGCACCCTGTATATTATAAGATTTTTTATTATAAACTACTGCGCTCCAGCAGAATAAATAAATATACATTGAAAAATCACAACAGGCGTTTTTAAATGATTTTTGCAAAGGTTCATATCACGCTGGGTCCTACATGCATAAATTAAATGCATGTTTATTTTTTATACACATGTATAGCTTGACTGTTATTGACATACAAGTTTGTATTCATTTTTTTGTAAATTGTGATATAAATGTAATATCCGTCAGCCTCGAAAACCAACCTTTTCAATAATATGTACTAGAATCGAGAATCTGGGGGGAGCATGATTTTCGGCCTATAAAAAATTATTTGGAAAGTTTTAGAAACCTGTTGTAATGTTATAATTTATTTTATGGAGAATTTTTCTGGAAATGATATAAACATTTGTTAACATTCCTAGACAGACGGTATACGCGTATACCTTGAAAATATACCGTTTCTTATTAATTAGGGTTAATTGGTTTAGAATTAAATGATTATAATGAATAGAATGAAGCTAAGAATAATTGTTAAGAGTGGATGCTTATTTTAGTTAATAACGAAATACTATGAAAATTTGACCGTTAGGAATAAAATGAATAGAAGAAAGATTTATTATTAGGTAACGGCCAAAACTATATCGCGAGAAATCATTAACATGGAACGCATTTCGATATTTTAGCAAATAATAGAACAGCGTATACATAAAATTGAAATAAACAGATGCATACTTTTAAAAAATAATCTGGGAGGGTATTCAGTGGTCAGTGAGGGGTTCGAACTACCATGTGTTTTGCAGCTGTTGTCAGAATTCAGGAAACGAGAACCCCACTGTTATAAATGCAACAAAAATTATAAAGAAATCAAAATTGATTTGCATGATCATGAGGAATAAAAATTTGCGCAATTTATAGTCTGGGACCAAAAACTCTATAATCAAGGATCTGGAATCTAGAAAAGGAATGCGTCAAATCTCCAAATATTATGGAAAAAAAATGTTGATAACTCTGTTTTCATACATATAGCTTTATAAACATGAAAAAAAATTCAATAAAATGTTTCACAGCATTTTTTCAACTATTTTTTTAGATCCAAATTTTAGGTTACAATCCGACTCCATCCAGGCAAAAGTCTCGATAGGTATCTTTAAATTGTTAAAAGAAAATACAATCGTATCTTCTAAATTTCTGTGAAGCTTCCAGACTAAAATACAAATGTATACGATTTATTCAATCAGTTGATTTTTAGGGTATACGGCTTCAGTTGATTTGAATACAAACTTGTAAAGAACATCTGCATTTTGTACTCTATAGTAAAACAGATATAATTCATAGCACCCAGGCTCTTATAATATGAAATAGCAGGTCATTTTTGCAATTACTGAAGGCACACAGCTTGTATATTACAACTAGTAATTAGCAAAGGTAGTCAGTTTTGTACTATACAATATTAAACTATATGCGGTTATGGTAATACCTGTTATGGGTAGAGAAACAATCAATTTCGTAAAAAACTAAAATATGACTTTTAGAAAATCTCATCAATAGTTTTGTAGTTGCACACCAGTATAAAATTTTATAATTCAATAATATGATTGAAAAAAAAGACAAATTATCTTTTCTATAGACAGAAATATCGATTTACAAAACAATTAACTAGACTTTCTCATAGTAATAATTCAAAGTACAAAAAACAGTTTGGGCATTATTAAAAATGTTTTAAATACTATTATATACAGGTTGTCCAGGAACTAATGAGAAAAGTTACATCCTTGATTTCAAGGCAATACTGTAGATTTCGTTTCAATTTCAAAATGAACATACACATACGTTCTAAGCATACTTATAATCCATACAGAGGAAATTATAAATAAATAATGCATGTACTTAAAAAGTTTATATAAACTGCAAACATTATTTTCGTGTAAACTGATGTTTTCCATTAGTCTCCCCTACATCGTTTGATGTCGATCTCTTATCGTGGAGTCAGGTGGCGGTGCTCAAAAGACAACGTTTTATTTTTTCATGGAGCGAGTTTTAAATAATAAAATTTCAAACTATCATTCAATACTTTATAGTTCACAAAAAATAGGTAGTTAATAGACTAAGCGTCACTTTTCTTGGGTTTATCATTTTTATACCCGTAATAATTAGGATTAATATCATGAACAAATGTCATGAATCATGGTATTTCATTGTACCCGTGTTTTGGTTAACTATTTGAGGAAAAAACGGTTATTGCAACTCAAATATTATAGTTTAACATACAGTGTGACCCATTTTGTTTGGAAGCACCCCTGCAAAATCCGCATTTCTCAACCGATTTTGATATAATTCTTTTTGCTATATTTAGTATTAAAAACAGTACTTGGGCACAAATGTTCATAGATTAATCACTATTTCCAAGGCCCTGTATGTTGATTTTTCTTTGCCAAAAAAGACGAAAGTACATTATAGGCTATACCACTGGATTCAGAATCGTTATAAATGTAAACTACCAAAATTTTATAAAAAAAGTTTAAATCACGACAAAGTTATTACAACATGAATTTGTGGAAAAAGTGGTATTTTATTTATCTTTTTACGTAGAATGTAGACAAATTTTAAAAACGGCAGCATGGTATAAATAGACCAGGACTCAAACATTCTGCTTCTGAAAGTAATATAAAATTTTGGATTGTTGGCAAAGTAGTCTATGACAACACGGTCATTAAAATTTCTTGCCTGTACATTTTTTTTATACACGTTTGGTCTCTGTTCCAGTCCCAATAAATAATTTATTAATTTTACAAAAAAAAATTAATTATAATACCACTTTCTCCAAATTCATGAGCAATAACTTTGTCGTATTGAAACTTTTTTTTTAATTTTGGTAGTTTACATTTGTAACGATTCTGAATCCAGTGGTATAGTACTTTTGAGAAAAAAAATGTTCTTTCATCTTTTTTTTTGCAAAGAAAAATTAACATAGAGGGCCTTGGAAATAGTAATAAAGCTCTGAAAATTTGTGCCAAAATACTGTTTTTGATACTGAATCTAACAAAAAAGAAACTAAATCAAAATCGGTGAGAAATGCGGATGTTACAGGGGTGCTTCCAAACAAAATAAGTCACACTGTATATAGCGTTGCGTGGGTAATGATGAGAACTAACATGTAGTCGTATATTTTAGGTATCATTAGTTTCCGGAGCACATGCCAAATAATTGCTTTTATAATGTTTGTTATCTGGTGTTAAATTATTGTAATTCTCTATTCTGAAAATAAAATACGGTCTATGCTAATCGCTATAAGTGTAAGAATCTTTAAAATAAATTCAGTAATTTTTAAAATTATCCATTACAAACAAATAATAAAATATTGCTTCCTTATAAAACTTTAGATAATGAATTGGTTGATTTTGTGTTTTATTCCGATTACTAACTCAGTCCACAAATTGGAAGTGTTTTTATTCCAAATGAGAGATAATATACAGATATTTGTCACATGTCAACCTCTTCCTTTCCACTTTCACAACCCTTTATAAATCAATTGTGACACATCATTAGAACAGTATTGCGATGGAATATTATCGTAGCTAACAATGAAAAATTGTTAGTTATTTCAAATAGTGACACTTCTGAAAAATAATAGATAATCTGCCAATGTGTCTTTTTTTTAGCCTAGTCAGTTATTTTCTATTCTATTCAATACAAAAATAATCATTTTTGACTATCTAGATTTAAATATAAGAGTTAAATTTAAATGTAACAGTTAAAGACTAAATTGGAGTTTGTTTTTCCCTCACTATTGTTGATACATGATATTATATCTGTGAAATATTGTCAAACTAGAATGTTTACAGTGGCCACTTGGTATATTTGCGATTATATTTTTAAAATTTTTGATATTGTTATCGATGTATCTCTCTATAGAATTTATTAGAATTAATAATTACTTTATTTACCTGCCATCTGCTCTGCAAAACTGGGAGGGTCAGTGCAATAGGTGCATTGATTTGTAGTATTTTGTCACAATAGTTCCTATATAAAAATTGAGGAATATTCATTCGATAGCATTATATTTTCAAATATATATGAATAAATAACGCCTTTATAAAAAAAAAACGAACTAAAAACAAAAATTTTCAACACGCTAATTTTTTTATGTTTACATACTGTTCATTATTTATTTTTTGTTTGCCCAAACAGTTTTAAAACTCAAAAGATCATCATGTATAAATATTCACAAGTCAAATTTTAAATTATCCATACCTAATAACAAATTACATAAAATATTTTTATATTCGACATTTTGGAATGTTTTTTTTGTTTTAAATATTATAATATAAATATAATAAACTGAAAAATATTATATACCTTAGAAAGAATATAAGAAATAGTTTCATATGAAAACCTTTAATAAAGTTTTGTATAGATAATTTGACCTGTTTATACTCCAAAGTATACACAATTTATCAGAAATGCCTCCATTTTGCTAAAGGATTTTTTACAATTGATAAAAATTTACGTCTTAAATAATGATATAAATGCTGCTCTCAGTAAATAGAATAAGATTCCATCCTCTCTTCATGAAACCAATATTTCAATTTCTGTTATGTAGTTGTATGAGTAAAAATAATGTTTTTCGTTTTAAGTTTTCTTAATATCAGTGATATGAAAATTAAAAGCGTATTTGTATGACATAAAATCAGGCAACGTTTACGAAATATATCTGATTTAAGTCCATATCAAAACAAAAATTAAAATTCTTTTTTTAATTTCTTGGTAAATAAAAATCAATTTTTACTTATTTTTTCTTGAAAACGGTAGCTGGAACGCTACCGAAACGTTGAAATAAAGAATTCAAAAATATTGTGGTTTAATTTCCCAAGAAATTAAAAAAAGAATGAATAATATACCACAAGGAACATACAGAAAAAATTAAAATCTTCAGACCATGATGTGAATTAATTTTTTTGAGAAAATTAATTAAATATCTGTGTGTGAACAAGATTGTTTTACGAAATTAGGTCAAAATTTTGTCAAACACCATTATGTTTTTTACAAAATGTTTCAAAAAATCACCTAAAATTCAATTTTGTGATCAGGTTAAGATATTAAAAATATCAAAAGCATTTTGACATTGCACGAGCACGCTTTCCCTTTATACAATAGTTTGGGTATATCTATAATTATTATTTATTTACGTATATCATCATGTTGGCGTGTCACAAGAGGTGTTCTTTACTGTATTATAACCTTTAAAACATTTTTTGTTGTAAAACTAAGCACGGTGACCCGATACCCTTACATTACCTTTGTCGGACAGTGTGCAATAAAAAAACGTTGTAACGGTGGTAAATATAATATGAGGTATATGAATTTTTTACTTTTACTGAATATACATTTTTACGGCAAATCTGATAAAATTGCGTACTATACAAAAGTATCAATAATTCATACCTATGAACTATTTTACAACCAAAAACATAATTATGTAATAGTAATGGAACATGTTAAAGAGAGAGAGAGAGAGAGAAAATAACAATGATGTAAACGTTGAAATTATAACGTTTTTCGAAAATCATGCAATTGTGAAACGAACAGGCAATGGTGGACAATTAATAACTTTCAGAAATAGTTCATCATTGCATAATAATTTTGAAATGTCAATTCTGTTATTTTACTAACTATTAATTGGGAAAGAAAACGTTTTGCTGTAAATACTTGGTATACTATTATTTTTAAGCGAGGTAGTTTTTGACTATTATAGTCACAGCCTATTAGACATTTTAATTAAATAGGCACAATAGTTCTGAGAAGGAATTCTATAAATTATAAATCAATAATTTGAATTGTCTGAAGCTCTTATCTTATTTTTTTTGGTAGATCACTACATAAAATTCACATCCTGCCTTTCACAAAATGTATTTCTAAATGCGGTAGGGAAATAAATCCGTGACCCTTGCAAAACCAACACAAGATGGAAAATCCAAGTAATATTGAAATATCGTGAACATAAATTTGTTTAATTTCTGTATCGGGCACGTAACTTCACCCCATATCTGGACGATTCTAGGGTCTTTTCTATTGTAAATAGAAAAATAAAATATTTGAAAATATACTGGATGTAACATGAAGAGTGAATATGTATACATATTTGTAATACTTTATAGGTTAATTTCTTTGTTCTATTTAATTTCCATCAAAATATCACTAAAGACTGTTTTAACACATAACTAGATGCTGAATTAGCAACAAATTTTCCAGTAATCTAATCTAAAATGCCTGTGTCTGAAATATTGTCCACCATTGTATATTTGTACATATAGGTATGGTGTATCTACTCCACGACAAAATTTGATATTTTTTTCAGTTTAGAAATAATATATAGTTATTTATTATGTTTGTATTTATTTCAATTCAACAGGATAACATCATATTCTGTCGTAAGATCATTACTATTGATTACAGTATTTATGAGCCGAGTGCGTCGCCTTTTAAAGTATAAAAAAAATTCATATATTTCCCAAAAATCGAGGCGACGTGTCTGAATTCCTGTGAGGCATATCGCCGTCTTTCATATCCATTATATTAATGGAAAAGTCGCAAGTGTGAGGAAGGACAAGTGAACAGCTTGGTGTAGAATCCTTGCCCTTTATTATCCTGAATAAATATTTTTCCTAAGAACATTGATTTCTATCAATTATCATACGAGTGGTACAGACAGCGATAATAACGGCCTTCAGTAAATAATAGATACCAAAACATAGTGATTCTTAAACGAGTAGAACAGAGAAAACAGAATAAGAACAGGATTAATCACATACGTAAGAAATTAGAAAAGTACAAGCTGAGAAATGAAAATTTACTGACAGTGAACCCCAAGAAAAATGTGTTCAAAATAATAGACAAAAGTAAATGCAAAAAGGGAATAGAATCAAAGAAGCCATAAAAATAGTAGTGTGAAATGAAAATGGAGGAATAAAACAGAGAAATATGTAGTATGGATGGTATTTTAGTCAAAAGAAAAGCATAGCACGCAGTAAAAGCTCATGCAAATGAAAATGAAAGAATTACATAGAAGACTGAAGTGAGAAAAGTGAACATTTTTATGATCGACCAGGACGGGACCGATAAATCAAGCAGTGCCAAGCGTTTTCGATTGATTTCTTCAAAAATAAATGTAGTTACCTATATTTATGATATTTTCCGACCAAAAAGTTTACTCCACTTCTTCAAAGAAAACTATCATTATGCTCAATATTACTCAATAATTTGCATAAAGTGTTATGAAAATAAAAAGGGCATTCGTTTCTTTTTCGTAGAAAACTTATTGTGCAATGGATAACGGTAGATCCAATTTATTTTATTCTAATGAAATATTCATATATTCGTATTGGATGTTTTCAAAACAGAAAGGTGAAAAAAATGTTATAGATACAGCTAAAAGTACTTTAATTTCTTCTTTTGTTCCGTTTTAATTTCTTGTCAATTCACGTGAGTATTTCTTGTTTTCATAAATAAATTAAAGTTAAGATATATTTATTAAAACTGAACGAAACATTTTATTATGACTTAGGTACGATGTCACATAATATACAAATTTTCTGTTGTTTTATAAAATGTTTATTTTGCGATAAGGCATATACCTTATATAATTATTGAAAATGGAATTTTATCAAGAAGGATAGAGGAAATGTCATTGTGAATAGATGTTTGTACAGTGTACATTTGTACTAGTTTTTAATAAAATATTGGGCATGGTTATGGTAACATTCATCAGGTGTAGAAAATTTAATGGAAAAATTTTACCTACTTTCTAAATTTCATTATTGGAGACATTTTCAATTTAATATAATTATGGTAATTCAATATACGAACGTTTAGTTCAAAGTGTAATCATTTGAAATTTTGTTGGAGTGAATAACTGAAGGGCAAGGATAGACTAAAACCAAGCGAAAATAAATGTAATGATATTTTTTATCCTATGCTACTAGTCAGGAACCCGAAAAGGAATGCGTCACCAATCTGGAGACGCCAATGGCTGATTGTACTCTTTTCAGCTAACCCTGAGTTTCGTGGACTAGGTACGCGGAATATTTTAACTGACTGTTGAGCAAGCTACATCTAATAACTGAATACGTACATACTTGTGAATTATATTATTATATCGAGATATAAAATAGGAACTTCTTTAAACATCACCTAAAGCTTTATCGTACAAAACATCAGTATCTCGATATATTAAAAGTGAAAATTAACAGACTATATAAAAATTTCACTCAGTCTTTCCGTATTTGCATAAAAATATGTGCTCATATGTTCCTTCTCATAATATATGAGGTAACTTGCAAATATAGGAATCGCTTATAAATCTATATATTAGGATTATACAATAATTATAATTAAAATTAAAAAAATCACAGGTGTCGTGGAATCGCCATCGATTGTTTCTTAAAAAAATATAACACATATATGCAAACTACATGTGAGGATGTGTTAGGCCGGGGTCAGTGTGAAAGTAACAGTGATAGGGGCTGGTTGTTTTTGTAGCATAGGTAAGAAAACAACAGAGGGCATAACTCGACGTTCAGAGGTTGATTCTTCTAATAAAAATGCCTGCATTACGTACCCTGGCCCTGAAGGTGAATTTGCTTCATCTTGATCCTGTTCCGATTGATTTTGACCTTGGGGTATGGCATAAGTAGCTGGCCATTGCATTCTTTTGGCCACATCCTTTAATGAATGCTCTATTTCCGAAGACACTTTGATGGGGGATGACAGTTTACGTTGTTCCTGACTAGATGTAGACATACCAATTTCTTGTCCACCAGGATCATCATCCTCGGAACATTCCTTAGAGGTTTCCTTTGTCCCAGTATCTTCTTCTACAACAGCGTTTGGAGAGAGAAAGGAATGCCGAGACAATATATGACGTTCGAGAAGTTTTCGTTCGGCAAAGTTTTGTGGACATATAGGACACTTCAATGAAAAACCTTCCATGTTCATGTGTGATCTTTCGTGAACAAATAATAACGGCAATAAAGGCGAGGTGAATGGACAATAGGAACACTGATACATTTTCGAGCTACCCTCGTCGATGCCAAATAAACTAGATATAAAATTTTGAACACCACCTACTTTTTGCTGTTGTATATCTTGACTTCCATTCGGTATTTTTAAGTTTGGACTATTTTCCCAATTTGACGGAATTTTACTATTTCCTCTATTTTGTTGTAATTGAATTTCAATTTCGGCCCATTTCTCAGCTCCCGCTTGCCCATGATCTGTTACTAAATGGGCTTTTAACCATTTCGTACTTCTAAACCTCCTACTACATATAGTACATACCTCAGTAAAATGACTGAAATATCTGTGACTTAAATCTGCTAAATCTGTAGCTTTTAATGAAGAATCCGTTTCTAGTGGAGTGGAAGGTGATGGCAAGACTGATGATTCTCCATCTGATTTTCTTGGAGGCAACAAATTACCCCCATACTCTATTATACCGTGAGTGTTATGTTTGTGAACACGTAAAAAGTATTTGCTACACAACTCCTTGTTACATATGTCACATACAACTCCTCCAATCTGTGCCCCATTTTCAATTTCGATCCCATGCATTCTCTGCATATGTGTTTTCATGAAATACTTATTACATAATTCCTTATTACATATCTCACAGTAACTACTGGTGGGTGTAACGTTCATAGAAACCCGTCGTTCTGGTATATGCCCACTAGAAACTGATAGTCGATTTGACGATTTATCTCCGCTAGTGAAACCACTGTTTTCATCTTTTGAAGAATCCACAACTATCTGGTGATGGTTGGAATGAAATTCCACAATGTGCCTGGATAATTCGTCAACGTTCTGTAGTTCCTTACCACATATGTCGCACATTGCATTATTATTCGAAGGTAATTCTGGATCTCCTGATTTTTCACAATCTCCTTCGTCCATTAACATACTGTGCTCAGAGATCATGTGTGCTTGGAGATAGAATCTATTTTCGAAATCTTTGTTACAAATAGTACATTTCATGGACACTTTAACAGTATCAATGTCGTTCAGTTGAAGAATCATTGTTTGAAGTTTCTGTAAGTCTTGACTAATAGCTTCTGAATTTACAGATTTATCAATCGATTTGATTTCTTCTGATATTTTAACAGTGTCTTGATGAGGTCTATCGAATTCTTCTAGTTCCACAGAAGATACTCTACCATGGACGCTGACATTGTGTAGTTGTACAAGACTAGCATTTTGGAATTTTATGCAGCATATATCACAACTAATACTAGTAGGTGATGTCATTTTACTGTCTGAGCTTCCCTGTTCCGTCATTATGAGATTTAGAGGGCTCGTTTGAACGTTACTTGATGGAAAATTTGAAATATATTCACTTCTGATGTCCTTATCTTTGTCGTCTGGGATGTATATTCCGTGTCGTTTCAACTTGTGAGTTCTTAAAAAATATTTATTACAATATTCCTTGCAGCATATTTCACAAAATGCCTTGGGATTCATAACGCCAATTTTTCTTAATCGATATGACAAATCTAATTCACGACTAGTTTGATCGGAGGATAATTTACTCGATGTATCATGAAATAATCCGTCTGGATCGTTTTTTAATGAGGTAGATTCGGTTTGTATACAAGGACTAGTATTTTCTTCGGCGTGTGGATCGTCTGAAAAATTTTTATCACTTTCGCTTGATGATGACATTCCATTCGACGTCGCAATATTTTCGATGATTTCACTTTCGGATGCATTTGTTTGATTTGAAAATTGATTTTGAAAAATATTGTTGAATGCATTCATCATATTCACGGACGCTTTTGGTTCGTTGATAACGGTAGGTTGTTCGACAGTTGGCACGGGGTTAGTTAACTTAAGGTTACTCGCTATTGATGGAACAGTTACAGATGCTAATAAAGGCTCAGACGAAGAGCTGTCCGTGTAAATTCCATGTTTGTTTGCTTTGTGTGTCTTGAGGAAATATTTATTACAAAATTCTTTGTTGCAAAGATCACAGTAAGCGTCTGGATTAAAGATACGAATTGGTTTCAGAGATATATTATCTGTGTGTGAATAAGGTGGTAACGTCATAAACATTGGATTTGCTGGATTGAAAGGAAGGTTCGAAAGGCTGGAACCAATCCACTCTTTGTTTTGAATTTCGTTCACCCACTGCATATCAGACCGCATCATGGATAAAGCCATTGGCGGTTCTGGTTGATCCAAATAAGAAATTGAAGAGGGGGTAGTAGAATGATCTTCAGGTTCTTTTTTGCATTCTAAAAGGGGATGTTCACATATGATGTGATTTTGCAGTTGTTCTGAATATAAGAAGGACTGTTGGCAAACTGAACAACGGTGATTGGGTTCAGGAGAAGGCACGGTGGGCTTACCTTCGAGAGAGTTCGTGTTCTGACTTTCTGTTTCACTAGTAGATATTCTAATAGGAGTCGATTGTTTTCTACGTTTTTTACATGATTCGGTTGATGTTAAGCTTAGGGAACGTTTTATTGTGCGTACTGCATCAAAATCTGGTTTGGTGGTTGGTAATTTTTCCGTCACTGACGATGAATATCCTCCATTCAACGTACCCGAACCTGACGGTAGTGTGACGGATGTCATCATGCTTCCTTGTAGGCTTCATGCAACAATCGTATAGGTCCCTGCAACAAATATACAATTGAAAAACCAATTCCAAACACCATTAAATTACAGTGTACGATTGCATAAAATCGGAATGCCTTAAACATTATAGGTTTTCAGTCACAATTTCATATTATTCGATAATAACATCCGAATAAAATATAGGGTGTATTGGTTTGTTAATGAAAATGTTATTTGGTCAATAAAAAAACCCGAAGACAATGAAATTGGTATTAAAAATGAAATGGTATATTTTTGTCTCCGACTTGCCACTCTGTATCCAGGAGCTAGGTATGATAAATTTGATATTTGTCCTAGAAATAAATAGTGCAATACGGATTACCTTGCATTAAACATTTGAAAATATTTCAAGTAATTTTATGTTAAAAAAGCAAACTGAATGAAAATGCGATTACATAGTCTCTATTTCACAATTTCATGTAAAAAAATATAATATAAAATCCACTCAGATAAAAAAAATGTAAGAGACAAACTTGAAATATTTCCTCAATTGACAAACTAATCAACAAAAAATAATGAACTGTACAAATGATTGAAACTAATGTAAAAGCAATTATTCAGAATGAACTCTTACACAAGGTTATGTAATCTCCTCCCAGTAGTTACAGAAATTATCATTGGTGTGTTTTTGTAGCTTCTGTGCACATTATTTTGTAAAATGTATAATCAAGATTTCAGCGAGTTCAGCGACACAAAACCGCGTTGTGTCGTATTTGCAAATTTTCAATTTCACTGATTTTAGAGAAGAGAAGAGAAGAGAAGAGAAGAGAAGAGAAGAGAAGAGAAGAGAAGAGAAGAGAAGAGAAGAGAAGAGAAGAGAAGAGAAGAGAAGAGAAGAGAAGAGAAGAGAAGAGAAGAGAAGAGAAGAGAAGAGAAGAGAAGAGAAGAGAAGAGAAGAGAAGAGAAGAGAAGAGAAGAGAAGAGAAGAGAAGAGAAGAGAAGAGAAGAGAAGAGAAGAGAAGAGAAGAGAAGAGAAGAGAAGAGAAGAGAAGAGAAGAGAAGAGAAGAGAAGAGAAGAGAAGAGAAGAGAAGAGAAGAGAAGAGAAGAGAAGAGAAGAGAAGAGAAGAGAAGAGAAGAGAAGAGAAGAGAAGAGAAGAGAAGAGAAGAGAAGAGAAGAGAAGAGAAGAGAAGAGAAGAGAAGAGAAGAGAAGAGAAGAGAAGAGAGGAGCATAATTTCTTGAATATGAAATATTGCGCAACTATACTTAATTCATTAAATTCGTTTGGAATATTATTGTTTGTTTGTATTGGTTTTTTATTTTTTGATGTTCTATAAGTCTACTAACTCTCTCTAACGATTCCAAATTATTGCTTCCAATGGAAAAGATACTTGCTTCCTGTAACGTACGCATATGATAAACAAGATCATTGGGATTTAGTCCTTGTACAGGTGGACAGCATACAGAATTGCGCATATTTCTAAATGCACAAATCAGGCTTATACAGAACGAAGCAGAATGCTAGAGGACACTTAAATTCACATTATTTTGTCAATGATCTCTGACATAATACCTCCAACAGTAAACTACGACCTGCCCTAAACCGTCCTAATTAGCTTGTTCAAAATTTCATTATACAGGTTAGCATTGATATGCACTCTAGGTTCTGTAAACTCTATCAGCAAGGGTCCTTCATGGTCGAAAAAAAATGTTAACATCACCTTGCCTGCAGAAGGTTGAACTTCTTTGGTGGCGGAGAATTTGCGTGTTTCCATTGCATCGATGACAGCTTACTGGATGGTTCAAAATAATGACACCAAGATTCATCGCCAGCAATTGACGAGAGAAAGTCATTACCATTTTGACTGTATTCCGTGAGGTGTTGCAAAAGCAAGCCCATTCGCAAGCTTTATTGGTCCTCAGACAAAAGACGAGGAATCCATTGCGCACAAACTTTGCTGTAACCTAGTTTGTGTACGATACTATGGACAGATCCTATACTCACACCAACATTATCTGAAATTGCTCTGATTGAAATTCGACGATTTTCTCTAATCAGGCCTTCCACACATGCCACATTCCTGTCTGTTGATGCAGTAATCAATGCACCTGGTCGTGGCTTATCATTCGTCCTCCCTTCTCCATTCTTAAATTTTCGACACCATTCCTCCACAGTTGGATATGCAAAACATGCGTTTCCATACACTGCTTGCATTCGCGTATAAATTTGCAACGGTTGCACACCTTCAGCACCCAAAAATTGAACGACCGCACGCTTATCACATTTGGACGGATTATTAACAACAAACGCCATTCCAAAGTCACAATACTTAAAATCGCTGTCAAATATAAACGAAGTTAACAGATCAGTGTGACGTTTGCATACACTACTAATGTTGAAAAACGTCAGTTGAATTATTACAATTGTTTCCAAGGCTAACCTGACCAAAGATGGGTTTCAGTTGAACAAGCCTCGTATTAAGAGCAGACAGCTGTACACAGCGGTACACAGACGGCTGAAAAACACCCTCAGGCTCTGGTGCAGCTAGGTGTATACGGGCGCAGACCTGGGAAAGAAGTTTCAAACGCTTTAGGATCCTATGCAACCGTATTTTAGGTAGAAATTTACGCCATTGTTTCATGTGTGGAGAGATTGGAGCAAGCCAATCTCATACATAAAACAATAAAAATTTCCTCGGACAGCCAAGCGGCTTTTAAAAAGCACTTAGCTCTCACCTTGTAACGTCGAAATTGGTTTTAGACTGCCAAAAAAGACTCCTCAATAGGAGAATTCAATAAAGTATTGCTGGTCTGGATCCCTCGCCATTCTGGTATGGATGGAAACGAGAAGGCAGACTCTCTTGTAAGAGAGTGTGCACGTGTTTCTATCAGACCAGAACCTACTATTAATGGCATCGCAATAAGTTTTGCCAGACAAACACTAAATACTTGGACAGCAAGAAGAGCTTTTGACATCTGGTATAATTTACCAGGATTCATTCAAAGGCTTTTATACATCATTCGAAGAATGTTTCCAAGCAAATGTTAGACTATAGCAAGCATGATCTACGTTGTCTAACAGGCCACTGTCATATGAATCATATGCTAAAACTTGGACTGTCGGAAGATCCGACTTGCAGTCTTTATCTGGAAGATGATGAAAGAGCAGAGCATATAATTTTTGGGTCGGCATAGATTTTCAATGGTTGATTATTATTTTTCAAATATACGAGCTGCATGTTTTGTAGAACGTTTCGAAAGGTTCGATAGCACATAATAGTCTGAAAATGAAAGACCCAGAAAACGAGTAATTCGTCTGCGCTACAATAATTTTCAGACTCTGGGCGAAACAGATTTCTTTTGGCGTTTTCGGTCACATAAAAATACAACGTTACAAACAAATATTGAAGATGTTCATGAATTTGAAGTGATATGGTAGTTATTACACTCTTTAAACTATTTAATTTTGGATAGATAAATGTTACACAAATAATTTATTGAGTACAACTATAACTTAGCAGTTTTTCAAGGAGAGTCAAAGTTCTATGATCAAATAAAGGGCCGATGATGCCGATGATTTGTAGAAATGCTCTATATAAAATGTTGTCTTCTTTTAATGTACTTGGTCCACCTTCCGTGACATTTATTTTAAATTTGTTTTCATACGTTTTAGCCTCATATTTTAATTTATTTCAAATTAACATTCATAAAATTTTTTAAATATAAAACTCTATCATTTAATAACCACTGCAATCAAAGTTACCTTTTTAGTTGATTATTCGAATTAAACTCTTGTACAAATCTTGACCGAGGATTATCTTTTTTTTGTTTAGAATCGCTTCTTTTGCTTAAAATTTCGCTGCATCTCTGCAATAAAAAGAATAATTTCAGCTTTTCTTCTCCTGTGAAATTAGCACTTCTATTCTCTTTTCCCTCCAATTTGATCGGTATAAATGAATTCAAAAATCACAAAAGCCCACTAGAATTAAGTAAACATAAATACATTTGACATGAACTTTAAAATTTCATTATATTTTGTCAGTTATGATCTCCACCCATTCGGTTGTAAGGATAATTTTATAGAGATACCAATTTTATGTAGAAAACTTTCCAAATCGAATTTTTATATAGGTGTTTCTTAACTAAGAAAATCTTAGGTTAGTGAAATCAGATTTAGGTACGTATCGGATCTAGGCCCAGGAATTACTTAGTTAGGAACTAAACTTTTTGTAATGTGACGTTTGAATTATATTGAAAGGTACTCTCTATACTTATCTCACTGTTTAAATAATCTACGAACGCATGACAATTTTCATCTGCCAGACGTGTTAAGTCTGTCACGAGTGCCGTAGATTTGATGACCCCTGATATAGACAGTATATTTAAAAAGTTTCGATCCTTTTTTTTCCTTAAAATTGTAATGAGTTTTAGACACAAGTTGAAATTATTCTTCTACAGTTGTACGTCTATGATGGTCTAGTACCATTATTCACCAGACCTGCTTCTTTCTATACTTACGCAACCATATACAGGGTGAGCAGAAGCTCGAATACTACAATCTTTGAAGTAAGAACTTCTTTAGACGCCTTGAGCACTTATTGCAAATAATCTAATGTTTCAACGATACAATTCTCAAGTGTTTTACATTAGTTTTGAATCATAACCTTTGTAATACCTTCTAATTAATAAAGGGTTTCTTATGATAATTTTCTCTATAAATATCCCTAATAAGATACATACAAGTTTCTTAGTTGAGATGATATAGGTATTAAGAATTTATATTTTATTCAAAATAAAAAAGGTTTAATATTGCAATGCTAACTATATTTATAAGTTGATCGACCCGAGTACCAGGTCATGTGGCTCAGGTTCATATCAGGAAATTGATTGTAATAAAATATTATTTTGTAATATGTATGTGTCAACACGTCTATGCTGAATATCGAGAAATGGATAATGCTGTGTAGCAGCATGTGCCGATTAGCAAACAGGAAATACGTTTTTGCTAATTCTCGATATTCAAGGAATATATTTGGGGAGTATTAAAGTTGAGTTGATAGAGTTAACTTGATTTTTTAATTATATACTATCTATGGCGTAACCTTGGAAGAACCGACAAGAGTACACATATTACATCATTACATAGTTTTCACTTCTATCGGCAGTCCCCAATGACTGGCCCTACATGCTTTTTGTAATAGATCACCCTGTATTTTATATTGGTAAATAAAAGTCACCCTACTATACATCCAGTTTAGTTAATTATTCCCTGTACCCAAATTGAATAATTTTTAATATTTGAATTTTATTATTATAAAAATTTATACATAGGTACAATACAAATTTTTTGAACATCAATTAACTTAAAAATATAGTACAAAAATTCAGTTCAAGTGCCTGTACTGTTGAGCACAACAAACACGTACGAATGAGTACCTTAAAAATATACTGAAGTTTATGAGAAAATTAACAATGAAGATAAAAAGAAGATGCTCAAAGTGACCACCCTCTACATCGATGCAGGCTTGAAGGCAGTCTTCAAGAGATCAACTTAAATCTCTAAGCATTTGCTCATCAACATTTTAAAAATCCTTCCTTATCCTAACTTTCATATCGCCTGGTGTAGTGACACCTAATTATCAACATACTTGATACTAACAGAAAAAAATTGACTTTATTGCACTATAGTGATTTTGGTGTCTAGGGAACTGGTCTTGCTTCTACCAAACCTCCTTTCAGGAAACATAATATCATTCAATAGTCTAGATGAGCACATCATGACAAGCAGAAGCTCCATCATTCAGATATCACATATTTTGTTGGTTGCAAAAGGTAAACTATTGTTGATATAGTACCTACCCAATTAATGAGAACGCTATCTGTTGTAGCTCGGTACGTTATAATTAACTTTAAAATGCCGTAAAACGAAATTTTCATACGTTCACCAACCGGTTAACCTTCAGATCAGTTTACCATCAGATCTCAGGGAGAGCCTATGTTCAAACACGGAACGATGCAATTTTACTTGTTCTCTCCATTGTCTGCCTTAATTTGCCAATTTATATTTGCAATTGAAGTTTTTATAGGTAGTTTTTATCTCCACTAACAAGTAAAAAAATAATGTGTACCAGTATAGGGATATATTCATCCTGTTCAACATTTAGTACGAATTTTTATAAACAAGAGCAAGAGCTGTTTTACAAGTTTCACATATAGTCCGAGAAATATAGCGCCAACAGCATTGTTCTCTTTCGGCAGGCTGATTTTTGGTGTACAGGTAGTAATACACACACACAAGAGGATATGATGTTTCAAAAGTGTCAAATTGTACCGCATATTATTTTACAGTCATTTGTAACTGTCATTTTAACGTTCTTCTCTTATATTAGTTCAAAAGTTATCGATAAAAAAATTATTGTTTATGCAATGTTGAATAAACAATTTTAAGACAAGCTCCTTTCACTGCCGTGTCTCGGCGTTTAGTGAAATCATTCGTTTTTACTCACTGATATCTGTAAGTGAAACAGTTAAGCGTTATTAACAAATTATCTAGTTATCGATCTACACTAGATTGAGCGACATTCACTGATACGAAAATCATTTTCATTCGTAACTTTTATCATTAATTATTACAACATATAATTATTTTTCAATCCAAACTTAATTTGCAAAAATGGAAGCGATCATTTAATAGGACCTTATTTGTAAAATAAGTCATATTAAAAATCATTTTTGAATATATAATTTCATACCCTAATAGTACAGCCTAGTTTTGTAGGCTTTTTGAAGGCGTATAAGAAAGTATTCAACTTTTTTTTGTAAAACCCGAGTGTTCGAAAACACATTTTTCTCACCGATAAATTTGTATTAGACAAATTTTACAAAATATTTTTACTGCGTGAGAGAAGTTATCCCTTGTTTAAACAAAATTATAAACTTCGGCGTCAACCAATTGGACCCGTCGTAAAAAGACTCTCAGAAGTTAATCCCTTGTTTATACAAAATAAACTTCGGCGTCAACCAATTGGACGCGCCGTGAAAAGACTCTCAGAAGTTAAGAATTTAATACTTATATTGGTGCACTTAAGACCTTTCCTCTATCAGAAGGACCCGGGTGTCATAATAAATCCAACATCGTGGGAACATTGCTAATCTCAATAGTTTTATGGTTTATACGAGCTTTCTTACGAGAAAATATCAATTTAAAATTTCAGTTTTTAATGCCACGTTGAGTAAATCAGTTCAGATCAAACGTTGAGTTCTAGTTGTCACGCGGTAATTTTCACAAAAGTAACTCTAGTGGTGTAGTTCGCCAGTATCTTGGTTAATTAAAGATTACCATAGCAGATACAAAGTAGCAAATTTCCGCAACTGAACGAAACGTTTACGTGTTTAATAAAAGTTATAGTTCTGTGTAAATCAATTGTATTGTCCATCTCTAGTCATAAAATATAAGCAGAGTTCTGTGTAAATATACAGGGTGATTCATAAGTAATGGGCCAAATTGTAAATCTACGTTCAGAAGGCCAAAATAATAATATTTTCATTAACAATAAAGGGTCTTAGTCTGCTCCTTACTGAGGTACAGGATGTAAATTGAGAAAAATAAAATAGATTTTCGTAAATAGATCAGCTACTTTTCTACATAATGACTTGAAAATTGGGTATGAACTAGTAAACAAGAATGTGTGAGAGGATTTGAGTTAACTCGTAGATGTCGCCACATACGCCATCTGAATTGGATGAAATCAGCTACAAATTTTTTATCGCTCTTTTTTTTCAACTTACTCATTTAATTTGGATAGCCCCATCATTTCTGTAGAAGCAAGGAACTAACCATAAAAAATTACAAAGCACAGAAAAGAGAAGAGACGACAAACGCAAAGAAAGAGGTTATGAGAATTGCAGCCTGGAACATAAAAAGTTTAAATGGGAAAGAAAACGAGTTAACAGAAGAATTTGAAAAACTAGACTTGGATATTCTTGCGATAACGGAAACAAAAAGGAAAGGGAAACATACGAAAGTATTAAAAAATGGGCATCTTATGCTTTTAAGTGGTGTAAAGGAGGAAGATAGAGCTAAAGGAGGTGTGGGATGTATAATAAACAGCAGATACACGAAAAATGTGAACAAATGGGAGTATATATCCCACAGAATATTATACTAAAAATGGAAAAGGAAGAAAAACTAAATATTTTAATATTATATGGCCCTAATGAAGACGAAGTAGCGAACAAAAAGGATGAATTCTGGAAAGAAGTAACACAATTGGTTGAAGACTTGAGAGGAAAAAGACTAATATTAGGAGATCTCAATGGAAGAGTCAGGGTACAGGATGAAAAATCGAGAGATGTTATAGGAAAATTCGGTGAAAATGTGAGAAACAACAGCGGTAACAGGATAATTGATTTCTGCATCCAGAATAACATGCTAGTTATGAATGGATTTTTCCAAAACAAAGATATCCATAAGTATACCAGAGAGGTTAAAAGCAGAAATGAAAAATCGATTATAGACTATGCAGTGATTGACAGGAGATATAGAAGAGAAATAATGGATGTTAGGACTAAAAGGGGACCAGAAATAGGCAGCGACCACTACCTTGTAGAAATAAAAATGAAACTGTTGGTCCAAAACAACACAAATGACAACAGAATACAATAATTTCCAACAGTCAAAGGTAAAACGCAGGAAGCAATAAAAACATACAGGCTAGCCAGCAAAGAAGTAGCAAACAAATACAGAGAAGAAGTATACAAAATACTCCATGAAACAGAAAACGATCAGAAAAATAACATAGAACAGGTTTGGAGTTGGTATAAAAATGCACTATTACAAGCGGCAAAGGCTATATGTGGAGTGACAAAAATTTGCAGGAATAGACACACGAAAAGGACTTCATGGTGGACAGAAGAGGTTAGAAAAGAAGTTAAGGAAAAAAAATCAAAATGGAAACAATATTTGAAGGAAGGTACACCAGGCTCATACTATATATACAAGGAATAAAGGAAAAAGTGAAAGATATAATAACGGAGGCAAAGAGACAATCATGGGAGCAATTTGGAACAAAAATGGAAAATGACTACCATACAAACCAAAAGTTGTTTTACAGAGTTTTGAAAAACGCAAGAGCGGGAGGCAAACAGACTGGTACTAAGCAAATAATGGATAAAGAAAATAATATTCTGACAGAGGAAAATGAAATAATGGAAAGATGGAGGCAATACTTCTACGAACTGTTAAACCTACAGACTCGCAATGAAGAAGAACTAGAAAAACAAGTTCAATATGAAAAAGGAGCAGGAGAAATATCAAATAAGGAAGTCTTGGAAGTTATAAAGGGGTTGAAAAAAGGCAAGTCAGCAGGTCACGATCAAATCACATCTGAAATGATGAGGAATACGGGGGAAAAAGGATTGGACGTTTTAACACAAATATATAACAAAGCATGGAGAGAAGGAGTTGTGCCTCAAGACTGGAAGACCGGAATAATTGTTCCTATACACAAAAAGGACGACAAAAGAGATTGTTTAAATTACAGAGGCATTACATTGTTAAGTATTCCTTCCAAAGCCTACGAACGTATATTAGAAAAGAAACTGACAGCGCAAACCGAAAAATTGCTAGAACAATCACAAAGTGGATTCAGGAAAGGGTGTAGCATCAACGACCATATTTTTACGATTAAACAAGTGACACAGAAAGCAATGGAAAGAAACTTGGAAATATACCAGGGTGCCGATTCTCGGGCCAGGGAACAGCGCTCTCCGAGAGAAGAGATCTTTTGTCTCCATTTCGCTTGGTTACTCTGTCATTTCAGTGACAAGGACAAAATATCTCTTCTCTCGGAGAGCGCTGTTCCCTGGCCCGAGAATCGGCACCCAGGGGTTCGTTGATCTAGAAAAGGCGTTTGACAGAGTGCCAAGATATGAAATAAAAGAAACATTGAACAAAAGAAACGTAGATGCATTTGCTCATCACTATCTATCATTAATCATTATCGAAAAAGACAATGGTCGCGTCCATCACAACGTAGCGCTACCGAAGCGATCATAAATTTTCTGATAAACGCGTTATTTCTTAACCTATCAGATTAAGCGCTGTGGTATCAGTCACCATTTTTTCAATAAGAATCAAATACGCTACACGCTACCGATTGATGATGCACAAACTGTCATTTATGTCATAGGTTGAAAACATGATATACATATTTTAGTTTGGAGATATCTTAGTTTACAGTTTGTATTCCGGTTAATATGAATGAACAACTAGAGGTGACTTATTATTTTAATAATAAATTGTATAGTGTATAAGAAAGTTCAACTTTTTATAGTATACTCCAAAGTGGTGAGTTCAATTTATTGTGATTAACTCCCATTTTTAAATGGTTAGGAGTGAAGTAATACTTTCTTTTTATACACAATGGTAATATCTATTTCATAATTGTCGTATATATAAAATAATATTGAGTTGTTGTTGTTGTATGATTCATTGACTTTTGACGTATATGATGATTCTCATTGAATGTGATTTTGTTTTAGATTATGAAAAATAAGTTAATGAACATTTGTTCGTACCCCCACTATGAGAGAGGACCACCACAAGAAACAACAATTCCATCTACAAGCAAAAAGTGTGTAAGAAATATAGGAGTGCATTATGCCATTCTAAGTTGTTTACAAATGATTATAGAACCAAATATGGAGGCTCCCCTTTAACAACCGTCAATAAAAGACAAAAGGTAACAATTTTAAAACGTAAACATCTTTCGAGAAACAAGTATTTAAAGGTTCACAGTACTACTAAGTGTTTGAGCTGATCAAAAATGTTCATAAATAAACAATTCATTATTGATGATACATACAATCTCCTCAAGATTCAGTAAATTATTGTTGGTATTTTTATGTTTTTCAATATATAAGTTGAAATGGTTACTATTTCTCTATTTGTTCGTGAAACATACATTTTAACTCATCTGTCATAGGCATAATTGAAATGTTTCACTACCCTATAGCACATACTGAGCCATTTCAACAATATTTATCAAATTTTATTTCTTAGTTAGTTCTTGTATTCTTGCTAAGCACTTATATTGTTTCTTTCTGTTTGTCATTGAAATACATGGAACAAACTATTATTTTGATGTGTTGTTTTTGATAATAAAAATACATAAACTATTTGATTATTGTTTGATTTTTTCCTTTCCATGCATTAGGTATATAATCCATTTTTTGACATTTCATTCAATGTAACTTGACGGTTTGATTGTTATCATTGTAATATCAATCAAATGTTAAGTTGCTGTGAATTGAATCACAAAAAATGGACCATAAATGCCATTTTGCAATAAACGTAGTATTACAGTAATTTTGAATACGCTGCCAAAACTTGTAAAATTACAGGAATCTTCTTTTTCGGTTGTTAGCGAAGAACACAACCATCTCAAAGGTGCTATAAACAAATACATACTTAGAGAATGCTTCAAGACGAAAGCAGAAAACAGTTCATTACACCGAGCCCTCCTGAATTTTACAATAACAGGTACGCCTTTACAACTCAAGAAACATTCATGCCAACTGGTCTGACCACAACTACAGGCTATAATATGGCTATAATAATCACAGTGGTGGGGTACGACAAACCAACTAACATAACCGCAGCAAACTTCTGTCAAAAAATTCTCCGAGTCGCTGACTAATGACATATTGAGCATTTTGGTATGTAAAGACCAAACTTGTAATAAGAATTGTATAGTACAGATTGCGTAAATCCTTAACGATCCATCGTTGTATACACAAAAGCGACAGAAAAACAGATGAAAGAGAGAGAGTTACCGACTGCTCATTGCCCCTCTATTTCAACATTTTTAACCGCTATTGCCAGAAGCGCAGATTAATTTGTACAAATGATATTTTTCTCTCGTTTTCGTTGACAAATAATCTTAGACATATGAGATCAAATCTTTATCACAGATTTGGTTATTGTCTGGCACAGCAAGGTGGTTTATTTGAGCGCTTAATTCATTAAAATTATGTTTACCTTTAGAATGGATTTTTATTTTTATTTTTTTAGGAAGTTTATATTTTATGTTTAGAATAGGTGTAGGTACCTACCTACTTATTTTATTTTTTCAATTTATGGAAGTGATTTTTAGTTTATTAATTGTGGTTCTCTCAAGAAATGCTGTTTTATTTTCAAGTTACAATGGCTGAAATAATATCCTATTGTAGTTAGAAATTGTCAACTTGGTCTGAAATGATCATGTTGACAAAAATGAATTTTAAGATGTACAAGTTACGTAATAACGATTGTATTTTTATATTCCTTTAACGCCCTCACTCCTTCCGTGTTGGGAGCATACTGAATTACCATTTACCACCACCAACTAGTTAAAATAGGAGGGCAATGAGCAGTCGGTAACTCTCGGGAATAAGCTTACACACCCTAAGGTGAAACAAAGTGATGATTGTGCACAATTATTCTTCCTCTCTCTTTCATATATCCTTGTCGTACTTGTGTAATTCGAGACCCAGATTCGAAGCAGATTTCGCATACTGTATATACAACTATAAATATGCTGTCCACAGGAGAAATATTGTCCTGCTATGAATTTGGACTGGAAACTCAGCTAACCCCATCAACTGTGGCCAATCTCCAATCAAACGAACTATGACCCAAAGATATCCAGATATTGTATGTAAGTCAACTGTCTTGAAACAAACGGAGCACGCATTATTACTAACAAAACGAAGAAGAACTATATAATAACAAACAGTTTCAATATTGTAATAGCATGGAGAAATATAATATAATGAGAGTTGTCGATCCTGTAGTAACAGTTGGCATCACGTTGATCGAAGCGAACGAAGAGGTGTCGTAACTAATTTTTGAAGGCGAAATATTTAAATTGGTTAGTTTGGATTGTGGGTAAGTGAATTTTACAATTGGTCTAAAAATTGTTCATTACACAGGGTGATTCATAAGTAATGGGCCAAATTGTAAATCTACGTTCAGAAGGCCAAAATAATGATATTTTCATACAGGATGTACAGGGTACAGGTACAGGATGTTAAAGCGAAAAAAATAAAATAGATTTTTGTTAATAGATCAGCTACTTTTCTACATAATGACTTGAAAATTGGGTATGAACTAGTTTTTGTAAGGGTGAACAAGAATGTGTGAGAGGATTTATGTTAACTCGTAGATGTCGCCACATGTGCCATATGAATTAGATGAAATCAGTTATAAATTTTTTATCGCTCATTATTTTCCAACTTACTTATTTAATTTGGATAGCCCCATCATTTCTGTGAAAAAAGGTATTCTTCTTTGATCTTCAAAATATTAACGATTTTCGAGATATTTGAATTTTACTAATTCACTACACTATATTTAACGGTGGTCGACGTAGTATCAATCTGAGCGATACATAAGATAAATAAATAATTGTGTTTTAGTACGTAATTTTTGTATGGTTTCATTTTAATGTTATTACCAATTATCAATTACGGTTGGGTAAATGTCAACATTCCATGGCATGCTTATCTTAACAGATTAATGCTACGTCGACCACCGTGAACTGTAGTGTAGTGAATTAGTAAAATTCAAATATCTCGAAAATCGTTAATAATTTGAAGATCAAAGAATTATACCTTTTTTCTACAGAAATGATGGGGCTATCCAAATTAAATAAGTAAGTTGGAAAATAATGAGCGATAAAAAATTTATAGCTGATTTCATCTAATTCATATGGCACATGTGGCGACATCTACGAGTTAACATAAATCCTCTCACACATTCTTGTTCACCCTTACAAAAACTAGTTCATACCCAATTTTCAAGTCATTATGTAGAAAAGTAGCTGATCTATTAACAAAAATCTATTTTATTTTTTTAACTTTAACACCGTGTACCTCAGTAAGGAGCAGACTAAGACCCATTATTGTTGATGAAAATATCATTATTTTGGCCTTCTGAACGTAGATTTACAATTTGGCCCATTACTTATGAATTACCCAGTATGACTAATTATTTAATTACAAAAAAATTATATCTAATTTCTTCTAATAAAATGACTATAATTAATAAGCAATTTTAAGGCACATAATTTAGATCAATGAGAAACCAACACAAATTAATATTTTTTTCTACGACCACCTCGATAAATGTTCATTTCATAACCGTAACCTCAATCATAAACCAGCACATTTTGTAAAGAATTTCATTTTTTCATCGGTTGCTAGGCAAGTTGCTAAGCAGCGAATGCGAGAAAGAATATTATGTGTTAGTTCTAGGTTCACTCTAAAATTAATGAAATGTCATCAGATCGTTTCTGTCAAAGTTTTAGTAGGTAACGAGTAATTTCATAGTTGTTTTCTATAAAAACTATCAATTAAAATGGAAACGGATAGTGATATTGACTTAGATTTGACACCTACGAAGATAATAGGATAGCGAAGGTAACAACACTGAATTTATTAACGGAAACGTCAAAGAGTATGTATCAACGCGCTTATAAACTTTTTTTGGAATGGAAGGCAGATCAAAGGACAAAATCGTGTATTGAACGTGAATGATGTTGTCATAGAAAAAGTATAGTATGCAACTCGCAACAAAATCGCATCATTTTGTGCTCATTGCATAATATACTATTATTCAACTGCACATAATAACATAACAAATAAGCTAAATTTATATTATCATCAATTTATCAAACAATAAAATTTATATATTATTAATCTCAAAATAACATATTTTCACTAAACTCATGATATTTAGAAAATTTAATCCAATATCACATTGAATTGCACATTTTAAAATTATTCACAAAAACAGCAAATATTTTAAAAAGGAGTTAGAAAGTAGATTCTTCATTTCGATGAAAACAGGAACAGGTCTGAAACAAAATAAATAATATACCATAAGTTACAATCTGAAAAGAATTATTTTTGTTTACTAGTCCTAGTCCTCTAACCATCATTATATTTTTAATCAATAAGGAGACGCTAACTTATTTTTAATCAATAAGGAGACGCAAACTTTTATGAGCTGAGTTTTAACCCTATTCTCAGTAGAATTCCAATCTTCATGCAATCCTACTATTACAATTTTATGCAATACAACTATGACGAATCATATCTGGTGATGATATTTTAAGTACAATCCCACTCACCATTTTCTTGACACTTTCACTTTGACTTAGACAAGCAGAAGCTATATTCACACCAGCCGATGTATGATTGATTTTATATATTTTCAGTTTTAATGACTTAAAAGTTGATGTACTAGGGTTCTTTAAGAACCCTGGTTAACAGAGGTAAGATTATGGGACTGGATAGCATTGGTGAGTTGATTTACGACAGAACCTCTGACCATCCAAGAGCATGCATTATTGTTAAGAAAGGCATAAAAGCCCTATCGCTAAAAAATTCTGTTGCAGGAACTTAGCGGTGGTCCTCATCCCACTGGGGCAAGGAAATGGGACTAGAGAAGCAATTCATCGGCCTATCTTTCTTACGATGACCGCAGACCACCACCAAACAGGTAAGTCGAAGAGCTGGTCAAATACTCAAGGAAGAAACTTAATGCAATTCACATAATCTAAACTGGGGTAGCACCAACACCAACGAAAGAGGTGAGTCAGTACTAGAATTTGTTGCGGCTAATACTCTGAACGTACTAAATGAAGGAAATGAACCAACTTTTGTTAACTCTAACAGAAAGGAGGTTATTAATATCACGATAAGCAATCATAACATAGGTAACTTCGTGAGCAATTGGCATGTGTCTGAGGAGGAAAGTTTTTTTGACCACAGACACATATATTTCCAAATTTCGGGAACCGAACCGGAAATAGAATACTACCGTAACCCGCGAAAAACGAACTGGGAAGCATACACTGCAAAACTAGACAACTGTTTAGACTGGGCGATGGTGAAAAATTAAAATGCGACAGAAGCAGCAAACCTAACACAGGAAGCAATTATCCCAGCGTTTGAAAACAACTCCCCAGCGGCGAAGAAGAAGTTCAGCAGGAATGTGCCCTGGTAGACAAATGAACTTTCCGAAAAACAGAGACAGTTAAAAAAGCAGTTTAATAGGACTATAGAAAATTTAGAAGAAGGGGCGAATTATAAAAGAGCCCTAACTGAATACAACAAACTGATAAAGGAAAGTGAAGAGAGACTTGGAGGAGACACTACGAGCAGATAGAACAAACTCAAGAATGTGCCAGACTGCACAAGATTTTTTCTAAGGATCCCAATCAAACTTTACACGCTATCAAAAGAGATAACCGCCAATACACGCTATTAAAAAAGATAACGGACAATACACTGTAAATGGGAAAGAAACCATGGAAGAACTACTTAAGGTACACTTCCATGGATCAGTACCTACCATATCATCGCAGAACACTCCAGCGACAGAACTGGATCGACCAAGATGGGCATCCAGGATAGATTGGCGAAAAGCGAAGACAGTGGTAGACGTGGAAAAAACAAAATGGACTATGAAAAGCTTCAAACCATATGAACCACCGGGGCCAGGCGGGATTTTCTATCCTACTCGAAAAAGGAGGCAACACTACAATACAGGGTATATGAATTGCTTAGAGCTAGCTTAGCTCTAGGACATATTCCAAGAACTTGGCAACGCAATAGAGCTACATTTATACCAAAACCTGGGAAATCTGGACAGACCACGGCTTAAGCTCTGAGACCAATCAGTCTAATGTCATTCATGCTGAAGACTCTTGCAAAACTTCTCTATAGACATGTCAGAGACGGTATGATGGTTACAAGACCACTACACCAAGATCAATGTGCATATAGCGAGGGAAAATCAACTGAAACAGCATTGCATCAACTCATCAAAAGTGCTGAATACGTGCTGGAAAACAAAGAGGTGCTGCTCGCAACCTTTCTAGATATAGAAGGAGCTTTTGACAACACCTCTTACGAATCCATAGGCAGCGAGGAAAATTGGAATCGATGCCACGAGCTGCAGGTGGATAGACTGCATGCTCAGAAGCAGGCTAATAGAAACTACTCTTATGGGGGAGACAATGGCCGTGCATCCAGTGAAACCTGATCATGGACGGGCTCATCAGAAACCTTCAAGAAAAGGATTTAATACCATAGGGTATGCAGATAACAGCCTGGATGGTGAAAGAAGGGCTACGTATAAGTCCCTACAAAACACAAATAATTGCGTTTACCAGAAGAAGGAAAAGGGAAGGACTTGGCCCTCTGACGCTTCAGGGAGAACCTAAACTATTTTCGGATGAAGTTAAATATGCATGTTATCCTAGACCGAGGTTTAACTTGGAACTGACACTTTCGGCACGTGATTAAGAAGGCAGTTCTTCATTGGTTTCAAAAGAAAAATAAAGTGAACAGTATGTTTTTACTGCACTCACGATTTTTCTGACTTAATGCGTTTTGTAAGATGTCCTCTTAATATTTGTTAAACCTTTTCAATTCGCGTTTCTGCAAGTGCTAGAAACTATACTTCTACTACTATAGTTTGGAAAGTTTATCTGAAGCTACGGGACAACGGTAAGAAGCTAGGAAACATGGCGCATATCCGTCATGCACGTACCAATGGCGTACTGTACCTATTTTATAGTAAAACTGAAAAAACAACTGACAATACCAACGCCACTGGATAAATCAATATCAGTCTATTGACGAAGTGAGAGGGAAGAAAACACGCATGCGCTTGCCAATAAGAAGTCAGCTGTCGATAAAAATAATTAATTATGTAATTGGAAGGGTGTGGTAATTATGGTTTTCGCACAACGCTGCCAGTACTTGAAGAAGTTCATAGCAAATTTGGAAAATTGTTCGTCTTTTAATATTTATAAATTGAAAATATTATGTTAATAGACAAAATCCAAGAAAACAAGCACATTAAAGAATTAACGTTTGATTATATTGTTAATAATAAAAAGTCCATTTTCCAATAATTATTACTACATACGCATCGACATCGACATCGACATACGCATCGACATCGACATACGCATCGACCACGGGGGGTCATTAGCGATATTTGATGTATACATATTATATATATATAGCTACTTACATTTGATATTTTACAAAGAATTTATAACATTTATTAATTTAAAAAATGTCTTCAGTCTACTTAAATTGCAGTTTTTCCCCAATACGTCGGATAATCCATTGTTGGAGAGTTGTGCCAGTTGCCGCTGTTGTGTTAGTTGAGGACATTCAACAAGTAGGTGCTTAATAGTTAGTTTTGAGTCACAATAATCACATTTAAGTTCAGGGCCTTTGTCAAATAGATAGCTGTGAGTTAGCCGGGTATGACCTAAACGTAGCCGTGTTAGTAGCACTTGATCGCGACGATTTTTTGGTAGGATTGACCATGGTTTAGTAGACTTTTTTATCGCGTTGAGTTAAACGTGGCAATATCGAATGATTTTCGACTGCACTCCTTTCACGGCTTCAGATAAACTTGCCAAAGTATACTAGTAACTTACTGTGAGTAGTCTGTTAATGAGTACAGGGTTTCTCATTATATTTTGACTCCCACTTATTTTCATTAATTACGGGAATACAAAAAAAAAAAAGTTTCAAATAATAGTTATATTATTTTACCTGTAACGACCAAAAAATATAATGGTAGACTAAATTTTGTATACTGGGAGTTCCAATGAAATGCATCTTCAATATTTCAAATGGGACAATATTTCAAATGACACCATGTATTTTTTTTAAAGTGTTTTCCTAATCACAAATATATAACATTGTGTAGCATTAGTATCATTCTATAATGGCGTACAGCCTATAGTATATAGGATATAGGATAAGAAATAAATTCACATATAGTTTAAAAACAACCTATATATTTAGAAATTCAACAAGCTTAATAGATACAATACTCCATTTAATTTGATTTAGTTATAAAATTATAAATTATAAAATTGTCATCAATGCACAAGTAATATCTTCGTGCAAAAGTTTCTACAGAAATTGTAAATATATCTACTTTTTCATCTGCAATATACCTAATCCATTTTAGTATAAGCAATGGCATCTAATAATAAATTAATAATTGTTTCATTTTCAAATGTCAGTTACGTAGCGACCTATTATATGGTTAATGATGTCCCATTAGAAATATTGAAGTTGCATGTTATTGGACACTCCCTATATTCAAAATTCAGTCTGTTGTTACAGGTGAAATAATACAACTTTTGTTTGAATTTTTTTTTTTATATTTCCGTAATTAATGAAAATAAGTGGGAGTCAAAATATAATGAGAAACAGACTACTTACATTCTAAACGTTCCAGCATTTAAATATTCACACTGTGTTACAACAGTTGATGGAAAATATTATCACAAGCTTTAGGTCCACCTGTATTTTATTTATCACACAAATAACCAAATTCCTGTTTATTCGAAAATAATGATCAACATTTAAGATAACCAGATTATAAAAACATTTTTAATGTCCTATGAAAATTCAGAAACGACAAGTTCATTCGTGTTCTTCATATTGAAGAAGTCTGTAGAATTATTATATTTGTTATATGTATATTATGAGTAGACAGAAGTCTAGGACTTACAATTTTCCTCCATCTACAAAATCTAAATTTTGTTCGTCATTTATTTGTGAGCAAGTGGTAAGTTAATATTGCAATGAAGAATGATTCATTCAGTTTCCCTAATTTTGAAATCGCCCTTCTCGTATTGCAAGTTTCCCAAGAAATAGCAGAAGCTTTATATGAAGGGGAGAGAATTCTGTACACGCGCATTATTACATATTTTTTTACAAAAATCGATACAGTATTTCGTTGATGACATTTTGAGAATTTCTGTTCAGACGCGGAAATTGTATTTACACGATGACATGTCATAATGATTACGCAGATCTCTAAAAAATACATAACGAAAGATACATGTTGGTTCCACATTTAAATTGTTATCTTTAATACAGCATTTTGTTTTGCAAATATATACATACAAAGTATTTCTAAATAGACGTATTTCAGAGAGTGATCATCGATTTTTTTTCTCAACTTTTAAAAAGACAGAGACTGGAAATTGTTCTATTTCCGTGCACTGACATTGACTAGCCACCGGTATTTCTTCCTGTTGCATTCTGAATATTGTTAATTGTATTTATTATTCAAATTTTATGTCAAATCAAATAATGCACAAGGAAATAGTTCCTTTTCTGTCACTAGATAGGGTATCGCTTTTAATATTGAATTACCAATGGAGAATTACCATTAATTGCCAAACTATACAAAAAATGCATATCGTTCATTTCAGAATGAATTGCTAAAGTGACACTAGCCTATGTATTGCTGACGCAGAATATTGTACTTAATTTTTTTTGAATCTATTGGATCTAGGAAATAACTTCAGGGGGTGAAAAAGTTTTTTAAAACAGCAGAGAATTGAAAGAATATCGCTATTTCACAAAACTCAATATCGAACAAATATTTGATATTAAATAAAGTAAGTGGGTTATATATAATTTTCATATTTGCTAGGTTGATAATTTCAATTCAATTTCAAACAGGAATTATCAAAAAAAAATTGTGGGCTAGTCATTGCGAATGTTCGGAAATTAATTAACAACTCTGTCACATTCACAAAATGTTGTTTGATTCCAAACGAGTCATTTCTATCACTGTACGATGCGATTGACATCAAATAATGACAATTAATACTATTTAATTATGGTAGGTTAATACACAGCCTGCTAGAATAAAAGAATAAAAACACGGCCTACGCCTACTCGATAAAGGATAGGTACATGTTAATATGTCAAAAACGCTTAAGATGGGGTATAGGAAGGTGAACATAAACGAGCCTTATGTTTGCCTTAGAATTCAGTGAAATAATGTGAATATGCTTGTTTCATTTGAAAAAATGAAGGTTTTAACATTTTTCAACTTGACGTTTTCATCATTTTAACAACAATATTTTCGACTTCACCAATTACCTTGATCGCCCTACTAATCAACTAGGCAAGACGTTTTATTTGCCATTGGGGATATTCACACAGAAGTGCACCATTGAATTTTCTAATATCTTGATAAGTATAAATTTCAGATATAGGGTATTCCATAGAAAGTGACATTGAAATTTATTATAGAATCCTAAATATATAGTTGTTTCATAAAAATTGAGATATTCAACATTTTTTAACATGATCTTTATTTATTTTAATCGTGATACTCAAAATAAGTAATTCAGAGAGCATATTCTGGAAACAAATGAGTATATAACAAGATTTTATAAAAAACCGTTTTACTAGCATCACTCTTAGTTGCGGTAGAAACTGGCGGGATGAAAATAGCAAGTAAATATAAATATGGATTGATTAGAGAATGATGGAATGATAATTCAATATTGATTTCAGTGCTACAATTGAATCAATTGTTGTGTTCTTTTCACAGTATTTTGTTCAGCTCTGTTGAGATAATTTTCGACCTGAGCGGGTGAACAAAGTGAGCAGAAAATATTAAAAGGAATGCGCACAAATAATAAGTTGAGGAAAGTTGGGTTAGCGTACTGTTTATTGTTTTTATTATTTAGTTTTCAATGAAAATATGCAAGTAGAAGACATCTTTGTTGGGTTGGTTGCTCTTTACAATGTTTTAAAAGTCTTTTATCAAAATCGATGTCTAAAATAATTATTTTATTTAAATGAAATTGAAAATTATGTTCACTTTACTCGTTTCTAATCTTTTTTTATCTTTTGAACTAACACCAATATCATAGGATAAGTTTGTTCCATTATCCTTCATCCTTATTGTGATGAAATTATTGATGTTTCCATATAAGTGCTCACACATTTTGAAACCGCATCAAAATAAATCATATTCTGATTGTTTTTCCTATGTTTTGAGGTTATGATTAACTGAACGAAGCAAGTAATCAGAACCGAGCCCCTTCTGGAGGTAGTGCAGTTAGAGGCAAGGGGGGAAGAGATGGTTCAGTTCTGTTCAAAACGAGCGCTTGAAAAGAATACGCAAAATCATTCAAGTGAACAGAGCAACTGATCTGCTCGTGCAAATTCCGTAAAAAGAACACAACAAATAACTTATTCATTCAGAAGATGCTCTTCTTTTCTGAGCAGTGCTGGTGCTTGCTGCACAATTTTCTTTTGCTATGATCAATAATATTTCTCAAGATGATGACCTACACACTAATGCTTCACATTTCGGCTTTCCTGTTAAATTTTCAAAGATTTATTTCACCTAAATATAGAATAAAATTGACAATAGGCATGACTGATTTTGAAAAATTGCTCCACGATATTTTGTACGCATAAGTTACCGAAAAAATGTTGCTTCTTTATAATATAAATTTTTTTCACGTTTTTGAAATACAATTTAAATTTCGCAAAAATAAAATGTTAAAATAATCACACATCTGTAAATACTTTATAGTTCTTTTCCTACGATCACATAGGATAGTGACATATATCGCACTGTCTAGTTTTATGGAAAGTGGCCTTTATTCATACGCGTACGTAAAAAAACTTATCCGTGCGTATTTCAAAAGTTGATTTGTTCGTGTAATTTTACTTTTAATTTCTACAGTGATTCAAATAAATAATTCTGAATCGCAATATTTATGTAACAAAAACAGTTATTTCTGATGTTCTATATCCAATTGTTTTAAGTTGTTAAATAAATGTTCGTAATATTTTGTGTACCAAAATTTATTCTTTTTTATGGAGGCACTCTTTTTCATCGCATGATAATCACAATTTTCTGGGCCATTTTCAAAGGTAAGTAATCAAAACTATATAAAGTAAATACAAATACACGTATGTTAAACCTCTCACATCTACATAAAAACGCAAGATTGTACATGCCTGATTCGGTAAAGGTATATCGCGTGGTCGTAGGAGAAATAGTGTATATAGCTTGTGCGAAATATACTATAACCTATAACGTGTTTGGAAAGTAGAATTTTTTGTATGAGCACTGAGTTCGGTATAATCGAGGGTATAATCACAATTGTAATGTAAAATCTGCAATTGTTTAAAATACTTATTTCAGTTATTCTTAGTGACTGTCTTCATGCCTTTAGGTACTGTGACATGAAAATCATGAAAATTGTATTAGACAATAAATATTTCATGTTGAAGATACATTTTAGAATTCATAATTTCGCACTTTATATTCCTTTCTTTGATACTATTTTTTTTACTTCCGTTACTAAAACCGCATCTAAAACCTAATATATTATCATGTGTTTCGTAATCACAGGAAAAATATGTTCATTCAAAATAGAAATATTAGTAAAAAATATAATCTGAAGTTTAAATTGAAATGAATGTATTTACATATTTAAACGTAGTTTTTAATTATGATCAACTTTTTTCAGTAACATTTTTCGATATTGTCCATATTTAAGGGCACTTTACTCTTGAGTGGGTAAAATTAATATTTTTTGACGAGCCTCGGATACGACTGAAAAATTTTATATTAGAAGACTGTATTCTAGATTTTAGAAAATGCAGAACTTTTTATGATGAAATAGCATTTCTTCCTAAAATTAATAATAAAAAAGTTTTCCATATGATTCCACCTTAGTGGGACATATTGTATACAGTTTAAGCTCGTTGTGTTATCAGTTTTTGAATGAATAAATAAATATTTAATAAATAAATAGTTCAAAAAAAGGTTAATAAAAATAGAAGGATTCAAAACCTTCCTGTAAAATGAGTATATGGAAATAGCGTCTAAAGGTGGACGAAGATAAAGAAATCTGATACTGAACTCAATGAGAGTTAATTATGTATGCTGTACCGAATTCCGCAAAAGCCTACCTTCGTCTTCAATCCTAGGTCAAGTTCTGCATCAGGTCGCGGGGGGATTAGAATATAGCTAACAGCTAAGGCCACTTTTAAAAAGAGCTTCTGCAGCTTACGCGGCCAGTTTTCCAACACCCCGTATCTTCATCAATCACTTCTCGGTTAATTACGAGAGCTTCTGTGTACCTGAATATACTCTATTTTTGGAAATCACCAAATTATATGGTCCCACTTGCAGCTGATACAATAATCCCTCGGAGATACTTTTGCTATAGGTAGTTTTGCGGAATTCGATCCAAGCCATGTAATTAGTAAGTGTGGAAGGGTGTGGCATAAATATAGATTAAAAATTCAACACGATGCCGAAAAACTTTTACATATCAGTTGAACCTTATATTCTCCAAATCACCTTTTTTTAAATACACTCAAAATGTCACGTTATAGTGCTAGTAGGTATATAGTGTAGGTATTCTCTTCTTTATTATTTCCAGTTACTCCAGGTGTAAATGCATACTAGTTACTTGGTAGGAGTACAATTTTCCTTACTGATTAACTGAAAAATGTATATGCTGGTGAAAGAGTTTGTAAAGATCCTATACAGGGTGCGGTAGATAAACGGTCAATTAGAGATATTTCGAGAACTAAAAGTATCTGAATAATGAAAATTAGCATGAAGGATTTTTGAATAATGAGCTATTCAATGAAAATATTGCCACCATCATTCTACTTCCGGTTATACCGGAAGTAGAATTTTTAATGAAAGACCCTGCATATTTTTCAATTTTAGAAATATTTACGTTATTCTTCTACATTTTTTTAATATTTCCCTATACCTATTTTGAACCGTTTTTGAGTTGTAATGTTTTTTAGATGAAACTTTTTTACCATGTACAAGAACTTCAATACCCTAATGTAATTTGAATAAAAGTTTGAATTTCTTAGGAACTATTTACCGCTTTATCGTTTACTCTGTGATGTTACCTTTTTTATTATACAGGGTGCTGTCAAAATTGGAATAAAAACGGAATCCTCAATTTTCGCGTAATTCCTTTTTTTTTCAAATGGGACACCCTGTATGTGTTTATCTATTTTAGAAGAATACGTTGTCGACTATCGATATGTATTACCATTCCTTATACCTATCTCATGCAGTTTTCAAATAAATCAGCTTTATACATTTTTGTCACAAAAATTTGGGCCATGTGATATTAATTTATTGAGTTGAACTATTGAACAATTATACAGATACTATGAAAGGTAATAAGGCACTAGCTTGTTAATGCAACAAATGTTCAAAATGTTGCCCACCAACCTCCAAACATTTATGGACTCTTTTAATCAGATTTTCATTAGTAGCTCTTGATAGTGATTCTCCATCTATTTCGTTAAAGACGAGAAGGACTTTGTTTATCATATTTTCCTTAGTAGTGACAGGTTCAGAGAATACCTTATTTTCAACATATACCCAAATATAGAAATCTAATGGTGGCAATTGTGGGGATCTTGGTGGTCAGAGAAATGGACCTTTATTAGGTATATCCATATATCGTTGAATATTTCATCAAGCAATGTGCCTACTCATTGAAGATTGTGAGCCGGTGCACCATCTTGTTGAAACCCAGCTTCGTTAGCCACATTATTAGGTAAAGCGTGCATTGCTGGTACAATTACTTGCCGTAAGATGCAGTCATGAGAGCGAATATCTTATTATTTTTCACAGCTTAAAAAACATTAAACGAAAAGGACACTTGAAATTTACTATCCCATGTGACTTGAGGATTTTCGTCACTCCAGAAGTTACTGTTATGGCGGTTAAACAAACCATTTTTAGTAAACTTCGATTCATCGATCAAATAATTTTTTTTGTTAAATCTGCATCTTCTTGGCATTTCATTAAAATCCATCCACAAAATTCTACACGTCTTACATAATCTCCGGGATGTAAACGCTGGGCTAGTATATACGAATAAGGGGTCCAATGATGTTTTTTATTTGATTCTGTGAATTGTTCTAGTCAACGGACGCTGGACACTTGAGCGAAAATTCTCAGAAATCAACATGGCTTCTCTAATAATACAGGACAGTTGAGCGAAAATTTATTTTCGATGTTGGGTCAGTCAAGCGAAGACTGCATCCCTGTTTTCAGTATTAAAATTTGAAAAAATTAGTACTAATTTCATGTAAGTATTTGTGAGAAAGGGTGCATCCTTGTTTTCCGTATTATATTTGCATGGATAAGTAGTAGTTTGATGTACGTATTTGTGAGAAAGGCGGCATCCTTGTTTTACGTATTAAATTTGGATAAGTAAGTAGTAGTTTGATGTACGTATTTGTGAGAAAGGCGGCATCCTTGTTTTACGATTAAATTTTAATCCCTCGTTTTCGCTCAAGTGACCAGTACCCTTTTAGTGGGAATGAATATACCTGAGAGGATTTCTACAACGTTCGCTCAAGTGACCGGACCCGTAGTCAACACCTCTAACAGTTTCTCACATTCCCTTAAGCATGAATTGGGATGAGCTGCAAAATATCCCAGGATGACTTTTTGTAAATCCTCATTATCGACATGGGTCTTGGATTTATTTCTTTTTCTTTTCAACTGACCAAACTGGAAACAGTTGTGCAGCAAACGTTCTACTGTTTTATGATTTGGTCGACGCTTTTTGGGATATCTCTCAGCAAACACACGGCAAGTTCCGGATACTATTCTGTTGTACTCACCGTGAATCATAATAATTAAATTTTAAAAATCATCATTTGTATATCCTGAATGTGCCATTATTATTTTGTCAAGAAAATTAAAGGCAAACTACTATCACCTTTCACACAACGGCATACAAGGTGACTACTAAACATAAACAATAACTGACATTTGTCAGAATATTCCATAGGCGACTTGTTAAATTAATTTTTTGTGACAAAAATGTATAAAGCTGATTTATTTGCAGGAGATAGGTATAGGGAATGGTAATACATATCGATAGTGGGCAGCGTATTCTCCTAAAATAAATAATCACAAGGTGTTCCATTTGAAAAAAAAAGGATTACGTTACATCACTTAAAATTTAAATATTACAAAGGTGAATTACTATTTTAAATAAAACCAAAAGAAATTAATTCCACTTTATGAGTAAACACAAAGTAAGGGTCGATTTACGTTTAAATTGGTGAATTTAATTAGAAATTATGCATTTGACATATTATACGCATGCGTGCAAAGTATTTCGCACGTTTATTGATGTAGGTAATAAATTTCAAGGTGCTTTGACATATTTGAATGTAAGCCGAATTTAATTGAGCAATAATATTAGTTGACACTAGTAGTGCAAATTCCATACAATTTGCAATACTTTTATTTTCAAACTCAAATACTTTAGATCCGTGACTCCTATTGCCGTCCAAGCTTTATCGCCACCAAAAGTAAGCAGGGAAAACAATATAAAGCATTTTTTCTGTTACATCCACAAATCTATTCGTTTTTTGAATAAATATATCTATTAAATTTAGTTGTATTTTTCCTCTACTAACACCAATTTTTTTAATAGTGATATTTGGGAATAACCTAGGTACCTTTAGGTTTTAATTCTATCTATTCTTTATATGAATATTTACATTAATTAATTAAATTTACAGTGATTGAATTGGACACCACCTGCATAGTTCTCCGCTTATATAGGGTGGTCTTTAAGTAATTGTACATAGACGTACAGTACAATCATCACTTCAAAATATTTCGATTTAAACCAACTAGCCTTAATAAAATGTTGATAATAAGGCTTTTTGTTGCTTTTTGACATATATGCACAAAAATTTGAGGTTGAGGATTTTTGGATATGAGAAATTATAATTCTTTACCTATTTCAATGTATTTTGTAGAGGGCGCCACATAGGCCACGTATGCGGCATACATGTACGCAAAACTTTTTTGTCTTTTACATTAACGCTACTTTTGTGAAAAATAATTAAAGCAACATCATTAAAACAAAAAAAAGGTACATCTGATAGTATCCCCAAATTTTGGAGGTTTTAAAAATAATCACATTTCATTGATTAATCACATGATTATTATTTAATGAAATTACGCTCTTAAAATGTAGTGCGATAATTATTTTTTTCCACTCCTGTTTTATAATATACTTATTAAAATACTAAAATCTGTATCATGTTGATATTCATTATGATACAAATTTTTATTATGATACAGATTTTTAAGCCAGTAGGAATGCGACATTCACACAATATACAGGGTGGCGCACCGAAAACGAAACAGATGCATTTACTGGCAGATGATTCCTTTTTAAAAAAATCCCTCGGACCCGTCGATTTTGTTTTCGAGGGGGACACAAAATTGGCATAAAATCACAGTAACATTTGCAGCCCCCTAAGCGGGGGTGGCACCATCCCTAAAATCTTAAATGGAAAGGGGGGTCGAATGATCCATCATTTAAAAGGTCTTTCAACTCCCTTTACAATGTTTTATTATAAAGGGAGTTGAAAGACCTTTTAAATGATGGATCATTCGACCCCCCTTTCCATTTAAGATTTTAGGGATGGTGCCACCCCCGCTTAGGGGGCTGCAAATGTTACTGTGATTTTATGCCAATTTTGTGTCCCCCTCGAAAACAAAATCGACGGGTCCGAGGGATTTTTTTAAAAAGGAATCATCTGCCAGTAAATGCATCTGTTTCGTTTTCGGTGCGCCACCCTGTATAATATAGTCATGGATACCTGGTTGACATTTCTGAAATTAATTATATTAGGTCTGTTCCCTGCAATAAAAGTGTAGCACTGAGCTATACGATTCTATTTATTTTAATTATGTTTTAATGCTTGTTGCAGTATACAAATGCAATATACATTGATAGTCCCAAATGTAGCAATTTTACACGCATTTTTTCACAGATAGACCTAAATTTTCCAAAATTAAATAGGTCAGTGTTACACTTTCATTGTAGGCGAACAGACCTATTAACTGACACTTAATTTGACAGCTGTCAAATATTTGTTGAAGTTCCTTTCATTGTTTTTGTTTTTTATGATAAATGATAATTATTTATTAAATAATTCTTATTAATCTGAGTAGAAAAAATATTGTATGCAACTTTCATGTAAGTAATGGCCATTAATACACTCACATATTATATACGAAACTCGCCTTCGGCTCGTTTCGTATCCTACAACATGCTCGTGTCTTGGCTATCATTACATGATCGTTGCATAAAATACTATTTTAGTATCTATTAAGATGAACAGTATTAGGGTATAGTAGCAGTTAACATGAAAAATATGTTTGATAGTTTTAATATTTCAAAATATTAATTATCGTACACACAACTACATTTTTCGAAATTAATTTCATTAAATAATAATCATGTAGTTAATCACTAAAATGTGATTATCTCTAAAGCCTTTAGGATTTGGGGATTCTAGCAGATCTACCTTTTTTTTGTTGTAGTGATGTGGCTTTAATAATTTTTCACAAAAGTGGCGCTAATGTAAAAATAAAATAAGCTTTGCGTACATTTATGGCGCATGTATGTATGTATGTATATTTGGGGTAACATTCACTGAGACCTAAAAGATCTATTGTGCCCCCTTACTTCTACTTAGATTCTGAGGAGAGTCTCTGAAACTAGTAGCTCCTTTAGTCCTATTTCCTGGAATTTATGGCGCATACGCGGCATATGTGGCGCCCTCTACATCGAAATAGGTGCAAAATTATGATTTCTCATATCCAAAAACCCCCAAAATCAAATTTTTTGCATATACGTCAAAAGGCGTTAAAGTTATTGTAAAAAACGAGAATTAAAATATCGCATTTGACACCCTGTATCTCTCTTAATATCAACATTTTATTTAGGCTAGTTGATTTAAATCGCAATATTTAGAAGTGAAGATTGTAAGTACTACGACGTAAATGCTTAAACCAAAAAATGGCGAAAAAAAAAATAGATTACTCCGACGGTATGTATACCACGCTGCTCTGAAGTAAATGCAGCGAAATATCTTGAAAAAATCACGGAGAGCATGAGCAGAGCATGTTCGTATGGCCCAGCTATGTCAACGATCACGCGACATAAGTTAGTTATTTCAATGGAGGACTTTACTTACGCTTTTGGTTTTATTATTGAAGCTGTGGCTAGCGTTCGCAGTTTTTTTATCATCATGACATTACGAATGCCTTACAAACTATATTATAAATTTTATTTGATAATCTAGATAATTAGATTAAATAAAGGTTTTGGTTGGGTTAGGGTGTTTTGGATAGTTAAAATCAAAAACTATATAGAAAAACTATTGTGAATAATCATTAAAACTACAGAAATGAGACGAAAGAGTAGAATTAGATTATCACCAAAATAGCAAGTTTCATTCACAATATTCACATTGACTTTGGTAAAATTGTGTGGAAATTGGCCAGGGCTGCTATTTTCTAGCTTCTGCGAAAATTTTCGTATACGAATGCTTGTATACAGAATTTTTTTCGTATGGCAAGAGCTTTTGGTATTTTGGAATCTAGCTATGCGAAAACCAATTCGTCTCGCACAGCTGTCTTCGCATGACTTAAGCCGGCAACGCTGTGTAAACGCATATCTACCACAACTCCAACAAGAAAACGACTACGTTAGCTAAATCATTTATATCAAATTTATCTGTTTGTCAGGTTAATAATACTAATAATCTACGAGTTTGTTTTTTTCTTGAAGAGTTGTTGCACAGGTATTTTCTGTCAGTCAGTTTGCAAAAACTTTTTAATAACCATAATCGAAAAAGAAAAGAACGGGAATAGTATATTACGTAACGAGTGCGGAAAGTGACATTTTTCACAAGAGTGGGAAGTATTGTCTCACTCGGCTTGCGCTCAATTAGAAACAGAATATCAGAAATTCAACTGTTTTTGCTACATAAATATTGCGAATCAGAATTAATTATTTATTTGAATCATAGTAAAATTAAAACTAAAATCATTATATGGACAAATCAACTTAGGAAATACGCATTTGACATACATAAATTTGCGGGGTGAATAGAAAAGCATTTCAACATTCAATTTTTTAACCGTACACGTACGAATAAGTTTTTTTTCCGTAAGCGTATGAATAAAGGCCACTTTCCATAGAACTAGACAGTGCAATATATGTCACTTGCCTATGTGATCGTAGGAAAATATCATTATGTAACATCTTTAGTCACGTTTTTGACACTTGTTACTTAATATACCTACTATTATTATTTAAGATATCACACACTAATATATAAAGACCACTTGTCATTTCTTACTATTACTTTACTCTCGACTTTACCTCTGTTTCTGGCGTTTCTGCAGATTTCAAAGTCATTTTTGAATGAAAACTTTTTAAATTTTATATGTACCCCCTAGTTACCAATCAACGTTATATACGGACCATAGTCATGGTAAGTATAAATAATTTATATGCTGTCTAAAAGACAATTTAACAGTAGAGGCTGTAAAGTTCATTCATAAGAGTATGTTGAACATATTATTTGATGATTTAAAAAAATTGAGTATGTATTAAGTATTGAATATTTAAAAGTTCATTGGTATTGTATAATATGAGGTAATGATTTGATTCAATTAAGTGTTTTGCATAATTTCACTTATCCGGATTTTTATTTCTAAAGCAACTGAAATACATAATTTGTTCACCTTATTCCAAGATTTCTTTGTGTTTCACCGATATGAACTACATTAAAATAAGAACATTTGATATTATATACCTATACCTGATTTTTGTAACCATGTTATTGTTGTATTGTTGTCGATGAAGTATTTTTATAGAATGACCAAACTCATTTGAAACAGATTGATCATTCTGTATAATTATATATTCAATCATGGTTAATTTAGCATGTTGTTTCAAAATATTATTGATTTTTCTTATACGTAAACTTGTTTTTCATAAATATAAATCTTCTATTTGAAATATTCTATTTATTCTATTTAAAAAAATTAATTAATATCTTATTAATTGGAAAAAGCAGTTAGGTTAATTTTTATTATTATTATAGTTTGTTCCAAAATATTTTTCTAATAAACAGTGATTTTATATGTTTAACACTCTGTGTATCCAAAACTATCAATAGGATGACTCAGCTCCTGGAAACCTTCGGTTAGAGAGAGGGTCGATATACTATCACCAGATAAAATTGAAAAAGCATTAAATAAAATCAATAAATAAAAAATTCCGCAACAGAAGCATATATATATTACTCAATCGTTATTTATTGTTTTTATTAAATAATTTTGGAAAGATTCCACGTCGAGGGTTTAAACAATTAATCGCTAGAAAACTAAACTGATTAGCTTTTGCGAGTTTTAGAGGAAAATCGTAATGAATTTGGGAATTTATAATATAGAAATACGTACTACGAGTGCATTTATAACTTATAACAGAATCTGTTGTAGCCAGTATTGCTAACAATTCGGAAACATTAAAAAATACTAACTAATTTTAACATAATTAAATATATACTTGATAAAATCATCTACTGACGTCAAAATAAAAAAGAGCATATTGTTGTCACTTAAAAATTTTTGATTTAGTTTCCGCGTTACGAATTTTTGGAATACCTATACGTCTTGTCAATCACAAGTTAGGTAAAAAGGGTTAAAATACTTTGGGAGACGTACAGTATACACACAATTGGTTTCTGTTACTTTCTACCTATTTATACCTTATACTAACACATAATAGAGTTTTGTACGTATTCTGATCACTTTTGCAAAGTGCAAATCTTGTGCAATACTACAAAAGAAATTTGAGGTTAATTTTAAAAGCAATTTACTAAAGTAGCGATATTTAGGAACCGATGCACGGATATATAATATCTATCTATTCGTTTAAACTATCGACGGTCATAGCAAACATATTATGTAATTTTTTTTGCTAAAAAAAAGCAAACGCAATTTAGATACCTTAATCAATATTTATAAATTCATTTAACTATAAAACAAAATTTCTACTACTATAAGTAAGAATTATAATAACCTTAACAATAATTGTTTTCATTTTCTGTCAATCTTAAACAATAAAAAATTTTTGTTCAATTTATACTGGGCAGATTCCAAAAGTTTACTTCGATTTAAATATTCGAATCCAGTTAAAGTTATGTAGGTATATGTATATTAAAACAGTATTCAGTGTACAAAAATATTAATACACGCACAGTAGATATGAAAAAACGTACCTACCTTACTATATCAATTTCACAGACATACACACAAAATACAAAAAATATAACTTTTCAAAATTAATAGCACATAAAACTTTACGCGAGGTTTTTTTATATGATTTATTAACAATTCACTCATACTTCGAACATAACTAACACATGACTACATGTACATGAGAGGGTACGAAAGATTCCACGAGACATTAGCCCCTCCATGCTTTGCGTCAGTGACATTTATCCCTCCTATACTATCACCAAAAACCACCCACCCCTAATCAAGGGCGCTACTAATAGCGTTGATTGAGGATTTGGGAAGATACGCAACCTTACGAGCCAAAATGTAGCGCGAAAAGTGCCCGAGAATGGGATGGCGACACTATCGTCGAGCCCGAGAATTTTGTCAGGCGAGCTGTGATCAGTAGACAGGGTAGTTTTTGAACGTTCACTTCGATATTTATAATCGGTTTTGCATTTGTTTGAGTCGGCAGTTGATCGGTACCAGCAGTATAAGTATTTTTTATTTTTGAATTTCGTTGTGCTTCTTAAATTTATTGAATTATGGAGATGAAAAAACAAAATACCTGTTGTTATAGGGGATGTTGTAATAAAAAGAAAAATAAAGACAATATAATCAGTTTTTTTAAATTCCCAGTGTCTAAATCAAATTTAATTTCTGAGTGGATACAGAACTGTGGAAATATGGATCTTTTTATGATGGAGGAGACATCGCTAAAAAATCTTCGTGTATGCGAAAATCATTTTTCAAAAAATGATGTTTACCTCAGTGGCAAAAGAAAATTACTAAGAAAAGATGCAGTACCCGTTTCTTGGAAAGGTATGTAGGTTAATTATATTTTTGTCTGCTAATTTTGACTTAAATTAAATGAAAGTTATTAAATAATTAGATATCAATTAATAGGCATGATGACTGATTTTGAAAAACTGCTCTACGATGTTTGTTCGCATAAGTTTAATTTAATATTTCTAGTATGCGGACGTCACTTTTACACAATGACAATGAGATAATTATTGTTGTTGTTCATCGATATATTCTGTCGTTAATTTATCTTGCCAAAAAACACTCGAGCTTTTCTTTTATCCAGATAAATTTCTCTTCAACTCAAAGTTTTGCCAATCACTAAATTTGCTGGAAAAATTGACATTAGATAAAATTATTGATTGGCTAAACTGTTTCGTTGCAAAGAGAAATTTATCCAATAAAAAAAGAGCTCTTGTGTTTTTACTGTTGATAAATTAACTTCAATGTTAAAATGTCATATACCTGGAAATGTTATTGTCACTTTGACATCGATAAAAAAGGTGCATCCTTTTTTATCGCGATAAAAACCTCTCTTCCTCAATATCTAGTAAACGTACGTCACTTTTACACAATGACAATGAGATAATTATTGATGTTGTTTATCGATATAATTATTCTGTCGTTAATTTATCTTGCCAAAAAACACTCGAGCTTTTCTTTTATCCAGATAAATTTCTCTTCAACTCAAAATTTTGTCAATCACTAAATTTGCTCGAAAAACTGACATTAGATAAAATCGCTCCACCTTCGGTGTCGCAATTTTATCATGTCAGTTTTTCTCGTAAAATAAGTGATTGGCAAAACTGTTTCGTTGCAACGAGAAATTTATCCGATAAAAAAAAAGCTCTTGTGTTTTTACTGTTGATAAATGCACTTGTGGTTTTTTCACTTATGCATTTGTTTATCAATTATCGTAGTGCTGGTTACCAAAATAGATAATTTGAATTTCTAAATACAAACAATGAGCTCATTCATTGAATTGTCCTGCCGAATTACACTCGATGTTTGTATTGATATCGAGTAAATTTGTGTTGTTCAACTTCTAAACTGTTTCCTTTAGCAATTTGACTCCAAAAACTGTCAACCTAAAAACACTCCACCTTCGGTGTCGCGTTTTTAATAGTTGACAGTTTTTCTCGTCTAATTGCTAGGCAACAGTTTCTCATTAAACAATCCAAATTTACCCGATAAAATACAAACCTCTTGTGCAATTATAAGTGAAAATAATACCCTGGCAATAGTGATTTTCATCATGCCTGTTCATAATTTTCTGTTAGGTTAGATTAAAATACTTAAGTGTTATACTTTTTTATTGAATAGGCAAAATTTTTTTTCCAGTCACTGAAAATATTCCTGGTACTTCTCAAATGCAAGAGGATACTTCGCAGTTCCTCCCAATCGCACGCAGAGGTAGGAAATGCATAAAATTTAGCAATCAACGATGATGTTTCTAATAAATTCCACAATGAGTATATTAAAAAACATATTAATATTGACAATAGTTTCGATACTGACAGAATGTAACTTCTGTCATTCTGACGATGATATATCAATGACAAAACACTTGTCAATATCAATATTTTTACAATGAAATAAACTATAAACGTTTAGCTAAAACAGTAGCTTTATCAAACAAGTGAAGGTGTAGTGAACATTTTCTCAATTTTTGATTTATTTATTTATACGAAATTTCAAGGATATTGCAAGGATATTTACAAAAATATTGAAAAAAGAATGGTTGATTTTATTTGGTGATTAAGGAGATTACCTGAATTTTTTGAATTCAATCTATTAGAAGCTATTGAGATTAATAAAAATAAATATTCAAGTAATCTTCTTAACGACCAAATAGATATCAATCTCTCTCACTTATTAACCTTATTTATCTAGAAAATAGTTCGGGAATTATTGTTGTGAGTAAATTTCCAGGTAAACTTATTCAATAATTTTATTAATATTCGCAGAATTCCGTGTTTAGGTAAAGTCCGTCCGGAAATATAAGAACCAAACTTATTGTTAAAGATTATTTATGACCTCATAACTCAGCAGGTCCCTTTCTGTTAAAATCAATATACCAATAACTATAGTTGTTTTTGAAGATTTAATACTTAGTTATAATTATAGGTATATATTGATTTTTATAGAAACGGTACTGCTTTATACCTGAATCATGAATAATCTTGTATAGGTTGTTTACAATAAGTTACATCTTAATTGGAGATTATAAAGTTGGGATATTATATTTCCGGATGCACTATACTTTTTGCACTTTATTTCCATGTAAACATTTTCTAATACTCTTGTTAAATTCCTAAAATTCCGTATGTATTTATTCACTGTATAAATTAAATCTTTTTCATTATCCCTCGTTCCATGAAGCTACTGTTTTAGCGAAACGCGTCACAAGTTTAAAGTGAACATAAGTTCAAATAATAATATGATGAAGATTGAAACCAATTAAATTGTTTTATTGCATCGTTCAGTATGGATCTTCATCAAGTAAAATTTTCCTAATTTTTTCAATATAGTGGAATTAATTATTAACAGTTCCATTCATAACAGAAATAATTTTATATTTCAGAAGGGCACTTGAAAACATATTCTAGAAAAAGGCCCCATGAAGATGACATAGAGGTTGACCAGCTTGTAGAATTTATTGATTACAGTCCAAGTTGCAAGAGCCCAAGTACTGAGGCAGCGCCAAAAAATACAATAGAATTTGCAGATACTCCATCTTCAACTAAATCTGAGGTGAAAAAAACCCCTTTCTCTTAAAAATCCCACCTCATTGAATCACTTAAAATTTGGACTTGATTATTTTAATTCAATTGAGATTTTTGAAAATGATATCAAAAGAAATAATATCCACTGTATTAACGGTTTCATTTGGACACTTAATTCAGTTCTTGGTTTATTTGAACATTTGAGAAATACCTTCAACTGTAATTATATGATAACTAGCCATCTGAATCAGGATCCATTAGAAAATCTATTTTCTGTAATTAGGAATAGGTGTGGATACAATGCAAAACCAAGTGTCCAACAATTTCGAATATCTTTGCAGTGCAACATAAACATTAGATTACAAAAAGCATTAGATAGTGGAAATTGCGAAGAAGATTTGCAAGAGTTTTTAGAATTAGACGACAATCAGTCAAATAAAACTGACCTTCCAGTCATGGAAGCTAATAACTATGCAACTAATTCTTCGGAAAATATATTATCGCAAACTGATATCAGCGGCTTTATTTCTACTGATTTGGACATTCTTAATGAGACTAACAAAATTATTAATTTAGAAACTTGTTCTAATGTTTATGTTGCCGGATATTTCGCCAAAATGTTGGTAGAAAAAACAAAATGTGAAAACGATTGTTATAATTTTTTAATTAAAGATCAAATTGATATAAATGACAAGAAAGAAATTTTGTTAATTAATAAAAGCTTTGCTACAAAAAATAACGTATCTTCTCTTAAGAACCCGACAAACAGTTTTGTGAGTCTATGCCAAAAAATGATAAAATCTTTTAATGAAATTTACCAGATATTAAAAGTTAGTGATAATCTAAACTATTAGAAATAATTCACTTACATAAGACAAACTTATGTCCTCTGCATATCGAAAAATATTTAAAATTATTAATTAAGACTATGATTTATAACAACTTGAAATGGGAAAGTCAAAATCTGAAATCAAATTTAATGAAAACTGGTAAACCTCACCGAAAGATATGTATTTTATCTAAAAAAACAAACACAAGTCAGCAGCATATGTAGATACTTTGTAGATATTTTGGTTTTGGATACTTTTCTTTGGTAACGTTGCAACAGTATTTAGATATAAGATATTTTATTTGTACTACTTGTATTTCTAGTTGATACTTTTTTTATTTCAAATTGTAAATATGTAGGTATTTATAAATCTTTACTTAATTATTTTTCTTGGGCATGGTTGATATTTGAAACGTATACATTGTATCCCTGTTTTTGTATGATTTCATTTTGATCATATTTATTGTACCTACCGAAGTAAATTTCCTTTATTCCAGTATTTTCGACTTAATAGATAAGTATTATGTTAAGTTAATCAAGATAGGCATACTAATAATAATAATAATAATAATTAAATAAAGATAATACTAATATATGAACAGATTTTTGTTTTATTTACTTTTTAAGGTGGTAGGTACCTACTTTACTCCTTCTACCATTTGCATTAGATGAAACAGTTGATTGAACGGTAAAATGTTATTTTTCAGCGGATATACATGAATTCATTTCATAATACTGGAAATTATGATTTGGTGTTTAGTGCGATTTTTACATACGGTTTTCATACATAAATCGACGACAAATAGTTCCTTCAAACATTATCCTAACGTCATTATCTCAATAAACGCTAAGCGCCGAGTACGAATCCCGTATTGTTGCCCATTTCATAGAAATTAATACTTATTTATTCATTTTAAACCTTCTGTTATGCTGCATCTGGCGAGACGTGAGATAAAATGAGAGTTTCCTTGTTGGGCCACCAGAGGCTCCACCTTACAAATGTCGTGACTAGGGCCAGGGGTCAATCGGCGTAAGGAGAATGAAAAACGTCGTCTGCTACAAATAAATGTATTGCATTGCGTATCTTCCCAAATCCTCAATCAACGCTAATAGCTTTTTCTAGGTGAGATACCAATTTAAAATTGTTATCGTCAACACTTTTCATCTTTTCAGTATTCTTCATCCACGTATTGTCATAATTTTGAAGAAAAAAATTGTGGGGTTTCAGGATATTACGTGCCTTACCTATATGTTAAGCCGAATGTGTCACCATAAACAACTAGGAACAAAACTCATAATTCATTTAAACTATTTACCATAATCATGGATTTATTAAATTTTACTGGTTTGCAATGAAATCATTAAAAAAACTATCATGAATATGAAGAATTTAATGCACTGAACCTTTTCGTTTTTGCTATAAGATTACAGATTTTGTGACGTTTTTTTACATTATTTGAAAATTTTTGAATATGCGCCATATTAAATAAACAAAGCCGAATGTAAAAAAATTATAAATTATTTTGTCAAAGAATTTTTGATAATTTTAACATTTTACATGTGCTTCTTTAAGTATTATTGTTTTTATTTTTACTAAAATGACTATTTGAATGTATTTTTTGCAAACGTTAAAAATATTCTTCCAAAAGTTTAGTTTGAAGAGCTAATGAAATAAAACGATGCTTCTATCTTAAAGATCTATTCAAAATTAACATACCCCTTCGGCGGTGGCCTAGCGGTCACCCCAAAACAATAAGCAAAGCGACGTTGCCACTTTGCGTACAAAATAATAAATATTCTTACAAACATAAAATGAAACTGAGGCGTGTAAACATGCCGCCCGCCTTGAAACACTTGGTTTTCAACAAAATAGAAAGTTTAAGAGTCTACAGGTAAAGGGCAAATTTTTGTAAACGGTCTTTTTATATGCCCACAATCAGTTTTTATCAAAGCAACACGAGCGACACTACCAAGAAACACTTTAACTACTTTACCCATTTTCCACTTCATGGGTAGCGGATTATCATCTTTAACAAGTACTATCGCGCCCGGTTTCAAACTATCACCATTACGGAGATTGAGGCGGTATAACGTGCCAATCCACATCTTCATTGCATAACCCGTTAGTTAAGGTAACCCCATTGTCTTTAATAAATCGTCCCAAATCTTTCAATTCTGAACACGCCCCTACAAAATTACTACCATTGTCAGAAAATACAGTGGAAGGTTTACCTCTACGAGCAGAAAACCGCCTTAAAGATATCAAAAAAGCTTGCGTGGTAAGATCGGTAACCAATTCTAAATGCACCGCCTTGGTTAGAAAACAAACATAAAGAGCGACATAAGCCTTTGATAATTTAGCTCCCCTTCCGGTTCGGGATTTAATGAGAAAAGGCCCGGCATAGTCTACTCCTATTAGATCGAAGGGATGCTTTGGAACCAAGCGATGTTCAGGTAAATTTCCCATTATGGGTGTTAAAGCTTTAGGATTATATCTACTACATTTTACACAATCATGAACAATTCTTTTACATAAGTTTCGTCCCGAAATCGGCCAGTAACTCTCTCTAATGGACGCAAGCAAATGCTGTGGCCCACAATGATACAACTTTATGTGCTCATATCTTAAGATCAATTTAGTGAGATGATGGTTATGTGGAAGAATCAAAGGGTGCTTCTTTTCAAATTCAAATTTAGCATTTGATAATCTCCCACCAACTCGTAACAATCCAAACTGGTCAATAAATGGGTTTAAGCTTAAAATTTTACATGATTTAAGTTTTTGATTCTGTATTTGATTTATTTCATTTTTGAAAACGTCTTGCTGCACATGTTTTATTGTTAGTTTGAATGAATGGTCAATTTCATCTTTTAATAATGGGCCGTTCTTGCGCTCGAAAGGTCTTTTACAATTGTGTACAAACCGACGCAACAACGCGACAATTCTTTTCAACTTTATAAGTGTAGAAAACCTGTGAAATATGTCATTTTCACCAAGTCCAGTAACCGTGTTGCAACTAGTTTTTAATTTCCGAAGATCAGGTATAGCAACCTTTTGTTGCGGATTCTTTGGCCATTCCGACTGATCCAAATGCAAAAACTTGGATCCATGCCACCACACATCTAAGCTATTTATTTCGGTGCATTTAACCCCACGTGATAAATAATCAGCTGGATTAGCCTCAGTTGGAACGTGCCTCCAAACGTCATGATTGGTATGAGCTTGTATTTCTGAGACCCTGTTACCCACAAACGTTTTTAATTTATTTGGTGGTGTTTTTACCCACCCCAATACAATAGTGGAGTCAGTCCATTCAATTCCAAGTCTTAATGCCGTCGACACCTTCTCCGCTAACCTAGCAGCAACCACTGCACCACAAAGCTCCAGTCGTGGCAATGTTACTGACTGCAAAGGTGCAACCTTTGCCTTTGATGCCACTAGGTGTACATAAATATCTTTATTGGCATCAACGGATTTAAGATAAATACATGAACCGTATGCCTTTTCAGAACTGTCTGAAAAGCAGTGCATTTCTATATATATCGGGTTTTTGCATACAACGTGACGCTCAATCCTTACATCATTTAGCGATACAACTTCAAGCATAAATTCTGACCAAACAGACGCGAAATGTTTCGGAACTTGATCGTCCCATGCCAATTTTTCCAACCAAAGACTTTGCAATAGCATTTTTATTACAATAATACAAGGGCTAATTAACCCTAAGGGATCAAAAATTTTGGAACTATTTGACATTACCCTTTTTGTAACGGCTTTACTAGGCGCAATGTTCTTGACGTTAAACATTAATTTATCTTGGGCGGGACACCAAGTGAGTCCAAGAATCTTTTTACCGTCACTTTCCCCTAAATGAATAATTTTGGTTAATCGATCACTATTAGGTATACCGTCCAAAATAATAGGTTCGTTTGAAACACATTTTCTCAAAATAAAACAACCTGATTTAAGTGCATTGAAAACTAATTCGGTTATACGTTTCGCATCATCGACATTATCCGCTCCTGTCGCCAAAAAAGAGGCTGGAGTGGTTCCGTATGTTACAGTGTTTAATACGTAAGTGTCAATGGATTCATTGGTATTGAATCGCCATAAAATTTTCTGCAACAATCTGTCCTGTTCCTCAACCAGTACGGATCTGTACATTTTGGTGCAATCAGCAGCGATGACAATGCCGTGCTGCCTGAACCTAGTTAAAATCGAGATCAAATCCTGCTGGATAGTTGGTCCAGTCATTAGAATATTGTTCAACGAAAATCCTGTGTTACTTGGAAGCGATGCGTCGAAAACTACCCTTAATGAAGTGGTTATGGCTTCTTCTCTGTAGACTCCATGATGACTCATATAATAACATGAAGCTGCCTCGCTGTCTGAAATAGTTACCTTGGACATATGACCTAACTGTATATATTCCTCGATAAACTCACAATATAATCGTTTATAATCGCTATTAGCATTGAGCCTACGTTCAAGACTTATAAACCTCTTTTTTGCTTCATTAAATGAACTACCCAATTTTGATACTTCCAATCTGCCTTCTGTGGTCCAGCGACTCACAGTTGCATAGTATATGCAGAGCTGTTTCGGTATACTTCCAATCTTACTGGAAGCTTTACTACGAAAGCGCCTTCATGATTACGTTTGGTATTTTCAGTAAAATGTTTTTCGCAAGCCATTTCTTCTTCCGAATGGAACTTGGCATTAACGTCGCAATTATCTAATTCCCAGAATTTTCTTAAGTCATCCTGAATCTGTTGCTCCACCGTTATACCCAGATTGCAGCTCAATCCAGTTCTTTTTTTATCTCCACACAATGGTCCGGTAATAACCCATCCAAGTTTTGTTTTTTGTAATAATGGATTACTCCGGCCTAAAGTAACCCTTTCGTTGTCAATAATGTTCCAAAACAGATCAGCTCCAATCAGCATATCTACCTGTTGCGGTTTAAAAAACAAAGGATCTGCTAGTTTATTAGGAATAGACCATGTGTTGACATTTATTTCTGATATGGGTAAAGTACCCGTTATTTTTGGTACAATGAAACACGAAATTGCGGTTGAATAGTTATTGTTTTTTGAGTAAATTTTTGTGTTGCACTTGTAATTTATGGTTGACAAAGAACCATTTATACCGTTAAGTGGAATGTTGACATTTTCCTTGAACAATTTCAATTTATTAAACGCTTCCTCAGTTATAAAGCTTGACTGAGATCCGCTGTCTAAAAGTACACGAAGTGTTATTTTATTTTTAGAATTATCAAAAACTTCGACAAGTGCCGTAGAAAGCAAAACTTCGTTCACTGTACTACTAGCTGAATTATTATTTGTTACCCTCAAATTTACATTACATTTTCTTGAATTGCAAGACTATCATTATCATTTATAATATTTTCACTACTTGGTGATTTGTTCCTATGCAACAAAGTATGGTGTTTGGCATGGCATTTTTTGCACGTAGAGCGTCTGCAACCCTTGTTGAAATGACCTGGTCATAAACAATTTAAGCATAACCTTAACGAAATAATACTTTCGGCGCGTTTTTCGACCGGTATTTTAAGAAATTTTGGGCAACTCTGTATATAATGTTCGCTGTTGCAGAATACGCACTTGGAAATTTTATAATCCTATTGTTTGTATGTGTCATTGTCGTCTCTAACAACTAAACCCCTGGTGCTACTAGTAATTTTTTCAACTCTATTTTGTTCCAAGTTTTCTAAAAGTTCTGCTTTTGACAATAAAAATGCTTTGAGATCATCTAGTTTAGGAAAATTGATACCCCTAGATTTAAAAGATTCCCATTCCCTATTCGTAGATTTGTCCAATTTTGTACTAATAAGATAAACAATGGGTACATCCCACTCACTTACCGACAACCCAATCTGACTTAAAGCGCGTAAATTTTTTGTCAAGTCGTTTAAAATTCCACGAATAGCTTTTGGAGATTCTTTACTCATTGGCTCTATACTGAAAATATTTTTAATGTGATTATGTATTAACATTTTATTGTTATTATACCGTTTTCCCAATAATTCCCAGGCAATTTTGTAGTTATTCGCGGAAAATTCTATAGAAGATATAAGCTGAGCAGATTCACCCCTTAATGACACCCGTAAATAGTGAAAGCTTTGTATATCAGAAATAGATTTGTTACTGTGTATAAGAGACTCGAAAACATCCCTAAATTCTAACCAATTACGTAACGATCCATCAAACTCCGGTAAATTGATATCGGGCAATTTTACATTTTTCAACGTATCTATCAAAGACCCATTATGCGACCTAGAATGCTGAGAGCCATTTCTACTGTTTTTGTCTTCCAAATATTCGTTAACGTATTTTTTCGCAATAGATATGATATTGTAATATTTGTTTTCGAAATCTGCTCTCTCTTTATATTCCCTTTCTAACTCATCTTCTTCGCAAAGTACTTCGATGCGGTCCTGTATTTCTAGAAATTTTTGTAAAACCGTAACCTCCACTGTATTTAACCGATTTTCTAGTTCGATTCCTATGTTATCAATACCGGCATCCGTTATATTTCCTTCAACGAATTTAACAAAATTCGTTAAACTGGCCTTTATACCGCCTCTTTGCCTCTTTAGCGCGTCCATTATATTATTTGTTTTTTGTTTAATAAGAATATATGCATACACAAAGTAAAAGTATTGATTCAGAAATATGTACCTATACAAATTATCTCAATCGAAAATACTATTCACCTTTATAACTAAAAATATTTTTTCAACAACCAAATTTATATTTTCAAAATAAAAAAACTTTTTATACCTATAACGAAGCGATAATGAATTGGAAATTGGATAAACAAACAAAAGGGGCTATTCACTCGCATTCCACACTTTTTTCTACCTGCACGTGCTCAACTCTCAACCTTGAAGTCGACTCTCTGGCGATTTGACTTGCCGATTCCGTTTATGCTTCTTAAAAACTGTATTCTTCTATGCAATTAACTACTACTGTTTACAATCCGGCTCGAAGGACCATGTTTTTATTTTTACTAAAATGACTATTTGAATGTATTTTTTGCAAACGTTAAAAATATTCTTCCAAAAGTTTAGTTTGAAGAGCTAATGAAATAAAACGATGCTTCTATCTTAAAGATCTATTCAAAATTAACATACCCCTTCGGCGGTGGCCTAGCGGTCACCCCAAAACAATAAGCAAAGCGACGTTGCTACTTTGCGTACAAAATAATAAATATTCTTACAAACATAAAATGAAACTGAGGCGTGTAAACAATTATGACGTTATACATTATTGGCTAGATAATAATAGGTGTGTATAATGAAAGATCACATGACGCATATAAAGAGGACCTATAATTGAAGTAGTACAGGGAATGAAGCATTTTACCTGGCAATTTTTTCGTCCAGCATGGATTGACCTGAAATTTTAACAGAAGGTAGGTGGTAGCCCAAGGATCAAAATCTATATCGAACCGAAGGGCGCTAAAGCCTTGGGGGTGGTTGCCACCCCATATCGGGGGTTATTACATTTTAACCACAGGAATCGATTGAAAGTGATTCTTAGCATTTTTTTTGTAAAAAAAGTTATTCGCGATTGAAAGTAACGCTTTTTAGAGGGAAAATCGACGTTTTTGATATGTTTTTCGCGGATAACTCGAAAATTATGCATTTTATCAAAAAAACTGTGGAGAGCAGAATTGTAGCTTTTAAAAAAACAAACCCTTTTTTATAATTTTTCTAAAACTAATAGGAACCGAGATATGGCCCATGAATGATTAGCTTTTTTTCCCAAATGCAAAATGTGATTCAAAGTCAAATACCGGAAAAATGATGCATTTTATAACGAATTGAGAAGCCATAGCTTATAAAGAAAACTGAAGTGTAATTTTCTATTCTATCCCATTTATTGTTTAAATAATTCTATCATATATACTTAGTTTGTTTTTGTGATGAGTGATAACATTAACTGTATCAGCTCATATTTCATTTTTTTACCGCAAATGTTATTGGTGCCCAGTGAGTGAACTTGTTTGTTAAACAGTTTTTCTTAGGAAAATTATGAATAGGATACAGGCATAAATTTTGCTATTGGTGGGAATTGACGCTTTATCAGGTCTCCTAACACCTTGCATGCTTATTTAAAAAAAATATCAACTTTACTTTAAAAATCATAAAATTTGAAAGTTCGCCAAAACGCGTTTTACGCCATAAAGAGCAAGCAAGAAAGGCGAAAGGTCACTTTAAGAAAGACTATTTTTTAGTGAATGTCAATGTAATAGTGTTCCACTATTTTTTAGGTAAAAAATGAAAACACATGTATGGTTACGTTACGAAGGCATTTGCTTTATACTTCTTTTTGATTAATCACGTAGTCTGTTCGCTGAATCTTTTCCCATGTATGAAATGATTCACATACTACTTTTTGTATTACGTCTCTTTCCTACTCACAGAATCTTAACCCCCGAAATGAAACCGTTTGTTCCATTACAGCGTAATATAACAAACAGAGATAGCCATATGATGAATGTCGGCGATAGGTTAAACGCGAATCTGTACGTTGACGTCGTTGACAGACCAAAGACTTTGTTTACAACTACGACCTACGTGTTATTTAATGTATTGATGTATTGCGTTTGTATATTAATGATGACGCATGGGAAAAGATCCAACGAACCAACTGTATCTCAGTTACGTTACGTATACGGATAAGGATATGTGATCTATTTGAAGAACTGCTTCAGGTCCCTAATTATAGTTGTATTTTACGTATTTACTTTACTCATGGTATATATGCAAGATAGAACCAAGCATTTTAGTTTGCAATTCGAAAGGACAATATCAATTATTATAGACCAGTTTTGTGTTATCCATGTTTAGCATTGAATAGTAAATTTTTCAAAAAATGTGATTAACATAAATAAATAATTTACAAAATTTTCATAATATATAATATAGTCAATTATATGAAAGGTGTATTATAATATAGGTTTGTTTGAACAATTGCTAGAATCAGTTCGGAATTATAGAACGCATGCGAGTCTGCAAAGTACCTACTGTTCGCACAAACTCTGAAGTGATAATGAATTAACAGACTAACGAATAAGAACTGTTCTCTCTAGAGTAGGGAGGGTGAGTGTAGGTTCACAGCACTTAGGCCACGTGTGATCCATTGTACAACCTCCCGAGAAGTTATCCTCCTAGGACGTCCTAGGTTATCATCCATCCTGTCCTCCCCAGGAAGGTGGACTGGTCACTAGGAGACTTCTCCGTTATATCGGCGAACCTAATAAATTCTAGTTGTCGTTCATTTGGACGAACAAATCTTTAATCACTCTCGGGGGGGGGGGGGTAATTACCCTATTACCCCCCCCTTGTATCCGCGCCTGTGTTAAACGTAGGTTTTTCCTGGTCATCACCAAATATTTCTTCGGCGCCTGCTTCCCACGGTTGCCCAGGGTGATTCTAGCAGGACTGCATCCTTTGATTCCTTCCCATTTCTTAAGGGGCTGAGCATGGGTGTAACGTTTGGCATTATCTCTGCGAAGTGTGCACTGTTGCCGGGTAAAAGTGTTTAGTTTTACCTGACTTCGAAAAAAAGTCAACGATAAAAAGATAAAAATATCATTTGTACAAATTAATAGGCGCTTCTGGCAACAGCGGTCAAAATAGGGGCGCAATCAACATTCGGCCACTGGTTTCTGGAATTAAGTAAACGCCTTGATGACCGCGCACAATTATTCTTTCTCTTTCTTTCAAGCTTTTTTTAAATTTTTCTTTTACACTTGTGTAATTCGGCATACTTCGATAAGGATTTTCGCCATCTGTATATGTATGATGTATCAAACCCCCAAGCTACTACGTTCTTCAGTTCATAGAAAATATCAACAAAATTGAATGAGTTCAAGAGAAAATATATTTTTCCTACGATCAAAGTTGACTTTTGTACACTCAAATCTTACCGTAAAGTTGATGTTTTCCGTGATCTGTCATAACTTGACATTATTCGCGCGCTTAAGCAGAAAGTAACTAATTTTATAAAGGTATAGATAAAAGAGAGCTAGTAGTTATTTTAATATAAACTGTAGAATAAATAAATATTTCAGTTGATTTTCTAATATGTTAAAGCATCCAACAGTATTTTCCTTAAGAATTTAATGAGAAATAGGGATATCTAAAAAATATCTTACATTAATATAACAAGTGTTTCCTACGTACATAGGTACACGAAACTGCAATCTGGAAACTGATAACATTCTGATTAGTACAAACAATGGCAATAGGTGTAACGTTGTTATTATGTTAAACGTTAGCGTTTATTTTAATTAAAACTACGGATCATTTTTGGTTGTAGTTTTACCGAAACATATATTATATTTAATTGTAACTACTGACTTTAATAATTGTCACATTGACGGTTCAGCTCATCTAAGTGGTAGTGTAGTAGTAACCGTAACTATATAAATAACTATAAATATCTATGTTACATCTTCCCTTTCAACAGGAGACACACAAAGATAAACAAATTATAAATTGAGTTTTTAAGCGGTTATCACTGTTCGACCAGACCGGGTAACGTAGTTAGTACCTGGTTAGTACTATCAGGAATGATCGGTGTTCCTGTAGTCGGAACGACCTGATTGCTAACATTCGGATCTTCAACCGTCTTCTCGGTGGTTGACGGGATGATTTCAGCAGGCTCTGGAATTTCTGCATTGGTTTAATGTTTTGTAATTATTGGTTGTTTCGGGTTATTGCGTTGATTTCGTTGGCAAATTCCACACCGTTCTACGAAGTTGACAATGTCTTTGTGCATTCTTTGCCAATACAACAATTGCCTGGCGCGTTTCAAGCTACTTCGAATTTTAAAGTGGCCAGTGTGTATTTGCTTCAACATTTCTTCAATTTTTGACTTTGGTACAATAACCCTGTCATTTTTCATGATCAATCCATTATAAACTGAAAGTTCTTCTTTAAAATTGAAGTAGTGACGAATATTTCTGGGTAACTCTTTGATGTTTTCGGGCCAACCATGCATAATAAATGTTTTAAGAGTTTGTAGTTCTTCATCTTCTTCAGTAGCTCGAATAGTTCCAGTTTGTGCTGCATCTGACATGGCTAATGCTATCAGTATTTCAGTCTCATCGTCTTCATTCGCAAGTGTTTCTTGTGAATTATCACAGTCTTGACTTAAAGCATCTGCTATTGGAATATCACAGCCTTTTATGTATTTGACTTCTGGAGCATATTGTGTAACTTCCAGCATAATCTTTTGTAGTCTAGGAGGAGCAGTTGGTATTGGCTTCTTGAAAATCGTCTCCAACGGTTTATGATCTGTTTCGATGTATAACTTCTTGCCATAAACATATTCGTGGAATTTTTGACACCCGAATTTGATAGCAAGTGCTTCTTTTTCGATTTGTGGGTAGTTTTGTTGTGCAGATGTCAGCGCTCTTGAAGCATAGGCTACGGGCTGATTATCTTGCAATAAAACTGCACCTAAACAAGTGGAACTTGCATCAACTGACAAAGTAACATCTTTGTTAACATCATAAAATTTCAAAACTGGCGGTGTTGTTAACAACTTCTTGATTTTCTTCACTGCAGATTCTTGTTCAGGACCCCAATACCAATCAACTTCTTTTTTCAGCAATTCTCTTAACGGCTGTGTAATTTCAGATAGGTTTGGTATAAATTTAATCAGGTATGTTACCATACCCAATAATCTTTGGAGCTGCTTCTTATTTTCTGGAGTTTTCATTGATTTAATTGCGGCCGTTTTTTCAGGATCAATTTTGAGACCATTTTCTGTTATCACGTGTCCTAAAAAATTTACCTGATTCACCTCGAATTTACACTTTTCTGGATTTAATTTCAGTCCAGCATTTCTTATGGTCTTTAATACTTTTTCTTGAATACTACGCAGTTCTTCTTTGGTATTTGCATAAATTAATACATCGTCCATGGAGCATTCCACATTAGGTAAATTTTGTAGGAGATCAGTCATAACTTTCTGAAAGACTTCTGGTGCTGAAGCTAGTTCAAAAGGAAGTCTCTTGCAGCAATACCTGCCCCATGGTGTAGCAAACGTTAGGTATTTTTCAGTTCGTTTTGTAACTCTTATTTGCCAGAACCCTCTTTTACAATCCAGCAATGTGAAATATTTTGCACCGTTTAGTTTAGCTGCGATCTCTTCAGTGTTTTTAGTGGGAATCTTCTTCGTAATATGTTTTTGTTGACGTCGGTTGGATCAATGCATAGTCTGATTTTGTTTTTCTTCTTGACGATAACCATTGGACTGACAACTGGTGTTGGCTCACTTATTGGGGCGATTACACCCATTTTAACCATAGTATCCAATTCTTTCTTCACATCATCATAAAGTGCATGTGGAATTTTTCTTGGAGCTCTAATATTAAAAGTAGGATTCTCGATTAAATCAATGTCATACTCATAATTTTTCAAGCAACCAAGACCCTTGAACAGATTATGATTAGATTCAGTTGTAATGTTTTGAATGCGTTGGATTAAGCCCAGCTTAGAAGGGCTACGTATTAGCCCTTCGAAAACACAGATAATTGCGTTCACCAGAAGAAGGAAAAGGGAAGGACTTGGCCCTTTGACGCTTCAAGGTGAACCAATACGACTGTCGGATGAAGTAAAATATCTTGGGGTTATTCTAGACCCAGGCTTAACTTGGAACCGACATCTCCAGCACGTGATCAAGAAAGCGGAGGTGACCTTCATGGTTGCCAGACGTACTTACGGCATTAAATGGGGACTAAGACCCAGCATGGTACACTGGCTATACAAAATGGTTGTCATTCCCAGGATCACATATGCATCTTTGGTATGGTGGCCAAAGACCAGACAATCCTCTGCTATGCTAAAACTAAGCAAGGTCCAAAGACTTGCTTGCACTGGCATTACAGGGGCAATGAGGACTACTCCTACAGCGGCGCTGGAAACAATGCTAGACCTTCCTCCACTACATTATGTCATAATGTACGAAGCAAGGGCAGCACTAACCCGACTGGAAAAAGCACTAGACCATGATGTGGTACATGGGAGAGGACACACAGAGATAAGGCAGGTGGGAGATGACATTTTCAAAATGCCAACAGACCAAATGACTACCAAATATATCTTTCGCAAGAACTTCGAGATTGTCATCAAAGATCGAAAGGAGCTTGAGGAAGAGAACGCACCACCACTCAGTAGGGCGAATGAACTGATCTGGTATACAGACGGATCAAAAAATGAACTCGGCACCGGAGCGGGGATATACAGCAAGACGAGCAAATATGAAGGAATCGTCTCGCTAGGAAAATACGCCTCTGTATTCCAAGCAGAGGTTTATGCAATACTTGCGTGTGCAAGGGCTAACAGCATGAGAGCCTACCACAACAGGCAGATCAGGATCTACAGCGACAGCCAAGCCGCCCTTAAAGCACTTCAGAGCTATAAGGTGACATCTCGGCTAGTATGGGAATGCGGCGAAGAACTTAGAGGACTGGCGACTCGGAACAGTGTAACACTGGAGTGGGTACCAGGTCATAAAGGAATCGCAGGCAATGAAAAAGCTGACGAACTCGCTAGAGTAGGATCGTCAACTCTGATGAACGGACCCGAACCTGCTGTGGGCATCCCCAGATGCTTAACGAGGTCATGGTTGAAAGGGTGGTTGAAAGAACAACACAAGAAATACTGGAAGAATACGACTGGGCAAATACATGGGAAGAAATTCATAAAAGAACCATCAGAAAAAGTAGCGAAAGAACTGCTCTCAATGAGCAGGAACAAGCTGCGCACCATTACGGGGCTACTTACGGGACACTTTCCCACAAAGGAGCACCTAAACAAAATAGGGCTGTACAACGGAGACCTTACATGCAGAAGATGCAAAAAGGATACCGAAACAGCTCTGCATATACTATGCAACTGTGAGTCGCTGGACCACAGAAGGCAGAAACTGTATGGCAGAACCCAAATGACTCCAGAAGACTTCTACAATCAACCAGCAAAGAACCTGTATGAGCTAATACAGGGAACGGATTGGCTGAATAGGTTGTAGTCAGAACACTAGGAGTATCCACAATAAGCCCAGGAGGCTGAGGTGGTACCGGCGAAAGGACGGATCCAGGAAAAAAAAAAAAAAAAAAAAAAAAAAAAAAAGCCCAGCTTTGTTGCAGTTTTTCTTCCCAAGATTGATGGAACTTTTCTATCAACTATCTTGAAGTTAATGTTTGATGTTTGGTCTTTAATCTTACATTGTAGAGTAACTTCTCCCATAACATCAAGTTTATTCTCACCAAATCCGACGAGTCTTCTCACTTTAGAAGGTTTGAGGTCTTCATTCAAAGTTTTTATTATATTCCATGGAAGAACGTTACAGTCAGCACAAGAATCTAAGTAGATAGCGAATTTTCTGCCTTTGATTTCGACAATTTCAGTCCATCTTTCTTATTCAGCTTCTGTATTCACTGAATGGATGGAAAGTTCATGTTCTTCGTCGCTGCTTGATTCGTCTTGAATAACGTGCACATTTTTCTGTTTATTCTTGACGTTAGATTTGGATTTTGACCAGCAGTTTGATGAAAAATGTCCTTGTTTATGGCATTGTTCACACGTATTTTTGAATGCTGGGCCTTTTACGCCTATGCTTCGTGCCGCACCTTTTACAGTTGAATTCTTCCGTGTCTTTGCGATGATCAGTTTTAAATTTAGCTGCTCTACTTTCAGTCTTCACTTTATGCACCTCGGCTTCATCTTGCACCTTCATTTCAGCCAACTGCTTTGTAGCTTGTTCACTAGCTCTGCATATGGTCAAGCATCTGTTCAAAGTTAGATTTTCTTTTGCCAATAATTTTTCTCTAACCTTTTCAGAACGAATTCCTATGATCACCTTGTCCATTACGAGACTATCGTGAAGAACATCAAACTCACAAGTCTTCGCGAGATTTTTTATTTTCGTTAGAAATTCATCAAACGTTTCACCTTGCTCTTGACTGGCTTTATTGAATATGTATCGCTCAAAACATAAATTTGTTTTTGGTATGAAATGAGAGTTAAATTTTTTTTCAAGGTCGTAATATTCTTACTTTGCTCTACCGTTAGATTAAAGCTATTATAGACTGGAACAGCATCTGGGCCAATAACTGCCATAAATGTCGCTGCCTGGATCGCTGCTGCTTTTTTCTCTAACTGGGTTGCTATTGAATACCACTCGAATTGTTGGAGCCATTGTTTCCATGCTGTGGACAAGTTTTCGGCATTGAAGTTAAACGCTTTTGGGGGTCTTATTCCCGATACGCTCTCTTCTGACACCTTGTTAAACTTGAAGCCACGATTTCACCTGACACCATGTAACGTTGTTATTATGTTAAACGTTAGCGTTTATTTTAATTAAAACTACGGATCATTTTTGGTTGTAGTTTTACTAAAACTTATATTATATTTAATTGTAACTACTGACTTTAATAATTGTCACACTGACGGTTCAGCTCATCTAAGTGGTAGTGTAGTAACCGTAACTATATAAATAACTATAAATATCTATGTTACAATAGGTAGGCAACACAACATACTTACAAATCCAAATTAAAGTACGAAAATGAATAGTCTATTAATGAGTTAGTGCAGATCCAAAAAAATGTAGATATTCAGAAAAGGTGTTATAAACATATTTTGGGTAAAAAGCAGCAGCATTAAAGTCATCAACTACCTAATTCATTTTATTTTGGTGTGATCGTAGAATAAATCTTGTGTGTATTTCGAGCAGAAGGTCCTTTGGTAGTCTCGAAATATTGCTTTCTGTCTCGACTGCCAAAGTACTACTTTCTGCTCTTGATACACAAATAGCTATTTTTTGGTAACTGAATTTGTCAATGTTATTTTAATTAAGGTTTGTCACTACTGAAAATATCTATGTGATATCTATTTTTATTTAATTCTTATTGGCGACTATCTGAACTAACAAACCACGCATCTAACCATTCGAAAATTGTCAATATGTCAATATTATTTTAATTAAGGTTTGTCACTACTGAAAATATCTATGTGATATTTATTTTTATTTAATTCTTATTGGCCTTTCTCTATTTAAATTAATTATTTTTAAGATTGGCTCCTATTAGACACTTTTAGCTTGTCATAAGGTTTTACTACTTTGCTGCCTAGTTAAACAAATAACTATTGTCTGTTCTCATTTCATTTTTATTGACTGTTTTTGTGTTATTTTAGATATTTTATTGAGAGAAAAATGTAATTTAATGGTAACTTCTTACTAGCAGAGTTTTTTTCTCCTACTCCTACTAATACAATATTACGCGTATGCTGAAAATTTCCAAATTCCAAAAGCGCGCGTCTTGAGTGCTAGTTCTTACTGGTAGCCAAGGTAGGCGCTAGTGGTAACTTCGCTTAACATCTCTCTTGTATTTATTACTCTATGGCACGCATGTAGCCGGATGCAACGTGGATGTAACTCTGGACAAAGATTACAGAATATTTTTATTCTGTAATCTTTGCTCTGGATGTAACTTTGTAATTATCAAATATTGGAAGGAGTAGAGGCGGGGTTTCTTAGAGTGGTTCTGATTCCATCTGTTCAGCTATATACGAGTACTTGATATTTATTGGAGTAAATTTATAGAAATTTTTTGTTGGTTGACTATTTTGACCAGAGAATACATTAAATCCCTATGTTCCTTTTTCTATATCATGTATCTGTATATACTACTAATAGAGGCAACAAGCTAGCTCGGAAGCCGTCAGTATGTAGGAGAGAGATGTATAAAGTGATCTCTCTAATAGCATGTTATGCTATATATACACAGACAAAAACAGAAAAACCTCTGTTCGTATGTCTCTTTCTCTCAAACCGGACATTCCCACACGAACACTTACGGACATTCCCACTTACACGGCGCCCTATGGCTTGTTGTCTCTATATGTAGTATCTTTATGAGTGGAACGAGTGGAACGCCTTTGATGCGATGATTACGGTGAATCAGTCTTTTAAAATAAAAGTTCCACTCTAAAAAACAAAAATCAACTGCATAAAACACTATACGTAATAAAGCGTTGGTTCACAGTTGTTAGGTTAGGATATAAGCAGTGAAATATGTGGAAGTATCTGCAATTACTACTAACGGCATTACAGTGCTCATTAAATTATCAACTTTAGAAGTGACGGAGCTCTCTAGGTGGCAGCACCCTCGCGCTATTAGAGTGCCCAGACCCTGGGAGCAGAGTCGATAGCAGTTAGTAGTACTTGGGTGGGTGACCACTGGTAAACACAGTTGCAGTGCACGTACGCTTTTTGAACCCGTAGACTACTAGGGTGCACTGACCACCAAGGCGATTATACCAATGAGTACGAGATGTGGTATAAATAGGCCGTCTTTCAGAGGAGATCCATTGATGCTGGGAAGAGAAAGTTTGAAAACCATAAAAGTCCGTGTTAAATAAATGAGGATTATTATAAGGATTGAGGATTATAATAAATTATTATTATATTATAAAGCCGAATTTTATTCACGAAAAATTCGGTATAGAAGTATTTTAAGTGAATTAAAAATTTAAGAAAATATATGTCGACATAAATTGATGAATAAAGATATATTAATCGTTCTCAATGAAGGACATTTTGTAAAACCAATATAATAAATATACGAAAAAATATGTTCTTTTCTTCAACCATAAATTATGATTTATCATAAGTATTTTCTTGATACAGAAGATATTTTAGAAAAGTGCAGGTCCTTAAATTTCTCTGCACTTATAGGTAGCATACCTAAAAGTTTTTGATTATGTCATGCAGTTGTTTTACAACCTTCAAAAACCTTTGTGCAAATACCCGGGTAGTTCAAATTCATGTGTGTCCAGTGGCAATTTGCGTCTATCTATAATAACGTGATTTCTACTAACATTATTGGGACATCCCCCGTTCTATACCTGTGGCGCGGGGACATTTCCCCATTTTGCTCTGTGTAGCAGAAATTTAAGTTGGTATATTTCGCGACTCTTCCCTTTCTTGCCGTTGAAACCTTGAATATAAAGCACGAAATATACTACAAGATGGCGTTCATGCCGCAAAATGATATATTGGACATTCCCTCTTTTTAGCCTGTACCCAGACCTGTACCTACTCTTCACATGCTATCGAATAACACTGGTCTGCACATTTTTTATTTTGTTAGAACCGTTTTACACGTACGAGAATTATTGCGAAATTTACTCTGAAAATAATATTGGTAATTTTCATATGAATTTTGAAAACATTTCACTGCTCTACTGTTTTGACACATGATATAAGAATCATAAGAATTCATGCCATACGCCTGCGCAGTGAGATTGTTTTTGGGATAAGTTGTCATGGTTACGATTTACCATGATTTACATATTAACATTTCTAAACAATCAGCTATATTTGAACCGTTTATTTGATTCATTATTTATTTTATTAATTGAGATTTGCAGTTATGCCAAGGTTTTGGCTTTCCTAAATAAAGAATTAATGGTTGAAAACAACAACAATTAATGACACATGACGCCATTATTGTTTCTATCCTTTTTTTGGCTTCTGCGTCGATTCTCGCGCACTTTCTAGTTTATTGTCATAAAAATATATATTTTTACTCCGAAAACTTTGGCAATAATTCTTTGACGTGTAAGAACCGTTTTACACGTACGAGAATTATTGAGAAATATACTCTGAAAATTTTCATAAGAATAATTTTTGCTGTTTTACACGTCAAAGAATTTTTGCCAAAATTTTCGGAGTAAAAATATTGACATGTTCTATATTTTTAGAAAGTGCGTGAGAATCGACGCAGAAGCCAAAAATAGAATAAAAACAATAATGGCGTCAATGTGTCATTATTTGTTGTCGTTTTTTTCATTTAGGAAAGCCAAAACCTTGGCATAACCGCAAATCTCATTTAATAAAATAAATAATCAATCAAATAAACGGTTCTAATATAGCTGATTATTCAGAATTTCAATATGTAAATCGTAGCCATGACAACTTATCCCAAAAACAATCTCACTGTCGTAAGGCGTGAATTCTTATGAAATTTGTAGTGGTAAAAATATTATGTGTAAAACAGACAAGTAGTGAAATGTTTCCAAAATTCTTATGAAAATTACCAGAGTAGTTTTCAGAGTAAATTTCGCAATAATTCTCGTACGTGTAAAACGGTTCTTAGAGTAAAAATTATTCTTATGAAAATTTTCAGAGTAAATTTCGCAATAATTCTGGTACCTACGGGTAAAACGGTTCTTAGTACGAGTTTTTTCATGCATGGCAATATTAGATTTGGTGGTCCGGCGGGGAAAAGGGTATCAATAAGGAGTAAACAAAAAAAGATAATCAATAAATACTATAGCTTCAGGTTCTTATATATACTTCACGGTTCAAAATACAGAGTGATCCTTAAGTAATTGTACATTGAAGTACAGTACAATCTTCACTTTAAAATATTGCGATTTAAATCCACTGGACTTAATGTATATAGTTTATTTCTTAATATCTTACAGCACAGTAGCCTCATTAAATTGTAATTTTTGCCACGTATTAGCATGGTAGTCAGGCCTCACAACTGAGGGTGTTGCTGGTCACTCAGAGGGTCGTCTTATAGGAATAAAACAACTACCTGTAGCACTGGGATATGTTATATTTATCACTTAAACTTATTACTATACATTATACTAATTACTGATACGAATAATCTAATAATAATGAATGGTTATGCTAGTACGAATTTTTAAATAATAATAATGAATGCTAAAATACTCTCGTTTGTATATTTTATATCTCCGAGTCAAGTTCATAGTATGTAAATATAAATAATACTATTTATGTTTATTTCACGCTTTGAACTTGACTTCATATTGTGAGACCTTAATACTTTTAATGATTCATTGAAATTAGCTCAAGGGAATTCATGTCTTTTATTTAAATATTATTGTTAACTTATTATATTGACCAAAAGGCATCACAAAATATTCAAATAGAGAATTATCTTCTACAGAGTGATCCTAAGAATTTTACAAGTAAATACTAAAATTCTTATGCAAAACAAGGTGTCTGTATTGACATAAATGGTATTGGTTATCTGTACATCCCTGTTTCAGTTTAAAATACAATATGGTAATAAAACTGAACAATGCCACAGCTAAACGATACTTAAACATTGCGGCAGTGGCGGAGATTACGATATTAGTTCATTTTGCTTATTTACTTATTACAGTTGAAATGAAATTAAATTAATTGAAGAAAATATACTTTAATTCTCATAATTCAAATTTATTGTCAATGAATTGATGTATATTAGGTAAACATACCATTTTTACCCGACACCAAACGGTAAAAGGGCATATGATTATATACATATACAATATGTCTCAGTAAGTTGGAACCATATGGGAAACATTTTTATTATTAATTTTAGGAAAAAAATGTATTCCTCATAAAAAGTTCTGCATGTTCTAAAATCTATAATACAATCAACAGATACCAACTTTTTTCAGTCGTGTACGAGGTATGTCGAAAAATATGAATTTTACTCAAGAGTAAAGTACCTTTAAATTTGACAATATCGAAAAATGTTATTAAAAAAAAGTTTATAAGTTTATCAGTACCAAAAACTATGTTCAAATATGCATTTACATTCATTTATTTTGAAAAAATAGGTTTTGTGCTTGTTTACTATTGTTTCTATTTTTTCTTCACTACTTAACAGAGCCGCCATTTCTTGTATTTCATAAAAACTAACTAGCAATTTGACGTTTGCCGTCAGTGCATCCTAGATTAAAAATCGTTATGTACGCAAATTGCTAATATACAGAATTATCACTTTTAATTGCACAAGAGGTTTGTATTTTATCGGGTAAATTTGGATTGTTTAATGAGAAACTGTTTTTTTTTTTTTTCGAGTCTAATTGCTAAAGGAAACAGTTTAGAAGTTGAACAATCCAAATTTACCCGATATCAATACAAACATCGAGTGTAATTCGGCAAGACAATTCAATAAGTTGTTGACAAACATGTCAAATTATTTATCATGGTAACAAATGCATAAGTGAAAAAAACACAAGTGCATTTATCGCTGAAAAAGTTAAAGCTAACTTTTGCCGGTGTCAAAGTGACAATTACACTGAGGCATATGCGATTTTTTATACATGAGTTGAATTGTCATTGCTAATACAGAGAAGTGAGGAAAAATAACAGAAATTATTTTTTCATGGCAGATGAATAATATTAGATGTCTGACAATAGCTTTCAATTATAATCAACTTTTCATAATAACAATTGTCAATAATCTGAAAAATAAAGGTACTTTACTCTTGAGTAAAATTCATATTTTTTGACATACCTCGTACACGACTGGAAAAAATTGATATCTGTTGATAGTATTTCAGATTTTAGAACATGCAGAACTTTTTATAAGGAATACATTTTTTTCCTAAAATTAATAATAAAAAAGTTTCCCATATGGTTCCAACTTACTGAGACATATTGTATATACCATTTATAGGAAATATAAAATTCAATCTATAGTATCATTCACTTCGCTGGCCATACAAGAATTATCCGAAGACTAGTCGAGAGAGATTACATCGGTTCTATAGTTTGTTCTATGAGGTTATCTGAAACCCACATTTTCTCTTCCTCTTTAATTACATAATTCACAGCACCTCTCCAGTTTTCTTCAGTTATTGTGGTCAATGAGTACTTCATGAGTTCACGAACGTCTTTTATTTTAAATGTTTTATTATGTCTAGCTACATTACCTTTCATTTCGATTAACCAGTTTCTGATATCAACTTTTCTCCAAGAGATATAGATGGAAGATTATCTGTTAACATGAAATTTTAATTTTCGTTTTTTAGAATAACGCCTTTTGACGTAGGTATATGCCCAAAAATTTCAATTTGGGGGTTTTTGGATATGAGAAATCATAATTTTGTACCTATTCCGATGTATTCTGTAGAGAGCGCCACATACGTACGCGGCATAAATGTACGCAAAATTTTTTTGCCTTTTACATTAGCGCTTCTTTTGTGAAAAATGATTGAAGCCACATCATTACAACAAATAAAAGGTTTATTATCTGTTAGTATCCCCAAATCTCAACGGCTTTAGAGATAAATCACATTTTAGTGATTATCTCTAATAATTATTATTTAATGAAATTACGTTCAAAAAATGTTGTTGTTGTGTGTGTACGATAATCATTATTTTTAAATATTAAAAGTACCATACATATTTTTCATGTTCATAACTGCTACTATACCCTAATACTGTTCACTAAAAAAATAATTATCGTACACACTACATTTTTTAGAAGCTTTGAAAAAAAAATTGAACAATTTAATAATTTTAGATATTTCACGAGATCAGGAACTTCTCTCATTTTCCAACTCTCGTTAAAGTGGAATGGTGATGGAATGCAATTACTATTAAGTAACTATACAGGGTGTCCCACAACGAGTGAAAACTATCTGTATATGGCAAAATACTTATAGTAAAATCATGAAAATTTCTACGTTTGGGTTTTCGGATACGATCTTTTCAACTAAAATATTTTCAAAGATAGCCGACTTCCGGTTCCACCGGAAGTCGACTGTAACTTTGTTATTTTGAATGGAACACCCTCTATATTAATACATTTTTGAAATCTACGTAATATTTTAGTATACTTTTGTCTAAAAGCTTGTTTCGAAAAATGCACACTTTTTGAGTTATTATTTTTTTACGAGGAGACCCTTGAAGATATGAAAATGGTTTCTGTTCGGTTGCCTTAAGCAAGGTCAAACGTAATCGAATCTATGCTGAAAAATGTTTCATTTTATACAGGGTGTGTATGAAAAGTGTTCAAAGTTTAACTTCATAAATATCAAATTTCTTCATTTTTTTAAATAGAACCACCCTGTTTTTTTCTATTTTAATGCATTCATGGGAAAAAAATAAGGCAAGTTCATGTATACTTTCCTATACCTAAACCTTACCGTTATCCAGATATTAAATGTTTTATGTAAATTTTTAGAGATGCAGGTGTGGTCTAAATTTTGATACAAGCACTAAGAAATAAAAATTATTATGTGAATTTACATGGTAAATATGACAAAGTTTTAACAAGAACATGTGCTTTATTTGCAGTAAGATATCCAGATTGACTGCGATCGAAATCGCACATTGTTAAAAGAATACTTAACAATTTGAAGCTTTTCGGTTCATTTTAAGCAAAAGTTAATCGAGTTAAACCATTTGTGAGAATAATAAGATATGCTACAAAATTTTATGGAAAATTAAAAGCCAAAGAAAAATAGTCTGATGTTTTAAAGTAAATGTTCAAAATTGCTCGCTTGAACTTCAATGCATTTTTCAACCCTTCTCAGTATACCTTCATTCGTCGCACGGCTAATCATCATCTCAGAAAGGGAATTGAAGGAATTTCGAACTCTTAGTTTACAATCTTCTCTAGGTGTTAACTAATGTCAGTTAAATAAGTGTCATTGATTACAAAGCCTACTAAAAGTATACATGAAAAATTTAAACTTGTTGAAAATATAATAACAATTTAAAACCTCAAATATCTCGGAGACGACTAAAAGTTGGAATAGGATTAATGAAAACAGTTCGATTTGATTTTTTTTCAAACAGATGAAGAAAGAGACTTTTTTATTTCTTAGTGCTTGTATCAAAATTTAGACCACACTTGCATTTCTAAAAATTTATATAAAACATTTAATATCTGGATAACGGTAAGGTTTAGGTATAGGAAAGTATACATGAACTTGCCTTATTTTTTTCCCCTGAATGCATTAAAATAGAAAAAACAGGGTGGTTCTATTTAAAAAAATGAAGAAATTTGATATTTATGAAGTTAAACTTTTTTTATACACACCCTGTATAAAATGAAACATTTTTCAGCATAGATTCGATTACGTTTGACCTTGCTTAAGGCCACCGAACAGAAACCATTTTCATATCTTCAAGGGTCTCCTCGTAAAAAAATAATTTATAAGGGTCTTCAACGGTCAAATTTTCTACAAAAAAATCAATAACTCAAAAAGTGTGCATTTTTCGAAACAAGTTTTTAGACAAAAGTATACTAAAATATTACGTAGATTTCAAAAATGTATTAATATAGAGGGTGTTCCATTCAAAATAACAAAGTTACAGTCGACTTCCGGTGGAACCGGAAGTCGGCTATCTTTGAAAATATTTTAGTTGAAAAGATCGTATCCGAAAACCCAAACGTAGAAATTTTCATGATTTTACTATAAGTATTTTGCCATATACAGATAGTTTTCACTCGTCGTGGGACACCCTGTATAATACTTCAACTTATTTGTCACCTTTTTACTTTTTTAGATTTTTAGAATAATTAATTTCAAATTTTTCTTCTTTGCAAGTTACGCCTATGACTGATTCAAAATTTGTAATATTCCCATAATTTATTTGAAATAGTAAGACGAATAGTTCAACTGATTTTATTATAATGGGATGTAGGATTCTCGGATTACAAAAAGTTTGCGAGTTTTCCGTTGTTTCCTTGAAATCTAGTAGTGCGTTTTTTATCCGGGCCAAGATGGGCGACTCATATTCGAATGGCTCCTAATCAGTACCTAGACAGTGTTGGACTCATTCCTAAGGGAATGCCTACCAACCAAACCCACCTCAAACTCGCCAATGCTCCCGCCACACTCTCTGAAATTTGCTAACTTCTATCATTCCTATCTGTTACATGCCATATCGAGACCTTCTTTTTCCCTAATCATGCTCTACACTACGCCACTCACCCCTTAACAATATCTCCATAATTTTCCCAACACACCGCCTTCCCTAGTCTCTCTCCCTACTTCTTCTGCGCTTCTTCGTTCTTCCAGCATCTGGATCTGTACATCTATCTGTACCACATTAATTCTTTTAAATAACATTCTCAAAATTTGCTTATACTTGTAAAATCTCTCTAGTTTTTAAAAACTTTTGCAATTAATATTATTTCGTTATTTTGAATATTTTCAATTTTTTTGTTAAAATTTTTGACAATCTATATTTTTTTAATAGCTGACAGAGTGCTGCGTCTTTATTTGATTTTGCGATTTGCCTTGATTTTCTAAAATTTTATTAGTTTTATCACCATCTTCAAAATCCAAATTACCAGTTATGGTGTTTATAATTAATCCAAAATCGTTTATCAAGCATCTTTTATTCCTATTTACTATAGAATTACTTTAGTTTCTGTATTACTTCCAAGATATGTATTAGCAATTTTTTCTACTCCTTTTGATATAGAAATAGATCACTAGATCAGCAAATAGTTAATAATGATGTTTTTCTACTCCTTTACTATAAGTTATTAATTAAATGCCAATTTTCAGTTTCAACATTATCTGAAATCACTTGTTCTGGTACACAGTGATGTGTAAAATATGTAAGTAAATTATGGGCTATTTCGATTTCTTGATTGGATTTCAGTTGACAAAATTGACCGTATTTGGAGAATAAATCTACTCACTCCGTAAATTTAGTATGTTCTTATTTCATGGTATCTAAATGCAAAATTTGAAAAGGTTTCGTAGGTGTAGCATTCAAATATGGTTTTATAGCGTTTCCATCATATTTTGTTAATTGACAAATTTCGCATTCATTTATATGATTTGATTCGGTCGATAATACAGAGCATTCAATCGATTTTCGTCTAATCCTTTATAATCAGTCTACCTTCGTGATAGTTTTGAATCACTCCTTCAACTTCGTTCAAAGGAACTACTATAGGATTTTTGTTATTTTCAACAAAGTCAATTTGAGAATTTCTTACAAAATTTCAAAGTACTACACTAAATTTTTCTCAAACATGATACTCAAAATAAGTAAGATATTTAGACTTTGGTACCACAAATTCTTCCAGAAAGTTGATGACATCTTTCGTAAAATTATTTTTGGAAAATTCTTTGCTTAGAGTCATTTGACAATGTATAATATTTCAGCCTAAATTGAATATAGGTGGTTGCGCGCTCATTTTTAGTCAACTTGCATGCAAAAAATTGGAACATGTTCTATTTTCTTGTATACAATAATACTAAACATGCGCAGTAGTTGCCCAAATTGGATTTTGAGGTTATGTACGGCTAACCTCAAGCATGAATTATTTAATTTAATTACGGAGAAGTGATCAAATGTTTAGAATTTTTAATTTTATAAGCCCGATATTACACAAACATTGAATGATCAAATAATGAAACTGAGAATTCGGAGCAACCTGTAAAGGAATATTCAATACTCAATCGTGGAACACATTCAACGGATGTAAGAGAAAATTCGCTAGAATTTGTTATATCAATGAGTGATCAATTTTTTTTCGAAATGTTATTTTTATTATTCGGTTATTTAACGTCGGCCAATTTCTGCGACTAAGGCTAATCACCGACGCCTGGAGCACTCTACCCCTAACCGGAAATTTTGGCGAACCCACTAGTGTTCCAATCAGTGGTAGCGTTCTTTAACGAGCCCAACATCCATGGACTCGGGACCTCGGTTTTACGTCTCCTCCGAAAGACGGCATATCTACATTATACCTCGTGCGGTATAATGCCTGCGAGCTGTGATATGCTACTTCGCTGCCGGCTTTACGGGCCCTATTGTAGGAGAGCCCAAGCGGGGATTTCGGGATTTACTAAAGCGCGGCAGATTAATATACAGAGGGATACCTTGTACCCGGTTAAGTACCTCCACAAAACAAGAGGCCCATATATAAGGCCGCCCGTGAAGGATATAGGATCAGATTAGTAAAAAAAAATTGACCATCAGAAATTCTCGAGCGCGTCAGATTAAGGTAGGGTGAGTTAATTACATCCTAAAAAGTTTATATTCCACTAATCTGACAATTTGAGAGTGACGTAAAAAAAGGGGAGGGCAACAAAGTTGTAAAAAAAAAACGCCATCTCGACATTCTCGAGCGTAGCTAAATTTTTTTTTATTTTGAAGGAAATAATTCAAGAATAATGAAAAATATATAATCTGACGATTTCCGCAAGCCGAAATAACAGAAATTCGTCGATAAATTTAAGCATTTAAATTTATCGACGAATGTGCAGCTGCGTGATGCCTACTTTTCCTTCCCCGCGTTTAAGCTTTTCTTAAGTAATTTTTATATAAATACATGTATTTTACTAAAACAGCATACACTTATTTATTTGCATGCTATTTCCTGAACTTTTCAATTAATTAAGTTCAATGATTTAAAAAATAAAATTTTTTTTGACTTCCCGCTAAGAAAAATTAAAAATTTTAAACAATTCGGGAAGTTATTGGTTTTACCCCGTTTTACGAAAATCGAGTTTTCATCAGATCTTGACGTTTTAAGGTCATAGGAAGCTTCCCTGACTTCCCCCGTGATGTTGTCACGTGACTCGCTTATAACTTTTGAACGACTACCGAACGCAATCTACTAAACGGCGTTCTAAAGATTTCCCTAAAAATTAGATTTCCTGTGAATTTTAACCGATTCGGACTGATAGATTTGAAAATTTTTGATAAATCTCAAAAAAAATAAGAATTTTTTTTTAAGTGGTTTTCTTGGAATAACTTTTAACCAGGTTCATTGATTAACTTCAAAAACTGATCCGCCTTTGAACTTGAAAAACCACGTCGATCGCCACCTAGCTGGTCAAAATTGGTTGATTCGTTCAAGAGATATCGTGAACGAAAAAAACCCGAAAAAGTGTTTTTTCGGGATTACTCCGAAATTTGTGGTTCGATCAATTGAAATTGCAAAATTACTTATGAGGATGATCAAACTGCGTCGAAAGCCGCAAACCGCGTGAAAATTGCTTGATCTATTCAAAAGTTATTGCGGTTTGAAGATTCCAAAAATAGTGTTCTATGAAACTTCTATCAGACTTTCGAGCTGGGAGAGCTCAAATGCATGGAAATATTATTTCTTTGAACTCAGTGAGCTCAAAATATCACATAAATTATATTTTGAGCTCAAAAATGTCATAAGTACAATTTTAAGCGCCAAGGAATAGAATTAGAGGGAAGTTGCAGGGATGGCCTTTAATGTGAACCGTTTTTCTAATTTTTTTTTGTCAGATCAGGCGAATCCCTCTAGATAATCGTCAGATTATGAGACAGTACGTTCAGAACATAAAGATGAACCATATATATCTTAATCTGACGCGCTTGAGTATTTCAAAATGGCGATTTTTTTTTGCACATTATGAAAATGGCCGCGAGTTTGCGTCCCATCGAAATCGTCAGATTAGTGAATTAGACCTTTTTTTTGGTGCACTTAACACTCCCTTAGAAAATCTGACGCGCTCGATTAATTTTTTTTTTTTTTCATTTTCAACCCTTAAATACAACCACCCGCATCATGCAAACGATCAGATTAATATACGTACATTATTAAAAATACGTAGGGCATTGATGCTATCAATATCTGACGCGCTCGAGGATTTCCATGCAACAGTTTTTTTTTACATATTTAAAAATCTATAGCCGCTTCCCCCACCGATGTAAAGGTATACATCATATAACATTTTTTTCTTTTTATCATCCAAGCTTTGCTTCCCAATAGGTCTCTACGACGCTCGAGTAAATCCCCATTTAGCATCGTGGGCTCCCCTACTACTATACGATGGCACGCTTTTTCCAAGTACTAACCATGTCCGAGACAGCTTGACTATAATTATCAAATGCGTTCTACTTCAGTGCTGGGTCGTCGCCCATATCTTGGAAGTAAAGGTGAAGATACTGTTGAGGGGTGAGTGGCGTAGTGTATAGCATGATTAGGAAAAAAAAGGTCTCGATATGGCATGTGACAGATAGGAATGATAGAAGTGAGAAAATTACAGGGAGTGTGGCGGGAGCATTGGCAAGTTTGAGGTGGGTTTGGTTGGTAGGCATTCCCTTGGGAATGAGTCCAACACTGTCTAGGTACTGATTAGGAGCCATTCGAACATGAGTCTCTCATCTCGGCCCGGATAAAAAATGCACTACGCGTTATTCTAAAAAACGAAAATTGAAATTTCATGTTAACAGAATCTTCCATCTATATCTCTTGGAGAAAAGCTGATATTAGAAACTGGTTAATCGTAAACGATATACCATTTGAAGATGATATATTGAAAAGAGAACATTGAAAGGTTGCCTCAGAACACAAGCTACAATTTGAAGTTTGTTATTGATAAAATAGCCAAGAATTGTAGGATAACAGTGCTTCGTTTGCCGCCATGCCATTGTGAATTAAATGCCATAGAGTTAATATGGGCCGAAATGAAAGGTAATGTAGCTAGACATAATAAAACATTAAAAATAAAAGATGTTCGTGAACTCATGAAGCACTCATTGACCACAATAACTGAAGAAAACTGGAGAGGTGCTGTGAATTATGTAATTAAAGAGGAAGATAAAATGTGGGTTTCAGATAACCTCATAGAACAAACTATAGAACCGATATAATCTCTCTCGACGAGTCTTCGGATAATTCTTGTATGGCCAGCGAAGTGAATGATAGCAATTTTTGATAAAGTCATTATGGGTTTACAATCCTTCTTTTTATTATATCTCAATTGAAAGAAGAATTATTCTTAACCTATATATTAACCTAACCTTGATAAAATTTTACATTTTAACTTTTTAATTATTTTATAATGTGACTGTTCAGTATCTGTAACTAGGGTTGTTATTGCCATTTGGATTGTTTCCCTCTTAAAATATTTCAATTGCTTAATGCTTTTCCCGATGATAACATCAAGGATACATTCTCGATTAGCGTAAGTTATAAAACTGTTGTAGCGGGCTGTTTTGTAAGTTATGTCTTTTTCTCACTTTTGTAGTTCCCTGAAGATGTAAATAAAGATTTACGAAAGCTTGGAAATCTAAAAAGAGTACACTTTTCCTCCTTTTTGCTGCTTACCTCAATATTTGTCTGTTTGTGTCCTAATTGATCAGCAACGATCACATGCGCTTGTCGCTTTTCAGCTTATATACAGGGTGAATCACGACTAACGGGACGGAGGTTTATGGCGAAGCGGTGGAAAATTTGAAATGTTTGTCACCTTAGTAGTTTGTACATCCATATAGGCTACATTTTAAAATTATTTTGAAATATACAGGATGTCCCAATAAAGTGTGGCGTATCAAAGTTATATTTTTTCTTATAGAACACCCTATATTTGATTGCATTTTCTGATTGCACCCAAAAAATAAAGTACTGTTTCATAATGGTTCCCTATATCTAAATACAGAGGGTACCGAGTTATGCTGACTTTTTTAAAAATGTGAACATTTCGAAAAAAATTAATAACTCATTGATATAATAAATTCTAGCGAATTTCCTCTCGCAGATCAATAGTAGGACATTCGTTGAATGTATTCCACGATTGAGTACTAAACATCTTTTTACAGGGTGTTCAGAATTATCAGTTGAATTATTAGATCATTAAATGTGTTATAACGGGCTTATTTCAAATGGAACACCCTGTATTTCAATAATTCATCATATTCAAAAAAATCTCCTCTTTCGAATGATATAAGGGTGTCCTATACCTAGGTACTATACTTTTCGCGCAATTTACAATTTTCTTAAATTGTATGGTAAATTGATTTTAAAACGTCTGCAGTTCTCTCTTAATTGTATACTAAGTATCTTGAATAAGTTATTGTGAAGAAAATTAGTGAAGCTGCTAATAAATATGCACACTTGTAGTATTTGAGTACATAATAAAACAAAAACACATTATTAATAAAGCAAATACATAAATACTACGAAACGTATAGTACCTAGGTATAGGACACTCTTATATCATTCGAAAGAGGACATTTTTTTGAATATGATGAATTATTTAAATACAGGGTGTTCCATTTGAAATAAGCCCGTTATAACACATTTAATGATCTAATAATTCAACTGATAACTCTGAACACCCTGTAAAGAGATGTTTAGTACTCAATCGTGGAATACATTCAACGAATGTTCGACTATTGAGCTGTGAGAGGAAATTTGCTAGAATTTATTATATCAATGAGTTATTTATTTTTTTCGAAATGTTCACATTTTAAAAAAAGTCAGCATAACTCGGAACTCTCTGTATTTAGGTATAGGGAACCATTATGAAACAGTACTTTATTTTTTGGGTGCAATCAGAAAATGCAATCAAATATAGGGTGTTCCATAAGAAAAAATATAAGTTTGATACACTTTATTGGGACATCCTGTATATTTCAAAATAATTTTAAAATGTAGCCTATATGGATGTACAAACTACTGAGGTGACAAACATTTCAAATTTTTTACCGTTTCGCCATAAACCTCCGTCCCGTTAGTCGTGATTCACCCGTATATATATTATAATTTAAATAAATTATAATACCATCTAAACACTTCAAGGAACTAATTCCCGTTGGAATTTTTCATTAAATTCAATTTTCCAATTAACTAGACAATTGTTAATTAACAACATTTTACGGGATTTTTCTGATCATTAAAAACTAAATAAAAATAACAATAGTTGTTCTAAAATTATTTCCTCTCTTGAAGTCCTTTCAATTTACACAATAAAAAAGAATACCTGATGAAAGTTCGAAAAAGTTCGACAGTTTGTTTATAGTAATTTTTTTTAATTAACAAATAAAGAAAAGTCGCCGTAATGTTGGAAAAAAATTTTTTTTTCTCATTTATCATAAGCTTATCGTTTTTATATCAATAAGAGGCATTTATTAACTTGAAAAAAAATTTTTTATCTTCATTGGTTTATAACAAATTTATAAACAAATGGACTATTTCAATATTCAAAAAAAATTTTTTTTTGCAACTTTATAAAGAATTGTCAATCATGATTTTTGGAAAAAAAAATTTTTCTTAATAATAATTTTCAATTGTTTATAAACGTTTTTTATCTTATAACTATTGTTTAAATAATTAGTTAGGAAATCTTTTTTCTCTTAAAAATCATAATTAACAATTCTCTATAAACTTACAAAAAAAATTTTTTTCTTATTAACAATTACAATGTTTACCATGTTAACAATTTGTTATAAACCAATTGTCAACTTTTTTTTATTTTTTTCCTGAAACTAATAAAAATTACAAAAACGACCTTGTGCATTAAAATATGAAAAAAAATTTATTCCGATTTTTTATTTGATTTTGAAAAAATACGTAGAACAAAAGTTGCAGCTGCTGATCAATTTGTTTATCTAAAATCTTATATAACTTTTAAACTATTCGAGATACGACAATTGACATTCAAGTCATTTTTGTTCATTATAAATTTATCTTTTAGATAAGCCGTTTTTTAATTTTTCATCTATTGTTTATCTATTGTAATATGAGTTTGTTTATAAAAATTTCTTTTTTTTTCGTAATTTTCGTCAAAATTTCTGAGAAGACTACTCAATAAAATAAAAAAAAATTTGCGAATAGAGTTTGTGCCGATATTTGAGAAAACAGAAATTATTTTTGATACACCACGAGGTTTCAACACTGAAGCATATGCTTAGCAACTGCGAAACAGACTAACAGCAATGAGCCAGGATTTCAGGTTAGGCAGGTATAAGATATGAGCCACGTAATCAATGAAGATAATACAATAGTCCAGGTGAAAGGGATTCTAGAGCTAGAAAGCAAAAAAGTACGAAAATTACGAAAAAAAAAGAAATTTTTATAAACAAACGCATATTACAATAGATAAACAATAGATGAAAAATTAAAAAACGGCTTATCTAAAAGATAAATTTATAATGAACAAAAATGACTTGAATGTTAATTGTCGTATCTCGAATAGTTTAAAAGTTATATAAGATTTTAGATAAACAAATTGATCAGCAGCTGCAACTTTTGTTCTACGTATTTTTTCAAAATCAAATAAAAAATCGGAATAAATTTTTTTTCATATTTTAATGCACAAGGTCGTTTTTGTAATTTTTATTAGTTTCAGGAAAAAAATTAAAAAAAGTTGACAATTTGTTTATAACAAATTGTTAACATGGTAAACATTGTAATTGTTGATAAGAAAAAAAATTTTTTTTGTAAGTTTATAGAGAATTGTTAATTATGATTTTTAAGAGAAAAAAGATTTCTTAACTAATTATTTAAACAATAGTTATATGCAAAAAACGTTTATAAACAATTGAAAATTATTATTAAGAAAAATTTTTTTTTCCAAAAATCATGATTGACAATTCTTTATAAAGTTGCAAAAAAAAATTTTTTTTAAATATTGAAATAGTCCATTTGTTTATAAATTTGTTATAAACCAATGAAGATAAAATTTTTTTTTTTAAGTTAATAAATGCCTCTTATTGATATAAAAACGATAAGCTTATGATAAATGAGAAAAAAAAAATTTTTCCAACATTACGGCGACTTTTCTTTATTTGTTAATTAAAAAAAATTATTATAAACAAACTGTTGAACTTTTTCGAACTTTCATCAGGTATTCTTTTTTATTGTGTAAATTGAAAGGACTTCAAGAGAGGAAATAATTTTAGAACAATTATTGTTATTTTTATTTAGTTTTTAATGATCAGAAAAATCCCGTAAAATGTTGTTAATTAACAATTGTCTAGTTAATTGGAAAATTGAATTTAATGAAAAATTCCAACGGGAATTAGTTCCTTGAAGTGTTTAGATGGTATTAAAATTTATTTAAATTTTTTTATTTACTCTAAGTACCCGAAAAAAAATTTTTATTATAACTTACTGACTTACTACAGCATGCGCGCAACCTAAGAATGGCGCGCGGACGGCAATTTTCAACGTTAAATTAAAACTATTAATAAATCCAAAAAAATCATTTGTTTACGAATTACAAGCGAAAAACCAAGCACTACTTTTTCAACATCTTTAATTGTTTATAACTTTTGAAATTTTTAATGTGCTAATACACTTTTCATGGACAATTTTCTAGGCATGATTCCCTATCGAATGAGCCATAACACATATTTTTAGCATTAGTATGTCGATTTAACACCATTTTAAACTCCTCATCTAGACTAACCGGTTCGTTTCAACGATTTGTTAACATACCTAAAAAGTGAAATTTGGGACTCTTAGTTGAGTGAACTGAGTAAGTAACTCAACTAGAAGATAGTACAACCTGTTGAGAAGAGGAATTCCAAACGAATATTGCCAATTCCCTGCTCACAAGTTCCGACTAGATGGAGAAAGCAGTCCTGTTTCTAATGTAAGTACCTTATGTCGTATAGAGATGATAATAAATTGTTCGTTTCAGGAAGCTCTAAAAATTCTGATTCTGATTTAGATTCTGACTCACAAACTGATTTAAGTAAAGAAATAACCTTAAAAATGGCAGAACCAGTGATTAATTTAAATACAATTTTCAAAATGCCTATGGATAACGTAGTACCCTATTTGAAAAAGGAATATCTGGATATGATCCCAGATTTCCATGGCGATAATGCCTTATTACCTAGATTTATCGAAATATCTGAAAAATTAGTAAATAAATTTTACAGCCCTGTAGATATAGGAGGTTTTCAAAACGAATATTCAATGTCTAGCATTTTGTCAAAAATTAAAGGTCAAGCAGCAATAAATATTTCTGCATGTAGTATAAGTAATTGGCAAAATTTGAAGGATGCTTTATTAAATACTTACGCAGATAAAAAAGATGTTTATACGCTAAGCATAAAAATTTCAGAATTAACTCGGGGAAATGAATCCCCTTTTGAATTTTACGACAGAGTACAGCATCTTTTAAACTTGCAGATATCATTATTAATGACACGATCAAATGCCAATGAGCAGGCCATATTAGGCAATTATTTTAGGAACTTAGCATCAAGAGTATTGTGACGTAGATTAAAGGAACCATAGCCTTAAAGTTCTAACGAATGACTTTCAAATATATATGACTAATAATAATAATAATAATAACTATTCAAAAAATTCTTTAATTGAACCTAGGCCAAGAAATAATTTTGTGCCACAAAATAAAGATAATTTCAAAAATAATCAAATACAGAGACCCACATATACTCCAAAATTACAACAAAATTATCAGCCTCAATTTGATGAAAATTTCAACTCAAGTAATGCTCAAGCTCAGACACAATTTAACAGAGGTTTTAATTCAAATAATTTACCTAGTACAAGTAGAGCAACCAATATTCAAACAAGAAATACTAACGTTTTCAAACCAAATCAAAACCAAAATTTTCCAAAACCTACTCCAATGAGTATAACTACAGCTAATACATATAATCCATTCAACGCTCAAAATAGAAATAATGGGCAAAATCAAACGCAATTATTTACAAATCAAAGAAAAAATTTCATTTCTGAAGAATTACATAATATCGACAATACTGAATGTGATATTGAAAATGGAAATAATTTTTTAGAGGAAACGTCCTCGGTCGCAATAGAAACGTAGAACTATTTAATTTTACTAATTCCCGAACAAAATTTAAGAGTTTTAATACCGGCAGCACAAAATCTTTTGTAACCCCGGAAATTGCAAAATTTTTTTTTTCAAAATCAATCATGCAAAAACCTTTCAAAGTACCGTCAGCTCTCGGTTAGTCAACAAAAATATTGTACAGCAATTCCATGTTCAGAAATATTTAATATAAAGAATAAAATTAGGTTAGAATACTGTATATTTAAATTTCATAATAATTTCGATTGCTTATTAGGTTTAGATAATCTTAAAAAACTAAATGCAACAATTGATTTAGTGAATAACGTCTTAATTACGCCAAATAGTAAAATTAAACTTATATTTTAAAATAAACTGTGAGAACACGATTTGTATAGTAGTGGCTCCACGCACAGAACAAATAATTGTATTAAATATCGAAAACACCAGTAATGGCGATATAATTATACCTTATACAAAAATAGGAACACTAGAAATTCTGGAATGTCATACTAAAGCGGAAAATAGTCAAGCTTTATGCACTATTTTTAATCCGTCTGAATCATATTTTAAAGTAGATTAAAGTGCTCCTATAGAAGTTGAATCGTTCGACGAATACGAACAAAACTTCAGTCCAAATTTTAATGCAATTTACGCAGAAAAATTTAAATTTGATATAACAAAAGTTCGTACAGAACACATGAATAAAGAAGAGCGCGAAGCTATTCTTAAATTAATAAAAGAGTATTCTGACATATTTCATGTCGATGGTAATCAGCTAACATTTACAAGTCAGATTAAACACAAAATAAGAACTACCAATGAGGTACCTATTTATTCCAAGTCATATAGGTATCCCGAAATATATAGAAAAGAAGTTCAAAGTCAGATAAAAAATATTATAAGACCTTCATGCTCACCTTGGTCAAGTAGCATTTGGGTTGTTCCAAAAAAATTAGATTCTTCAGGTAAACCAAAATTCAGAGTTGTTGTAGACTATCGCAAGCTTGATGAAATAACTTTAGGAGATAGATATCCCCTACCTAATATAACTACCCTACTAGACTAACTAGGTCGTTGCCAGTACTTTACTACCCTGGATCTTGCCTCTGGGTTTCACCAAATTGAGATGGCTCAAGAAGATATCCCCAAAACGGCTTTCACTACAGAAAATGGCCACTGGGAATTTTTGAGAATGCCATTCGGTCTGAAAGGAGCTCCTGCAACTTTCCAGAGAGTAATGGACAACATTTTAAGAGGTATTCAAAATGAAAAATGTTTAGTATATCTCGACGACATTATAGTTTTTAGTACAAGCTTGCAAGAGCACATAAATAATTTAAAAGAAATATTTAAAAAATTGCGTGAATCTAATTCCAAAATACAAATTTATAAATCTGAATTTTTAAGAAAAGAAGTCGCTTATTTGTGACACATCGTAACACCAGAAGGCGTTAAATCCAATCCCGATAAAATAAGTGCCATTCAAAATTTTCCAATTCCAATAACTATCAAACAAATTGAAGCGTTTCTAGGATTACCTGGATATTATAGGAAATTTGTAGCAGATTTTTCAAAATTAACTAAACCATTAACTAACCGCTTAAAGAAAAATGCGATAATTAACATTAATGATCCTGATTATATTAATTGTTTTGAATTATGTAAAAATATGTTGATGAATGATCCCATACTGCAGTATCCGGACTTTTCTAAACCTTTAATCTAACGAAATCGGAACTGATTTACCTGTAGCATATGCTAGCAGAACACTTAATGATTCTGAAGTAAATTACTCAACAATTGAGAAGGAACTCCTTGCAATTGTTTGGGCCGTGAAATATTTTCGCCCCTATCTCTTTGGGAGGAAATTCATTATCGTAACTGATCACAAGCCGCTCCAGTTCTAAATTAGTTAGATGGCGTCTGAAACTCGAAGAATACGACTATGATATAGTTTACAAAAAAGGTGCATTAAATACTAATAGTGACTGTCTATCACGCATACAACTAAATATAAATGAAGTTGATTCTTCCGAAAATAATCCCAAAAACTTACTAGCCTATATGGAAAATTTAATGACAAATTTGCGAGTACTTCTAAAATTGATAATGTAGAAACAGAGTCACTTATCGTAGAAGCAGAAGAAATAAACGACATTGACGATGAAAACAATACTATCCACACTAGAAGATCCTGTAGTGGGAATACCAATTTCAGAATCTTCAGTAAATGTAGGATAAAATCAAATAATAATCTCTGAAGTAAATTTTGAACCCGCAGCACCAACCATTATTAAGCTGTACGATTCAAAACAAAGAGTTCTCGTACAATTTTCAAAAAATAATTTTGAAAATGATGTTATAAATTTTGTGAAAGATTATGTTGTACCAAAATTGAAATATCATATTTATTTTGAAGATCCTTTATATGAAAAATTTAGTGCAGTTCTGCAAACTTATTTTAAAAATTCAAAGATATCATTTATTAAATGTATCAAAAAATTAATCGATATCCCCTTAAATGAAATAAAAGAAGTCAAAATTATCATGAAGGTAAAAGAAATCATAGAGGGTTAGATGAAACTGAAAATAATATAAAAACACGTTATTATTGGCCAAATCAAAGATCGCCTGTTCAAACCTATATTAACGAATGCGAAATATGCCATAGAAATTGTTAATAATTTAATTAAATATTTTACCCACCACTGTATACCAGAACAGATTATTTCTGATAATGGCACAGAATTAAAATATAGCCTAGTTAAAGATTTATTAGATACCCATAAAATAAAGATACATTTTATAAGTTCACAGCATCCGGAATCAAACGGCATTGCCGAACGATTTCACTCGACAATTATCGAACATATCAGATGAATGAATTTAAGAAAGAACCCATTGAAATTAAAATTAATTATGCACTTTTAGCATATAACAATAGTATCTACTCTACAACCAAGCTAAAACCATATGAAATTTGACTTAGATATTGATAAGCAACTAGTTAACAATTATATTCATAATCATAGGGAAAAAATGAAGCTACTCTATTCTAAAATAAACTCAAAATTACAAGAAACTAAAGAAAAAGTTATCTCAAAAGCTAATGAAAATAGAGAAGAATTGCCAAACCCAATACCTACAAAGGTATTTATCAAAAATAAACAAATTCAAAGTAAAACAAAAAATAAATACCGACCTGAACAAATTAAAAGTAATAATAAAAATCGAAAAACTGCAAAAATTGTAACCAGAAACTTCAATACTACTGAAGATATTCACTTATCTAATACAAAACGACCTAAACAAAAACCATATACTTTTATTACAGATTCGTCTAAATCGGACAAGCAACAATAGAAATTAAAGACATCAGTCATAATTTAGGAATTTTACCAATTAATCTTGGACCAGCTAAACTACAAAAATCAAGTCATATGTACATTTTTATAACTTGAACCCATTACTAGAAGAGTATAATTCTTTGAATAAACATTTCAAAAATATTACACGTGATATATCAAATAACACATTTTTCATGCAACAGACTGGAAATCTTGTTAATGAAACCTCTAAACGACATATGTACACGAATTGAAATATTTCAATGCCCTTCATACCTTCAAGACAATAACAAGCAGCTATGCGAAGAGCAAGTATTATTAACAGGAAACCCTACCAGCTGTGAATACTCAAAAATCAAAATTATAAGAAATCATTTAGAAGTTATTCCAGAAATAAACCAGTATTTGGCCATTTTTCCAAACGAAGGAAGGTTAATATTCAAGTGTTCACAAGACACAGAAATTAAAAATTTTGAGAGGAATATACATAATAAAAAACTTTCCCTGTAAGATAATTTTCCAAAATAACGAGCTTACATTTCAAGAAAAAACTTTTGGCTAACCTCTCGTACTAAGTGAACTTCAAACAAATTTCGACAAAATTAAATGTCTTCTATGGAAATTAATTTGAAAAATTTTAAATTGAAACTTTCGTCTCAAGAATTGACACCAATACTTGAAGAAAAATTCAACCTGCATATTCCCAGCGTATGGACCATAATTTTATACACTGGTATAGCATTAGTTATTATTTGGCTACTTTTAAAGAAAAAACCGAAGACAAAGAAGATTCCAGAACAAATATACTTAGAACTACAAGAAAAGAAAATTCAGCTTCCAGAAGGAGCCTCATTATAATGGGGGAGGTGTTATATAGTTAGTTTTCTCAGTGTAGCATAAATAAATTGTTTAGTCAGTATCTTCAATTTCAGTGTGAACTTGTTTTTGCTTATGTTTTATTTTTTAATAGTAGTTATTGTAAAACCTTTTTATTCATTTTTTATTCAGTCTAGAATCTACTTCCGATCTTATAACAACTATTGTAATTATCTCAATAAATAAATCTTTTTAAAAAGCCTTTTCCATACGTGAATAGATAAGTTATATATGTTACGGTTAAAGTATTTACTTGGCTAGTATATAAACTAGTTGGATAGTATACAAACTATCCAACTGCCTGGTTATTTTGATGAAATATCATATTTTCACTAAAATAGCTACGAGTAATGGTTGGTTTGTATACTATCCAGCTAGTTTTTAAACTATACAAAATTTATCGCTAAAGCTCAAACCACAAGGAAAGTACACAAATTAGCTAGCATTTTTGGCTAGTTTGTAAACTATCCACATTCGTTGGATAAAGTGTGAACCTGATATTGGTAGTAATGCATAATAACCAACGAGTTGGTGTATGTATTACTTAACAAACTAATCAATTCTCTTGGGTTAATTCAGATTAGGATAGTGAAATCCTTAGTCAAAAATGGTTTCTTTATTGGTACAATGTAAGATTGTTACAGGCACCTATTATTACTTTAGAAAAAGTTAAAGAAATATAACTCAAATAATACCAGGTGACCAAATATTAACAATAAAATATGTTAGGACATTAAAACCACCAAACAAAGAACAGTATTATTTATTGGAGCAAGTTGCACTGTTGTGGCACTTACTATTACACGTATATCCAGACGCAAGACATTTACACTTTTTATTCGCACAACTCTTCTTGCAGTGACATCGCACATATCCTTGGGTTGAACCCGTTATTGAAAATTTTCCTGCAGCGCTTCGTAATGTTATTTCGGTGTCCGTCTTGACATTAACCAACTTTAGAAATTGTTGCTTACATATTTCGAATTCGTTGCGGGAATATAGCTGTTTAAGGACACCGTGAACAGTTCCAATTCGGTAAAATTCATCTTCTACGCTCATTATGACGCCCAATATATTTCTATGATCTGACCGACTTCACATTTTTGAAAAGGGGAAGAAAGGCACTTTCAGATGGTAATAAAAAATATAGGGTTTTGTATTTAAAATATACAGATAATTTCGTTTCAAAAATGGTCATTTTTGTTCGGCGCTTTCGGGAAAAATATACATTTGGCAACTATGTCAATAAAATTTTGAAGGAAATTTGGGTTTAGCGAAGACAGCACATCGATATATTTTTCCATTCTCGAGTAACAATCTGTCAAAATGTGTTACTTCATTGTGGGACACCCTGTAGTTTGCAACGAAACCAGTGGTTATTGTTTGCTACAACTAAATTAGCTGTTTTAAAACTTTCCAGTGAATGAAATTGAACAATGACGTTATGAGGACATAATATGACTTTGTGGATCTGAGAGTAAGAGAAAAATATTGATTTAACTCACCGCAGCTGACTTGCGTTTTCGCTTCTAGCTCCGGTAATAAATTGACATACTACAGTGCTCATCTGTGTTCTTGAAGAAAACTTCTGAATGAAAAAGCAAAACGTCAATATTCTGAGTCGAAACTGTCCGGAAAGTCTTAAATATATAGTTGTTATTATATATTTTGGACTGTCTAAATCTTCTGGTTCATAAGAGAAACGATTTTGGTGTGGAGTAAATACCTCTTCAAGAGGATGGTGAAACAAGCAGCTTAAATTCATTACATTATGTGCTCTAGTTCCTGAAACAAAATTAAATTTTGTTTCTTCACATGATTATACAAATTGGCTATTAGCAAGTCGGCAATACAAATATTTATGGAAATTCTTAAAATATCATTTATATTTTTATATAAAAAGTAGCAGTAGGTAGATACGGCTGACTAGCTGCAAAAGAAACTACAAAAAACACAATTTTCAATGGGGCACAGCCAAAATGAGGTATAGTTGGTGAAGAAGGCACCTTTTTACTAATCCAAGCTCACGATAATGTTTATTTCCATTTTCAAAACTGAAGTTTGAAATTCTTTGTTACAATTTGGATAACAAATATTTTTAAGAAGTCTTACTAGTGAGTGTGACATATTAACATTTATAATTTTAATATGTTAACGAGCCGCCTATGGCAAAATTGTAAACAGTAAAATTATTAAAGATACTATAGATACTGAAAAATGAAGTTAAGTTCTCAATCATCTAGCAAGTGTTTTACTACAATATTAAAATATCTGATATGGCGCAGTCAGAAAAAAAAGTGAAATTGAAAAAAGTTATTAAAGGAAAAGTTGAGATAAATAACATGGGACACTACAGGGGAATCACACCAATGAATTTCACTGGAAATTTGTCAGAAAACGAGCTTATGGCGCCAGAAATTTGAAAACTACCTTATCGCTTCGGAAGTCAGTAAAAAGGATGCAAAAGTACAAATTGCTCAATCACTTCACTACATAAGCGAAGAAGGTATGTCCAATTATAATACTTTTACCTTCATATATGATAATGAAAAAAATAAATTATCAGCAGTGCTAGATCAGTTTGAGGCTCACTTTATGCCAAAAAAGAATTTGTCGTATGAGAGATTCAAATTTTTTAGTAGAAAGCAATTAGAAGGGGAAACAATAGAACAGTTTGCCACTGATCTTAAAAATAAATCAAAATCTTGTGAATTTGGTGACTTGAAAAATAGTCTTATTAAAGATATTTCGACGTGTGGGCTGCAAAGTCAAAATCTGAGAGAATAGTACTGAAGAAAAAACTTTAAATGAAGCTGTTCAGTTTTGCTTATCAGTAGAAAGTTCCAAAGAGCAGTCAACTATAATTTCAAAGGCAGGTGCTAGTGTCCAAATTAATACCCTTTCTTTTGTATACGTCTTATACACATTCAATTGAGTATGGGATACGATAGTATAGTTTTTATTTTAAATATTTTAATTAATGACAAAGCTTTTTTTAACAATTCAAAAAGTAAAAAAGTCAACTTGACGTAACGTCATAATTAATCAATATAAAAAAAATGAGTTCGGAACGGAACATAGTTCCCCACCTTAAAGGTTCCTGCCTTTAAATCTCATCTTGATTAGGCAAGACGCAAAGTTTTGTCGCTGGACGGTGATACTCTTGTCCACGAACTTTCACGATGGCACTTCTGATAACGCCATCACTACTTGGGACAACGGAAACGACTCTGCCCACCGACCAACGCAGAGGGGGTAGGTTATCTTCTTTAATAAGAACTAAGATGCCTGGAGTCAGAAGTTCCTTATGATTTTCTTTCCATTTGTGTCGAATTTGGAGTTGCGATATATATTCGAGGCACCAGCGGGACCAGAAATTTTGAACCCTTTGTTGTACTAACTCAAAGCGTAGCAGACGGTTTTCGGGTATTTCTTGATAGTCTGGTTCAGGTAGGCTGGTTAGCTTATCGCCAATTAGGAAGTGTGCAGGGGTCAAAGGATCAGGATCATTAGGATTGTTTGATAGGGCATATATAGGACGGGAATTAAGGCAGGATTCAATCTGAACTAGTAATGTATTAAGCTCTTCATAAGAAAGTATTGTGTTTCCGATGACACGTTTAAGATGATATTTTACAGATTTTATACCCGCCTCCCACAATCCACCGAAATGTGGTGAATTTGGAGGTATGAAAAACCAACTTATACCATTATTGCTTAACTGAGTCTGAATCTCAATAGAATGATTCTTGAAAAATTTATTAATTTCAGCCTTTGCTCCAACATAGTTTGTGCCATGATCAGAAAATATTTTTTTGCATAAGCCATGCCTAGACATAAAACGTCTAAGGGCAGCTAAAAAGGTATTAGTACTAAGGTCGCTAACTAATTCTAGATGGAGAGCCTTTGTGCAAAAGCACACAAATAAACAAATATAGCCTTTCGTTATTTGGTAATTGCGACCTTTCCTGTCTCTTATAGGAAATGGACCGGCATAATCTGTTCCGGAGATTAAAAAATGGTCTATTAGGAATTGTCCGTTCCCTCGGCAAGTCTGCCATTAGGTATTTTACAGTTTCAGCGTTGAATCATGTACCACCCTTCTCACCAAATTACAACCATCTAGTGGCCAGACGCGTTCTCGAATGATAGATAATAACAATTGCGGTCCGGCATGAGAGTGAAGAACAAGTTTATGGCGGGCATATAGTTTTGTGAGTAAATGATCCTTTGGCAAAAGAGCAGGGTGTTTTTTCGCGAAATCGAACTGGGATTTTCGTAACCTTCCGCCTACTCTCAAAACACCAGAAGGATCCAAGAATGGATTCAAGTTTAGCAGATTACTTTTTCTAGTAATAGGTACATTATTCGAAAGATTTTTGATATCAGAACGGAAAGATTCCCTTTGAGCGGTGAGTATAAGTGTTATGAAAGATTTATCTAATTCTAAGGTAGTCAAAGGACCGGTAAATTCAGGGTTATTATTTACGAATCTTATTAAGTAGTTATTTATGAATCTTAACATGTAAGCTACTACACGTTGTAATCGAGAGAATGTGGAGAATTTATTGAGCGCGGAAATGTTTTTAAACTCATTAGTACTAATAGAATTAGAGACTAGTACCTTAGTTTTGACTTCAGGTAATTCGGATAAATCTGGCAATATAGGAAAATGATCAGCCTTATTGATTTTAGAACTAATAAGAAATTGGGGGCCAAGCCACCATAGGCTAGATGTAGATAAATCAAGAGTGGTTGAGCCTCTGGACAGTATGTCTGCAGGATTATTATAAGTATTGACATATTTCCAACTTGAAGTTTTCGTTAAGTTTTGTATTTGGGCCACCCGATTGGCAACAAAAATTTTTAATAGATGCGGTGAGGTATTTATCCAGGATAGTACTATTTTTGAATCCGTGTAATAAATAATAGAATCGATTTTTAGATGTATGCTAGAAATAAGTTTATTCATTAACTCTGCAAGCAATAATGCAGCACATAATTCTAGTTTAGGGATGGTAATAACTTTGAGGGGTGCTACTTTTGTTTTCGCACATACCAGATATGAATGGTAAGTTCCAATATTATCCAATGATCACGCATAAATGCAACGACCGTAGGCTGACTCAGAAGCATCCGAGAAGCCATGAAACTCAATGAGTTTAGGGGAATCACATATGATTTTCCTGGGAGCTTTCACAAGACCTATTTGTTGAAGGTTTTCCTGGAAATCCTTCCACTGAAGATATAATGACATGGGTAGCGACTCATCCCAAGAGAGATGCAGTTGCCATAGTTTTTGCATAATTATTTTAGCCTTTATAATGATTGGTGAAGCTAGCCCAAGAGGATCGAACAGTTGAGAAATTGCGCTAAGAATAGTTCTTTTTGTGTTAGCATTTTTTTCTGAGGACATATCAATTGAATAGTTTAGGCAATACATATTAGGATTCCAATTGATTCCAAGAATTTTATTAGTATCATTATCGCAAATGCTGATAGAGCTGGATGTTTTATTATAGTTTAAATCGACAGCATTTGAGAGCCATTTACAAATATTAATACCGTATTTCTTGAAAATATTTTCAAGTTGATGCTTGATATTAAGAATTTCCTATATGGTTTCTCCTCCAGTAAGGAGATCATCCACATAAAAATCGTGTTTGATTATAAAACTTAACTTGGGATTCTCTTTTTCAATGTCTAAGCCGATCTGTCGTAAACATCTAGTTGAGAGATATGCTGATGATGCAAGACCATAAGTAACGGTGTTGATTTCGAATGAAGATATATTATCTAAGTTGTTGGATCGCCAAAGAATTCTTTGCAAGCAACGTTGGTCTTTGTGAAGAAGAATCTGCCTATACATTTTGGTAATATCGGCAGATATAACGAAAGTATGCTTTCTAAAACGTAGCACTATGGATAGGAGATCGTCTTGAACTGTGGGACCGACCATTAAAATATCATTAAGTGAAATGCCTGATGTTGACTTGGCAGATCCATCAAATACCACTCTGATTTTTGTACTGGTGCTACTAGGTTTAAATACGGGATGATGGGGAAGGAAGAATCCAGTAAAATTGTCAGGAGTTTGTGATTTACTCATGTGTCCAAGATCGAGATATTCATCAATAAATTTTGTATAATCAAGCCTCAAGTTATTATTTTTAGACATAGATAAGGTTTGTTATAGATGCTTTCTATTTTCCAAAAGTTTTCGATTTGATTATGTAATTCATTATTGGTGATATTTATGTTACAATAAGGCTTTTTAGAGTATGTATTAATGTGAGTTAAATCGATAGTACCGGCTATTACCCAACCGAAATGGGTTTTTTGTAGAAATGGAGCATTTTTTCCCAATTTGTGCTGTCCTACACAAAGAATGTCCCAAAAGGTTTCAGCACCTATTAGTATATCTATTGATGCACTTATATCGAAAGTTGCATCAGCAAGAATCATATTGTTTGGAATGTTTAACTGAGCTTTGTCAAAGGACTTGCATGGCACGTTACCTGTAATATTTTCGATTAATAAACAGTTTATATTTGATGAAAATGCATTGATACGAGATTGTATTTTAACACGTGTTTTAGAGTTTATATTTGAAGAAACTTGATTTATTCCTGAGATAGAAGTTTTTATTTTTTCCGGTTCTAATTTTAGTCTTTTACAAAGATCGGATGTAATCAAATTGCATTGGGATCCGCTATCTAACAATATCCGACAAAAATGTACCTCTCCATTCCTGTCAAACACCTTCACAATAGCAGTTGACAAAAGCACACAATTTTTTGAAATTACCGAACAGTGAGATTTTACCGAAGACGTGATAACGTCCACATTTCGCTCATCGAAAGTATGTGCATCAAAGTTTCTATCACTACTAGCATGTCCGGCAGCGATAGACTCAAAGACTGTCGGATTCTGAGAGTCAGGAACAGATTTCGATTTCGTTTGATTTTGATTACCTTTATAAACGTGGAGTAAAGTATTATGTGATCTGGAGCATATGCGACACTTACTAGCCTTGCAGTCTTTTGTAAGATGATTTTTACGTAAACAGTTGATACATAATTGCCTACGTTTGGCTTCATCAAAACGAGATTTAGTGTCTAATTCTAAGTATTTAGAACAGTTATATATAATATGCTCCTTTTCACAAAATGTACACTTTGGGGTGAAGGTAGAAGCTAAAGTTTTCATAAAAGGAATAGGTTTAGATTTAGTTTGAATATTCGACTGAATTTTGCCTAATGTGTGCTTATCTTCCTCGAGAGACTCAAAAATATCGCATCTTTCACGTAGAAATTTCAAGAAATCGTCCAGCTTCGGACTTGTTCGTTTCACACGTTTAGATTCCCAATCTTTACGAGCTGCGAAATTGAGTTTATTATTTAGCAAATATACTAAGAGGGTATCCCAATGCTGGACAGGTTCACCTAGAGCCTTTAATGATTTGATTATTCTAGTGCTTTCGTCATGTAATTGAGAAAGTGTGGTATATGATTCTCTAACAATAACTGGCAAATTGAAGAGTGATTTTATTTGATTATTGACGTTTCTCAATGTTTTCGTATTTTTCAATTAAGCAATCCCAGGCAATTGGATAGTTTGCATCAGAAATGCAAGAGACTCAATAAGCTTAAATGCCTCTCCCTTTAGTGAAAGACGTAAATAGTTCAGTTTTTGTGCTTTCGGCATGTAAGGATGTTTATCTATAACAGATATAAAAGTTTCTTTAAAGAACAACCAGTTTTGATATTGTCCATCAAAAGAAGGGAGATTTATATCAGGAAGTTTAATATTGTAGTTTTGTGGTGATGAAAAGTTTGCATTAGTATTACCTGTAGATTTATGTTTCAATAGAATTTGTTGAGCTTCACTGGTAATGCTATAAAATGTATCCTCAAAACTGGTACGTTCTTTTTCGTCTGGAATTAAATCATCACCCGTCTGAGATTCAAACTCAATTCTCAATTGGATATCATTGAATTTATCAAGCAAAGCTAATGTTGATTTTAGGCGAGATTCTAGATTTATCAAATCAGGATTATCATTATTATGTATTTTAGTATTAACAAATGTTTTAAAACGAGTGAGGTCGGCTTTAAGAGACTTTCTAATATTTTTTAAGGTTGTGATACTTTCTGCTACATCAGACATGTTTAATAGAATTAAGAGAGCTTAAACATTAGTTGATTCAGATTGAAATAGAATTGGGTAGGTATAATTAAGGATAAGGGATGCTGCACACTTACCTTACGATAAATTTTCCAAGTTTTTGGCGTGGCAGTTTCCACAAATCACTGTATTATCCGGCTAACGAAGGACCATGTTTTGTATACGTCTTATATACATTCAATTGAGTATGGGATACGATAGTATAGTTTTTATTTCAAATATTTAAATTAATGACAAAGCTTTTTTTAACAATTCAAAAAGTAAAAAAGTCAACTTGACGTAACGTCATAATTAATCAATATAAAAAAAATGAGTTCGGAACGGAACACTCTTCAAAGATGTCAAAAGGGTTCACACTCACAAAAAGTGCAAAAAAGTAATAAATTCAACTCCCATTCTCAGAAAAAAGGAATAGTAAATCAGCAGGGTCATGCGCAGATACAAGCACAGGGATCAAGCAACAATCAGAGAACGGCTCCGAGCTACTTTAATAGAACATTTACCAACCAAACAAAGTTTCAAGGTTAAGGTTGTTGCTACAGGTGTGGTTGAAGTAAACAACGAAAGTACCGTTGTGCCCGGCATATCGGAAAAAGTGTGAAATATGCGGTTTTTATAATCATTTTTCAAAAATATGTAACAAAAGAAAAGTATATGAGGTTAATGTGGAAGAAACTTAAGATGAAAGTGATGATGATTGTGTTTATCTGTACAGTGTCGATCACATATCACCAAAAAATAATTTTTAGTATGCTTCTTTAGTACTAAATAATAAAGAAACTGTATGTTTTAAATTGGAGACATGAGCCCAGGCTAATCTTATATCTATTGATGCATTGAAAAATTTAAAACCAAAAAATTTAATTATTCAAACCAAAACATAATTCATATACTAAAAATGTTCTTCCTGTTATTGGTAAATGTTTTTTGCATTGTAAATATAAAAATGCAACTGCAATATTAGAATGTTTTGTAGTTAATTGAAATTTAGAGTGTATACTTGGCTTAGAGGCTTGTCAAAAGTTAAATCTAATAAAACGTATTGAGGCAATTGAAAATTTTGATGTAAAACAAATTGATGTAATTGAAGAACCATTCATACAAAACTGTAAAGCTATAATGAAGGAATATGATAGGTTTTTGGGTATAGGTGTTTAAATGTAGAATACAAAATAGAATTAAATGAATATGATCACCCAGTAGTTCACCACACTCGCAAAATACCAATTGCATTAGAAAATGATTTTAAAAATACTTTGGATGAATTAGAAAACAAAAATTAAATTAAAAAAGTAAACGAGCCAACAGATTGGGTTAACTCATTAGTAATTTTACGAAAAAATGATGGATCACTACGTATTTGCTTGGACCTGCGTGATTTAAATTTAGCTATAAAAAGAGAATATTATCATTATCATTATACACTCTGGAGTGTATAAGTGTTATAATTGTAATCAAAGTGGCCATCGTGCACAAGAGTGCACTAAACCGAAGCGCGAACGAGGTTCCTGTTTCCACTGTGGTATAATGGGACATCAGATCAAGAACTGCCCCACCCGGAATACGACACCAGATAGCACCACTAATGTAGTGCAAACCTCATCTGTTAACGGACCTTTTACTGTAAGTGTTGAATTTTCTATTATTATATTATTATTTTCAAGACTTATGCAAGTTATGTATTTTAGCTTCATTAGATAGTGGATCACCTATTAGTTTGATAAAAAACAAATTTGTTCCAAATGATCTCATTATAACTGAAAGCGATAACCATTTAAATTTTACTGGCATAAATGGGTCACCATTGAATGTCATAGGCACGTTTCAGAAGAATGTAGTTGTTAATAAATTCCTGACTAATATTAAATTCTATGTAGTCCCCGATAGTACCATGTCCTATCCTGCTATACTAGGACGTGACTTTATCTTAAAACCAGATTTATCAATTACACTCACTGATACTGTCACTATTACTCAAAATCATATTCAAGCCTCTCCTTCACTTCAGATCAAATAACAGATACAGTTTTCATTCAACAAATTATGAATATTGATTATGTACAAGATCCCTTTTCAGTAGCAAAAGATATGGATATAAATACTAACTTAACCTTTAGTGTAACTGAACAAATTCGTGACTATTTTAAAGATAATTATTCAAACAATTTTGGCAAGGAATTCATTTCCCACAATTTTGAAATGGTCATTCAAGTGAAAAACAAAAACTACAGGTCATTCTTGATATTCTTGATGACCTACTCAGTCAAAATATTATTAGGCCAAGCACTTCCCCTTACGCTAGTGCCATAATATTAGTTAGAAAGAAAAGTGGTGACTTACGCCTATGTGTTGATTATAGAGAATTGAATAAGTTAACTATAAAATGTAACTTTCCTACCCCAGTTATAGAGGATCATTTGGATCGATTGAAGGACAAAAGATATTTCACATTGCTAGACTTAAAGAATGGTTTTCATCATGTAAAGATGGCTGAAGCTTCTATTAAGAGCCAATGCGCTGATTTACCCGCGTAAGATTGGAAAGCGTCGAAATTTGGAGGAGGACAGACTCTGATTAAAATCCAAGCGTTAAACAAGGCGAGAGTCAGTCAGTACACTCTGTGCAAAATATGAATGTACTCCGTAAGATGTCGCTTCAGACCGTAGCATTAAAATTCAAATTCTTACGCACCTTCAATCACATTTTTCTCATTAATTAATAAACATAATGATTTCAAATTTTGACAGTATATTACTAGTGTGTAGCTTCGGAGACGATGCATATTTATTACTGCACTGATAAAATATTAACAAAATTTATTTCAAATTTCACAGCACAGAAATTTTTTTTCCAAAAAATAATATGCATCGTCTATTCACTGTAATGGTTCATATAAACCCTGAAATGTTAAACGTATTATCTTAACTAATAAGGGAGAAAAATGTGTTTGAAGGAAAAATCACTTATTTTTCAAATTTAAAGCAAATCTTAAAATAATTTCTATTTCTGTTCATACAAGTTTATGTATTGAGTAAATACCTATCAAGTTTCAATCAACAAAAAAAAACACATTCTACAGGGTCTTTTAGTACATTTTAGCTTTTTTGGCGAGAGCGCACACAGCGCATTGCCTCTTAAGTATACATCTTTTGTAACTCCTTTGGGTCAGTTTGAATATTTACGCATGCCATTCGGTTTGGCAGATGCACCTAGGGTTTTCGGTAAGTTCACCCAAACTATTTTTAATGAAATGATTAAGGAAAATAAGATTCTGATATATTTTGATGATATCTTAATTGCCACAGAAACTCTAGAGGAGCATTTCAGTACTTTTCATGAAGTTTTACAGTTAGCCAATAAGTATCAATTACAATTTAGACTAGATAAATGCAAGTTCTTCTATATTGAAATCCCATATTTGGGTTACCTGATTAATCATGAAGGAATCAGGCCTTCTATTCAAAATGTAGAGGCTGTTTTAAATTACCCACTCCCTCGAAACACCAAAGAAGTACAACGTTTTGTCAGCCTTGCTAGCTATTATCGAATGTTTATACCTAACTTTGCTCTAAAAGCAAAACCACTCTATGATCAATTAAAAAAGAATGCTACCTCCATGTTCAAGGAAATTGAATTCGAGTCATTTGAAACTCTAAAGGAAATTTTATCCAGTTACCCAGTTTTAAGTATTTATTCACCTCATAATGAGACAGAGTTACATTGTGATGGTAGTAGTCTGGGTTTTGGGGCAATACTATTACAAAAACAGAAAGATGGTCTGTTGAAACCAGTTTTTTATTATAGCCACCGTACATTCCCTGCAGAATCTAAGTATCATAGTTTTGAGTTGGAAACGCTGGCTTGTATCTATGCAATCAAACGTTTTCATATTTATTTATTTGGAATCCCATTTAAGATCATCACTGATTGTGATAGTTTCCGATTAACCCTCAATAAACACCCTCAATAAACACGCAGTTAATCCCAGAATTTCAAGATGGGCCATGTTTCTCCAGGATTACGAGTATACCATCCAGCACAGGTCTGGCAATCGCATGCAACATGAGCAGAGCACACAACATTGCTGTGCTAGAAGGTAATACAATGGAACAGACATTAGCATTTAAGCAATCTACTGATATAAAAATGGGTCAAATTAGAGATTCTCTAGAAAAAGCAGATCATCAATTCTTTGAACTCCGAAATGGTAATGTTTACCGTAAGTTAGGTGAAAAATTACTATTTTATGTGCCTAAAGAAATGGAGAACCATATTTTATTTACCTATCACAATTACATGGGACATTTTAGTGTTGATAAGTTATCACTCGCACATATTGGTTTCCCAACATTAAAACAAAAATTAAAAATTTCATAAGTAATTGTCTGAAATGCATTCAATATAATCCTAAATCTGGTAAGAGAGAGGGATTTTTACATAATATCCCAAAAGGAAATTTACCATTTGAGACCTTGCACATTGATCATTATGGCCCACTGCCACTAGCTCACGGTAAGAAACATATTTTTGAAATTATAGATGGCTTCACCAAATTTGTTAGAGTATACCCTTGTAAAAGTACAGATACTCATGAAGTAAATAAGCATTTATTAGATTACTTTCAGAATTATTCAGTTCCCAAGCAAACTATTTCCGACCGCGGTTCTTGTTTTACTTCAGAAGAATTTAAAAATGTCATGGTAGAGAATCAAATTAAACATACCCTTATTGCTACAGGTTGTCCTAGGGCTAATGGACAAATAGAGCGAATTAATCGAATGTTAACCCCAATGTTGGCCAAAATTACGGATGAAAAGGAAAGAAATTGGGTAAAGATCTTACCTGAGATAGAATATAGTATCAATAATACAATTAACCGTTCTATAGGTGAGACACCTGCTAGATTATTATTTGGTAGGAACCAAAACGGAAATGTTCAAGATAATTTTAAGAAATTGTTGGAATTATTTGATAGTGACGAAAGGGACTTAGAGGTAATTAGGGCGGAGGCCAAAGATAAAATAGTCCAAGGGCAGCAGAAAAATAAAGAGTATTATGACCAGACTCGCAAATCGGCTGCAACATATAAAGTTGGTCAACATGTAATGATAGCTAACTATGATACTACGCCAGGTGTTAATAAGAAACTGATAGCCAAATACAAAGGGCCTTATGTCATTAAAACGATATTGCCAAATGACCGTTATGTTGTAACAGATGTGATAGGGTTTCAAAACACACAGATACCTTATGATGGTGTAATCGACAGTTCACGAATTGAGGCATATGAATCTATGTAGGTAATAGAAGATTCAGGTATTTTTGCATATGGGCCATTTCTTATGTATATTTATGTGTATTTTATTTCATAATACCCACTATGCATCCATGTGATATAATTTCTTTTCATTATGTTTCAATTATGTCTATTTTATGACTTAAGTTTATGACACCATACTTATTGTATAATTTATGCGTTATGTTACATACTTATGTATATTATGTTATTAACTTGACTATATTAATTATGTATTAAGTAGTAAGTATTATGTATCTTATGATATTAACTTGACTGCATTATTTATGTGTTGAGCAGCAAGTATTATGTAGTTATGTACCTTATGTTATTGACTTGACTACATTATTTATGTATTATGTAGCAGGTATTATGTAACCTATTACTAACACTCATTGCACAACCAATGTATCATTGCCTATGTTATTTTCATGCATATTGTTTATGTCTATTGTCCGGAAAAGAATCGAGACGATTCTCTTGTCAGGACGGCCGACTGTAGACAGTAACTTGTTACCCAAGTGCCTGCCTATTCACTGATGGTCGAGACCAGAAGAAAAAGAAGACGAAAGACGGTTGAGAGATGACAGGCTTGGGCGGGAGCCTTGGACTCGGGGGGGAGGCAGTGGTAAAGGGGATTTTGAACATTATGGTTATGTGGTAGTTTTAAAATAAATCTGGTTATTCAGTCATCGGTGTTTAATATTTAATTATCCTTGTGAAGCCTACAATATATACTTTAAACTGCTTGCAGAAACTCCTTTGCAATAAGTTAAAGTATTTGGGATCTTTTGCAGAGAGCGCAATTTGAACAAGCAACAGTCATCATGGAAATTGATGTCGAGGAGGAGGAGGATGCACAAGCTGCAATACACTTGGCAAAAGAAGAGGCTAAGCTGCAAAAGGTGAGAAAATGTTTTGTGACCATCAATAAAATTAAACATTTTGTAGATAGGCACCAAAAATGTTTGGAATAGCTGACAATTAACTAAGAAATATATGTGTTTTTCATTCAATAAATACAATATTTCACACAAATGTTTGGAATTTATACAATTATTACAAATTATATGTATTCAAGTAAGAAGACACTTGTTTGTATAAATACATCTCAAACAAGTTTGTCTTATCTTTCTTTTGTCTATGGTTCCAGAAAATCAATACTCGTCTAATATAAATTCATGCAGGTATCAGTTGAAATTTTCTTAACATTTTCTCACATTTGCTTAATAGATAGAAATCTTGAAAACTGGGGGAGGTTGCTGTGTTCCGGAAATCAGCAACACTAGTCAGCAGATACTGAGCATATTGGGAGGTAATATTAAACCAAATGCCAATATGTATGATTCTGCTGCTGACTTTTACAATGTTAATGTATTGTCTTGATAAATATTCATTATGTATATACAAATTATTGTTTATCTATAAAATTTGCTCAAAGTTTATTTCAAAATAAACATTACTAATTAATTACCAATTTATGTTGCAGATGCTGAATACTCACCAATAGTTATGAAAAGAAATAATATTTTTCATCCATGCTTTTACTCTTGTATTAATGTATTATACACTTTTCTACTTTTCAGACATGGAGCCGATTTTGGAGACTAAAGTCTCTTCTGTTAACCCCAGCCCTATCTCCATGCCTATTTCTCTAGAACCAACTCCTTTGACTGTACCAACCCCAAAGCCAGTATTCCGTGCAAGGCAGAATAAGGTAAAAAATGATAGAAATATCAGTTCGGAGGCATTGAAAAAGAAATATTTCAAACAAAAATTAAGAAATGCCCAGTATGAGGCAATGTCTCAAAAATCTTTATTTAAATTACAAAGACAAAACCTAATGTGGGATTTAAAAATTAAAAAGAAAAAATATGCCTTGTTATTAAAAAATGAAAAATAAATAAAAAGAGTTTTATTTCGTTTACTTATGTAGAGTTTTATTTATAAAAAATGTTAATAGAAAGGAATTGATTTGATACAGTTTCTGATAAAATTAGTTTCAGGTAAAATAACCTTCAATAATGGCATTTGGTTGGCGAATGGGTGCAACATCATTATTTTCAATAACTTCCAGATATTCATCAGGATCATGTTCAAAAAAATCCCCAAGATCAATGGCTATATTGTGTGTCATTATATTCTGACTGTTTCTTCGAAACGGTTCTAGATAATAGGATGCGGTTTTCACAGTTAGGTTTAAAATTACCGTAAGTTTTGTTGTGACACATTTATATAAATGGCCTACCTCCGGCTTACCCGCTAGAAAAGTGGCGTATTTTCAGAATACAGTAGATATAACTTTTTAAATGGTACACCCTGTATATTTAGCAATTTCTTAAAAGACACATATTTTTACTTTATAACGGTACCTTAAAGTTCAAAATCGGTGCACAGAAAGCGAAGTTATACAGGGTGTTTCATTGGGAAAGGGCCTAACTTTAACTGTAGATGGGGATCACTTTGGTGGTTCCAAAAACCTATATTTAATCTGTCTGCTGAACTTTATAACCGAGATACAGGGTGTTTTATAAATTTATCCTTATCCTTTATCCGTAAACCGCAGGTGGCTAACACAACTGGTATAAAAGTTATAAGCATTTAAAATGGGTCACTCTCGGCTGGGACACCCTGTATAATAAAGTTTACACGTGGACGATTGTACGTTGGCGAAAACTAGCCTAATTAAAAAATATCTATGTCATTCCACGATAATATGATATATAACTTTTTTATGGTTGTATTTGTATAGGTTTCCTGTGGCTGCACAACCAACTGTAGCAACAGTCGTTGTAAATGTAAGAAATCTGGCATCTCATGCTCAAGATATTGCAAAAATTGCAGCGGTATTAGCTGTACCAATATCCAACAAGTTAGAATAGATTCTTTCGAGGATAATGACGTCGACAGCAACAATGAGCAAGATTTTCAAAAAAATCAAGAGGACACATCAGAATGAAAGTTCAAAAATTTTTAATTTGATACATTCATCTTCAAAACTTAATCTATACTATACTTAATGTGTAATACCTATTTATTGTGATGTTTAACCTAAATAATATATAGGTATTCTTTGTATTCTTATGTTTTCGGAAATCTACGATTGAGGTATATTAATATACAATAATATTAAACTGTTTATTGAACAAAGAAAAAAAAATGGATTATCCGGAAAATACATCTAAAACATAAGAAACATCTAAACAAATGTACCTATCTATATGTTTGTACTATTAGTTTTTTTAATTTAGCATAATATTTGTATAATTCATTTCAACTACTCGTATTCTTTCTATTCTACATTTCATAATATTTATAATATGTCGAAACCTGATATTATGTATGTCTGTAGTCTGTACATCAACACCGCTGCGCACATCATTTCTGCGAGGTAATTGTAAAGGCGGGAGCCGTAACCACCAGCGGTCGATTAGAGGGTTGAAAATTGTTAAAAACTTTATTTACATTTAACGGCATTCCTATCATTTATGAAAAAAATCGATTCAACGTAACAGAAGCAGAATTTTTTTCTCTACAACTTTTATCTGAAACTTTTCAACGGAATTGCTTTAATTCTCAATATATTGTGATTTTTAACATTTATTCACGATTTTCAACCCCTTCCCGGGGGTTAATCTCAAAAAATTGTTCAGAATTAAATTCCTGAGATAAAAATCTATAGTAATTCATACATCACATCGCCTCAATAAAAATCGGTTCACTTTCGTTATTTTTAATTGGACTATAATTTAATGAGAGGAGTTGGCGTCGTAGGTATGGGGGTGCTTCAGATGCCAGGGCTTGAATGCTGGATATTGGACTACTTCTAAAGGCACCTAATGATGAACGTAATGCTGTAGATTGAATTACATTCAGTTTTTTCAAAGATGTTTTATTTGCAGTCTCGTAACAGATAGCACCATAGTCTAGCTTACTCCTTATCAGTGACTTATATAAATTAAGTAGGATTGCTGTATCTGCACCCCATGTGGTATGAGATAAAACTTTGATTAAATTTATTCTTGGTTGACATGATTTCTGCAAATATGTTATGTGGGGTTCCCAGTTTAATTTTTGATCAAAAATAAGACCCAAGAAATTTGTTTTGTCTGCATTAGATATAGGAATATTATGTGAATACAAATTTAAATCTAGTTCGCATTTACTTTTACTGAAAATCATGTTGTGTGTTTTTTCAGTGTAGAATGAAAATCCAGTTTGAAGAGTCCAATATTCTAATGTATTCAAAACATTTTGTAGAAGTTGTTGGGCTAAAGCAAGATTTTTACTTTTAGTATAAACAACGAGATCATCTGCATAAAGACTTACTTCAACAGGGCTCCTTAATTGATTTACAGCACTGTTTATTGCGATTAAAAACAGAGTGGGACTTAAAGTGGATCCTTGAGGTGTTCCGTTTTGGAGCATTCGAGTAGAAGATAGTTGACCATTTACTCGGACTTGGATGGTTCTGTTATTTAAAAAATTATTTATAAAGGATAAAATATGCCCTTGAATGTTCCATTCCTGTAATGTTTTTAAAATTAAATATTTCCAAGTTGTATCAAATGCTTTGTTAAGATCAAAAAAGATAGCGATCAGTTTTTGATTGTGTAGAAATGCTTCGTGAATTTCGGATTCAAGTGTTACTAAATTATCCGTTGTACTTCTACCTCTTCTAAACCCGCTTTGATAAGGTGTTAAAAAATTTTTATTTTCTAGATGCCATATTAATCTGTTATTTATTATTTTTTCTAGTGTCTTACAAATGTTGCATGTAAGAGAAATTGGGCGATACGATGATGGGTTATCTTTCGGTTTGTTGGGTTAAGAACAGGTCCCAATAGAGTGGGTCCAAAGTTCTGGAAATTTATCTTGTAGAAAAATGTTATTAAAGAGGTCCAAAAGGATAAGTTTAGCATTAAGGGGTAGATTTTGTAAGAATATGGATGGGATGTCATCTGGACCTGGGGCGGTATTTTTCATATCTTTGAGAGTACTTTCAAATTCTGATAAAGTGATTGGAAAACTTAGACAAGAGGTATCGTTTGAAATAACTATGTTGGCTTCAGTAGATTTTTATGTCTTAGAAATGCTGGATGTAAATTTGAATTGCTAGAATTTTTTCCAAATGTGTTGGCTAAAATTTCAGGAATTTCAAGTTTGGAGGATATATAGTTATTATTATGAAAAAGGGTGGATATGGATCTGTATCCATTTTTACCTTGTATTTTTCGAATTTTTCTCCAAATAGTTTCTGTTGGGGTCGAGGAGTTTATAGATGTCACGTAATTTTCCCACGATTCTCTTTTACTTTTTTTTCATTAGATATCGCGATTTGGCTCTTAGATTTTTGAAATTCAGTAGGTTTTCTTTAGTTTTGTGCTTTTTCCACATGTTGAAAGCGTGTTTGCTGGATTTAAGGGCATTTTCTATATTTTGGTTCCACCAAGGTACCGGGCTTCTTTTACAAAGTTTAGTTTTTCCAATCCAATTTTTAGCTGCATTTAAAATGATGTTGTTGAAATTATCAATATCTTCATTTACATTACCAGTCAGTACAAAATTTTTGGTATTGTTTTCAATATCGGACCTAAATTGATCCCACTTTGCTGATTTTCCAAGTTTGGTATATAGGAACAGATGGTGTTTCTTCATTGTCCAGTAAACTTATTATGATGGGGAAGTGGTCACTATCATGCAGATATTCTGTTGTATTCCATTCTACTATCGATGTTAGGGAAAGTGAACAAAGTGAGAAGTCGATAGCTGAAAATGTGCCATTAATAGAGTTGAACCTCGTCGCTTTTCCTGTATTGAGTAGTGTTAGATTTGAGTTGTTTATCATATTTAGTAATATATTGCTATTTTTATCCGTTTTAAGACTAGCCCAAGCTACATTATGACAGTTCATGTCTCCAATAATAATCTTTGGGGAAGGAATCCGATTTAATGTGCTATTTAATTCTGCCAGTTCATTATCGTTGGGATGAGGTAGATATATGTTGCAAATATTCATTTGTTGTTTAAAGACTACAGATACTGCAACTGCCTCTAAGTTGGTGTTTAGTTCAACTTTGTTTGATTTGATGTCGTTTCTGACAAATATCGCTACACCGCCGCTTGCAAAATTTGTTAATCTGTTTTTGGAATACAGTTTATAGTTTTTTAAGCTGATATTAGTTTGATTTTTAAAATGTGTTTCCTCTAGGCAAATTTCCTCTAGGTGATAGTTCGTTTATGAGTAATTTTAGTTGTTCATAGTGGCAAAAATATCCATTTAGATTCCATTGAAGAACTAGTGTATGTTTCATTTTTTCTAAAAATTACTACTTTGTTGTTTTGTTCATTTATTGCTGTCAGAGTGATTCACCACCAGTATATTCTGAAGCCGATGTATTATTGACAAATAGTTTTTTCTTGAGTCTAGTTATGTTGCTTTTTAAAGATTTAACCTTGATTCACATTATCAGACATGCAACGACACGACAAGGACCGACAAAGACACGACAGTTTCGGCAGCAATTCACATTATACGACAGGTATTCGACATCTCGACGGGTTGTTTGTATTCTTGCCAAGAATGTCGGTCCGCTCCGTCGTTGCCTTTACGTGTCGTTGCCGCGTCGTTGTCGGTTAGTGTGTATATCAATATTTATTTATCTAAAAAGAATGGTTTGTCGTGTCGTTGTCGGTCCTTGTCGTGTCGGTGCATGTCTGATAATGTGAATCAAGCTTTACTCTGAATGTTATCGTAAATAAAATTTAAAATTTCAAGTAGTTCGGAGGGTTCGTTTGAATAGTTGTTGGCAATCAGTTCGGGATTAGGAGAATTCATCGTATTTTCCATAAAATCACAAATTTCGGTTAAGTTGAGAACAAAAGGAGGAGATCGGTTTTCAATAATTTCTTTGATGCTACCAATCTGTGTAGTTATATTTTCTTTGTTTGTCTTTGGTTTTTTCCTTTGTTTATGTGGTTTTTTTGGTTGAAAGAAAACGGGCGTCTGTGGAGTATCCAACATTTCTGGAGATGTTGATATTTGCCGTTTAGTTGATGTGGATGCGGTGGTGCTCTGTTCAATTGTAGTTTTTGATTCTAATTTCGAGGTATTTACGGAAATTGGGGTTGATATTTTGGAGGATATTCTAGAGCTTGTGGAGTCATTTAGATTTGCTCGCTCTGTCAGAGGTGTGTTTGTTGAGCTTCAACAATTTCATTTGATGTATTTTTATTTGTGGTTATGTGTTCAACATCCATTTGTTCAGTGGTGCTGTGGTTATTATTAGTATGCGATTTACAGCTCGATTCTTGATGACCTACAGTTTTGCATTTGGAACAGCTCATTCCGTCAATGGAAAGGTAAATTCGGTAGGATGTGTTTTCTTGGGATATTGTAAAGGAATCTGAAATATATTTATCGATTAAAGGTGAAATAAATACCTGCCTTCGAAAACTTAAGACGTGACTGTATTCTGTTTCGGTCATTCCCACTTTAAGAAAAGTTATGTTTGAGACAGTTGTTATTCCCATTTTTTTAATTTCTTCTTCAATTATTAAATTTGGAATGGTAGGACATATGTTGGATATCACTAAACGTTGAGCAGGTGTAATTAGTCTTTTGAATTCTGTGTCAATACCATTTATTTTAATTGTATTGTGATGAGCGATTAAGTTGTCAACTAAAGTTGTTGAAGAGAGGTAGATGCAGATACGGTTATTTGAAATACTAGTACGAGATCCCACTGCAGAATTAGTGCACTCATCGAGTATATGCTAAAAACCTAATTTTTACGTATATTTATCATCAAGAGAATAAATATCTGCTAGGGTGCCTATCAAAATGTGGCCGCTAGTATTTTTAATTAAATTATTTTTAATTAATTTTTGGCAAAAAATTTCATTGATTTGTTTTTAAAATAAAATATTGCCCACTTCACGGCAATATATATAAAGACTTTGAAAATTGACGGTTGCCGTTGACCACTTGGCCGCACCTCTTCGCAGCCAGGTGTAAACAGGTATGATTTTGATATATTTTTACGTTCATAACGTACATTTATGATTTATATATCAAATTAAAGCTAATTTTTTTTTCATTATTATGATATATGGTTGCCTACTTGAATCTGGCCGCAAATAAGGGTTGCTGGCTGCTAAAGATGGTAAATATTAAAAGTAGACTGAAAGAGAACTAGCGCGTAACGTCACCAGTCAGACGAAGACAGCGATTGCGTACGACGTTTTAAAGCCATTGCGCATGCATTGGGTGCTAGTGTTCTCAACCACTGGTTCAAATAATAGTAGAGACGACTTAATAAATACTCCAAAAGAATTGTCTTTCTTTCAAAATTACAAATTAAAAAATTACATTAAAAAATTACATTAAAAAATTAATATTGAAAAATAAAACCAAGGTTACTTACGTAAAAGAAAATTTCATTGTGCAAGTAGGTTGAAAAAATTTTAGATTTTATTAAAGTATTTAATTGTTTGTTACATATAAACTGAACATTCCAGTAAATTAAACATTGAAATAAGAAAATGTACCTATCTTATATTATTTCCGTGACTCTCATTTGAAAAACTGAATCATCGGAGCTACCACTCTCACTATCATCGGAGCTATCAATTTCATCGTAACAAATATCAGAATCGTCGTCATTATCGGAAGATTTGTTCGTGGAATCACATAGCACACTCTACGTTTTTCCACAAAAATAAATAATAAAAAATTAAAAAAAAATAATTTTTAATAAAAAAACTCGATTATTTATAATATATATCGTATCTATAATACCGTATAACCTATAATATCTTCAAGTTCAATTAAAATTTTACTTACTGTTTGTATTTTGCAAAAAATTTCGAATTCTTCTTTGTCTTTTTGCTTTAAAACTGTAATTTTTTTAAGGCACTCTGTATGATATCCAAAATCATCAGTTGATTTAATTGTTAATGAAGCGTCGTGATATTTATATTTTTTCATACGACGAAATAATAACATGGGCAAACACTTTTTAAATGATGCATCATTAAAGTCAAGTACATTGTGTTTTTTGTTACACAAAAAACACGCCTTCATCTTTATCAATTTTATTTAACGTCAAATATATTGATAATGTTAGATGCACAAATAAAATAACAATATAAATAACGTTGTATATTACGAACCCCAAAACAGCGTGGTTTCTAAGTTAGTTGTTAATTAGTTGACAACCTAGCACCCGACGCATGCGCAATGGCTTTAAAACGTCGTACGCAATCGCTGTCTTCGTCTGACTGGTGACGTTACGCGCTAGCTCTCTTTCAGTCTACTTTTAATATTTACCATCTTTAGCAGCCAGCAACCCTTATTTGCGGCCAGATTTGAGTAGGCAACCATATATCATAATAATGAGAGAAAAATTAGCTTTAATTTGATATATAAATCATAAATGTACGTTATGAACGTAAAAATATATCAAAATCATACCTGTTTACACCTGGCTGCGAAGAGGTGCGGCCAAGTGGTCAACGGCAACCGTCAATTTTCAAAGTCTCTATATATATTGCCGTGAAGTGGGCAATATTTTATTTTGAAAACAAATCAATGAAATTTTTTTCCAAAAATTTATTAAAAATAATTTAATTAAAAATACTAGCGGCCACATTTTGATAGGCACCCTAGCAGATATTTATTCTCTTGATAATAAATATGCGTAAAAATTAGGTTTTTAGCATATACTCGATGAGTGCACTAATTCTGCAGTGGGATCCTAGACTATACGAGATGCATATAGAACGTTCTTTGCTTGGACGATAGTTCCTACACCTATTATATAGTCGTGTATTTTAGTTCCATATATTGCTGAAAGAACAATTGCTTGCTCCCTGGTAGGGTATTTGTGAGAATTTAATATATTGGAGTAAGTTGGTTGTGAGGGATTAGCTCCCTGTGTTGGTATTATGTCAGTCATTTTTCATGTCTTGCGATCCTTCGCAGAGCCGACCCTGTCGTCGACTAATTATCGACAACAAGGCCTTGATACAAAAAACGATTTTACAGCAATATGATATTTGGAGATGGTGTATAATTTTTGTGATAACTGGATCTGGTACTCACAGTAATTTTCCGAGTTGTCTTTTGGGAATACACTACTTTAACTTTTGAGGTGCACAAAATACAAAATATTCCGATTGGTAGGAATAGGTATTTGAATACATATAATCAGGACCAATATAAACGTGGTTTTATCGACCAGGTTCAGGACCGGACTCGATCAGACTTTTATTTCAAGTGTATTAACTATTTAAATCTAACATGCCTCCTAAAAAATTGATCGGTGTTAAAGGAAAAGTGATTCATAGACAAGGAAGACAAATTGTGCAAAATGTTGCAAGATTTATGGAAATGGAAGCTGAAAGTGGAGTTCAAATTCCTTTACAAAATCAGCGGTGAGATATTTTTGCATCAAACTGTATTTGAATTTCCTTTTTTATTGATATTTTTTTTATTTATAGGTCGATTTTATTGATGTCGGTTTTGTTTAAAAGATAATTGATCAAGACACACTACTAATCTAATATTTCGCGTTTTGTTTAAAAAACAAAATGGCGGACACATCCAAACTTTATCAAACTTTAAAACTGACTGGAAATTTTTTGTTTCGCACTGTATATGTTTGCGAATTATTTTACGAAAGTTCAGACATTTGTGAATGTAACGAGAGGTCAAACATAGAAATCGGTCAAAAATTGTCTGATGTATGGCTCGAAAAAAACAAGTATTTACATATACCTAGTGAATTTTAATTTAATTTAATTTATGTGTCTTGATCCGGAGTCGTCTAGTTCCTCGCACATTAACAGGTAGGTACAAAATTTGTGTTCAGTTCCTCGCAGCATAAGAAGGGTAAGGGATTAGGTATCAGGTAGCAAGGTCCACAATGACAGTGCGAGGGATATTGATTAGGTAATATTTACATATTGCTAGTAAATGTTTCAATATGAAATTATATTTTTGTCAAATAATAACAATAAAATACAAAATAAAAAAGAAACAAACAGAACAAATACATATGAAATAAACAAACAGAAACACACCGCAGCAGAAGAAATACCGCTAGTAAATATTAAATATGAACAAATATAAGTAAAATAAAAAACAGAAACACAACATTAAATCAATGATTTTCGTTAGGTTAGGTTAGGTTGGGTTAGGTTAGGTTAGGTTAGGTTAGGTTAGGTAAGGAAATTGAAACTGAAGACAAATTATTATAAACAGGTGCATTATTGTGCTACCCTACAAACAATAGTGTGAGGAACTGCAGACCTGTCTTAATCCTACCCTCCGTTCGAAAAGGGATTAACGCAGGTAGATGCGAGGAACTGCATCACGTCCTCTTGATCAATTATCTTTTAAACAAAACCGACATCAATAAAATCGACCTATAAATAAAAAAAATATCAATATAAAAGGAAATTCCGGTTTTTTTTGGACAACCCTATATAATATGATAGTGAGTTAATTTCTTTGAGAACGTACATCTTGTACAAATTTTAATTCTCATATTTTTTAGAAATAATTGTAAATGCGGCAACGTCGCTAAAATAACGAATCGCATAGGGACAAAGGGATTTTATACCTGTTCTGTTTCCGATTTGCGCCAAGCAACAAGTAAAAAATACAGTCCGCTAAACAAAATTCTATGTTTTAATCAATTACCAATATTACCTATTTGAGTCAGCATATTATACATAATTTTGGTCCTACGAGTCTGATATATCAAGAAGTAAATAAAAAAAGTTATTACTACATAAATAGTTAAAGAAAACCTCAAGAAATCTCCAGAACAACACGTGTTCATTTTGTTAGATTTCTTATTCTTAGATGTGTTAACAACAACAACCATTAACAACCCAAGTCAAGCAGCGAATGCCGGACGGAAACACGGGGGATGTACATCTCCTCCCTCGTGCCCGCCTGTGTTGGCGCGCATGCGTGAGCGGTTGAAAGATTGTAAGAGCGCCAAATTTGAATATCTTAAACGAGATCTAACACGGCCAAACTGACATCATTCCGCTCTCGGAATGCACAAATCTCGAAACCTGGAAAAGAAGCTAGGAGCAGACAAAGAATTGAAATCTTTTATCTTAACCAATATTTATAAGGTATGTAAGTACACTCAATAGTTAGGTTCATCATTATGCGCGTATTCTAGATTCACAAATTTTCTCGAAATTTGCCAAATTGCGACAGGTTCGGCAACACATTAGAATATTTTTTTTTTTATTTCTAAAATTACCAAAAGAAAAACATTACTCAGGCTGTTGTGGCACCAACAGTTACAACAATAATTCGGCAGGCGGCACGATGGGAATACTGCAGTATTCACGATGGGCCAGTTAAAGTTAATTTTTATTTGAATGATAGGCTGTAGATATTGTAACATTTAACATTTTTTTTTGTTTGAATAGTTTACTGAATGACACGATGGAAATATTGCAAAAAGCACATATTTGCGATGGGTCATTTTACACTCTAATTGATAATTCAGTAAATGACACGATGGAAATATTGCATCAAGCACATATTTGCGATGGGTCATTCTACTGCACTCTAATTGATAATTCTCTAAATGACACGATGGAAATATTGCAACAAGCACATATTTGCGATGGATCATTTTACACTCTAATTGATAATTCAGTAAATGACACGATGGAAATATTGCATCAAGCACATATTTGCGATGGGTCATTCTACTGCACTCTAATTGATAATTCTCTAAATGACACGATGGAAATATTGCAACAAGCACATATTTGCGATGGGTCATTTTATACATTCTAATTAATAATTTACCAAATGACACGATGGAAATATTGCAACAAGCACATATGTGCGATGGGTCATTTTACACTTTCTAACTGCAATCTAACGCATTTGTATCTGCGATGGGTTGATCGAAGGCAATCTACTACCAATGATCTAACACGGCATAGATTAGACGAAACATAGTGGGATTACTCACACAGGGGAACAGTCCCTTTATTTTTGATTTGTGGTAATTATTACTATTTAAATTTTCTAAACTTTGCTCGGCCAATCTGAAAAATGTTCCATTCTACTCTTAGAAGGTTTGTTGCGGTTTAACTATTGGAGCGATATAAATCAGAGGTTCTCACGTGCATTTCGATAACAAAGTTTTAAATAAATGATTTGAAGTTCTTTTCGTTAAATTAGTACCAGCACCATGGATTGGTTCATGCTGAAGCATAAAATGTTTTTATGAAGTTGTCAAAAAAAAAACTTGGCTCAGTTTATTCAGTGACGAAGGTAGGTTGGAAGCGAAGAAGACAAAAGTTTAAGAAAGCCTCCAACTAGGACGAATAGGTACTGTGTTAAGGTTTCCAGAATTTTCAATAATATTTGGATCGAGGGTGATGAAACGTAGCTTAAAACCAACCTGACTGGTTCTATTCAACCTTCTAACACATATCAAACAATGTTCAACATGTTTCTCAACACAGCGAACCAGCGAATTCATTATTAGATGGTACAGAAGATGGAATTCCATAATTTTCTTAGCCTTTGCTGAGGTAATTCGAAATAAAGTGCTTTTTATTTACTAATGCCACAAGAGAGCGAGAATAAACTGAAAACATATCATTTCTATTTGTTCCATATATCATTCTGGCATAAAAAGGAACGAGGAAATCGATCAATTATCCGTAGACACTACAGCTATTACATCCACAAAAAAAATCCTTGCACTGACCACGTTAATGTAATAAAAAAACATAACATATTTAATTCGTGGCAAGTAATATGGAATCATACGACATCCAAACAAAGAGGACTTAAGATACAAGTTGAGTTCTGTCTATTAATACTGGACAAACCAAGAGATCAAGCCGCTTGCGTATAGGGCACACACTCAAATATCTCCTCAAGAAAGAACCAGCACCAGTATGTAAAAACTGTCATACTTCTCCTACCGTGAAACACATCATCATTAGTGTCCTGAATTTTCCAGACATATAAAACAGAATAACTTAGTTGCGGTATTCAAGAATGTGCTCACCAAAGACACAAGTGATTTATTGAAATATTTCAAAGACGCTAATTTGTTTAGCAACATTTAATTAACTACAAACTAAATATAGCTCATACTACTTACGTAAGTCCTCCTGTAAATGACTCTCAGTATTGATGCGGGTATTTTTGTATTAGTAGACGAAAAAATACTGAAAACAACCTGACAGAGATTTTAAGACCTGCTGTATACCTGTGGAGGGATGTAATGTAAACAACACTTAAACCTTACTTTTTTTTGCATACCTAGTACACAACGATTCGCCATTTTATAAATGTAACTATTCCATAAAGCATAGGTACTTATATTTCGTCTATCAAAATGTTTCCTCGTAACAATTGAAACAAACAATTGTCGAGAAAAAAAATAATAAAAAAAAATGTTACCGGCTTTGTCACATTCATTGAAAAATATAGGATTTCATAAAATTTCAAATTGGCATTCTGTTTATAAACATATTCGTTCGTGTGTGAAAGAAGTTCTGTACACTTTCAAAGATTGAACAAATCGATCTACATTACATCTATATCAATTCTATAACATTTATTGGATTTTATACATTTCAAACAATACGTTTGGCAACATCTATTGAATGTAGCAACATAAATAAATAAACCTTAACACTGTTTACACACTGTTCATCCTGGCATAGGGCAACACCCCTCCAGTATGTCCATTGTTCAGGGATCTAATCTAATGGTGGTCGATAGATTATTTTTTCTGAATAACCTTTTGAATCACCTTTTAAGAATTAAGAATTCATAGCACTCAGTTCAAAATTTCTTAAAAATGTATGACAGCGCTTCAAGAAAATACACTTCGCCATGTGGCTGACATTCAATGAAAACAATGCACATTGGACAATTCTTGCTGGAGTAATGTGAGTAGATTATTCCCACCATATTTATTATTTCGACCGGCTAGGACGTAATTATGAATCACTGAAAACGAAATTGTCTTTTGGCTTCGAAGGACGTCGAAAAATAATCAAGCTTCTATTTTCTGCTGACGTCCCGTTTGTTATCATCAAAAGACTTAGACTGTTCTTACCTACATAATTATGTTCGCCTATGTCAACATCGTAATTAGTAAATTAGTATGATTGTGTGGTGCTACGTGCTACCACAAGATTAGGTTTTAATTCTACATCAGGAAGTTCTACGAAAGCATTTGTAACAAAATAGGAATTGTAAATAGAACTCTCAAGCCACCGTAATGGTGCATTATGCGAAACTTTGTTTCAATTTATTTTTGTTAGCCAGTGTCTCAATAATTATTCAAATGTATCAATAGGACAATTTGTATGATAACCAGAGATTACAACAGATAATAACTTTGAATGGTTATTGTTATTGTATCTAGATTAGAACATTAAATAAAAAATAATTTTTCTCTCTAAAATTTGTTTAGGCGTCTTAGTCAAGTTTCAATTACACCGCCTCAAGCGTGTTTGTCTGGACGTAGGAAGCCGAAAGCATTGTGTTGTTTCGTGGTGCTGTTTTTTTTTCGGTACCGAATGCTTTGTCGGCGTTATCGACGTTGTTATTATTATGAGCCGGTGATGTGTTCGTTGTAGATTCACCAGAAATGAATTATTTTTTGTAGCAATAGAAACTTTTGAACTTTTATAATAAAATTCAATCGAGCCACTCATACCATGCCACAATAATACTCGTAGGGATGACGAGTCACCAAGAATAACTGAAATATCTAATAGTTTGAAACATAAAATTGTACAGACCGCAAATACTTGAATTTACTGTTTGAACCCCGTAGAACTTGTACACACCAATAAAATCAATAAAAATGACTGCTTCAACTCAATTCCACCATTGGGAAGAGATACTTTAAAATCAATTTTAAAATCTACGTTTCTGGAATGGGTTGCCATGCGGTAACCACCTTTGCACAGATTTTATTAGAAAAAGAATCAACTCTACTTACGGTTTTTCGCTCTGATCACCCAAATACAGTTTAAAAGCTGATATAAATTTTTTTACCATACATTACTGTCTCATCCAAACGGTTTTGCAGATTATCCAAAATTGGTGCTCTTCTGCCGTAATGCATTTCAATTCACCCACAGAAATATTTATTTACATGTATGAACTACAAAATCTCACATAGCTCGGAAGGGTTAAGAAAGTGCACGTGTACCCCACACCTGATGTTAGATTTCTTATTCTTAGATGTGTTAACAACAACAACCATTAACAACCCAAGTCAAGCAGCGAATGCCGGACGGAAACACGGGGGATGTACATCTCCTCCCTCGTGCCCGCCTGTGTTGGCGCGCATGCGTGAGCGGTTGAAAGATTGTAAGAGCGCCAAATTTGAATATCTTAAACGAGATCTAACAATTTGGCGCCGAGCTCCTATTCAATCAACTTCGGCAGTCAGCAAGGATTTGGGTGATTGGACTAAACCATTATTCTATTTGCAGTTGCAATCCTATTATATAAAGAACCAACTGGTATTTATATTATATTCAATTTTCCAATTTATCCATTGGCATGCTACGTATTCTTAAGGTCCGTTTCATATTATTTGTGTAAAGTATATAATTTTCAAAACATACCTACCAGGTAAACCTATCTTGAAATACCTAGATATAACACGATTTTTTTTGAATTAAGCTAATCACGCCAAGTTGGATTTAGTATCATTTGAGAGCATACCTACGTACTTGAATAACCATTGTTTTAGTATAGTTTAGGTTTATTATTATTATTATTCATAATTTTATCTCAGCTACGTTCGATATTACAAAATTTACGATAAGATCTCTTTTTCGGTTTCATAGTGTCCAATTGTTTACTATTTAAAATATCATGACTGACACGGCCAGTAGTCCTGATAATTCAGCACCCATTATAAGGGATGCATTTAAAAAATTGATAAGAAACAGAGAGAGCATTAAACAGAAATTAACCATTTTAGAAAAATTTGTAGATTCAATAATGAATATACAGGGTTCAGCTAGAAAACCGAGTTTAACTGATGTTGAGTTAAGGTCAAATACAGGGTTTAAATTATTAGAAGAATTCGATAAGGTGCAATCAGAAATTGAACGGGAGGAATTTCAGAAAAGAATTTATGTCGCTCAAGATTTCTTATCAAAATATATATATATATATGTATATATATTCGTATATATATATATATAAATTATTAGAAATATTTGCCAACTCAGTAATGGAGAAGATTTATGTGGGGATGTGGCAAGAAAATACCAGAGTACTCTTTTTAAAATTTATTCCAAGCTTTCGAATATTATATATTCATTCTCAAGGACTAAAAATGTATATGGTCAAATTATCAAATAAATTAATGTATAAATTCACTCACATTATCTAATTGAGGATGTTGGTATAATAGTAAAAAATTGTATAAAAAATTGATATAAAATTCATGAATGAAACTCAAAAAACAATATCTATGACATTCAATATGACATTAAACAAAAACATTTTTTTCTTTAATTTTTTTATTTCTGATATTAAGGTCTATTCGAATAAGGTTAATTAATTTTGATTGAAATTTAAATTTTGTAAAGATTGTTTTTCAAAATCTAAGAGATGGGCATACATCACACTAAGGTTATACAGGTCAGTTTTTTTATTAAAGCAATTATTTTCTTGTGAAATAAATGCGGTTTCTAGAAAAAGACGGTTTTTATAATTTTTTTCAGTGATTAATACTTTGGCTGATTGATAATCAATTGAATGACCTTCATAAAATGCGTGCTCAGCAAGGGCACATCTATCAGGATACAATTTACTATCGCTTTTGTGAGAGGAAATTCAATTGGTTAATGTTCTTTTAGTGTGACCAATGTATTTTTTATCACAGTTGAAGCAAGGAATTTCATAAACTATGTTAGTTAATTTATTAATCGGTATTTTATCTTTGATTTTACTGAAAATTGATTTTATTGTGAGTTGTTGTTTGTTTGCAATTTTGATATTATGTTTATTAAAGATTCCTGAAAGTTTAGGTGTTACTGTTTTTATAAATGGTAAAGACATATAAATTGGAGTGTTAATATTGTCAGTTTTAATATTTTTTGATCTATTATTAGTAATGTCAGAGTTTCTTTCAAAAGTATTATATAATATTCGTCTCAAAAGATATGGAGGATATGAGTTATCGTAGAAAAGATTGTACAAAATAGATTTTTTTAGTGGAACATTGGATCTGAAATTTGAAGAACTCTACTTTTCATCTGTTTGATCAAGTTGTTGTATTGCGAGGATGATATGAATGGTAATTTATATATCTTCCTGAACTTATTGGTTTTCTATACCAGTCGATAGAAATTTTATTATTATTATCTCTGATGAATTTAGTGTCAAGAAAAGGTAAAGATTGTTCTGAATTTTCCTTTTCAATAGTGAATTGTATATGTATAAGGATCAAATGTATTAAAGTATATTATATATTTCATCGCAAGGAAGAGATAAAATTATATCATCGACGTACTTTTTTATGAAAAACAACTGGAATGGTAAAACAGATATAACAAAGTCTAATATATAATTCATTGCGTAGTCTGCTAGTATTGGTGATATTGAAGATCCCATGGGAGTTCCAAAAGTCTGTTGGTAATTTTTATTATTATAAGAAAAATATGTATTATCAAAGATAAATGATATTAATTCTAAAAAAGTTTCTTTGTTTAATTTGCAGTTTTTACTTATATCATTCCATTTGTAATCAAGAGCAGTTAAACATATACTTAAGTGAACATTACTAAAAAGTGATACTACATCTAAACTTAAAAGAACATAGTTCGGTGGCAATATCATGTTATTATATGTTTTGTTAATTTCGAAGGAGTCTTTAATATAATATTCATTATCATAGTCATAAGATTTTGTTAATATTTCAGTTAACCAAAGAGTAAGAGGCTCAATTGGAGTATTTATAGAAGCTACAATTGGTCTAGCTGATAATATGGGTTTATGGATTTTTGGTAAACAATAAAATTTAGCTGAAATACCGTTATAGAAACCGCATTTATTTCACAAGAAAATAATTGCATTAATAAAAAAACTGACCTGAATAACCTTAGTGTGATGTATGCCTATCTCTTAGATTTTGAAAAACAATCTTTACAAAATTTAAATTCCAATCAAAATTAATTAACTTTATTCGAATAGACCTTAATATCAGAAAGAAAAAAATGAAAGAAAAAATTTTTTTTGTTTAATGTCATATTGAATGTCATAGATATTGTTTTTTGAGTTTCATTATGAATTTTATGTCAATTTTTTATACAATTTTTTACTATTATACCAACATCCTCATTTAGATAATTGTTTTGTCACTGTTGTGTTGATTTAAAGGTGATCAAGTAATTATTTTGTTTTAATTGATCTTTGATTCTTTTTTATGCACGAAGGACCAAAGTTAGGTTGTAGGTGTTTATTGAAAAGGTGTATTAACTTATCTAACTTTATTTACACGTCTGCTTTCTACAACTGTTAAATTCTAACTGTGTGCTAACTGTCTACAAATCTGTTTTCTACAACTGTCGATATCTATATTTTTATGAGCCAAACCTTGCACCCCCGAGCCACTCGGGTTTTTACAGCAGTTTTCTATTCAATTCCAGGTTGGGTTTAGTTTCAGGTACCATAGATCATAAAATTTATATTTTTTGTTTGTCGGCATAGTCAAGGCGGCAACATATTCCCCACGACATTTGGTGATACCATTGTCTAATATAAAGAAATAGTCTGTCAACCTCATGAGTATAACAGAGACCATAAAAAGAGAGATGCATACATATTAGGAGGTGGCGGCTTAAGTTAAATTGGTGGCTCTATGATAAAATCTTAATAACCCTCAAAATAAACAATAACAAAATACATTTTTACTTATCAAAGTTGAATAAAAATTTCTACCTAGATAACTAACCCAACCAAACAAAATTTTACGAGTAAAGATAAGTATATTTCAAAATAATTTCTGGACTCAGTTTCTGGTCGGATTTATAATAAAAGTAACAGATCCGTATTAGATAAAATTTAGATAGCAAATCATAAATTAAATTTATTTTTTGACAAAAAATAACTGAATTTCACAAGAACAATTTTAATTGGCAAATGTTATCCAAAAATGTTTCAAGTAAAGAAGATACGATACTGTGTTATTGTTATATACAGGGTGTTTTCAAATGACACTTACAACGTTTGCATTTATATACCTTTAGTAAAACTGGACAAAATGATATAAGCTCATTTACTTTTTGAAAAACAGGGTGTTGAAGTATTGAAAAATTGAATGTTTTAATTCTTTAACTTCAAAATGGATGAATAAATTGATTGTACATTTGGTAGGTTGTTTTTAAATAATGTGAAAAGGCATATTTTTATAAAAAGACATTTGTCAATTCTTGATCCAGTGGTGTACATTTGGAAAAATATGTCACTTTTCTCCTCCCATTTTTCACGCTACTGGTATTTGTAGCTATTTTCAATAGAGGAGTTCAGTATAAGGTCAGTGTGGCCAACAAAAAGGGGTTTTTTCTGACAAGAATGACATGAATGTATACTGTTTAAAACATAAGATTTTGCATGTTTTCTATCATTGCGAACATCTATATTGCTTTATTAAAATAATGAATACACCCCCGAACCGTATATCTTGAAATTTAGATTGACTTTTTAGCTGAATACCTACACAACATATCGGTGGCCTCTATTAATTTTGTATTCCTTAATTTTTTTCACGTAAAAACACATAACCTTTGCACATCAAAAATGTGTAGTTTTCAAGATATTTAATGTTTTCATGAAGTCTGCAACCTAATTTATTAATAATAAAATAAAAAAATTTCTTTTTTTATTAACCTTTAAATTACTAAAATATGTATCAGAAACTAATTTGTGAAGCAGCAATTAATGCATCTTGAACATTGTGAGAAGACTCTCGAAAATATTTGTCCAAAATTGTGCTTTTATTATTGAAAATGATGTTGCAAACTTCATGAAAACATTAAATATCTTGATAACTAATTTTTTTATATGTGAAGGTTATGTTTTTTTCGTGAAAAAAATAAGGAATATAAGATTGATTGAAAATAGCCACAAATGTCAGTGAAAAAAGGAAGGAGAGAAGTGAAATATTCTTCCAAATGTACACCACTGGATCAAAAATTGACGAATGTTTTTTCATCAAAATATGCCTTTTTAAATTTAAAAACAACCTGCTAAATGTCAAATCAATTTATTCATCCATTTTAAAGTTATCAAATGAAAACATTTGAATTTTCATTTTCAACTTTCGAAAAGTAAATGACGTAATCCTTATATATAATTTTGTCCAATTTTACGAGAATTTTTTACATGTATACGTTGTAAGAGTCATTTGAAAACACCCTGTATATCGGATTAACGTCCACGTGCTGTTTGTTTTTCTTTTGATTCAATCATATTGTATCATAGTTAATCGTAGGTATTTTACTTCACGTTCGCTACCCACCTAGGTATATCTCTACTGAAAAATGATAATAATATGCGTAAGTTTTCTTCAAAAAATAGTAATTAAGACTGTCCAAAAAAAGTGAGTTTATAGCATTTAATTGTCTGTGAACTATTTTGGAAACATGTAGGCTCTGTTCGTATATCATCTTTGTGACAGCAACTAACTAAAAAATAATTCAGAACCATCCATTATTAGCATATTTATTTGATAAACTGTATTCTATTCCATCCAACCACTATTCACGTATAATAATCAAAATAACAACAATTCTTCAAAATACCAATCCACGCAACTACAACAAGAATTAAATACTTTACAAATGCGAGATAACTATAAAATCTTTTCCCCCTTTACCTAAGGGTGGTGTGGTTATCATAAATGACCTTCAAAAACAGGTAGATTTATTTCGAAAATAGACACAATTAATACAGATTGTCGTCAGTTACATCTAGCGTTTAAAAACATAATCACTTAAAATAAATAGGTATCTTTCCTAATTCGAAGTGAAATATTATATTCGGCGCCATCTAGCCGTTAAATCTAGCTTTCACAATACGCCACGTCCAATCCGAACACAAACCAAATATAACCATAATCCGAACTACCGAAAAACTGTTAAATTTTCAGCCCATAAGGTTGTCAGACTATTTCTTTATATTTGATAATGGTGATACTGTGGGGAAATTAATTAGGAATTATCTGAATGACATTCCTACAGAGAGCTGGAAAAAAGTTCTCTTAGTCAGGTTATAAATGTTGAAAACTCGAACCTGATCTGTAAAATTTTTTTTTTTTTTTTTATTCAGCTTAACGTGCATGTGACAGCTATGGCCATTAGCACGAGTTACATTACAAGTTACATTACATATACAGTATGATGCAAAAGTATGGAATAAATTCATTATTTCAGAAACAGACGACTTTTAAAAAAAATCTTAAAACACGTCAATTTTAATTTTTGAATGGCCATCAACTGCTATAGATGTGTTGGACATTACGTCATTAGTGATGGCGTAATGACGTCATCGACGATTTTTTTAAATACAAACCGAGGTCACGTGACAGCTCATTTGAAAGGTCTCCTTATCGCCTTTGCAACAATGTAATCATTTAAATATTTATTTCTACAGTGTTAACCAAAATTATGAACTTTGTTAAGTAACATGGAATTACAATAAATATTCATTCACTGAACTATAATACACTAAGGACCGCCACTGGGAATAAAACAAAATAGTGTTTATTGTTGGTTCCGAAAAAAAATACATTGATAAAAACAATGCTACATTATAATTTGAAATTAATTATTGTAGTAAGTGCTCGGAATTATTTTTACAAAAATATTTAAATCAATATTGTCATTGACTCGTCTTTATTCGTCAATGATCTGTGAATCTGTCAAATAATAGACGTCAAATTTTTACTCTTCGAATTTTTTGCGACATTAATAACAGCATTTACAAAAATGAAACTAACAGAAACAGAACGAATCGAGATTTTAACCATGATTGGTTATGGAGATAGAGTGAGGACTCAAGCAGAAGTTCGTAATTTATTTAATGCTAAATACCCCAATCGCGATCCAATTACTCAATCAGCAGTAAGTAAAATTGAAAAAAAATTTAGAGAAACGGGCCATGTTAAAGATCTTCCCAGAAGCGGTAGAACTTCAATATCCGAAGCCAAAAAACTGGACGTTGTACTGGCGTTTCAAGAAAATCCTCATACAAGTTCTAGGCAGGTCGCACTAGATATGAATGTCCACCAATCAACTGTTGTAAGAGTGCTAAAAAAGGGGAGTGGCATCCATACAAAGTACATCTGGTCCAGGAGCTATTAGAAGATGACTTTGATAGAAGAATCGAATTCTGCGAAATCGTTATGGAACAATGTAACAGAGATCCGGGTTTCATACAAAAGGTACTTTTTTCAGATGAAGCGTCTTTTATGCTGAACGGTCAAGTAAATCGCCAGACATGTCGATATTGGGCAAGTGAAAATCCACATTGGATGGAAGAGTATAGGACACAATATCCCGAGAAGGTGAATGTTTGGGCCGGCATTATAAACAATCAAATTGTAGGGCCATATTTTTTTGTGGAAAACCTAACTGCTGCTAGTTATCTGGAATTTCTTCAAAATTATCTGTTGCCACAGCTGAATCAGCTATTTCCAAATAGAAATGATTTATGGTACCAACAGGATGGGGCTCCCCCACACTATGGCGTTGAGGTACGAAATTACCTTAATAACGTTTTCCCAGGAAGGTGGATAGGAAGAAGGGGGCCTATCGAATGGCCACCAAGGTCTCCAGATTTGACTCCGTTAGACTTTTTTTTGTGGGGATATTTAAAGAGCAGAGTATATCAAAGTCGACCGAATAATGTAGAAGAGTTGAGGGAGCGAATCCGAACGGAAATTGCACAAATAACACCTGAAGTCCTCGAAAACGTTACAAAAGAATTTACTGCTCGCCTTTCTCATTGTATCATTGCTGAAGGTCGGCAATTTGAACATTTGTTGTAATTTAATTGTATGTAAGTAAACATTTATTCCAAGTTAATTGTATTAATAAACCAACAGTTTTGGTTAACCCTGTAGAAATAAATATTTAAATGATTACATTGTTGCAAAGGCGATAAGGAGACCTTTCAAATGAGCTGTCACGTGACCTCGGTTTGTATTTAAAAAAATCGTCGATGACGTCATTACGCCATCACTAATGACGTAATGTCCAACACATCTATAGCAGTTGATGGCCATTCAAAAATTAAAATTGACGTGTTTTAAGATTTTTTTTTAAAGTCGTCTGTTTCTGAAATAATGAATTTATTCCATACTTTTGCATCATACTGTATATCATTGGTTGACAAATGAAAAATAAAAAAGTTGTAAACAATATATAAAATAAAATAAAGTCATATCTTGTTTATAAGCTGCTCTTCCTCCAAGAACTGGATCACCTTTTCTACTTGGTTTTTGTTGCTCAAGATGTCTACTATGCTAGATTTTATACCAAGCTGTTGGCGTCTCGTGGCGAAATGTGGGCACTCAGAGAGGATATGTTTTATCGTTTGCTTCGTGTGGCAATATTGGCATTTTGGTAAAGAAGATGAGGTCATTATATATCCATGCGTTAGACGAGTGTGTCCAATGCGTAGTCTACGAACGATAGCCATGTTTCGTCTAGATAAACCAAAGTAGGTAGGTTGGTTCACTGTTGGTTGAATGTTACGTAGCATTGCTGTTACTTGATTCCAGTGATTTTGCCAGGTGGTCAAATTTAGTTTTTTAAAATAAGCTTTCACATCTCCAGATATTTGTAAATCAATGGTATTGGGAAGAGAAGAGGCTTCTTTTGCAAGGCAATCGGCTTTCTCGTTACCTTTTATCCCGACGTGGGAAGGAACCCATATAATGGTGATTGTTATGTTTTGCATTCTTAACAGTTCATATCTGTCATGTATATCTTGGGCTATAGGATGGCTGGTGAATGCGTTTTTTATCGAATATATCGAGGATAAGGAATCTGTGCATATAGCTATCTGTGAGTTTGTGTATTGTTGCACAGAGTTGAAGGCTTGTAGGATAGCGAATAGCTCGCCTGTATGGACACTGCAGACTGATGAGATTTTGAAGGATCCGATGTGTTCTTGTGCGGTAGTTACAGAGCATCCAACTCCAACTTCAGTCTTTGAAGCATCAGTGTAAAGAACCATATCATATTGTTTTCTGTTTAATAGATCAAGAAGAGCTGACCGTAAAACATTAGAGCTGGTTTCGTCCTTGTTAAATTTGCAGAGAGAAATATCAAATTGGGGAAGGATTTTCAACCAAGGTGGAGTATTGGAGAGTGGGAGAGGTCTGGTTTGAGATAAGTTTATCTGTTCGGTTAAGGTTTGGATGATTAATGGAAGTGGGCGAGCGTTTAAATGACATGGTGGGTTATCATGGAACAGATGAGTAGATGTTATTAATGGATATATTGGATTAGAAGGATTGGAGGAAATTGCGGCAGCGTAGGAGAGAAGAAGATGTTGTCGTCTAAGCCAGAGCGGAGGTTCGCCAGCCTCGCAGCAAAGACTCTCTGCGGGACTCGACCGAAACGCACCCAAGCACAGGCGTATGGCTGTATTATGGACCGAGTTGAGGATTTTTAAATGAGATTCAGCTGCAGACATATAAATAAAGCTTCCGTAATCGAGTTTGGAGCGTATTAGTGCTCTATATACTTTCAGCAAGGTAGTTTCTTCTGCGCCCCAATGGTAATGAGAGAGAGTTTTAATAATATTGAGCCTTTTAAGGCATGTTCCTTTAGTTTCCTTAATATGTTGTTTCCATGAAAGTCTGGAGTCAAATATTAGGCCAAGGATTTTGCAATTATCAACAACCGGTAGCAAGAAGTTGTCGACTGTTATTTGTTGGTCGAGAGATTGGGTTCTTCTGCTGAATTTGATAACTTTTGATTTAGTGTGGGAGAGAGATAGTCCTAGAGAGGTGATTTTGGTTTGAAGATCATTTACTGCTTGTTGGAGGATTTTACAAGTAGTGGTGTTGGAATTGCCATGACAGAACATTATTAGATCATCAGCATATAGAGCGCATTTGATTGGGGAGGGAATATTGCAGCATACTTTGTTCATAGCCAGGATAAATAGAGTAGTACTCAAGAGGGATCCTTGGGGGACACCATCACGCTGCGGACGTGAAGATGACAACGAATTATTAATAGAGAGCTTAAATGATCTAGATGTTAGAAATTTTTCTATAAATACGTAAATATTGCCTGTAAGATTGCAATCAGAAAGACTCTCTAAAATTGCTTGTCTAGAGATTTTATCGAATGCCCCTTCAATATCGAAGATAGTAGCTATAACATCTTGTTTATTATTCATAGCGGTGGAAATGTGGGTTTGCAGAAGTACTAGATTATCTTTAGTTGAGCGATGTGAACAGAATCCAGACTGTTCCTTTGAAAGGATGTTGTGTTTTTCGAGGAACCATGAAAGCCGATTGTTAATCATTTTTTCTAGAAGTTTGCACATGGTGCAAGTAAGTGAGATGGGCCTGTAAGATTGTGGTAGGAGAGGTGGTAGATTCGGCTTAAGTACTGGAATGATTAAAGATTTTCTCCACTGTGAAGGGAAATTTTGTGATGTCCAGATGAAATTGTATATGTTCAAAAGTTTAAATAGACTGAAATTAGACAAATTTTTGAGAAAAGCAAAGTGGATGTCATCAGGGCCAGCAGCGGTGTTTTTGCATTTAGCCAAAGCAGATATCAGTTCCTGTATTGTGAAAGGACAGTTTACATGTTTACTATCTACTAATAATGATGAGTTGTTATTAGAATTGGGAGTTTGCTCACGGGATGGAATATGGGGATCACCCTTACTTTCAAACTTCTGTTCGAAGTGACTAGCTAGAGTATTGCAAATTTGTTTGGGTGACTGATATTCTGAGCCGCTAGAAATTAGACGTGTAACACCTGAGTTAGTTTTTTGGCCTTTGATTTGACGAATTTTTTTCCATACTTGAGAGGGGTTGGAGTTGTCATCAATATTTGTTATATAACTCTGCCAAGATGTTTTCTTGCTCTGTTTTACCACATATTTGGCCTTTGCTTTGAGTTTCTTGTAATTAAGTAAATTTTCCAAACTTTTGTTTCTTTCATATTTGTTGAGAGCTTTTTTGGATTCTGAGATCGCATCTTTACAGGAGGAATTCCACCAGGGAACCGCTTTATGGTTGGGAGAGTCTTTTTGCCAATGTGGGTATTAGCTGCTGAGAGAATAGAGTTTATTAATAATTCAATTGAGTCATCCACATTATTGGAGATAGGAAAGTCGTATGCAGATAAGAAAGTATCAACAGCTGATGTGTACTTAGGCCAGTCAGCTTTATTGAGGCACCAATATGTTTTGGAATATGCTGTTTCGTTTTGGTTGTTGGTAATTATTATGGGATAATGATTACTGTCGTGAAGATCTTCAGCAGTTTGCCAGGATAAGAAAGGGGCAGATTTAGGATCGCATATGGTTAAATCGATAGCAGAAAATGTACCAGAAGAAATATTAAAGTGCGTATCAGAGCCCGTGTTAAGTAGACAAGAATTTGTACAGTTTAGTATAGTTTCAATTGTTTTTCCTCGTCCAAATGTGTTTTTTGAACCCCACATGATGTTATGTGCATTGAAATCACCAGTTAAGATGAATGGCTGAGGAAGTTGGTATATTAAATCAAGAAGTTCTTCTTCTTTTAGAGGATAATTTGGGGGAATATATACAGAGCATATTGTGAGTTTATCTGGACAGTATGCTGTTATAGCAATAGCTTCTAGGTCTGTATTCAGAGGAAGTAAAGTTGAATAAATTTCATTGGAAGCGAAAATTGAAGCACCACCACTGGCTCTAATGCAGTTATTCCTGATAAAATGATATCCTTCAAAAGATTTAGGTTGCGGAATATTAACTTTTGTGAAATTAGTCTCTTGAAGACATATAAAATTTGGTCTGTAAGTTGAGGTAAGATGCTGAATTTGTTCTAGGCGCGGATAGTATCCGTCGCAATTCCATTGTAAGATAATGAATTTAATATATTAAACTGGCAAGCAAATTAGAAACTATTCCATATCGGAAGATTGTTGAGATATATCGTGATCGGCGTGGAAGGAGTCTTTTGAATTTGTGGACGCTAAGCTTGCAGTTTCGTTGGGGTTTATCTTTTGCTTCAGTTTTCTCTGCAGTCTTGTTATACGGTTTTTGAGAGATCTGTCGGTAAGACTAGAATGTATTTGTGATAGATCCTCAAGAAGGGCTTTTATATTGGTGGTGAAGTTGTAGGCTTCTTTTACAGGATTACTATTTCCGAAGGAGTTCTCTAGAAAAGCTATCATTTGTATGGTCGATAGAGAAAATTTTTCTGGATTGGAACTGATCAATTTTTCAATATTGGATCGAGAGGAGGGGTTTATTTTGCAGTCTTTTTCATCGCTTTTGTATTTCTTTTTTTGGGTTGGTTTCGGTGTTATAAACGAAGTAGCTGATGAGGGAAGTACATTATCAATATCTAGAGTAGGAGGACACTCAGTATTTGGGATGGGAGGAGATCCTAAACTGGTATCTGTGTAGTGTGCTCGTTTAATTCCAGAGGAAGTGGGGAGCTTAGCAAGTATTGTAGGTTGCTTTGTAATTGTGGTTGTATGTTTTCATTCTGGGAAGAGACGGGGAGGGATATATTAGGAGGGGTTTCTTCAGTTTCTTGACTAATAGTGGTAGGTTGGAGCGTGTTGCAGGATATTTCTTGTGGATTTGGGCAGGAGTCTGCGGTGTGACCAGTTTGTTTACATAGAAAACATTCAAGCTTGTCCGTAGTGATGAAGATCCTGAAGTTTGTGTTTTCATGTAGGATGACAATAGAAGTTTGTACGTTAAAGAGCTCTTTGTCAGGTATTACGTAGATTGATCGCCGGAAACTGAAAATATGTCCATATTCATCTTCTGGTGACCCACATCGGATGAAAGACATGGGAGATGCGAGTTGTAGCCCAAGTTCATTTTTAAGCGCATCTTCAATAATTGAGTGTGGGATAGACGGGCAAACATTGGAAAGTAGTAATCTTTTCGCAGGTGTGATGAGTCTGCGAATTGGTATTATTTGTTCTTTGATTGTGACAGACGGATGATTTTTTATAAGATTATCAACGACAGATACTGAAGATAGATAAATGCATATGCGATGATTGGAAATGCGGGAAGCGAAGCTTATTCCTTTTGGAGTTACGATTTCGCCGATTGCCTTAATGTAGTCAAAAAGGACGACGTCTGGGAGAGCATTCATTACGATTGCTTGATTTCTGCTTGGAAATGATGGAAGTATTTGCACTTTCTTGGGTGTGTTCTTAGTTACTGCTGCAAAACTAGGGCCAGCTGGTTGAGGTTGGATAGTGGAAGCCATATTTTGGTTATAATATTTTGGATACCAAAATATTAATTGTGTTTGGCCAGAAGAACTGGCCTATTTATTTAGTTGTCGATATGTATAATTGAAGTAAATCGACTTACCAAAACTGATAATAGCGGAGGTTGAAAAACTGAAATACACATTTGCTAACGCGTATTTAATGATTTTGACTAAAACGGAGCTAAACTAGAGATACGTGTTTACTCGTTCACTGCCAAAACTCGACTCTTCTGTAAAATTAATTGCGCCAATTATGATTAATTTAGATGAGGATAGCAATAGAGACACTGAACTAAGTATAGAATAGAATTGTACATTTCAATAAATTACAAGTACTTGTATATCTCCGATATTATGCAAAATATAATTCAAATTCCTCTAGTTCGACCCTGTAGCACACTTAGGCGTGCCGTTTAGATGTTTAATAACATCGTATTAAAAGAGAGAAAAAAAAATATATATATATATCTCTTCTTTCAAAAATTTATATTTCGTAATTATTCTGTTCTAGAATTAAAATGATGTTTTTCATAATAATTATAGTATACCTACAGGAATTTCCATTATGAAAAACATAATAGAAATTCGATTTTCCTTATGTATTGAGGTTGCCTATAATACTCTAATGCAAGTACCTGAAATCGGATACCTAGTAAATGTTTTACCGGCACTGCTTCTGGGAACAAAGAAGAAGAATAATAAAAAAATCATTTGATAATATGTTAATTTCTGTGGTTGTTTGTTTACCTTACTATATAAACTGTAAACAGAGACAACCCTGTAAGCTATTAGAAGAATCACTATTGAAGTGAGCATATATTATCTCTATATTATAGTGAGCATCAATTGTTGTGTGTTACGATATAAAAGTTCAGTAAGTAGGTATGGGCTCCAAGAAGTCGCAACTACTCTGCTTAGAATTTGGCGTATTATTGGAGAATCTTGTAGAGTTTTTCGGCCAAGCCATCATATTGATTGTGATATTCTTGCTTAACTAATCTCGATAGAATTGAGAATTCAATTCCTTCTGATACTTTCAACCTGTTCAAAACATACTAATTTTTGTAACCAAACTCTCATTGTCGGAGCCAGCGGGTTAGCAGTGTTGCCGGCTGAACACCCAATTTCGCACTTTCGGATGCACGCATTACTGCAGGATAGGCAACCTCAATACATAATGGAAATTGAATTTCTATTATGTTATCAATAATTTTAATTCTTGAATTACTATTATGTTTTGCATAAATGGAAATTGAGGAAAAAAAAATTATGAAAAACATAATACAAATCCGTTTTGTTTTATTTATTCAATAATTTCAATTAATTCTTCAATTTGTATAATATTTTTCATAATATTAATTCTTGAATTTCCATTATGCTTTTCAAAATCCTGATACTTGAATTTCAATAAATTATGATTCTAATAATAATGATACACGTATTTCCTTTATGAAAACATAATAGAAAATGCTGATTTAAAATTATGAAAAACATAATAGAAATTCAATTTCCATTATGAATTGATTATTACCTACAATTTGGCATTGAAGTACTGATGAACAAAATCTCAATACATAATAATCATTCGAATTCGAATTTTTATTAAGTATTTCATAATTTAAATTCTTACATTTCTATTATGTTTTTTCATAATTCTAAATCGGCAGATTCTGTTATGTTTTTCATAATAATTGTAATATGTATATTAAAATTATAAAATACATAATTTTATCTTCTATATGTTCCTTGTGGTATATTATTCATTCTTTTCTTTTTTATTTCTTAGGGAATTACACCACAATGTTTTAAAAATATTTATTCCAACGTTGAAATAATAGTTATTTATGCAACAAGTGCAAAAAGTGAGTGTTTTTTGCACGCGACGTGAAATTGTCCAACGAGGTCTTTAGGCCGAGTTGGACAACACGTCGAGTGCAAAAAACACGTTTTGCAAGAGTTGCATACAATATTTTTTCTAAATTCATGCAAAAACTGGAAAATTAGAATATAATATGTCAAGAACCTAAAATCTAACCTAATAAAACTCAACCCGTTCTTCTTTTTTGTATCTTTATGGCCTCCACCTTATCAGTACTCAATCATAGCTGGTTTTCGCCTTGACCATTTAAATTTTAAATAATTAAAGATTTTTGCAATAATTGTAACTCGTTGAGACTAAGTAGTAAGATATACATATATTATTGTTGTATTAAAGCATGATCAGGTACTTGCTATGGATTTTTATTTAATTTAAATGTTTATGTTTGTCATTAATCATCACAAAACTGACACAAGAATGAAAGATGAGTGCAATAAAATATTTTATTGCACTAGTGCAATAAAGTACCACTTTTTCCATTAAATGTGGTGCACAAAAGTGTTGTTTTTTGCATGAATGTAGAAAAATATTTTAAAAACATTGTGGTTTAATTCCCCAAGAAATAAAAAAGACAAGAATACATAATTTTAATTCATTAACAGAATAATTTTGGAATAAATATTTTTGAAAGGGGAGATATTTTTGTTATTAAAACTATGTTATTAAATACCAAAACAGCACGCCATACACACTTAATGATTTTCTACACAATGGGATTAAACCAGGTATTACTAGTCAATACCATTTAGCCTTATAGTATACTTGCAATTTTTTTAAATATCATTCTTTTCGTTTTTAATATTTTTACTTGGTTCCTAACTTTTGGACAACTATGCATAAACTAATATAGATAATACTAATATTAAGTGGAAATATGAGTATGTATGTATGTATCCCATATCTCCAGCTGAATGAAAAATTGCACAGCCATCGATATTTGTTAACTGATTTCTACCGAAATTTGTAATCGTAACAGTGACTGTTATCTTTTATCGGCCCTCTATTATATTGATTTGTTAATTTTATCAGTAATCAACAAAAATAATGTGATATTTAAATAAAATTCGACGGGAAAGGCAGTAAATAAAGATAATGATAATCGAAATTAAAACCCGTACACATTTATTGATTTTTAGTTCAAGTAATATTTAATAACGTAGATAAATGTAATTTGTAAGGGAACCACCTGTATTTACTCTTGGAAAATAATGGGGTGCGCGTACAAGCAACAGAAACTGAAATATAATAAGTATATTTATTTTTCTTATTATTTTACGTACATTATAGATAGCAAGCAACGTTACAATATATGGGAAGTGACATTATATTGACAGTATTCGCAATTTAAGAAACCAGTGAAGTAGTCGTAGTCACACACGAAGAGCTCCACACCATTATAAATGTATGAAAACGGCAAAGTAAATATATAACTGAATATTAAGTGATTCTTTCAAGCGTCTACATGTTGTCGTTATCAATATAGAGCAAACAATCACGTTTGTTGTAAGGGAGTTTACTTCAATATTCATTTCATTCTGTTTTTACTATTTGTTGTTATAGGGGCAACAGAAATACATCATCTGTGAAAATTTCAACTGTATAAATATCACGGTTCATGTGATATAGCTTGGTGACATACAGATAGTCAGACAGACAGCGGAATCTAGTAATAGGGTCCGTTTTCTACTCTTTGGCAACGGAACCCTGAAAATTATTATTTTGACTGTTCAACAAATTAAATTGTTCAATTTGGTTTTTTTGTTCGTCACCTTTTCACCTGAAAATTCAACTTTGTATCTTATTTTAATATAAATGCCCACAAATGTTTGTTTCAACTTCTATAGCGTAAGAGAATTGTTCTTTATTTTGTTTATATCTGATAATCTGCAGTTACTGTTCCTTACACATCCTTTACAGTAACAATGCAGATATAGTCTCAAAAAATATTATCATTCATACATTATATTTATGTAATATGTTTATACCTATTTATAAAATATATATACACTCTGTGTTGTTTATAAGATGCTACATAGGGATTCCTGTACAAAACTGTCAAACGCAAGCTAACTTTTTTACCAAATAGCGTCCGAAAAAATAATAACAGATTTGGAAAGGTCGTTGAAAAATAAATTCGCTCTGCCTTTGAAAAAATGGATAGTACTGTTAAAAAAAGTCGAACTCCATTTTCACACCATTTTCGAATACACTTAACCGTGTGGGAAATAGCTACACGGGTAGGTGCACAGAAAATTTAAAAGTTAAACCTGAAGTATGGCGGCTCGATTAGCCGCTGTGGTGAAATTTTTTTATAGTTATTTTTTCACAATTTTTCAAACAAATAACTTTGCTTTATTTTGAATTTTATGTTTTTTAGACAAAAATTTTGAAAAGGAACTAAAAACCTAATCAATTTTTGTAAGTCAAAAAATCAAAGAAAACCGGTCAAGAAAAGACAAGCTGTAATTCCTTTTTTTAAATCATTGATATTTATTGGATTTTCTATTTTTCACTTGAATGAGTGAAAGTTTTTCATAAAGGTTCTGTACATTGGATTAGTTATTTAAAAGAGATTCCAGTATCAAGTTTGATTATTCTTATTCACTATCTGATTTGATGAGTAAAAAGCATGAACAACGGCAAATAGCGAGAATCATTGGACAATGCATATTTCAAATTAAACATTCTAAATTATTTTCAATAATTTAAAATTAAACGTTCCTAATCGCATCTATTAATCGAGTTGAAGAAGTTTCCAGTCTCCTGGTAGATGGATCCATTTGGACACCGTTCCATGTTTTAAAATAAAGTAATCCTCATTTTTTCAGCAAGGCATTACTTAAACCATCAATTTTTTATTGCGCTTGTGAGTAGCTCTCCCTTATCTTATAAACAAAACATTGTCTATCTAAAGTCTCTCCCTATATATTATTTTGTGAATCATATATCATACAAACATTTCTGGGTTACTGAACTAAGGATAATAAGTGTAGGAAATACACATACAACGTTTCTTATAGTGTTCGATAACGTAATTATGAGAAATGGCATGGTTGCCATTTGCAAGACAGTTTTATTATATGCCATGTAATAGGTACCTTATCTGAAAGCTCGTTTCAAGAGATTTCCAACGACACCTATTAGTGCTATTGATGACTACCTATAACTTATTAAATAGGTGCTTCATTAACTTAATTGAAACAGACTCTAGTAAAATTTCAATATTGTTGATATCTCTCAAATAAAGTATCACTTGTCATACACCAGAATGTTTCGTTTTTTATTAATATATTGATCTTGACAAATTTAAAAATTATACAGAACGGGTTTTTACTGAAATGGCTAGAATTTCACAAGAAGTACATTCCATTAAAACCAAAATAGAACTGACCGACTGAACTCAATGTACATTGTACGCAAACCTTATAGAAATATGTGAGCATACTCCTGACAATGCAACTATTATTTGTAAAACCAATCGAGAAAAATATGTTATATTATTATTCATGTTGTGTGATTCGTTATTTATGATTTTATTTAATAATGACTGTATGTTTATTATTTAATTGAGAAATAACATTCCAAGCAATATTTAAAAAATAGCAATAAAAGTTTCAATTTTAAAATACTCTTCGTAAGAATTTCAAATTTTCTGAGACGAAGTATTGATCATGAGATAAAGCTATGTTCAGAAATCATAATGATAAATGGATATTGTAACGGACAGAACAAATGAAAAAGTGGGGTGAGCTGATGAGTATGTGTATATTATGTGCGTTAGATGCGTGTATAAGCATGGCCACCACGATCAATAATGCTGCCACGCTCAAGACCATTGGTCAGAAAACACAAAATGCCAAGTCGCGCAACTTTCATTTTATGCGAGAAATGACAGACACGCCTAACAAAAAAAAATTCTTCTTCCTGAATGAAAATTAACCATCAATTTTCATATTTTTGATTGTATTTACCGCTTGAATTCAATGTCAATTTCGAATTTTCACATTTTCTATCAATAGGCTCATCACAAGTCAAAGCTGATTATTTTTCATAAGCTTTTTGTAACAGGAATATTTTAGAAGTATAAAAATCACTGTCATGGTTTAAATAATTAGCCCGTGCATTCAATAAATTATTAGTAGGGATAACGAAGAGTTACCCAGTTGTTTGTGTTCCACGTGCTATGCAAACGAGTTTCATGCATTTTGACATTACACATAAAACATCCGATACATTTGAATAACACACATTGTTGATACAAAACAGTGGCAATTTGGTTTTATACAACATATTTCCAAATTTCCACGTCTATAACCGAATACTTATACCTATATATTATGATGATTGAAAAAAATTAAGGGTTAACACAATAGTATTTAGAAACACATTCAATTTATGCCATACAGTAGTATTGAATAAGGTTATAAAAATATTTTTAAAATGCTTACCAGAGACAAAAACTCAAATTTTAGAAATTTGCCATTGCGGGCACCTACACGACACTAGCGCGTTGTACCTACTGATAATTTAAGGGACAGCGTTGAAATTCGACGTCCTGCGCAACTCTCTAAGTTAAACGACCAAAAGCCGGTATTTGTTGAATAAATATCTAAATTTTTGCAGTATTGGAAGATTAATAAACATCATTGTCAAATACGTTTTTTTAGTTATGAATTATTGACTAGATTTTACCAGGTCAGAATTTTTCACGTAATATTTAATATATACAGGGACCTTACGATTTGATCACTCTAATCACTCCATTGTTTTTGAAACCTTATGGAAACGAAAGTTATTAGTCACAGTTACAGACATTTTATTTCATAGGATGGCCCACAAAACTTTTTCACAATATCTTTTTTTTATGTTTAGCTCTCGAAAGAAAAAATGAGAGCTATTCTTTTTTTGGTAAAATACACAGTGTGTTAAAATATAAGAGGTTTTTAAATACAAGGAAACATATTGCTTAGTGTTGATATGTCTCTAAAGATAATTTCAACATCTTTATAGGTAATTTGGTGCCGGAAAACAAAAAAAGTAGAGGCTACTATTTTACGATACAAACACAGTGTGTAAAAATGAACAGCATTGTAGTGGAACTCCTCTAATGAAGCAGTGTTAAGCGCGGCTAGTACTTGGATGAGTTACCACTGGGAAAGACCGTCGTCGAGTCCATACAGCCTGCAGTGGTGTAGCATATCACAGCTCGCAGGCATTATACCAATGAGCATGTGGTATAGTGCTGGTATGGCGTAGATATGATTTCTTTCGGAAGTCATAACCTAAGTCTAGATAGAGTGCTCCCGGCGTCGGGGATTAGTCGCAGTCACAGAGACCGACGTTAAAACCCTGCAGGCGGGGCGCCCTAAATCAAGACACGAATCGGGGCGCCGGGTCTCACGAACTTTTTTTTTAAATAGTTTTTTTTTCAATTTTTTGGTAAATGTAATAGTAAGTATAAAATCAAAAATATATTATTTACCTGTGATTTAATTTAAAAAATATACATATACATAATACCTACTCGAAAAAAATAAATGCTATGTTTTTAAAACGTAACACACAAAATGTTCCCGAGTAATATGAAAGATGAAAGTACAAAAAATAAATAAAAGTATCAAAAAAATCTCGAATTTGTATTATTATGAGAACAATTTTTCAATTTTATTGGTTTTTGGCAATATTAGAACATGGTACACACCAAGGAGCAAGGTGGGATGGACAAACAAATTTTCCACATTTTTCCATAGTTTTTGAGTCTTTTTTGCAAAAAAAAACAGGTGCAATTTCCTGAACTACATTTGATGTACCTGCAACTTCTTGTCTTCTTTGTCTTACAGCTGTTGGCACATTTGCTCCAAGTGAACGTCTGGTGGGTTACAAAAACAATAACAACAACCGGAGCGCCGGGTTTCAGAGAATTTTCGCTTTATAAATTTTTAAAGAGAAGACTTGTTGAATCACCACTCACAACAATTTGAACTAAGGGCAAAGTTAGGAAGGTAGATGGATCCACCGACCTTTACAGAATATTGTCAAGAAATGCCGAGCGTGTGTATCATCATCAAGTCTCACGGACCCGGCGCCCCGCCCGCAATGTTAAGAAAAAGTAAATAAAAAAGGATGACGAAAAGATGCAGGGGGGAGTAAATATAAATTAAAACAAAAACTTTATTTGTTCAATAAAAAGATAAAACATGTTTTCAACAGAAACAAACTAACTGAAATATTAAATTTACTTTTTGGGTTCCTTGGAAATTAAAATCAACTAAACCAGTTCAGTAGTTAGCATTTACTGCACATTAAGTATTTCCAGATAATGATAAATAGGAACCTATATTTTGTATTACTTTTAAATATTATCATCAATTGAATTTTAAAAATACTCTATAGGCACCAAATTGGATGTTAAGTGCTAAGTGGTTGTATAGTTAGTTGGTATTAGCCGATAGAAACAAATCGTGTTCCGATTTAGGATAGGATGACATGAGTAGATTAATTGATTCAACAGTAGTTAACACTGAGACCGACATTTTAGTGTCAACAGCGCACATACGAATTAGTTCACTTTGTGACGATTGATTTAATTGCAATGTAGATATTTTTATTTGTTCCACATTTCGGAAAATGAATATATTTAGTCAAGGATGCGGTGGTATAAAGTGTCCTGCGCGAGACAACTGAGGAGGCGAGAGAAAAAAGCACACCACACAACATACAACACACATCACCCTGGAATGAACTTAACTGACGACAAGCGAACATGTTATTAGTATCAAAATGAATGTTGAATTGTGCTGTGTAATTGGATGGAAGTGTTTTGTGTATAAAATCATTTTAATAAAGTAATTGATTCACTTAGATACACACCTTTGAAAATTTACAAATCAACAGCTTCTGCATTTAAATGCGAAAAGTGAACAGTGATACCAATTGTATGTGGTATAGGTCAGTGCTCAAGCAAACTTTTACTGTAGGTAATGCTTAAGATGTTCAAGTCAAAGTATAATATTAAGATTTTGTTGTGAAAGTTGTTCCATTGTTTTTCATGTTCTAAAGTGAAAGTGATATCAACATTCTGGAAGCAATTCATTGACATTTTCAAAAGAACGCTTAGATTTGGTATTACAATAATAATATTCAATGATTGCTCTGACATTCAGTCTTTATTCAAATCATGATCAGCTCATAAAAACATTGTGTGTTACAATCCCACTCTTATATTATTTAGTGAAGGGAGAATAGCAGCAGACTTACAGAATTTTAAAATCCCAACTATTGGGTAAAAAATCACAAGATGTGCTTCTCCAGGACGTCACACTGATGATGTTGAAATTTAAATTAGTGTCAAATTTCTTGAGCATATTGTAGTTGATAAGGTCGTATAGTGCTTATAGTAATTGTATGGAAGGATCAGGAGATACCTACAAATTAAGGCTATTTATACCATGAGTATATGAAGTAAACTTGCTAATATTTCGATTTCCGTTAGGTTCACAAAAAAAATGTATAAAAGTTTTCTCAAATAATTTAGTCAATCTGCACAAGTCGATTAGAAGCATACAGGGTGCACCGTTGCACCAAAATAACGTATTAACATATTTTTCCAAATAGTGCATCATGTATATTTTTACAGTTTTTCATAATCTATTAAATTTAAATTAAGACCGCACAATTCTCATCTCATTTGTTCTACAGTTATTGAGAAAAATAATGTACGGTAACGTTTTTATTACCAAAATAATTAACAGGAAAAAATACTTAACCAATCTTATTTAATGAGATGTTCTAATTGTCGTCCTTCCTCTATTTGACAGTATCCAAGTCGAGTATAAAAAGATGATATTCTATTTTGTAATTGCTGATTTATTATTTGATAGGCTGTTAACAGTAGGTACTCTATTATTTCTCAGTTCATTCAAACTATCGAGTTTTGTCTTGTACCCAATGTTTTCTAGATATCCCTAGAAGAAATAGTCTGAAGGCTGGCTGGCCACTCAATTGTAAGCCTTCCTCCAATCCTCTTCTCTGGGAAAACTTCATTTAAGTAATTTCGAACAGCAACATTAAAGTGTATAGATTCCCTAATTATGACTTTATTGTATTTATTAATTATTTTAAAAAATGGGGTGAGGATATTTTCACTGCTATTGTTGGAGATTTCAATTTAGGTATAATAGAAAATAACTGCAAGTTTAAATAATTTATAGTCAAGAAAACAGTTTTTTGTATTCTGTGTAAAAATTTCAATATTTCAACAATTGCAAGGCGCTTTCGGCTGTTACGCCATCATCAGTGCATTACCTGCAAGTAAGTAATAGAGTTATAATTCAATAAGATAGGAAATTGTGAAGAATTATTACTTACTCGTCAGGTATGTACAAGAAACCAAATCCAACAAAAAATCGACAACGCATTGACTAAACAATTATTAAACTTTTTTAATTCAAATCACATTAAATTTTAAAACTTTCCCCCTATTCGGGGTACTGTCGTTAACTATTGTACATTTTTATATAAATATCACGTGTTTGTGTGACGGAAAGTGAAGTGACACTGCATTAATTTCCTGTTTGAATGAGATTTGATTAATGGGTTCTCATTAGACTCTAAATTAAATCTTTTTCTCAGTATAGATTATTTGTGGTTGGTTTGGAAAAAATACCAAATTACATTATTTATTGTTTGGAATTGTTCTTTGATATTTGCAATGATTTGGAATCGCTTAGGACTCATGTGTAAATTTTCTGTTTTGAATGAGATTTAGTGAGGGGTTATCTTGATCTTTTTCTGCTCCTATTGATTTTTGAAAATTGGTTTCTCATTAGACCTTAATATCAAATCTATTTTACAATTTTTAGTTCTTTCAGTTTTGAGTCATCACCGGATCACATTATTCAAAATTATTTTCACAAATTGAAATAAATTCCTTAATATTCACATTTATACCTCACTGTCATAATGTTAGTTCTGTGCTCACTTTGGATAACTTAAACTCACTTAGACTGTCACTGGTCATAGTTCAATTTAGGTTTCTTGGTAATTCCAAATTAATGCAGTGTCCCTTAAATTTCCGTTATACAAACACGTGTACCTAGTTTAAAACTATGATATATAAAAATGTGCAATAGTTAACGACAGTACCCCAAATAGGGGAAACTTTTCGAAATTTAATGTGATTTTAATTAAAAAGTTTCATAATATATAATATTTATAATAATATAAAATAAAATACAGATACAAAAACAATTAGTCAAAATCCAGTAGTAATAAAATATTTAAACAGTCTCTTGATTTACCAATCTTACGATTTTAAGCTAACAATGAAACAGGATAAAGCTTAGTAAATCTTCAAATAACATCAGCGTTAGTTCAGCTTGTAGTAGCGGTAATAAAGGTGGATTCATGCAAAAAAATTGAAATTGGAATCAATTTAAAACTAAAACAAGTAAGATAAAACTATGTAATGAAATGTAGATTTTCATGCAAGAAACTGAAAAATAAAGATTTAAATTAAAAAATAACAGGGTTTATCTCCTTTGTTTTAGTTTTAAATTAATTTTAGTTTTAATTTTTCCTTGCATGAATCCACCTTAAATGATAAATTGAAATTAATATACATGATACAATTCTCAAACATTGCAATATGTAAGTAAAATATTTGATAGACAAAGAAACAGTACATTAAAACTTCTTTATAACGCTTAAGAGGAAATAACCATGGCGTGTCCGCCAAAAAATGATTAAAAATAATAACTTTAAAAATAATTATTATTGTGACATGATTTTTATTTTGCTTTTGTTATTGGGCTATTCAAATATGAAAAAATATTATGCAGAATGGTATTGATTTCATTAAAAAAGTCGAAATATTTCTCTCGGTACTATTTTCTCCTTTGTTAATGGAACAATTTTAATCAAATTTTGGTAGTCGAAATGGTTCCCCATGGTTAAGGAGCAATGCATATTTTACACAGTTTACTCTGCTCCTCTTTCCCAATTAGGGACCCGATTATAGCGTCTATAGAGGTGTTATCGAAAACTCCTTTAATGTCCATGAAGGTTTCTATCATTGCCCGTTTATTTTCCAGGGTTGGATGAATTGCGTCCATTTATATGGTTAAAAGATGTCATGTTTTACTATCTTTTTTTATATTCACCTGCCCGTTTATTTTCCAGGGTTGGATGAATTGCGTCCATTTATATGGTTGAAAGATGTCATGTTTTACTATCTTTTTTTATATTCACCTCTCTGGACGCTCATCTCTGTTTTTAGTTTCCAGTTCTTCAAAGTCACAGTTATCTAGTGCGTGACTTCTCTGACTGCATCTATTCTCTTTTTCCCTTGGTCGGTGCCCCACAGGGGGTTGCCATGTATCCTGGATTTTGTACTAGCTTTTTCAGATTTCCAATGAGGCTACACAATAGATAACATACTGACCACACCTCACAACCACCTAGTTAAAAATAGGATCCCAAGCCTGAAATTGCACATTATTCCCAAGCTGCTGGGTCGTCGAGGTACAGATTAGAAATTTAAGATTCAAATTAAATAATAACATGGTTTTATCTTCTTAGTTTCAGTTTTAAATTAATCTTAGTTTCAATTTTTTTTGCATGAATCTACCTTAACTAGATTACGTTTAGGCTACTAGGTATAAGCTTCTAATCAGAAAGTGGTAAACTCATCAGAAATTCAACATATACTAATAATAACAAATTAAAATGTAAATTAGAGATAGCGCATACAATAGCGGAGGGTTATCTTTTGAAATTTAAATTGAACAGACAACTGGATAACAATATGATTGTTAAGACCGGATATTTTAAAATGGGAGAGTAACAATTCCAATTGAAGTTTACGCATACGGTAATCGTAGCTGACATCGAAGAAGACGTGTTTCTGGGAATGGACGGAATGAATTTACATGGTTTCCAGATAGATTTCAGAACCAGAGCCATTTAAGTGCGATCCGAATAGGTATTCTCCTTTATGCATTTGTACAGGAGGATATACCGTTCTCCCTGTACGGAGCGAAACCATGATAGTAGCACTGCTAAAGGGAATCATAGAGGAAAGTACACTGGTTATGATGGAGCCATTTAAGCACGACGGATCGGTTAGTAAAGAAGTGCTACTTGGAGTCTTTGTACAAAATACGTCGTACATCGTTGACCAACGGTCTTTAGAATATTGTGAGGAGAGTGAGTACTTTTAGATCTTGTAGGTTAATTATATGTTGGGTTAGAAGTATACTTATTAATTTTCAAGATATTTATAAAATATTCGTGCAGTTTAATTTTATTATGTCAAAAAAGGACTTAAAGTGGGGGGCGCATCGCTGAGATATTTTGATTTTTGTTTCCATGTCGAAACTACTGTACCATCAACCAATTTAGTAACAATAGTTGCAGGGTCATTTTTGCAAAGAAAGATGTTGTTGAGTATTACATAGATAAATAAGAAGTTGCCCAAACTTTGAATAATTTGATTGCACAACGTATATTTGCAATAGAAAATTTAAATTTTTGTCAATAGTAATTATGTTTTGGATATCTGCGAAGACAGCTACGAAACTTTAGGGTGTTAACAAAGTTTATATGCAGTTTGTTCCTTAACACCAAATGACGCACTCTTGATTTTTCAAAAACATATATTATAGTATATGAAATATATTGAAATAATTAAATTATGTTTTTTCTTCTTGCGAGCGTAGAAAAAGTAGGAATAGGAAGCACTCACTGTCAAAACATTTTTAGTAACTCGTTTCATAAGGAACTACCAAAGTAACGTTTTTGACACTTGGTAGGTACTTAATATACTATTTATTATACTTCTATAAAATTGGAGTTATAAATAATTCAAATAAATAGTTGTACTTATATAATTGTTTGTTTTTTCCAGAAATCTCAAATAATAAAGCCTATTTTCCCCTTTATAGGAACAATTCGGTCAGCTATTAAATAAATTCGATATTTTCAAATTTAATACCAAAAAAATTGTGGAAGCAGGAAAATTTACCTGTAATCGTTTTGCAATATAATATTCCAACGATGGAATACATACCTAACTAGTTGAAGATGTTACTGAGTAAAATTATACCTTTTTATTAATAATAAATTATATCATTCCTATCCCCACCCACCATACAAGAACAGAAAATACATAGTTGTTTATAATTTTTCAACAAATACATATAAAATATCATGAAATACAATAGCTAAACTTATAAAACCAAAAATAGATATTAGTTTTTTTCCCATAAACACATATGGAATGGGATGGTATTTTCTCGTTACTTAATTGCTCTCCAGTTGTATGGATACATTTTCCATAATCAGCTCCAGTAATAAGGATATCTGCAAAAATGCGACTAAATTAATGGATTAAACGACTTACCTTAAGGAAGTTGAATCCAAATTATACGAGCATCTGGTTTCCAATATATAACACACTGTAGTATATTCATCATCTACAAAATGTCCACAACGTTAAAAGAAATAAATTTTTCGCACCCTGTATTGCCCGGCTATCCAGTCTATCTAGGTACCTCTGTCGTATCTCGTCGTCCCTTAACCCCTCATTATTAGTTGTGTTTAGATCGTATAAATCCAATGGGATAGTCTATAAGTCTATACAGTAGTTTAGGGTTGGGAGGGAGTTTATATATATTGGAAACCAGATGCTCGTATAATTTGGATTCAACTTTCTTAAGGTAAGTCGTATAATCCATTAATTATACTTCACATCTGGTTTCCAATATATAACACACTGTAGATGTTTAAAGCAACGATCTAATAGAAAGTGGTCACTCATAAAGAAAGTGTAATCCTGTTAAGATATGTTTAATAATAATTGTGAGAATACATCAAGAATCAAAAACCAAAAATAAAACCAAATCAAGTAGGTAACACATCAATATAAAAAAGATACAAAAATTAATAAAAATAATATATAAATGCATATAAAGCATAAAGTATATAAAGGCAACCCACTTATCCAATCTAATAGTGTATTTATTGAGAATCAAAAAATAACTCTAACTACTAATACCAAATTTCAATAGCTTATTTGTTCAAATTAAGTATTAAATCTGAAAAATGTTGCTCTTTGGTCACAGGTCTATTGTAAAATCCTGTATAAACCTCAGATTTTTGAGTCCACCCTGCAGCCTCGCGAATTGTATCTATGTTAAAACCAGCTGGTGCTGCGGCTGAAGTAGAAGCATGCCTGGTAGAATGGCTCTTAAAAGTATCGGTGTCAATGCCGCTTTGTTCAAGTGTCGATTTTATCCAACGACTTACTGTTTGGGATTATGCGGGATGAATAGGTTTCTTAACAGTAAGTAATAATTGCTGATTATTTTCATTTCTAAATTTAGAAGTGACTTCCAAGTAGCGTAGCAATGTTGATGCTACACAAAGTTCAGTTTTTGATTTAAAAACGTTAAAAGAAAGAATTGGTTGTAATATCTTTGGGTGTGATGTTTTCAAAATGTCGTCGATAAAAATATTAATGCTTCCATTTTGATTAATCTTTACATTATTGATATTTATTTTAGTTAGGGTTTGAACCCATTGTGCTGTTGTTAGAGCAAGTAAGGTGCTTAGTTTTAATGTTAATTTTTGTAATGATAGAGCAGTTGTTTTTTGAGTTTCCAAGTAAGCTAGTACAATACTTGGATCCCAAGTTATTTTGTATTTTGGAAAAACTGGTTTTGTTTTAAAGACCCCTTTCAAAAACCTTTTTATTAATAGATTTTGTTCTTCTGAAAATGAAAACAATAAAGCGAGAGCGGATTTATGTGTGTTAAGGCTGATGTAGGATGCTCCATTTTCAAACTCTGTCTGAAGAAATTCCATGACCAGTTGAGTATTAGAATTAATTAACTGTTGGTTGATATGTTTTTTCCGGCACCATTTCTAGCATTTAGCGTAAGTTGTGTTATATTGTTTTCGTGTGGAAGCACTTAACGAAGCCATCAAAGTTGTTTATGTGGATTCGGGTGCATTCCTTTGACGAAATGCCTGGCGCAAAGTTTCGCTGCAACCAGGATAAGGGTTGCACTCATTGGATGTGGATTCCTAAAAGGTGATAATAATAGTGTTGAAGAAGGTTTCAAAATCAGTGGGGTGGCAACTGACAATTGTTGGAACAACGGATACCACGCTTGCGAAGGCCAGTATGGCACAATTAATATACCAGTTGCATTATCTAGGATTAGTTTGTTCAACACTTGTGGAATCAAGGAAAAAGGTGGAAAAGCATAAAAATATATATCGCACCATGATATTGTAAAGGCATCTACTGCAAAAGAATCGGGATCTTTGTGCCATGATACATATTTTTCACATTTGGTATTCAATTTTTGAGGCAAATAAATCAAGTTCTGGTGTACCAAACTTGTTTATGACTTTTATGTACTCTTTTCCACATAAAGCGTACTCGGTTTCGATCGATGTAGACCTCGATTCTTTGTCAGCTTGTTTGTTGTCTTTAGTATTGATGTATGATGCAAAGATATATACATTTCGTTTCTCGCACCAATCCCAGATTTTTTATGTGACTGAATTGAGATGTCTGTGTTTAACACCGCCCATGCGGTTTATATTAGAGATTGCAGAGGTATTATCTAATCTTAGCAGAATGCGACAGCTAGTTTTATTAAGAGCAAAACATTTTAATCCGTAATACGCTGCTATTAATTCCAAATGGTTAATGTGCCAATTTTGTTGTTCCAAAAACCATGCGTGGCTTCCCCGTTAGCAAAAGCACCCCAACCAGTTGTCGAGGCATCCGTAAAAATTTCCATGATAATTTTTTACTAAATATAGTAACCAATCAAATTACTTAATTTTAAGTCATGTGTCAAATTTCATCCAATCACCTCTGGATTACAGCGATAATACCCTACATGTCGTGTTTTCAGTTTGGTTAAACGTCAAACTGATTAAAACTAATAAATTGTGTATTTAAAATTATTAAACGTCAGATTGACAATCAATTTTTTGATATCTACGAAGTAAAAAATTATCTTATCGAATACTCCTCGGGCCTTGATAAATACTCAAAATTTTGTCATAGAGAATCCTTCAAGCGAGTTGCTCAAGGATAATAGCCCTCGGCCTGCGGCCTTGAGCTATTATCAAGCAACACGCTTTCAGCATTCTCTATGACAAAATTATCTCGGTATTATCAAGACCCTAGGGGTATTACTATTGATAAACTCTTTTCGTTTAAAGTGGAAATTCGGATTCTTTTTTAGTGTATCTACCCACCAATCAATTTTTGGGTGTAAATAGTCTGGTAAGGGCATTACCGCATTATAATCTGAACGGGACTTTTTTAAGTTTAAATATTTATGTCTTTCAAAGGTTTTAGTGTGTGACCAACCATATGGTATAGCGAGACATGTGGAGATAAGAGACCCCAAGATCCCAGCAAATTCACGAATTCGACACGTTTTCTTGTTCCTTAGTTTAATTGAAACATTAAGTATTTTCTCTCTTTTTCCCCTAGGTAACGACATTGACATGTCCAAAGAATTGAATATAAATCCTAAAAATTGGCATGTTTGAGAGGGAATGAAATTGCTTTTTTCATGATTAATGACGAAACCCAAGTTTTCTATTAATTGTTTAGATTTTTTCATGTTTTCGGAACATTCATATTGGTCCTTACCTAAAATCAGAATATCATCAAGGTAAATTACTGATAAAATGCCTTGAATTCTTAAATGTTGCATAACGGGTTTGAGAATTTTAGTGAAAATGTATGGTGCTATATTTAAACCGAAGCACAGACAAGAAAACTCATATAATTTTTCATCAAAAGAAAAACTTAAATATTTTTGATGATATTTGGTAATCGGAACTAAAAAATATGCGTCCCGTAGATCCAAAGAAGCCATGAAACAGTCTTCATACAAGAGATTTTGAACCATTCGGTAATCCTTTAATTTAAAATGTGGTGCTGATATATGATTGTTAAGATTTTTCAAATTGAGAATGAACCTGAAATTGCCACTTGGTTTTTTCCTAAGGACGATAAAAACCGTCCATTTTTCTCTTTGCACTGTTTCACAGCCCCCTTTGCTCATGAATAACTTTTTTCAGGCAATTTTCTCAGTTAAAGTGAATGTTTTATTATGGCGAAATTTTCTTTGGGTCAGTTTGGAATTGAGCGGTAGTTTGAAAAATTAATGCAATTTATAATGAAAGGGTTTCTAGTTATTTTGAGCCACTGGTGAACAAAATATTGCAGTCTGCCTGCCAGGCTGCCTACCTGTGTAACTTCTACAGCACCCTGCGAAGTTGAAGATTTCGCCGGTAGCGCCCTCTCCTCAACTTCTACAAATTCTTGCGATGTTGACGGTTTCGTATTTTCCGATAGGACGTGCGAAGGTTCGGATGGCGTCCTTTCCGAGTCATTTTCGTAACTTGATCTGAATCTCGTTTCCTGTTTTTGAAATTCCGGCGCTTGTAGTTTAAAGATTTTTGATTTTCGAAGGAATCAGGATTCTGGATATTGCGGCTGGTGTTTTCAACTTCTTTAGCCGCCTTGCATTTTTCGGAAAAATCATCTCCGAATAGATATTTTCCTGGAGGTGAGTCTTGAGCTGCTTTTTTGGCTGGAGCGGATAGTTTAGAATACAGTAAGTACCGTCTATGTGTATTTATTCCATGAATTCCTTCTTTTATGAGTCTTGCAGCATCCACTAGACTGATCCTTATCGGACCCTTTGATAATATAAGAATACCAGCGTGTTAAAATCTGGTCATTTAAAGGAGGACCTGTTGCCCCCTCATTCTCCGGATAAGCGCCTAAAAGATCATCTAGATCGTTTTCTTTTGTAGGGGCTTGTTCCGGTCTTGTAGGTACATTTACCTGGTCCTGTATGTCATTGTCTGAACTATAGTCGTAAATCGAACCGCTGATTCGCTGATTTTGATTACTGATTTTCAACCCCGGGGTGGCAGAATATGTAACATTCTGTGCCACATAAAGTGGCAGTACGAACGTTGGCTTACACAACCCACATAAAGTAGAGTTATTGCATATTCTGTTCATCAGTCTTTCTTTGTGAAAAGAATTACCAAAAAGGACAACTCTTTCCCGTTAAACGAGCAATTACGTATGTTTGTATTCATATTTATTACCACCAAAAAATAACAATAATTATTGTACTTACATTCTGAAGAGCTGCTTTCCAGCTTACTCATTAACTTTTTAAATAATTTTTTGTACTTGTTTTTAGATTCACGTTTTCTTTTCGGCATTTTAAGTTTTTGTAGCACTGCACTTGTGAACACTTTCGCACAACAATGAATAATGAGGGGTTAAGGGACGACGAGATACGACAGAGGTACCTAGATAGACTGGATAGCCGGGCAATACAGGGTGCGAAAAATTTATTTCTTTTAACGTTGTGGACATTTTGTAGATGATGAATATACTACAGTGTGTTATATATTGGAATCCAGATGTGAAGTATAATTAACATTTTTGCAAATGGATTTCATGCATGACTCTTTTATGTTCACAGGCTACTTAATTATCTACGATGGAAAAAATTGATAGTTTAAGCTATATTGACTCCAAGAAACCTTATCACAAAGGTATTTGGTATTAAATAAAATTTATCATCATCTATACTAATTTTTGTTCATTTTATACTAAAAATTCCAAGAGCTCATCCATATCTCAAATGTGGTTTATGAAATCCAAACAAGAGGTTCAATTAAAACTCAAAGTCCAAACTAAAATAATTTAATTATGTCCAACAACGGACAATCAATCAGCTACTAGTTTCGGTACAATCTACCATCATCAGGCTTATGAAAATCCAACAAACGAAGGAATACTAGGCAGTTGTCCTACTAACATCATTCACTTAAAGTGCAGTAATATCAATGAAACGAATACATCAAATAATGTGGTGTGGAAAAGAAAATTGGAAATTATAAAATATCTTATAAATTAGGTACCTAATAAGATTATTTAAAAGAAAATGGATATGAAATAAATTCAAATCCAAACTTTCAAAATTGGTATTTTCCAATTTGGAACGGAAAGATGGAAGTACATCAAAGTTAGGTTTATTCCTTCTTAAATGTAACTTCGGGATAAGAAATTACTTAGGTTTTCACATGAAGTGTCACTTGTCATGTAGGAGAGTATTGTATGTCACAGCAATAATCAACTTTTATTTAAACAATCACCCACAAATAACATGGCGCAGTCAAAATAATGTAATTGAAAACGTATAGATAATAAGATAATATAGATAGTGGGAAGATTACAAGAATTGAATATAAGAAGTAAAAATTGGGTTAACATGGACATGTTGAAGCAACCACCTCCTTTAAATATAGATGGGAACGTAGCAGAAGAGTTTAAAAGATGGAAAAAGAGATATATGCTATATGTTACCGCAAGCGGAGCACAAGATAGATTGGATAATGAGAAAAAGGTAGCACTTCTCTTACACACAATAGGTGAAGCTGCTTACTTAATATATGAAACGTTTGATTTAACAGAAGAGGAAAATAGAGATGCAGATATAATACTAAACAAATTCGAAAATTACTTCACGCCAAAAAAGAATGAGACGGTAATTAGACATGTGTTCTTTGCAAGAAATAAAAGTTGATTATTGCTGTGACATGTTTTATTCATCATCGTACAATACTCTCCTACATGACAAGTGACACTTCAAGATTGCCAACTTACTATGCTTAAGCCTGGTTCATCTAACATTTTTTTTACTACTCTAACAGTAACTTATGCTAACTTACTAAGAACACTAAGAACTACTACTAACATGTCTCAAGTTTTCACATAGGTAGTCTTTTAAATATCCTGGCTGCTTTAATACTCTACCTGAGCGAGTGATATTTGTATCTTTATTTATTACCACTGGTAGAGGCGGCTCTATATTTTCAAGTACCATATTTGGTCTCAGTTCCTCACTACCTTGTGCATTTATATTGTATCGTGTAGGTTCAATTATTGTTTCGTCAGTAGAGCAACTAGGATAATCAAATACATCTTTTCTTTCTTGAAACTTACTACTACCTGATTTAATCAAATCCTTTCTATTTCTTTCTATCTTTTGACCCTCTTCTAGCATTACTTTATATGACTTAGGTTTACTATTTATCTCTATTATCTTCCCTTTAGGCATAAATCCTCCTCCACTGTTAGGATAATTATTTACTACCACTACATCTTCCTTTTGTAACTGTCCCAACTCCCTTTTATTATGATCATAAAATTCTTTTTGTTTGTTTGCTCTTTTCTCTAATTTTATTCTAGTTTCCGAATAATCTCTATTATTTTGGTTAAAAATTGGCAAGACCCCTTGAATTTTCCTACCGTATAATAATTCAGCTGGTGAGCGAGTATTATCTATAACTGGTGTATTTCTTAATACTAACAAAGCTAAATACCTATCTTTTTTATCTGAATCTGTGCAATAATCAACTTTTATTTAAACAATCACCCACAAATAACACCTGGAGATCCATTAAGGTTCACTTCTTAAATTAAACATGAAATTAAATCAACAGATGGCATGGCAAATCATATAGATACCCATATATACATAAAAAGGAGATCAAGAAACAAATAATTGAAATGCTCGAAAAAAATATCATACGACCCTCTTCTAGTCCTTGGGGAAGTCCCATATGGATTGTCAAAACAAAATTAGATACTTCAAAACAACAAAAATGGCGTCTAGTTGTCGATTATAGAAAATTAAAGACAAAAAAATTAGTGATAGATATCCAATACCCAACATTAATGATATATAAAATAAGTTAGGTAGATCACAATACTTCACAACCCTCGATTTAGCTGCTGGTTTTCATCAAATTGAGATGAGCCAATCATCGATAGAAAAAACAGTTTTTAATGTAGACAACGGTCATTACGAACTTTTAATGCCCTTTGATTTAAAAAATGGAACATGTAAAGATTTATTAACATCAAAACCAGTATCAGCATTATCCAGACTTCACTAAAAAATTTCAATTAATTACAGAAGCATCAAATTATGCACTAGGTCCAGTATTAATGCAAGAAAATCATCCAATATGTTACGCTTCACGTACTCTTAATGAATCAGAAATAAATTATTCCACAATTGAGAAAGAATTACTCGCCATAGTGTATGGCTGTAAATATTTCAGACCATATCTATTCAGCAGATCATTCCAAATATTCACAGATTATAAACCCCTTCAATGGCTTTTTTTTTAAAAGAGCCCAACTCACGCTTAGTCGGATGGTGACTTAAGCTTGAAGAATTTTATTTTTCTGTTCATTATTTAAAAGGTAAAAATAATTAAGTAGCTGATGCACTGTCTGGAATTCAAAATAATCCAAATTCAGATTTAAACGCACTTGAAACAGCATCTTTAGACGTTCATTTCGATGCAGATGATATAGATGACATAATAACAAGAGAAATATCAGATATACCCAACATTTCAAAAGATGACTATTATAGAACATTAAACGAACTAGAATTATTAGACAACCCAGACAGTAACACTCAAAGAAAATGAAACATTATATCAAACATTCAAATAAAACCACCCAATACTCAACCAGATGACACTGATTTAGAAACAGTACATACTTCATTAGAAAATCCTATACTTTCAATACCTATAAGTGAAAAATCCTTGAATACCTATAAAAATCAAATATTGATTTCTAGCGGAGAAATTAATGATATAAAAGTTGATGAAGAAAAGATTTTTGAAAATAAACGACAAAACAATAATACCACAAAGAAATCTAGAGCAAAATATTTTTAAATTTATAAAAGAATATATATATCCAAAAAAGACTTATGCAATAAAGTTCAGAAATCAATTACTACCAGAAAACTTTATAACCACTGTTCAAAAATATTTCAGAAATTCAGCATTTAAATTTATACATTGTCCAAAATTATTAGAAGATATTTTACTAACAGAGGAACAAAAAGAAAAAATTGAATACTATCATATTTTCAAGAAAGGACATCGCGGAATCAATGAAGTATAAGCTTCTTTAGGAACCCGATATTATTGGACCAAAATGAACGAAGATATTGAAAAGTTTATAAACAGTTGTGAAACCTATTTAAAAAATAAATACGACAGAAATCCGGCAGTAGTAAAATTTAATTTTACTCCCACAGCATCAGAACCCTTTGATCATATACACATAGACGTTTTCAAAATTTCTAATAAATCTAATAAACTCACCAGTAGAACGCTTTCATTCTACGTTGATAGAGCATTATAGGTGTTTACCGAGAAGAAAACAAAGAATGGCTTTCAGACCAATTAATTAAACACGCAGTTCTAAGCTATAACAATTCCATTCATTCAGTAACAAAATTCACACCATTTGAAATAATAAAAGGACATATAAATAACCCTGACCCATTTGACTTGAACGACAATTTAATATTATCTTATTACGTTCAAAATCACAAACAGGCTAGCAATTATACAATAAAATTAAAGAAAGGAATGAACAAGTAAAAGAAAACAACATAACAAAGCTCAATACAAAACGAAACGATCCTCCTAATTATAAAAATCTAACCACGGCTTACGTACAGACAAAATCACGTGACAAAAAATTACCTAAATTCAAAAAAGCTGAAATAATCAAAAACTCAGGTGTAATATCTGAAACTAACAAAGGCAATTATCATAAAGGCATAATTAGAAAACCCAAAAATAATTACGATACATTGTTACAGGACGATGAAGATTACTTTGACGATACTCCTGACATTTCAAATAGGATGCCAGACAGAAGAAATCCAAATAACTAATTTAAGAAATTTATTATTACCCGTTAAGCTAGGCTCTTGTAAAATGATTTATTCTGAACATACTTTTATACACTATTTAGATTTAAGTGAAATAGTTAAGCAAATTGATAATTTAAAACAATATTTTTATACACTAAGAAATAGTTTAGAAAGAAGTAATGCAACGAATCCAATTTCATATCATAATTTAGCCGAACAAATGTTAGAAAGAACAATATTTGATAAATACTGCAGAAAAAAAATCAGAAAACATTTATCCACATATCAGATCAAAAAGAGGTATAATTAATGGCGTAGGCAAAGCTAACAAATGGCTTTTCGGAAATTTAGATTCAGATGATGGAGAATAATACGACAAAGCAATTGATATTTTGCAACAAAATCAAAAACGTATAATTTACGAAACAAATTCCCAAATATCTCTGTATACAAAATTAATAGACCACTATAATAAATCATTAACAGATTTATGGCAAAATCAGCAAAAACTTCTAAGTAATTTAGAAAAATTCCATATATCAATATAGAAAATAAATTGATAACGTTAAACAATTACATAACATTTAATGGGACAGTCTCATAAATCAAATTAGACTGTCAAAATTCAATTACATTTATTGACAATATTGAAAACTCAATTATACAGGGTGAATCACGACTAACGGGACGGAGGTTTATGGCGAAACGGTAAAAAATTTGAAATGTTTGTCACCTTAGTAGTTTGTACATCCATATAGGCTACATTTTAAAATTATTTTGAAATATACAGGATGTCCCAATAAAGTGTGGCGTATCAAAGTTATATTTTTTCTTATGGAACACCCTATATTTGATTGCACTTTCTGATTGCACCCAAAAAATAAAGTGATGTTTCATAATGGTTCCCTATACCTAAATACAAAGGGTTCCGAGTTATGCTGACTTTTTTAAAAATGTGAGCATTTCGAAAAAAATTAATAACTCATTGATATAATAAATTCTAACGAATTTCCTCTCACAGCTCAATAGTCGGACATTCATTGAATGTATTCCTCGATTGAGTACTAAACATCTCTTTACAGGGTGTTCAGAATTATCAGTTGAATTATTAGATCATTAAATGTGTTATAACGGGCTTATTTCAAACGGAACACCCTGTATTTCAATAATTCATTATATTCAAAAAAATGTCCTCTTTCGAATGATGTAAGGGTGTCTTATACCTAGGTACTATACTTTTCGCGCAATTTACAATTTTCTTAAATTGTATGGTAAATTGATTTTAAAACATCTGCAATTCTCTCTAAATTTTATACTAATTATCTTGACAAAGATATTGTGAAGAAATAATGCACACTCATTGTTCCTGAGGTACACCAACTCTTTTTTTACCGACAAGCATTTGAGTATATAATAAAACAAAAACACATTATTAATATAGCAAATACATAAATACTACGAAACGAACAGCAAATTATTGAAAGCAAAAATTGGAAAGTAACTATGATGGATGCTCAAAATGCTTGTCATCTTATGCAATGCAGCACGTGATTCTGGCTCCAAACTATGTACTTACATTATTCATACATACCGGGTGTTATAGACGCGAAAGCGTCCAAAATTATTAATTTCATATTGTAGGATATTTTTATTATAACCCCATTCGAAGAAATCCATCTTGGTCAGTTCTGGTGACCTAGCTGGCCAATTACAAGGACTTCCCCTACCTATCCATTCATGTCTTAATTTTCTATTAAGATAATTCCTAACAGCAGGAGAAAAGTGAGTGGGAAAAGTGATCTGATGCTAAGTCTAATTGTAACCACATTTTCTTTCTGATGCTAAGTGGTAGGTTTTCGAAGAAGATCTAGAAGATATTTTCCAAAAAACTCAAAAATTTTCTTCTGTCCAGGTATCCGTCAAAAACATACGTGCCGATAACATATTGGCCCACCATCCCTCCCCAAACGTTTACACACATCCATTGTATGGCTATTATAGTAATTTGTCATTTATTGCTTTTAATAATTTGTTGTTCGTTTCGTAGTATGTAGGTATTCGCTTTATGAGTTTTTGTTTTATTATGCAGATGTTTTAAAATCAATTTACCATACAATTTAAGAAAATTGTAAATTGCGCGAAAAGTATAGTACCTAGGTATAGGACACCCTTATATCATTCGAAAAAGGACATTTTTTTGAATATAATGAATCATTGAAATACAGGGTGTTCCATTTGAAATAAGCCCGTTATAACACATTTAATGATCTAATAATTCAACTGATAATTCTGAACACCCTATGAAGAGATGTTCAGTACTCAATCGTGGAATACATTCAACGAATGTCCGACTATTGAGCTGTGAGAGAAAATTTGCTAGAATTTATTATATCAATGAGTTATTAATTTTTTTCGAAATGCTCACATTTTTAAAAAAGTCAGCATAACTCGTAACCCTTTGTATTTAGGTATAGGGAACCATTATGAAACATCACTTTATTTTTTGGGTGCAATCAGAAAATGCAATCAAATATAGGGTGTTCCATAAGAAAAAATATAACTTTGATACGCCACACTTTATTGGGACATCCTGTATATTTCAAAATAATTTTAAAATGTAGCCTATATGGATGTACAAACTACTAAGGTGACAAACATTTCAAATTTTTTACCGTTTCGCCATAAACCTCCGTCCCGTTAGTCGTGATTCACCCTGTATTTTCAAAACTGAACTCTCTTCATAGTTCCGTACTTTCTAGTCATGAGGTAGTAGAAATGATTGAATATTTGAAAACAATGCAGGAACAAATTCCAAAATTCAAGAATTTGTTAACCTACTATCTATTTCGCGGTACTCAAGTTACCTTTTCCAAATCCAAATTAATCTTTGCTATACATATCCCTATCCTAAAACCTTTTCAATTTTTCGTGAATAAACAAAATATTCAGCTTTGGTACCACGAATTCACTTATTTTTTCCAATACTTGCAGGTTGAAGTGATATTGATGAAGTCTTTCTAGGGTTAATGTGATGACCCATATTTTTAATCCCATTGAAGAAAAAAGCCGCCCAGTGGCGAATATTGTGAAATAATGTTTTTCAAATGCAGCTCAAATTAATATAGTGGATTAAAATGAACCTGCATCGAATTTGTGATACAATTTTTTGTAAATAATGCTCATTTAGACAGACAATCTGGAAATATTGTCTGTCCATCAGGAACCACGGGGAGGTATCAGCTATTCTTACCAGAAAAAAACGATTGGGTCGGGTATGTTATAGTATAAACATGAAGTTATTTCTTTTTCGTTTAAATTTTTGGTTTTTTTTAGTTTTTTTGCTTTTTTTATTGGATTTGGAAAATATACAAGTTCTACCATTATAAATGCGTTAAAAAAAAGACCGCAACTTTGGGTAGAAATGCAAATCTGCAAAGAATCTGGAACTATCAGCTAAATAAATGCGAGCTTCTTACTCCTCGAATTAAAAAAACTCCAAGGGCCTCGCCTCCAAAAGCCGATGGAAACAAGAAATGAAATGGGGGAAAACCAACTCCAAAGGCAACAAGACATCAGCATTCAAGAGTACATACGCCAGAAGCAACCAGGGCCGGTATTCTCAACTCGCTCCGCTCACAAGCGAGCGATCCATAAAGGGAGTGATTTGATTGGCGACGATGTAGTATTTGTAGATTATCATGCACCCAGTACCACTGCCCTCGCAATCGGAACGCTCCATAGAAGAGGAGTGCTTTATTTCACTCGCATTCTCATCATTGACATAATATTATATGTCAATGATTCGCATGTAAATAGGCAATTCTAACCTTTAATTTTGTTTGAAGGTTGAAAATTATAATTGTATACAAATCATTTATAGGGGTAGTCATATTATATAAGAGATTTCCGAGGGCAGCGGTACATGAGAATCTACAAATACTACATTCGCCGCCAATCAAATCACTCCCTTTATGGATCGCTCGCTTGTGAGCGGAACGAGTTGAGAATACCGGCCCAGACCAAAGCGAAATACAGAGGCGGCCAGAGGTAACATTAGAGACCAAGTATGCTGGGTGAATAAAGCTGTTTTATAACGAATGGGAAAAAATAACAACCAGCCAACAAATACTTGGCTGGGTGAAGGGATACAAAATACCGTTCACTAAAAGGCCCTATCAATGTACACCGACTAAGCCACAAATATTCAGCAAAAAAATCATAAAAGCTTTATTCGAACAGCATACAACGCCTCATTACATCTGGGGATATAAAATATGTCGAAAAATGCAAAGGTCAATTCCTTTCGAAGAATTTAAAAAAAAACCCTTTGGTCTATCTACAGTGCTCTACGTTTTTATCTACAGCGCCCTACGTTTTTACAAAATTACTAAGGTCTGTAATAAAGGAGCGAAACTTAATGTCTATCTTTTACTTAGATGATGCACTACTTATTGGAAAAAATAAAACAGAATGTTTTGAAAACATATCTCGCACTAGCAAGATTATCAGGAGATTAGGACTTTTGATAAACATCGATAAATGCTGCTTACATCCAACAAAAAAAAATACAAGAGACAAAAGGCAAAAAATTCAAATAATGACTAGTAAAATATTGAACCAAAAGAAAATTATGACTAGTAGTATATTATACCAAAAGAAAACCACGACTAGGCTATTTTCAAGATTCATTGGACATTTAATCTCTATATACCCAGTCACTTGTTATGGGTGATTATACATCAAAGGGTTCGAACGACAAAAATATCTCGCTCTAAAATTATCCAATGGAAATTATGATGAAGCCATGAAAATCCCTTGTAGTTTGAATAATGACAATGTGGTGGTTGAAAAATATTAATAATCTCAAAAATAGTATTGAAAGTCCAAGCTATAGTTGCATTATCTTCACCGATGCTTCCAAAACAGGATGGGGCGCGATTTGTGCTGGGAGTCAAATGATGCAGAAACGCACATCAAATTTTTAGAACTGGAAGCAATACTATATGGCTAAAAACCTTTGAAGACTTATACAATTGCCATATCTTGTTACGGGTGGATAACAAAACAGTAATCTTATATATAAATGGAATGGGAGGTGTCAAATACAAAAAAATAGCGATATGGCAATGGTGCGAGGGGCAGAATATTTTTATCTTGGCATCCTATACTAACACAAAAGACAATTTTAGAGCAGACACAGCATCACGATCCAAGGCTTCAGAAACAGAGTATTATCTGCATCCAATGCATACCAAGATATAACACAAAATTTAGGGACCCCAGAAATTTATGTAGTTACTTAAATGCAAAATGTGAGTGTTTTGTATACGTCTTATATACATTCAATTGAGTATGGGATACGATAGTATAGTTTTTATTTTAAATATTTAAATTAATGACAAAGCTTTTTTTAACAATTCAAAAAGTAAAAAAGTCAACTTGACGTAACGTCATAATTAATCAATATAAAAAAAAATGAGTTCGGAACGGAACATAGTTCCCCACCTTAAAGGTTCCTGCCTTTAAATCTCATCTTGATTAGGCAAGACGCAAAGTTTTGTTGCTGGACGGTGATACTCTTGTCCACGAACTTTCACGATGGCACTTCTGATAACGCCATCACTACTTGGGACAACGGAAACGACTCTGCCCACCGACCAAAGCAGAGGGGGTAGGTTATCTTCTTTAATAAGAACTAAGATGCCTGGAGTCAGAAGTTCCTTATGATTTTCTTTCCATTTGTGTCGAATTTGGAGTTGCGATATATATTCGAGGCACCAGCGGGACCAGAAATTTTGAACCCTTTGTTGTACTAACTCAAAGCGTAGCAGACGGTTTTCGGGTATTTCTTGATAGTCTGGTTCAGGTAGACTGGTTAGCTTATCGCCAATTAGGAAGTGTGCAGGGGTCAAAGGATCAGGATCATTAGGATTGTTTGATAGGGCATATATAGGACGGGAATTAAGGCAGGATTCAATCTGAACTAGTAATGTATTAAGCTCTTCATAAGAAAGTATTGTGTTTCCGATGACACGTTTAAGATGATATTTTACAGATTTTATACCCGCCTCCCACAATCCACCGAAATGTGGTGAATTTGGAGGTATGAAAAACCAACTTATACCATTATTGCTTAACTGAGTCTGAATCTCAATAGAATGATTCTTGAAAAATTTATTAATTTCAGCCTTTGCTCCAACATAGTTTGTGCCATGATCAGAAAATATTTTTTTGCATAAGCCATGCCTAGACATAAAACGTCTAAGGGCAGCTGAAAAGGTATTAGTACTAAGGTCGCTAACTAATTCTAGATGGAGAGCCTTTGTGCAAAAGCACACAAATAAACAAATATAGCCTCTCGTTATTTTGTAATTGCGACCTTTCCTGTCTCTTATAGGAAATGGACCGGCATAATCTGTACCGGAGATTAAAAATGGTCTATTAGGAATTGTCCGTTCCCTCGGCAAGTCTGCCATTAGGTATTTTACAGTTTCAGCGTTGAATCGAAAACAAGTTAAACAATCATGTACCACCCTTCTCACCAAATTACGACCATCTAGTGGCCAGACGCGTTCTCGAATGATAGATAATAACAATTGCGGTCCGGCATGAGAGTGAAGAACATGTTTATGGCGGGCATATAGTTTTGTGAGTAAATGATCCTTTGGCAAAAGAGCAGGGTGTTTTTTCGCGAAATCGAACTGGGATTTTCGTAACCTTCCGCCTACTCTCAAAACACCAGAAGGATACAAGAATGGATTCAAGTTTAGCAGATTACTTTTTCTAGTAATAGGTACATTATTCGAAAGATTTTTGATATCAGAACGGAAAGATTCCCTTTGAGCGGTGAGTATAAGTGTTATGAAAGATTTATCTAATTCTAAGGTAGTCAAAGGACCGGTAAGTTCAGGGGTATTATTTACGAATCTTAATAAGTAGTTATTTATGAGTCTTAACATGTAAGCTACTACACGTTGTAATCGAGAGAATGTGGAGAATTTATTGAGCGCGGAAATGTTTTTAAACTCATTAGTACTAATAGAATTAGAGACTAGTACCTTAGTTTTGACTTCAGGTAATTCGGATAAATCTGGCAATATAGGAAAATGATCAGGCTTATTGATTTTAGGACTAATAAGAAATTGGGGGCCAAGCCACCATAAGCTAGATGTAGATAAATCAAGAGTGGTTGAGCCTCTGGACATTATGTCTGCAGGATTATTATGAGTATTGACATATTTCCAACTTGAAGTTTTCGTTAAGTTTTGTATTTGGGCCACCCGATTGGCAACAAAAATTTTTAATAGATGCGGTGAGGTATTTATCCAGGATAGTACTATTTTTGAATCCGTGTAATAAATAATAGAATCGATTTTTAGATGTATGCTAGAAATAAGTTTATTCATTAACTCTGCAAGCAATAATGCAGCACATAATTCTAGTTTAGGGATGGTAATAACTTTGAGAGGTGCTACCTTTGTTTTCGCACATACCAGATATGAATGGTAAATTCCAATATTATCCAATGATCGCGCATAGATGCAACAACCGTAGGCTGACTCAGAAGCATCCGAGAAGCCATGAAACTCAATGAGTTTAGGGGAATCACATATGATTTTCCTGGGAGCTTTCACAAGGCCTATTTGTTGAAGGTTTTCCTGGAAATCCTTCCACTGAAGATATAATGACATGGGTAGCGACTCATCCCAAGAGAGATGCAGTTGCCATAGTTTTTGCATAATTATTTTAGCCTTTATAATGATTGGTGAAGCTAGCCCAAGAGGATCGAACAGTTGAGAAATTGCGCTAAGAATAGTTCTTTTTGTGTTAGCATTTTTTTGTGAGGACAGATTAATTGAATAGTTCAGGCAATCCATATTAGGATTCCAATTGATTCCAAGAATTTTATTAGTATCATTATCGCAAATGCTGATAGAGCTGGATGTTTTATTATCGTTTAAATCGACAGCATTTGAGAGCCATTTACAAATATTAATACCGTATTTCTTGAAAATATTTTCAAGTTGATGCTTGATATTGAAAATTTCCTCTATGGTTTCTCCTCCAGTAAGGAGATCATCCACATCAAAATCGTGTTTGATTATAAAACTTAACTTGGGATTCTCTTTTCCAATGTCTAAGCCGATCTGTCGTAAACATCTAGTTGAGAGATTTGCTGAGGATGCAAGACCATAAGTAACGGTGTTGAGTTCGAATGAAGATATATTATCTAATTTGTTGGATCGCCAAAGAATTCTTTGCAAGCAGCGTTGGTCTTTGTGAAGAAGAATCTGCCTATACATTTTGGTAATATCGGCAGATATAACGAAAGTATGCTTCCTAAAACGTAGCACTATGGATAGGAGATCGTCTTGAACAGTGGGACCGACCATTAAAATATCATTAAGTGAAATGCCTGATGTTGACTTGGCAGATCCATCAAATACCACTCTGATTTTTGTACTGGTGCTACTAGGTTTAAATACGGGATGATGGGGAAGGAAGAATCCAGCAAAATTGTCAGGAGTTTGTGATTTACTCATGTGTCTAAGGTCGAGATATTCATCAATAAATTTTGTATAATCAAGCCTCAAGTTATTATTTTTAGACATTTTTCGTTCGAGGGAGTAGAATCTTTTTTCCGCGCATTGTTTAGAATCACCTAGGACGGATATATCAGCTTTAAAGGGCATTTTTACAATGAATCGACCCGTTTCATCTCGAACCGTATTGTTTTGGAAATGATGTTCACAAAAGGTTTCTTCTTTCGATAGATGAGGTTTGTTATAGATGCTTTCTATTTTCCAAAAGTGTTCGATTTGATTATGTAATTCATTATTGGTGATATTTATGTTACAATAAGGCTTTTTAGAGTATGTATTAATGTGAGTTAAATCAATAGTACCGGCTATTACCCAACCGAAATGGGTTTTTTGTAGAAATGGAGCATTTTTTCCCAATTTGTGCTGTCCTACACAAAGAATGTCCCAAAAGGTTTCAGCACCTATTAGTATATCTATTGATGCACTAATATCGAAAGTTGCATCAGCAAGAATCATATTGTTTGGAATGTTTAACTGAGCTTTGTCAAAGGACTTGCATGGCACGTTACCTGTAATATTTTCGATTACTAAACAGTTTATATTTGATGAAAATGCATTGATACGAGATTGTATTTTAACACGTGTTTTAGAGTTTATATTTGAAGAAACTTGATTTATTCCTGAGATAGAAGTTTTTATTTTTTCCGGTTCTAATTTTAGTCTTTTACAAAGATCGGATGTAATCAAATTGCATTGGGATCCGCTATCTAACAATATCCGACAAAAATGTACCTCTCCATTCCTGTCAAACACCTTCACAATAGCAGTTGACAAAAGCACACAATTTTTTGAAATTACCGAACAGTGAGATTTTACCGAAGACGTGATAACGTCCACATTTCGCTTATCGAAAGTATGTGCATCAAAGTTTCTATCACTACTAGCATGTCCGGCAGCGATAGACTCAAAGACTGTCGGATTCTGAGAGTCAGGAACAGATTTCGATTTCGTTTGATTTTGATTACCGTTATCAACGTGGAGTAAAGTATTATGTGATCTGGAGCATATGTGATCTGGAGCATATGCGACACTTACTAGCCTTGCAGTCTTTTGTAAAATGATTTTTACGTAAACAGTTAATACATAATTGCCTATGTTTGGCTTCATCAAAACGAGATTTAGTGTCTAATTCTAAGTATTTAGAACAGTTATATATAATATGCTCCTTTTCAGAAAATGTACACTTTGGGGTGAAGGTAGAAGCTAAAGTTTTCATAAAGGGCATAGGTTTAGATTTAGTTTGAATATTCGACTGAATTTCACCTAATGTGTGTTTATCTTCCTCGAGAGACTCAAAAATATCGCATCTTTCACGTAGAAATTTCAAGAAATCGTCCAGCTTCGGACTTGTTCGTTTCACACGTTTAGATTCCCAATCTTTACGAGCTGCGAAATTGAGTTTATTATTTAGCAAATATACTAAGAGGGTATCCCAATGCTGGACAGGTTCACCTAGAGCCTTTAATGATTTGATTATTCTAGTGCTTTCGTCATGTAATTGAGAAAGTGTGGTATATGATTCTCTAACAATAACTGGCAAATTGAAGAGTGATTTTATTTGATTATTGACGTTTCTCAATGTTTTCGTATTTTTCAAGTAAGCAATCCCAGGCAATTGGATAGTTTGCATCAGAAATGCAAGAGACTCAATAAGCTTAAATACCTCTCCCTTTAGTGAAAGACGTAAATAGTTCAGTTTTTGTGCTTTCGGCATGTAAGGATGTTTATCTATAACAGATATAAAAGTTTCTTTAAAGAACAACCAGTTTTGATATTGTCCATCAAAAGAAGGGAGATTTATATCAGGAAGTTTGATATTGTAGTTTTGTGGTGATGAAAAGTTTGCATTAGTATTACCTGTAGATTTATGTTTCAATAGAATTTGTTGAGCTTCACTGGTAATGCTATAAAATGTATCCTCAAAACTGGTACGTTCTTTTTCGTCTGGAATTAAATCATCACCCGTCTGAGATTCAAACTCAATTCTCAATTGGGTATCATTGAATTTATCAAGCAAAGCTAATGTTGATTTTAGGCGAGATTCTAGATTTATCAAATCAGGATTATCATTATTATGTATTTTAGTATTAACAAATGTTTTAAAACGAGTGAGGTCGGCTTTAAGAGACTTTCTAATATTTTTTAAGGTTGTGATACTTTCTGCTACATCAGACATGTTTAATAGAATTGAGAGAGCTTAAACATTAGTTGATTCAGAATGAAATAGAATTGGGTAGGTATAATTAAGGATAAGGGATGCTGCACACTTACCTTACGACAAATTTTCAAAGTTTTTGGCGTGGCAGTTTCCACAAATCACTGTATTATCCGGCTAACGAAGGACCATGTTTTGTATACGTCTTATATACATTCAATTGAGTATGGGATACGATAGTATAGTTTTTATTTTAAATATTTAAATTAATGACAAAGCTTTTTTTAACAATTCAAAAAGTAAAAAAGTCAACTTGACGTAACGTCATAATTAATCAATATGAAAAAAAATGAGTTCGGAACGGAACAGTGAGAAAATCATATCTTGGTATCCAGACCCAGAAAGCTCCGGAGTAGATGCTTTCACTATGTCATGGAAAAACTTAAAGTCGTACATTTTTCCGCCCTTCTCACTTATGTCGAAAATTCTTGCCAAAATAGTTTTTCCTCTGTGGAAATCACGCATGGTTCCCTAAATTGGAAAAAATGCTAGTTTCTGAAATTTTCCATCCGAGGTCTGATACTCTTTCAACTCCTTACAGGGAACCTCACCCGCAGTCATTACCCTGGAGGTCGCAATATTTTCAGGGAATCCTACAGGAGGCAACAAATCCCAGAAAATGCCATCAAAATAACAATTGCTGCTTCAAGTCCTAGCACCATTTAGCAATATAATTCAACTCTAAGTGGTAGACTTTTGTCAAGGACAATCAGACGAAATATATCAACCCACTATACAAGACGTTCTAGAGTTTTTGACCTAAGAATTCCAAAATGGATCAAGCTACTCAACCATTGATACACACAGGTCAGCGCTAAATTCATTATTAGATGCAGAGAAAACAAGTGTAGTAGAGCGGTTTATGAGCGGAGTATTTGAATCCAGACCATTTTTCCCAAGATACAAGAAAATCTAGGATTCTTATCCAGTGCTGCTCATGCTCGAGAAACTTCACCCTTTGGATAGCCTGGATCGTAAAAGCTAACGATTAAATAAACCCTATTGTTAGCGTTATATGCAACACAGAGGATGCAAGCCCTGTCTAAAATAAGACTTGGAAACATCATAGCCACGCAACAGGGGTTGGTTGGAAGTGAAAATTACCGATATACTTAAAACATCTGCGCCTAAGAAGATGCAGCCCAGCTGATATTTCCCTTTTTCAAAGAAAATCCAGAGCTCTGTGCTGCTACTATCCTACTTCACTACATGGATCGAACAAAAGAAGTTCGAGGGAAAGAACTTAAGAAGAATAACTGTAGAGGAATCTCACCACCCAGCTTCGACGCAATCTTTAAGCTGTTGGATAAAAGAAGGACTGAAATGGAGTGGCATCAACATTGAAAAGTTTAATGGGCATATCACTCGTCACGCCGCCACCTATGCTGCACAAAGAATAGGGACAGATAAAGACAGTATGAGAAACGTGGCAGGCTAGTCCCAGAAATCAAATACTTTCTGCAGGTTCTATAACAGACCTGTATCGGCTAATGAAATGACCTTTACATATTACATCAATGAATTATGCACTGATAAACAAACCACAATTCATTGATATTTATTGTTCATTAGTTCACAATGTTATCGCTGTTTTGGCAATTTCAAGTTGTTATTACTACTGTAGTTCAGTGTTGAAATGTTCTTATAATAGATGTAGTATATTCTCGTATCTTTATATACTTCATACAACTTTATATACTTACTTTATTCACATATTACCCAGTACCTATATAATTATGTATTACAATATATTATGTTTGGCAAAAATCCCTTTGGATGTCTATAATTTTGGGATCGCCTACCTATATCTTTAAACATCTACAGAATGATCTAGGGGACGTGTACAATAGAAGTATATTTGAGGATTAAACGACTTACCTGTGGGAAGTTCAATCCTAATTATACGAGATTGGACACGTCCTAGATCAAGCCGTCTCTAAAACTCATAGCAAAATAACACATTAAAGTGAAACTAGGCTATGATAAACCCGGCCCACAGGCGATCCGAACTACTCCAGAAGTATAATGACGAGTTCAGGTACGGGCCAGGTAGGTGTTTATTCATTCTCTTCATACGTGCGAGCACAGCAGTGATAAGAAGTACACCAAAGGGTGTTTTAGGAACACGTGTCCAATCTCGTATAATTAGAATTGAACTTCCTGCGGGTAAGTCGTATAATCCTCAGTTATGTTAAATTTCCTACCAACCAGCGTAAGCCACCGGTAAATCATAATCTATTTTACCCAGGCTCAAAACAGCGCCTACGATTGCTTGCATCACACGTTACTTTAAAATCAGAATCATTCATATCAAATCTCATTATTTACGGCCTAGCCAATTTTTAATCTTTCAAAGTTCACAGACAGTTTGCAATAAAAATAAAATAAACCTTATTCATCCAGTATAAATTACCTCAATTTGAGAATATTCCAAAGGTAGCAGCATATAGTTTTTCCCTCAGATAGGTTTATATTTTGTAGAGCATTTACTAATGTTTCCAAATTTTTTAGACAGGATATGTTTTGTGTCATAACTGTATATATCGAACACTATGAACAAATAGTTTCCTTCTCGTCCATGTTACAAACAGGACATGTTAAAGTAGGATCTATACTATAGGTTATGCCGTAAAATTCAAAGGAAATGCCATTAGCTCCTGGAGACTTTACATTTTTACATTTCTACATTTATCATATATTTCCTTATTTGTAAACGGAACGTCCCTATAGGGGTGATCAGCATCTAGAAAATCAACCGTAGATATTGCTAGAGAAGGGTACAAGTTTTCATAGGAGTTTTCCCATACTTGAACTAAAAACACTTTATGAGTGACACTATTTCGAAATTGTTACACCGTCAACCGGAATTCTCTTGGGTTTTGTAAATTAGATAATTTCGTAATAATTGTTGATTGATGTTCGGTTTTCTTAGATTCAATTTTATTTTTATACTTAAATTTTCGTTTTATATATGTTACACCCAAACATCGAAAACGTTCATTGAGCGAAAAAAAACGACCGCTACAAAAAGATATTCAAGGGGAAGGGTGAATCCAACGAAAAATGCATTTTGTTTTGCCGGTTTTTGTAAAATCGTTGTCGTAACAAAAAACTATCTAGATTACTCAGGTGTTATTGCAGACTTGTAATATGAACACAACTCTGTAATCGTGGTACACCAGAGGTTGTGAAATATTGACAACGTCCTAGCTTATCTAGTAGCGTTGTAATATTTGGTAATGGGTAACGTAACGTAAGCAATCGTAATATCATTAAGTTTCCGATAATTGATAACGATTCGAAACTTAGGTTTTTAAGAAGCATATATAGCTTTTTTGGGAGCACCCAAATATGGATAGACCAAGGGGCACTAAAGGCATAATGATATTTTTTTATTTAACATTTAATTAGTTTGATTTTGAACTTCAGTTCGATATATTTCTGGATTTCGATAAGATGTTGAATAAATGGGAATTTCCTTTGAAGTTTCTGAGATGTTTTATTTTACTAGTGAAGGTGAGTTGATTTTCTTCAACATGGTAAATATCAATATTCTCTTGTTTTTTATTTATTTCTGCGACTGTGGCTTATCACCTACACCGGGAGCACTCTACCCCAAACCAGAAATTTTGCATGGACTCGGGACCTCCGAAAGACGGCATATCAACATTATACCTCGTGTTCATTCATATGCTCCATCCTAAATTTTTTAATATCGAATTTGACATTTTATGTATAAATATTATTCAAATTTGGTTTGAGTGGCTATTCGTTTTTATCGAACTTCTCAAAATTAATTAAATGGTGAGATCTACTCTAGAAGAGGATTCTGAAGCATTTAAAATTGTACTTAAAGCTAAATTATTTTAAATAATTGGCAAACGCTATGGAATTTGCTATTTCCCAATTCGAGTATATGTTTTAATTACTTCACGATTCTTAAAATTATTAGTATTCAATTCAACAGCTTGGAGGCACTACCATTCACTTCGTGGATCCAGTTTTTACATTGAAGTAATTTATTTTACTTTAGTTCAACAAAATGTTTCATAAAATATTTCTCAGCTACTACTGGTGCCACCAAAGATCTTGCTGAAATAATAAAAAGCAAAAATTTAGTTTTCACCAAAAAGGGTTAAATAAAAAAACTCAAATATGTTAGTTTAAACAAGCGGTGTTTACAAAATGAATCATCAGATTCACAATTCTAGGGGACATTCTATTTTTCTGTTAAATTCCCCTTTTCAGCCGTTGGTTATTTTTAAAATACGGAAAGTTCCCCTAGGGTTTTATTATGTAAAATGTTTGTCTTTAATCTTACATTTTATACTATTGTGCAAAGATTCGCCAGCTGCGTGAAATACATCAAAACAAGTAATTATCGTAAAATAGGGGATTAATTTTACGTAAAAGGGTAAATTTGAACAGAAAAGGGTAGATTTATGACAAACATTTTATTAATAAAACAGGTCAGTCCAAAGAAACAGAATCGGATACAGAAACAATTTGGACTTCAGGTATATAGTTTTAGTTTAATTATTTTTGTGTTTTTTCGTGTCGATACAAATTATCACCACCGCATAGTTTATTCAAAATAAGCTAATTCAGTTGACATCTTTTCGAATTAAACCAAAATTTCAATGTTCAATAAAATATAATTACCCTTAAATTGATACATTTTTGAAGCCATTAAAAAAATACCAGGTATAATAAATGGAACAGCATCCTAAGAATTTACCTTAGTACAACATAATTAGGAAATTTCACTAGTCAGTTGAAAACTATATATATATGTTTGATAAGAAACAAGATCTTTATTATCTAAAAAAACAAAGATGTTTTGCTACAGTCGCGCGTAAAATGACTATAATTACTATATTCAAATGGGATCGTAAAGTTGACAAACGCCGAGGATTGTTACTTTACGATCTATAGCAAAAAAATTAATCTTTTTCGCTAGCTGATTTTATCAAATTGCCAATTAAAAAGAAGTTAATGAAATAGATAGTATTATCTGGTAACTTGATGTTCGTTTATTGTTTTTCGCTCGCCAAGTTTGATTAAATAAGCGAATGTAAAAAGATTTACTCTACAGCGTTAAGTAAAGTAACAATCCAGTAATATAGTAATTAGTACAGCTTTTAAAAGATCGCTGTGCTCCGCCACTCGTTGCGTGGCATTATTCGTTCTCAAGCGTCAGTCTGTTACTTTACGCTCTAAATACACAAATAACTATTTTGATTGCTATTAGTAAAACTTTATTGATCAAATTTTTCAGTGACTCAAATTAAAAATAGTTGTATAAAGGTTTCACATTTTCTCATAATTTTAAAGTACCTAGTCAAATAAATCGATTTGATTGAATTACCCCTAATATTGCTTAAGCCGATCCTGTAACCTTTTTCCAGATTTCTGTAAAACTATCACGTGCGGGTAGCTGTTATGTCATGGTTCTATTGTTGATTCTTAGCGACAGAACAAAGAGGGGCTTAAATTGAGGAAGATATTTTTTTATATACGAATTTTCTGTCACACAAATGAAGTCTAATTTTGAAATGCATTCAACTTAAAACGTCCAATAAAAAAAAAGGAAACAGATGGTTGTGAACTGCCGTATTTAATGAATCAATAATTTATTTACTTATCATAAAATGATGACCTTTATAATAATAAAAAATAGTAATAATCATAATAATGAAACTATTATTTATGCATTTCATTATAAAAAATTACATTGACTTCGTCATTATAAATACCTACACCTAGGTACCAAAATACAAGCCGATGTTTATAGCTAAAAGCTCAATACAACACATTAAAATGTTCCTTAGTACAGCACAACAAACTAAAACATTCCTTAAAAGATTAGTGTAATGCTACATAATATAACTTATGTCTAATGAATCTCAATGATAATCAATTTATGACAGTATATGCTGATGATACTAACCTTTTGGTAGGAGGAGAAACATTATCCAAAAGTAATACAAAACTATGACAATTTATTTAAAAAGACAAAGGAATGGTTCACAAAAAATAAACTGATATTAAATGAATCAAAAACCAATTTTATTCTCTTCAACACTATACCATTAGAATATGGACCTGAGATTGTTGAATTGGAGGATGAAGTTAATTTTAAGGTATCGAAATATACAAAGTTCTTAGGGGTATTTGTTGATGAACGTTTAAATTAGTCACAGCACATTGATGAGACTTCAAAGAAACTGAGCAGTATTACTTATAGGTTACGGTTTTTTACCAAATATTTAAATAGAGAAACATCAAAGATCCTATATTTTTTCAATTTTAAGATACGACATTACTTTCTGGGGTAGTTATAGTTACTCGAAAAGTATTTGTAGTACAAAAAAGGGCACTTCGCATAATGAATTGCATGAAATTTAAGGATTGTTGCAGATCCATATTTAAAGCGAATGGAATACCCACCTTTTATGGGTTATACATATTTAAATATTCAATGTACCTTTTTAAAAATAACGAAATAATTGTGGCATGCTGTGTGACCCACAGCTATATAATAACACCAGGAGAAATAATTTTATCTATCCACATCACCGATTAACCATAACTGAAAAATCTCCAATATAAGCGGCAATTAAATTTTACAATAAATCACCATTACGAATAAAAACCTTAATATCCAGCAATAAATTTATGAAGGAAATTAAAAAACTTCTTGTGGACATTGCATTAATGATTATTTACATGCAAATTTAAACTTATTTCACTTTAAATGTTACAGTTGTGACATCATTTCATTCTGTGTACCTATTATAATTACAATTTTTTTTGTAAATGCTAGCATTTTCTGGAATATATATATTATTATTATTATTCTGGACAAGTTTCCCATACTTTTGTAATGGGGACATTTTTGTTTGTACATTTAACGATTTTTACAACATTGCTTTCTGTTTCAAAAGAAATCGTTGTTGAGGATATTATTTTGGAGATATTAAACATGTTACCAGCATGTGTGATATGAATTTGTTATTAAGTATTACTTGAATTTTTTCCCAGGAAATATCAATTGGTAATTGGTATGCCATTTGCTTCTCTTTTTCATTGATTTATTTATTTATTACTGTTATACAGGGTGGGGCAAACTTCTGACATCGGAGGATTACATCGTTGTGGTACGAGATAAAACTTTAAGGTTTTGTGTGAGCTGATACAGTTACTGAGGGTACATTTTGAAAATACTTTCGTTTCTACAGGGTGTTCCAAAACCACGTAGCAGCACAAACTTACATTTTTTTCAATGGAACGTACTATATTTTGTTCAAGAATCCAAAAGATCTCACCGAGAGCGTTACAAAAATATAGCATTCTAATATATTATATGGGTGTTTTAAAAAGATATGGCCAATTATTGATAAAAAAGACCTCCTCTTTAACACTCTGTTAAACAGTAAATCAAAATAAATCAACAGGTCTTTGTATTCAATTGTCATTCATATATCATTGGCTGTGCTCAGTATCAATTACTTTTTTTATCTGTGGCTTCTTTAATACAGGGTGAAACAAAACGCAAATCAAGCAATATCTCAAAAATTTTAAATGTATCACCCTATAAGTCTTTTCACAATTTGTTAGTACAATTAATAATCTTTCAAACGATATAGCACATTTAGGGTATAAGTTGATGGAAAACCGTAAATATTTCATGATAATGATCAAAAACAAGTATTTTACGTACACAAATTAAATGGTATTAAATTTTTTCATGCAACGTCTAAGGCATAAATTTTAATCGTAATTTTGGATGCATCTACAATATTTAATCACTGGGCTACTGTCAAAATAGTATCTACTAATAAATGTCAAAGAAATATTGCTGTATTCTTCGTTTGTGTTTTTAGGTTTAAATAATAGATAACTATAATGAATTTTTCGCAGGAAGTCATGATCAATATGATTAATGTGTTAGGAGAATGTTCAAAAAATTGTTTACTTGCTCCAAGAGTATATCGTGGAAGATATCCCAATCGAAGACATCCAAATGAAACAGCTTTCTTAAGGCTTAAGGAAAGAATCAACACATCAGATAATGTTTCCTATCAACCTCATGCTCTTCCAAAACGTGTTTTCAATGGAGACAACAACTTTTTAGTAATGACAAATTTTTGAACATTCCCCAAACACGTAAATTATATTGATCATGTCTTCCTGCGGAAAATTCATTATAGTTATCTATTATTTAAACCTATAAAGAACACAAACGAAGAATACAGCAATATTTCTTTGACATTTATTAGTAGATACTATTTTGACAGTAGCCCAGTGATTAAATATTGTAGATGCATCCAAAATTACAATTAACATTTATGCCTTACACGTTGCATGTAAAAATTTGAAACCATTTAATTTGTGTACGTAAAATACTTGTTTTTGACCATTATCATGAAATATTTACGGTTTTCCATCAACTTATACCCTAAATGTGCTATATCGGTTGAAAGATTATTAATTGTACTAACAAATTGTGAAAAGACTTATAGGGTGATTCATTTAAAATGTTTAAGATATTGCTTGATTTGCGTTTTGTTTCACCCTGTATTAAAGAAGCCACAGATAAAAAAAGTAATTAATACTGAGCACAGCCAATGATATGTGAATGACAATTGAATACAAAGACCTGTTGATTTATTTTGATTTACTGTTCAACAGAGTGTTAAAGAGGAGGTCTTTTTTATCAATAATTGGCCATATCTTTTTAAAACACCCATATAATATATTAGAATGCTTTATTTTTGTAACGCTCTCGGTGAGATCTTTTGGATTCTTGAACAAAATATAGTACGTTCCATTAAAAAAAATGTAAGTTTGTGCTGCTACGTGGTTTTGGAACACCCTGTAGAAACGAAAGTATTTTCAAAATGTGCCCTCAGTAACTGTATCAGCTCACACAAAACCTTAAAGTTTTATCTCGTACCACAACGATGTAATCCTCCGATGTCAGAAGTTTGCCCCACCCTGTATATCTAAATGAAAATATTTTTTGAATATAAGCACAAACTGCAAATAAAACCACGTTTGATGTGACATGTCTTTATTCATATACTGAACTGTCTAAACCGGTCAGTATACCGATAAGATATATGTACAATATAAAAATCTGTACTTGAATACAAAATGAGTAGATAGAAATATATATACAGGGAGATACCAATTAGTATCTCCCCCTACAAAAAAAATAAAATATACAATTCGAACTAATAAAATACAAATAAAAAATAACAATTCCAGTTATCTCAATTTTTTTTCAGGTGCATCGATTTCTGTGATTATTAGCAACAGAATTTGAAGAACAAAGGCTTATCGTTTTCTATTACAGTACTTATATTTTATTGAAAAGGTTGTTGATTTTAAGTACATATTTCAATAAATTTCAAATTGTGTTGGCGTTCGAGAATTTATCTGCGAGAATATCAGATATCAAATTTGCCGCATATTTCCATATCCTGGACACTCGCATATAATATATGTGACACTGTGGTTAATTCACAACAAAGGAGACATATCGGGGGGTCTTGTCCTCCTAGGAGAAATGCAAGCGTAAATGCTGTATACCCGAATCTTAATCTGTGAATCCTCACTCTGTCAGTCCTGGACAGTGCTTCTGGAGGTCGCCAAGGCCCACCAGAGGGTTTTATTGACTTTAGGCTGTTGTTCACTCGATTCCATCCTTGATGCCACATTATTTTAAATAGAGATTTATATTGCCCTTTTATGTCATTTGCCCTCAAAACTGTAACGTCGACTGTCTTCTCCTCAGCAGCATTACGGGCTGCTGTATCCGCGTTTTCATTGCCTTTTATTCCGACATGACTTGGTGCCCAAATGAATTAAACATATTTACCAATATTATGGAGGTGATGTACAGAAAATAATATTATCTTGACTAGTGGATCATCTGAAAATGGGTTTGAAATTGATTCAAAGACACTGAGAGAGTCACAGACGATCATGGTTTCTTGATTTTGTCTTGCCATACTGCAAAACTGGAGTGCCTGTCAAGTAGCTTAAAGTTCAGCTGTAAATATGGATGCGTAAGGTGACAGGGACCAAGAAAACGTTTGATTACCAACGCATATAGCACTGCCTGTACCAGTTGATGTTTTAGATCCGTTTGTGCACAAAATTGTTGAGTTAGGAAACTCGTGTAAGATTTCCAAAAAATGCTGTCGGTAGACTAATGGGGCAGTACAATTCTTAGGAAAGACAGTCAGATCTAAGCATATTGAAATTTTAGGCAGCTGCCATGGAGGAACTTCGTAGTTATTTAATAAGAGAATAGTCAAGTTCTGCAATTCCAGGGGTGGCAGAGTTTCGCGTGATCTGATTCCTACTGCAATAGTTGGTCTACCAGCATACCCGCCGTATTCTTCTAACAAAATCGAAATATTTCGATGATTGGGTTGTGCTCGAATTCTGGAGATGTAATTACCTAGAAGTTTCTGGCGGTGTAATCGTAAAGGTGGAAACCCTGTCTCACTACAAATACTCACAATGAAGGGCACGAAGAGCACTCATTGACTACCTCATACCTGCATGATGTATGGGATTCAATAAACTCAGCGTTGATTACCACACTCAAAGTGGAGCCTCGCAGAATTCCATTTTCAAGGGGTTTTAGCGGAGACAAAGTTCTTTCAGATAAGGATGAAGTTATGAGCAGAGGTAGTTACCCCGGAATCCCCAGTCATAAAGTTTTTCCATAATTCCATACCTGCAATCTCCATGTCATATCGTATGCCTTTGCAAGGTCGAAAAATACAGCGACAGTATGTTCGCGTTTTCTGAAAGATTCTTGAATAGTATGTTCGATATATACGAGTTGATCTGTAGTTGATTGATTATTTCGAAATCCTGCCTGGTGGTCATCTAAAAATCCCTGTGATTCAAGCAACCATATTGGTCTATTGCTCACCATTTTTTCCCATATCTTTCCCATGCTGCATGTGAGACTTATGGGTCTATAATTGGAAGGAATTGAAGGATCCCTTCTTTCTTTCAAAATGGGGATTTTTATCGCCTCTTTCCACTGGAGCGGGTAGATATATGACTGCCACTTTTGCATTGCTTGCAATATTGCCTTGATTTATTTTGACAACATAAATAGCAATGTCCACTTGAAGATCTTACATAGGCTGCTTCTATTTGCATCTTCACCGGCGCCAAATATAATTTATTTATTGTTAATTTGACAAATCGCTGCCGATTTCATGAACTCTATACTATTTGCAATACCCCAAACGACACAAAATAAAATTAGCCAAACAGGGCTGGCGCTAATTTTAAAATTATAACAAAAAATATGTATCTGGGGTACAGCTATACCCCACCTGGAAAGACAAAGGTTTATAATTAAATTAAAATCTAAACTTTAAACCATTCCTATCAATTTATGGCGGACCTCCGTCTTTTATTACAGTTTTCGATACATGATTTTTATTTCCGAAAACCAAATTTAAATTAACAAATCCCAAGGGTTTGAAGGTAATGCCTACATAATCTTTCAGCGATAAATTATTCTTTTCTAATTTTTTATTCGAAAAATGTTTTTGGTATAAATTTTCAGATATTGCAGCATGAGCAAAACCAGAATCAGCCTGAAAACTCATTGGTATATTTTCAACAAGCATATTTACAAGAATAGTTTTAATATTTCCATTTTTTTCAACATTGTCGCTTAAATTAGCAAAGTTTAACAAAGAATTATCAAATTCATCAAAAATTGGCGCCACCGGATTATTTGAATCCGATACCTAAATTATAAATTGACTGGTCATTATCGACTTATTATAGTTTTCTACTTCCAAATCACTTAAATATTTATGTGAAACTTTTTTGCACTGAGTAGCTAAATGTCCTCTCACACCACATTTATGGCAATTGCAATTTTTATACGCACATTCATTAGCTAGGTGATTACCTCGACCGCAAACAATACATTTTACAGGATTTTTACGATTGCTTACCGTGGGATTTCTGGTACTACCTTCTCTTACTGACTAAACCGCTGCTGCCTTGGTCTATTTGATATTGATGAAACGGCTGGCTAGAAGAATTGCGAGTGAACTGGTACCTATTCTTTCTTTGACGATGGAAATCCATCGAGTCAGTCGGTTCTCGTTTTAAAATCGCGCCCAAGCTTCCTCTCTTAGCGTGTTCCTTCAAAGCAGATTCTTTGGAAATGGCTAATCTAACTACTGATTTCAGCGTAACATTTGCGCTGGAAGCATCTTCTTCAAAAAGACGATCCATTATCCTCTCTTCACTAATGACGATAACAAAAATATCAGGCATTATGACCGCTAATTCATTACCAAAATTACACTTGGAAACTAAACTTTTTACACGTGCTTCCCAATCGCCAACACTTTCACTAGGTTTCCTCCGTGCAGAGTACAATTGTAATCTTTCTGCAAAGTACGACTTCACTGAGTTTAAATGCTCGGCCAATAATTTGATTATTTGATCGAAAGATTTTTATCCCGGAAGCTCTGGTACACATAAATTTATAAAAATTATCCGATAAAGTATTTAAAAGTATCCATTTTTTTCGATTAACGTCGTTTATTTCATTTGCAATGAAAAACTGGAATAGTCTTTCTCTAAACACCGAAAAGTCAGATCTATCAGGATCAAGAGTACTTAAGGTTCCTAATAACCCAAAATATTGTTGACTGTCTTTATCAGCCGGCATTTTATTTATCACTAGCACCTACAAAAACACAAATATCAGCACTAACTGATAAGCTATACTTTGCGATGATGCCCACGTGAATACGAGAAAAAAAACACACCTCGTCGCCAACTGTTAGATATATATCTCTATAAGGAAGTATTAATTTGAATATAATCACAAACAACGTTTAATGTGAAACGTCTTTATTCATATACTGAACTACCTGAACTGGTCAATATACCGATAAGGTACAATATAAAAACCTGTACTTGAATACAAAATAAGTAGATAGAAATATATATATACAGGGAGATACCAATTAGTATCTTACAATTAAATGCAATAGATAACCGGTGGATGAGTTACGTTCCTGTACATAATAGAAACCCCACACAAGCTCAGCATTCCGAAGATGATAAACAGAAAAGGAAAGTGGAGTACTACAGGGATCTGTTCTTGGTCCTCTGCTTTTTACGGTTTACATCAGCGATCTCCCTTATCACGTAACTAACAAAATATCTTTGTAGGTCGACGACACAGAGATATATACAAATCCCATCACCTACCAACAAATCCTCCAGCTGGATTTAAACTCCATCTTCATCTGGTGTTCCCAGTGGCTACTTCCGTTGAACACTAAAAAATTTGTAGTTTCCGAATCGGTAAAAATAACCCACTACTACCGTACTTAGTAGACGGCCGACCATTAAATTCTGTGTTTTCCTATAACGACCTCGGAGTTATCGTAAATAGCAACCTTACTTGGTCTGATCATATAACTTCAGTCTGTAAGCGCGCGAACTCCAGACTGTATCTCATTCGCAAGTGCTTTTCGATTGTTTCGTTTCAGTGGTTTTGTAAACGTATTCTATGATACTATCTATGTCCGACCAATTCTCGAGTACGCCAGTCCAACGTGGTACCCTGACCTAGTTCGTGAAAAACATATTTAGGAAAATGTACAAAAAAAAAGCCACTCGACTGTCCCTGGGACCGCGAAGACCTTCCTACGAAGAAAACTCTCCATGGCCAACCTAACTTCCTTTGAACTTCGCATACACAATTATCCATAAAAATTTGCCATTGGTAAACCTTCATTTTGTATATTAGTTTTGATCTTAGATTAGGAAAGCATATGAATACCGTACTTGCGATCTGTTACACACTTTTAGTGGAAGTTATTTTATATGGAATTTATTTTTGAACTGAATGATGGTGAATTGAAGGAGGGGGCCACCAAAAAGAACCAATATTTGATAACCACCTGTCTTCAAATTGCTCTTCTGGAGATGTATTTAAGACGATTGAAGTGAGAGCAGGAGCACCGTCATGATTAAAAAAAAATTTGATTAATTCGTCTAGTGGCAAACGGTCTAAATAATTTTGTTTCAAATTTCTTAAAATATCAAGATATATTTCACCTAAAAATACAACAAAAAACATTAAAAAACACAAAAACATTGTTTTTCACATAATTAATTAGTAATAAATAAAATTAATTGATTGTGTTTCCTAACCATTCAAATTCCCATCGTAAAAATGGAGTGCTATTATTTGATTATTTCTAATAGCACAAAAGACATTGAACTGCCACCGATCTTGAAAAGCACGTGTGTCTATTAAATAATCCATTTTTCGTGAATTTCGATTCGTCGTACCAAATTATGTTTTTTAAAAAATCGTCGTCTCCTTGGCATTTTGCTATTAAAAACTCAGCAAACTCTATTCGTTTAATAAAATCGGTTGGTTTTAAATTTTGACACAAATTGTACGAATAGGGATGCATTTTATGTTTTCGTAAAATACGGTGAATCGACGATTTGCTTACTCCAAGATCTCTTACGGCAGATAAGCAGTAAAATAAGCAACAACAATAATTTCGGCATTATTATTGTCAATAACTAGTTCCATTCGATTAACTTTTGCTTCAAATGAACCGTATAGCTTTAAATTGTTGAGGATTCTTTTAATAGTATGCGAGTTTGGTCGTGGTCTATCTGGATATGTTGCAGCAAATAAAGTACAACCTACATAAACAACTTTTTCACATTCACCATGTATTAAAGGCAAATTCACATAATCTTCGTCATTATTGGGAACGAGTCATCTTAACGATTTTCGAAAGTATCAACAATTAACCAATGTCAGTTAAATAAGTGTCATTTATTACAAAGCCTACTCAAAGTATACATAAAAAATTTAAACTTGTTAAAAAATATAATAATAATTTAAAACCTCAAATATCTTGGAAACGATCAAAAGCTAGAATATGATTTATAAATAGAATTTGATTTGATTTTTTTTTTCAAGACGGATGAAGAAAAAGACTTTTTTATTTCTTAGTACTTGTACCAATTGGTCAAAATAAAATTTAGACCACACCTGCATCTCTAAAAATTTACTGAAAACATTTAATATCTGTATAACAGTAAGGTTTGGGTATAGGAAAGCATACATGAGCTTGCCATATTTTTTCCCCTGAATCCATTAAAATAGAAAAAACAGGGTTCTATTTAAAAAAATGAAGAAATTTGGTATTTATGAAGTTTGAACACGTATCTTCAAGGGTCTCCTCGAGTTTGTTAACCAATGAAACAAGAGTTCATAGATAAGGAAAAATTATAAATATGCTGTTGTTGCAATCAGTACTATTCTTAGAATACACCAGTGAAGGCGTGAGGTACTTACCTAATTCAGAAGAATAAACAATTGTATACAATAGGGACTTAAAGCAGTTCTTTATATAGATCACTTATCCTTATCCGTATACGTAACGTAACGGAGATACGTGATTAATCAAAAAGAAGTATAAAGCAAATGCGTTCGTAACGTAACCATGCATGTTTTGATTTTTAACTTAAAAAATAGTAAGACACTATTATTTTGACATCTACTAAAGAATAGTCTTTCTTGAAGTGACTTTTATTGTTTCTAGGTCGTTTAGTCGTTGAAAAACTCGAACACGAAACACGATAAAGCGATACGTACGTTAGGTACGTGTGACGGATTGATACGTCTCACGTAATGTAACGAAGCCCACGTATCGCTTCTGCACATGCGCTTTGCGATACGTATACGGATAAGTGGTGATTTTTAGAATTGCTTTAAGTCCCTATTGACTTTAATAGTTTTGAATATTTTGAATGATTACAGAGTTATCTTCGATAAATTATTCTCAACTATGTAACTATTCACTCTTTAATTCACCTAGTTAAAAAATATTTCCTTTGTTTGAAACGGCTATTATATTAGTTATAGTCTACACTGGATTTTCATTTCAATAATCGATTAATACAAAAAGGAGTGAAACAAAAAATAGTAGTTTGTGCAACTAGCGTGGATATGGACAATCCACACGAGTCGAACAGTACATTTTTTCTACGACACACATAAGAAAAAATCTAAAAAATAAACATTTTATTAAACTATTACCTTTATATAACTTCAAATTAAAAATTTTCAACAATTTTATTTATAATTTCACCAATTTATTCCTTAAATTTCCACTGATTTCTTTTTATAAGTGTATAGTTCTTAAATATACAATTTTTATTTGTTACCTACAGTTTCCTTTTTTAAATCTGCGATGCTTTTATATAAGTAGATGTTTGGAGTTGGCGCACGAAGGGTACCGTACCATTATTTATAAGAATGAATATTCCGCTAAATATTTCAAGTGTTTATCTGTTGTCGTTATCAATATCGAGTGGAATAGTTATTTAGCAATAAAATTAAAATTAAGCTCCACGCTGGGATTTTAACCCTAGTAGCCCAGTAGTAAACAATATTTTATTCTTATATCTATAACGTCAAGTATACAGGGTGAATCACGACTAACGGAACGGAGATTTATGGCGAAACGGTAAAAATTTTGAAATGTTCATCACTTAAATTAAGTATTTTGTACATTCATATAGGCTACATTTTAAAATTGTTTTTAAATATACAGGGTGTTCCAATAAAGTGTGGCGTATCAAAGTTATATTTTTTCTTATGGAACACCCTATATTTGATTTTATTTTCTAATTGCGCCCAAAAAATAAAATACTGTTTCATAATAGTTCCCTATACCTAAATACAGAGGGTTCCGAGTTATGTTGAGTTTTTTAAAAATGTGAGCATTTCGAAAAAAATTAATAACTCATTGATATAATAAATTCTAGCGAATTTTCTCTCACGGCTCAATAGTCGGACATTCGTTGAATGTATTCCACGATTGAGTACTGAACATCTCTTTACAGGATGTTCATAATTTTCGGTTAAACTATTAGATCATTAAATTTGTAATACCGGGCTTATTTTCAATGAAACACCCTGTATTTTTATAGTTCACCATATTCAAAAAAATGTCCTCTTTCAAATGATATAAGGGTGTCCTATACCTAGGTATTATACTTTTCGCGCAATTTACAATTTTCTTAAAATTGTATGTCAAATCGATTTTAAAACATATGCAGTTCTATCTTAATTTCATACTTATTATCTTGACAAAGTTATTGTGAAGAAAAACAGTGAAGCTGCTAATAAATATGCACACTTGTAGCTCTTGTATGGTAAATTGATTTTAAAACATCTGCATAATAAAACAAAAACTCATAAAGCGAATACATAAATACTACGAAACGAACAACAAATTATTGAAAGCAACAAATGAAAAATGACTATAATAGCCCTAACACGGATAAGTATAAACGTTTGGGGAGGGATTGTGGGCTAATATGTTATCGGCTCGTATGTTTTTGACAGACACCTGGACAGAAGAAAATTTTCGAGTTTTTTGGAAAATATCTTCTAGATCTTTTTCGAAAACCTACCACTTAGCATCAGAAATAAAATGTGGTTACAAATAGACGTAGCTTCAGATCACTTTTCTCGTGCTGTTAGGAATTACTTTAATAAAAAATTAAAACATAAATGGATAGGTAATTGTAATTGGCCAGCTAGGTCACCAGAACTGACCAAGATGGATTTCTTTGAATGGGGTTATAATAAAAATATCCTACAATATGAAATTAAAATAATTTCGGACGCTTTCGCGTCTATAACACCCGATATGTATGAATAATGTAAGTACATAGTTTGAAGCCAGAATCACGTGTTGCATTGCATAAGATGACAAACATTTCGAGCATCCATTATAGTTATTTCCTAGTTTTTGCTTTTAATAATTTGTTGTTCGTTTCGTAGTACATATTTACAGTTGGTTCGTTGGATCTTTTCCCATGCGTCATCATTAATATACAAACGCAATACATCAATACATTAAATAACACGTAGGTCGTAGTTGTGAACAAAGTCTTTGGTCTGTCAACGACGTCAACGTACAGATTCGCGTTAAACCTATCGCCGACATTCATCATATGGCTATCTCTGTTTGTTATATTACTCTGTAATGAAACAAACGGTTTCATTTCGGGGGTTAAGATTCTGTGAGTAGGAAAGAGACGTAATACAAAAAGTAGTATGTGAATCATTTCATACATGGGAAAAGATCCAGCGAACAGACTTGTATGTATTTGCTTTATTAATAATGTGTTTCTGTTTTATTATGTATTCAAATACTTATCGGTAAAAAAAGAGTTAGTGTACCGCAGAAACAATAAGTGTGCATATTTATCAGCAGTTTCACTGTTTTATTTTACAAAAACTTTGTCAAGATAATTAGTATAAAATTTAGAGATAATTGCAGATGTTTTAAAATCAATTTACCATACAATTTAGGAAAATTGTAAATTGCACGAAAAGTATAATACCTAGGTATAGGACACCCTCACACCATTCAAAAGAGGACATTTTTTTTGAACATGAATTATTAAAATATAGGGTGTTCCATTGAACACATTTCAAAATTTTCACCGTTCCGCCATAAACCTCCGTCCCGTTAGAGTTTTATAAATACTGACGTCTGTCAGGAGTCCTCCCAAATATCCATTTTATTCTGTTTTAGTATTTGTTATTAATTTTTAGGGATTATTTTGAAGCTTATTATTGTAAATAAATATTCCTGATCCGGTGCTTCTAGAAGAGACTTTTTTTGACAAATTATTTTGACGTTTCTTTGAAATTGAAAATTTATAGCTAGATAACCTTTCATTTGGGCCCATATTAACTCTATCGCATTTAATTCACAATGGTATGGCGGCAAACGAAGCACTGTTATCCCACGATTCTTGGCTATTTCATCAATAAAAAACTTTCTTCTTGATAGTCTTTGGTTAATGTTGACTGAAACTCCAGTAAACCACCTTCAACGAACCCTTGATTGTACCCAATATGCGTTATTATTAGTCGGCGACCTTTACCTATAGGAGTTTTCAGTCCAGTAGATAAACCTTCTATGAAAGCTTGACGACTGGTTTTAATACTTTTGTCGTGCCATATTTTTTTCACTGAATGTCCTTCATTGAGCCATGTCTCATCTAGATAATAGATTTGTCTTCCCTCCTGTCTGTATTTTCGGATATCTCGTAAATACTGTCGTCTCCAACATTATTATTTGCTCGTTGTCGATTAGCACTGATTTGCGACTTTGCTTCTCCCAAGTAAATTTAATTTGTGTAATATTTTCCACAAAGTTTTTCGCCCTCTGTCAGGCAAATTCTCGTCCTCCTTCACCATTCTTAGAATTATATCGAGGGTTGGGATCTCTTCTTTAAAATATAATTCGTGTACTTTTCGTCTCATTGTATTTTGCATATGTTCATCAAGGTCAAGTGGTTTTCTTACAGTTGACTTTTTAGGTGGAGATATATTTCCATTTTTCCTCTTACTTAGAAGCCTGTAAATAGTAGATTCACTAACTTCTGTCATATTGGAACATGTCGAAACTATATTTCTAACAGTAGCAGCCGGCATTTGATGTACAACAGCATCATGCACATTTAACACTACAGTCTTCGTTTGTAAGCTAAGCACCTCTTACACTTTACTGGGGTGAAACTTGAAGACATTTTCCACAACACAGTTAACACTTATGGTACGTAAGCGACTCTAAGCAAAACAAATTATACAAATTTGGGCGAGACCAAATTTCACCGTATATACCTGCAAAATTTCTAAGTAGTCATTAGGACAATCCCTAGTAGGATAACAGTGCTAGACATAATAAAACATTTAAAATGAAAGATGTTCGTGAACTAATGAAGTAGGTACTCATTGACAACAATAACTGAAAAGAACTGGAGAGATGCTGTGAATCATGAAATTAAAGAGGAAGAGAAAATGTGGGTTTTAGATAACCTCATAGAACAAACTATAGAACTGATAGTGATCTCTCTCGACGAGTCTTCGGATGATTCTTGTATGGCCAGCGAAGAGGATGATACTATAGATTGAATTTTATATTTCCTATAAATGGTATGTTTACTTTACTTGACATAAAAAATGAAAATGTAACTTGTTATTGGGCCTGAACGAATGAATTTTATTTCAACTGTAATGTCGACCGAATCTAATTAAATAAGCAGAATAAACTAATATCGTAATCTCCGCCACTGCCGCAATATTTATCGTTTATCTGGCATTGTTCAGTTATATTACCATATTGTATTTTGAGCTAAAACAGGGATGTATAGATAACCAATACAGACACCTACTTGTTTTGCATTAGAATTTTAGTATTAACTTGTAAAATTAATAGGATCACTCTGTAAGAGATAAATTTCTATTTGAATATTTAATGAGGCTACTGTGCTGGCAGACATTAAGGAATAAACTATAATATTCAGAGAGAATTTTATAATTATAATAATCTGAAATAACATCATAGTTTCTTAAAATGTTCAATAATTAAATATAAATACAATAGATTATCCTAGTTATAGTCGAAGATTTCAATTTAAATTTCAATTTACAAGGAAATGTCAGTCACTCACCGCCAGCTTATACCTATTTACCGTATTATTTTACAGTACTCAATAATTTAACAATAATTATTTAGCAATAATTACTGAGTTCTATAGGTTTCAATCTCTGATTTATGAAAACAACTTAGATTTAATATCTGTTTATTATACCTATTTTTTTATAAGACTATAAGATACCTCTAACTACATACATATTGGAATTTTCTCTTTACGCACTAGTGCGTAACATAAAGCTTTACGGACTCGAAAGTTTGTCTAAAGTAGGGTTAACACTTTCCAACATAGGGAATAAACCTACTTTGGCTACTAAATATGTATAAGTAAAATTAGTGATAATAAATTGGCATGTGTCTGACGGAGCCATGGTTAAATATGTTATCAAATAGTGGCTATGAAAAGTCGGCTACGTACTAAAGTGTGGTGGCCTAAAATAGATCTCGATGCGGAAAGAACGGTAAGAAGTTGCAAAGGTTGTACATTAGTCTCAGCCCCAAATGCACCCAACCCTATGAAAAGAAGGAGTTTTCCATCAGAAGCCTGGGTTGATGTTGCAATAGATTTTCAAGGTCCTCTGCCAAGTGGTCATAATCTTTTTGTTATAGTGGATTTCAGCCGCTACAAAGAAGTTAAAATCTGTACAACAATAACAACTTCTAATACAATTTCAGTCCTTCAAGAAATATTCACTAGATTGGGATTTCCACAATCGATCACAGCAGATAATGGCAAACAATTTGTCTCGGAAGAAATGAAAGATTTTTGTAGGACCTGTGGGGTTAAAATATTTAATACTATTCCTTACTGGCCTTCACAAAATGGAGAAGTAAAAAGACAAAACAGGGACATATTGAAACGACTTAAAATAAGCCAAGCATTAAAATCGAATTGGAGACAAGAATTGCAAGATTACATTATGATGTTAATGCTACACCACACTCAGTAACGGGAAAACCCCCAGCAGAACTATTCTTTAAACGACAATTTAGAGATCAAATTCCCGCCGTTACTAATGTTGAAAATAGTATATTAGATGAAGAAGTTAGAGAAAGAGATTTAGAGATACCTTGAAAAAGTTTATGGGAAAGAAATACGGTGATAGAAAAAGAAAAGCGAAAGAAAGCGAGATTGATATAGGAGACAAAGTTTATGTAAAAAACATGGTAAAAGAAAATAAATGAACCCCAAACTTTGATGCAGTGCCACATACAGTTATAGACAAAAATGGCGGCGATCTTAAGATTCAAAATAATGAAACAGGGAAAGAATATCGTAGAAACATTGTTCACTTAAAAAAGGTAGAAGGAGAATGGAAGGTTATAAATGAATCAGATGAACAATATAATACTGAAGAGTAAGCTTACTTTTTATAAAAATTAGTTATTAAGACATATCATTAATAAGTATGTTATATAAATATGGGATTTGAAGAAATTAATTAGATGTATTAAATAGTGAAGCAAGTGTTTCAATTAGGTTTCCGATACCTGGTAAAAATATTATATATTTAATAAGGAAGGGATGTAGTGTATCGCCCTGTAGGTATGAAGATCACGTCAGTCACCGTTTGGCTGGTAGGCGAGGGAATGTTGATTCATTCGGCGTGTAACCAGAGAACCGGTGTATACTTGCAATAATCATAGTGAATAGTTATATTATAAGAAGAACTAAGAATTGTAAATAAAAAGTAAAACTATACCAAAGGACACTACAAACATGATTGATAATCTTTTCAAAAAGAGTATCATAGAACTTGATTCAAATACTGTCTTCCATATATCGGTTAATATAGATGGACTTCCCTTATACTAAAGTACTGGTGATTCTTTCTGGCCCATTCTGTGTTTGATTAAATCAATAGCTGTCTTAGATAAACATGTTTTCTGTGTTGCTCTTTATCAAGGTATTACTAAGCCAAATAACAATAAATTTTTGCAAGATTTTGTGAATGAGAGTATATATCTCATTAACAATGGTATAACAGTAAAGGGACAAAACTTTGAGTTTAGAATTGCCACAATAATTTGTGATGCTCCAGCAAAATCTTATGTACTGGGTACAAAAGGACACAATGGGCTTTTTAGTTGTACAAAATGTAATTTAGGAGGTGACTTTTTAAATAATGTTTTATGTTTTTTAGAAACTGACTTTGTAAAACGTAGACAGCTCATTCAGAAATAAAGCGCAACCAAAACATCATGTTAACAATACCATAATTGAAAATATACCACATTTTGATATCATCAATAATATACCGATTGCCTACATGCATTGTCATTTGTTAGGAGTGATGAAGAGATTATTATGTCACAAAAAATTTGGATGGGTTTTTGGTAAACCTCCACATAAATTACAAGCTAGAAGTGTTCATTTAATAAACAATAAAATTCTACAATATACAACATTTATTCCTTGTGAGTTTGTTAGGAAAGGCAGAAGCTTAGTTGAAAGCAAACGATTTAAAGCAACAGAGTTCAGAACTTTATTATTCTATACAGGAGTGGTAGCATTTAAAGGTATAATTGAAAATAAATATTATAGAAATTTTTTATGCTTAAGCATTGCTACCTCAATATATTGGGAATGCCTAGACAAACTAAATGAACTAGGCGAGAACAATATAGTTACCTTACTATGGGTTCCAGGACACACTGGAATAGAAGGAAATGAAATAGCAGATGAACTAGCAAAGAGGGGGTCTGAAATACCCTTCTGGAGGCCTGAACCTTTTTGCGGAATCAGCTCCAATGTAATACTGGAAGAAATAGGTGAAGCCGAAAGAAAGAGAAGATCTGACCATTGGAAAGATCTAGTAGGAGTAGATATACTAAGCCAATACTGGACCAGGAAGTGGACTGCGCATGTGCAAGTTCAGCTAGTCAATGAGTGTGAGAGAGACATCCCATGAGGCGAATTTTAAAAAAACTTTGACTTCAGTGTGGATCGAACCCTAAACCTACGCGTTCATAGCAATACACCTAACATAGTCTGCCATGATCTCTCATGCATATCGTTACCTTTAGGATGATGAGGCGGCGTGCCACGGTCGATAACAGCGCGCACCGTATATACAGAGTGGATCAAAAGTAACATGCTCGAAAGGCCTAGGCGTCTATTATGCACAGGGTAAACCAAAAGTAACAAACCTTAACGACTTTTATATACAGGGAGGATAAAAAGTAACATGCATGGAAGACATAAACGTCTATTATATACAGAGTGGATCAAAAGTAACATGCTCGAAAGGCCTAAACGTCTATTATGCACAGGGTGAATCAAAAGTAACAAACCTTAACGCCTTAACGACTTTTATATACAGGGAGGATAAAAAGTAACATGCATGGAAGACATAAACGTCTATTATATACAGAGTGGATCAAAAGTAACATGCTCGAAAGGCCTAAACGTCTATTATGCACAGGGTGAATCAAAAGTAACAAACCTTAACGCCTTAACGACTTTTATATACAGGGAGGATAAAAAGTAACATGCATGGAAGGCTAAAACGTCTATTATATACAGAGTGGATCAAAAGTAACATGCTCGAAAGGCCTAAACGTCTATTATGCACAGGGTGAATCAAAATTAACAAACCTTAACGCCTTAACGACTTTTATATACAGGGAGGATAAAAAGTAACATGCATGGAAGGCATAAACGTCTATTATATACAGGGTGGATAAAAAGTAACATGCTCGAAAGTCCTAAACGTGTATTATATACAGGGTGCGCCTACTCGGAATATCCTATTATATACAGGGTGAGTAACGCTGAAAAGTATTATTATATACAGGGTGAGTAACATGCCTGCTCGAATGGCCTTAACGTCTATTATATATGCCAAACGTGCTACGTATTCCAGTACATTGACGGACACATGTACTTTTTCAAAAACACCACATACTACAAATATAATGAGTTTACAAAAAGACTAGTTGCAGCCGGACCCTTTAATTGGAACGTGTTCGATATTCCATGTCCAAATGGAGGCCTTTTAAATCATCTCAAAACTTTATTAACAAAAATAATTTCTTTTTATCAATGATGTATATTTTAAATAAACTCTGTGAATAATTAAAAAAATTATTTTTATGAAAATTCCCAATCTCAAGGTTTTACCTATTAATAAAAACATAGGAGATATTAATTTTTTTTTGATAACAGCCTATACGCAGGAAATTGATAAGAATATAATGACCACATGTACAGGAAATAGTGAAAATTGATTAGAATATTCGCAGGCCATACGGACCACATTAACAGGAAATTCTTATCGTGCGGTTGACCTAGACAGGAAAACAAAAATTTTCGCAAATAAAATATTTTTTCTAGAACATTCTATCACAATCATATCATGAGTATAAATAAAATGTTGCATTGTGTTGGAGTCAGTCTATAATCTTCCACCGCCAGCAAGCAAACCAGCTAAAGAACAAATAGTTTATTGTGAAAATTGTGTCTTAACAAAAAATGTAAGTATTTATTTTTCCTGTTTTTTGTGGGTGACGCGCTCTCTCTATTTTCTGATGGTTTCTTATACTGTAATATTTTTCAAAGCAAATTGTTTTTTCTTATACTAAAATTTTTTCCAAAGCAAATTGTTTTTTCTCTTACTACAATCTTTTTCAAAGCAAATTGGATTGCTTAGATTATTGCTTATTATTTTCAGATGGATTTGAAAAAATTAAATGAAGTTTCTGTAATTGCAGAAAGGAAACCAATCATAAAATTGAAGGACCTCCAAATTGATGTGCCTGAGAAAATTCTGACAGTAAAGCTTACCAAAGGACGCTTTGGAGACTCCATTCTTTTGGAGTTAAATAATAAAGTTACTTTCCTGCCAATTCGTGTAACGAAACAATACCAGGAAGCAATCCCATATTTGTTGGATGGGAAATATTCCATAGTTCTGAAAGGATTGGTGGATATTGGAAAGCTCAACCCCTTAATATCATTCGAGATCATTGAAAACCAGGAGATACAAGAAATAGATAGGGTGAGTGAATTTTTCAATTTTCAAAGCCATGTCAAACATAATTAAACAGTCTGATGATTTGCTGGTAGCTATTAGAAAAGTACGTAAAATTGTTTTTGATAAATTCACTGTAAGAGATGCAGAACTGTGGTTAAAACGGTTGAATAAATACATTAAGGCTTGCAGTAGGCGTATAAAAGACGTCAGTTTATGCGTCGGAACTAGACGAAAACTGCAAGCAAATATTGGTCATTTCAAACATTTTCGCAAACTAATTTTAAATAGACACATAGGGTTAGGTTTAAATTCTAGACTACGTAGTAGGGTTAAATGGGAAAATATTGCATCGAGTTTTACTAGCAGAATTAAAACGGGAATCATTGTAAATTTACATCATAAGGACTTAGGAAAATTTTTGGATGATGCATATGTCATTTTCAAAAAAAAAATTGTATCATGTCTAACTTCATTCAAGTTTATGAAAGTAAATACTGCTTTTTGTGGGGAATTTATTAAAAAGTCTGGGGATGAGGAAACATTAGATTTATATTATATAACCACCAAAAATGTTGCTATAGATCAGTCTACCGATTTACGTAGTTGGTTTGATGATAATGTTAAAGATAAAATTTTCACAAAATTATCCAATTTTCAAGAAAGAGATTCTGGGGCTGCTTTATCCCGAGTAATCTCATTGGAGGTTAACGTAAATAAACTGCAAATGGGTAATGGCTCATCCTTTATCAAATTACCTAGGGAAATCCAGATAAAGCGTGCTTGTATAAATGTGGAAAACTATGACCAGAATTGTTTCTATTGGGCTATTGTTAGCTGTTTATATCCCTCTGAATCACACTCTAACCGAACCAAGTCATATCCTCATTTTAGCACAGTTTTGCAAACTGAAAACTTGGAAGCTCCAATATCATTACAAAATATTTCTAGATTTGAAAAAGCGAATGATATTTCAGTTAACGTGTATGCATTAGAATTGAATTTAGTTGAAGAAAAAACTACTTACGTAGTATCACCAGCTAGACTTACCGCAAATAAACGTGAAAAACACGTAAATTTGCTGCTTATTCAAAATAAATACTATCCGAGACTGAACGATTATGAGGCTCCGCCTGCAGATGATGACGACAACTCTGAAATCAGATTTCATTATGTTTGGATCAAAGATATGTCTCGACTACTTAATTGTCAACTTACCAAAAATGGCCATAAAAAATTCATTCGCGACCGCTGTTTAAATTATTATACAAGCTCAGGTAAATTAGCTGAGCATGAAGAACTTTGTTCTGATTTGAATAAATGTAAAATGTCTCCACCTAAATATGAGCACGTTCAATTTAGGAATGTTACATATAAACAAACTACGCCATTTATAATTTATGCTGATTTTGAATGCCAATTGGAAAATGTTGCTACAAATATAGCTCATAAAATAACAAAAACAACTAAATATCAAAAACATGTGCCATATAGTGCAGGCTACTACGTAAAGTGTTCATATGATAATAGTCTTTCTTATTTTAAAAGCCACCGAGGATCGGACTGTATGGATTGGTTTGCGAATGAAATGACTGATGTGTCTAGACATGTAAATTCTAAAATAAAAACGATTATACCTATGACTGGAGCGCTATTCTGTAACACGTTTCCGAGAGAAATCGGTATCGGTAAGACTCAGTTATCGACAGCCGTCGGTAAGTCGCAAGTGCGGCATTCTGTGTACCTTTTCACCGACCGATATCGCGAATTCGAGTCGATAAGGATCGGTATGTCTACCATGATCTCATGAACACCTCGGTAAGCGTTGTCGATTTTCGTTGAAAGGAAATTTTCACTATTTGTTGATGTTTGGTTGGAATTGCGGATTATTTAAGTGAATTTTTAATATTTGAAGAGTAACTATATTGTGTATAGTGCCTAATCTAGTGTTTTGAGGTAAACATTGGTGTATTTATCTCTTAAACGATCACATTAAAAAGGCATTTTCATATACTAGAAAAAGATAAATGTGACAAAATAGTTATATTAGAACCTTCCCAACTTCTCACTTTTCTCAGAATTAGGCTATTGTAAGATAATAATAGTTATTTTAATTAATTCTTAACAGAATGGCTGCTCATCTTGGTTATCTATGGACTTGAGTTAAAAGAAGAGCATGGAGAGAGGAAGACAATCCTTATGACTTGGATGACGATTTTTAAGTTCTTAATGTTAATAAACATGAATTGTATCGTTCATGCTAACAGATAAAATATATGTCACTGTCACTATCAAAAATATAACCTCTTATCTTCAACGTTCATTTTTGTTTGTTTACAAATTTGAATTTCCCTCATCGCTCATTGGCCAAATGTACCGAATGGAGTGACGTTACTTTTATACCGGAATTGACAGTCGTCGGTATCGGTAGCCATCGGTTGCGCGGCCGACGGTACTAATATAACGCTATTCTGTATACCACGGTTTCCAACGCTCGGAGTTGCAACCAAAAATTATCGGCATAAAAGTAACGTCACTCGATTCGGTACATTTAGCCAATGAGCGATGAGGAAAACTCAAATTTGTAAACAAACAAGATAAGAGGTTATATTTTTGATAGTGACAGTGACATTTATATTTTATCTGTTAGCATGAACGACACAGTTTATGTTTATTAACATTAAGAACTTAAACATCGTCATTTAAGTCAAAAGGATTGTGTTCCTTTCTCCATGCTCTTCTTTCAACTCAAATCCATAGATAACCAAGATGAGCTGCTATTCTGTTAAGAATTAATAAAAATAACTATTATTATCTTACAATAGCCTAATTCTGAGAAAAGTGAGTAGTTGGGAAGGTTCTAATATAACTATTTTGTCACATTTATCTTTTTCTAGTATATGAAAATGCCTTTTTAATGTGATCGTTTAAGAGATAAATACACCAATGTTTACCTCAAAAGACTAGATTAGGCACTATACACAACTCTTCAAATATTAAAAATTCACTTAAATAATCCGCAATTCCAACCAAACATCAACAAATAGTAAAAATTTCCTTTCAACGAAAATCGATAACGGCTACCGTGGTGTTCATGAGATCACGGTAGACATACCGATCCTTATCGACTCGAATTCGCGATATCGGTCGATGAAAAGGTATACAGAATGCCGCACATGCGACTTACCGACGGCTGTCGATAACTGAGTCTTACCGATACCGATTTCTCTCGGAAACGTGTTACAGAATAGCGCTACAGAATAGCGTTATACTAGTACCGTCGGCCGCGCAACCGATGGCTGTTGTTAACATACCGATACCGACGACTGTCAATGCCGCGTACAGAATAGCGCTCCTGGGAAGCTTGATCTGCGTAATGCACAAAGCTGTCATATATGTGAAAAAGACTTCGCTTGTAAAGACAAAATCGTTAGAGATCACGATCATTTCACAGGGCAGTTTAGAGGATTTGCACATGAAGCATGCAACCTAAACTTCAAAAAATTATTTGTTGTTCCTGTTGTATTTCATAACTTGAGTGGATATGACAGTAATTTCATGATTGTTGACCTCTGTAAACGAGGCCGTTTGAGCGTACTTCCCATTAATAAAGAAAAATATATTTCTTTTACCCTGTATTCCGATGAAAATGATATAAAATTACGATTTATTGATTCATTCAGATTCATGGGAGCTTCACTCGATGAATTAGCATCAATTTTGGATATTGAAGAGAAAAAAAATTTGAAGCAAGGGTTTCAGGGTGTAGATGATGAAGCTTTCAAATTATTATCTTGCAAAGGTGTTTTTTGCTATGATTATATTGATAGTTTAGCTAAATTAGAAGAAACTTGTTTACCGCCAATTGATAAGTTTTACAATAAATTATGCGATGACGATATTGGTGAGGCAAAGTACAGTCATGCGCAAAAAGTTTGGAATACTTTTAATTGTAAAAATTTGGGTGAATATTCAGACATTTATTTAAAGACAGATATTTTGCTTCTAGCTGATGTTTTTGAACAATTCAGACAAAAGTGTCGAGATACATACCATTTAGATCCTGCATGGTACTATACCATGCCAGGGTATACATGGGATTGTATGCTTAAATTCACTAAATGCAAATTGGAATTACTCAAGGATATAGATATGATCATGTTTATCGGAAAAGGTATCAGAGGCGGGATATCTGTATGTAGCAACCGATTTTCGGAAGCTAACAATAAATACATGCATGACTATGACCCAACAAAGCCCTCGAAATATCTTATGTACTTGGACGTTATTAACCTGTATGGTTGGGCTATGAGTGAGCCCTTGCCCTACGAAGGCTTCAAATGGGTGAATGCCAAGTTCAGCGTTGAACCATGTTCGGGGTACATAGATATTTTGTCGATTCCAGACGATTCGCCAGAGGGTTATATCTTCCAAGTTGACTTCGAATACCCACTCGAATTACATGATTCTCACAAAGATTTACCATTTGCTGCTGAACACCGCATTCCGTCAGGATCAAAATTACCAAAATTACTTACAACGCTTCATAACAAAGAAAAATATATTATGCATTATAGAAATTTGAAGCAGGCTCTAAATAATGGATTAAAATTAACCAAAATACATAAAGTGTTACAATTCAAACAGTCAACATGGCTGAAGTCTTACATTGAGTTAAATACTCGTTTGAGGACTGCATCTACGAACGACTTTGAGAAGAATCTTTTTAAATTGATGAATAATGCGGCGTTTGGTAAGACCATGGAGAACATCAGACGCCACAGATCTGTGAAATTGGTGAGACAATGGGAGGGACGTTATGGCGCCAAAAACTTGATTGCAAGTTTTCGGTTTCATAGCAGAACGATTTTAGATGAAAATCTGGTAGCTATTGAATTAACTAAGGCTGAAGTGACATTTAATAAACCTCTGTACATAGGAATGGCAATTCTAGACATTTCCAAGATATGCATGTATGATTTCCATTATAACTACATGCTGCCAAAATTAGGTGTCAACAAGTGCAAGTTAATGTACATGGATACCGACAGTTTTGTCTACGAATTGCAGTGCGCAGATGCTTATGAAGAAGTAATAAAGGCTGATCTATCTAAATTTGATACTTCTGACTATGCTGAAAATAACTTATATAGCATGCCTCGAGTTAATAAAAAAATTATTGGTTTTATGAAGGATGAGTCGAAGGGTCAAATTATGACTCATTTTGTTGGACTTAGGTCAAAAATGTATACCTACAAATTGCAAATAAATGATAAAGACAGAGAAAATGAAAAACTCCGCCTAAAGCGAAAGCAACTCGGTGAAACAAGAATAAAAAATGATTTGAAAAATTTAGGTATAACAAAAAAGTCTAAAGGTGTAAAATCCAATGTAGTGAAAAATAAAATAACGTATGATGATTATGAAACATGTTTAAAAGATTTTAAAATACACTCATCAAGCCAACGATGTATTCGGGCCTATGCACATAAAGTTTTCAGTATAGAACAAACAAAAATTAGTCAAAATCCGCATGATGATAAACGTCATTTAATGCCAGGTACATTTGATACGCTTCCTTGGGGACACTATAGCTTAAACTAATATATTTTTTTGTTATCGTAGATAATGAAGCAGCCTGTGAAGTTGAAAGAGATATGCATAAAATCTGTTTGCGAAAATGTTGTTAATTTAGCCGAATTAATGGAGCTATCTCTATTACCGGACATACTTCTGAAATTAATCGTGAAAAAGTACCCATTCTACAGGTGGAGAGCGATAAATAAACAAGCGAAACTAGGACCATTTGCAGACATACAATTCATCGGTTGTTCAAAATTTATAAGAACAGCGATGAGAAACACTCTTTTAAATGCGGATGAAACAAGTCACGAATTTGATGAATCCGAATACTGTGTTTGGACAAATTATTATAAAATAAAAAATTACAACCTTCGGGTTTGTAAGACATGTTTTTCAAGTATAAAAAATTTCCACAACTCCCAACAAAAGTCATTGTTTGTTATCTTCGATCATTTTCATGAATTATATGAAGATTACCTCATCATTACAGATGTGTTTCAATCCCAATTTTATTGGTGTCAGAGCTGTTTTAGCCATGTTTTGTGTGATATAAAGGATGTGGAGTCATGCGTGAAGTCACTTCACTCGTATCCAAAAAGCACCAGGTTCATCGATTCAGAAGCTAGCGAGACTGAAATTGATGAATTAATGTAAAGGTTGGCTTTGAAAATTACAAAAATTACTCTCCTCTCTCTTTTTGTGTATTGCTTAAATTTATATATGTATTGCTTTAAATTTATATATGTATTGCTTTGAATTTATATATGTATTGCTTTGAATTTACATCACTTTTAATTTTGTTTAAAATATTATATCAAAATTAAAAAAATTACTCTCCTCTCTCTCTTTTATGTATTGCTTTAAATTTAATCACTTTTAATTTTGTTTAAAATAAAATATTATTTCAATAGGTTGTTTTATTTGCTATCCACCTATTGAAGGAGTTAGGTTACATGAGAAACTCCTCAAGAAAAAAAAAATGATGGGTTTGATTTGTGTATTTTTGGTTCAAGAAAACACATGTCAATAATATAACTATTTATTTAAATCATTGATAACTGTAAGTTTACAAAAGTATACAAACTCTCTAAGAGCATTGTTTAACATATCATTAGGTGTAATAGAACAAAATGTATATAAAATTTGTTGAGGATTTAAATTTTCAGAGGCGATATTTTTACAGAAATCCAAAACATTATAATAATATTGAGAAAAATTCAAATTTTCCAACATAGCTATACGTTGTAAAATCAAATTATTTAGTTCTAAAATTTGGGACACTTCTTCTTCATCCATATAATATTCAACTCCATATTTCTTGACGGAAATCAACTTACACCCGTCGTAATTTGATGGAGTAATGATGCAGTACTCTCCACATGAAAACGAATCAGGTTGGAACTTGTCGGCGTCGTCTGTGGCATGAAAGAAAGCATTCATCTGTTGCGTCATTATCGAAATAAAGGTATACCATTCGTAAGTGTTGAAAGATATTTTGCTGCACTTCAGCTGTTGAGATAGAATAACAGCAGGCGTAAATGATCTTGCCGGACTAATTCCACATTTTACTTCATAACCGGAAATTGAATATTGTGTTGAAAGCAGGTACACATTTTCAGACTTTGCAGCAAACTCATAGTTTTTCAAAATTCTATCCAGCTCTGCAGTATAGTTATTATCACTACTACTACTGTCATAATCACTAGTGACACCTTGATAACTCATGTTGCTAACTGAATTTGAGATCTGAAATGACTTCAATTTATAGCGTTTGTGTGTGGCCTTTTACGTCATAAAACATCAACTCCATTAATCCAGCTGTTATGTTTTTTGTCTAAGCCCAACCATTTCACGAGCAGTTTCTTGCCTTTACGCCTAAGAACTTTTTCCACCAAGTAAACGTCCGGATTCGATGTTTTCTGTAGTTCTTCATCATAGAAGCAGCCGCTGATTGGTGTTCCTTGCATGTCTTCAAGTAAATACGTAGCAGGATTGGTAATTTTAACTTTGGTGATTTTTAATAGTTCTGTAGTCCAATTGGGTGTATATCCTTTTTCAAAGACATGTTTTGCCTTGGATATGCGCACAATGTCACCAACTTTAAATTTTCGCGGGCCTGCTATCTTCAAATGACTATAGGTGTTATTCAAAATAGATTTTTCGTTGGATTTGTTGACTTGAGAAGGCTTATATTTTGTTGTGGAATGTTTTGTATTGTTGTAGTTTTGAGTAATTTCAGGTAGAATATCAATCCATTTGTGGGTGCCATTTAAACTGAAATACTTGTAGAGTTTCGATTTCAAAGTTCTTATAACAAGCTCTGCCATAGAAGCTTTCATTGTGCTAAATACGCTGTAATGATTTATGTTGTGTTTTCCCATTAAATTTTGAAATTTGCTGTTGTAAAATTCCTTTCCCTGATCAGATTGCAGATTTTTTGGTATTCGTCTAGTGTGAGCGAGAATGTCCGAGAATGCTCGAGTAATCTCCTCTCCGGTCTTCGTCTTTAGCGGGCGTGTCCACACAAACTTAGAAAAACAATCAATGACGACCAGTATCATTTTATGATTCCTATTTTGTGATGCAAAATTCCTCATCTCCGCAAGATCCATTTGCCAAAGATCGTCAAGGCCCTTAATGATAGTGCGTCTCCGAGGGAATTTTTTCCGTATCGGTTTGTGGAGCTCGTTTACAAGCTGAATTTTTTCTTTAGAATGCTTATGTAACATGACTGGCTAGCTTCATCTCCAGACTGCGAATGCGGTCATTTAAATCTGGGGCGTTAATGTTTACAATACTTAAAAGGTTACTTTTCAAATCGGAGAGTTCTGTAAATTCTTTTTTTAATTCACCTATGCTGTCAACACACTTGTTTATAGAAGCAGAAAATTCTTTTCGAATAAATATTTTGGCTGCAACAATTGAATCGTCAACGTATTTCTTCGTAGCCATATCCCTAGCTGCTACAGGGGGATTTCGCGAAATAAATGTATCAATTTCGTTAGTTTTATTTTGTAAGTTAGTAATGTGCGCCTGTAATATGGGGATTTTTGTCTTATGAAGCTCATTTCTTATCTCGTTGAATCCTACAGCTAAATCCTTTATATCACGTTCTTGTTGCTGCAGCACGTTACCATGTGCTTGAATTAATGGTGAGTTGATAGCACGTAGGCCATTCAATTGCACATCGACATATTTTTTTGTTGCAGCATCACTATTTGTTGTCGGTTCCTTAACATTACAAATTTTCACATTTTCAATATCAATATTACCGTCCTGAGTATGAGGAAACGTAATTTTCGCTGGTATACGCGCATAGGGCGTTTGATGTCTATGTCCGAATTTATCGACTGGCATAATTGAAATGAACAAGTTCCAACTTGTATTATTCTATTATATCAGCTTCCTTCAGTTCATGGATAATTGCTACTATTTCGTTGTCGTGTGACGTATTACCTGCCTCTTTCGAAGCAATTAGTAGCTTTAGACGTTCAACCAACTCGTTGGGATCATTCCAATAAATGTATTCCATAGGGTCTTCGTTGTATACCAAACGGGAATCGAGAACGTTTCCGCCACTTTTCGGAGAAGGTATTTTTGATAGACGTTCCATTAGTAGCTGTTGTGTTCGAGTGGAGGGTCGACGGTTCGATGATTCTGATTTTGTTGTAAACAAAGGTTTGATAATATTGTGATATTTGTCGGTGCGTGAACCCTTAAGATTGTTGAGAGTATCTAGGTGAACCTTAGTATACTCTAAAAGGGTTTTATATGCCTCCAAATCCTGCTGGGTGTAACCTTCTGGATCGTGGTAGAATAAAAGTTGGTATAAGCCAGGTGTACCAATCACGGATCCAGCTTCTTTATTTCGTTCTTGTAGTATGTTGATATTGCCGCTTCTTCCATCAAATCCAATTCTACGCGTACCCAAACTCCAACCGAGTTCGTCATTGTAGATAGGACCGTAGTTTTTATCGATTTTTCCATTATCTTGGAAATAGTCTTCGATATACGATTGACTAATTTCAGGATATTGATCTAAATACTCTTGGATGGATTCATGTGTCACCTCAGGACGCATTATTTCTGGAGATTCGGGCATTGGAATATTCCCTGCTTCATCGGTTTCGGCCACCGGTTCCGTTTCGAGAAAAGGTGTAAACACATCATCATCATCGGGTTCTTCTTTCTTTATTTCCTCTTTTGGATTCAAATTTGTAATCGTTTTTTGTAATGTCTTTGAGGATTGCACAATTTCTTTGAGTGGTTTAGATATCGGCTTGAATAGTTTATTAAGAGACTCATCTTGCTCTGATTTACCCAATTTCAATGCCAAGTATTTTTTTCGAATTGATCTAGCAAGTTCAGACACTTTTTTCTTGCGCAATGCAATAGCAACCTTATCGTCAGACATATTGGTGTGGACTGAAGAAGCAGCTTACCATTTTATATATTTATCGAATCCTTTGCGATACCTTCCATCATTGAGGGCGAAATCTTTCATAATTACCAATGTACCATAGCGATCACACCAACACTTTGAACACATATTTTTAAATACGTCAAATGTCATGTCAGGAGATACGTGTTCGTCAAATATATGTTTCAAGTTCACCTCATCCTGCTTGAATAATACAATCACATTACAGTTGTCGCGAATAAGCTGTTTCGGTATTTTTGAGTATGTTTGACAAAGATATGCAGCATCAATATCTTTATGTCTACACATGGAGTAGTATTCACGAATTTTCTGCTGACCGTCACATGCAACGTCATCGAATAAAAAGACAGAATTTGGTCGAGCTTTCTCTGGACTAATTATTTCCTCGTTGTCCTTAAATGGGAAATAGCCAACGCCATTGACTTGTGCTATAACTTCTTGCAGCAATTGGTACTTTGGATGGAATAACGATTTTGAATAGACATAAACATTTTTGAATTTCGCACCATTCGGATTAAATAGGAGCGCCAGCACGACATTCGTCTTACCACACCCACTGGGACCACATATAATGGCACGGAAAGAATTTGGTAACAATTTACCATGTTTGCCGATCGATGGCGTTGAGGTGAAATCCAGATTTTCAATGGGTATAGTCTGCTCTTGTTGAATTATCTTCATCGTGTGTGCTGTTTTTCGTAGGACTACTCTTTAAATATAGGTGTCACCACTTACGCGTATCAGTCTTAATGTTAGTGTTTGAAGGAGAAGGTCTCTTAAATTCTCTCATCAATAAACTACCTATTGAACTTCACTTACCTAGCTATCAGTACTGTGGACGTAAGTACTACCCCCTCCACCACTGTAAAAAATTGATTGTTTTTTTTTTAGCCGGTACAAAATTGGAAAAACGTCTTGATCGTGGAGATCCGGGCATAAACCCTTTGGACGCTGCTTGTAAACAACACGATATTTCTCACTGGAAGAATAAGTCTCTCGAAGAACGACACAAAGCCGATCAGATACTTGAAGATAAAGCTTGGGCACGCGTCAAATCAAAAGACGCTTCACTGGGAGAGAAAACTGCTGCATAACTTGTAACAGGCGGAATGAAGGTGAAAAGAAAGCTGGGAATGGGTTGTCGTCGCAAACGTCGTTCCTTGCATCGAGATGTTATTCTAAAAGTGGGAAAGTCCATGAAAAAAGGGGCATCTTTGAAAGACACCGCAACGTTTGCCTTACGAGCCGCCAAAGCACTTATTAAAGAATTTGGTGGGAAAAAAGAAGTCGAGGTTCCTCGAGTGATACCTGTAGCGAAATCCGGAGGTTTCCTACCACTTATTCCTTTGTTTGATGGCCTTTCGGCACTGGGAGCACTGTCAGGTGGTGCTGCTGGGATTGCTAAAACTGTCATTGACGCAAAGCATGCGCAAAAGAAATTGGAAGAAGATGTACGTCATAATAAGGCTATGGAACGTGTAGGATCTGGTCTGTATCTGAAAAAGTACCCAAAAGGCGGTTTCGGATTGTATTTGAAAAAGCAAAAAAAACTAATAAAGCTACCCAATCACGCATTAACCGACTTTGACATAACACATTACGCAAAATCGCTTAAAATACCGCATTTTCGAGGAGATTTCATGCGAGACACTCTCCCTGAAGACGGCCCTCGAAAACAAGAAAGTGCAGTGGTTAATTTGGATACCTCTAAGAATAGCGGAAGTCATTGGGTGGCTTACAGAAAGAAAAGCAATAATGTAGAGTATTTCGATTCATTTGGTAACTTGAAGCCGCCGAAAGAAGTTGTTAAATATCTCGGAAAAAGTGTGCGAATTTTCTACAACTATACTCAATATCAAAACTACGATCAAATCAATTGCGGTCATTTGTGTTTGAAATTTCTACAACAATGATGGAACTATTACTACAACACATCTACCATGGAAAAGCTTTGAGTAGTTTTACTGCCGAAGAACTAAAGCACTTTCCCATTGAACATCTAATAGAGTGTGTAAGACCTTGGGAATTGCTGGAAATATGGCATAAACTTCCCAATGAATATCGAGCAAATTTTGAACTACAAATACGACTACCTTGTTTCATCCATTACAACCGACCTGATTGGACGACGCATTGTGACGGTCCTCCGAGTTCGCAAGCTACTTGTTTCCTTTGTAAACAAACATTAAAAAAATAAAAATGATATTTAAATTCAAACATTATTCGTTTTTCATTAGTCATCATGTCGCAGTTGCTGAGAGTTAACAGCACCAATCACGTGTTTACCTTTCAACCTCCTACGCCTATTGAGCTCGATCCGAAGAAGGAATACGAAATAGCTCTACGATCTTTTCATTCTTATCACAGTATACCGAACATTGAAAATTGTAAGTTTTACTACTACGATACCAAGGGCAAGCTTCAAAGTTTCGATTTTCCCACAGGATGTTACGAAATTGCCGATCTTGAAGCGTTTATCCGAGATAAATTGGGTGCAGGCAATCTAACTAGACCAGAGGATATATTTTCACTAAAACCCAATCACAATACGTTAAAATGTGAAATTTTCAGTAAATACAAAATTTCCTTCAAGGAGACCAATAGTCCTGGAAAAATCTTGGGATTTTCACCGAAAATACTCGACGCAAACAAAACACACTCGTCAGATCTCCCCGTCAAAATCATTAAAGTATCTAGTATTCGCTTCGATTGTAACATTACCACTGGTGCCTTCGATGCAAACAGACCTGCTCATACTATATACGAATTCGTCATACAAGTGGATCCGGGGTATTCCATAGACGAAATTCCTCATAATTTACTCTATTTACCAGTTATACCACAAAGTGAAATAACCAATATCACCGTCATCGCTTTAGACCAAGACGGTCAGCCCGTAAACTTTCGTGGAGAACTAAGTTGGTGTTGGAGCTTAGAGCACGATGGGGCTAATAATCAATCATAAAAGACAATCTGCAGCACTTTCAACTTCATTAGCTGAGCAGTCGCCAAAGCTGAAACAGCTCTCGTTCGCAAACAAATTGTTCTTGCAATCGCTGGGTTTTAAATTGAAAAATGACAACCATGTATGGAAAACGTCTACGCCAAAACGACATGCCTCCAATGTTTGATATCTATCGTAAGCCGATGTTTGATGAGTCAATTCGAAAGGCCGAATATAGAACCTATGCTCCATTCATAAAATCATTCAATTGCAGTGACATTGTGGAGTTTAGCATTAATCAAGTTGATTCGTTTTTTGCAATGAGCGAAACTTTGTTGTGCATTAAAGGTTCGCTTGAAGTACACGGAGCTGGTGACGTAAAATTAGCAAATAATGTTGGAGCCTTTCTATTCGATTCATGTACGTACAGTGAAAGTGCCAGGGAAATGGAAACAGTTCGAGATCCTGGAATAGTAAGCGCCGTACGTGCCATGACCTGTTATAACCAAGAAGATTCCAATCATATGGCTATAGCCGGCTGGAATTACCCAAAAGATCCTATTTTGAATGTAAGCGACAAGTCCTTTAACCTTCAAATACCTCTCAAACATATTTTCAACATTTTCAACGATTATTCCATGATTACATGTGGACGTCAAACAATACGACTAGTTCGAGCACGAAACGATAATGATTGCTTATATATTACTGAAAAGAATGTCTCTGGAACGTCTACAACAGCTAAAATTAACATTACAAGCGTTGAGCTGAAAGTTAAACATATCTTTCCTAATGACGACATAAAATTAAATCTCATGAAATCCATTCAAAAAGATCAACCTATAGTTATTCCATTCAGGAAGTGGGAGTTACACGAATTACCTTCAATTACTAAAGGAGCAAGACGTGAAGTTTGGGCTGTCAAGACATCCACTTCAGTTGAAAGACCTCGTTTTGTTATTGTTTTCTTTCAAACCGACAAACGTAACTCGAGTACAGCTGACCCGACTTTATTTGACAATGCTGATGTACAAAGTATAAGACTGTCACTTAATGGTGACTATTGGCCCAATGAAAGAATGCAATTGGATTTCGCTAAAACTGACTACAATGAGGCATATTTTAACTACACCGAATTCTATCCCAACTACGCAAACTCCACACAGAAGCGTCCCCTGCTGGATTATTCTTCTTTCAAGAAACGAGCATTGTTTGTTATCGATTGTTCGAAACAGGAAGAAAGCATGAAGGCGTCCACAGTCGATGTGAAACTTGACATTGAAGCAAACATAGGCTTTCCCGAAAATACCAAAGTCTATTGCATCATAATTCACGATTGCGTAATGGAATACTTCCCCCTCTCCGAAATTGTTAAAAGCTTGAACTAGATGTTGTGAGTTGGTGTTCGAGCAGACGTCAACATGAGAGTAGCATTCGTAGACATTCAAGGTTTTGTCGTAGACGGCCTTTTCGTTGTCAAAGAGCTCAGCATAGAAATTGGCTTTAAAGGTTCGCATTACATATTTTTACCACCGCAACCGTTTTCCACATTGAGCGAGGCAGACAAGACGACTACATCATACTTGGAAAGGAATGTGCATGGTATTCGATACTCTTCAGGAGATGTAGAATATTCTAAACTAAATGAAATATTGAAAAGCAAGTTATTGTATGCCGCAGACTACATTTACGTTCGAGGACAACAAAAAGCCGAATTTCTGGAAAAGAAATGTCACATTTTCGGTATTTTTCCACGCATTATTGATGTTTGCAAATTCGATGGCAAACCTTGTGAAACTGGAAACTTTGCTTAAGATCCCAACCCCTGCCACGCCTCTGGAGTATATTCGTGTGCCAAAAGAAATGTACAACGCCTCCGTCACTGGTTTTCAAATACTGTATTATCATTATAAATAAAGTTTTTTCTAAAAAACATGGGTTTTATTGAAACACTCTGTATATTCATCAACTTTTATATTACATGAAGATTGGAATTTTCGTTTTACAATTTTTAAAATTAAAACAAATACAGCCACTAATATTACACATGACATTGCGAAAACATTATTAATTTCATTTTTTATTTCCTTTTCTGTTCTGTTGAACATGGTGTAGGTTGAATACGTCTTAACGGATAAGTAGTTTGCGGCAGTCTACGGGCTAACTGATGGATCTCTTGAGGTACCCAGTTTATACGAAGACTGCTCCACGTCTGACCTACCTTATCAGATAAACTAAGATTCTCCATTTGTTTCATAACCTCACTTTTATGTTTATAGAAAGCAATATCTTTCTTCAATTCACCAATGCTATTAATAAACTCTTCAATTCGACGTCTGTACTCTTCTGAAGGCATATTACGAAAGAGAACATACGTAGAACCGTTTGATGATCGTTTGACTTAACGACGTGACGTTTGACGTGACGTTTGACGTGATGACGTGACGTTTGACGTAACAACGTGACGTTTGACGTAACAACGTGACGTTTGACGTAACAACGTGACGTTTGACGTAACGATGTGACGTTTGACGTAACAGCTAACCTAACCCAAAGAGTTACTTTTAACCAACCTGGTATATCAGCGCTCCCGCTGTCATCGCAACGGATCTGTCTCGATTACGTCACACAGCAAGAAGCGAACGCTGAGACCGCGCCGCCTCATCATCCTAACGGTAACGATATGCATGAGAGATCATGGCAGACTATGTTAGATGTATTGCTATGAACGCGTAGGTTCGGGGTTCGATCCACACTCAAGTCAAAGTTTTTTTAAAATTCGCCTCATGGGATGTCTCTCTCACACTCATTGACTAGCTGAACTTGCACATGCGCAGTCCACTTCCTGGTCCAGTATTGGCTTAGTATATCTACTAGTAGGGCTTAGACAATCAAAGATTCTCCTGGGTGACTACAACCTACGGAGATCGAATGAATGCATAAGTCAAAGCAAGACTGCGCTAAGAGTTTTAACAGGGATCCTAACGGGACATTGTCGCCTGAAAAAGCTCAAATTATTGGAGGTAGAAGAATGCAGATACTGTGGCATGGAAGAAGAGACCTCCATCCACATACTTTCCAGCTGCACAGCACTCCAGAATCCTAGAGCACAGTACCTGGGAGATTACTGGATAGAAGAGGAACATTTACCTAAGCTGAAGCCTGCAGATATCCTATTCCTCCGGGAAATAGGACTAAAGGAGCTACTAGTTTCAGAGACTCTCCTCAGAAACTAAGTAGAAGTAAGTAGATCTTTTAGGTCTCAGTGAATGTTACCCCAAATATACATACATACATACATACCTCAATATTAGCGAGCTCTGAATATTCATCAGAAGAATCTTTTGTTAATTATAGTCACCAATTATATTGTCATTTTATCACATCTAGCATTAAGTTATATGGACCTGATTTCATTTCATATAATGTTCATAATCTTTTGCAAGTAGTTGATTGTGTAAAATTATTTGGGTCCCCAGATAATTTCAGTGCATTTCCATTTGAAAATTACATGTCCCAAATAAAACGGAAAATTCGAAAAACATCTATGCCATTGCAACAAGTTATTAACCGGACTAAAGAAATCACTGAATTTCAGAAATGTTCATTTTTACATAGAGATGGTGATAACCAGGGTATACAATTTTGTATACCACATTTTTCAGGGCCCCTAATACTGGACTGTAAAAATCCACAATTTAAAGTAATGAAAACATTGAATTATCAAATCAACTCGGCTAAATTCTGTGATAGTTTTATTCAACTTCAAAATGATATTATAGTGCAAGTTGAGAATTTTGCAACACTTGGTCAACAAATCCAGATTTTAGGAATAGAATATAGAACATGTGGTCCTTTTTTTTTAAACCAATGAACTCCTCTATTATTGGAATATTCCTGATAGAAAAAACTGATGATATTATTCAAATGTATTCCATCAGTTCAATAAAAAAGAAAATAATGACTACCATATCAAAATAAATTTGTATGTTTTCCCATTTCACACATTTAGTTTCATAGTGTTAATTATTGTTTAGTGAAAGTTATTCAATTCAGTATTTACACTTAACCACAAATATATATTTTTTTGTTGAGTATATTTACAAGGTAGTCATTTAAATTCAAAGGAAAAGGCTTTGATTTCTTTTACTTAGGATAAGGCATTATAAATGGACATAAAGATATTCCGAAAGCTTGGAAAATAGTGTAGAGTACTCTTTTTACAATTTTGCCGCTCCTTCAATATTCCTGTCCTTGTATGTATATTGTTATGGTATGAATATAACCAAAAATAAATTACTTATTCAAAAATAGTCATAAAACAATACAACCATAAATAAATACAATTTTATTATTACTCATTTCATTGTTCCATAAACTTTATTAATACACCCTGTAGAATATAATTTCATTGAAGTCTCTTAATAACATTAAAACAAAATAATGTCAAACAATCTAAAAAATTATGTCAACCAATCAAAAGATGTGACTGTCAAATGGATTGAAAATTATAAACTCTAATGTCATTTATTATTAATTATTGATTTTAAAATTACTCTGTTATTAATATTTCCAATTTCCTGTACATATTTTAACATAATAAGTTTAATTTAAGTAAAACTATTTCAATGTGTCAAAATTTGATATCCAATAGAAATTTGTTAATTTAACAAAAGAAAATAAATGATCAGGATTGGAGGATGGTAACTAAGAGGAAACTAAGGGGTTGTTAATATTAAAATGCCGAATGGTGAGAAGTTTTAAAATAAAGATAAAAATTTGAAATGCAAAATTAAACTGCAAAATAGTTAAAATTTAGTGCTTGAGTCATTAGGAAGGACTGTGGAATAGTTGGTCCATATTTCCAGTGATTCTACAACAAATATTACCAGAATTGGTAAGCCAAATTAACATAAATTTACGTAACTTACCTGAACGAGAGAAGCAGATGTGGTATATTTATGAATATTTTCTAAATAACAGTACGTGTGTAATATTTTGATACCATTCGATACAAAATTTGGTCCACCACCGTTAATTTTCCTGGAATGCAGATAGGATAGAGCGATATTTGAAAGAGTGCGACAACAAGGTTGGAATAAGGTTATGTTATAAGTGTTTTAAAGGTTATTTGCGTAAATAAGTACCATTGATTAAATAAGATAGATTTTAGGTTGTTCAAATTAGCATAATTATTTATTTACCTTATGAAGGGTGACGTCATTCTTAGATATTTATAGAAATTTCGTTCACGTTTAATTTTCGTTCTTTTACTTAATACCATTTTCGCCATTTTATATAATTTCACAAAACTTACATTATTGCCACATTGCAGAAGAAACGAGATTTCTCTTCACACTGTTGCCATTTGTAAAATTTTTCAAATATTAATAACAGACGTATTTTTATATCTTTATTTTGTTACATCAATTACAAGAAATAAAAGTTTAGACGTTTATCAATTCAAAATTAAATAAAAACAAGTTTCATTTCAAGAGACAACTCTTTTGGTGATGGTGGTTGCCTATTTTGAACTCTCCTTTATTTAAGAGATTTCATGAAAACCGACTGAGCTAAATATTTTAATTGTTAGTTGGAGCAAAATTAAATAATCATAATACATACATAAACAACATAATACACATACAACTCATACACTATAATAAATTCACATTTCATTTAATAAAACTTAATCAATTGGCGCTCAACACAACTCATTAAATTTACACTATAATAATAAATAAATCACACATAAATAATAAAGTAAAAACAAATAATTCATAACAATTGGCGCCCAACGTGGGGCATAACAAAAGTAGGCATAACAAAAGTAGGCATAACAAAAGTAGGCATAACAAAAGTAGGCATAACAAAAGTAGGCATAACAAAAGTGGGCATAACAAAAGTAGGCATAACAAAATTTGGCATAAAAGAAGTGACAGTAAAAACAAATTAAAACAAGAAAAATGGAAGAAAGAATGACACTCAGAGATGGTAAAAAAATAAGAGCAGAGGTAGATTCAGATGGAAAAGAGAGAGAAGAATGCAGACATGGAATGGGTGAATTTCAAGCACATTACATGGAACAAGGGAATAATGAAGAAACAGAGAGAACTGAAGCAGAAGAACAAAGAGAAAATCAAATAGTAGAAATTTCACAGGAAAAGAAAGATGAAATGGACATAATGAGTATGTTCCAGATTATGATAAACAAAATGGATGAATCTAAAAAAGAAATGAATACAAAATTGGACCAAAATAAAGAAGAAATAAAACGAGAAATGAAAACAAATAGTCAAAGAATGGAAGAGAAAATAGAAGATATGAGAAAACAATTAGAAGAATCAAGAAGATACACAGAAGAAAGGATACAAGAAACAAAACAAGAAATTCGAGATGAAATGTTAGGAAGATTAATGGAAGTGGAAGAAATACAATCCAGAGAAATGGAAAATATAAAGAAAAACGAAAATGAATTAAAAATGGAAATAGGTGGGAATAGTAAGAAAATAGAAATAAATACCGAAAATATAAAGAAATTAGATAGAGAAATAATGAAAACAAATAAAACCTTACAAGATATGGAGGAAGAGATGAACAAGGAAATCAAAATGAATTTCAAGATAGCAGAAGAAGAGAACTATAAAACAAAAAGGGAATTTAAAATGGAAATAAAGAACATACAAGGAAAGGTAGAGCAAATCGAGAAAAAAGGGTTGAATATGGAATATGTTGGAGGAGTAAAAACAATCTATGGAACAACTAGTCAAAAATTTGACGGAAATATCAAGAAACTGCATCCAAAAATATTCATAAGAATTTTGAAAAATCGAGTAAGAGGAATAAATAATATTGAAGACATGAAGGAAATAATAAGAGATCATTTAGAAAATCATGCGTTAATATGGTTTGCTGCCAGGGAAAAAGATATGTCACAATTTCAAGAATTTGAAACGGCATTTTTACAATATTTCTGGGGAAAAAATGCTCAATCAACCATCAGGGAAAATTTATATTTTGGAAAGTTCCATGAAAATAGGAGCCATAGTTTAAACAATTATGCAATCCAACTACATGCGATGACACAATATTTGGAACCACCAATTCCTGAGGAGGAAATTGTTATGTTCATAGCAAGGCATTTCAAGGCAGAATTGGCTGAAACCATTGCCATACAAAATATAAGAAAATTGGATCAATTATCTATGTATTTACAAAGAGTAGAAAGAAATTTAATAAGACAAGAAAATTCACAACAAAATAGACGAACAAATTATATAAACAATGAGAATAATCAGAGAAACAACAATCAAAATAACAATTGGACAAATAATAGATTTAATAATAATGCACAAAATAATAATAACAATAATTACAATAGCAATAATTACAATAACAGAAACTACAATACTAATAATAGAAACAATAATGATTCATACAGACAAAATAATTACAATGACAGGAACAATAGACAATATAGAGAACCAGAGAGAAGAAAATCTGAAGCAAACATACAAAGAGGAAATGGAGATCAAGAAACAAGAAAAGTAAATTATCAAAGAATTAATCAAGACAGAAGAAGCAGATCAGAAAACAGAGAGGATGATATAACAAATTTAAACGAGACATCAAGATTACAAACAGCACAAATACATAGGGAAAATACGAGACAGACAACTGAACAAATAAATGACAATGAAAATTTTTAAATATGCACACATCAAATAAACAAAATCTATATATCTGTAAATATGAAAATCCAAATGAATTTATAAAAATAAATGAAAATATAGACACAGATGAGAATAATAGTTTAATTATTATAAATGGGTTAATTAACAATTTAGAAGCTAAATTACTAATTGATACTGGATCGGAAGCATCAATAATTAATCAAAATTTTGTTGAAAAATTAAATATTCCTACAAATAAAATTATTAAAATCCCAAAAATAAATTTAATAGGTGCTAACTCAAAGAAAATATGTGAAATTAATAGATTAATAAATATAAGCGCAAATATTAAGGGAAAAGAATTTAATTTACAAGTATTAATTGCTCCAAATATTGAAACTGAACTAATAATAGGATATGATGAGCTAGAAAAACATAACGCCATAATAGATATTGAAGAAAGAAAATTAAAATTGGATGGAACATGGATTAACTTTGAAATAATAGCTTTGAAAAAGAAAGGTAAAGTAGTAAGTAATATGTACAAGGAAGAAATGAACAAAAATTATGATGATGAAAAAGAAGGGGAAGATGGAATTATAATGGATTGTCCAGAGGACAGAAAAGAAGTAATAAAAATGTTGATGAATAAATATGATAATTTATTTTCAAAGGAAAATAGAATTGCGAAAGATTATGTACATAAAATAGAAGTGAATGAAGATATTAAGAATTTCAAAGCTAAAACCTATCCTATTCCATACAAGTATAAAGATCAAGTGAGAAGAAGCATAAAAGAATTATTGGAAAATAAAATAATAGAAAGAAGCAACTCACAATACATTAATCCTATTGTTGTGGTAGTAAAAAAGAATGGAGAATTAAGACTTTGCTTAGATGCAAGAAATATAAATAAATTTTCAAAACCTCAATATGAAGCACCTATGTCAGTTGAATCTATTTTGGGACGTATAACAAGAACATCTATATTTTCAAGACTAGACTTGAAACATAGTTTTTGGCTAATTCCTTTACATGAGGATAGTCGGGATTTTACAGCTTTTTCCATAGACGGAGAAATCTATAGATTTTGTGTTGTGCCATTTGGTGTACAAAGTGCATGTAGTTCATTAGTAAGGGCACTAAATAAAATATTAAATAAACATGAATCATTTGTTCTTCATTATGTGGATGATATTTTGATTTTTTCCAAAAATATAGAAGAACATCAATTTCATCTTGAAACCATTTTGAAAGATCTTGATTCTGCAGGCCTTAAATTAAATAAAGAAAAATGTGAATTTTACAAAAATGAGATAATATATTTGGGATACAAAATAAACCAAAATGTTATACAATTAGATCCTCAAAGAATACAGATAATTCAAGAATATGCTAGACCTAAAAATTTAAAGACTTTAAGAGGTTTCTTAGGAATGTTAAATTATTATAAGAGAATGATTCCTGATTTAAGCAATAAAGAAATACCATTAATAGAGCTGCTGAAGAAAAATGTAAAATGGCAATGGACGGAACAAAGAGAAAATGCTTTTCAAGAAATTAAGGAACAATTTGCAGAAAACCTAAAGATTTATCATCCCAGGTATGATATTCCATTTGTATTAAGAACTGATGCATCTATCAATAGACTGGCTGGAGTATTGATACAAGAACAGGAAGAAGGGGAAGTTCCTATTTGTTTTGTTTCTAGAACAACAAAGAAAAGTGAAAGAAACTATAGTGTGAGTGAACTTGAACTTGCAAGCATCATATTTGCCATAAAGAAATTAAGATTCTATTTAATTGGGAATCATTTTGCCATAGAAACTGATAATCAAGCGTTAACATCTATCTTGAATAATAAATTTGGTAATAATAGAATCCATCGTTGGGCATTGTTACTACAGGAATATGATTTCACAATTAAATATATTCCTGGAAAGTTAAATGTGGTACCAGATGCCATTACCAGAATGGAAGAAAAATCAAGAGATAATGGAAGACAAATTAAAATAGGTGTGAATATTTTAAAAGAAATAGAAGGATTATTTTCGACAAAAAGAATTTTAGAAGACCAAACAAAATTGACCCAAAAGGAAAAATCAAGGGCATTATGTGAAAATCATTTATTTTACAAAATTGTGAACGACATAGAATTATATTTAATTACAAAGGAATTGGCAGAAGAGATTTTAAGGGAATTACATATAAAATATGGACATATTGGAAGTAGGAAAACATGGCTAACTTTTCGAGAAAACTATATAGCAAAAGGAGATTTATCCATTATAAAAAATATAATAAAGAGTTGTAAAATTTGCCAAATGACAAAAGAAAAGAATATACAGAATCAAAATAAACCAAAATATATAAAAGTAACAAAACCTTTGGAAATATTAGCAATTGATTTCATGTCAAATTTAATTCCAAGTGAAATTAATGGAAATGTACATATTTTAATAGTATTAGATAATTTTACAAAATATATAAAATTATACCCAACAAAAAGAACAAACACAAAGGTTGTGCAACAATGTTTAACAAATTATTTCTTAGAGATTGGTATACCAGAGAACTGTATAATGGATAATGCAACTTACTTTAATAATAAAAGAATCCAAACTTGGTTAAGAAAATCTAATATTAATCCCATATATACCAGTGTAAGGCATCCTTGTTCAAATCCATCAGAGAGATACATACGAGAAGTGATAAAATATCTTAGAATCTTAACACATAATCATCATGAACAATGGGAACAACAGCTTCCAAGCATTGAAGAATATTTAAATGGAATACCAAATACAGTTACTGAAATTTCTCCTATTGTTTTAATGAAACAAATTTTGCCAAATAGACCATGGATACCTAAAAACACAGAAAAATATGATGAATTAGTGGAAAAGGTAAATTTGAAGCTGAAAAGAGCTGGAGAAAAATTTGTAAAAAGAAAATCAAAAGAAATAAAAAGAAGAGTAACATTTAAGAAAGGAGATCTAGTAATTTTAAAAGCGTTAATGGTACCAAATAGAAGAGACAATAAATGTGCTAAGCTACAATTGCCATTTGAAGGTCCTTATGTAATTAGTAATGAGGAAGGAATCAACAGCTACATTTTGAAAGACCCCATTAGTGATAGAATAAGAGGAATCTTCCACATTAATCAATTATATCGATTTTCTACATAAAACCAAAAGAACATGACTGATAAAGTTATTAACATTTCATCACTACTCGATAAATGTTATTGGAATGAAATACTAGGTATAATAGAGAATAAATTATAAAGAAGAATTAAAATTTGGTTTTCTCATTTCTTTTATAAATAAAATAAACCTAGAAAACAAATTTTGGGAATGTTGTTATGGTATGAATATAACCAAAAATAAATTACTTATTCAAAAATAGTCATAAAACAATACAACCATAAATAAATACAATTTTATTATTACTCATTTCATTGTTCCATAAACTTTATTAATACACCCTGTAGAATATAATTTCATTGAAGTCTCTTAATAACATTAAAACAAAATAATGTCAAACAATCTAAAAAATTATGTCAACCAATCAAAAGATGTGACTGTCAAATGGATTGAAAATTATAAACTCTAATGTCATTTATTATTAATTATTGATTTTAAAATTACTCTGTTATTAATATTTCCAATTTCCTGTACATATTTTAACATAATAAGTTTAATTTAAGTAAAACTATTTCAATGTGTCAAAATTTGATATCCAATAGAAATTTGTTAATTTAACAAAAGAAAATAAATGATCAGGATTGGAGGATGGTAACTAAGAGGAAACTAAGGGGTTGTTAATATTAAAATGCCGAATGGTGAGAAGTTTTAAAATAAAGATAAAAATTTGAAATGCAAAATTAAACTGCAAAATAGTTAAAATTTAGTGCTTGAGTCATTAGGAAGGACTGTGGAATAGTTGGTCCATATTTCCAGTGATTCTACAACAAATATTACCAGAATTGGTAAGCCAAATTAACATAAATTTACGTAACTTACCTGAACGAGAGAAGCAGATGTGGTATATTTATGAATATTTTCTAAATAACAGTACGTGTGTAATATTTTGATACCATTCGATACAAAATTTGGTCCACCACCGTTAATTTTCCTGGAATGCAGATAGGATAGAGCGATATTTGAAAGAGTGCGACAACAAGGTTGGAATAAGGTTATGTTATAAGTGTTTTAAAGGTTATTTGCGTAAATAAGTACCATTGATTAAATAAGATAGATTTTAGGTTGTTCAAATTAGCATAATTATTTATTTACCTTATGAAGGGTGACGTCATTCTTAGATATTTATAGAAATTTCGTTCACGTTTAATTTTCGTTCTTTTACTTAATACCATTTTCGCCATTTTATATAATTTCACAAAACTTACATTATTGCCACATTGCAGAAGAAACGAGATTTCTCTTCACACTGTTGCCATTTGTAAAATTTTTCAAATATTAATAACAGACGTATTTTTATATCTTTATTTTGTTACATCAATTACAAGAAATAAAAGTTTAGACGTTTATCAATTCAAAATTAAATAAAAACAAGTTTCATTTCAAGAGACAACTCTTTTGGTGATGGTGGTTGCCTATTTTGAACTCTCCTTTATTTAAGAGATTTCATGAAAACCGACTGAGCTAAATATTTTAATTGTTAGTTGGAGCAAAATTAAATAATCATAATACATACATAAACAACATAATACACATACAACTCATACACTATAATAAATTCACATTTCATTTAATAAAACTTAATCAATTGGCGCTCAACACAACTCATTAAATTTACACTATAATAATAAATAAATCACACATAAATAATAAAGTAAAAACAAATAATTCATAACAATATATATATTTAACTTGTTAATGTGATGTTTATTGTGTTGAAGTATACATCTAAAATATTTTAAGTTATATTATAACCTAAAAATTGAGAGACCTCAATGACTTATGTTAGCATGCAAAATAAGCACTACTATATTGTATATTATTATGATCACATTTTTTTGACTTTGTTTTCTCATAGATGACTTGGGCCGTTATAATTTTTCCAGCTGAAAATGCTGTGGAAGTTGTACCAATCAGCTGGTATATAAACCAATCCAAAGAATGTTCTTGGCCTCCAAAAAATATGAAAAAATCAGTACTTGTAAAGAAAATTCAAAACTGTGAGGAATCTGATGTTTACTGGCCTGCTCATCCAGCAAAATTGCTAGGTCAATATGGTAAATATCTGTTTCCCTATAGATTTAAACAAAATCTATTATGTTAGTAGTGCCAGTAGTTTGTTTGATTGTGGATATGTGGGGTACATGTTTTAGATTGTTTGGACGTTGCACAGAAAAAAGCCCGGCGTGCCGAAGAACAAACCGATGTTAGCTCTTCAGATGTGGGAAGAGGGGTGGAGGAAACCTAAGCCAAACACGAGATATACCAAACACATCTTCAGAAGATGACAATGAAAGCTCAGAAGATGAATTTCCAAAGTTTACCCCTCAAAAGGCATTCAAATGTAAAAACGGTTAACCTTCAATATTTCTTGGAAAATGATATATTAATTTTTTTTCAGCTATCTGTGCAACACCAAAATCCATTAAAAATAAAAATAAACCGCAGCCTGAAGGAGTTCTAGGTAATTTACTTTATAATTGCATACACTTCAAAAACGTTGGGAACAATAAGAATTTCTCAATTTTTTACTGTTAGACTAGATATAGAACTTTTATTATTTTTTGGTTTTAAAGCAATGGAAATCTTTCTAGTATATTCAATTGTTACATTATTTTTAGCCTCTGCTTCAAATATTTATGGAAAGAGTCAATGTATCCCTTAAGCTGCTTCTGGAACAGGTATTCACATTTTCTATTATCTTCTTGTTTTAAGTTGTGAAGCAAAGATGATAAAATATTGAATATTTTCAGTGCCGGTTGCTCACACTTCGTGCCAACCAAATAAAAATGATGTCTTAGAAACAGGTAATTTAATGCTAAATTTAAAATTCAAGTGTATTAAAACATATATATAAATTTCAGCTTTGTTCACTAGAGAGAATATATGTATAATGGGGGATATAAATGTCCAGCTGAAGATCTTTATCCACTGATCAAGAAAAGTGTAATGCAGAAATGGCAACAATTATTTAACACATCTCAGAAAGGTCTTTACTATAAAACTATACAACCAAATGTACAACACGAACCTTGGTTCAAGAGAACAAATTTTCATAAAAAAGCGATATCAACAATTTGCAGAATTCGATTCAATCATTGTTTAACACCTGTTTATAAAAAAAAATGAAAATGTCAGATATATCTCTGTGTGAATGCGGAGAAGAAGGATCTCTGGAACACATAGTATGGAACTGTAACCTAAATGAGGAAAAAAATTCAAAATTCTTAGATAAATTGTATAATTATATTTACTCTTCAAGAATTAAATTGGTAAGACCATTTAACTTACAGCAATTAGTAAACCACCTCCACTGGCAATAGAAAAAGGTAATTGTCTTTTAAACAACACCAATAATAATAATTTTAGATGTACAAAAAATAATTCAAGAAGAAATTTCCCTGATAAATATGAAGCTAGATTTAATCATAGACAGATTGAAAATTAACGAGAGAAACAATCATTTCCCGACTGAACTAGGGGAAGTGTGCCCATGTTGGACCCCTTAAGGATATTGTCATATAACTTCTTTATTTATGCATGTATTTCATACTAATGAATATGTATATGTTCGATATTTGATAAAGTTTAGGTTGACCACTATGTTTTCTGTTAAAAAATATACAGGCTCGAATAGAATTATTTTTTGAAAATATTTGAAATGGCCCATCATAGGCAAGTATGTGCATGTGATGACCCCCTTAGTGTTCCTATGATGGATCGATCACATGTACAAACAAAAATAGTATTATTTAATGTTTTCAATAATTTATAATTCACAAATAAGGATTTTGTTGTAAAAATTTCAACAATGACTATGTCAAAACAACAAAATAATAAAAAACTGAACAAAGCAATGAAAATATATCACAAAAACTGAACTAAAAATCGATTCTTTGGTTTCAAATCACAACAGAAATACTAGACCTAAAAACACAATTCACACACGAAATGTTTGCGCCGTTCATCAACTCCAGCACATTCAGTATGACACCAAGAGTTGCATTCTTGGCAAAGGATCCATTTTTCTCTGGATGGAGATCTCTGGATCGAGAAGGGGAAAAAAGTTCGTTGCAATATATTATGTTCTCGGGTAAAAAATTGTATTTGTCTAAAATCTTACTTAACGCAATAAAATAGGCGCGTATGTTGGGTTTATTAAAAGCCTGGGCTCTGGCCAACGATACTGCTTTCTGGAGTTCTTAAACTCAACTGTGGATTACGCCTCCATTTCCATCCTGCCATTTTGGTTTCGCAATTGAAGGAATGTTTTCCTTACTGGTTAGGCCGAAAAATCGTATTTTCAAGTCAATAATAAGGGCAACCAATTCTTTTTCCAATTGTGCAGGGAACGTAGTTCTTCGACCTCCTAAATCACCTTTGGAACTGCCTTAATGTTTAGCATGACGTCTCTGAAGTGTTGATACCGGAACATTGAAAGTTTTGGCTGCCACTTTTATTCTCTATACTATGCAAGGCTTGCTGCATATTACGTTCCTCCCATTGTTGCCGTTTCTGGGTAGCCATTCTTATTAATATTAAAAATAATAAAATACCCAGAGTGGAAAGGTTGTTAATAATGCACTTGGTATTCCAATGATGGACCCCGATTGGGAGGGTCTATCAAAGGACGACATTGTAGGGTCCATCATAGGTTTAAAATCATATATATATCCTTAAAATCTTCTAACTTATTTATTTCAACTCAAAACTGAATGTAGCAAACGAAGGACAACATGCAAAACTACTTTACACATGAATGGCGTTCGTTTGCTAAACTTATATATATATTTTTTGTACATATCCAACACAAAATTTTAGATCAAGACTTGCCGAAATGGATTTTTATTTATCGCTTCGTCCTAACCACCTGCACACGTACGAAAGTCGATGCCAACTAAGAAAACAACTTGATACACAGGTCTTATATGTCAGTTGAGCGAAAGGCGCGAGTTAGATTTTTTAAGTAAAAAATATACTTTTTAAAAATTTTATTTAAACTTAGATGACAACAAGTTTTTAGTACAAAGGTAGAATGTAGACTGAATAAAATATAATACAATTATAAAACAATAGAAATATAAAATGCTGATTTTAATAAAATATAATATTCGTGTTAACAGGATGTTATACACGTGTTGGAAATGTTTGCTGAGTTTAACAAATGTAATGAGATAAAATAATCTAGTAAGTTTCCGTGGGAAATGTCTAGTAAGCAGTTTCATAGTTATGGGTCCATATGACTCCTCCCCTCTTGGTTGAAGGTACGTCCTCGTGGCTTCGGTTTCAACAAGGATTGGGGTAGTTCCATTGGTTTACCCTGGGCTTCTTCTTCTGAATTTTTTGTTCCGATTTTTCTAAAATATTTTTTATAAACATAAATGATTAGTAAAATTATTAAAATTAAAATTATTCCTAAATGAGTTTGATGGACTTCTATCGGCAATAAGTTTGGTTCTTGGTACTGTGGTAGCAATTTGGTTGGATCGTCCATATGTAAATTGTTGATATTGATTTTGTGATAAATTTCGGTAGGTACTTGAATACTAGGCCATTCTTGGGAAAATGTTTTATTGGATCCTATCCATGTATGTTTTTGAAATGAATAAATGCAATCGTTGTTTCCTAATATGACGTTGCATTTTGAAATTTTTAATGATTTGAATGATTGTTTGCAGTCTTCATTAACGTCTGCTATTTTTCTTGAACAAATTATTGTATTTCCATTAGTGAGTTGAGTAAAAAGTGAAAAATCGTTTTTCACGTGAGCGTAGTTGCAAAGCGGAAGGTTGTCTAAATTACAGTTGTCTTCGTGGGGTTCTTTTTCACAATACAAAAATGAAAAAGGTTTCTTGCATTCTTCATTAGTCCATTTTGTTGATCCTTTTGAATTTAGCATGAATGTGTATGGGGGTAAAAGGATATTATTTTCTTTACTGGGAATTGGGATAATTTTGAAAAGATGGAGTAATTCATCGGCTAATATTGGTACTTTAAGAGTAATATATAAAGTTTTTGGAGTGAATATTAAATTTACTTTAATTATTTCTAGTAATGTTGGAATATCTGAAGCAATTTCGTTATGAGAATGAATAGTGTGTAAATAATTAAAAATGTCTTCTAATTCCTTTTGTTTGATTATTTCTACATTTAAAATTTCTTGGTTACTAAATGATATTGTTCGAAGTAAAATTTGAATATAGTTTCTTAAGTCTCTGATTTGTTCTAATTGTATATGAATAATAATTTCATTATTTAACCTATCGTTTAAACTAATTAATTCTTTTAAAACATTTTCTGCATAAATTTGTATTTTATGTAAATCTGTTTGCCAACGTTGAGTTATCTGTCCTGCAAACGTGTGCAATTTTGAAATTTCTGACATTAATTTATTTTCGTTTAAATTAACTTTTTCAAAACTATTTTGGATTTCAATTAAGTCATTTTGATCAAGATTTCCAGAAATATATTTGATTACTGTACCGAGGCCGTCTACTAAACCTCTTTTAGAAATTTTATTTGATCGAGCATACATTCTCAATTTATTTATTTCTTCTGAGAGTAATTCGATATTAATTTGATAAATTTTTGATAAACTTATTAAAGTGTCATCAAGTCTACTAGCTATATGAACTTGATTTAAAGCTAATTTACTATAAGAGTTTTCTATTTCTTCGATACTTATGCTAAAATAAATCTTATGATAATTAACTCTATATTTTGCTAATCCTAAATTATCTAATATGTAACCTGGGGGTTCAATGGTTTTGACGTGAAGTGCCTGGTTGGCTATCGTCATGGTTAACCTGGAAAGATTTAGTATTTTTAATCATATGTTTACTGACTTTTTTGGATTTTTGAGAAATTAATTTGTCATCTGATTTATTTTTATCTAATAATATTTTCTTATATTTTGGTTTTATTTTATTTCGGGGTTCCATATTTAAATAAACAACGTCTGTTTTTGGAATACTATCTTTTCTTTCAAGATTGATTTTATTTAATTGTTCAGTTCTTTTCGTTAATTGTTTTTGATAAAGATCGTTGAAAAATGGGAAAATCTCTGTTTTTCTATATTCATTGTAATCTTGGTAAATTTGTTTATTAGGATCAATTTCGTGAAGGTTTAAGTTTTCGTATGGTCCATAAAGAAGTGAAAAGGGAGTGAAGTTTGTTATTGAATGAATTGATTGGTTATAGATAAGAATAGCGGTTGTTACTAAATCAGTAATATTTTCTTTTGACTTTTGTCTTAAAATTCTTAATTTTTCGATTAAAGTGGAATGAGCTCTTTCTATTGGGTAGTTTCCGGTATGTGATTGAGGGGTTGTATAATGGATTTTTATTTGAAAAAGTGACATGTATTCTTTGAAGGTTTCGCTTGTAAATTCTCTTGCATTATCGCACGTTATTCGCGAAGGGTAGTTGTGGTGGGAGAAATAATGACGTAATTTATTAAGAATTGTGATAGAATTTGAATCGCTAATTTCATACGCTTGAAGATATCTAGAAAATAAATCGAGTATTGTTAAGTATTGTTTATTTTCTACAGAAAATACATCGATATGAAGGTTTTCAAAAGGTTTTTTGGAAATAAGTGGTCCCGAAAATGGAACTTTACGAGGGTTTCTATCATATTTGGAAGTGAGACATAGTTCACAATGATTAATATGGTTTGTTACTAATTCTTGAATTTTTGGAAAATAATATAGAGATTGTAAATGTTTCACAGTTTCTGTAATGCCATTATGAGTTTCTGAATGATAGTCTGAAATAATACGAATTTGTTCATCTTTACAGATTATATCTTTCAAAAAAATATTTGTTTTGATAATTTTTACATTTGGTTCTAGAACTTTAGAACATTCTCTCGAAGCGATATTAAGCAATAAATCGTCGGGACAATATATATAATATGTTTTCGTTGGGTTAATTATTTCTAAAAACATGTTACTTATTACAGTAGGGTCTGAGCCTTTACGGAAAATTAAAGTATATCTATTTTTACTAAAGGGCTTCGAATAATCTATATCATTTTTATCTCCGTATTTCAGAATTATTTGAAAATGAGAAGAATTCAAAGATTTATCCGAAATTGGAAAGCCGAAAATTGGACTTTCTTGTGCAGAATGTTTAGTTTCGTCTGAAGCGAGACTTTTGTTATCATCTGGTAATGTACTCAAAATTTCGTCAGCATCGCTGAGTGCTAAATTTGGGTCAGAATTTGCTCTAGCTAAAATTGAAAAAGAATCAATATCATTAGAGTTTTGTTGGACATTTTTAGTCTTCAAACTTGGTTTTGGGGGAGTGATAGTTATATCGCTGATTATATTAATTTTTTGTTTTGTTTTAGAGGGTTTTTTATCAATTGCATTTATTTCAATTCTAGATAATGCGTCGGCAACATAATTTTCTTTTCCTTTTTTATATTTAATTTCGAAATCAAACTCTTCGAGTTTCAATTTCCATCTTATTAAACGCTGATTGGGTTCTTTAAGAGAGTGTAGCCAAACGAGCGGCCTGTGATCAGTTTCAATGATAAATTTTTTAAAATACAAATATGGTCGGAAATGTTTGCAGCTATCGATTATAGCTAATAACTCCTTTTCTATAGTGCCATAATTTCTTTCGGCTGAATTTAGAGTTCTAGAATAAAAGGCAATGGGATGGGAATTTTGAGAAAGTACGCTTCCTATAGCAATATTCGAAGCGTCGGTTGTTAAGGTAAATGTTTTTGTAAATTCGGGATACGCCAAAACTGGAGAGTTACAAAGAAGTTGTTTACATTTTTCGAATGCGTCCAGGTATTCTGGATCATTTAAATCTAATTTGGTTCCTTTTTTAAGGTATTTATTTATCGGATATGTTATTTTGGCGAAGTTTTGAATGAATTTGCGATAATATGAGAGCAATCCCAAAAATGATTTAATTTGTTTTTCATTTTTTGGCAAGGGAAAATTTTGGATTGATTTTATTTTATCTGGATTCGGTTTGATACCGTTAGGGGTGATTACGTGACCTAAGAAGGCGACTTCTTTTCTGAGAAATTCAGATTTGTCTAATTGTACTTTTAAATTGTATTTTTCGAGTTCATTAAATATTTGTTTAATGTGAATGATATGATCCTGAAGGGATTTTGAAAAAATGACTATATCGTCCATGTATACGAAACATGATTTATACAGAAAAGGACGGAGGATTGTGTCCATGACACGCTGAAAAGTTGCTGGGGCATTTTTCAGACCAAATGGCATACGTGTATATTCGTAGTGGCCATTGTCTACAGTAAATGCAGTTTTTTCTGCCGAATTTGGATCTATTTCGATTTGGTGAAAACCTTGTGCCAAATCTAATGTAGAAAAATAAGTGCTTCGACCAAGATTGTCGAGAATTTCGTCGATACGAGGAAGGGGGTATTTATCTTCAATGGTTTTCTCATTTAGTTTTCTATAGTCTATAACTAATCGAAATTTCTTCTTTCCACTAGCATCTATTCGCTTAGGGACAAGAAAAGTAGGGAAACTGTATGGAGATATACTAGGCTTAATGATTTTATTATTTAAAAGTTTTTTAATTTGATCTTGGATCTCTTGTTTTAAATGATAAGGGTATCTATACGATTTTTGATAAATCGGTATATTGTCAACTGTTCTAATATTATGTTTAACTGCATGAGTAAACGTTAAATCAGAGTTTTCATTATAAAATATATTTTTAAATTTTTTACAAAGAGAAAATATTGCATCTTTTTCTTCGGGATTCAGATGATCTGTTCGAAGAAGTTTGGTGATGTCAATATTGTTATAATTTGACTTAGGGTTCCTTTCATGAAATTTTGAAAGGGGTTGAACTTGAACAGGTTCATGAAAATTAATAGAAATATTATTCAATGAAATTTCTTGTTCTATTGGTATTTTACAATAACCATTTTGTGCTACGGCTATACATTCGGGTATAATTATATCTTTTAATTTTATTTCTGGAAGAACTATTGGTCCATTATCGATATTTACTGGAATATTTAAAGTTCTTTTATCTAATGGTTCAGAATAAGGTGTGAAAAGATTTGGGTTAATTTCGAAATAAAAAGGTATTTTGATAGAATTAATTTGTAAAATATGATTTTCATAATCAATAAGAGCTTTCAATTTATCGAAGTCTTGACTACCTATTAATGCATCGAATCTTTCGTGCCAAGGTATTATGAACATATCGAAATTATATTTAATACCAAATTCTTTCAAAAGAGGGTATTTACAGTTAAAATTACCATTATACGTAGTTTTAATAGCTTTAACTGAAAATTTGGACTTATAAATTGAATTAGAGAATAATCTATAAGCCGGTTCTGGATTAATAATAGAATTACTTGCTCCGGGGTCAATTAATATTTTTAAATCTAAATGTGAAAGATATATAAATGGAAGTTTTGGGAATGAATTTATATTATTTATATCAATTCCGAGGCTCCTAATAAAAAATTTTGAGTTTCCTCATAATTGCTGTTTTGTGTATCGTCGTATTGCAAATCATTAGGATTATGATCTACGTCTTCGACATTGAATAATTCTTCGACTGCAACTTTAGGGGGTCCCGTTTGCTTAAAAAAATTTTGTGGGGGTTTATAAGTATTTGCAGTGGAAGTACTCATTGGGGTTGGTCTGTAATTGCTCGTGGAGGGTTGTGGATGACGATTAAAGTTTTGATTATTAGGGGATTGAATTTGTCTATTAATTGATTGATTACTTGGTCTTTGGTAGTTATTTTGATATTGGGGTCTTTGATATTTATTACTTGGTTTATTGTTGGAATGATGGGGTACTTGAGGTACTGGTGAAAAATTAGTTAATGATTGATTTCTTGGTGGTTGATAACCTGAATTATTATATTTTGAAGGAGGGCGATTTCTTTGAATTTTCTGGGATCTAAGGAAATTTGCAAAGTCAATTTGAGATCTTTCATTGTCCAAACGTCTACATTCGTACAATGCTTGCTCAAGGGAAGTTATTGAAATATGGAGTAAATGCTCTCTGTAAGGGTTCAAAAGACCTGCCTTAAATACCATAAGGGCTTGATCAGTATACATGATTTCTTTGGAAATTCTAACTTCTTCATTATTTGAATTGATAGCTAGATGTTCTTTAAGAACTTGTAATTTACGAGTGACCTCGTCGTGAAACTCTGTAAATGTTTGAGGGTGTGATTGAATAGAAGTGTTTAGATCATGAGATAATATTTCTTCAGACCTAGGGTCGCCAAATCGAGTTATAAGGGCTGTTTTTAAATTGAGCCAATCATCAAAAGATCTATTTATAATTACGTCTCTAGCTGGACCTAATAGTTTAGATTTTACTTGCTCTAGCAGAAGAGAGTTAAATAAATCGTTATTTTCGGTTTTAAGTAGAGTTAAATATTTTTCTGATTGTCTAATAAAATAGGCCAAATCTTTTGAACCACCGTTATAGGTTGGAACAAGATTGTTTGCCATAGATAATTCAATTGGTGTAATTTGAGTAGACATTTCGGTAGCAGTATTCAAATTACGTTCTATAGATATCGGAGATCTGGATCGATCACGACTATTTGACATATGTGATAATGAAATCAATAAAATATATATATAAATATTTAGAGTATTAAAATACGATAATATAATTATTTCCAATTTAATAAATTGAATAATAAAAATTGCTATACTTTATATTGAAATGATATTCAATTATTGTAAATCAATTGAGATTGATAATAGATAAAAAAATTTTTCATATAAGTGAAAAAAAATATTAGCCAATAAATCGTAATAAAGGAAAAGACTTACAGGAAGATACACTGGAGGATCATCTGTGAGCTTCTTCTTTGTTTTTGAATTCACTGAAGGATTCTGGACAACCGTCTTTTTCACTGGAGGAATGGTCAGGTTGGAGTCAACTTCTTTCTTGCACAATTTCTTGCTTCACCAATAGTTTTAAAATGTTCGAATACCGTTTAAATTTCTTAACAGAAAATGTAGATGTTTACCGCACTGAAGGGGTGTTTTTCTACAAACAGTATCCTGTTCGCAGCGCCAGTTAGATTTTTTAAGTAAAAAATATACTTTTTAAAAATTTTATTTAAACTTAGATGACAACAAGTTTTTAGTACAAAGGTAGAATGTAGACTGAATAAAATATAATACAATTATAAAACAATAGAAATATAAAATGCTGATTTTAATAAAATATAATATTCGTGTTAACAGGATGTTATACACGTGTTGGAAATGTTTGCTGAGTTTAACAAATGTAATGAGATAAAATAATCTAGTAAGTTTTCGTGGGAAATGTCTAGTAAGCAGTTTCATAGTTATGGGTCCATATGACTCGCGCGATTTTCAAAAATACAAGCTGTGGGCCATCATAGGCAGGGGGCCGTCTAAGGCACACTTACCCTAAATAAAAAAGGAATAGAAGAGTTTTTTAGTAAAATTCCAGTCCAAACAAATGAATGTTTAACCGATTTGGAAAATTGGCTAACCATAAGAATCATAACATTGCTGTAAGTATGGGCATAAAAAATGTTTTTGTGATGAAATTCAAACGAAACTAAAGTTTGGTAAAATTAATTCTACATATTTGGTAATGTAATGTATTCAGATAAGTATCATTTTACAAACAACAAAGTGAATTTTATTCCAGGTTTTACAGTTAAGTCGCATAGGCGGGTCCACGATGCCACAAGCAACTAGAAAATCATTGTACCGAATGTTGGCCAATGAAGTAGCTGAGCTCTTCTCATGGGATGGAGCAAAAAAAAAGAGGCCGTTTAAAAACCTTTCCATGGCCAAAGTGATATTGGGTAATTACTTATTCACATATTTACATATCTATTTAATTTTGTCAAACAGTACTAGTTTTATGCATCAGTCAATACCTATAACTTGAAGTTTGATAAACCAGTAATTTTGCACCGTTTGCAGATTCCATAAAAATGACATTTTTGGATTCCAAAGAAGACGAAATCATTAGTATTATAAAAATTTGGCTGGTGAAGGCAAAAGAAAAAATGAAGAAAAGACCACAGGTAAAATTTAGTAATCTCTTCGTTTGGTAAAGGTGTTGAATAATATTTTAATTGTAGAATGAAAGTTCTGGATCGAATTATGATGTATTATGGCCAGTTAATACTATTAACATACTTTAGATTTTAGAACATTCTTATTACCTGAATATCGGGTGACAAAAAGGATCGTTTACAATAACTGTCACATTCTTATCATATACTAAGTGGCATATGCGCACGTTCTTGGAATGTTCTTGTTCGAACTATTGTGTAATATTACCAGTTAATACTTAAAAGCTTATATTTACGTACTGCAGAACGTACTTAGAACCAGAATATTATGCGATAAAGCACGGCGTTTTGATGTGACTGTCACGTTCTTGTTATGTTCTGAATGGTATTTACGCACGTTCTTGTTCTAAGAGGAACGTTCTTGACACATGCAAAGAATGTACAATTGTTTTCTGGGTTCCAACTATATGGTTACTGGGAAACAGCTGCTATTGGCCCCCATATACTAGGGAAAAATTAAACAAGGCAATAAGGAAATTGGAACCACCAAATACTTGTTGGCCCCAACATTCCATAAAAATTTTTCGGAATGGAACATATGGTGAGTTGAAAAGTTGAAACATTTATGATAATCATATTAATTTTTATTAGGAATATAGCAAATAATTTATTGACAAAATATATTTTTAGACAATTATGCTACAGCAAGAAATAAATGTAAGCTAGCTGAAAATTTCAGTGATTTGAATTCAGAAGTGGAGGAATTGAAAAATGGAGAAATAAGGAAGATAAGAAGAAAGAAACCCATTGTTTCTTCATCAACAGATGATGAGCCCTATGAAAAAAAGATACTGGTGGTTTGCCATCACCCCCAAAGCTCAAAAATGTTGTTGATGTGTGTCAAAATCATGAAATTTCACAATATCATGATACTAATCTGACTACTGAAGTATCTCAGTGTTTTTCATCAAAAGAAAATGAAAAAATATCTGAAACTGGAACTAATGAAACTAAATGTTGTTCCTGCTGTGAAAAGAATGGTGAGGTGTAGAAAAAATTGTTTCATATTTTCGAAACAATAATATTAATTTTTTTTTCAGGTGAAACTTTGAAAAATATATAGACATCAAATTCTGCTGAAGAACATATGTGGTGATATATTAAAAAAAAATAAAAACTTTGATGCAGTCAATGATTATTGAGGCTATCAATGAGTCGATGATAATAATACAAGTTCACTCACACAGTCTCTACAAGCTCCAATAGCGTGTCTGATTCTTTCAAGTTTTTGCACTTTTTTAATTAAAATAACTAATACGAGTGCTAGACGACCACCGGGTTATTTAACTGATTATATTACGTCTTTTCCTTCAGAGTCAAGCTCTGATAAGTGATAATAGCAATGGTGAATACAGGTTTAGTTTTAAATCATGAGCATTGTAAATTTAGTATTTTCTAGATAGCTTTAGTTTCAGATCATTGTAAGTTTAGTATTTTTTATGTCATGATTTTGTACATTTTGTTTAATATTGTTTTGTACAGCACTTCTTTATAAAAAAAAAGAAAGGGCGTGTTATGTATGTTACCGTAATTTAGTCTTAGGAGTGTGAACATGTCATACCTATTTGGACTAAAATGAATAGCTTGTAATATCCTGGAGTATTATTTAAAACATATAAAATATCTTCTAAATTTTTTTTTAATTGAACAGCCTTATTTCAAGAGTATATATATTTAACACATCCAGTAGGTACCTACGTATATTTTACAACAGAACAGAGAAAGGATAAGTACCTATAAGAGGTTTTTATTTATTCTGGTAGTTTGTATATTGATAAAGGCTGTTTTAGTTATTTTGAATTCATGATGTCCCAATAAAGTGTAGCTCTATTTTATTAAACTATTTGATATTCCGTGAAAAGTGAGGTAAACTGTAAGAAGGATTTCCTACAACAAGTACAAAGTAAACTTTCCTTAAAATGTAATGTGAAGTTTTTAATAAGAGTCAATACTAATGTAATGTTTTAATGTTGACACCCTTCATAAGTTGGCACTTGGCACGACAATTGTCATTGCATGTCATGTCAACGGGTAAGCTAACTCGAGCACATGTAGTCTCATGCACAAAACATTAACCTACGGACCGTCCGTAGGTTAATGTTTTGTGGTCTCATGTAGAGTCGAATAAATAATCATAAAAGTTTATTGTCTATTAACTCGTTATATCCTAAATACACAGCATATTCTGGCGACGAGTCTGTCCCACACGCCTATAACGAATATAAGGTGTCTAAATATTTAAAACTAGTACCAAGAAAAGGTGAGGTTAAATCGGTCCGGCAGTCAACCGCCAAAATAATTGAAGTGAAAAATGTCTTTAATAGGATCAATAGAATAGTTCAACCCAAATGAAACTGATATTTCCTCATATTTAGAGAGAATCGAACAGCTATTTATCTGCAATGTCGTAGAAGATGGAAAGAAAGTTCCTCTCTTATTAACACTCGTGGATGGTGAGTGCTACAACGTGCTAAAGGATATTTTAGCCCCAGATCTTCCCAGCACAAAGTCATACGAAGTGTTAAAGTCTGAATTAATAAAACACTATACTTCATTTAAAAACCAGGAGGAGCGATTTGAAAAGCCTCACCCACACCACTAAAAGTTACCAGATTAGTTACTAAAGGGTGTGTTCCGAAATAGTCGTGTTCAAAATCTATGAAATATGCCTTGATTGACTTGACGGAGAAACTAGCCAATCATAGGTAGCCCGTATGTATCTTAACAAAAATAATAGTAGAAATATACAATGTCTACTTAAGTGGGAACCAAATAGGAAACTTTTTTCTTATTTTCAATTCACACAAAACCTGAAAATTCATGCTAAATAACTGGAAATTTGAATATTTGCACACATGCATATTTGAATATAACTTTCAATTCAAGATTTTCTTTTGCAACAAGCTCAAGAAATTTGTGAGTTCACTAATATTTTCCTCAGTATTACAACCAAATTGTGACATTTCGAAAAATATCAAATATTAAAAACTTCAAAATAAAATGAATCAATATGTGTCCATAGCCACGTGAAAGTAGCCCATGTTATGTTATCACTGTAATATTGACATGATTGAGTGAAGTTGTTCATATGATAAAAAATTTCATTTGTTCTTGGAGCTGTAAAAAAATTTAATTATCTGTATCACAAGATTCTGTTTCGTATGAGCTTCCAGTGTTGGCAGATATTATTAGAGGCTCTATCATGTCATCCATTATTCCATCCAGTGTGGACATTTTCTCCTCTTCCTTGATGACATGTTGTATACATTTCTGCCAATTTGTAGGAGTTACATTTTCAACTGCACTCAATAACAGGTCTTTGACATCTGCCAACTTAAAAGTTGTGTTTTTAGCTGCCACCTTATTTTTTATTTGTGCCCATATCAATTCAATTGGATTCAACTCACAATGATATGGTAACAGCTGTAATACAACTTTGTTAGATTCTTTTGCCATTTCATCGACAACATACAAATTATGGTTATCCTTATGTTGTCAAATTAGGTATAAGAGTTCACACCTTCTCAAATTTTTCTTCTCTATATTGTTTTATGGATCTTAAATAGTTCAGCCTCCATCGACATATATCTTCACAATCTATCAACACACTTTTCCAATTTCTCTTCAAATATCTAAAAATATATTATATGATAATAAACAGTACATTTGACTCTTCAAAGTTACACACTTACTTGAAGTTAATTTGTTTTAAGAAAGTATATAAAGATGACCAGGACAATTGTAACAAATCTGAGCGTTCCTTCAAAGCTTGTAAAATTTCATCAACTGAGGTAACTTGTTTTTAAAAAAAAAACTATGAACTATTCTTCGAACTTAATTGTTATACCCTTCATCAACATTTTTAAGAAGTGAGGGTCTTCCACCAATATTTTTTGGGCTGGTAATTGTTCCACTACTACTGTATTCTTTCAGTGTTCGGTAAACTGTTGACTTTACTACTCCTGTGAGAAAAATGATCAGCATTTAATACTACTCTTAATTTGAAGTTATTATGATAACTTACCTGCTATTTGAGAAATTTTTTTATATAATATCAACAACTTTGGTATTCGGCTTATCATCCAAAATTTGTTTATACATATTTATTTTGTATTGCTTTTCTGACATTCCTAAATGGTCTAAACTTAGCCGTTTTCGTGGTTTTGGCGGAGTACGCGAACAGCTGGTACTTGGAGTAGAGGGATCCATAATCGCAGAAATTCAACACAAAAGTTCTGAAAAGAACTGTTTTAGCGTAATAGGGTGGAAAACTGAGTAAAAATGATGAAATTGTTATGTATGTGACACCTATGTCTGAAGTTGACATGACATTGGACAGTTGTTGTTTGGCGGCTAGTATCAAGGCTAGTATGGCCAGAGAAAGTGAACTTATGTAAAGAGTTTTTGATAGAAATAAAGACATACAAACATCAGTACACCTGTTATTGCTCCCTAATATGACATGGTGTCAGGTGTAGTCGGCATTATCAATTTCATTGTAGTGGATGCTGATACTGAAGCATTGCTTGGCCTTAATGATTGTATCAAATTTAGTCTTATACAAAGAATTGACAGCTTTCACTCGTTTCCTATCACTAAAGATGAGGTTTATAACAAATATACACATGTTTTTGAAGGTGTTGGTAAAATCCCTGGGGTGTGCTCAATTGAACTTGATGAAAATGCTAAACCAGTCATTCAGTACCAGCGCAAAGTCCCATTTTCACTGCATGAAAAACTAAAATCCACATTAGACGATCTGGAACAAAAACAAATAATTAAAAAAGTAAATTACCCTACTAGTTGGGTAAATAGTTTAATGATAATTGAAAAGAAAGACCGGTCTTTAAGGATCTGTATAGATCCAAAACCTCTAAATCAGTTTATACGCCGCGAACATTATTTAATCCCCACTGCTAATGATATTTTAAGAAGGCTCTCAGGAAAACGCATATTTACAGTTATTGATATGAAGGATGGCTTCCATCAATTAGAATTTGATGACACAAGTGCTGATTTATGTACATTTAATTCTCCATTTGGCAGGTATAGGTTTAACAGAGTCCCATTTGGTATATCCAGTGCACCAGAATTGTTTCAAAGAAAGTGCTATGAAATATTTGGAGATATACCAGGTGTGGAAATATACTTTGATGATTTAATCATTTCAGGTGACAATGAAACCAATCATGATTTAACGTTTAGAGAAGTATTACACAGAGCAGAACAAAATAATGTTAAGTTTAATTTTAACAAACTCCAATATAAATTAAATCAAGTTACCTTTATGTGCCACATCATTTCTGGTGAGGAAATTAAACCTGATTCTAACAATATTAAAGCTATTTCTGCGATTTCTAGCCCAGTAAATAGAACTGAGGTATTGCGAATTCTGGGCCTATTAAAATTCTTTTCCAAATTCATTCCTAATTTATCAGAACTAACAGCTAGCATACGAAATCTTACCAAGAAAAATGTTCCTTTCCTTTGGACATCTAAGCATGAATCTGAATTGTCTCTTCTGAAAAGATTAATTTCAACACCTCCTATTCTTAAAATTTTTGATTCCAAAAAGCCTATTGTTATTCAATGTGATGCATCAAGTGAAGGACTAGGATGCTGCCTACTACAAGAAGGCCATCCCATTGCATTTGCATATAGGTGCTTAACAAATTCCGAGAAGAAATGGGTACAAATTGAAAAAGAACTCTGTGCAATTGTATTCGCGTTCCAAAAATTCCACTATTATGTCTATGGCTATAATGTGCTTGTTCAAACTGACCACAAACCATTAATCCCCATATTTTCAAAACATCTTGATAAAGTGACCGCTCGACTTCAAAGAATGTTGTTAAAACTGTTAAAGTACGACATTAACATCACTCATCTTCCTGGTAGAGACATGCTGATAGCAGACATTTTATCTCGAAGCTGCAGCAAAGAGCCAGTTGTAGATGATCCCGAAATGGAGTATGTGATTCATGCCTTATCCAACAATATACCCATGTCAGAAGAAAAAAAACAAATTTTTAGTAATGCCATAGACAATGACCCAACTTTACGTGAAGTAAAGCAATTTTGTTCAAATACATGGCCACCTGATGTCAAAAACTTAACCCCTGATTTAAAAACGTATTTTAAATTAAAAAACGACATTTATTTATCAAATAATCTGTTATTTTTGGGATACAAGATAATTGTCCCAAATCAGTTGAGAAAGCAAATGCTTTCGTTAGTGCATGAGGCTCACTTTGGGATTCAGAAGTCCAAACTTAGAGCTAGGCAACTATTTTATTGGCCTGGTTTATCAAAAGATGTGGAAAACTTTGTTTCACAGTGTGATATTTGTCAAACAAACCAAAAATCTAACCAAAAGGAGACCCTGCTCTCTCATCCAGTGCCTAACAGGCCTTGGCAGTATCTGTTTTCTGATTTTTTTGAATTCAAAGGAAGAACATACTTATTGATTGTTGACTCATATTCCAATTGGATTGAGGTCGTTCAAAGTAATACAAAGAACTCAAAAGACGTTGTCAATTTTTGTAAACAAGTATTTTCGCAGTTTGGCATTCCAGATAAATTCTACGCAGACAGTGTTCCTTACAATTCACAAAACTTCATAAATTTTGCCAAAGACTGGAATTTTGAGGTAGCATTCAGCAGCCCCCATCATCACCAGTCCAATGGCCTCGCAGAAAGATCTGTGGGAATTGTAAAGCAAATGCTAAATAAAGCAAAATCTGAAGCAGACTTAGCACTATTTTTAATGGAATATCGCAGTACCCCATTACCCAATATGGAATATTCCCCGGCTCAGTTGCTCCTTGATAGATCCATCAAGACACGAATACCGATTTCAGAAAAAAACCTCTTACCTCTCCATTTAAATCATACTAAGGTTCAAAGTAAATTATTAGAAAAACAAGAAAGGCAGGCTTTATATTACAACAGAAATGCTAAAGACTTGGAAAAACTCAAGGAGGGTGAGAATATCTTAATCCAAAAAGGGAAATTTTGGGAAAAGGGAAAGGTGACTGGTATAGTAAACGACCGATCCTATTTAGTAAAAGACAGTAATGGCACTACTTATAGAAGGAATAGGAAGTATCTTAATAAAACCAATCTACCCTTTGTTCCTAATTCTTTATTATATGACTATGATCTAGATTCACTCGGAGGTGGGACACAACCACTTAATAATAATGAAACCCCAGCCTCTCCCCATCAATTTGAAAACCAAAGTGACCAAGAGGGGGATAATGCAAGAGAACGTGTTATGTATGTGACACCTATGTCTGAAGTTGGACATTGGACAGTTGTTGTTTGGCGGCTAGTATGGCCAGAGAAAGTGAACTTATGTAAAGAGTTTTTGATAGAAATAAAGACATACAAACATCAGTACACCTGTTATTGCTCCCTAATATGACAGAAATAACTAGGAAACGAAAACGATGATGAAAACAACAACATTTATATGTCAGAACTGTCAATTATCACGAGATGTCAATGTTAAAAAGTGTTGTGTGAAACTGGGCGGAATCTGACCAATCAGAGTTCTACAGAATTGCCAACTTAAATTCAAATCGCTCCTCCTGGTTTTTAAATGAAGTATATAGCCGAGAGGTATAAATTTTATTGTGCAGTTCAAGAAGCAACTGAAGATGTTAAATCGTTTGTTGCCAACAAAGCCACCTACAACACTAGGCCGGAATGATGAAATTTGGCAACATTGTAGAGCGGGCCGATCATGTCAGACTTTTATCATGGCGAGACCGTGGAATAATATTTATTTACGTTTATAGTGCGTCTGTATTTATAATTCGTGATATGTAATAGATAATCAGAGGATTGTAATAGTGTGTACAATCTTTTTAAATTGATTTTATGAACTTGGTGCTTGTTATTCGCAGTTAACAGACTGACAACTTCAACATAGGACTTCTGTTTGCATCAGTTTGTTTTTTAGGTGAGATATTAGAGACTTTTAGCTTGTCTTAAATTTCTCACTTATCCGTATACGTAAAGAACTGCGCATGTGTAGACCAGTTACGTCTCAGCCGATACGATGCGTTGAACGTATTGTTACGTACCCTACTCCGTATACTTAAACGTATCCGTATCCCGACCAAAGTCAGTATTCCGTGCTATTAGTGCTATTTTACAGGTCTTCTTCTTCTTAAAATCATCATCTTTCTCATCTAGCAGTAATGGATTGTTTAATATCGCCCTCATTTTACGTTTTACAAAAATATAAAAAGGTGAAATAAAAAAACTTTGAGGTTATACGATTAAAGACAGAACGAAACGATACGTTTTCTGCTAAAAAGGTTTTCTTGGCAATTTCATTACGTCAACGTAACTCCAATACGGATACGGATACGTGTAAAAACTTATGACAAGCTAAAAGTCCCTATTTAATATAAAAAGATTTTAGCATCAGTATCATTTGTAAACTTACTCTCTAGTATGTGGACTCATATAAAATATAAAACAATTAAGGCATAACATGGTAATTGTATCAAATAAAGGATGGTTAAAAATTTTCTTAAACTGATTGAAATTGTTTAAAAGTGACTTGAACCAAGACTAATTTTAATATTATTATACAATTTATGATTCTTGTTAAGCCATCCCACATTAAACATAAATGGAGTACCTATATAAATTAAGCCAATAAAGTTAATTACTTATAAACTAATAACTCGACTAATAAGTAACACTCCTATTAAATATTTTATTTTGTTGTAGATGTCTGCAAAATGTTCAGTACTAAAGTTGTACTAGTAATTATGATTTCAACAGTGAAGGATACATTACAGTATTTAAGTTTCCACCCAGTGATAAGCTGAAGAAAGGATCCCACATGCAAATTGGGAACTAAGTCAAACTTCAGTGTGTATTAAACTCGGTATTAAATATTTCCCCAAAGATAAAATTTCATTCACTGATGTGTACAAGGATAAGGATGGTGACCTGAAGACATTTACAAGGAAAAGACCTGTGTTAAAGGAAAATGTAATACCACAAATATTTCCCGTCTCTTGAAATATCTTCCAGTGGAGAAGAATTCAGCTGCAAGAAGTAATCCTGGAATGGGAAGAAAAATGACAGGAACAACAAGAAGAATGGTTAAGCAGTGATGTGATAGTGAATTTTTGTGAAGATTAAATCTAAATTGAGTGTTCATTTAAAGAAGTGGCTGTGTCAATAACAAACAAACTGTATATATTTATATTTGATTGGATTTGACAATGATGAACCATATGTCAGGTGTAGTATAAAACTATTTAAATGAATAAATGATAATCTAGGTAAGAATTGAGCATAATTTATTCAGTATTTAGTTGATTTATATTTATTTTAAGGTGATGTCTCGTCAGCTGTAGAGGCTGATTTTATTCATATTTTATATTCTTATTAATAAAATACCTTTAGCAGTATTATTTTCTTTGGTCTACCCATATATATTTCGATTTTTATTCGTTGAAAATGTTTTTTAGACTAGATTTATTTCATATTTCTCAGGCCTACAATCGTTTTCATCGGCCCACTATTTGAAAGGCGCGCCACGTTGCCACATCTAGGTTTCCGGCCTTGTGTTAGAGGTGGCCTTGGTTGCCAAGCTAAAAACCTGTCTCAACATTGTCAATTTAGTGCATTTCTATCGGAATGCTTGAGAGATAGATTAGTATGCGGCATTAAATCTACAGCTATTAAAAGGAAATTATTGTCACAAGCTGAATTAACATTCGAGGAAGCATATAAAACAGCTCTCTCTATGGAGCTAGCAGAAGGCCAAGTCAAATCAATGGCTGTAGAAAGCAGTGTTGCATCAGTGTCTGAAGAGATTGACAAATTATCCTTCAAAAAAACTGGAAAAGTAGTAAGGAAAAATGTAAGAACGCAATCAAGCAGCAAATACCAAACAGGGAAAAGATGTTTTCGATGCACAAGATTTCATGATCCAGAAAAGTGTCCAGCTCGTGATTGGGAATGTTTCAACTGCCAAAAGGAAGGTCATACAAGTCGTGTCTGCAGAAGTGGTAATGTCAAGCTAGTTACAGAAGTGTCATCAGAGGAAGAACAGGATAGTTTATGCCTGGGATTTCTGTCATCATTGGCAGAAAACAAAAAAGCTGTTCAAGTTGTGTTGGATGTAGAAGGTAAGCCACATAGAGAAATATAATATATTGAGAGTTGTCAACCCTGCAGTAACAGTTGGCATCACGTTGATCGAAGCGCACCCCGAAGAGGTGGTGGAACTAATTTTTGAAGGCGGGATATTTAAATTGGTTAGTTTGGATAGTGGGCAGGTAAATTTTACAATTTGTCTAGAAATTGTTTATTATTATAATTATTTCATTATAAAAAATTGAATTATATTTAATATAATTTAATTTTTTATAATGAAATGATTATAATTAATAAACAACTTTCAGACACATTATTTAGATAAATGAAAAATTAAAACAAATTTAATTTTTTTATTAAACTGCACATAATAACATGACATAATCTACATCTATATTATTAATTTATGAAACATGAACATACGTCTCGACATACGTTTACTACTTACATTATATTTAGGAAAGTTAAGCCAATATCACATCAAATTGCACATTATTTCAAAGTTTTTCACTAAAACTGCAAAAATTTCAATAAAAACGAGTTAGAAAGTAGATTCTCCAGACAGGAACAGGTCTGAAACAAAATAAATAAAATGCAGTACCATAACTTACAAATAAAAAAGAACTATTTTTGTTTGCTATAATAGTTCTCTTGCGAAGGTAAATCAAATCTTGATAAGTATTTTGCATAATGAACCTGTAAATGCATTATTACTAACCAAAATGATCTTTACAAAACCTTTGAATCTTGGATTTAGAAAGAAAATTATGAACCACTGTTTACTTTAATTATCAGATGGAAGTTTGAAAAATGTTTTATTTTTACTACGAAGTGGCCAAAAATATTTACTATTTCAATTTTTTGCAATACATTTATAACGAGTTATATCTGGTGATGATATATATTATAGTAGCATTACTCGTGCGTATTTCGTATACTTCTCAATAGCAATAATCAGAGTAATCAAAGTAATCATAGTAACGAATATTCCAAATGATTACTTTATACCAAAGTAACGATTCGTATCGATTACTCGAAAGTAACGAAAATCAACATCTCTATGACACACTCTCTTGTCTTTCTTGTTTGACAAGCAGAAGCTAGATTCACACCAGCCAATGTATGATAGATATCGTATATTTTTATTTTTAATAACTTAAAAGTTGATATACTAGGATATTTTATAATATTTATCGACATTGAAGGATAAATATTGCATTGTAATGTAATTTATAATATTTTAAACTATTTTATTCCATTTCCCTTATGTAAAAAGTCTTGTAGTTCTCGCGACCGCAGCGACTCGATGCGCGGGTGGTGGCGCAGAAACGTTATGCCGTATACCACCTATGCTTCAATCCGTCTCTTTTTTATTTGTCTATGGTAAGCCAATTACTTTCGAGGTTGATAGTGGAGCATGTCGTACAGTCATTCATGTAAGTATTTGTCGGAGTTGAGTCTATATGCAGTAAACTATGATTTGAGAGTTCTCACTGGTCAAGGTGTTAATATACTAGGTGAAACAGATGTATTTGTTAACATTAAAAATAAGATATTCATTCTACCACTAATTGTTTTGGAATGCAATCATATATTTTCACCACTATTGGGCCGTAATTGGTTGAACGTGCTTAATCCAGACTGGAGACAAAAAATAAGTTTTTCGGAAAACCTGTCTACTGTAAGCAATTCTAAACCAGTCAAGGTAGAACAGTCACGCATAAAATTAATCAGGTTGAGAACCAGTCAAAGGTCAACAATTTTAACAGTTCCACTGCGCAATTAATAATGAGTCAATTATTCAAAAATATGTAAATTATATTAAATCAGAGTATGGCCAAATTTTTGAAGAATCGAATTCAACTATTAAGAACTTTAAAGTCGAACTAAAACTTACAGAAAAAGCACAACCCACTTTTCATAGGGCTTATGATGTTCCATATACTTTGAAAGATAAAGTAGAAATAGAATTACAAAACATGTTGAAGTCAGGAATAATTAAAAAGGTAAATTTCAGTAACTGGGCAAGCCCAATTGTCATTGTACCCAAAAAGAATTCTTCAGAAATTAGAGTCTGTGTTGACTTCAAAAAAACATTGAACAAGGCCTTGGATGTAGACCACTGTGTTTTACCTCTTCCTGAGGATATATTCTCATGTCTAGCAGGTAATGAATATTTTACTGTAATAGATTTGAAAGGAGCTTACCAACAGTTGGAAGTAAGCGCTAAATCCCAGGAGGCTCTTGTGATTAATACCCATTTTGGTCTTTTTGCATATACTAGACTCACATATGGTGTAAGTTCAGCACCAGGTATTTTTCAAAAAGTAATGGAAACCATTTTGTCAGGTTTGAAAAACACCAAGTGCTATCTAGATGATATATTAGTTTATGGTTAATCTTTGAAAGAATGTTTTGAAAATGTTAAACATGTCTTAGAAAACTGGTTGAGTATAATGTTAAGGTAAACCAAAGTAGGTGTAAATTTTTTCAAAGCAGTGTGGAATTCCTTGGTCATCGGATTGATTCACGGCATCCATCCCACAGATGAAAAAGTAATTAGTTTAAAGTCTGCCCCGTCTCCACAGAATGTTACTCAATTAAAATCATACTTAGTAAAGATTTATTAACGTCAGACAAAGTACTTACTTATTATAACCCAAAATTGCCAATATATGTCACTTGCGATTCTAGCAGCTATGGTGTAGGAGCAGTAATGAGTCACAAAATTGAGGAAGAGGAGAGACCTGTAATGTATGCATCTAGTACACTATCAACAGCAGAAAAAAAATATAGCAACCTAGAACGAGAGGCTTTAGCTATAATTTTTGCCTTGAAAAAGTTTCATAAATACTTGTATGGTCAAAAATTTGTACTAATCACAGATCACCAACCTTTACATTTTATTTTTGGAATTAATAAGGGTATCCCCACCACAGCAGCTGCTAGAATAACTCGTTGGGTAATCATTTTATCAGGGTATCAATATGAATTACAATATAAAAGTGGAAAACTTATAAGTAATGCAGATGGATTATCACGTTTACCAATAAAAACTGAAACTGAAATTCCAGACTACCTCTTTGTTAGAAGGTATGCCTTTGAGCTCAGAGGATATAAAAAAAAGAAACAAATAAAGATATGTTGTTAGTAAAAGTCAAAGATTTTATATTAACTGGTTGGCCAAATAGTGTGGTAGATGAAAATCTTAAACCATATTTTAAGCATAGAAATGAATTGTGTGTGGAACAGAACTGTATATTACTAGGCAGCAGAGTAGTTATACTAAACTCTTTAAAATTAGATGTTCTCGGATTATTCCATGAACAACATACAGGTATAGTGCGTAGTAAAATGCTAGTTCGTTCATATTGTTGGTGGCCATCCATGAATAATGATCTAGAAAAATTTATAGCGTCTTGTAACACATGTCAGCACTTTCAAAACCTTACAAGCTCTAGCTCATTGATATCATGGCCTAGCTCACCCTATAATTTTTTCAGAGTACACATAAATTTTTTTTATAAATATAAACATGTATTTTTAATCTTAGTTGACCAAAAATCGAAATGGATAGATGTCAAGTTGATGGATAAAGGCACAAGTGCTTCTGAAGTAATTTTAAAGTTGAAAAATATATTTTCCATTTTTGGTCTACCAGTTGAACTTGTTTCGGATAATGGTCCTCCCTTCAATTCAACTGAATTTATTTCATTCTGCCAAGCAAATGGAATCAAACCTATTAAGTCGCCGCCATATCACCTAGAAAGTAATGGGATAGCAGAGAGGGGTGTTCAAACTATTAAAAAGAGGCTAGAAAAAGCCATATTTTCAAAAAACAAAATAGAAATAAACGAAAACCTAATATTGTCAAAGTTATATAACTACTTGTTCACCTATAGAAACACACCAACTACTTCTACTGCTATCTCACCTGCTGAACGCATATTGAAAAATACACCAAGAACCAGATTTCATTTGTTGAAACCCTCACATAATAATAAAGGTCCTATTAGCACAGTCAGCTAAATCAAAAAATAAATTGTACAAAGTTAATGATAATGTTTTTGTTAAAAACAAACAAACAAAAACTTGGAGTGACGGTAAGATTGTAAAGGTTATTAGTTTCTGTACCTACTTAGTGCAAATAGGATCTGAAATTAAATTTGTACATGCCGATTATATACGACCTAAATTGTTAGACGTCCCTAATGAACTAGATATAGTGCACCACCTATCCCAATAGTGCAAGCTAAAAACAGTAGGTTCAGTGTAAGTGAACCCCAAAATTTAATGCCTATCCCAAATCCTATCCCCTGTAAAAGTGTTTCAAGCGAACCAAACGTATCTACCCCTCTCCAGAGCCCAGAAAAAAATTCAACGCATTCAACAACCCCAAATGGACCACGAGTATCTCGATCGGGACGGATCATCAAAACACCTCAGAAACTCAATCTTTAAATAGAAAAGGGAGAAAATGTAATGTTTTAATGTTGGCAACCTTCATAAGTTGGCACTTGGCACGACAATTGTCATTGCATGTCATGTCAACGGGTAAGCTACCTCGAGCACATGTAGTCTCATGTAGAGTTGAATAAATAATCATAAAAGTCTATTGTCTATTAACTCGTTATATCCTAAATACACAGCAACTATATATAACCCTTAACTTGTGACACTGAGTCTGGGAGACTCCGCCGCAACTACGATGCACGATTACTCTCACTACAATTGTTTCTGCCAGAGACAACCATGTCTCTGGTTTCTGCGGAGTGCTGCTCGGTATACCTTCCTGGATTTCAGACATTTCAGTACATATTAGTCTGTGAAAAGGGTAGGTAGTACGCAACGATTTTTAATTTCCGGAATATTTCCGTTGTGGAGTCCGATAGACTCCGTGTCACCATTAGTGCAAGTTTTTGATGGCGGTGCCACGCAAGAGTGTGCGGCTAGCGGATCCTGATTTTGAAGATATATGCACACAATGGTATAATGAGGCGAACAGTGACTTCAGAGTGATGAATCAGAGGATCAGGAACCAATTCTTAGCGATCATATAACCGATAGCGAGCAAGAAATCGATGAGTAAAACGAAGAAATTACCTATGAGCACGCGGAGGAGGAAAAAGAAGCTGGGTATTATTATGGCCGTAATAGATTCAAATGGAGTAGAAAAGAACCTACAAGAAACGTTCGTACACCAATTTGCGTGTTCAAAGTGTTCAAAGAAGTGTTGCCAGAATTGTTGCTTAAAGATTCAAGAACAATAATCGAAATTACATTTTTTTGCCCAGTGCACAAATTTTCGGTATTTTTCATATTGCAATTCAGTATTTACTTTCTGTTATGTTATGCTTTAAGGAAGTTCAAAACAGTTTTTTTGTTTGTATTTAGGATTTTTGTAAGAAGATATTAAATTTCAAACTTGTTTGATATAAAAAAAACCTTTTTTTATTTTTTCCTGTATTGAAGAGTTCCTATAACATGTATCAGTCTTAATAAATCTTAGAGTAGTAATAAAGAGTACTAGTTTCCTTTAAAAAATATAAACTCCCAAAAAAATAAGTTTTTCTGAAAAAAAAACCATTTTATTTTGCGGAGTCTGTTGGACTCCGTGTCACCATTAATGTTTCAGAAACTAGTGTCACCAGTTAAGGGATAAGGATACTATCTATACTAATCCAACTAATTTACTTTTACATTTCAGTTAATATCCCATGATAGAATGTTGAAGATATACAGTCGGCAGAAGCAAATATGAGCCCCGGAAAATATGCGAACTAAAAGAATGTCATCGCAACCAGCCAATCAGGAGCTACTGTTAACGAACGTACATTAGTAATTCGTTAACATAATCGAAATAATATGACCGAGTGATTTCATCAACATACATAATTTTATTCATTTTTAGTGTCAGTATCAGTGTTGTCAATTCGAGGATGATTTTATTTTATTTTTGGCCCAAAAATAATTTTTTTAAAGTTAAATTGTTAGCAAGTTTGACTTTGTTTACATATCTCATAACAGTTGACATTTATGGTATGGATATTTGGTAATCGATTCAAAATATCGATTGTTACTTCATTCAAAAACCAGGAGGAGCGATTTGAAAAGCCTCACCCACACCACTAAAAGTTACCAGATTAGTTACTAAAGGGTGTGTTCCGAAATAGTCGTGTTCAAAATCTATGAAATATGCCTTGATTGACTTGACGGAGAAACTAGCCAATCATAGGTAGCCCTTATGTACTGAAAATTGTTCTTAAGATCTCGAGTTGAGATGTAAACACAGGATGTAAACAAACCTGTAAAACTTTTGTATTATTTTGATTGTTTCGTATTTGATGTTCTGAAGAGATTAAAAATAGATCTTTCATTATACAGTTATATTGAAGGTCTCTTTTTGAAACTATATTGAAAGTATTTATTTTATATTTGTGGTAATACATGTAAATGTTAAAAGATATAACTTCTATAAATTCCAGTTAATTGGTGTACATAATCGACAAATTAAAGGTGAAAATGATCAAAAACTTGTGTATTGGATTTTTTACAATTCCACAACCTCCACATGAAATTATTATCATAATAAATGAGACCTGGACTTGTTAGTGTTATTATATATAGGGACATCATCAATAATCTCTCTTAGTTTTGATGAAATTTTTCATCTGATCAATAAAATGGTTCCAGCAAAATTATTCTCAATTAAAAGTCAACACATATTGTCAATAATTTATTTATTGAAAATATTCTACAACTTTTGCTCCACAAAATATATTACAATATTTCATAACAGTAGGTATTAAGTTCCTTATGTATATTTCAAAGTTGTACGCAATACAAATTCATATGATAAATGTTATGTATAAAATCTTATTCATTGGTTTATATGTATCTTAACAAAAATAATAGTAGAAATATACAATGTCTCTACTTAAGCGGGAATCAAATAGGAAACTTTTATCTTATTTTCAATTCACACAAAACCTGAAAATTCATGCTAAATAACTGGAAATTTGAATATTTGCACACATGCATATTTGAATATAACTTTCAATTCAAGATTTTCTTTTGCAACAAGCTCAAGAAATTTGTGAGTTCACTAATATTTTCCTCAGTATTACAACCAAATTGTGACATTTCGAAAAATATCAAATATTAAAAACTTCAAAATAAAATGAATCAATATGTGTCCATAGCCACGTGAAAGTAGCCCATGTTATGTTATCACTGTAATATTGACATGATTGAGTGAAGTTGTTCATATGATAAAAAATTTTATTTGTTCTTGGAGCTGTAAAAAAATTTAAATATCTGTATCAGAAGATTCTGTTTCGTATGAGCTTCCAGTGTTGGCAGATATTATTAGAGGCTCTATCATGTCATCCATTATTCCATCCAGTGTGGACATTTTCTCCTCTTCCTTGATGACATGTTGTATACATTTCTGCCAATTTGCAGGAGTTACATTTTCAACTGCACTCAATAACAGGTCTTTGACATCTGCCAACTTAAAAGTTGTGTTTTTAGCTGCCACCTTATTTTTTATTTGTGCCCATATCAATTCAATTGGATTCAACTCACAATGATATGGTAACAGCCGTAATACAACTTTGTTAGATTCTTTTGCCATTTCATCGACAACATACAAATTATGGTTATCCTTATGTTGTCAAATTAGGTATAAGAGTTCACACCATTTTTCTTCTCTATATTGTTTTATGGATCTTAAATAGTTCAACCTCCATCGACATATATCGTCACAATCTATAACACACTTTTCCAATTTCTCTTCAAATATCTAAAAATATATTATATGATAATAAACAGTACATTTGACTCTTCAAAGTTACACACTTACTTGAAGTTAATTTGTTTTAAGAAAGTATATAAAGATGACCAGGACAATTGTAACAAATCTGAGCGTTCCTTCAAAGCTTGTAAAATTTTATCAACTGAGGTAACTTGTTTAAAAAAAAAACTATGAACTATTCTTCGAACTTAATTGTTATACCCTTCATCAACATTTTTAAGAAGCGAGGGTCTTCCACCAATATTTTTTGGGCTGGTAATTGTTCCACTACTACTGTATTCTTTCAGTGTTCGGTAAACTGTTGACTTTACTACTCCTGTGAGAAAAATGATCAGCATTTAATACTACTCTTAATTTGAAGTTATTATGATAACTTACCTGCTATTTGAGAAATTTTTTATATAATATCAACAACTTTGGTATTCGGCTTATCATCCAAAATTTGTTTATACATATTTATTATGTATTGCTTTTCTGACATTCCTAAATGGTCTAAACTTAGCCGGTTTCGTGGTTTTGGCGGAGTACGCGAACAACTGGTACTTGGAGTAGAGGGATCCATAATCGCAGAAATTCAACACAAAAGTTCTGAAAAGAACTGTTTTAGCGTAATAGGGTGGAAAACTGAGTAAAAATGATGAAATAACTAGGAAACGAAAACGATGATGAAAACAACAACATTTATATGTCAGAACTGTCAATTATCACGAGATGTCAATGTTAAAAAGTGTTGTGTGAAACTGGGCGGAATCTGACCAATTAGAGGTCTACAGAATTGCCAACTTAAATTCAAATCGCTCCTCCTGGTTTTTAAATGAAGAAATACAACTACAGCGACATGGACACGCCCACCAGGGCTCATGTTTGCTTCTGTCGACTGTATTTACAGCGTGTTAGAGTTTCATAATTACATCAGTGTGTAAAAGCCAAATGGAATAAATTCATTATTTCGGTTACTGTACATATTTATAAAAAATCCCGAAACACGTCAAATTTAAATTATAACTTGACATTCTTTAACGTGAAAATGCAACCCCTACCTTCAACCCCCTTAGAATGACAGGTACAACCCCCAATTTTTTAAATGGGAAGTATAGGCTTGTGATATATCATTTGAAAGGTCTCTTCATTCTCTATTCAAAAATGTTATTGTTTTTAAATTTAATGCAAAAATTAACATAAAAAAAATTAATATCATGTTGTTACCGAAATTCGCTACAATACAATCAAAAACTAAAATGTAATGCAAAACGTAATAAAATGTAGAACACGAAAAAGAACTATGAATGTTAATGAAGTAGATGTTCAAAATGTTCTCCGCGAACGTCTTGGCAACATCCTAATCTCAAATAAAACTGTCTTCTAACATTATTTAACATATCAGGCGTGATCGACCTAATCGCAAGCGTTATTCGTTCTTTTAAGTCATTTAAATCAGAAGGTTTAGTTTTGTACACATGGCTCTTCACATATCCCCATAAAAAGAAATCTAATAATGTAAGATCAGGTGATCGCGCTGGCCATTCAATCGATCCTCGCCTCCCTATCCACCGATTGGGAAATATTGTATCGAGGTACTGCCGGACATTAAGTTGGTAATGTGGTGGTGCTCCATCCTGCTGAAACCATATCGTATTCGCTGGAACTTGAGGATTACCTGGATCAGGATATAAATTTGCCAACGTTGGAATGACATCATTTTGAAGTAGTGCCATTCAAGTTGCCCTCAATAAAAAAGGGACCAATTATATTGTTCCCTACAATCCCTGCCCAAACATTAACCTTTTGAGGGTATTGAGTGTGTTCTTCTCTCATCCAGTGAGGATTTTCCGTGGACCAGTAGCGGCAATTTTGCCGATTAGCATGACCGTTAAGTAAAAAAGTACACTCATCAGAAAACATAACGTCTTCTAATTGGATAATATTGTTATCCAACATGTCCATCATTTGCTCACAAAAAAAAGTTCTCCTATCAAAATCGTCTTCAATGAGCTCCTGAGTAGGTATCATCTTATTATACGGATGCAATTTATTTTCTTTTAATATGTTTGCTATCGATGTATGGCTAGCATTGAATGTAGTGGATGCCTGTCTACTCGATGTATGTGGGTTTTCCTGAAACTCAAGCAACACATCTAATTTGAGTTCATCACTCAGTGCATTAATTAGCAGCTGCTTTTTTTATCTGCCTTACATGACCAAACTCGCGAAACTGCTTTTCTATTTTACTTATTGTTCCTTGGGATATAGGCGGTAAATTAGGAAATTTCTCATGAAATAGGCGAGTTACTTCCTGTTGTGTTCGGATGTTATCTCCGTAACCAATCATTTGTAAAACTGTTATTTTATGCATTTCCGTTAATCTAACCATTTTTCATAATTGAATTGAACAAACTTTATACTTAAATTACAACAATGACAACTTAAATAAAACAATTTACTACTGCTTGTTAAAATAGCGTTGCCACGGAAATTCTTTAAAGTTTTTTAATGGTTACCATCTAAAAACCACATTGCTACGGTTTTTGTTCACTTTCTCATTATCAAGACCTAAACGGGAAATAATTGTAAGTAATATTGTAATAAGTTCCGAGTATATTTTAGCGAATTTCGGTAACAACATGATATTAATTTTTTTTATGTTAATTTTTGCATTAAATTTAAAAACAATAACATTTTTGAATAGAGAATGAAGAGACCTTTCAAATGATACATCACAAGCCTATACTTCCCATTTAAAAAATTGGGGGTTGTACCTGTGTCATTCTAAGGGGGTTGAAGGTAGGGGTTGCATTTTCACGTTAAAGAATGTCAAGTTATAATTTAAATTTGACGTGTTTCGGGATTTTTTATAAATATGTACAGTAACCGAAATAATGAATTTATTCCATTTGGCTTTTACACACTGTATATTATGTTCAATACGTTTTGTCCATTTTTTTTCTTAAATTCAATAACAAATCGATTCTTAAACAAAAAATGCATATATAATCTACTCATTTTATAACATCACGATTTGTTAAATGTTCACTTAAATATGGTTTGTGAAACTTGTAGAATCTAGCTGTACACCTAGAGAAACTAATAGATTGATATTTGCTAACATAAGTGATCATTTGGTTTTCACTACATAAATCCATTATTTTATACAATCAGGTATGGAATCAACAATACTAAACATTTTAAATAATTGGCATACAAGAGAAATTTAGAAGTGGTGATTTAAGATTTAATATCATTGACAAATGTATTCAAAAGGTAAGGTCCTAAATGGCTTCCTTAAGGAACTACAAAAATTTTAAATCTCAACAAACTGAACTATGTTAATAGTTTATTACATTTGGTTTATGTTTTTAAGAAAAAAACTCAATTACTTTTCAATAAAGAACTGGAAATGTTTATATTTATTAATCAATTTCTATTATGAATGCCAAGATAATTGATTTTAAAATTGAGAGAGATCTGCAAATAGTCTTAAAATAGTTTACTGTCATATTTAAGAGAATTGTAATTTGCACAACAGCTATGAACTTAAGGTAAGACAATTTTGCACCATTAAACATTTAAAAGGGAAGATATTTATCAACAAAAGGAATTGATAGAAATATAATATGGTGCTCCATTTGAAATGAAGCATTACATACCTAAGTATTAGTGGTTGGTTTAACCAAATGGCCATCATGTAGAATTACAGCTAGAGTTGTAAAAAGACCTAACTTGACTACCTATATCTACCACAATATTTCATTCATTCATTTTTTGGATAGTGCTTAAAAGTTCAGGCACTTGAACTGAATCTTTGTTCCATTTTCCATGTCATCTACTACCATTCCAGAAGCTTCATGTCTTCTATATAGGCCACTAGTTTACCTTGAGGGATTTTCATATGTATTGGTTGTAATATTTCCTCATCAAAGTGCTTACGCTTGACTCCTTAGAGTTAACTTTTTAATTATATAATTGCTTCTATCAAAAATCTGATATAATGTGTATTTGTATACCTCTTGTATATCAAACATTTGGGTCTCAATTGCAGAGTATCTTATTTATTTCATTAAAAGGAGTAATACATTTTTCTTGAAACATACGAGTTTTTAATGCTTCCATCCAAAAACTTCTTATCCGACAGAAAGTCACTAAAAATTTCTGTTGGATTTTTTTTAGTTGATTTAAACATGATTTTAAATATTAGGCATTGGATCAGATAACTCAAATTGCTAAACAACAATATTTTCTTTATCTGATGAATAAACTTATCTAGTCACTGCCAACAGACATTGAACTATCAATTAAAAAATAATATAATTTTGCATAATTTTATTCATTCTTCAGACAATTGATATATTCAGATCAGCTAAATCCAGTTGACCAAAGTATCTACTAGAAATACAAATATAGAAATTTAACGCAGCCCAAGTTTTTTCTTCATTTTCACTTAATTTTGAGCGCACAAATTGGCAAGTTCTGATAAATTCACGAATAGCATGACAGGAGCCTGGGCTTAATGGAATAACTAGAGTTGCTAAAACAGCAAAAATCCATGCTCCTACAAAGCCCTCTGAAAACTTATTCTTAGAAATATAATTTGTTATGAGTTCCATCATCCTTATTTTAGCTGGTTGGGTGTACTGACAAAAAGTTGAGTATTGGGGAGCTGTTGTCTGCAATTTACTGAAAAACTTCTCTTCATTAAATGTGGTAATAGTAGATGTTGAATTGTAGCTTCCATTTACATTATCTAAAGCTTCTCTAAATTGCTTAAAGTCGGTCAGCTTTTTATTTTGCCATTCCAGAGATGGTAAAAGATGTAAGGGAATATTGTAAGTTATCATTCTTATTGGTATATTAAAAGTTTCACTTTTTTTCAATTTTTCAGGATCAATATGTGAGGTAACCCATTTTTTACACTTATTTCTTTCGTATATGACATGATGTAAGTATTCATGTCCGTCTCGTGGTACTGAATTGGGATTAAAATCTCCAGGAAGATGTACATCTAACGCTTTCTTTAAAAGCCCTGAGTCTTCGTCACTGTTAAAAGAATCTTCATCAATAAAATCATCCATTACACTTCCGCTATCTTAAAACATCATTTAATATGTATTGTACAATAATGTTGTGTTGATTGTTCTGTACAGGGTATGTCCACGTGACGTCACAAGCTATTTTGACAACAAGCGGGTGGTAAAACCATAGAGTTTACCAGATGCACATAACCTACTATTTCTTCAAATTTTGGATAATATTCCAGGGGATAATGATATTTGATACAAAAAAACGAGTCGCAACCAGATTTGACACAACAAAAAAATTATCACAAAAAATGTAGCATGGCCACAATAAGAACTGTGGAGGGCTTCCCAAGGTCACCTACAGCACTAGGCCGGAATACTGAAATTTGGCGGCAGTGAATAGTGGGCCGATCATGACTTTTATCATTGTCTAATATAAAGATTAGACAATGCTTTTATCATGGCAAGAACTGGAATGTGGAATAATATTTATTTACGTTTATAGTGCACCTGTATTTATAATTAGTTATATGTAACCCTTCCTTATCTCTGTATGTGATATTTCGCAGTTAACAGACTGACAAATTCAACACAGGACTTCTGTTTGCAAACAGAAAAAATTTGAGATAAGGAAGGGTTACATATCACTAATTATATATTTTTCATCATCACTATAATTTGTTAACATACTCTCTGGTCTGGGGACTCATACAAAATATATGGCAATGGTAATTGTATCAAATGAAGAATGGTTAAAAACTTTCTAAAACTGATTGAAAATGTTTAGGTGACTTGAGCCAAGACTAATTTTTAATATTATTATACAATTTATAATTTTCCGCCCAGTGATAAGCTGAAGAACAAATAGTTGAGAAGTATCCCACATGCAAATTGGGATCACCTTGAGACATTTGCAAGGAAAAGTCCTGTATTAAGGGAAAAAGTAATACCACAAATATTTCCCCATCTCTCAAATATCTTCCAGTAGAGAAGAATTCAGCTGCAAGAAGTAATCCTGGAATGGGAAGAAAAAGGACAGGAACAACAAGAAGAATGGTTAAACAGTGATGTGATAGTGAATTTTTGAAATTTTTGTGAAGTTTAATTTGATTATATTAGGTGTAGTATAAAAATATTTGAATCAATAATTATCTAGGTAAGAATTGACCAAATTTATTCAGTATTTACTCGATTATATAAGTCTCAAAGTTTCTAGAAAATTGAAATGTCCAAATTGTATACTTAAATAATGTGTTGAGTGATCAAATAAAAGACCATGACAAAGTTATTTTGAAAATTTTAAATAGAGACCAATCAACTATTCCATCTGAATTTGGTATGCAAATAACTATATTAGTTCATAAAATAATTTAAATATTAATATTTGAGCAGTTTGAATCTAAATTTTTGAAGTTTAAAGCTCAAAAATTCATTTAACTCAAGTTAGCGAATAAAGATGAATTTCACTTTCAGATTTCTGTAATCAACCTCAAACTAGTTTTCTTTAGAACTGATGTTACCTATTTAAGCAAATATTTTTATGAATAATTATTCAAAAACAATTCAAGATAAATTACAAGCTATTAAGAAACATAATAATATGAATAATCATCAAACAAAATGTCTAAAAAAAGAAAAATTACAATACTTCTATTTAGTTTAATGATTCCAAATACTTACCTACTTTTTATATTACTTCTTAAAAATTATGTTGTATCCATATTATTTGTATGTAGTTCAGTTTGTATTCAAAAGTATAGGAAATAAAAGGTGAAGAAATAATTATTTTAAGGTGATGTCTCGTCATCTGTAGAGAAAGGTGAAGGCTGATTTTCTTTATATTTCATATTCTTATCAATATATTACCTTCTGCAGTATTGGTTTCTTTAGTCTACCCATAAATATTTCGATTTTGATTCCTCATAAAGGTTTTTTTCTTCATTTATTTCATATTTTTCACCATTGTAGTAGGCCGTTTTCAATAGGGCATGTCCACGTGACGTCACAAACTAGCTGGTGGTAAAACAATAAACAAAGCCACGTGGTACTTATAGTGAGGTTATGCTGCTTCATAATGTTAGATCGTGTTTGAGTTTAGTTGGTTTTGCTTCAGTGTACTTTTAAAGTTATTTTAATTGTTGAGCTTGCATATTTAATACTATATAATATAGGTTAATAGTTGTTTGTTGTTTGATAATTTTTCATCGTGTCTATTGTTTATTGTTTTACCACCGTCGTATTGTCAATGTCAGCTGTCGTGGACATGCCCTATTTCATGGGCCCACTGTTTGACAAGTGCGCCATGCTGCCACATATAGGATTCCGGCCTTTCTAGAGGTGGCCTTGCTGGAGCCAGGCAACAGTTCCCCTTTTATTAGCAGGCACAGTATCCCTTTAGTTAGAATATTACTTATAAAATGAGAAAGAATCAGATTATAATTTAATAAAAGGTACTGACTGAAAGATATAAATATAAATAGAATAATAATACATTATATATTGTTTGACCGTTACGATTTCGACGGAAAAGTTGAAGTGATTGATATTTCATATCTCAAATTAAAATTATGATATCAAGAAAATCGGTATCTGCGTTTTATAAAAATACAGCATTTTTGCTAACAACATTTTCTACGCGTTCTGTAACTCAGAATATACCTTCTCAGGCTCACGTTGTAATTGCTGGAGCAGGTGTAGTTGCTAATTCTGTAGCTTATCACCTAGTACAAAATGGCTGGAAAGATGTGGTGTTAATAGAACAAGGTACAATAGGTAGTGGAACATCTCATTTTGGTTCAGGTACTCTGGGTTTGTTTAAACCTATTCAACATAGAAATTTAATTTGGTACAGTATTAAATTATATCAAGAGCTACAACAAATGGGATATAATTTGCATATGCAAACTACTGGAAGTATCAATATCGCACAAACTAAAGATAGATTAATTGCCCTTAAACGAAGAATGGCATATAATATACCAACAGGACTATGCTGCGAATTAATTAGTAAAGAAAAATTGCATGAATTGCACCCATATTTGAGAATAGATGATATTGAAGGAGCTGTATGGGTTCCAGAGGATGGAGTTATAGATCCCACATCAGTTTGTGATACTCTTGCTAGTTTAGCTCAACAAGGTGGGGCTAAATACATAGAATATACTAATGTTGAAAGGGTATTAACAAAGAATAGAATTGTTTATGCTGTTGAAACTAATAGAGGCAATATATTATGTGATTATTTTGTTAATTGCACTGGAATGTGGGCTAGAGAGTTGGGCCTTCAATGTGAACCACCAGTTAGTATACCTGCCTATCCAGCTCAACATTTTTATGCCACTACTGGACCACTATCACAAGGTTGGCTTAAAAGATAACACATTTTCATTAGTGCAATATAAAATGGTGAGTTTATGAAAAAATCCTTAATCCTAACTTAGTCCTAATTTTAGAGATGAATAAAGTTAGAATCAATTCGGGTTATTGATAATTTAGTGCAAATACTTATGTGAAATTTATGTACATAAATGAAGATTTCTCTGCAGATGTAGAGAGATGGAGACAGTATTTACTTAATAACCTGTAACAATTGTCATATTTAAATAAAAAGTATTATCATTGAATGTCAAGATAATAATATTATACTATAATCGAGACTATAATAATGCCCTGAAAATTAATTTCTTAAAAGTAGACAATTCACTAAAAAGCAACATCTCCTACAGACAATGAATTCTCAGTTGAATGGGATTGGGATATCTGCACCTGGATCTTCACAATGTAAGTAAACAACCATTATGGTTTGTAATTAGTTGTGTAATTCATTGCCCATGGGGCATATATGTCAAGAAGTAGATGTCTCTTCTTTAGAATCAGTGTCCTTATTGGAAAGTAATTTTCAAATGTGTAAGGCATTATAATAGTATAATACTATTATCCTGACATCTATAGAGACATTACTTTATTGTCTAAGAAAAACTTTCCTATAGACAAAGTTTAAACATAGCTAAACCATGCTACTAGTCCACCACCATAGAAGATAAAATATCCTGTTGTGCTTCTCCTGGTTTCGGCATCTTCAGCAAAGTCAGAATCACAATAGGCTTCAATAGTGTTTAGATTTGAACCACTTTTAAATTTTATACCGGTTTCAATTGTTCCGTTTAGAAACCGAAAACAACGTTTAATGTTAGTCACCGGACAGGATTTTCAACGAGTCTGCTGCAATAGTTCACGGCAAACGATAGATCCGGACGTACACGATTGCTTAAGTAGAGCATGCTTCAAACAGCTTCTCTGAAAGGGAATTTTATGTTGTAGGGTTTGTTGGTGTCCGAAATTTCATAATTCTCCAATGGGGTAACTACACTTTTAGAGTTTAACATATTGAACCGTTCGAGGATTTGTTGAGAGTAGTTTTGTTGTTTTATTTTCAAACCGTCCGTGCAATTTCAAGTCCCAAAAATGAGGTGAGACTTTTGTAAACAGTAACATCAAATTCACTTATTAGTTTTTTAATTAGGCTTTCAATTTTTGTAGAATCTCTACTTGTAATGTAGCCATCATCTACATATATAGCTAATATTAAGTCTTTAGTTTTATTCACAAAAATACACTGTTCAGAGTTTAACTGAGCTAGTCCGTTTTGTTTTAGGAAATTTGTGAAGACTTGATTCCAAATCATCGGGGCTTGTTTAACGCCATAGAGAGTTTTTGGAAGTTTACAAACCTTGTTCTTTTCATTATAACCTTCAGGTATTTCCATCAAGATGTTTTCTTCTAGTTTTCCATGAAGAAATGCCGTCTTTACATCAAACCCAATGTAATCCCAGTTTTTGACTGTTGTTATAGCTAGGATTATTCTTAATGTAGTAATGTTCACAACAGGGCTGAATATTTCATTGTAGTCAACACCATATTTTTGCTCGCATCCTCTTATAACCAGACGAGCTTTGAATCGACAATCACTTTTTACTTTAAATATCCACTTATTGTTCAGGACCTTTTGTGTACCGGTTTTCTTTTTATCAATTAATGTCCATGTTCTATTTTTAAGATGTGCATCTTTTTCTTTTTTTATTGCTTTGAGCCAATTTTCTTTATTTTAATTTTCTTCTAAATATTTTGGTTTCACTCCAAGATTTTTCCTTCTTGATTTTCTTATTTCTTATTCTGAATCATCTACCTCACTTTCAGAGTTTGGGTTCTCTTCATGATTTTCCTCTATGTTATTTTCTTCTTCTTGGTTTTTATTACTTTTGTTATCATTTTCATCGTATACGAATATCTGGATTTTCATTTTATTTCTAGATTCTTCATTGAATTCCACATTTCTATGTACATATTTCAATTTTCCTCTCGTCTTTATTCCACAGCCGATAACCATGGTTTGAGTATCCTATCATTAGGAGTTTTTTATTTTCTAATTTTGAGGTTTTTTGTAGGTATTTGGCATAAGCATCCGAGCCAAAGACTCTTTGATTGTTCAACTTTAGTGTTTTACCCTCCCACTTTTCAAAAGGGGTACAGTCCAATGTTTCAGTAGATCTGTTGTATAGGTAAGTTGCTACTCGAAGGGCTTCACCCCACATTTCTTCATGCTGCTCTGACTTGAGTATTAGAGATGTGGTTTTGTCTAGTAAAGTGCGGTTGAGTCTTTCTGCTTTTCCATTGAGTTGTGGAGAGTATGCTGGTGTATAGTCAAGAATGGTACCTCTTTTTCTCATGTATTCTTTTAGTTGTTTGCTTACATACTCTCCACCATTATCTGACCTGAATTTATGAACTTTTATATTAAATTTGGTTTCAACCATATTAATGTATTCTATTATCAAGTCTGGCACTTCACTCTTATGTTCTAGTAAGTATATCATGCAGAAATGAGAATAGTCATCTAAGAGTGTTAAAAAATATCTTATGCCATCCCAAGTTTCTGTATCAAGGGAACAAACATCAGAATGTATGATCTCCAATTTCCTGGTGGCTTTAGTACGAGTAGTATTTAAAGGTTTTTTACTTGTTTAGACTCTACAGGTTTCGCAAAATTGTTGCATGTGTTTTATATCATTTTTAGTCAAGTGCATGCCTGTAGACATCTCTTGCAGCTTTTCCATGTTTTTTTAAGCTTAAATGTGTCAGTCTTCTGTGCCATACTTTCTCTTCTGGTTTTTCTGTTATTGAGATTAAGGCATTCTCTTCTTTTTCTTGTGTTAATTTTACTGTATATAGTCCATTATTGCCTCTACCTTCTAAAACTTTCCTTTTCCATTTTAAGAATTCAACATCGTTTTTAGTAAATTTTACTTCATATCCTTTTTCAGTTATTGTTTTTACGGACAATAAATTGTTTGTTAGTTCGGGAACATATTTTACATCTTGGAGATAGCATTCATTAAACTGTATATTTCCAATACCTTTCACAGTCATGTTGCTATCACGTTTTGCTGATTTTATTATGTTTTCTTCTTTTGAGATGTGCAGCCAGAATCTACTACCCATTCTGTTTCATTTTTTGGCTCATTGCCATTTGCTATAAAAGCTACGTCTCTTCTTCTTTCATTGTTATTATTTGTATTATTTGACATATTTTGCTGATTTTTATTTCTAAAGAAACAGTTCTTTTCAATATGGTTGTTTTTCTTACATATGTTGCAGAACATTGAGCTGCTGCTTTGTCTATTTTCATTACCATTATTCTGGATATTTTTTAGTTTGCATTGTGATTTTAGGTGGCCTGTTTTATTGCAGTTGTAACATCTTCTTTCATTTGTTGCAAATGCTACTTCTTTCTCTTCATAGGGATCTTTCATTCTACCTTCTTCAATTAGTAATCTTGAGAAAAGATTTGTTATGTTTTTGTCAGTTTTACTTGTTGATTCCCAGGCACTTACAAAATACTTGTAGTTTTCTGGTAGTGCTGTTAGAATTTTAGACATGACCATTTCATCTTCTATTTCACATTTTAGACCTTCAAGTTTATGTACAAGATTTTGGATGTCACTTATGAAAACTGATATTTTGTCATTTTTCTTATAAGTATAACTGAAAAATTCTTGCATTAGTTTGCCTGCTCTGTGTCTCCTTCGTACAACTTTGTTAATTTTTCGAACATCTCTTGACTATCCATGATATGTGTTAAGCAAGTCATATCTATGGTAGCAGTGATTATTCTTTGAGCTTTGGCATCCCTTTGTATATCTGTATCAGAGTCATTAATACTGGCTGGTATGCCGTTTTTAACAATATCCAAAAGCCCATAAGATTTCAAGGTCATTTCGACTTGGAACTTCCATAGCCGGAAATTTTCTTTGTTAGCTTCGTGATTTCACTAACTGATTCAAAACTCACTTTCGAAGCCATTTTATGATCACTATTTTTTATATAGTTTTGAGGTTTTTTTTATGGTTATCCACGTGTCCACTGTGGGTTTTATAAGATTTTGTGTATCTTCGTTGCGAGTAACTATTTCTGGATGAGCAGTATGAGCACTGGGCCCATAACCTGTTGGTTTTTACTAGTTTTATATTGTATTAAGCAACACTTCGGGGTGATGTTTTCATTAGAGAACTTACACGTGCTCATATTACCACAGAGTACACCATCTAACAAGAGACGAAAGCTTTGTCGGTTCCTTTGAAGTTGGACTTAAACGGAAATACGTCGAGACTGACAGATATACTACTTGGTACACTGAGAAAAGTAACACGAGTATTGATTCGAAGTGAGTGGCAAAACCCTAACTACACTAAGAAAAGTAGTAGTGTTGATGAACATCTCTCCCAATTCGGACTATAGAATATTTTCTTAACTACTAACATGAGAATACTTTATTATTCACCCTGGTTAATAATAAAATTATTTAGAAACTTATTCATTTTATGAAATAAATATCAAAAATGAATTCTAGAAAATGTAATATAATATATAATTGATAAAAAATATGAAAATTGTTTGAAATAATAGTAAGAATGAAGTTTATTGAATTCCGTTTCACCAGCTACAGTATCATTCCAAACAAATTCTTGACAAACGCCTCATTTCATTTTAGGTTGAATAAATTATGAATGAAGATCTTCAAATTTGTTTTGTAAAGATAGTGAATAAAATATGGTATTTTACTCATGTTATTGATTCAAGTTGTTTGAGCATAACAGGTTTGTGGAGTAAACTTTTTCTTGAAGTTATTAATTATTTTTTGGTTTCATTAGTGTACTGAAACCCTATTAGAAATTTGGTGGTAATGGCTATAATATAAATAAAAAACATTTTTTTCAAATTATTTTAATTACATAAATAAAAATAAATAACATAATATTTATTATACAATAAAATGAGTGTAATATCACAGAATACACCAACCAAACAAGAAGCGAAGCCTGTGATCATTTTTTTATATGTCTGAAAGTCGCCAGATATATAAGAATAAGAAAAAATCAAGAGCTGCAAAATGCAAATATAGTCCCAAACTATTCAAAAACATGTGTGACTATTTTCTAGATTTAGATTTATTATTACGTCGTTAAAATTTACATATCAAATACACAATATATAAACTTATAAGACTAGTCAAATATAAGTACAAGTAATACTAAATATAAAATACAGATAATACAAAATACTAATAAAGATAATAAATACAAAAAACAAAACTCTAAGTAAGTATGTGTAGACTGAGCAATGTCAAAATTTGTGAGTAGACAAATAATTATTTGCAACTAGTAGATGGATGAACATTAAACATAGTTTTTATGACTTTCTTTTGTGTTACAAAAGCTTATCTAAATGAGCAGATGAACCCCAAAATATTAGTCCATATTGCAATACTGACTGCACTAGACCAAAATATAATATCATCGATATACTAAATGAAACTGTATGTCTCAGATTTCTCATTATGTAACAGCATGTGCTTAATTTAGAACAAACTACTTTTATGTGTGATTCCCAAGTCAATTTGGGATCCAGTGTCATACCTAAAAATTCAATTGTGTCTGACGTTTGAATAGAGTTACCATTGATGTTTAAATAAAGGTCATAATTAGGTGACACATTTCTTGGCAAAAAACTCACGAAATATGTTTTTAACAGATATCAAAGAACATTAATTATTCAAACGCTTTATGAGTTTTGAAAAATATTTTTCAAAGAAATGACCGCTCAACTAAGAAGAAACAGCTACTTCCCGGGCTATAGGTTCCGACGGATATTGGATTACACTTCAAAGTCAAACGGGGTTGGCATATCTACAAGATATTTAAACCAACCATTTTGGTTTGCAATTAGAAGTGACATCATAACTTGTAGACCGGTTTGCACCTGCAGTATCTGTCGAAAAATTTGGAGACAATTCTGAATTTACTTCTGAAGTTGAATATGCCTTATAAATTTTATATCTAACACAATTCAGTAATGTAAAGACAACAAATATTTACCTTCAAGTATTATAATTTTTTTATGCTTCTTCTGTTGAACTAAAGTGGTCCTTGTGTTTGCTATGTGAAAACACAGTAGGATTTGCATCCTGCAATAAAGTTTTTCTTCTTCCACTTCTGCAAATAAGCTTTTCTTCAGAATGATGCTCGCACAATTTATAATTTTTGTGTAGAGTCTCTAGGTTTTTATCAATCAGTTCCTGCATACCTATTACTATTCTTCAACCAAACTTAAGCTCTGAAAAAAGAATGATAAAAACCAAAACATAATTTTTCACACAAACTGACAATTTCTCTACATACCTAACACGATCATTAGGAATTCAGAAAAAACTTAGACCTTCGCCTGTTCTCGAGTTACAGCCGCGGTATATACAGGAAAATCCACCTTTGCGGGAAGCCATTGTGATATTATATCAATAAATATGCACCAAACACAATATAATATATATATATATAATCCAAATTCACAAGAGAAACACTGTTCACTACTATAAAACACGTGGAATAAACTAAGGCAGTGACAACCAAACTGACGGGAACGAACGAACGGAAGTGTCGACCATGTGTCGACTTGACGTTGACGTATATACTAATTAATTCACGCATGTACACACAAAATTGCGATCACGAAAACGGCTTTCATTCGCCTCTTGTTAGATGGTGTACTCTGATATTACATTTTTCAGGTTATATATATGACTGACAGTTGTCCTCGTCTTCTTTTTAAATTACTAGAGGTGTTACAGAGTTGTCAAGCATGTTGCAGACTACTTTTCTAACAGTAAGAGATATATAAAACTTTAAACTCAATATACTGAAGGAGAACAAAATAAAACAAATCCAAAATGGTCCCAAAAAAATAACTTGAAACATGGTGGCAAAAACTAAAAAGCTTATTGAACATGATAATAACAATTCAAGACATGAATGAATGGATAATGATTAAAATTATAATTTTTCTTTTTGAACCGCATGGTTCATAATAAGACAATCTCATTTTTTTATAAAAAACATACAACTCATTATCTTCCAGAATCTCCATAAAATATCCATTCTCCATGATAAATCTATAATGAAATTACTTAAGCTTCATAATAATAATAACTATTATCCATTATAATTAAAAACTATAACTGAGTTTAAGTACCATACTATTTGATTATTTGATGATCTCTCCATTCCGCACTGTTCTATAAAATAAAATAAATTTTTTTTTTCGTTGCCCAGGAAGACCTATTTATATATTTGGTTTCAGTCCGCAGGATCACCATGTAAAGGATCGGGTAGCTGTTAATCGGAACTATAATTAATATTTTACCTGTTTTTTATATCTTTTCAATTACATCACATAATACAGAGCATTTCAATTAAAACTATATAGGTACCACACATAATTCTTACCTCACTTTTATGAAAACATGGAAAAACACGTCAACAATCATATAAAGGGGGACGTCTTTTTTTCATATGTAGATAGACATCTTCTGTATGTTCCTTGTGGTATATTATTCATTCTTTTTTTAATTTCTTGGGAAATTAAACCACAATATTTTTGAATTCTTTATTTCAACGTTTCGGTAGCGTTCCAGCTACCGTTTTCAAGAAAAAATAAGTAAAAATTGATTTTTATTCCTAACTGACACAACGGAAAAAATTTGACAACTAGACAATCAAAAATATTTTTGATTGTCTAGTTGTCAAATTTTTTCCGTTGTGTCAGTTAGGAATATCAAAAATATTTTTGATTGTCTAGTTGTCAAATTTTTTCCGTTGTGTCAGTTAGGAATAAAAATCAATTTTTACTTATTTTTTCTTGAAAACGGTAGCTGGAACGCTACCGAAACGTTGAAATAAAGAATTCAAAAATATTGTGGTTTAATTTCCCAAGAAATTAAAAAAAGAATGATGTAGATAGACGTTATAACTTTCACTAACTTTCCCCTATGGTCACCACTCCCAATTTTTTTAAATAAACACCCTTTACATTATTGCATTGCTGGATTCTCCTCTACCATGAGATTACAAAAATGTATAATACATAAGTGAAAAGTTAATCCGTTAGGAAATACGGATAATTCCAATTTTATAATAGTAACATTATAATTCGTAGCAAATCAGCAAAACAACACTAACTTATTTTATGAGGTACTTAAATTTACTGGTCTCCACATTATGATACAATCCAGACTCAAATGAGTCTCGAACATTATGTGACATTTCTGTAAATCATTTATAGATGCTGGATGAGCGGCATACATTTGTGGGCATTCCAACATTAGGTCTACCTAGCATCCAAGCAGAAAATTATCCTATGCTCTCATTTATTACTAGTACTGAAAAACTTTCTCGCACAGAAGAAACACCTCTTGAAATCTCCATAAGAAATACATCTTGCTAGGGTAACCAATTTCAATTTGACATTGTTTTCAGCAGTGTTGAGCAGAGATAATATAATACGTGTTGAGTAGTTTGAATAACTAAACGTCACAAATGAAACGAGATGATAGAATGAACCGGCTAGAAATCATCATCAAGAAAGCAAATTATATTCGTATCTCTATCCACTAAACCTAGCTCTTAACTTTTGGGTTGAACAAGGTAATGCGCATGTGCTAGTTGTTATTATATCGGGCTATGTTAATCTTATTTTGTACTGTGTTGAATGTTGGAACATATGATAATATTGCTCTCAATTCGACGATAGACAACTGATAGAATTAAGAAACATGAATTTCATATAGACCACTTACCACAACTAAAATTTCTTGTAGTGGTAAGTCGAGAAGAGGACAAGGGCAAAGTTACGACTACGCATTCTTCATGAACTCACCATAATATGTAATATAGGTTGATTAATCAATAGGTCAGTTATTAAAATGAAAAAATACGGTTTCAAACAAGTTTCGTACTTCTATTATGATTAGACTTATTATACAGGGTTGCGATAAAGTATGGAACCAAGTAAATATATTTTAAACGAAAAGGATGGTATTTTTCAAATTTGCAGTTAAGTGCAATGGGGCAAAATGGGACATATCCGATATAAAAAAGTAGAGAATAGAATAACCCTAAAATTTGATAATTATATTATTCTTTTCAAAGAAAATGACTTGTGCCAGACTTTCTCGCTACTCTGTATTATATATAATAGCAATGAGATACTTCCAGTAATGTGATTAACAATATCAATCAAGTTTTATTTGGATGTCTTTGATATTAATTTTAAAAAGTTTATCAACTCTTATTGCTTAATCGTTTACCCAATGGAAAGAACAAAACTAGTAGTTATGAAATATGATATTGGATTTTTTAATCTACTATTTTTAGTGATTGAAGAGAGTTTACCAATTGTTAGAGATTATGATGCACAAACATATGTTCGTAGTTATGAAAATGGTTTCATGGTAGGTTGGTTTGAACAGGAAGCCAAACCAGCTTTTGAACAAAGTAAAGTGCCTAAAAACTGGACAGATTATATAATTAATGACACCAATCATTTCCGTAAGTCTCTTATTATCACTAAGTACTAGTATTTAATTTTAAGATCAGTCACTGATGGTTACGTTTTATAAATGTTGCCTTTTGGCATTAAAAAATTGATTACTAAAACACTTAATGTGCGAAATTGTGTTTTTGCTTTATAGTGTGGCTGTTAGATTGTGAAAAGTGTAATAGAAACGATTATTCCACTATTATATCAAAACTCATAATATTTTAGTCTCGCTGCCGTATTAATTAACTCCTCGAAGCACTACCGTAGCAGTTTCGGTGACAGCAAGACATAGAGTTAACGCAAACAGAAAACAGTACAGTCATCGATCTATGCGATCGTTTCCAACCGATTTTTCCCAGTAGGTATCACACCTTATTTGTGATTATTGATAATACTATTTAAATTCTTGAAATTTAATATTCGACTGAAAGTGGAAGTCGAACTATCTTATCACAATATTATTAAACGGAAAGTATTACATAAAAGCTCTTCATTCATTTTTGAACAGACCAGCCCATCACCGTTGAGTGATCTTTTTTCACTCAACAAACGGAACTAGGCCAAGCAACGGAGCATGCGAATATAGTAATTTTTGACAAAAACCCTAGCAGAAAACGGATGATGCCATCATATAAAGGACATTGCGTAGTATCATTTTGATATGAACCACTACTTCCCTGACGGATATTGAATTACACTTCAAATTCAAACGGGGTTGACATATCAAGAGGATATTTAACACCAACCATTCTGGTTTGGCATAAGAAAGGACAACATAACTTGTAGATCGGTTTCGGCGTATTTGCTCCTCAGCAGTACAAGGTATATGTTCTCCGTCCACGAGCTCAGAGCCTATAATGTTCATGTAAAATTGATTTATATTTTTGTGCTGAATTATGTTGTATGTGTATCGCCTATGCAAGGTAGTTTGTACACACGTTCCGGTGTGTCGATCACTGCGAGTGTGCGGACCGAAGGAGGGAAGGAAGCGAACCACGAAGCTTTGTCGATCAAGGTGAAGTGAGAAGATTGCACAACACTTATAGAACGAAATAGCTCTATGAAATAGAAAAATAAAGTTATAGTTGATAGTTAAACGTTTAAAATTTCATTGGTCCTTCGAGTTAAAAATATGGAAATATCACGATCATAGTTTTGGTCACATCGAGTCGGATTTGCAAGCAGTAAGGCCTAAAGTACACTACAAGAAAACATTAGAAGAAAAAATTGGGTGAATCCATTCCAGTTTACCATTTCCTATCCGAAAAACACGAACGTGGGTTATTTCATGTTAGGTTATTTTGATTCTAAAAAGAATTTCTCGTATTTAACACAAAAGTTGGTTCAATTCACGTTTTATCACGATAAACTTGGCATACTCCCGTATTTCTCATGTTTTGGAAAGAAATTGGATATATTTCTTGTAATGAGTAGGTGAAAAGGGTTACCTATTTCTCGTTTATAGCGACTTCTCAGCAAGCTTATTAATTGAAAGGTTTTTCGTGTCTTACACAAAATAAAGTTCAATTCACGTTTTATCACGAATAGCACATTTTCTCGTATCTCTTATTTCTTGGTTAATAAATTGGTTATAAGTCACATAATAAAATGGCTGGCAAAATTCGGTAGCAAAACAATGTAAACATGAAATTGGAATATTTAAGGGGAAATTAACACGGTTTAAAATTTTTTTGGAAGATACCAGCAATCACAGGGCCACGGCTGGAATGAGTAGAAGAATTAAGGTGAAAAATACAGTAAAGTGAGAAGTTTTAGGTTATGTACAAACTCAGGCTCAGGCCACATAAAGGCACAATGTAAGGAGTGGTGCGAGACAATACGGCATTACATAGTGAACAAAATCATGCGCAAAATAAATTCACTTACAATCGCGAAGACACTTTGGGTCAAAATAGAGTAATGTCAAATCAAAATAGGTCTGAAAACATGTAACATGCTGCACGAATCTACAGTAGAAACGGTGAATGTTTTCCATCACGTGACCCAATCTACGATTCATACAACACATATTTTCTACATACTATCTGTTTCTGTCGATATAAATCAAACATAGCAACATACGATCGATTCATCGATTCATATGAATATTGTTGCTGACGTAACAGTCACGTGATGGAAAACATTCACCGCTTCTACTGTAATACATCTATACTCGATGGTCGAAATTCTGTACAGTGACTCATCGCTCTTACTGTCCATAAAATCAGTTGCAGAAGCGAACTTCATGAGCGCATCATTTTTGAAGGGCTCTTAATAGTCCTAAATAAAAAGCATTTCTCTCTAGAATACATATGGCAACTGCGCTTTAACCAAAGTGTTGATTACATAGCTCTGAGTCACTTTACAGAATTTCGACTATCGAGTATAATTCTAATACGTGTCAAATCGTTAGTATTAACACTGGAGTATGGCAGATTTTATTCTCCACAGCTACGGTTCTCAAGGACGGATAAGATAATTCGAATTACCGATTGCATGAATAAATCAAAATGAAACATACGGTTTCAACAACGTTGAAATCAGGTAACAGTCAATTCGAAATTAATTTACAATTATTTTTTTTTATTGAGAAAAATTAGTCGCATCCACCAAAAGGTTATTAGCAACTGAACAATATCGGTATACAGTAATTGCAACTTAAGAATTAAGCAAGTACAAAAATTTTGAACAAGATATCAATCATATTGAACTAAATTACTAAATACAATTTAAAACATCGACATCCTTGAGGAAGTTTATTAGCCTGTCTATTGGAGAATGTTCACCAAGCAACTCTTTCAGATTAATAGGGATATCATGTGTTTTGCGTTGCAGATTATATTTGCTGCAATCAGTTAATATGTGTTTCACAGATAATATTTCGTCACATGTATCGCATTTGGGACGTTCTGTTTTGGTCATTAGAAATGAATGAGTTAACCTAGTGTGTCCCAGTCGTACTCGTGAAAGAGTCACCTGATTAAGTCGACTTAGATGGTTACCTCTCCAAGGCGTAACGACCGATTTCACACGCCTCAGAACTGAATCACTGCGATGCCACTCGTTTTGCCACATACCGATCACTTTGCTTTTATAATAGTATATTATTTAACGAGCGGTAATGTAGGTCATAACTCACGCAGATGAAGTTTGCAGCACGAGCCGCAGGCGAGTGCTGTAATTCATCAAGTGAGTTATGACCATTACCGCTCGTTGAATACTATACTTTATCTACGACTATAACAATAAATACTAAGACACAAGTACAGACAAAAACTTTATTAACAAATCTTAATAGGTACCTATAACATTGCTTTGAAATAAATTATATAATGATAAAAACGATTGAATTATTGTGAAATCGATCTACCTTTGTCGCCAGATATTTCTCATCAGGAGCTTCATTTATGAAATTATCAAGTTGTTCTGGCGTAAATGTTTTTGCCTTTTTAGCTACATGTTTCTCTGATTGACGTTTAAGAAACGCACGTAATTTTAAATAATTCTCTATATTGATTCTATTATTTATGTTGAGTGTGCTTCTTAGCATGGAGTAGAAAGTCCATAGAGACGATGCTTTATATTTAGTGCTAAGTTCAGTAAAATATGCCAAAAGTACGTTTTCTGTAAACGATGACCTAATGTCCTTACTGCTACACCAATCTTGAAAATTTTTGTATACACCTCTATATTTGTTTTGGGATTTTTCAGGCAATAAATTCTGTATGGTAACATTAGCTATTTGTCTTATTTCTGGCGGTGTACATAATAATTCATCTTCACTATCTGAATTCATCTTTTTCGGCACAAAATTCACAATAATAAGAATTCGGTATTAACTTAATTTGAAAACGTCAAAATTAATCAAGTGTCACAAGTGACATTACTCCCCATCCGGCTTGTGCTTGTACAGAAGTACAGAGTACAGAGCCACGTTGATATTCGGTTCGTAAATACCTTCAAGAATTTCCGATTTATTATAGTGAGTTATAAGCAGTGAGTTATTATAACTCACGCTGTTCGTTTACAGATACTATAACCTGCTTAAAAGCAGTTGAATAATTAGTATATAATATAATAGGAGTAGATAAAAGACTTTTAAGTCACTGCTGGAACTTTTTATAACTGTACCCGAGCTATCACTATTCACTGCAAGACGTGCACATTTATCAGCTTTCTCGTTGCCACTAATGCCAATGTGTGATGGAATCCAGATGAGTAGAATGTTTCTTGAGTCATCTTGAATTTTTTTAAGCTCGCATTTTATTAGATCCTCAAAGGGATGAGTTGGATATAAATGCTGGATTGACGAAACAGAACTTAAAGAATCCGTGAGTATCAAATAGTTGTTAAGCTTCAGACTATTTATATGCTTAAGGGCTTGGTATAGTGCATAAAGTTCTGCAGAGAATATACTGTAGGGCATTGGGAGCTTAAACAAAAACTGATTTCTGGGTGTAATAAAAGCACATCCTACTCCGTCGTTGGATTTAGAAGCGTCTGTATAAATACCGATCAGTAATCTCCAGAAATTTATTTTTGATTATGGAGTTATTCGTCCCATTTTTTTTGTAGCGTAGGAGTTGAGTATTGCAAGGTAAAGGTTTTAGTGTCCAAGGTGGAGGGTAGGATATTGCATTAGAAAATGTATCGGGAACATTTAGATTCAGGCTTTTCAGCGTGAGTCGTAATCGTTCGTGATATGGTTTTCTGTTGGTATATCGATCATTTTCGTCTGGAGGTTGATCCCAGAAGGTTTGATGATGAATGGGTCTTGTGGTGTCTTGTGCAATGGCTGCTGCATGTGTAAGTGTCAACTGCATCCGACGATAATGGAGAGATGGTTCTCCGGATTCTACATATATGCTTTGTATTGGTGTAGTTCTGAAGGCTCCCAAAGAGATCCTTAAGGCGTTGTTATGAAGGATATCTAGGGGTTTCAAGACTGATCTGCTTGCAGAAGCGTAAGCTACCGAAGCGAAATCAATTTTCGAGTAGTTTGATCCGATCCCAGTATTTGTTAGATAGGGTTTTCAATAAATTTAACTTTTTATTACATGATAATGTTAGTTGTTTCACATGTGGTTTAAATTGTGAGTGTGAGTCGTACAACTTAAGCTTGGGCTTTTGAACAGTTCTTGAGGAGAAGATCATGCCAGATGTTTTTAAACAGAAAATTCGAATCCAATATCATTAGACCAGATTTCTAGTTTTTTTAATGTGTTCTGCAGGATTTGTGCCATTAGATTCAAGTTTTTTCCTTTAATAAATATCACCAGGTCATCTGCATACAAACGTGGTTTAATTGGTTTATCGATGGCTTTGATGATATTATTAATTGCTACTAAGAAGAGAGTCGGACTCAATACAGAACCCTGAGGCACTCCATTTTGTTGAATAGTAGAATTTGAGTAACAATTATTAACTCTCACTAGAAAACTTCTGTTCTTCAGAAAGTTTTCTATGAAAGACAAACAATGTCCTTTAATGTTCCAGGTATGAAGTGTCCTCAGTTTGTTGTATCTCCATGCGGTGTCAAATGCGTGTTTTAGATCGAAAAACATTGCCATACATTTTTGTTTAGTAGCTTCCTGTACATTGCTTTCTAAATCTAAAATATTGTCCTCTGCCGAACGATTTTTCCTAAAACCATTTTGTTCTGGTGCTATTAAGTTATTTTTTCCAGGTACCATAATAAGCGATTGTTCACAATCTTTCCAAAAACCTTGCACATAGCACATGTTAAAGATATTGGTCTATATGACTCCGGCATTAGTTGAGATTTGCCACTTTTAAGCAATAGAATAATTATAGCTTTAGACCAAAGGGAAGGAAATTTATGTTCGAGCCATATTAAGTTGAAAACTGATAGTAGCTTTTGTTTTGCAGAGTTCAACGGTTTTTTTAAAAATATAGGTGGTATATCATCTATTCCGGGACTACTCTCTTTCAGTTCATCAAGACAGCTGTTCAATTCGTCGACTGTTATAGGGTCGTTTATGGAATTGTTGTTGTCAGTTTCTTCATATCGTACATCTTCTTCGACTAAGAGCTTATTTCTGGTAAAGCTATCTGTGTAACTTTCATCAGAGGAGTGTTTTCTGTATATATTTGCTAGAGTACTAGCTATTTCCGGAGCAGATATAATATTCGTATCTTTTCTTAATCTTTTAATGTTTGATGAAGTGGGTATTCCAGAAATTTTCCTAATTTTATTCCATACCTGGCTGGTTGGGGTGGAGCTAGTTATTCCAGACACAAAGTTTTGCCAACACTTCTTTTCTGCTGATTCAACTGTTAACTGTGCAAATGCCTTCAATTTTTTGAACTCTATTTTATTTTCATCCGTTTTATGTTTTTTGTATCGGTTCAGGGCTGATTTACTCTCGGCTAGTGCTTTTTCACATTCGACATTCCACCAGGGGACCGGTTGGTGTGCTGAAACAAATTTGGTCTTTCCAAATGTTTTACCGCGCTTGCGATTATTATTTGATTGAAGTCATAAAGCGTATTGTCAATGTCAGGAGAAATTACTAATTGTTTCATACTTTCTTCTATCGTATTGGAAAATGAGTTCCAATTTCCTGTGTGAACTTTCCATTTGCTTGAGTTATTGGAGTTATCCGGTGGAGTGCAACTATTATTAATAATTATTGGATAATGATCACTTCCATACGTGAAGTCTAATGTATCCCATGATAGGGAAGGTGTTAAGTTTGGGTCACATAGAGTTAGGTCAATTCACGAAGATTCGGCTGTATTAATATTGAATCTTGTAGGTCTACCATCGCTTAGGTAATTTAGATGTAAATCGTCTATAGCTTTTTCTATTGGACCACCTCTTTCGTTCGTGCTTTGAGATCCCCATATAATATTATGTCCGTTAAAGTCCGTGGAGTTGGAACTTGCTTAATTAGATTTGTAAAACTTGAATAGTCGATAAGGGTGTTGGGAGGTATGTTTATATTACAAATATATAACGGAATATTGGAAATGACTTTCACAACAAGAGCTTCTAGGTTTGTGTTTACATGAAATGTTTCAGATTCAATAGATTTATTTATTAAAGTTATCACGCCACCACTTGCACGAGCTGCATCAGTTCTACCTTTTCTGAAACAATTGAAATGCTTAGAGCTGTATGTTTGGCATGCTTTAAGGTTCGATTCTTGTAGACAAATGATTTCAGCTGAATGCTCTGCAATGATAATCTGTAACATGGGTAAGCGATGGAGGAATCCATCAATGTTCCACTGTTGTATCGAGTTGAATGCTGCTATAAGATTGTTTACGAGTTCTTGCTGTAGAATGAGAACTACTTTGCGACGAATCGCTTTCTAGGTCCGAGGTCTCTTTACCTATATGGGAGAAAATTTTCTTGTCAGTTACATGCGGATATACTCGATTTAATAAATTCATTAATCCCAACAAAGCCGCAGTATAGTCATTAATCACACTTATTGGATCTCAACTCCTTGAACATTGTCCAATATAAGCATCAATTGATCGTAGCTTAAAACAAAAGGAATGATAGTCGACGAAATTTTTGGTGGAGTCAACGCCAGAGGATTTGACATTTGTCTTCGATTTTTTAGTCTTTGCAGATGATTTGGATTGAGATCTGAAGGTGGAAAGGCTATTTCTGCAAACTGACGTTTTATCGAAGGGTGGGGCCTTTCATTTCCACTCACAGATTCACTGAGTATGAGGAGTCTGATAGCGTTTGTTCATGAATTTGTGGTACATGTTCTGTGGGTGTTTGTGACAAAGGTTGTGCTGTACATTGTGATGCAATATGACCCGTTTGTTTACAAGTGTAACAGGTTATACCATCTTGAGAAAGAAATACTCTATAGTTATAGTTATAGTGTTATCGAAGGTTATAACAATAGAATCGAGAATTTTCAAATTATGAGGGCTAACGTGGACCTGCCGTCTAAAGCTCAAAATATGAGCGAATTCGGGTAGTGATGAGCTGATACGAAGAGATGTTAAAGGAGACACTAAATTCAGACCAAGCTTTTTCACATTTTTTAGTGGTCTGTACTCGTAAACATACAAACTCAATTGAATTTCCAGGATGCTTCTCTAGATGCATTAAATGGATTTCATTTCAAGCTAAAAAATAAAAAAAACCTCTCCGATACCATTGTAAACCCCCAAAACGTGCATAAATTATAACTTTGACGGTAAATTTTTGGTAGTAAAATTGTCTGCGGAAAAATAAAAACGAAATAAGTAGATTCGATTTTTTATACCCTTTCCAATTATAAAGAGCAATTTAAAAAAAAACCATATACAGGGTGTTGTTTTTAGGAAAGACGAGTTTTGAAATTTTTTATTAAGCCGGACCTGCACTATCTTTTTGGAGATGCTTTTGATGGAGTCTCTAGGTAATGGTTATTACGTGTACCAAATCTCAAAATAATATACAGGGTAACTCGGAAGTTATGAGGTTCGAAAGAAATAGGATAAATTTATAAAACACCCTGTATCTCGGTTATAAAGAGCGCTAGACCCATCATATGGGGGTTTTTTAGAACTACCTAGGCGACCTCTACCTACCCTTACCGTATGTCCATTTCCCAATGAAACACCCTGTATAATTACCGACACCAAGGAATTTAAAACACTAGACATAACCAAAGTGTCTCTCGTTACCTATACTTGAATTATTAGCTGCATGTTTAGTTGCAAAATTAGCTGATACCGTTATAGGTTATCTTAACCTAGAATTTAAGCGAATTGTATTTTACTCTGACTCGACAATTGTTCTGACATAGATCACTATTGATCCCACTAGGTTAAAAACGTTTTTGGCAAATAAATTAACAGAAATTGTAGAATTAACGATAGGTTATCAATGGAAACACGTGTCAAGCGAATTGAACGCAGCATGCATGATTTCACGCAGAATATCTCCAGAGCAGTTGCCTGCTGCTAATATTTGATGGCATGGGCCACAGTTTTTGTTAACTGATTTAGAAATTCCTTACCCAAATTTGTCACTTGAAAATTCACTCGAATTAAAAACAACACCGATTACATTAATTACGCAAGTAAGAGACGAAAGCATTTTTACATGATTTTCAAGATTAAACTTATTTAAAGAAATAACGTTAAATAAATCTATCTATAACAGCGGTATTAACAGTAGAAGAACTACAAATTTCTCTAAACAGATTAATTATTATTGCTGAAGAGCAGCATTTTTTTGGCGAAATAAGGGCTTTAAAGACCTATAAAGGAATAGCGTCTTCTAGCAAACTTTTGAGTCTTCATCTATTCATCGACGAAAACGGTATACTTCGAGTTGGTGTAAGGTTAAGACATTCAACTTAGAAATTTGATCAATAACACCCTATTATTCTTAAGTTTAATCATCACTTAACGTGTCTTATTGTAAGGTCAGAACATATTCAGAATTTATACGCGGGAACCCAGACATTACTCTCTATCATTTGCTTTAAATATTGGTCAATAAAGGGAAAGGTTTTGGTCAAACGAATAATACGGGAGTGTGTCATATGTTTCAAGGTTAAACCTAAATCCACAAAAACGTTTATGGGCGATCTTCATAGTTGTCCAATTATACCAGCTCGACCTTTTTTTAAATGCGGTGTGGATTACGCCGGACCTTTATTTGTAAAGAAGCGTACATTGTACAACGTGTAATAGCAAATCAGTTAAAGCTTACGTTTGCATATTTGTTTGTCTCGTGTGATTAAAGCGGTCCATATAGAGTTGGTGATGGATCTGACAACTGACGAATTCTTAAATGCCTCAAGAAGATGTATATCGCGACGTGGTAAACCGAACGAAATGCATTCCAATAACGATTCAAATTTTTTTGGAGCACATAACCATATTCTAGAAATCACTTACTATCTGACAAAAATTATAAGGACAAGGTATCAACCTATTTAGCTAATGAGTCAATTCTGTGGCACTTTATTCCTGCCAAGGCACATGGGTGGGATCTGGTGGTCAGCAGTCAAATCATGTGTTGAGACACCAACGTAAGTGTTTAAAATAAAACGAGTGGACTGTATTAAAACCTTCATCGACTTGAAAACAATTTATTTTACTTTTACAACTATAACCCGTCTACACAAGTGGCTCTTCATCCCCTTCACAGATGGTGATCTGTTATTTCAAGACTACCCTGTTGCCAAACGTCTTTTAATAATTAAATTGATGAATATGCCTTAATACACCCCCCCCTTGAAAGACTCTAGTCCTTTCAACAAACATCTACCTATATCTAGGAAACTAACTATTCATTTTAACAAAAATATTGTTAATAAACCTCAACATAACATAAACAAAAAATAAAATAAACAAAACAACTCATAAAATACTTCTTCGACGAATGCTCGAGTTGTAATGTTATTCAACTGGTAGAACACATAAGTTTCTAATTGATCTACGAAATTAACCACTCCGCACCTTGACATCAACAACTCGGCACACACCATCGTCACCACGATGCAGTCTAATAACTCTGCCTAGATGCCAATCACATGCATGGGTGTTGTCACTCTTTATCAAAACTAGTGAGCCGATCCTTATCAACTCTTCTGACCTCTCTTTCCATTTGATACGTGTCTGAAGTTCACTCAAGTACTCCTTCTGCCATCTCTTCCAATAGTGTTGAGTAGCAGCTTGTAGCCTTTGCCATTTTGATAAACGATTCTCGGACAAGTCAGTGACATCTATCTCAGGTAATGTAGTTAACCTTCTTCCGATTAAAAAGTGTGCGGGAGTCAAAGCTGTTGAGTCCTCAGGGTCGGAAGACAATGGACAAAGTGTGCGGGAATTTAGGATACTTTCAATTTGAACCAATATTGTGTGAAAGTCTTCAAAAGTATATGATGCGTTCCCAATTACCCGTTTTAAATGATGCTTGCAACTTTTGATCCTTGCCTCCCAAATACCCCCAAAATTAGGAGCTCGAGCTGGGATGAAATTCCAAGTTATTTTATCCTTTACTAACTCTTGAGCGATTTTTTCTGAATTAGCCGTTAGAAAATCGTGAACCTTACACAACTCATTGTTCGCCCCAACATAATTGAGCCCATTGTCTGAATAAACATTTTTTGGTTTTTCACGTCTACTCACAAATCTCTTAAACGCCGCTAGAAATGCGTCAGAGGTTAGCTCTGACACGAGTTCAATGTGGACTGCTTTCGTGCATATACAAACAAATAAGCACACGTACACTTCAATGATCTTTGCCCCTAGTGTTTTTTTATCCTTTAAATTGAATGGACCCCCGAAATCTGTGCCCACATTGAAAAATGGATAGTTACTTGTCACTCTTACATTAGGTAAATCCCCCATTAAATATTTTGACGTAATAGGTTTGGCCTTCACACATGTTATACAAGTTCTTATTATCCTTTTACACACATTACGCCCCGAAACCGGTAAAAATCTCTCGCATATAGAACAGAGCAAAATGAGCTCCGCAGTGCATTAATCTTTCGTGTTCGTATTTTAAAATTAAACCAGTTAAAATATGATCCTTCCGAAGAATTATAGGGTGTTTATTTGTGTGGGATAGTTGTGATTTCTTTATTCTTCCCCCTACCCTTATCAAGTTATTTTCAAAAAATGGGTTTGGAGATAAAATTTCACTCCTTTTTTCAATTTCCATTCATTAAAGCCTTATATTCTTCACAGAAACCATCCATTTGTGCCTGTGCTACTAACATATTAATAGAATCCATGATCTCATTCACACTAAGAGCAATTGACTTATTCCTTCCATTCCTTTTGGATTTTATATTTTTAAGAAACCTCATAACATAGCCTAAAACGTTTCCCATTTTCATAAATGAAGAATATCTATTTATGATTTCACTTAACATATTATTACGCTTATGACTATTTGCACTAGTGCTAACGCTTGGACAAGACTTCATTTCTGAAATTCCAAAATCAATAGGATCCTCTTTTAAATCCATTCTGTTTTATCCTTTAACAACCATTCCGGACCATGAAACCATAATTTATTCCCAAACAAGTTTCTTGGTGTAACTCCTCTGGATAGTGCATCGGCCGGGTTTTCCTTAGACAGTACATGATGCCAACTATTTATTGGAGTAAGCGATTGGATCTCACTTACACGGTTACCCACGAACGTTGACCATTTATTCGACTCACTTCTGATCCAGGCCAAGGCAATTTTTGAATCGCTCCAACAAAATAATTCATTAAATTTAACTTGTAATGAATCCACCGTCCTTGACGTTAAGTTACTAAACACCACCGCACCTGATAATTCCAATCTAGGAAGACTTATTTTCTTCAATGGAGCTACTCGGGACTTCGCACACAAAAGGTTACAGGTCACATTGGTATCAGTGACACACTTATGGGATTTTTACGATAAAAAGACGATGACGTTGCAAAACAAAATATTGTGATGTTGCCAAACTGTAGTTTTTTTCTTTACTTTACGAAAACTAGAAAAGTCAATTTGATGTTAGATTGACAATTCTTCTTTTTTGTTGGTTCGTGTCTAGTATTATCTATGGTACGTGCCTCGTGTAGAGGTTAAGTGTTAAGTCAAAAATATTTATTTAAAAAAATCAAAGGCTTGTATTTAATATAAATATTTATTTATGAAAAACTATGGATAAGATACAAGAAGAAATAGTAATTAAGCATTCTGTATTCGAATTAACATTTGATTTTACATAGAAGAGGGTTATATGAAAAGCATTCTATGCTCTAGCTAGAGCCTCTAGAACACTGCACGAGTTTATGGTAAAAAGAATCCAATATCCATACAGCTTTAAATGTTGTAATCTGAATAATTTTGTGATATAAAGAGTCTATTTCCTACACAATCATACATTGGGAAGTTGAATTAAGATGCTCCATGGTTTCATTCGTAGCTCTGTTTCATATTATGCAGTTTTAATTTTGTGTGAGGTGATATTCACAAAAATATATAGACTTGGGTAGCTGGCTACATATAGGTGTGCTATTAGACCAATGCAAATTGAAATAATGAAATATCTAGTGAATATTTCTTTATCAACAACTGGAATACCTTGCTCAAAATCTCTGCTCCTTCTGATAATAATTTGAAATTTGAAGACTGTATGACAATTATGTTAAGTCACTACCTTCCTGATATTATATTGTAGGTATTTCTAAGTTTTACTTATGTTAATAATAAAAACAATAACTTGTGAATATACATTTTATTTCAAATAATTAATTCAATAATAGTTATTAGTGATTAAAAAGGTGGAAATAAAGCAAATTGGAGAAAAATATAGAAAAATAGGACACAAGATTTCCACTAATCCATCTCAGAATCATCACTATCTTCATCATCACTGTCAAAATTAATAATAAGTGGAGGCACATCCTGTCTATCAAATACTACTTCTCTATCACACCAATCTTGTATAATTTTTTCGTGGACCAAATATCAGGGGTAACTTTTTCTAAAGCCTTTTTACATACACCAATTGCTTGTTCTGTTAATGCACCATCAGATCCCACATGATCTCTATCCAAATATGTTCAATTGGGTTGAACAGTGGTAAGGGAGAAGTCGAAGCACTTTGTGACCATATTTTTCAGATATTCCAACTTCTTATTTATCCCTACAAAAATATTAAAGCATGCATATTTTCAAACAAAATAAGTTAGCTCAGTATTACCATAATATATTGAAAAATGTTTATATCAACTTACTGTTGTACTAAATTCAATAAATCGGTTTTGAAGAAAGTTTTTTCAAACGGAATATCATTTTGTATCAACCAGTTCTGTATATCAGCCTTTTTGGTAGCTGTTATTGGTACTTTATTGATCACCATACTTTCATAACTTGCAATATCCATTATGATTGTGGCAGGCTTTTCCAAGTTCACTAAAAGCTGGTATTCAAACCAATGCACTGTTTCCATACATTTCGGAAAGCATTTTGTTCAAAGTTATCAATTTCAACAGTAGGTTTTATGCCTTGTCTCTTTTTAGGTGGGCTTTTAGGCTGTTCACCTCTATTATGCTTGGCGGCAATATGGTTAACAGTAGTAAGGTTAAGTTGTAATGCTTCTGCAAATCTCTACAACATAATTATTTCAATTTATGGAAGAATAATATATCAAGTTTAATCAACCTTTACATTTAAATATGTAACAATAATATTAATAATGATGAATACAAATACCTAACTAATACTATTACTTACGTCTCTTACAGCAGTTATAGGGAGCAGCGGGCCCCCGTTTCGGCATTTTCGTTCAAAATAGCTTAACAAAGATGTTACCTTCTCTTGACATTTACTGTTCAACTGCTTCCGCATTTTATTAACTACACACTGCAGATTAGCGTAAATAATTAGTTATGGAAATAATTGTTTTCTTAATCTAGTTAATCTCAAAGAAACAATGAATTCAAAAGCACCAAAAATACTTTTAAATATTAGACGATGATCGAATGTCAATAAACGTCAAAACAAACTGGGGAATTTTACCAGTTTATCTGACAACGTCTTGAAGTTTTGCCAACCCGTTAGCTGTAAATTGCACTGGCTGTTAAGGATAAATTGTATTTACGGTTGGTAAATTATTATTTATTCTGATGAGCAGGAAAGTAACTAAGTGTGACGTCATCGTCTTTTTATCGTAAAAATCCCATAACATACAAACACTCACCATAACCTTTATTCGAAGAATCACAAAACCCGTGTAGTTCTATTTCACTAATTTGCTGAATCCTCGGGTACTTCTTTGTCCCATGGACATTGTAAGGCTCACAATTCTTGTATAATCAATTTCGCAATAAAATCTACAGAGCCCAATAAACCCAAAGGGTCATAAATTTGACATATCACTGACAAAATTTCTCTTTTGGTGTAAATTCTTCTTATGTCAAAGGCTTTAATTTTATATCGAATAAGATCTTCATTGGAATCCCAAAACACACCCCAAGTTTTATTCTGTTTATCCTCTCCGATTTCTAAAATGCCAACTTCCACTGGTCATTAAGTTCGTCACTTCAGTTTGTATTTTCAACAAATCTTCAATAGTTTCTGCTGAAGTGAGCAAATCATCTACGTAGAAGTCGTCTCTTATGACCTTGCTTGCCATAGGGTATCTCGTTTCATTATCGTTGGCTAACTCTATCAAGCATCTAATTGCTAAGTATGGGTCTAAGGTATATCCGAAAGTCGCCGTTTTCAATTCAAAAATTTTAATATTTTCGCTTGGGTCTGATCTCCAGAATAATCTTTGATACTTTCGATCCTCTTCCGATACCAACACTTGCCTGTACATTTTCGATATGTCGGCAGACATTACAAATGGATTCTTTCTGAACCTAAGAAGAATTTGAAAAATGTCTTGCAGTATCTTTAAACCGCTAAACTGAATGTCATTCAAACTGATGCCTGTTGTAGTTTTCATACTAGCATCGAACACAATTCGACATTTTATAGTTTTACTGTCAGCATTCCAAACAGCATGATGTCGTAAGAAGTATCCACCTTCTAGGTTAGAGACCTCCGATTGGTCAGTAAGTTTACCTATTTGTACCATATAATCCAATTCTTCGTACTCGTTCATGAATTTCACGTAATCTTTCCTCAAAGTATCGTTTTTTAGCAATATTTTTTCTAGAGATAAGAATCTCTTTAATGCCTGATCAGCTGATTCCCCAATTTTATTTATTGATGTCTTGGAAGGAATCTTCACCACAAGCTTTCCTGACTCGTCTCTTGTTGTCGTTTTCTTAAACCAAGATTCGCAAAATTCTTCAGCCTGCGACAATACAGGCTCCTTTCGATTCTCTTCTATTTTCCAAAATTTAACCATCGACTCATTCAGTAACTTATCACTGTCCAAATTATTTTCGGTAAGTAAGTAGTTCAGCGAAAGATTGCAGGACTCTACATTTCCAATTTTATCACAATTGCACATGTTTCCCGCAAGAATCCAACCAAACACACTGTTTTGCATCACTAGTGAATTTTCACCCAATTTTTCCTTACCAGCACATAAAACATGCCAAAACACATTTGAGCCTAATAACGTATCAATATCTCCGCTCCGCATCTATTAAATTTTGGATCGGCCAGTTTTAGATGTTTTGGGATATTTAGCTGATTTTTATTGAAGCCAAAAAGAGGTAATCTTTCTGTGATTTTTGGTGAAACCAAACATGAAATATCCATGGAGAATATTCGCGATTGTATCGTGACACCAACCTTTTTATTTATATTCGCAAGACACTGACCTACTCCCTTGACTACATGGTTTACTATGGTCGGTTTTAAATTCAACATTTCACAGATTTTCTCCGATACAAAATTACTCTGGCTACCACTATCTAATAAAGCCCGAGAAGATATTACCTGATCGCCATTTTGTATTTCAATCATTACTGTCGAAAGCAGAACTTGAGAAATCTCGGAAGACGCAGCAACCGCGCATTTCGTTGAACCTTGTTTTTCCTCGAACTTGGTGTTCGACACAACTTGAGAAACATATTCGCTCCTCGATTCGTTTGGTTCCGACGCCCTAAAAACTGACGATGACACTCTTTGGCCCGTACTTTGACCAGATCCACCGGAATTATCAAAATTTATATAAAGTAGAACATGATGTGATTTTTTTGTATTTCCCACATCTGGGTGCCCTACACCTCCACGCTGTGTGATTGGAACCTTTCACACAGTTAAAACACAATTTCAACCTTTTCACGTCTTCAATTCTATCATTCACACTCAACTTATTGAATTCATCACACATGTCGACAGCATGTTGTCCTTTATTACACCAATCATAGTTTCTCTCTCGTTTCTACACTCGCAAAACTTTTACTACCTCATTTTTTGAAGTTATTTTGGCTTTAAATATTTATTTTAATCTTGTCAAATTTTACGGCTTCAATTTTTTCTAATATTTCACACCTTTCTCTCGAAAAATTATTTAAATCGGAGTGTTGGAAAACTACCTTCAAATTTATAGGACTCCCAATCCCTAGGAGTAACTATATCAAACTTATTCGCCATAATATATATAACTGAAGGGTCCCACGATTTAATATCCTGATCTAAAGATTGTATTGCGCGCAAATGCTTATTTATATTTTCAAAAAGATTTTAAGATCTGAATGAGACCCATTTTCGCCTACTAATGCTGATGGAAAACTACCAAACTCTTGGGCATCCACCACTATCGGGGGCCAACACCCATTGGGGCCAACAAGGAGACCTTCGATGGCTCGGGAAAGCAATAAAATCAATGGTTCATCTCACTTTATTTCCACTAACAATATCCATTTATCAACACTGGGTTATTTATATCGTTTTCGAAAAATTCTCGCACTAAACTTTTGCCGCCAATTTTTACTACCGGCACACTGAGACCTTTTACTAAAAGCTCCGTTATAATACTTAACAAATCGGAGACACTAACTAGGGTGACGTTAAATATCTACATTAATGTATTTAGACAATAATAGTACATGGCACAATAATAGTACCATGGCACTCCTGTAGATGTTAACGTACGAAGCTTGAATAACCGGAATTATTGCTCAAATCAGATGGAATATCTAGCCTGAAGTTATCTATTATGGAAATATTCACTGAAGTCCACGTGGTCAACAAATGAAGATCAAACATATCCCTATCCTAAATGGAAAGTATATGCAAGTTAATCAACTAATCTCTTGCAACCTAATACTAGTAACACGCTTAAAACTGCAAGTCAAAGAGTAGGTTATACCAGAACTCCAACAAGGCACAGCACCACAGCCATATTACCCACTACAGTAAAAACCAAAATATAGAGAGGAAGACCCCTTGAAACCCCAAGATTGTAGGTTAAAAAAAAATAACCAGCATTAGTCTATTTCCAGTGGCGTACATTTTGGTATCAGAGGATACAACTTACCAACTTAACCAGCATTCAATTGTAATTAATAATATAAAATTAATGTCAAGATGTTATGATATGTCGGCTACAGCCTGCAAATGTTTATACAAGCATATGTATTAGTTACGAAGTGTTACCAAAATGATAAATAGATAAATTTTCATATTGTATTACATTGTTAATAGTCATCAAATAAAGAATCTAATCTGATCATTAAATATTAAAAAAAATTTAATTGGTAGTCTTAGTGTCAAAACAAACCCGTTACATTTCCCCCTTACTTCAAGAAAATTTACTCTAGTAAATTTTCATCAGCGCTAGCTGACTTCAAGTCCTTGGCGTGCCATACACCTTTACTAACACCATTGCCATCCATTATCTCATACGTCCATGGAGATACTATTTTCTTGATATAAAATGGTCCAATCTATCTTGGTGCTAACTTAGCTGTGTAGTAGCGAGCTTTATCAGATAAAGGGTAATTCTTCCGCCAAATCATCTGGTGTGGTAAAAACTGCTCATCTCTTCTTCGTAAATCGTATCTCTGCTTGTTCTTAGCAGCCGCTCTTGCTATTCTATCTCTAACGTCCTTGAATAACTCGTTAAATGCAGCGGATCGAGTGTCATAATCGACCTTCTTATCAGCACTAGAAATATCATTCTCATATTCCTTACCCGATAATTTCATGTGTCGTCCAAAGTTCATAAAATAGGGTGTATACTGAGTTGTCTTATGGACTGCAGTTCTTATCGCACACGCTATTTTCGACAAGTTTACGTCCCATGTTCGATGATTTTCTGCCGCATATATCGCTAACATGGTTTTAGTTGTGCGGTTTACTCGTTCTGTGGGGTTTGCTTGTGGGTGGTAGTTTGCATTATACCGCATCCTGACATGATAGCTTTCCATCAACTTCCGCTATAGTTTAGAAGCATATTGAGGTCCATTGTCACACAATAATATTCTCGGCACTCCATACACCAAAAAGATTTCGACTTCTAGCAGTTTTACCAATTTCACTGCTGTTGCATCCCTCAATGGAAACATCAGGCTAAAATAATCGGTAACTATCATAATATATTGATTCCCTTTCAATGTCTTAGTAAGAGGTCCAATTAAGTCGGTTGATATCATCTCGAAAGGTTGACTGTGGTACCATAAGTCCAGCAGGCTTCTGTAAATCAGGCTTATAAGTAACACACGCTCTACAACTCTTGACAAACCTCGATACATCACTCTTCATTTTAGGCCAATAATACTGTTCCGCCAGTCGTCTATACGTTTTATAAATACCTAAATGTCCTGACGTAGGATTCAAATGACCTTCTTCTAAAATTTTCTTACGTTGATTCTTCGGAACTACCATCTTCCAAATATCACCTGGGCATCCAAGTCCTTTAAATTCAGACTGAGTGTACTTATAAAGTTGTCCCTGATGGAGTCGAAAATTTGCAAATTTCAAAGGGTGTGTCTCTACATTGTTAAGCAATTTACCATACCATCTATCCGAATGTCGCACATCTACATTATGAATGGGCTCATTTACATATTTTTTTTATTTTTCCATTGGGAAGAGCACATCATTTTGAGGCTCTGTGCAAAAAATTAGAAGTCTGTGAGACTTGTGTGTGTGTGTGTGTCAATTTATGGCACTGGTTTTTGAAAACCAAAAGGCCAGTCAAACTGTGACACTTATAAGTCGCCTAAAATTAATTATAAACATGAAACAGCGCTCCTCTCCGTGATCCTGGCGTGACGTCATCATATATGAAGCATTACTCTATGATATGAAGTCTTACGTTCAGAGAGCGGATACAACCAAGCGCCGCGCCGATCGGTTTGTTTTTGTTGAATACTTAGCCATTGTTATGTTACCTATGTACTTGGCTAGTAACAGTATTTTCTTTGTCTATTATTATACGTTTTCTAATAATATAATCCCTATCGCTATTAAAATTATGATAGTTGCTTAAAGAAATTTGGAGAGTATGCTTTAGTTTCATTAGGGAAATATTTGTGTTGACCATTGAATGTTTATTCTTCAATTTACTTGAAATTTGTGTCACTGGTTAATCTATTATACAGGGAGTATAGGTATATTACAGTTTTAGTAAACTCTAAGCAGTGTTGTCTTTGCGAAATAAAAACTATAAGACATAATTTAAACTATTCCACACAATGGACCAGAAACAGATTATAAAAAAAACTATAAATTTCGTGTGGTTACAGAATGTAAGAGTTCACATTATTAACAAAAAACCGTGTAAGAAGTAATACAAAAGAAATAAATTCGATGCGACTGACGATACAGTCTGAAGCGCAATGTGCATACATATCTAGTGACGTCACAGTCACAGTCTTCGCCCCGCTATCGGTATGCTTGTTTAATTGGTTGTATCAGGAGAACGACATATTCTATTGACATGAAATTTTCAGAATCATATTTTTATCCTTAGTACTTTGTTTTACGACAGTTAAAAATGATTTAAAAATTTTAGTGAACGAGCCCATTATACAAGAATCTATCACAGGCATAGCTCTTGACAAAACATCAGGCACGACATGATCTTTACCTTTCCTGTGAATTACCGTGAAATCATATTGTTGTAGTTTTAATGCCCATCGAGCCAATCTACCAGTAACGTCCTTTAGGTTGTGCAGCCAAACCAAACTCCGATGATCTGTATAAACTTCGAAACGCACTCCTTCTAAATGAGGCTTTTCGATGGCCCAAAGGACTGCCAAACATTCGCGTTCTGTCGTAGTGTAGTTCCTCTCTAATTTATTGAGAGACCTACTCAGGTAACATATAACTCGATCTTCATCATCCTTCTTTTGTATTAAAACAGCACCCAATCCATAAGCTGACGCATCTGTGTGGACTTCAAAAGGTAAGTCATAGTCTGGGCAGTTCAAGACTGGTGCAACCACTGAATATTCCTTTATTTTCTGGAAAGCTTCATCATACTCAGTTGACCAAACAAATTTACGTCCTTTCCTCACTAGGGCACAAATAGGAGAAATCAAAGTGGCAAAATCAGGTATGAATCTTCTATACCAAGAAAATGTTCCCATAATCCTTCGAACTTCTTTGACGTTGGTTGGGACAAGGAGCTTTAGCATAGCTGATACCTTGTCTGGGACCACGTGAAGACCATTTCGATCCACTACATATCCAAGATATTTCATTTCAGGTCTACAAAACTGGCACTTATCGCAACTTACGGTAAGTCTTGTCTTCTTCAATCTTCTGAATACCTCTTCCAAGATAGCTAAATGCTTTTCGAAGGTTGGTGTTACAATAACTACATCATCTAAATACACAAATACATATGGTTCCAACTCTGGACTTGAAACACTGTCTATCAAACGTTGCCAAGTTACCGGAGCATTGTGTATCCCAAATGGCATGCGCTGAAACTGGAACAAAACCCTTCCAGGAACCGTGAAAGCTGTATAAGGTCTAGACGTCTTCGCTACTGGCACTTGCCAATAGGCAGACTTAATGTCAAGAGATGAAAGGTAATGTGCATCTCGCAATTCATCCAAGGTATGAGACACATACGGTAATGGATAGCCGTCTCTTTCGGTCACTGCGTTGAAGTTCCTAAAATCGACACAAAAGCGATAGCCTCCATCTTTCTTCTTGACTAATAACACTGGTGATGACCATCCACTATTCGACTTCTCGACTATACCTTTAGCTAACATATCGTCCAGCTCCATATTGATTTGCCGTTGAATAACTGGTGAGACAGGATAGTATCGTTGTTTTATTGGTGGGGAATGTGTCCAGCCAAATCAGTGCAGCCTAGTCACTCACCCATTTCCTTTCGGTACCTGTCGATCACTGCTGCCAATCGATTCTCCTCCATTCCAGTTAAAACGGTTTGACCTCGCAAATGATCTACTGAATCCAGGTGATAAGATTCCTTGGAAAAGAACCATTCATTATGGCGCAGGTCTGGTACAATTCCCATAGTCTTCCAGAAGTTTGTTCCCAAAATCAAAGTATGGGGTATGTCTGGTACAACCAAAACTTTAATCAACTTCACCACCCCTCTTACATGGAACGGTAACTCACACACTCCCAGGCTCTGGAATGATTGTCCATTTGCTACTCGACAACTAATATTTTTGGAAGTATCCAGAATTATGTCTAGTTTCCTCAATAACCACCATCCTCGATTACCTAAAATAGTAGCAGAAGCGCCTGAATCCAATAAACCCATTAACGAAACACCCAATACATCAACTTTCAAGAAAGGCCTCTCATCACCCTTGACATGATCTAAAATGTAGTCTAAAATCTGTTGTAAATTATTAGTCGAGTCCTCTGTTACTTTCGTCGACCCTCCTCGACTATTCAAGATCGACGTGCTCCGTTTCCCTTATTGCAAGTTGGACAGTTCCTGGCGGTAAATCCTTCCCTTTTACACTTGAAACAATTAAGTTGCTTGGGTAGGGCACATCCAATTGCTCTATGTCCGGGCTGGTTGCAACGAAAACAAATGATAGGCTTGCTAGTGGAAGGGGCAGATGTTTGAGCTGTAGCTACATTAGACGTTGATGGTTGGTTTCTATTATCAACATAAGCTAAATCCCTTTCCATAATTCCAGCTCTCCTACTGGAAGGCTCAGCATAATTGTTGATTAGATCCCGTCTACTTTCCATTTTCCTACATTGCTCCCTCAAATCTGCGAGTGTACTCGGAGGTGGATCTCTTATTCTATCGAGATAAAAAGGATGTAAATTTCTTACAACAATTTTCAATTTTGCCTCTTCTGACATGGGGCAACGTGGTCTATTGAAGTAGCAAGCCATCACCGCCAAGTTAACTCCAATCGACTCTGTTGGGTGTTGAGAACGTTTCTGTAACTCCTCAAACAAAACATCCAGATGATGAGCAGTAAGGTATTCTGTACGAAACTCCTCTACCAGTTCATCCCACGAAGTTACTCTAGATCTACAATCTTTGTAAAATTGGTATGCCTTATCTGCAAAAAGATCTCTAGAATCCAGTAACATAGCTTTTGACACATTACGAGCTACGCGTAACTCCTCTATCCTTTCCAGAAAAGCTGTAATAGACATTCCTTTTCCATCTCCGGAAAATTTCTTTATGTCCCATTTATAAGGTGGTACCATCTTGAGTGCAGCATGAGCAATATGAGAATCATCAACCATAGATGAACTAGCAGGGGGATTAAAAGTTTGACTGGTAATTTGAGCTTGTAACTGTGCGAGAGAAATAGGTATTGGCCGAGCAGCTGCATCAATTTCATCCAATTTGCCATTAAATTTACTCAGAAGTGATAAGCTAGTAGCTGTTAAATCCGCTTTTCTCGCCTTTTTTAGTGGCCAAAGATGTGAAAATCGCAAGGCGATAAATCGGGACTATAGGGTGGATGCTCTAATATCCTCCATTTCTTTCGTTGCAGATTTTCTTTCCCTACGTTGGCAATATGAGGCCGAGCATTATCGTGAAGCAGAATAACACCACGTGAAAGCTTCCTTGGACGTTTTCTTCTTATTGCTTGATGGAGCTTGTTCAAAGTTTCATTATACAGGTTTGCGTTGATATGCACTCTAGGTTCTGTAAACTCTATCAGCAAGGGTCCTTCATGGTCGAAAAAAAATGTCAACATCACCTTGCCTGCAGAAGGTTGAACTTCTTTGGTGGCGGAGAATTTGCGTGTTTCCATTGCATCGATTACAGCTTACTGGATGGTTGAAAATAATGACACCAAGATTCATCGCCAGCAACTATTGACGAGAGAAAGTCATTACCATTTTGACTGTATTCCGTGAGGTGTTGCAAAGACAAGCCCATTCGCAAGCTTTTTTGGTCCTCAGACAAAAGACGAGGAACCCATTGCGCACAAACTTTGCTGTAACCTAGTTTGTGTACGATACTATGGACAGATCCTATACTCACACCAACATTTTCTGAAATTGCTCTGATTGCCTTCCACACATGCCACATTCCTGTCTGTTGATGCAGTAATCAATGCACCTGGTCGTAGCTTATCATTCGTCCTCTCTTCTCCATTCTTAAATTTTCGACACCATTCCTTCACAGTTGGATATGCAAAACATGCGTTTCCATACACTGCTTGCATTCGCGTATAAATTTGCAACGGTTGCACACCTTCAGCACACAAAAATTGAATGACCGCACGCTTATCACATTTGGACGGATTGTTAACAACAAACGCCATTTCAAAGTCACAATACTTAAAATCGCTGTCAAATATAAACGAAATAAAAAGATCAGTGTGACGTTTGCATACACTACTAATGTTGGAAAACGTCAGTTGAATTATTACAATTGTTTCCAAGGCTAACCTGACCAAAGATGGGTTTCAGTTGAGCAAGCCTCGTAAATGTTCTACTATCAGGAAGTGTGCAGGAGTGATAGGCTGGAAATCAGAAGTATCGGGACTGAGTGGAGATAAAGGTCTAGAATTAAGACAAGCTTCAATTTGTGACAATACTGTGGCATACTCCTCAAAGGTTAATGGAGTATTACCAATTACTCTCTTCAAATGTTCAAATGATATTTAGTGGACCTCGCGCCACTCTCCCATATGCCACTAAAATGTGGAGATTTGAGTGCCAATTTATATGCATAGAACATGAATTCGAAATAATGTCATGTTTATGTTTAGGCAAAGATTTATAAATTTCATTTTTAGCACTGACGAAGTTAGTACCATTATTACAATTAATAGAGAGATTTTAAGCCACATAAAATTTTGACATACGTTAACGCTAAGCGTTAAACTGAGCAAGCGCAGTCTTTCCAAAATAGCGGATGTCATTTTTGATTATTTTAGTTTTTGAAGCCATAACCTGTGAACGACGTTATACGTTAAACGTTATTTTTTTGGTGTAACTAACGTCAAATTTTCTATTTGTTCAATTTGATTTGTACACATTAATCCATGACATTAATTGTGGATAACATGAAAAATATAATCAAAATGATCAAGGTCAAATAGACCACAACTTTAAGGGGCGCTATTCTTCAAATTAGAATATTTTGATAGCAAACATCAGACAAAATTAACGTTAAAAATCGGCGTTGACAAGTTAAAACATTCAAAGATGTTTATGGTACATTTTGGAAGCCAAAATATAATTGAGTGTTAAAATATATCATTTAAAATTATTTGTGCAAAGTTTCAATACATTTTGGATAGTTTTGCATATTTTTTCTTTCATTCATCGAAATAAACATAATACACTTGGCAATTATGACAAGACCAACCGCTTAATAAAGTTTCGGTTATTTCCACGTAAATAACGGAATACGTTATCGCTTATTAAGGTGATCGGTTATTTTTTTACTAATGCGCATGAGCAGAATAACCGATAACGTATAACGTTGATCAAATAAGTGGCTTAAAATCTCTCTAATATTAACGCTCGTTCCTCTTCTAGCAAAAAATATTTTTAATTTGTACTCAAGTCGCCTACAAGTTCCAAATGAATTGCGCGAGTAACGAGGCAAGTAAAAAGACAAACCCAACCCTTTATTGCTTTAAAAGGACCCTGCACCATTTTATAGGTAATCCTGGTTCTCGTACGATTTTCGATTTTTTGTTTGGTATATTGTAGTCTTAATGATAACTAAGAGATCGTGATGGGTTAAAACTGTGCATACCCTCCGGTTCGGCGTTGGTGGCGTCTTGAAGCTGCGTCCTGAGCATAACATTTTGGCTCCTAGCACTATAAATCTCGTGATAATAGCAAATGTATTGTATGTCGAGGGCTCATGAAGAGGTCTGCCACACTTCTGTGCCATCAGATTCGCAATTTCTCCAGAGGGTGCCTCCGCAATGGCCAATTTGTTAGGCCGATGTTTCAACAGCAAGCGGAAGCAATGAAATCGAACAAAATCATCAACAATCACGTTATGTAGGTTAGTTGAATCCATCTAGCTTCTAAATTCCTCACGAGTGGGCCCCAAAAGACTTTTTAACATCTTCTGGATACCACACACCCATCCACAAACCACATTGCACCCATCTCTAGAGCTAAAGCCATCACCCGTGACAGACGTCAGTCGGAAATTGTCAGACATTTTCTTGTTGTTTTTCATGCGTATTTCTATTTTTTTCCTTCAACATAAGCGGAACCTCCTACCTCGGTTGTGTATATCTCAAGTAGGTCTGCTTTCGACTGTCTGATCTTCAATTACCTAATACATATGGGTATTGTGGAGCTGGTTTCGACTGACGTCTGACGGGTGATGGCTCTTTTGACAGATATCTATCTGAACTACCGGATTTTTCATCTACTACTAGAGATGGGTGCGTGGGATCTAGAAAATGTTAAGAAGTCTTTTGGGGGCCCACTCGTGAGGAATTTAGAAGTTAGATGGATTCAACTAACCTACATAACGTGATTGTTAATGATTTTGTTCGGTTTCATTGCTTCCGCTTGCTGTTGATCATCGGCCTAACAAATTGGCCATTGTGGAGGCACCCTCTGGAGAAATTGCGATTCTGATAGCACAGAAGTGTGGCAGACCTCCTCATGAGCCCCCAACATACAATACATTTGCTATTATTGCGAGATTTATAGTGCTAGGAAGCAAAATGTTGTGCTCAGGACGCAACTTCAAGACGGCACCAACGCCGAACCGGAGGGTATGCACAGTTTTAACCCATCACGATCTCTTAGTTATCATTAAGACTACAACATACCAAAAACAATCGAAAATCGTACGAGAACCAGGATTACCTATAAAATGGTGCAGGGTCCTTTCTGGTTAACCTACCTTCAATAAAACAGGACCCATATAATCTATTTCTACGTTTAAAAACGGTCTGTTAACTAATACGCGATGCTTTGGTGGGTCACCCATTAAGTATTTAGTTTCGAATGCATTAAATCGAAAACATTTTGGGTATGATCTAACTACTTGTTTGACTTCATTTCTACCCGAAAAAGGCCAAAAAGTTTCACGTAGAGATGCAAGTAAACTTTGAAGGCCGGCGTGAAGCAGCCTAGGATGTTCCCTTTGCACTATTAATAACGTTAACTTATGTTTAGCTGGTAATATTCTTGGATATTTCTTTCCATAAGGAAAATCGGAATATTTGATTCTACTTCCAACACTAAAGATGCCCTTGGGATCAATAAAAGGGTTCAGGTTTAGTAGTTTGCTTTTCGAATCGACTGTTTCATTTGACCTTAGATAAGTTATTTCTGCTTCGAATTCAATGGTTTGGACGGCCTTTACTAAGGACCATAAACTGTGGTTGACTTCTTCCGCGCTAAGATTCTCAGTTTTCCTTAAATAATTATGTTTTCCACAATTCTTAACAAATCTAAGGTAATAAATCCAAACTAATTTACTCAAAGAAGGGAATGTAACAAATATGATTAAGTCATTTATGTTCTTAGATATCAAATAGCTTATAGATATAGATTTAGTTTTATCTCTGGGAGACTCGATAGGTTTATAACTTTTGTATCTGATTTGGGCCAATGTTGTTGTTCTAAAGACAGCCAGGATGGACCCTTTCACCATAATTGATTGTAAATGAGCACCACAGGACTAACTCCTCTAGACAGAATATCTGCTGGATTTTCATGAGATTTAACATGATGTCAACATTGTTGTCTGTTATCTGTCAGTTAAACCTTGAATCTGTGATATTCTATTTGCCACAAAAATTTTAAAGTTCTGCGATTCTTCCGTTATCCAGGATAACACTATAGTACTATCACTCCATAAGTAAGTTTGATCAAAGTATAAGTTTAGATAATTTTTTACTGTATTTGTAAGCTCAGCTAGTAAATGGGCACCGCATAGCTCCAATCGTAGAATCGTTTCCGTTTCAATAGGAGCCACTCGCGTAATACATACATAGTAATACAGTATGAATGTTTCCAAATTTATCAACAAAGGAAACATAAACCAACATTCGATAGTAAAACGTCATCGCCGAACTATCTTGAGCAATTCGAGGCGGCATCGAAGGCAAACAGCTGGAGGGAGGAGGAAAAAGCGTTAAATTTAACCCTTGCCCTTAGAGGAGACGCAATGGATATACTACAGACCATTCCAGTGGAAGAGACCGAAGATTTTGAACAACTCAAAATGCGACTGAACCTGAGATATGGCCTGGAGAAGTTCACCCCACTGTCGTTGTCACTGATATCGAAGAGGACATAACACTCGAAATTGACGTTATTAACCTACATAGCTTCCAGCTAGATTTTAAGAACCGAGTGATTAGAGTAGGCTCTGAGGAAGTATTCCTTCACCCACACCAGGATGAGACTGTCCAGGAAGCAGTACAGGAGGATACCCGCAAGGAGTGAGTTTTTCACTGAGGCAAGGCTACAAGGAACCGTCCAAGAAGGGACACCGGTCATGATGAAGCCATGAAATCACGATGAAGAGGTTGGTCGAGGAATTCTGGTTGGAAAAGGGTTAGTCATGGCTGCCGAAGAAATACCTGTACGCATTATAAATGTAAATGACCATCCCATACCTATAAAGAAGGAAACCAAAATTGCAACGTGCATACCAGTGGCGTCAATAATTCATCAAACAACAACCTCCGATGATGTCAACAATAAATTTGAACAAATGATTGCAGTAGCTGGACCTTTGTCTGCAAGAGACGAAAAAAATCAGGGAACTCTTGCTACAATACCGATCTCTATTTGTACCAAAAGGAGGAAAGACAGGAAGAACATCTGCTGTCAAACACAAAATTGACACCGGCGACGCTAAACCGGTAGGACAATCCACTCGACGGCTACCACAGGACAAAAGAGAGGAAGCGGAGAAAATTGTTTGCGAGATGGAAAAGAACAAGGTAATGGAACCTCCTACTAGCCCTTGGGTCTCTCCGGTAGTTCTGGTAGAGAAGAAGGATGGAATAAAGAGGTTCTGCGTGGATTACCGGCAGTTGAACAATTTCACTGAGAAAGATAGTTTTCCTCTGCCGAGAATCGACGACACCCTGGATACGCTGGCCGGTAGCAAATTGTTTTCTACTTTGGACCTGAAGTCGGAATATTGGCAGGTAAAAATGGATCCAGCCGATAAAAAAAAGACAGCGTTTACCACCCGATCTGGACTATGGCATTTCACCATTATGCCATTTGGGCTGTGCGATGCTCCCACAACAGTTATTTTTCAATAAATTTCTTAGTGTCACTGTTTCTTTTGACATGTTAGGGATAAATTTGGCCAGGTAATTCACAGCACCAAGAAACATTTGAAGCTCTTTTTTGTTTTTTTGGTTTTTCTAAATCCATTATTGCATCAATTTTATCATTAGTTATTTCCATCTGTTCATCACAAATCTGGTATCCTAAATATTTAACTGTTGTCACCATAACCAGATCATCATCTGCATAAATTTCCACCCCTGGTATATCTTTGAATACGGTCATCATTTCTTCATGGAAGGCTTCTGATGAGCAGCTTAATCCATAAGGGAGTCGTTTAAACCTGTAGCGACCAAAGGGTGTAACTATTGTACATAACTTTGAACTTTCTTGAATAATGGTATCTGGTGGAAGGCTGATCTTGCATCTAATACAGTGTAGTATTTAGAGTCATTTATATTGGCCAATATTTCTACTTACGTTGGCATATGGGTGTTAGATCTTTTAATGAATCTGTTCAGAGGTCTTGGATCCATACATATTTTGACTTACTGTTCAGGTTTTAATACTGTTACAATAGGATGGACCCAGTCGGTTGTTTCACTTACAGCTTCAATGATGCCTTCCTGTTTCATTCTTTTCAATTCAGTTTCTACTCTTCCTTGTAGTGGCCTTGGTATTTTTCTGCATTTTGCCCTTGTTGGTTCCGCATCTTCTGTTAATCTAGTTTTAAATTGATTTTCTGCGCAATCCATACCTTGAAATACATCATTGTATTCATCAATGATCTTTTTACATCTTTTTTCTTCTTCAATTGTATTAGCTTCATTTGAATCTACTCTTCTCAGGAGTTCCAGGTTTTGTATTGACTCCAACCCTATCAATGGCTGTAAGTCTTTTTTCGTAATAAAGAATGTGGCCACCTTTTTAAATTGTCCAACATTACATTTTAAATCGCAAATGCCTTCAATTTCAATTTCGTTTTGTGAGTATGATTTCAAGCAACTATTGGTCTTCCTAATGCTGGGTTTTTCTTTCAAGGTATCATAATATAGTCTTCTAGACAATAGATTTACTTGACTACCTGTATCTAGTTTACAAATAATTCTATTACCGCCAAGTTTTATTTCTTTTACCCATTCCAAGTTTCAGCTAGTTAATGCATCTACAGTTTGATAAATTGCACCTATCTGCCATGTTGTTTCTGCCTCTGGGTTATATTCGGTTTCTTGTTTTGAAATTTCATTAATATCAATTTTGGCTCTTCAAGCTTTTGCGAAGTGGTATAACTTTCCACATTTTGAACATTTTTGACCCATAGCTGGGCATTTTCCAAATTCATGACTAAATGTACATCTTTGGCATTGCCATTGTTTTTTATTTTTGACAGTTTTGTTTTTATTCCTTCTTACTGCAAGCACCGCTCCTTCAGTTGTAATTTTAGCCATTTTTTCTACTTGTTTACTTGCCTCATGATCTGCTCGAGACATTTGTATGCATGTTGGTAAATACAAATTGATTTTATTTAATAATTTTTCTCTCAGGTTGTTGTTTGTGGTTCCACAAAATAATTATTTTATCTCTGATTAAAGAGTCTGTTAGATTACCAAAACCACAGTTTTTTACTTCGTTTCGTAAAATTGTGATGTACTCATCAATATTCTGCCCCTCTTCTTGATTACTTGTGAAGAAAAGGTACCTATCTATTATAAGTTTCATTTTTAAAAGGGGTGTAATGTAGCGAAAATCCATCCAAGATATTGGTTACTGTTGAGATATCCTCAATGTTTGGTTGGTCTTCTTCTGGGTCATTATCTGTTTCAAATTCCATCGTATTGTACAAATTTATTCCTTCTTCACCCAATATGTGCAGTAACATAGCTTTTTGAGTTTTCAACGGCTTTGTATCTAGTTCTGCTGCTATCCAATATATTTCTATTAATTGCCACCATTTCTCCCAGCTTTCTGCATATGCTTCTCTTCGCGACACTTTCAGGTTTGGACAAAAATGGCAGCCGAGCTTGTCTTGCACTACTCAGTAATAATGATTATTTTTTCTTATTCGTTCCGAAGGACCATGATTATACGTGGAATAACACGAAAAATTTTATTTTGTTTGGTCTATTTTGTAAAAAAAGCTGTTTGAAACAATTGTAACTATTATATATTTTTATAATGTAATTTACGATCGGCGTGGCGATCTACTCGACGAGTTTCGAAGAAGTTCCCACTGGTCCCCACACTCCACAGGAAGCCCCTCCATTTCGCTCTCGCTTCAATCGGCAACCAGCTTTCGCAGTTGCCACGTAGCGGGATATTTCCTGAATAATTATTATAAATATTGCTGTAACATATGTGAATGTCAATCTAGCATTAGATTGACTTTTCTAGTGTTCGTTAATTAAATAAAAAAACTACAGCTTGGCAACATCACAATATTTTGTTTCGCAACGTCATCGTCTTTTTATCGTGATTGAACTATAGCTGGAACGCTACCAACACCTTGAAATGAAAAATGTTATGGTTTGATTATGAAGAATTAGGGCCACAAGCAACGTACAGGGTTTTTCATTATATATGGACCCTTCTATATCTCACTTATTATTTAATGCAGATAACAATGTTTCAAATAAGAGTTAAAGGGTTATTAATGTAGTTTTTAAAATTCAACAGATATATTATACAGGATGTCCCCGAAAAGAGGATGAGAGTCGAAGAGTTTTTTCTTTAATGGGACACCCTATATATTTTTATAATTTTAAACTTTAATCCATTTCAACAATATATAATTGTTATAGTCCAACGTCAACAGTTCAGGAAATATATACGACGCAGTAAGATGTAGTAATCTATCGATTGGAATTCAGTAAATTTATTCACAAAATAAAGTAATCTCAAACTAAATAAGGCCAAATGAAACTATAAATATTGTTCAAAATGACCCCCCACATTGTCAATGCATAGTTGGTATCTTCGGCGTGAATTCTCTAAACATTTAGGAATAATATCAGCATGATTATTTAAGTTATTTATTAAGCCTTGAATCTTTTCCTGAATTGTCTCAAGATTGTTATTTTCGCTAAAGTTAACTACATCTTTCAGCATCCACACAAAAACTAATCTAAGGGAGTTAAGTCGGAGCTATTAGGAGGCCATAGAATTATGGTATAGTTTATTTATCATCAAAATAAATTACAAAACTATGAAACATCTACATTATAATATATCCAATAATATGTTGAGAATAAACGAATATATAAATAGACTATGCGTATGAAATACATATACTGTAATACTTTTTAGAGGCTCCTAGAAGTATAAGCTTCTGTATGTGTCTAATAACTTTTTTTTGTTATATTACACATAGTCGAAATAATAAACCTATTCAACTTAGATATCTGAAATGAGCATGTAATGCATAAGCTATCTATTTGAAAGGCACCTAGAAGCAGGAGCTTCTGTATGTGCCTAATAAAAAAAAAGAAATTTCCTTATATTTTATAGGGTTAAAATAATGGTACTATTGAACTAAAATAACCAAAATCTAACGTACAATTTTTTGAGAATATTTAAAAATTAAAAAGTTGAATTACTTTTTATCACAGTCTGCTTCGAGGTATTAAATAAGAATATTTTCAAATGTTCCCAAGTTTCTGATAACATATGTTCTACATTGTTTCTTAAATGAATTCAATTTGCTAATACTTCTGATATCAACGGGTAATAAATTATAAAATTTAGGTGCTAGGTAGTCAATGAATTTCAAGTTCATAGTTGTATTGCTTCGTGGAATTTTCAACAGTTTGTTGCTGTTTGATCTGGTACATTATTGATGATCTATAATTTTTTTTCAATTTATCTGAATTATGAAAATAATTACAGGACAAAAGGATATAAAGACAACTCACATCACATATACTCTCATTGTATAATAAGCTGGTGTGATACAGTATGTTTTTGTTGAAAATTACCTTTAGTATATAATTTTGTATCACCTGTATGGGTTTTATGTTACTTTGGTATGGTACTCCCCATACTATTATACGATACCTGATAAGTGACTCTACCAATGTTTTATAGACCGTCATTATTAATATAACAGCTGTATCATCTGCATAAGATAGTATTTTTCCTTCGATATTGATATTAAGTAGGAAATTTATATATGTTAGAAAGAGAATTGGCCCCAGTATTGTACCTTGTGGCACCCCAATCTTAATATTTTTTGGTAAACTGACACTATCATTAATTCTTAGGAATTGGTCTCTATCTGGAAGGTAATTCCTGAAAAGCTCTAATACAGTACCTCTCACTCCATAGTGGTTTAATACATCTATAAGTTTTTCATGGGGTACTGTATCGAATGCCTTCGCAAGGTCTATGAATACTGCTATTGTTTTTCTGTTATTGTTGAGATTATGTGTTAGTTCTGACGTAAGACTGTATATTGCATCTGTTGTAGGTACTCTTTTCTTCCATAAAACCAAATTGATTATTAGTAACCAAAAAGTTGGGTTTTCAGGCATTTTTCCAATATTTTGGCAAAGTTATTTATTAGGGTAATTGGACGATAATTTTCAATTTTGCTTTTTTGTCCAGATTTATGTACTGGAGTTACTATTGATTGTTTAAAGTAGGATGGAATTTGCCCTGTAAAACAAGATTGATAATATGAGCTAGTGGTTTTGCAGTGTGAACATGGGTAAACTTGATCATTTCAGCACTGTTGCCGTCTTTGCCTGAAGCAGAACTATTTTTTAAATTGTAAATTTGTTGAATAACTTCATTTTCATTTACCGGTTTTAAAAACATTTATTTATCCGAATAAGTATTAATATTACTAGGATTTTGTATATATTCAATTTTCTTCTCCATTCCAGTTCCTACGTTAATAAAGTAATTATTACATAGTCGGAGAGCCAGTAACACCCGTTTCATGACGTGCTTGATGCACATTGAAATTTTTATATTGTATTTATGTTGGATTGAGAGGTAGATTTACCTGTGTTGGCCTGGCCCATCCTGGGACGCCAGGTACTGCGCATAATGAACAGGTGGAAAAAAATTAATTCCAAAAAAAGTGTTTGATTCACAGGCCAACAAGTAAAAATTGAAAGTTTGGACTATTTTATAAATAAAATAAATTGAGGCAGACACTTTCCAAGGGGTTGATATCGAATAAATCTACCCCAAAGTTGATTTTCTTTAAATTCAATTTGGAGTGTTTGATTCACGCTGCCATTTTTTTAACGCTTTAATTAGATTTAAAAAAAATTATATGCAAAAAGGCAGACACTTTTTCCGGGGTTTAATAACCGGAAAATGTGAAAAAAATTGTTAAACACAATAGAAAGAGATAGGATGCGCGCGACTGTTGATGTGAGTGAGAGCGCCGATCATTGTCGTTGCGGCGGTCCTTCTCTACACTCTCATTGGTTGTTAGTCACGTGATCATGTACAGCTGTATATTTAAAATTAATTTTTTGGAGTAAAATCAATAATTTGTCACTAATAATTGATAAATAATTAATAATTGATAAGTAATAAAAAATTAATAATTAACAACTCATAAATAATAAATTAATGATTATATTGGTGTAATTATTAACTTGAAAAATTTTATTACTAAGTATTACAATTGAAAAGTTATTGAATTATTTTTTCAATTTTCATCTTCATCACTACTGCTCTCCGATTCTTCTTCTGACGAATCATCACTTGAAAACATGTCTTCGTTGTAAACTGTTTGTTCATCAGCTGAAAAAAAGCGAACATGATTAATGATATGAGTAGATGTGTGAGAAAAAAAAACAATTAGTAAATACAAACCTTCGTTTTCAGAATTTTTGTCAGTTGATGAGCTAGTCCTAATAGCATCCAATACAGTTTGTGGCGTACAATCACCTTCGAACCATTTCAATTTGTAAGTTTCATCTTTTAATATCCAACCTTGGTTTTCAGGCAACAAAAATGTAGGAGTACATTAATGAGCGTTTTGCCAAATACTCGTAATATATTGAGTCCTTAGAAGGTGTTGGTGTAATTCAGCTTTACACGGTGGTAAATTCGACGCGTCGTACTTCAATAGTGTTTTTTGAAAAGGTTCACTCACATCCTTCGATTTATATGTTAGACAAAACTTCTCGAAACGAACTTTATTAATGTCTGAAATATTCTTGTATCCGTACAATTCACATATAAATTTTTCGAGTATCGCAAACGTTTCATATTGCAATCCAGGAATTTTTGAATTTCCAATGTCAGTTAGTGCTTTCTGATAATCAGGGTTATGTTTGATTAATTGGAAAGGTCTTTTTTTGCCTTTCTTAAAAAAAGAAGGATTATAATCGCACCCCGTAATAGCATGAAACCCGGGTAAACTTGTACATACAGTCGGACCTAATTCAATGTGCAGTTGTGTCAGATTTAAAGTTCGTCTTTTGTTAGCAGCTCCATACTCCATGTAGATACTCAAACTATTGCCTTTTAGGTTTTCCATATTGCCAAGCATGATAATTAAAACATCAGTGTCACACGATTTTATGAGAACGTTGGTATCTGATTCTGATTCTAGTTGACAAGCATGGTAAACTAATTTGGTATCAGCTTCTTCGTGATTTTCGCAGTATAAATCATCATCTATTATTTGAACAATATTATTGTTCTCCAGACTGTAGGAATAACAAAAATCGTAATTTAAATTTATTATAGTTTGGCCAATAAAAGGCACCATTTCAGGTTGACGCCAATGTTCAATTAAAAAGGTCACCAAAGCCTGTTTAAATTTTATATTTTTTAAACCTTTATGAAAATCAGTTGGTCGAACTTGCATTGGTCCAGTTATATTGAAATCAATAGAATTCGCTTCATTCCTTAAGTTACGTTCATAATCTTTTATTGATGGAGACTTATATTGATCGAAAATAATATCAACTCGAGGAGCTTTTGTAGCTGTTAAACATGACATGATTTTTTTAGATATATTACCAAATGTTGCTGGAACATCACGTAATGAATGTATAAGGAAAAACCCATCAACCAATACAACATCAAAAGTATTAGGTATGTTTCCTGGTTGGTGATCCTTTTCAAACACTGCTACAATTGCTGACTTCTCAGTTTTACAAATTGTACCATCGAAATGGCATAAAGACATTGGTATTGGTATTAAAGGGTAGCATAAAATTTCTTCAATATTAGGGGAATGATCTATCGATAGTCCCAGCATCCTTCCAAATAAATCTCGCTGCATAGTGACTTCTTGAACTTTTCCACCGCTTTTGATATTTTTCTTTGCTACTTCCGAAGAAAAATTGAATATTTTTAATCGTGATATTGGTTTCTCAAATCTGTCTTCAGATTCTAAACATTCTTCAATAAATTTTTTACGTAATTCATCACCCTTCACGTCAACATTCAGTAAAAACTCTTCTACTTCAAGTGAAGCAGCTTTTCCAGTAGAAATATTGAACAGTTGGTTGTCATCGAGACCAGAATCGAATGGATTCACAAACTTGGAGAATCCATCGATGAATTTTTTTAGTTGTTTAGCATCTTTTTGGATATGATTGTTTTCTAAATCAGCTGTAACATCTTGACGTTTCCGTAAGCCGGTTGTTTCATACGTGTATGATATAATAGTTGACCTTATCTGGTGACTTAAACTCCAGCGCTGTCGAGCAGAAATTGAATTAGTAAAATTTATGATTCCAACTAATCGTTTGGCAGCATCTGCGTTGATCGTTTGTTCGAGTGTGAGATCAATCGGTTGTCTTGAGAATGATTTCTCTGTGCGTTGTATACCGAAGTATCCTTTTTTTAATTCTTCCATTATCTCGGGATTGATCACATCAGCAGTAGCTAAGTTATTATGATATCGAACTAACCATCGAGCATAGTTTTGTTGATTGAAAGCAAAAAATAGATTTGTGATGAGTGGCATTATATATTTATACATCAAGAAGTCTCCGGTCCTGATACTGCGACTTAGCGTTAGATAGTGATTGATAAAGAGAATGTACATCATATAGTACTGCGCAGTTTTTCCAAAGTCGCCATTCACGTAAGCTTCTCGGTATTTTATATAAGATTCAATCAGTTTTGATACTTCAGGGTTGGCTATTAAATCTGAAAATGACAGTTGGCCATTACCAAAATGCATCAGTTCAGAGCGCAAATCGTCGTCAATGACTCTGTTCTCTTTGCTTAAAAAGGATCTAAAATTCATAATTTCCAAGCCAAGTGCCATGAGTGGATGTAGTCTCTTACATCTGTTGAAATGCTTACCGTCTAAAAACGAATTGACCGATCCTGAAGCTAATAATTCAGTGTCTACGGCGATATTCATCAATCCACAACCAGCAATAAATTTGACAACAGCTTTAAAATAGGCAAACATTATGTGAAAAGCACCTAAGTGGATGAATATGTTATCAAACCTAGGCCTCTCTGTCGCTTGTATTTGCATCGCCATTTTTGCGATTGCTAAATCATAAGTGACGCTTATACATTTTTCACCTATTTCTTTGGCTATTTCTTGACTTTCTTTCATAGTCTGAACAACTATGTCTTTTCCTGTGGGTGACTCGTTGATGGGAGCTAAATAACAAATTTTTTGTTGTGTAGTGTTGAAGTCTCCTACTATTTTGAAATTAAATCCAACCCACATGGGTGTTTTCGGAATCTCCAGTGCATGTGAAAACATCCATAATACGTCAAACGTTTGAGCTAATTCTAATGTAGGTGGGGCTGATGAAGAATCTTCATCCGTATTCAAAATCAAAGTCTCAGACATTCTAATTTTTTTTGTATATGGTTCAATTGTCGGGGTTATTACGTCTATCGATCTTTTTCTTTTTTTACCACCTTTCGCCAAAATCCTACTTCGCTCAGAATCCTCAGAAGCTTCATCTAAGTCTAACGACAATTCTTCGTCAAATACTGCTGCATTTTCTTCTAAAATACGGTCTACATTCTGGTAAATAATACCAACAGTATCATGGAGCGTATCTTTACCAGAGGAAGTATCAACAAATCTATCAAAGTTATCAAAAGCAAGACCAGTATGTAATCCTTTCGTTCTTATGATACCTTCAGGGCATCTAGTCGAGCGTTGGCAAGAAGTAGAGGTCATTTCTGTTTCTATTTCTTCAGCCATATGATAAGAACAACAATGACCATATCTGTTGATTATCTCAACAACTTTACGACTGCTCGTTAAACTCTTTAAACTCAAACCTAAAGTTAAATGCTTTTTTGGCTTTATTCTTCCATTTGTGACATTGAATATCGCATCTTCAGCTAATGAATTACTAATTCTATTCGTTCGAACGTGTTTTCTCCGTCTACTCCGAGATCCAGCAAGCAACGTCATGTAAAAGTCTTTCAATATGAGTGGAATTAAACACTCTCCTCTTAATACATCGGATGTACGTATCTTATCTGGCAATGAAGTTTTTTTAATGTCAAGTATTTTTCGTCGTAGAATATTAGCAGCGCTTTGAACTACATTTTTTTCTTCTATTAATGAATATAAATGTTCATCAATTTTACGACCCTTGGGTCCTACAATTTTCTTGTGATGCATTAAAGTAACTTCCAGTAAGTCTCCGTACTTATCTTCCAATTTCCGCTGGAAATGAGTTTGCCCCATATCTTCATGATACTCCTCCCCATTGTCAGCAGCTAATTGATGTATAGTTTCTTTATAATAATTACACAAAAAAGAGAAAAAGAAACACTTTTTGAGTTCAACAATATTTTCATCAATGAAAATGCAAACAGCATAAAAGGCTTTTTCGCGATAATTTATTTTTTTATGATATTCCGTTTTCGGTTTGTTGTCATAAATACGCAACGAGTTTAAATATTCAACTCTACAAATACGGTGAGCTTTCAGATCTACGGAGCTTTGTAAATGTTTATATACTATTGTGTCTTCCAAATATTGTTTATAAGGTTCGAGATTTTTTATCAATGCATTTTTGTCAATCGAATATAATTGGACGTGCTTGCCTTTTACTTTCCGGCGAGCTTTAGTGCAAAAAATACAAACGTCACAATTGATTGATGATGCGTTGAGATCAGCTGTTGCAGGTTCCGGATCTGGGTCTGAATTTTCTTGTAATCTTGTTTGAACAGCTTCATCGAAGATTTTACCACCACTCCCTTGATCTTGAGGTTCAATTTGAACAGTTTCCCTAGTTTCAACTACTCGTTCAGTAGCAGGATTATCTGAAAATGGAGCACTGTCTTCAAGCTCAGAAAATACCTGGATAATTTCGACATTATCAGCAACTTGATAACTTGTTGGAAGATTATCTAAAGGTAAAACGATTTCTCCAAATTCTGGATCCACCGGGACAGTTTCCACGTTTTCGACAGCCACTTCAATTCTTCGAGGAATATCTAGAAAAAAATTTTAATTTAATGTTAATTCAATTTTTTATAAAAACTTGGGATATATGTTATTTGTAATATAAGTATATTAATACATTTAAATCCTGAAAATTATGTATGAAAAATACCTGAATTAGAAGGAGATTCTAAATGACTCGTTGAGAAATCCTCCCTAAACTTTTTTTTCAAACTTGTAAAATTTGAGTAACATAACCGATGATATCCTTTATCAGCAGATACTTCTGATGGTAATATCACATCACAGTATTTTAAATTAAACTTTTGACGGATTTCTAATACAGTTTTACATTTATTTAATGTTGTCTCAGTAAATAGATTAACCTTTTCAGCATTTTCTTGCTGACATATCACACACAAAATACTTTTCATTTTCTTCAAACTAAATTGAACTCACAGATGAACTATAATTTCAATAAAACCATATATTGTATCTAGGAATTTTTCTAATAAACACAAGCGATTTAAAAGAAAAACTTTTATTATAACAGTGTCTCACAATAACATTGGCTCACTAAACACAGGTTAACTGAAAATATGATGCGATGTAAACATACGGAGTACTGCCTGTACAGCTGTACATGATCACGTGACTAACAACCAATGAGAGTGTAGAGAAAGACCGCCGCAACGACAATGATCGGCGCTCTCACTCACATCAACAGTCGCGCGCATCCTATCTCTTTCTATTGTGTTTAACAATTTTTTTCACATTTTCCGGTTATTAAACCCCGGAAAAAGTGTCTGCCTTTTTGCATATAATTTTTTTTAAATTTAATTAAAGCGTTAAAAAAATGGCAGCGTGAATCAAACACTCCAAATTGAATTTAAAGAAAATCAACTTTGGGGTAGATTTATTCGATATCAACCCCTTGGAAAGTGTCTGCCTCAATTTATTTTATTTTTAAAATAGTCCAAACTTTCAATTTTTACTTGTTGGCCTGTGAATCAAACACTTTTTTTGGAATTAATTTTTTTCCACCTGTTCATTATGCGCAGTACCTGGCGTCCCAGGATGGGCCAGGCCAACACAGGTAAATCTACCTCTCAATCCAACATAAATACAATATAAAAATTTCAATGTGCATCAAGCACGTCATGAAACGGGTGTTACTGGCTCTTGGACTAACAGTGATTAGCCATTTCAACATTACTGAACTTACGGCCGTTGTTATCTGTTATATTGAGAGTCGTTTTATTTTTTTCACTCTTTTCGTTTGTGGCGTTCGCCATTATTTTATACTTACAATTTTTCAATGTTTGTTTTGTTGTTTTCTATTTTCTGTTTATAGTATTTAAATTTTTGGATTTTTATTAATATATTGACATAGTTACGGCAACGCTTATATTCTGCTTCCAATTCTGGATTATGATTTTTTTAAAGTTGTCTTTTAACTTTGTCTCTTTGCTTAAGAAGTAATCAGACCATCTGATATTCAATCTTCAATTTTCTTGTGTTTGTTATTTTTTATTAAGCGTTTTGTTGTACATGATTTTATAATTTCGTTAAAATTTTTAACTAAATATTCCGTAGCTAAATTAACACAATCACATTGAACGTCTTCTCTCCAATTTGTTAGTGAGATTTTTGTTTGAATTTTTTGTAATCAATTCATATGAGTGTGATTCATCATTGTCTTGGTAACTTAGATTATTTTTGTTTATATTTATCATTACTGGCAAATGATCAGTCACATCAGTATCTAATCTAACAGATTTTAAGTTCAAAGTATTCATTTTCAATCTTTTCCTGACAAAGATGTGATCAAGACATGCTAAACTACGAGTTGGAGATGTTATATATGGAACAAATCCATGCCGTCCCATTAAAGATAGGTATTCATTAACGTTATCATTTGTATTATCCCTAATATTAATATTTATGTCCCCTGTAAATATTTCAATGTTTTTATTCAAATTGATTTCAAAATATGTTATTAAATCTTGATTGAATAAATTTTCCTTGGTTGATGGAGGCTTATATACCGCTGTGATACCAAATGAGATCTCCTTTTGTGTAAAAGTAATTGATCGTCTGACGTGACGTCTACTGATCGTCGTTTGACTATACGTTAATTTAATATGACATAGGTACTTCTACATCAAGTTGCTTCTCCATAAATATAATCACTCCATCATTTTTTTTGATATCTGCATTATTATAGAAGGTGTTATATCCAGGGATATTGTACAGGTCTATTGACAAGATTTGAAAACATTCACTTAAAACTATTCTATCGCAGTAGTATAGCCCATACTGTTGAATTAAAATAAGAAGTTGATCAAATTTTTTGTTGATACTTCTAATATTAAGGTGTAATATATTTAAAATTTTGCCATTTAATACCACTGTTAGTTTAAGTAAATTTTCATCAACCAATTCGTCATCAAGATCCTGTTCTAAAAGATCTAATTGCTAATATTTCATCCTCTTCAGGTTGAAACATTATAATGAGTAATACATTTCACTTATTATTTTGTGATCTTAGGAATGGTTTGCTTTCTTTGCCAATTTGGTCTAATGGTGTATTTTTACTTTTAATTATCAGTTCCTCTTCTTTGGTTTTTTTACGTTCTACGATTTTTTTCTTTCGTTCTTCCTTAGATTCTTCTTCTTGTACCTGCACATCTTTCTCTGTTTCGGAAAACAGTGAATTTTCTTTCGAGGGAATTTGGGGTTCACTAGACGGTCTTTGTATGTTGTATTCCCTTCTTTCTTCAAAATCCAGCAGCTGTTCCATGGTATATGCTATACTATTCCTATATTCAAATGAGGTGTCGCATTATACCGATTTTTATTTAAAAAAATTAACGATTACGTCACTACACCCACACCGGTGACGTCATCCTTACTCCATGTACGTTATAAGATGGGTATTTTATAACAAAAATCGACCTGTTTCGGGATTACCCTCAAAACTCGACGGTTCTCGAAATAATGATAATATTCCATAAATTAGCCGTCCACTGTATAGTTTATCGCCTTTAATATAGCAATGTTCTTCAGTAGATTTTCGGATTTCCGTTAGATGGTTTCTAAGCACTTTGTTCCTTTCTTGTTGAACTTTCGTTGAATCAGGAAATATAGATATTTTCCTTCCCTTCAGTTTCTTACAATTTTGAAGGACATTTATCTTTGTGAGCGTTGTACAGAATTCCACCTTTACTTCTTCCAAGTTTATATATATTATTAATATTTTGTTTGTTAATTTCTATACCCAGCAAAGTGTTCAGTTTATCAAAAATTCCTTCTGCAGATGGTTCGTTCTCTTCGGCTGGTAAACCAACTATTACGATATTGTTTCGTTTGCTGTTTCTTTCCAATTTTCTATATTCTCTCTGAGTTCTGTATTTTCTCGTTCCAATTTGCGTATTTTTTCGTTTAAAATTGTTTCGATTTTTAGTACTATATTTACCTCGCTAGCCTGAATAATGTTTTGTAATTCTTTTTTACTGTTTATAATCTCATCCCTCAAGGCTTCCATATTTTTATCACAATCTGGCAACTCTGCTTTAATTTTACGAGCGTACTACTACTGATAACAGAGATTCAGGTTGCATTCGATTGTTATTAGGTTTTCGGCTTTGGAGTAATTGAAATTAGCTGATTTCACTTACTTGCACTCAGGGTTGTGTTTTAATTGTTCTGCCAATGATCTTCTAGATAACTTTTTTTTATTTAAAGAAAAAGCGCATCAGCCATGTAGGCTATTAGCGGCCATTGTTACAAATTACAATTGATGTAGAAATTTTAAACATTTCAAATAACTTAAGATACTTTCTGTTGTGCACGAGCTAAACACTTCATTTAAATTATTTGGTATGTTGAACTATGTTCGTTCATCACTGGAAAAAGGACACTCTACTAATATGTGCTTGACGGTAATCGACTCCTCACATATGTCACATTCTGGTGGTGGATCCTTGGAGATCAGATGTCCGTGGGTGAGTCTAGGACCTAGTCTAATTCTTGTTATGATCATTTGGGAGAAGCGACTGGGCGGGCTGTTATTCCATGGTGCATGATTTGGTTTAATCTCTTTTAACTTTGAAGGCTTCTGCTTCCACTCTGAGGTCCATTTTTTAATCCACTCTTGCTTAAAATGAATTTTTAAATCATTCGCTAGTCGCTTTAAAATTGATTTCATGTTTGAATCGGACGTTGCTTTCCTGGCATGTTTATCAGCTGTTTCATTTACTGTTATGCCTATATGTGATGGAACCCATAGGAACGTGATATTTGTATCGATTAATTGGTGCAACTGATTTTTAATTAGCTTGACTATTGGATGTTGAACATATATTTTGGTTAGCAGGTGTAATGAGTTGTCAGAGTCAGTTACTACTATAACATTTTTCAATTTATTACTATTTATATAAGCTTCATGCAGAGCATAAAATTTACCTGTCATTACTAACGATTCTGACGATAATTTGAATGTTTCCACTTTTTCTGGTACAACAACTGCGCATCCCACTCCAGAATTTGTTTTGGAGGCATCTGTGAAGATCAAGGTAGAATCCGGGGGATAAAGGAAGATTATCTCATGATAGTGGTTTACAATAACCTGAGGATTTGTGTCTTGCTTATTATATATAAGTAGTTGCCAATTTAAATTAGGCAATGGAGTTGTCCTATTTATAATGTTTTGTATTCTTGGATGGAATGGTTGGTGGGTTTTAGTGTTTTCGTGAGAATATAGGGAGTATACCAAATCTGGAATGCTGGACTTAATGGAACGTATTTTTGCTGCATATGACATACTGATTACTTGTCTTCTTTGACTAAGTGAAGGTTCCCCGATTTCCCATTGAAGACTATCTATAGGGGTTGTCCGAAAAGCACCAGATACTATACGGAGAGCGTTGTTATGAAAAATATCTAGTGATTTTAATACAGAGGACACAGCGGAAGAATATGCGATACAACCGTAGTCTATTTTGGATCGTACTAATGTTTTGTATAATAAAACTAGAATATTTCCATCTGCACCCCAGCGCTTGTTCGCTAGACATTTTAGTAGGTTTAATCCCTGCTGACATGCTATAACTAGTTGTCTAATGTGAAGTTTCCAGCTTAATGTCTCATCCAATATTAGACCTAGATATCTTCATGGTATTTTCATGGCACTGCTTTATGTTCTCTCCGTGTAGGTTTAATGAAAGCGTCGTACGGGACGGCTTTTTGGAAAAAATTATATATTTAGTTTTTTCAGCTGAAAAACTGAACCCCCGCTAATTCTGGACCAGTAATCAATATTATCCAATTCTGTTGGAGCAGTTGAGTCATTGTGTGAACATTTTTTCCTTTAACAAACATGATCATATCATCCGCGTAAAGTTTGGCCTGCACCGGTGCTTTGAGATTATCCAAGACATCGTTTATGGCTATCAGGAAAAGTTTGGGGCTTATGACAAATCCTTGCGGTGTCCCATTTTCTTGAGTTCTAACAGAGGATATGTGTCCATTTGTTCGTACAAAAAATTTCCTTTCCCGAGAAAAGTTTTGTATGATAGCCAAGACATTTCCCTGGAATCCCCACGATTGTAATGTGGTTAGTATTTTGTGACGCCATGCCAAGTTGAAAGCATTGTTAATATCAAAGTAAACAGCAATACATTTTTGTATATTGCAAAATGCTTCGTTGATTTGGCTCTCTAGATGTACCAGGTTATCTGTAGTGGATCTGAAAGGACCAAATCCACTTTGCTCTGTAATGAGAAGATTCTTAGCTTCTAATGTCCACACAAGCCTATTATTTATTATTTTCTCCAGAAGCTTACACATTGTACAGGTTAGTGAGATTGGGCGGTAGGACTTTGCATCTGTTGGCGATTTGTAGCATTTTAATATTGGGATTATAATAGCTTCCTTCCAAAGACTGGGAAATTTATGGCTGTCCCAGATTACGTTGGAAAATTTTAATAAGAACTCTACTGCTTCATTCGGTAAGTGCTGAAGGAAGCCTGTGGGTATATCATCAGGCCCAGGAGTCGTATTTTTTTATGCCGAAAGTGCTTCTAAGAATTCGGCTTTGGTGCTGGGACTATTAATATCCTCGTTAGTATTTTATATGGTTATTGTATTTTTCTCTCCCTTTTTCTTGTGCTTTAAAAAATTTATATCGTAATTTTCATTACTGGACATTTTGCTATAAACTTCTGCTACTTGTTCTGTTATTAAGTTTCCGTCCCGTTCTAGGCATTTGATTCCGTGGTTGCTTTTAACTCCCGCAATTCTTTTAACCTTGCTTCATACTGAAGATATATTTGTGTTTGAATTAATATTTTGTACATATTTCTGCCACGTCTCTTTTTTAGTTTTTATTGTTATTAGTTTGGCGTAAGCCCTTTTTTCTTTAGGTCTATTAGGTTTTTGTTGGTTCTATGCCGTTTGTAAATATTCAGAGCTTTTTTGCTTTATTTTATAGCCTGATGACATTCCTCGTTCCACCAAGGTACTGTTTTATTTCTTTTAATGTGTTTTGTTTCACCATCTGTAGCTGCACTTAATAATAATTCGTTGAACTCTGATAAAATTACATCAACATCGTCAGTTACCGAAATATTTTGGATTCCTTCTTTAATTTTATCTTCATAGTTTACTTTTTTAAGCTTCCATTTTTGAAGAGGGATAGTTGTATTTATTGTGGTGGTGTTCATTTTGGTTATTAATAATGGGTAGTGGTCGCTACCATATAAATCATCCAGAACTCTCCAAGTATGATTGAGTGTTATAGAAGAATCAGCTAGTGTTAGATCGATAGCCGAAAAGCGGCATCGAAACGTATTCTGGATCCTTCATTGAACATTGCTAGATTAAGATTTTCCGTTACTCTAGCTATTTTTCCACCTCTTGACGTAGTCCTATCCGATCCCCAAGCAATATTATGTCCATTGAAGTCCCTAAGAATTAAATGATATTTGGCTGATTACATTCGTTAGTTCAGTTTCGTCTACTTGTTGATTGGGTGGTAGATATATGTTGCATATACTGATAGTTTCATTTTTGGATATTGATAGAGTAACTGCTACTGCTTCTAAATTTGTATTTATTGCAATCCTATTAACTGTGATATCAGTTTTAGTATAAATCGCGACACCACCACTTGCATGATCCCTGTTTCTGTTTTTGTAATTTACATTGTATGAACTTAACTCATGTGCATTATTATCTTTAAAATTAGTTTCTTGAAGACATATTTATTATTTCCGGAGAATATTTATTTACCAGTAGTTGAAATAAAGGCAGGCGAGTGTAGTAACTATCAATATTCCACTGCAGAATGTTATTATACATGATAGTATTTAGAGCCATAAAAGAGACAAAGAGAGCTGCTAACAGTTAGTATTGGGATAGGTCACTGTCCAGATCGGATTGCAGAGATTCTTGTTGCTTAATTATCTTTTTACACAATTTGGTACACTTCACCTTAATTTTTCTATCATCGGCTTGTGCATGAACTTATTGACAGCGCTGGAAAGCTACTGTCTAGATTGAATGTTTCATTGACGTCTGGTGTATCCTGTGGGCTTGGAGTTATAACTTCGGTTACACTGCGTTTTACTGCTGACACTTTTTATTCTGGGGAAGCAATAATTTCCATGTCCTCTGATTTCCTCAAGATTTCCATGCTAGAATTTATTATATGCTTCTAAATTTGTATTTATTGCAATCCTATTAACTGTGATATCAGTTTTAGTATAAATCGCGACACCACCACTTGCATGATCCCTGTTTCTGTTTTTGTAATTTACATTGTATGAACTTAACTCATGTGCATTATTATCTTTAAAATTAGTTTCTTGAAGACATATTTATTATTTCCGGAGAATATTTATTTACCAGTAGTTGAAATAAAGGCAGGCGAGTGTAGTAACTATCAATATTCCACTGCAGAATGTTATTATACATGATAGTATTTAGAGCCATAAAAGAGATAAAGAGAGCTGCTAACAGTTAGTATTGGGATAGGTCACTGTCCAGATCGGATTGCAGAGATTCTTGTTGCTTAATTATCTTTTTACACAATTTGGTACACTTCACCTTAATTTTTCTATCATCGGCTTGTGCATGAACTTATTGACAGCGCTGGAAAGCTACTGTCTAGATTGAATATTTCATTGACGTCTGGTGTATCCTGTGGGCTTGGAGTTATAACTTCGGTTACACTGCGTTTTACTGCTGACACTTTTTATTCTGGGGAAGCAATAATTTCCATGTCCTCTGATTTCCTCAAGATTTCCATGCTAGAATTTATTATATTTTCTCTGAGATTGACTGATTTCTGATTGCTCAAGCTATAGTTGCTGGTAGGCCCAGAGGGTAAGTTTTCCGTTGTGATAATATCTTTAGCTCTAGTTGTCTGTGATTCTGATACATTACTTTGTTGTTGTTGAGATGTAAAAGAAGGTGTAATTTGTGATGGGGTGGTAGGAGTTTGATTATTACATTTTGCTGCAACATGACCTGATTGTTTGCATTTGTAACATGTAGAATCTGTAGTTAAAAATATACAATATACTAAGTCGTCGTATGTTACTTTTAGAGATTCGGGTATTTGCTGGATTTCTGAAGGAGATATGTACACTTCCCTTCCAAAGCTAAGTATGTGACTGTACGCAGGATATGTTGCACCGATTCTAATGAATGTAATAGGAGACATTAGCTTCAAGTCAATTTTTTCTAATTCAGTTATAAGAATTTGATAACGAATAGTCGGACACACGTTTGATAGAACCATTCTCTCAGATGGCGTTAGTAAATAGGCAACACTGATTCTGCCGATTGGTGGAGGCGCTAACATGGGAATCTCCATAAGAAAATCATCAAAAAAGCCAAGGTTTGAAAACGTCAAAATTTACGCTAAAAGTGGTGGGGGTAAACTATCATATACATGGCAGATAAAAAGTAACATGCCTGCTCGAAAGGCCTTAACGTCTAGTGTATTTGAAAAATAATAGAAAAATTCTAACTACCCCCGTTCATCCCCACGCATCATCCCTCTTACTAAAAGTTAACCAATCATAGACGTCTCGTTGGAAAGGCCTTAACGTCTAATGTATTTGAAAAATAATAAAAAAATTCCAACTACCCCCGTTCATCCCCCACGCATCATCTCTCTTACTTAAAGACTCATTTCATGCCTAATTCTATCTTTTAAGTTCTGTAAATTTTGGGGTCTATTGACATAAACTTTTGATTTTATGTAACCCCACAGGAAAAAGTCTAGAGGTGTTAGATCTGGCGACCTTGCTGGCCACTCTATAAAACCTCGTCTTCCGATCCATCTCCTGGGAAAGCAATTATTTAAAAATTAACGTACTTCACGTGCGTAATGCGGAGGGGCTCCATCTTGTTGAAACCAGATATTGTCACTAGGTAAATTTGCATTATTGGCATTTGGATACATGTTAGCAAGGACTGGTATAAGTTGATTTCTCAAAAAAGTTAAATAACGTTCTCCTGTTAGATTTTCTTCAAAGAAAAAAGGGCCAATGATTCTGTCATCGATGATCCCTGCCCATACATTCACTTTCTGAGGATATTGCGTGTGTGCCTCAGTCATCCAATGTGGGTTTTCTTGACTCCAATACCTGCAATTTTGACGATTCACGGTACCATGTAAAAAAAATGTGGCTTCATCGGAAAAGAGGATTTGATTGATGAAACGTGGATTGCCGATACATAAATCCTGCATAATTTCAGAAAATTGAAGCCGGCGATCGGGATCGTCGTCGTTTAATTCCTGGTGTAGTTGAATTTTGTAGGGATGGTATTTTTCTTTTTTTAAAATACGTAATACCGATCGTTGGGAAACTCCAGCATATTCACCCATTTGTGTTGAACTACTGTGAGGATTGTCATGGACATTTAATAAAACATCAAGTTTCACATTGTCTGCAATTTTAGGACGCCCAGCGTTTGGAATATGTTTAACGTGCCCAGTTTCTCCAAATTTTCGGACTATTTTACTTACTGTTGATTGGCTGATGGGTCTGTCTGGATATTTTGCGTTGAATAAATTGCATACCTCGTTCTGTGTTCTTTTTGTATCTCCACATCCGCTAAGAATTAATATTTCTATGCGTTGTGTTTCATTTAGGTGAGCCATAATTTAGTAATCAAAAGTAAAAATTACAATTGACAACTGATGACAATTCACAAAATCAAAAAATATTTACGACAATAAATATTACAGTAACTATGCCAATATCACTTGCTTGATTTAACATTTGACAAAAAGTTTCAGTGTTTATGAGATAACTTTTTGTGTCCATTATTATTTTTACTTATTTTTGCTTTTTTAAGTATTTATTTCAGAAAGTCATGGCAAGAACCGATGGATGGCATTTGGAACATTTAATTTAAAATAATTATTATGCAAAATCATCAAAAAAGCCAAGGTTTGAAAACGTCAAAATTTACGCTAAAAGTGGTGGGGGTAAACTATCATATACATGGCAGATAAAAAGTAACATGTCTGCTCGAAAGGCCTTAACGTCTAGTGTATTTGAAAAATAATAGAAAAATTCTAACTACCCCCGTTCATCCCCACGCATCATCCCTCTTACTAAAAGTTAACCAATCATAGACGTCTCGTTGGAAAGGCCTTAACGTCTAATGTATTTGAAAAATAATAAAAAAATTCCAACTACCCCCGTTCATCCCCCACGCATCATCTCTCTTACTTAAAGTTAACCAATCATAGCAAACGACGTCTCGTTGGAAAGGCCTTAACGTCTATTATGTACAGGGTGAATCAAAAGTAACAAAGCTTAACACCTCAACGACTTTTATATACAGGGTGGATAAAAAGTAATATGTATGCTCGAAAGACCTTAACGTGTACAGGGTGCGCCTGCTCGGAAGATCCTATTATATACAGGGTGAGTAACGCAAAAAGGTATTATACAGGGCGAGTAACATGCCTGCTCGAACGGCCTTAACATCTATTATATATCCCAAACGTGTTACGTCTATTCAACATAGGGTATATAGACAGGTGACATCAGTGAAAAAACACAGGGCACTCGAAAGGCCTTAACTATTATATACAGGGTGATTAACATCCATGAAAGGCATTAACTATTATATACAGGGCGGATAAAAAGTAACATGCATGAAAGGCATTATTATATACAGGGCGGATAAAAAGTAACATGCACGAAAGGCCTTAACTATTATATACAGGGCGGATAAAAAGTAACATGCAGGCTCGAGAGGCCTTATTATATACAGGGTGGGTAACGCCGAAAGACATTAACTATTATATACAGGGTGGGTAGAAAGTGACATGCATGAAGGGCCTTAGTAACATGCATGCTCGAAAGGCATTATATTCAGGGCGAGTAACATGCATGCAAGGCCTTAACGTCTTTTATATACAGGAAGGATAAAAAATAACATGCATGCTAAGCATAAACGTCTATTATATACAGGGTGAGGAATATGCCAGTTCGAAGGCCCCTACGAAAATAATATACAAGGTGGATCAAACGCATCTTAGGTTTAACATGAGAGTGTAGCGGGAATGTCAAAACGTGTCCATATACATGGAGTATCTGAAGAAGTGTACAATGGCCTCAAACGTCACGCTGTCACGTCAAACGTCAAGCTGTCACATCAAACGTCACGTTGTCACATCAAACGTCACGCTGTCACGTCAAATGTCAAGCTGTCAAACGTCACGTTGTCACGTCAAACGTCACCATGTCACGTCAAGCTCTCAAACGTCACGTTGTCACGTCAAACGTCACGCTGTCACGTCACGCCGTCAAGTCAAACGCCACGCTGTCACGTCAAACGTCACGTTGTCACGTCAAATGGAACTTCATATTTCATGGTGATGAAAAGTTTAAGTTTGGATTTCAGGCGATCGAACTAGTCTATGGTATTAATTCATGAAAATGGACATATACTTGGTATTGTCCACAGTGATGTTGGTACAGCAGTCAAACGTCACGTGTCCACTATCCTTGTGAGTGTTTATGTGTTTTTTCAATAAAAACTAATCACTCCAAAATATATTTTTTAATAAATACTTTAAATAAAAAAAATGGTGTGAAGTGGAGGAAACATGCCCGCCCAAGGTTATAATACATCATATATGAAATGAATATATTTTCAATGGGATAGTCAAAGTATTATTCTATGGGATAGTCTATGATGGTCCATCTTTGTTTTTAATTTTAAAAATTTAAATGTTTTATGAATTTCTTTGATTATAGAAAGATTTAGTCTATTTACCTTGAAGACTTGGTAAGATTCGGCGCGTTATCTTTTTTTTTATGGTAATCCATTAGGGTAGTTGAATAAAATAACAAATAGTTTTTAAAATTTATTAAATTGTTATAATACGGTTTATTTCCACATCATCTTATATATCACGATAATTGATATAAGGAGATAGAACCATGGCGCGTTGTATTTAATATTTAAAGTGGCAAATACATCCCCTATAGGCCTACGGAAAACCACTTTGAGGTAATATTTCATGGCTCTTTTTTCAAACAGCACGAACACTAGTCTCTAAGCTAATAGAAACAATTCATTAATTCGTTTGGTTTTACATCATTCACAAGAATGGGACTTTTATGCGGTTTTTTCAATTGTTACCCAACCAATCCGTTAAATTTAGTTTGCCAACCCAATGATAATCTATATTTAATTGCTTCGTTAATAATAAAAAGATTGAAAAAATATGCTGGCTCCTACTCATCCACCTCCATAGGTGTAGATGATGGAATGGAAAAATGCCCCCATGGTAACGTTTCATCCGACCCGGAAATCAGGTAGCGTTTATCATCATCAGGGCTGAGAGCGATCTTTTGTTGAGCTATTGAATGCACCACATGGTTTTTAGATCGAATTAAATTCTGAGATACTATTTTCTGTTTCCAGCTATCTAAACACTCAGCATAATCCTCGAATGTGATATCATTCTTAACAACCGACGACTTAACCCCCTTAGCCTTCTTTCCAATACCAAAGTTCTTGATTTCTACATCTATTTCTTCTTCATCATACCCCTCATCAATCATCTTACCACGCTTCTTCGCTATATCACTCTCAGTTCTAATCACTCTGGTGGTATATAGTTTGGATCTTAAGCCTACATAATCAGTCATCGGCACCCCATTATTTTCATCCTTCATCATCCCGAGAACTTTTTCATTGACTTGAGGAATGTTGAAGATGTTATCTTCAGGATAATCAGAGGTATCGAGGCGTGAGTGACAATCATCTCTTATGACTTTATAAGGATCCTGATGAAGCACGTAAATCAGTGAATCAGTGTCCGTATACAAGACTGAACAATGAGGAAAAGCGTTAACCATATACCCATAGTGAAAGTCGTAGATGGTAGTCTTCGCCATATCGAGGATAGTTTGTCCAACGCATATGGGTTTATTTAACCACACGCGCACTTTGCTAAGTTCTACAGCTACCAAATCGGGTTTTTCGCTAAAAATGGTGCTTTTCTTAAACTCGGGCTTGGCGATGTAAGCCTCCGCTCCATACCGACCATTCCACTCTGTAAGAAGGCGTATGTTAACCCTTTTGCGAACATTTTCCATGGTCTTGCCTGAAACAGATAAATAGAATTATCGAGGTATTTAAAAACTTAGCTAACTACTAACCAAATACTGCATTGTTCATTAGTTTGAATAAGTTCTTCTCAAACTCATTCGACGCATTTGTCCGCAGCTCAGTGTTGAGGTCGATATAGTTTTTCAACCATGGTGATTGCTTAAACTTAAGGATTCTATGAATTTTTTTAAGCACCAATCCCTGAGATAACGCTTGCTTTAATGCTCGATAATGAATTATATACTTATTCTTATGGTGAAGGGTTGCCATCAATTTAGTGAGTTCTCCTACTTTTTTCGGAGGCTCCATAGTCTTTGGGTTGATGTGTTGGGGGCAGAATAGGATATCCTTATGTAAATCATGGTAGTGTTGTGGATATTCAAGATCTACCTCTAAGAGATATATCCCTCATTAGCATTATCGGGGATAGTTAAAACGTCAATATTGGTATCCGACCATCCAAAGCCTCCATATGGAAGATATTGACTCATAGCCCACCCATACTGAAACGGAACCAAAAAATTAGTGTCTTACTATTTTAAAGAGAAGTATAACTAACATGATTGTTAACATCAAAATACATCATAAACGTCCTCGGCTTGTGGGGGTCGTAGTTGCTGATATATTGGTTGTTGGCTGTAGCTCTCCTTTTACTACAAACTTGACTTAGTCCACCACGAATACCCCGTTCAACGTATAGAAACATATCCAAGTCTGTCAGAAGCTCCAGCTCAACCTCCGTATATTTAAGCATGGCATCCCACGTGAATCCGGGTAACGTATAGTAACGAGCAGGATCAAGATTATGTTTCAAGACAACTAGTCCTAAACATCTCAAATACATCTGCCAAAAGTAGAATGTCCGTCTTCATGTATAGATCAACGTAGTCTCCTAAATTTCTGCAGTGAAAGTTGTTCCATACATCTTGAGCTCTCTGATAATGTCTTCGGGGGCATGGTTTATCGGCCAATTTATTATAAAAGGCATCTTGTGGAGGTAACTGAATCGCTCGAAGGAAGAAATGTAATCATAAGGCATTATACCCTTTTTTGTCAACATATTAAAGCGATCTTCAGGTAACTCTGAAAACTGTGACTAGGCTAGGATATTCAGTCAGATACGACGCCAACTTATCTAAGGAAGAATTCATGAAACGAAAGCTATCGATGAATCCAAACTGGATTGGAGCATCATCCACGTGCTTAGTGAAAGAAATATATTTCTCCTTTGTGATAGGGAGCAAGTCTACGGATCCCTTAACGATATGATGTGCATCGTACCCCGATAAATTATGCCACACTACCGGTACCACGTGACTATCCTTATAGTTTACATTACATGAGCCATGAGCTGCTCCACGATAGTTGTTGACAGAGATAAGATGATTATGATCCCTCACCTTCTTATCTTCTTGGGTGAAGGGTTGCTCACAGATGTGGCAGTGTGTAGCAACTTCCTGCAACCATGTCATATCAATATCATACGGGCACCAAAACACTGTAGCCATGTCTTCAGAAAGACTGCTCATCTCATCTGCATACCATGTCATGCAGTCCTGCCCACGATAACTTTTGTAATAGGAAAGAGTATCGTCATAGCTACATTCAACATAATATCCAACGGCAGCGGGAACATGATGCTGCATTCTTTGAGGCTTCTTAGGATCTTCAACAGGCTTTAGCACGCACTCCAGATCTGCATAAACAATAAACGGTACCTTTTCCTTATTCATATAATTTTTAAATTTCAAGATATTTTTTCCGGGCTCAGGCATCTCAATGGCAGTCTCGTTAATTTTCACACATTCCTCGGTATGTTTATCAAGCTTCTCCTGCGATCTATAGTGATGGAGACATCTATCGCAGAAGTATTTCTTATCACCTTCCCTACTTAGCTGACTGGAAAGGAGACGAGACAAATTTTTGATCCAGACATAGTGGTATCTGATGGGTCCTACACATTTATCATATTTATCTTGGATAAGTAGAAGATGACGTAGATAAGTAGAAGATGAACATGACGATTCTTTTTATCTTTCGTGAGGTATGTGGGAAGCGTTTCAAAGCTCTTCTTATTCTTCTGGAGGATGTATACATTAATGGAGACATCATTCTGTTTTTCAAAATTTGGGATTTGTCCAACAGTCATTGGTAGCTATATACCTTTCAACTTCAAAACGCTAGAGTAATGGGGGTATGATGTCATCAAATCGGAATTTTTGTTTCCGCAGAAATATAGTGCAGACGTTACAGTCCATGCAAAGCATGCGTTATCATCATTTTTGACGTTGATGCATGCTTTCTTCTTAATTTGTGCGGGTAGCTCAATGTAGGATGAGCCAAGTTGAGGTGTGTATTTGTTAATGTTGACACCAAGATTTATCACCTTCTTCAGCGCCCAGCCTGAGTCTCGTTCCTGAAACTCCTCAAGTTCTTTCAATATCGGTGCTGTAACCAGCCGTTTACATCAGTCTCTCTATAAATTGCAGAGTTCGAGGTGGTGAAGTACTTATAATCATTCTGAACCGAGTCTCCCTTCACTATTTCAAATTCACCACAAAACGTCGCATTCACCTTAATTGCTGCATCTTTCTTTAAGACATTTCGAATGCGGCGTGTAAATATCGACCTAGCATCAATCAAGAAAGATTGAGGATCTTTATGCTTCAGGTTCGATATTACGCCTGTAGTGATGCGGGACTTGAATGCATAGTCTGAATCTTCCCAACGAACTCGCTCAATCAATCGTGCAGTACGTGGTGAGAGCCCCGCCCCTTTCTTCTGCGCCGCTTTAAATTGAGCCCTGAGACTTTTAATGTTTCTTAAGCAAGCCTCCAAATGCTGCTTCTCCCCCATCGATTTAGCATACCTCATCGAATCCAATATTCTCTTTATTCCCTTCTGACATTCAATTAGCCCTTCTCGAATCTTCACATCATCATGCTTGGCTTCTACCAATCCCAACAATGCTGCAATGTAGCGAACCAAATCCGTGAAAAGACTCATACTAAAAAAAATGAAAATAACTAGTGATTGATAGTATAACTTACTCAAACTTACTTTTAAATTGATAAAAAACTTTTCGGATAAATAGGAACAGAGGACACAATTGAATGCTCCAAAGTTCTGAAACAGAATGAAAAAAAAAAATAACCTCAAATATCATGTTGGAGAAAATTGGATTGGATTGACCTTAAACTTACTTTTAAATTAATTAAAAACTTTCCAAACAAATAGGAAGAGCGGAATTCTTAAAGTTCCTAAAAAGAATGAAAAAAAAATTATTGAAAGGTATAACAAACATAAAACATAACCTAAAATATTATGTTGGAGAAAAAATAAGTGAAAAGTACTCTTTTAGATGGATAAAAAATTGAACGGCTAATTATTTTTTCAAATATATAACCTTAAATATTATGCTTGAAAATGGAAGTGATTGATAACTTACTTAAAAATTGATAAAAATCTTCTTAAATCAATAGGAGCTGAGGACAATTCTGAATGCTTTTCAATGTTCTGGAACAGAATGAAAAAAAAAATGATTTGTTAGGTATAAAATATACTTTTAGACGGACGGAAAACTAAACGGCTGATTGTTTTTTGAATACATAACCTCAAATATCATGTTTGAGAAAAATGGTAATAATTGAGAACTGACTTAAAAAATTATAAAAATCTAAATTAATAGGAGCTGAGGACAATTCTGAATGCTTTTCAAAGTTTTGAAACAGAATACGAAAAAGTTATTTATTAAGTATAAAATATACTTTTAGATGGATGGAAAGCTATTTTTTAATTACATAACCTTAAATATTATGTTTGACAAAAATGGAGATAATTGATAACTTACTTTTAAATTAATAAAAAATTATCATGAAGAGGAACGCTTCTAAGTTCTGAAGTGAATAATTAATATTAAGCATAACGCTTTTTAGTCAGATGGCGTAATTGATTACTTTTAATACTTAGACTTAAATATTGGATATCATGTTAGATATTGAAGTTTCAAAAATTAAGCTTACAATCAATTTTCAAAAATATTGGAGGTTAATATAAAACTAGTGTGAAAAATGAGTGTAAAAACCATTTAAACCACTATCAATAATGCTGTTTTTCAGCTTAAATTGAATATGAGTTAGAGTAGTCAGACAATCAGTAAAAATCAGTATAATTAATAACTTACTTTGAAATCAATAAAAATTTAAATTAATAGGAGCTGAGGACAATTCTGAACGCTTCAAAGTTCTAAAACAGAATGAAAAAAGTAATTATTAATAGGTAAAAAGTACTCTTTCACACGGATAAGAAAAAAAAGTAATTATTAATAGGTAAAAAGTACTCTTTCACACGGATAAGAAACTGAACGCTTCAAGGTTTTGAATCGAAATTTATAATTATTTAACGCGTTCGTTATTTGCGTCCGATCAATCTTTTTAGTCTGAATCGTTCGTTTATTAAATCCAGAGCATGGAGACTTTCGTTATAGCATATGGCTCAAATTAATCTGTGATCACGTGACCTAAAATCCGTCACCTCTGCGATGCATATAACGAACGCAGCTACTGATGATTGATATCTTTGAATACATAACCTCAAATTGAAAATCATGTTAGAGAAGAAATACTAAAAATTGATTGATATTTACAACCTTGTTGAATATCATGTTAGATATTTCAAAATTAGAATTATTGCAGAGGAACATCGAACTTATGATCAGGCCAATGATAATTATGAAGATGCCAGCATCAAAGCTGGAAAGCTTGTAAAATAACATAAATTTGTTTCGACATCTGTGCAACTGTTTCCAATATGTATCAACATTTTATTCAAGCATCAAAAAATTTTTGCTAAATATCTAATTCTAGTAATTCCACCTAGAACGCTGTATAATATTAAAAAACTATTGAAATCATAGGAGTACTATTTCTAAAAATTGTGTGATTTTCTTCAATACCGGTAAAATTACGTCTACCTGCCAGGCTGTGATAATTAAAATCATATTTGAATAGTACTATTTTTAAAAATTTGTACCCCGGCCTAGGCCATACGATTCGATAACTCGAAGGTCCCGGTTGTCAAGACTGAATCTCAGTGTAGAAGCAGTACTATATTCACGTTTTCATTGAAAAACCTTATGAAAATATCTGAAAAATATCCTAGAAACATTCAGAGACACCTGCGATATTCTTTGTGAAGGGAAAGATATAAAGCGTTGATCAAAATGATTGAAACAATTCAAATCATGGAAACAATTGAAGACACCTGAGAAAAAATTTGGAAAAGATAGACTTTGTTGTAAGATATTTATAGATGTTAGTAAAACGCTCAAAAAAATATAATTTATCGATGAACATTCATAGAAAAAAAGCTGGTGATTAAAATTGAAAAAATTAAGAGGCACAAATTGTAAATAGAACCTGGTGATTTAAAAAAATAACACCCGCTATATTTAAATAGTATAAATTGCAGCATAAATTCGAGTAATTTATCGGAATGAACTGAAAATATATAAAATGAATTATTTAAAATAATGAAGATTGAATAATTCAATCAATTTTCCAGTATTAACAAAAAATGAGAAAACATCGAGCAAAAAATAGCTGACACACTAATTAAAAAAATTGCAGGTAATGCAAATGAATTGGATTAGTGGTATGAATATGGAACAAGGAGAAATTTGAAAAATAAATAGCACACACTGTATTTAAATAGTATGAAGGTAGAATACACAAAATGAGAAACTTACTTTTATATTTATGTCACTTTTTCACTGCACTTGCTGCTACGAATCGTTGATACTGGTATTGAAACAAATTTTTTCTGCTTGCGTTAGTTTTATGCATCAGTTTTGAAATTCAAATATGAAATATATGCACATTGTTATAAGATACGATAAAAATTTCCGGTTTGTACCTCTGGCACAAATCAGGTTGTGAACTTCGCTAACAGCCGAAAAAGAAGATTCCTGTAATTTTACAGTTTTTTGCGGTATATTCAAAATTACTGTAATTTTACATTTATTGCAAAATGACATTTACGATCCATTTTTTGATATTTAATTTAAAATTACTCACGATGTAGTGAAGAATGAAAAATAACAATTTTTTAGTGGAGTTAAACTTTCAGTTTCATTGATAACATGAGTAGATTCCACAAAGTAATGATCCAATTAAACAAATACTTACATATTTGATACTGCTTTTACACACACAAATAACTGTTATTGCTGATGCTTTTCAACTGTTTTGTAATACTGATAAATTTATTTTGCATGCACTCTTATTTAAAGTGTATTTTGTTGATGCCCCCTCCGTTTGAACAACGTTTCGTGAGAGTAAATAAACTTCTTAGCTACAAGTTTTCACATGTTCGGTTTCTGTGTTTGTTTTATTATTTTCCTGTTGGATATTGTATTGATCTAAGCGCTTTTATCAGTTGCGATGACGTGAACGTGATATTTATTTAAATTTTGTATCTTTAAATTTAGGTGGTGTGTGTTAGATTGATACATCCTGTTTTGTCGCTAATTGAGTGAGATAGTTCTTTTATCAGTTGCGGTTAGATCACGGTTAGATACCACCCGAGTGTAAACGTGATATTTATAAAATTTTTGGATTTTACCTTTTTGGAGGGTGTGTATGGGAATGTTTCACATCTCAAGATTGATGCCATTTCTCTATATCAGTAGTTTTCATAAAACAATCTAATTATTTGTAGAGTTTATTCAAAAATATACATTGATAAAAAATGAATTTTCTTTTGTTGTTGTTCTATGGATATTTCTTCTAACACCGTTCGTCTTCGGGTTTTTTCTTCAAAAGTATCCCCATAATGCTATACCATCCTATTTCCATTGGAGACATATTAATTTTTTGTAGTCTATTATTTAGTGTGGTTGATGAAAAGTTTTTCTTTAAATATAAGTTCTTTATTTTTGGCGAAAAGATTCTTACAGGACGAGTTTTTGATTATGTAATTTCTAATTTCTGTGTGATTATTACCCTTTTTCTATTGGAATTATTTCTGGAATAACTTGTGAATAATTTTTGAAATTATGATTTTTCACAGATTAACAATATTTGCAAATCTGTTATTGACTTGAAGATTGTAAGGACACACTGCAGAAAATATCGTTTATAGGTTTCGATATGATTTTCAGATTTTAATAAGCAAAACAATATTTAATTTCATCCACAATCACATTGGAGTTTTATCCACACAGCATAATATACCAGATCATGATTACTCTAATTTTTCCTACACTCTGTTTAGGAATATTTCGTGCGAGAGACTCTAATTTCATATTGCGTAACTACAGCTGCGCAATGAAAAGTCAAGTAAAATTAAATGAAATGTCAAAAAATGGATCATATAATGCCTGAATTGCGAAAAATAAAGCAATAATCATCAAGTTTGCATATTTCATTGAATAAAAAAAAGTATACAATAAAATGAAACCTATTTCAATCACAAACATGAAAAAATAAATAAAATAATACTGGGAAGTTCAAAGTTGTATGGAAGAATAACTACTACTTCTATCACTTCCTTTTCGATGGAACATGTTTTGAAATGAAGATAAAGCTTACCGTGTGCACCTCACATTACAGTCTTTCACAAAACATATTCTTGAAAGTGTCTCTTAAAGTAAAAATCCCATTATAAACAATAAAATCCAAAAACGAATACTCAACACACACAAATAAGCAGTTGTCAAATTAGGATGTCAGCGCTAATATATACGTGGAAGAATCTACAACCATTCTGTAACTACCACGAACGGCGTTACAGTTTTCATCAAATTAAAAATTTTAGTACTGACGGGACTTTTTATGTGGCGGGTGCTGCCTTCAGAGGTCCCCTACCCTGATGTTATCCTTTTGACAGTTTGTGACATAACCCATACAAGATGACTGAAACTTCACAAACGGCATATATTTAACGTACATGTATAAAGAGAGCGCACATCGATGTGGCGTGACACATGACGTTTAACGTAGCATATAACGACGTAGTGTATATGTTCGTGAGACGTATCTAGATGCTCTTTCGATATTCGATTGTAGTTTAGATGTTGCCTCCAGCTATTTCTATTTTCCCTTTAACTAACAGTACTGTTAATAAAAATTTGGTTTTTATTGAAACACCTTGTATATTTCTTATAGAATTTTCTCTTTACATGACGTTCATGTTACGCTCTAAGAATGTTTCGAGCCAACCTAACTTGTTATTCACGATATCTCATAGAGGGCGCTCCTCACACGTTTGACGTAACGCGTTCGATGGGCTGGCTGCAAAGGTAAAATCTAACCTGGTCGCAGGAAATCATTTTACACCAGGCATTAAGGCCCTCCAAGCGACGTATCTAAGCGGCCGACTTTCTAATGATACGCCCTGTATATGTGGGATACCCTTACGTGACGTTCGGCGATGTCACCTCATTTTTTTAATGGTACATCCTATCCGAGCATGCATGTTACTAAGGCCCTTCATGCATGTTACTTTCTACCCACCCTGTATATAATAGTTAATGTCTTTCGGCGTTACACACCCTGTATATAATAAGGCCTCTCGAGCCTGCATGTTACTTTTTATCCGCCCTGTATATAATAATGTCTTTCATTCATGTTACTTTTTATCCGCCCTGTATATAATAGTTAATGCCTTTCATGCATGTTACTCACCCTGTATATAATAGTTAAGGCCTTTCGAGCGCCCTGTGTTTTTTCACTGATGTCACCTGTCTATATACCCTATGTTGAATAGACGTAACACGTTTGGGATATACAGGGTGTCCCACGACGAGTGAAAACTATCTGTATATGGCAAAATACTTATACTAAAATCATGAAAATTTCTTCGCTTGGGTTTTCGGATACGATCTTTTCAACTAAAATATTTTCAAAGATGGCCAACTTCCGGTTCTACCGGAAGTCGACTGTAACTTTGTTATTTTAAATGGAATTTTTTAACAAGTTTAAATTTTTCATGTATACTTTTAGTAGGCTTTGTAATGAATACAAAGCCTACTAAAAGTATACATGAAAAATTTAAACTTGTTAAAAAATATAATAACAATTTAAAACCTCAAATATCTCGAAAACGTCTAAAAGTTGGAATAGGATTCATAAAAAAAAATTGATTTGATTTTTTAGTGCTTGTATCAAAATTTAGACCACATCTGCATCTCTAAAAATTTACAGAAAACATTTAATATCTGGATAACGGTAAGGCTTAAGTATAGGAAAGTATACATGAACTTGCCTTGTTTTTCCCCCTGAATGCATTAAAATAAAAAAAACAGGGTGGTTCTTTTTAAAAAAATGAAGAAATTTGATATTTATGAAGTTAAACTTTGAACACTTTTTATACACACCCTGTATAAAATGAAAAATGTTTCAACATAGATTCGAATACGTTTGACCTTGCTTAAGGCAATCGAAGAGAAACCATTTTCATATCTTCAAGGGTCCCCTCGTAAAAAAATAATTTATAACGGTCAAATTTTCTACAAAAAAATCAATAACTCAAAAAGTGTGCATTTTTCGAAAAAAGTTTTTAGACAAAAGTATACTAAAGTATTACGTAGATTTCAAAAATGTATCGATATACAGGGTGTTCTATTTAAAATAACAAAATTGGAAGTCGGCCATCTTTGAAAATATTTTAGTTGAAAAGATCGTATCCGAAAACCCTAACGTAGAAATTTTCATGATTTTACTATAAGTATTTTGCCATATACAGATAGTTTTCACTCGTCGTGGGACACCCTGTATAATAGATGTTAAGGCCGTTCGAGCAGGCATGTTACTCGCCCTGTATAATACCTTTCAGCGTTACTCACCCTGTATATAATAGGATCTTCCGAGCAGGCGCACCCTGTACACGTTAAGGTCTTTCGAGCATACATGTTACTTTTTATCCACCCTGTATATAAAAGTCGTTAAGGTGTTAAGCTTTGTTACTTTTGATTCACCCTGTACATAATAGACGTTAAGGCCTATCCAACGAGACGTCGTTTGCTATGATTGGTTAACTTCAAGTAAGAGGGATGATGCGTGGGGGATGAACGGGGGTAGTTAGAATTTTTTTATTATTTTTCAAATACATTAGACGTTAAGGCCTTTCCAACGAGACGTCTATGATTGGTTAACTTTTAGTAAGAGGGATGATGCGTGGGGGATGAACGGGGGTAGTTAGAATTTTTCTATTATTTTTCAAATACACTAGACGTTAAGGCCTTTCGAGCAGGCATGTTACTTTTTATCTGCCATGTATATGATAGTTTACCCCCACCACTTTTAGCGTAAATTTTGACGTTTTCAAACCTTGGCTTTTTTGATGATTTTCTTATGGAGATTCCCATGTTAGCGCCTCCACCAATAGGCAGAATCAGTGTTGCCCATTTACTGGCGTTATTAATCTTCTAGCAGGGATTGGTGTTCCATCAATCTTGATCTCACCATGATCGCTTAAAAATTCATCCACTATAGATTTATTTGACAGCTACACACATACTCTATTATTGGAAATTCTGGAGGAGAATATGATATTTTTGGGGTTGACAAGTGGTCCGAGACACAAAAGATAATCTTGCAGTTTTAATCCATCTATTTAGTTGAAAATGATGGCTTGTTCCATAGGAAATGAAACAGAATTTTGTGTTAACGCAGCAGAGTATGATCTTGTGTTTGTATTTGATGGAAGATCCATTGCACTCATGTTTAACCCTTTTCGAGTGTTGGCTTCATCAAAATACTGGATACGGCTCTGGTATGTACCTACAGAACCAGTAGAATAAGTAAGTTATCAATCGAGTTTTTCACTAATTCTAATTAGTGGATAAGTTCAAAGATTGTATGATTTGGAAAGGAATATACAATAAACCTTGAATAAATTATGGATATTAGTCACTAATTATGCACGTTGATTGTTAACTATCACTTAGTGTCTTTTTGGCAATTTAAAATTTAGTTTTTCCGGCTTTTTGGCGAAATTCTCGGAGCTGTTTGTGGGAGCAGTTTATGATACCACATGCAGGACCGCACTCCAAATAACTTTTTTGTTAAAACTGATTTTTGACTATTTATTGAGGTGCACTAAATTGAAACTGTTTCTTGCATTGTTGCCGAACTCTGAGACTCAAATTGTCCTATTATTTCCGATCCACTCTGGAAACTGATCTTTGAGATGTTCTCTCGCATCTAATACATTATGGGGTGATGCCATATCTTGGTGCCAGATCATAGTATTCAATTGGTCAGCTGTACATTCATCTTCTAGTATTTCACTTATTTTGGGTATTATGCAGTTTAGGTTAGTTCTTCCTGTTATCTTGAATTGAAAAATATTGGCCCAACCACTTTATTCTGGAATATTCCACACCAAACTTCTGTCCAAATATCTTTATTTGTTGCACTTTCCGCTGTCGATGATTTTTATTTTCCCATGAACGTCTATTTTTTCTATTAAACACGTCAGCTGTAGAAACACTAGATTCATCTTTCCAACAGATTTTCAAAGGATATCTGGAGCTTCATTCAATCGACGAAGCATTTCCTGGCAAAATAATTTACTCCAATCTCACTGTGTCCATCTAACAGTGTCGTATATATTTTCTGAGGTTAGACTATACTAATTATATATTGTTGAATTCGGATTGAAGTGAACAGTTTAAAAATATTAAAATATATAGGGTATCCCATTTAAGAAAGAACACTTTGGCTCTGACCTTCTTTCTTGGAACATCCTGTATAATATTTTTGTTGGATTTTAAAAACTACTTTGTAGCAAATAGTTTGTAGCAAATAATAAGTGAGATATGGAAGGGTCCATATATAATGAAAAACCCTGTACAGAAGATATCACTGAAGAATCCAGTCAAGTTTCAGGAAACTGAAAGCCTTCAGTTGAAGATAATGGCTATAGTGGGAGTACATAAAAATCATTAAGTTGGTGCTAAAAGATTGGAATAAACGAGGAAACAGAGAATTGAGTAGTTACCAGTTTGATCGACCATGTACCTAACTAAAGATTAACCGAAAGATACATAAAGTAGAAAATATATGAAAACCATCAGATATAATCCAAAACGGCTTTGTAGAACAACGATAAGACATTTTCAATGGATATTTGTCAAATCGCTTGCTTCAAATTGATAAGAGTACTAAAGACGTTCCAGGATTGAATTATTGGTGCCTATTCCATAGTTGAATTTTAAGTTTCTGTTAAGTATGTTTATTTTGGAATATAGTATCTAAACGTCTACCATCTGTCGAAGCTTAACTTTATAGTCTTGCAATTCGGGTAAAAAGTCTGCTGTGTTTATAAGCGGTTACCCAAATAAATAAACTGCGACACTACTAAGATATGTGTGTTTACAGAATTTGTCTAAGTAATGTTAACATATTAATAGGTCCCTTATGGGAAAAGGCTGTAAATCGTGTACCCATGTTGAAAGATTGTACCAACCCACATTTGACCAATTCTCCAGATAATTTCACTCCTGATGGCCTTTGGATATTGGGAGAATCTTCAGAAGTGAAAAATTACTTTGTTGCCTGTGGAATGAATGGAAATTCCTTGCAGGTGACTTGTGTGTTTGTGTATTGTAACCTTTAGTTTATAAATAATGCCTTGATATTTTAACAATTGGCGATTTCGAGATCATTGTCTGCTGAAGAAGTACTTAGTTATTCAACGAAGAAATTTGTACAGCTGCTCTCAATATTATACAAACAGAAACATCTACCAACTTAAAATTAGATCAATACATAATTTATCAATGTATTTTTCCTTGGCATCCATTTCTCTCGTTATCATTTAACAGAGCTGTATTTTCCATCTTCCATTTCGAAGTGAACACTAATTATAGTTTCATTAGTGCTACTAATGCAACCGTATTGTAGAGGCCACATGGAAAGACCATGTGGCAAAAGTGATCGTCGCTAGGGGATGTCCGCAAGGGGGTGTTCTCTCGCCCACATTGTGGAACCTAGTCATTGACGAGCTAATGATCCTTTTAAACGGTAAGGGCTTTCTAACGATTGTGTATGCCGATGATATCGTTGTCTTTGTTGTTGGAAGGCACATTACCGTTCTCAGAGACCTAATGAAAAGGGCTCTGAATAGGGTACATGGGTGGTGTAACGAACACGGACTTGCAGTAAATCCTGCCAAGGCTGAGATAGTTCATGCTGCCTATGCTCACATATGCGGCTCTGGTCTGGTGACCGACGGTAACCTTGGTCACAGCTAGATCGCAACTGACACGCCTTCAAAGGACGGTCAGTTTGGGGGCAACTGGCTGCCTGAGGACTACACCAGCTGTTGCGATGGAAGTGATCCTTGGTCTTCGGCCTCTTCACCATGTGATCGAGGATGAGGCGGGGAGTACTTTCCTGCGCTTGAAACGGCTGTGATACGTGCGAAGAGGGGAGGAGTGCAGGCACGTCAAGAAGCTCCGTCTCCTGGAATATATTCCAGTTCTGGCTTGAGCGGCTGACGAACGCCTGCGTGAATACTACTTCGCAACCCCATATAGGGCCATGGTCCGGGATAGAGAATACTGGGAAAAAGAGAGGACCCAATGGGCTCGTCTGGAACTCATGCTCCGGTGATAGAGCAGGGGCTGAAATTTATTCCAGGTACCCAAGAACACAAATTTGTGTACCATTGGGTGGTGGTGTATCTGCATATCAGGCCGAGATATATGTTTTCTTGGAATGTGCGCAGATAAACCTAGACAGAGGTTATGTGGATCGACGCATAACCATATACTCCGACAGTCAGGCAGCAATTAAAGCCCTGAATGGGTATACCAGTAGCTCAGGACTTGAAACGAATGTCGAGAATGACCTGCTAATCTTGCAAGGCGGAACGCAGTGCGGTTAGAATGGATTCCAGCCCACTCTGGTTTTGAAGGCAACGAGATGGCGGATGCACTGGCTGCGGAAGGTTAAGGAAGATAGCAGGACTCCCAACAGGGCACTGCTGTATGAGGAAACACCGCTTCAACCTAGGAGTAGAGGAAAGTTCCCTATGTAGGGGTTGCGGCATGACTGACAAAACGTCAGTCCATGTTCTCTTAGAGTGTCCACACTGGGCTGTACTACGCAGGCGAATCTTCTGAGTCCCTGTTATGGTCCCTGGAGACACAAGCAGGCATCCATTGAAAAACGTTGTGGCCTATTGAAGGGCTCGGCTTCATGGATGTCTAGGTAGCAGGAATGGCACAATGGGCCCGCCAGTGGCCTCAGTGCCGGAACCTTGGCTAGAGTTTATCTAGGACAAGGCTCGCCTGCACATTTAGTAGTAGTAGTGGCTACTAATTTATTCATTTGGAAGAATTACATGAAAAGTTTTCCTTGAGTTTTGGAAATTGACAATTTTAGAGATTACGATGTGCTTTTTCCGATTTTCAACTTTGCACCTAGTATCTTTGCCACTTGTGCAGTTTTTTGATATCACCTTTCACTTTGAGGTGAAGTAAATGGTGTGTTTTCATCGTTGCGTGCCCTGTAGGCCTAATACACAATGTAATGACCAATTTCAAAATTTAGCGCTATGTTGTTTCTGATGGATGATGCGTTGCGAGTCCGGAATTGATCGAGACGTCACAGACCGAAATCAGGCTTATCGCAAACCTCTTCGTTTTCGATTCCATAATACGTTTGCTCGGAAAAAGACTCTGTTTCTTCCTCTTCATTTCAGGAATGTGATGGAGCTTGCGAATGATCACAAGCTTCACTATAATTAGTGCATATAACAGTGCATTTCAAACTAATTTTCATCTGGGATTAGTTTCCACATTTACAAGAAATAAGTCTTAACAGGGAGCTCTTCCATTCTCATTTACATTTTGTTCATTATCATACTAGTTTTGAACCTTGTAAAAGGTTCGGAGTGAATGTTGTCGTTAGCGTCGCAATATTGAAGGTACAAAATATTCATTTCAAATTACCCCACCTTATCATCGTTATTATTACTTCTAGAAAAAAAAGTCTCGTATAGAAGTTAATTTGTTACAGTTGAATTTTCTTAGTATTACTTCAAAAGTTCAGTAGCGTGCAAATTTAAGAGGATACAAAAAATGAAAATGTTTAAATTAAAAAAAGACCATCCAAAAATGTGTAAATATACAGGGTATCCCATTAAAAAACTATTATTTTTTGTATCCACTTAAACTCAACGAAAAACAACAAAGCAAAGAAGATTGCGCTGAATTTCTAAATAAAATTTCGAATTTAAAAATTATACATAGATAAGGCCTACAAAAATAAAACGCGCAACTCAATCTACATGGTACATTTTTCCAATATGGCGACAGGAGCAGCAAATGTACTAGTAAAAGTCAAGAATAGAATTCGGAAAAAGTATATCAGAATCTACCTATAAAATTACAAATATTTCATTTTCTCGAACCAGATGACTGTACTATACTGCTAGGTTTTAAGCCATCTCCACCACACTATCACTGAAACTATCCCGTACGTGATGGCTATCCTCAGTATTTTGAATATTCATCCCATATGAATAGAATATATGCAAGAGAGAACTGTAAAATAGTTGTTGAAACACTCTCGCTACGAGAGTTCCCAAATAAAATTGTATTTTATACTACAAATAATTAAAAAAATGTTGAAATATAAAGGTATTGAATTTTAGTGATTTGTAGTTAACACTGTTTACAGTGTTTAAAAGTGTTCTTTTATATAGGATTTTAACGATAAAAAAACGATGAAGTCATTTTCCTGCTTATCAGAATAAATATTAACTCAACAACCGTAGATACAATTTATCCTCAACAGCCAGGCCAATTAACAGCTATCGGGTTGGCAAAACTTCAATACGTTGTCAGATCAACTGGGAAAATTCCCCAGTTTTGACGTTCATTGATATTCGATCATCGTCTAATATTTACAAGTTTTTTTGGTGCTCTTAAATTCATTGTTTCTTTGAGACTAAAAAAAATATTCATTTTCATGACTAATTATTCAGGCAAATCTGCTGTGTGTAGTTAATAAAATGTCAAGAGATGGTAACATCTTTGTTAAGCTATTTTGAACAAGAATGTAGAATGCCGAAATGGGGGCCCGATTCTCCCGCTTACTGATATAAGAGACACAAGTAATAGTAGGTATTCGCTCTTTGTATTGATTACTATTAATATTATTGTTACATATTTAACATCACAATCTACTTAATGTATGTTGACTAGCTTGCTGTAAATTAAATTGGGTTTGGTTGAGATTGTGAAAGGAGTAAGATTCGTGAGAGCGGTGGAATCTAAGAAGGACTTATTGATGGTGAATATTAGATTCACCATAGACGACGAAGACATGGATACTTCTGGACTTGCTACTATGTTTTTTGAATGTGGAAGATGAGAAGGATATACGCAGGGAGGAGAAAGAAGAGGAGAAGAAAAGAGGCAGAAATTAGGAAGAAGAGAAGGATAGTCACAGGAAGGAGAAAGATGAAGAGAAGGAAATACTTAACGAAAATAGCATATTCAAGCAGATGTAGAAATTATGATTGGTCTGGTACGAAACCAGGAAACATTAAAGATAGAACTAGGACAGGAAGTTGACACTACAGAGCGGGCATCTCATGGGAGACCAAAAATCCGCTCTAACATTTTAAATAATAATAAACAAAACTTATTTGTCAGCAGGTACGTTGATTACCAACAGGAATTCTCACTCAGGAATCATATTTTACTGGAAGAAGCTCAGTTCTTGAAACAGCTACAGGACACACTGCTCGAGGAGGAATAACAGCAACTACTCAGATGAAACACTTATTTCTGGTAATCAATGCATCCCTAGTATGGATATAAGGCAAAGTATAATTTCTTTTTAGTAAGAAGAAATGGAGAAATTGTCCTAAATCGGAAATAAGAGACATCTCAGATAAGGTTATGATGGTCAGAAATACAGAAGTTCTCGAAAATGCCGAAGAACTATTCGCAAGCCAAAAACCAAAGGCATTGTGGAATGTGAGGAGCTAGTGAATGAAGGAATTCTCGATAGTAATAGTAGATCAATTAATTCCCACTATAGAAAGAATATAGGCCTTTGCCCACCGGCTCAAAGCAGATGTAAAAATAATTCCAAAAAAAGACCACCGCAAGTGACTAAGTTGACGTCAGACTCATGGAATAACTAGTTTGAAGTTTTGACCACCTAACCACTAAAAAATTAACAAAAATCAACAATGTTACCAATGACAACTGTGACATTTTTGAGACAGGAAAAGCTACCAGTTAGTGCAGCATAGAGATTCCAAGGAAATTACCATTTGCATAACGGAAATAAATAGAAAATGGGATAAGATATAACCAGTTCACTCGTGGTTCTTTTAACTATGGGAGATGGATCCACTCACTTTTGTGTAAACGATCGAAAAATATATCAGTTTAATAAAAATATCTATCAACTGCCAATAATAGAACAAACACTAGATACTCTATCAGGGTGCAAAGTAGTTTTCCACCCTAGACTGGCCTGGAGTTTTCTTGGAATTGGTTCGTAATACCGAATATGTTTCAAGGATTTTAGTCGTTAGTTCGTTATTAGAAGTGACCATAACGGCTTGCAGTGATTGACAAATTTTCAAAAGCGGTAGTAATTGGTTGGAGAGATTACAGCAGTACAACTTCGTAAAAGTATAACAAAAAGGACTTCTTCATAACAATGTCGATATACTTCCAGGCTACCCTATCTAGAACGACAATGCCAGTACTGTGAAAGGCTGGAAGAAAAGTAGAACTGAGTGCAATAAGTTAGCCTATAGACAACCACAGTCAAGCCAGAATGTGATGATAAATAATTAGAATTCCCTTGAATTCTGCTTGGATAGCCTATTGCATCGAATATGGAAGAGCCCCAATAGAGTACGTTTGGTTCACCAATGGGAAGACCCCTTCATAATTATAAATAATATTAACGACCTTGTCTCCCGCATCCAAGTGTCAGCGAGGAGTAAGCGAGTCATCGAGAAGTATGCCCAGGTGAACCATATCGAGAGGTTAGCCACTTACTGAGGACCAGATCCACCCTGTTAGCTCCAATCAGACCCCAGTAATCAGATTATTTGGAACGAATAAATGGAATATGGGGAGCAAAAGTAGATCAGACCTGTAGTGTACCATTTGTAGCTCATAACTGTTATTTTCAGATTATTATGACTGATCAAAGCGATGTCATTTACATACTGCATGTTTGCAAACTTAAATTTTCTGTTGCTATGTCATAGTTGTAACAGGACAGATATATTGTGAAGCAATTGGGACAGAGTGGAGCCCTGGATGAGTCCTTGTTGCGGTAGAAAGTTTTGGCATGAAACTGTGATTCACTTTCACTTGTGGTATATCATTTTTGTTTCCTTACCTCACGTATTATCAAATGACCTAGCAACCAATAAAACACCATCAACTGAACATGTATACAAGGCCTATAATTGACTTTTATTGTTCTGCAGTCAGATGTTTTAATGTTTGGATTCAAATTGGCTTTCTATACCAAAATTTGGAAAAATATATTCAAAAAACTCGTGGTGACTTTTTATGTTTCACTAACAGTCTATAATTATTGGTAGATGATTCTGTCAGTTATTAATACATTGATTTTTTTATCTAAACACTCAATTTATATTTGATTCTTAAACATACAGGGTGATTCATAACTATTGGGACATAGGCTAAGGGTAGATTTTTTGGACCAAATTATGGCGATAGGACCAAATATACCTAAAAAAATATTGCTGTTGAATGATATGAAGGGTGTTAATGTTGAATTTTTTTGAATGATGAAATAAAACAATTTAATTTGTTAAACTTTAAAATTGTGACGCGCTTCGCTGACACAGTAGCGTTATCAAACGAATGGGAGTATAATGAGAATTTTCAAATTTATACAGTGCCTTGATACTTAATTTTACGGATATTAACAATAAAATTATAATCTGTTTAGTATTCACATGGAAATAAATTAAAAAAGGGAAAAATATGTCTAAATATGGTATCAACTAAAGTATTTAACAAGTTTACCTGAAAATTCCCTCTACATGAACATTTCTAGGTAAAAAGGTTTAATAAGGGAAAACTATTGATATCTATTTAGTCATTAAAAAGATTATCAGAATATTTGTTTTTATTTATCTCAAGGGCTTCTAAAAGATTCAATTTAAAGGATTTAGGTTCTATATGCAAAATTTTAAAATTTGAATCGAAAGAGTGCTGGTTTGCTAATAAATGATTTGAATAGTTGGTATCTGATTTTTGGTTGTCATAGCTACGTTTGTGTTCTGAAATTCTAGTTTCAAAATTACTGAAAGTTCTACCTATATAAACTTTATCAGAGCTGCCATTACCACCTTTTAATTTGTATACTCCTGATTTATTTAGTTTTGAAGATTTGGATTTGTTATATTTAATGAATTTGGATAAATTGTTATCGGTTTTGAAACAAATACTCAGGTCTGAGGTTTCTAAAAATGATTGGATTTTCAAGGATGGAATTCCAAAGTATGTTAAGCTTCTTAATTGGTTATCTTTGTTTTCATGAGAAGGAAAAACTTGTTCGTATCTTTTTAGTTATGATATTGTCTATTAAATTTCGATCGTAATTATTATTAATAGCTATTTGTTTTATTATATTCAGTTCTTTATTGTAATTGTTAATATTTCTTGGTATTTTTTTAAATTATAAATATGCAATGAACAATATAATAATAAATTACAAGGCACACAATGGTTCAGCCATGACTAACGTGAACGACTAAGTGGACTTGCTAAGGTGAGCAGAAGTACAACTATTTGTAACATTGGCAGCGGTACGGGTTACCAGCTAACACCGCCATCCTGAAATTGGGACGTTCTCGGCACAACTGCTACATCTCCTTTCAGATCGCTCTCATCCTGACTTTTTCTGTCATTAGCGCAAGGAACATCTTAAGTAAGCTGAGAAAAAAATCAAATATGAAATCATACCTTATATTATTCACTATACACCAGAAGACCAGTGTCTCAATACAGAAACGATCCAAGCTTCACCAGCCAGAAAGTCCAGGCTTCCAAAGCCAGACAACCCAAGCTGAATATTTATCAGACGCCAGAAGACCAGCGTCTCAATACAAAGACGGTCCAAGCGTCATCAGCCAGAAGGCCCAAGCTTCCAAAGCCAGACAACCCAAGCTGAGTATTTATCACACGCCAGAAAACCAGCGTCTCAATCCAGAGACGTACCAAGCGTCATCATCCAGAAGGCCCAGGCTTCCAAAGCCAGACAACCCAAGCTGAGTATTTATCACACGCCAGAAAACCAGCGTCTCAATCCAGAGACGTTCCAAGCGTCACCAGCCAGAAGGCCCATGTTTCCCAAGCCAGACAACTCAAGTTGAATATTTAATAAACGCTAACACTATTGAAGAGATAGAATGAAAATCACTTGTTCCTGTATAATATAGCTTTCCAAAATATCCGCACAATCATCCGGTGTCCATTCCTTGGTCCAAAGTCTCATTTGACTTGGTACGGCAACTGTTGTGCGGATGGACTAGGCTATATCGTCAACTTTACGCAGCTCGTAACGAATATGCGGCAATACTTTCGTTATTTTGTACGGGCCCAACCATCAAGATTCTAATTTTCTTGGTTTTATCGCTTCTCTGGAAAGTAACACATAATCGCCGACAGCAAAGGATTTTATTGTAGAGGATCTTCTCTTGAGTGGTTGCTTTTTCGATCAGACGTCTTTTAACAAACTGTCTCCATTTTACAGGGTGTATTTCGACTAAAGGAAGCATATCATCGGATGAATTATCAATAACACGTGTGATCTCAGGAAGTCAATAATCGCAACCAAACAGTACTTGAAGTGGAGTTCGTTTGGTTCTGACTGTCGAATTGATAGCCATATAAACCTCCACTTGTCCGTTAGCTTGATGGACATGGTGGACAAAAATTTCAAACATACTCCCCTCCATTTTTGCTTCAATAAAAAAATTAACAATAACAAAAACAACGTAATATTTTAACAACACAAAAATAAGCTTTTCATGTATCTACTTTTTTTTCGGCGAAAGACATAGTTTTGTGATATTCCTTATATAAGTTCCAAATTTTGTTTCACTTCTAACAAAGCGAATTTTATTATCTACATTGGGAATAATTTCAATAACTCTAGCAAAATGCCATTCTAACGGACAGGAATTTTCTTCCTTGAGCAATACAATATCATTTTCCTTTTAACTTGGGTGAGGAATGAGCCATTTTGGTCTATTTTGCAATTGGTTCAAATATTCCTCAGTCCAACGATTCCAAAAATGTTGTTGAACACGAGTACATCTTTCAAAACGAATTAAAAGATTTTCAGAAATATTTGATACATCAGGTTCAGGAAAGGATGTAAGACTATCACCAATCAAGAAATGTCCAGGAGTTGAGCAAGATGAGTCATTTACACTATTTGAAAGGGGTTGGAGAGGTCTCGAATTTAAGATTGCTTCTATTTGTGTCAAAGTAGTGGTGAACTCTTCAAATGTGAAATGGGTATTTCCAGCTATTTTGTAAAAACGATACTTTGTGCTCTTTACTGCAGCCTCCCAAATTCCACCCCAATGTGGACTCATGGGTACAATGAATTTCCACACAATCTCTCTATCTGCTAAAAAGTCTATAATGTTATTACATTGAACCTTGAAAAAATCATATACTTAATTTTGTTACTTGATTTTTTGCCCCTAGAAAGTTAGTGTCATTGTCACTGAATATGATCGATTGCCTCTTCTTGAGATGAATCTTTTTGATGTCATTATAATGAATGCATCAGTCGATAAACTAGAAACTAGTTCTACATGAGCAGCCTTGGAAACCATACAAATAAAAACAGCAACATAACATTTTATTAAAGGAACTTCACGCAGATGTGACGATTTAATCAGAAATGGACCACCAAAATCTACTCCAACTTTAGAAAAAGGTCTACACGGTTTCGATCTATATGAAGGTAAATATGACATCATTTCTTCCCATGTTTTTGCTTCAAATCTAGCACAAACTATACATTTTCTGATGATTCTTTTGATGTCTACAAGACCATTCAAAGACCAATAATTCAAACGAAAGTTTGACAATGTGGACTGCGTATCAGCATGCCTCATTCTTAGCTCTTATCTTAACATAAGTGTTGTAACCAAATTATTTGAGGGTGATTAAATTGGAAATTTTTGATCGAAAGGCAGATCAGAATTAGCTATAAATGACCTCCTACTCTAAGAAGATCAGACTTGTCAATGAAAGGAGCCAAATGCAAAATAGGTTGATTAGAGATTATTTTATTAGTTTTTAATTCTGAAACTTCTTTAAAAAAGTACTGCCCTTGCAAATTTTTTATTATCAGAACTTGTGCATTTTTTATTTCGTCTACAGTTAAAGGACCTAAATTATTTTGAGAATTGAGTTTTATTTTGTTCAAGAATCTTAGACAAATGGCAACAACTCTTTTCAATTTAACAATCGAGGAATATTTTGAAAACAGGAAATTCCAAAAATCTGAGCAAGTATCTTATTAAGTAATAAATCATTAATTTTTCTTTTTTCAGGAATACTATCTCTTATTTCAATCGATAAAAATTCATTAAAATCTAAGTGTGGATTTTCTAGGAATTGTGGCCCATGCCACCACAACAAACTTTTAATTATGTCCTTTGGAGTAATGCCCCTAGTAATCAAATCTGAAGGATTATTTTTTGAATCTATGTGTCGCCACTTACAGCCTGAAGTCAAATTTTGAATTTCAGATAATCTATTTGACACAAAAATTGTCCATCTAGAAGGATGTGATTTGAGCCAACACAATACTAGAGAGTTATTGTAACCACTTTTTCTTCGTCTTTTAATAAAGGATTCCTTTATTTTGACATTTACGCATGCGCATTTGACGTCTTTTATTAAAGGATCTTTAATAAAATAAGGGTAGCCTGTATTTAAATAAAATACAGGATAACTTAACTTTAATTAAAGGATCGTTAATTTTGACGTTTTTGACAATTAAATTGAGAAAAGAAGAAATACTTTCAGAACGTAACTCACGTTCTGAACCGAAAGAGAAGAAAATATCTTAGTGTTAAATCAGTTACAATAACTATATTTTACATACCCTCATTTTCATCCATTATTACAGGCTCCTTTAATAAAAGAAACCTTTATTTATGTTTTACAATAACTCTCTACTATTTGAAAATCTGTCTACAAATTGGAAGTAAAGGAAGGAATTTTATTTTCAAAAATTGGAATTATTTTTGTAATCGAAGGTGAAATTGCCTGAATTTATAGTATATTGTAGTATTAGATGTACTGATTGAACGTGCAGAATTGCAAAATTTGTTGATGGATAGATATTGAAATATAGTTAAAAATCAATAAATTTTATTTATTTCCTCGGGATTTGAGTGCTAACTTCCTTTTTTTTCGCTCTTATCATCAACGTACCTTCATATTAGTAAATATCATTTAGATGGTGCAGATTATATCATTATGTACAGGGTGAGAAATAAAAACATTTTTGTAATGTCTCAAAATTTGATGTATTAATTTAATAATGTTGAAATTATTCCAGCACGCAATATACTATTTTCATTCCATCATTTATCACAATTCATACATTTCGTACAGGGTGATTTGAAAAATTGGTGAAATAAATGGCAGGTTCATTCGTACACATCCTGTATATTCAAGTGAATTATCATCCTCTGAAGATAGCTGATACCGTATAAACATGATTTCGTTGGAATATCATGTTTATATCATGAAAATTTTCGATGATAAAAATGACAAAATATCAAAGTTTCAGAAATAACTCTGTAGTTTACGATTGATTAACCCGGTGAAATTCCTTTAGTATCATTTAATATATTCAGTTTCATAGTTCTTAATTTTTGACGAGTTGAAGGAACTTCGTTCACGCGTACATAATTCTACTAGTGGCCAAGATATTTCACCAATAGTGAAACATGAGAATGTGGAGATCAAAATAAATGTGAAAAAGGGAGATTATTAAAGATAACAATCACATCAGATATATGAATTTAATAATATAAGCTACAGATAGTTGAGTGAATTTTATTGGTTTAAGCTTTGTCGGAATAAATTTCAAATTTCAAATCAATACTTTCTTGAGAATTATTAAAAAAAATTGTGGATCATTATAAGCCCACTTATGTGATGAAAAATTTGCTGAGAGTAGCAACTTCACCAGCTGACGGTAAGTTTCTGTCAAATTATCGATGGAATCACTATCTGATAAGATATCATCTACATAACATTGAGAAAGGATGACATCAGAAGCTAAGGAAAATTCTCTTTTATTTCTATGCTAATTCATCCAATGTACGAGTAGCTAAATATGGAGCACTGTTTGTACCATATGTAACTGGTAAAAGTTCTAAACAACTTAAGGGATCTAAAGGACTTCCTCGCCGTAATATATTTTGCGAAAGTGTATAATTAGGATTTAATCTAATTATCCTATACATTTTTTTTTATCACAAATAAGCACAAAATTAAACATACGAAAGCGACAAAGAATTTCAAATAATTCTGGCTGAACTGTGTAACCCTTTAATACGATATTATTTAACGAAACATTAGATGAACTTTTCATGCTAGCATCAAATACTACTCTCAACCTAGTCGAACTACTATCTACTCGAATCACACAATGGTGAGGAAGGAAATATTTATTTTCTTGGAACTCATTCACTAATTTCAAAGGAACATATCTAGCATGATTTAACAAAACATATTCATCTATAAAGGATTTATATTCTTTGAATAAACTATATTTTTCCAAAAACGTTTTTCTAAATTATAAAATCTATTTTTTGCAATGAAATAAGAATAACCTAACTTCAACTGTTCATGTATACCTACTTTTTAAAGGCAAATCTACCTGGAAGGAACCATTTTCTAGAATTTGTATACTATTTGTGAAAATATTCTCTGCTAATTCTTCATCAGGACTAAGAGTTTTATTTTTTGAGGAAATTTTTTCTATTTCCCAGAACTTTTGAAACAAATTATCAGTATCAGAACCTTGAAGGAAGAAACAACTTTCATTTGAACTATCACTTGGTGAAACATATGAAATAGCTTCTTTAGGAATAGGACCACCCACTTTATAACCTAACATGGTATCAACTATTGTTAAGAAATTTTTTTGAATTCTTATTATAGGTACCACCATTTATCAGACTATAATACATATCAGCTCCTAAGAGATTTGAGGAGGAATGTGGAAATTAGAATCCGCTAATCTCACATTCAAAGGAATTCGAATTTTTCCTATACTTAATGAAAATCGAGGCACTTTTTTGTAATTTTGTTAAGAACCAAACAATTTATGTTAAAACTTATATTTCTTGCAATATTAGAATGAACATTAATCTTTACCATGGCATTTTTTTAGAATTTGTAACTATACCATCAACTCCATTTATTTGAATAACTTTTGTTTGCGGAATAAGTTGCAGAAATTCTGTTAAGGTTTCTGTGATTAATGAAACTGTACTACAAAGATCTAAAACAGCTTTCACTTTAATAGGTTTGTTTTCTGAATTATACACTGTAGCAAGTTCATTTGCTAGGAGAGCTTCATCACTGGAGGATAAAGTTAATTTGAAGGATTTCTATCAAAGTTTTTACTGGAATTAGGGATTTCATTACTATTTTGTAATGGCTTATAAACATTTGAGCTGTTCTGTGAATTTTTAGTATAATCTAAATTACTTTGTGAATTTCTCATAGAATTTACCAAACTATTAGACTGATTGTTGTTATCGAAGGCTGAACTGCATTGACCAGAGTTGTTTGAATGGGCTTGTTCAAGAAAAAAATTTTAATTTAAAAATAGAAACTAGAACTCATTTTAAACGGATTCCCAAAATTATAGATTTTTCCGCGAACGTTTAAGCCCTCAAATTAATTAAAGAAATTGGATTGAACGAAAACGGGGCGTGGTTACCTGTGACGTCACAATGCATGTGCTATACCTAACGTTTGAAATGCCGCGAGTCGAGAGCTATTGTATGTGGAAGTGTACTGTTTGTTTATTGCATTATATATTTTGTTTTGTTAAGACGCGTCCACATTATGTCGAATGGTGTCGATCGACGAGGTCGATCGACAATGTCGATCCAGTGTGGACGGTCGCCCGACATTGTCGATCCATGTCGGGTCGAATCGAATGCAAACCCGTACCAAGTCGGTACGGATAAAAGGAAGTCGAATCGACATGGCTAGTTTGGACGTGTCGAAGCATGTTGCTCAACATTTCCTAAACGTACCTATTCATTTTGGTTAGTTTTGTGCGCTGTGTAGTATCTCAATATGGATTGGAATGAGGAGCAGCCTCATCTAGCAGTAAATCCTTTATAACTTCCTTTGTATGATATTTTTTGCTACCATTGACAAGGCTGGGTCGTACCCAAAATCTTCCAGGTCGACGAAAACGCTGTTGTTGGTTTCCAGCAACTGCAAAAATAATTGTAACGGCAGCTGCCACTACAGCATCTTCTTCATCACTCATAATTGAAAATTCTAATGACACAAAAGGAATTCAAAGTATTTTCAGTTTTGATGTCGGCGATGTATGTCGGTCAACACGTCCACATATACTGACGATGTGGACGAGTTGAAAGTCGAACATGTCGAATGAGATTTGTCGATCGACCTTGTCGATCAATACCATTCGACATAATGTGGACGCAGCTTTAGAAACAAAACGCTGGACTGTTGATTGAGATGTTTCTTTATTTTATTATATACCTAATGAGTGAGAAAGAAGTGGTTAATAAGTACTGTTTGGTTCCCGACAGTCCTAGCACACCCAAGAATGCACTAGAAAAATATGTACAAATAATGAACAGTGGAAAAGTTACTGAATCCTGTAGTAATAGCGCGATTTTTTGACTGTCAAAAACGCTTAGTTAAAAGTCATGTCAAAGTTTTTACAAACTAAAGGCACAGTAATTTGTCATTAAGCTAAGAAAATAGAACCCCTGGAGGAAGTCAAGTAGAGGAGGACATCAATGGATATCACACGAATGGAATCTATAGGTATCTCGGAAAATAAGGGTTCAGGCTTGCATTAAGGCTTATGTACGTTCCAAGGCGATTCAATGCGGAGGCGAAAAATGGCAAAAAAAGAAAAATGAAGAAATCGCGTTTGGAAAAATACGAAAAACCATCAACGAAGAATTTCCAATATCCACTAGAGGTTCTTCTTTTACATTAACTTCGTCAATTTAAGCTTGCCATATCCGAATAATTTATGTTATTCAGACATTTATAGGTCAGAAGAAATACAATATTGAACATTTTAATTGATACAAATAAATCCAAAGCTTCATCTAGGAGTTCCGAATAATTCATTATTTGTTGTGAACTTGTTAAGTAACAAATGCGAGCTAGACAAGCTTGATATCTTTTTAACATTGAAAAATATCAAACTGAATTCACCGTATGGGATATTAGTGGACGATTTTGGGATGCCACTTTCCAGAGTATGTAGCATTATACAAAAAAGTATACCGTTATTAGCCATTCGTGCATTGGATGCTCCTCTCTGGAGTTGAGAACTTCTTATTTCCTACAGAGGGAGATATGAAAATGTACTATGTATTATAGATTGTTATAAAATTTCAATTCAAAAACCAAGTGTAAACTCTTTGTTTTTATTAAAGTAGTCCATCACCATAAAGATATCGGGTTCAGGTAAATTTCCAAAATCTGCTTTAATAAATATGTTATCTAAGTACTGAATACATCATTCTTCAATAGCAAAAACCACTAATTATTTTAAATTTGAAGATATTGCAGCTGGAACCAACTTTCTCATGTAAAACGCAGCGGTGTAATGCCGAATATCATACCTCGACATGCAATGTGACGTCACAGTCCGCTCTGCCGCTTTTCAAGGGAGCTCCATATTCAACCTTTAATATCTAAGTAATGGAGAAAGTTTAAGAGCTGAAAATTTTACCTGTTATTTTGATGACTCAGTTTTACAAAAAAACGTGAAAAAAACCGAGAAAATATTTCATTGATAACAAGCCCATTATCGGAATTAGAATTTCTTTGTCTATTTTGACTATTATGATAAGTATTTTGCAAATTTCTATGAAATCTTGCCGAGTTGAATGAATGTCTGTTATTGAAACTTTTATTAGTTGAAGAAGTTTGTTTACATAATAAAGTATGATGATACAGTCGACAGAAGCAAACATGAGCCCTGGTGGGTGTGTCCATGTCGCTGTAGTTGTATTTTTGTAGTAAAAATCGATATTTTGAATCGATTACCAAATATCGATACCATAAATGTCAACTGTTATGAGATATGTAAACAAAGTAAAACTTGCTAACAATTTAACTTGAAAAAAATTATTTTTGATCCAAAAATAAAATAAAATCATCCTCGAATTGACAACACTGATACTGACACTAAAAATAAATAAAATTATGTATGTTGATGAAATCACTCGGTCATATTATTTCTATTATGTTAACGAATTACTAATGTACGTTCGTTAACAGTAGCTCCTGATTGGCTGGTTGCGATGACATTTTTTTAGTTCGCATATTTTCCGGGGCTCATATTTGCTTCTGTCGACTGTATATCTTCAACATTCTATCATGGGATATTAACTGAAATGTGAAAGTAAATTTGTTGAAATTGGTTGGATTAGTATAGATAGTATCCTTATCCCTTAACTGGTGACACTATTTTCTGAAACATTAACTTCTCACAACTTGTGAATTTAGTCTATTGTCACTAGCAACTTGAACTTCTGGTCTTATTTTCTGTGAAATATGAACAGAATGAGAGGTTTTTTGTCCTTGACCTCGTTTCTGAATAGTATTTAAATAAGGAGTTACTTGTCTTTCGGGAATTGAAATTCTATATTCTAGAAATTGAAGAAATTGAGGTAACGTTAGTCTTGCATTTAGAGGCATTTCAAAGTCAAATGCCTTTTTTGTATAATTATCTATCTTTGAGACATAATGAATACTAATAACAAATCTCAATCATCAACATTGACCTGCAAATTTCTGAGACCATATATATTTTGTTTAATGGAGGTGACAAATTCTCTGAGAGTTATTGAGTTTATTTTGCTAAGGGAAGGAGTCTCTAACAAATTTTTAATATAAACATAAATAATATTCAGTTGATTATTATACCTACTTTTCAAAGAATCTAGAGCTACCTCCAAATTATCACTCGTTAATTGATGATTCGAAATTGAGTGCAATGGTTCACTTCAAGTATATTAACTTTCCAATGTCAGTTAACGTGGAATCTTTTACTATCAATGTTTCAAATAATTGAATAAATGCATTCGAATTACTGATATCTCCTGAAAATTCTGGAATGTTAGATTGAGGTTTGTTTATATGTAGTCATTGCGGACTTTGAGAATTTGAGTTACGTCTTGAATTATTTTCGGCAGAAAATGAATCAATCTTTTTTGTAATAGGAATAAAATCACGCAATATTTTTCTTCTACTAAACTTTGACCTTCATCTAAACATTCTATCTGATTTTGTATTGAATTGTAACTCTCGAATGCTTTAGTTAAAAGATTCAATATGGTTTTAAAAAATTTTATTTTGTTTTCTATCATAGAATTGCTACCAAACCAATTCTCGATTCTAGCAATTTTACCTTTTTCAATGGCTCTCTTTTCAATTGAAGCATCCATAGTTGAGTCTATTGGAAATATCAATGATATAAATCAGTAGGAATCCAAGTTTCCTATCAACCAATTAATAGCATATAATACAAAGAACTATTCAATCCACCTTTGATTAATGTTAAAAGAAAAGAAAGGATTATTTGAACTAAAAACTGTCTTTCAGCTATGGAAGTGGAATTCAAATTTATATATTAAAATGGAATGTTTATCTGACCTTTATCAAAAAGAAACGTCAATTTTGACAACAACAAACGCTTGTAACGGAATGGTACAACTCATCGGCCCAATCTTTTCATGGAAATGGACTTGTCAACTTGAGTGGAACTCTTCTAATACCGTTTAATACTTCCTTTTTCTCTTCCTATTGTTAAGACCTTGTTGTGGAAAACATTCCACAATGTAGGTCCAAGGATTGATCCCTGGGGTACTCCACATGTAATGTCATGTGTTTCTCCGTTGAAGGCAGTGATTTTTTTTGTCTGAAAGGTATGATTGTATCATTTTTATGAGGTAAATTATGAAATCAAACAATTTCAATTTGTTAAATCTACATTATATTTAAACTTAAAGTGATGCGTTTTGCTAACACAGTAGCTGTTTCAAAGGAATTCGAATGAAAATTGTTTGATTTCATAATTTAGTATGGATCTACATCAAGTAAAAGCCTCATCTATTCAATTTTTATGAGGTAGCTTGTTATTCCTCCCTCTATAAGCGCCTTTACTATTCCATTCCATGGAGCGCTGTTAAACGCATTTTTGATGTCCAGTAGGATCATCAGGCTCATTTGTCTATGCCTGTTAGCTTTTTGTTTGGTTTCTCCAGCCGTATTGGTCCTCGTGGTTTGGGTTTCTTTCAGATATTTCGGTCTGGAGTCTTATTCTTAGCATCATTTCCAGCACCTTTCCTGTAGCATCGATAAGACATAAGGGTATATATGCTGTTTGTCCCGATTGGTCCTTCTTTGGTTTTTCGATTGGGGTTGATTTAGCATTTTTCCATATTGTAGGAAATTCTCTTCTTCTAAGGCATCTATTATACACTTCCAAAAAGCCATTAGTGTTTTCTTTAATGCACGCATTTATGATTTCCAGTGTGATTCTATCTGGGCCAGGTGCTCTTTTTTTTATTTGCATGTTTGCCTCTATAAGCTCTTCCCGTGTCCATCGAGGGGCTTTCTCCTCAAGTGGGTCAATGTTCTTCCAAGATATTTGGTCCATTTTAGGGAACAGCTTGGTTATTTGCTTCTTGACAGTGTCTTCCTCTACGCCTATCCTATGAGGCAGCTTAAGCCTCTTGGTACCAATTTGGTATGCTTTTCCCCAAACGTCGTTTTCTAGATCGCTGACAAGTTGTTTCCAGTTTTCAGTCTTGCTTTTTTTGATAATCTTTTTGAGTTCTTGTTTAGCGCTTTTGTACTGCTCTTTGATGTCGTGTTGTGGCTGTCGTTTGGTTTGGGCGCGAGCTCTTGTGAATTTTCTACTTAATTTATTGCAAGCTGCTCTTTTAGTAGCTATTTCCTGATTCCACCAGTAAGCTGGCTTCTGTGATGACGGCTCCTGTCGTCTTTTGCGAAAGTTTTCGTTACATTTTTTCGTGATGACCTTTATAAGTAATTCGGAGGTGTAATCTATTACGTGTGCTACGGTGTCTCTATATTCTTGAAGAAATCTATTCATAGAGATATCGCTAGTATACCATCCCGTCTAACCTAACCTAACCTAACTGAATCTGATCTTAGGTAAGAAAACTAGTCAACCCTCTATCTACTGGATATTTCCAAAATATGTTAAAAACCTACCTAAAAATCTATCAACCCTCCCTTTATTGGGTTTTTCCAAATATTAGTGGTTGAATTATTAAGATGAGAGTTATTTTATGACTCGATCTACCTGCACTTCTTAGCGGCGAATATACATGCTGGATTATCTACCCTTCTTGGTCAGACAGGTAAAGAAGGATGGTTAACGCCTAAATTACACTCGCCGTCGAATTTCAGGGTGTGGAAGCAGGTATATAGAGTGAGAAAAAGATTAAGTGAAATTTTAGCGTCGAATTTATGCACGCCCATCAACTCAATTATTCCGTATTAAACCTTTTTTCCTGGAAATGTTCCTGTAGGATTGTTGTGAATGAATTTCCAGGTAAACTTGTTAAATACTTTAGTTAATACCATATAAATTAGACACATTTTTTCTCATACTTTATTTTAATTCAAGGTGAATAGATCTGTAAAATTTATTATTAAGGCACTGTGTAAATTGAAAATATCTCATTATACCTCCATTTGTTTGATAAAGCTACTGTGTTAGCGAAACGCGTCACAATTTGAAAAATTAAGTATTATATAGATTTAAACAAATTATATTGTTTCATTTCATTATTCAGTATGGATCTACATCAAGTAAAAGCCTTATCTAGTCAATTTTTGATTTTTTTTTTGCTAATAATTTCAATGTATATTTATCGATTGTTACTAAAATCGGCACAGACAGACAGACAGCATAATTTTATACATATATAATAATAATATTTTATGTATTATTTGATATTTGGTTACATGGGGAGCCCCGCCAAGGATTTCTGATGATAAAATTGGCCGCTAATTTTTTTTGACGAAACTTTTTAGTGAGTTTTATTAAAAAATATGACATAAAAATCATTTTTACGTAATATTGTTATTCTTGTCCAATCACGATGTCATTCGAGAAAAACGCAATTGGACAATTTAGTGTATGGGAAGGAAATTTCCAATATTATTTCATTTATGAAAAGTGTGCTGTCAGATAATTGTTGCTGGTAAATGACATTTCTAGAATATTTTTTACTGCGAGTTTATAGTCAATTGTTGCATTTTTTAAAGCTATCGGGATATGATTTGTGTATGTGTATACGCACAAGAACATTTTTGCTGGCGTACTGCAACCAGAAGGTATGAATTGTTATATCCAGGCAGAAGGCAACCAAATCACAAAACTTTTTCAAATCTATTTCAACGTTTGGGTAAACCCGGGTCATTTCACAATAAAAATCAAGGTGGTCGTTCAAGAGAAATTTCACCTAATCAGGAAGATGAAATTTTGGTTCGAATAGATGAAAATCCTACAGTAAGTTAACGACATTTGTCATCAGCAACAGAAGTAAGTCAGTCGTCTATTATTAGAATTCGCCCTTCTGTTCAAAATTTGCTTTCAAGATATCCCACGACGGTTACAGTTCTGACCCATACTAAATTACAAAATAAAACAATTTCAACTTGTTAAAATCTACATTACTTATATTGAAGTTATGAAGCGTTTCGCTAACACAGTAGCTTTGTCAAACGAATGGAGGTATAATGAGAAATTTTCAATGTGTACAGTGCCTTAATACTATTATAGTAGTAGGTAGTATTCAATTGGCAAAACAGCCATTATTGGGAAGAAAAAAAATCGGCATGCTCTGAAAGAAAGACATTTTCCACATGAGCTTAAATTGAATATTTGGTGTGGCATCATGGGCGACCAGCCACTAGGGCCATATGGTCTGCCTCCAAATTTAAATGGAGATTCTTATTTTTTTGCAAAATACTTTTAGTGATATTGTGGATAAACTGTCACTAGCTGTAAGAAATAAAATGTGGTTTATGCAGGATGGAGCTCCACCTCATTCCCCTTTGGTTGTTAGAAATCATCTTTTTATGTTTGGGGACATATTATGAAGTCCTTAGTTCATACCAATAAAATTAACTCGAAAGACGAACTCTGGGTGAAAATACAAAATGCGGCAAACTTTATAAGGGGACAGAATAATATGATCTTTGAAGCTAGAAATTCTTTTATTGAAAGAATTAGAAAAGGCATAGAAGTCAAAACATTTAATTTGAGTTTGCTCTTTTTATGTTACATTGTTTTTAAGTATGCTTTATCGTTGAAATAGCAGTCTCGATATAAGTTTTTTTATTGCCCGTTACTTGAAATCCCCTTCCGATACCCTGAACTGATCAATTGCGTTTTTCTCGAAAACGAAAGAGTATATCGTGTTTGAACAAGAGTACCAATACTAAGTAGAAATGATGTTAATGTCATATTTTCCATAAAAATCACTAAAAGGTTTCGTCAAAAAAAGTTACCGGTCAATTTCATCATCAGAAATCCTTCGCGAGGCTTCCCCTGTAACAAAATGTCAAATAATCCATAAAATAAAATTGCCTATATAAAATTATACGTTTGTGCCGATTTTGATTACAATCGATAAATATGCAGTAAAATTATTAGCAGAAACGGTGAAAAAATTCAACTTCATAGCCCTTTATCTTTTTCCACGACAATATTTTATTGAGGTATATTTGGTCCTATCGCCATGAATTGGTCCAAACAATCTACCCTCAGCCTATGTCCCAATAGTTATGAATCACCCCGTATAATATATTTTTTTAGCTTGCTGCTTATTTTGAGCAGTATGTTATTGAATAGTGGTTTTGTTGTATTAGCTTTTTGATATGCTTTTTGTTGCTATATTCAATGAAGTTGATAAATTACATCTGAAAATTTAAGGGAGCTGGTGGCATAGGTAAAGCAGTTGCTGATTGGATAATAGAAGGAAAACCAAAACAAGATTTATTGCCTTTTAATTTGCAGAGATTCTTAAATGTGCATAATAGTAGACTTTATTTACAACAAAGAACCAAAGAGGTTGTTGGACGGTAAGTACTACAGCGTGTCTGAGAATAACTGATTAATACAAAAGTCGAAACAATGAATCTAGTCATAGTTAACGCCTATAAAGTCGATGCGACTACTCTTCCTTTTCTATTAGCTTATCACCGACAAACGTATCTATTAAATGCTGTGAAACTACGAGACACTACTGAATTATAAACCAGTGTATCAAAGAAAGAGAAACAGAGAGAAAAGAGAGTCATAAAGACACAGGGCAAGATCCGCGAAAAAAAATGTATACTAAGGATAATGTGTTCATACCATTCATGTGATTTCTTGATCTTTCGTGACAATGCTAAAGATATTTTATCATTACTTGCGTCAAAAAGTTTTTCCCTCTCACGTACAGGAAGTATTTGTATTTCTTACTGCTTTTTATTTTATTATGCTTTTTTAGACATTACGCCATTCTGTACCCGTTCCAATGCGAGTACAAATATGCAAGAAAACTGCGATGTTCGCCTTTGTACAGTGTGCTGGAAACAAAAGGAGCAGTATTTGGAATAAAAATGGCATATGAACGAGCCCTCTATTTCGATTCCTCGTATAAAAGTATTTTTTGATTATAATTTATAAGATTCGAAATAATATTCAATATTTTTTAGAAGGGGATAAGAAACCGGAAATGCCTCAGGGATCATTTTTCAAGCCTAAGTTTTTTGATTTCATGAAAGAGGAATATTTAGCTTGCAAAGAAGGAGTTGGTGTGATCGATATGTCTTCCTTTTCAAAAATAATACTCAGGGTAAAGAGTGACACGTTCTTCTATATAAATAGATTCTCATGTAGATCAATTTGTTTTTTTTGTATAAATCTACGTTCATTGGAACAAAGAGTAAACCATTAAGTACTGTAAATCGAATTGCGGTTAATTTATTGGAGTTGGGAAATTCCCTACCAGTGATGGTTGGTCAAAGTTGATGTCATAGATAATGTCACTAGGTCATTGTGACCAATAATTTCAAATGGAACCCTATGGTAACAGACACACTTTTTCAAAGGTATCGGAAAAATATATTTAATTATACTTATCTTGTTTGTGTTTATGGCAGATCTGACAGTTGGTTCAAAAAAAAAGTAAAGCTGTGGTGAATTGAATCAGTTAATACTAAAATTCAGGATCCGCCTCTGGATGATTCTCAAAGCAATTAGCCACATCTTTAGACCTTTTAATACTAATTAAACTGGTGAGGTTTATCTGGAGATGCAAAATGCAATTTTGAAAGATTATCCAGATAAATTCGACAATTTGTAAATATTATACCAACAGGATGGTGCTTCTCCACACTATCAATGGAATGGCCAGCTCGATCACAGGACCTCACACCTTTGGTTTTTTTCTGTGGTGGCATCTTAAATTGAAGGTTTACGCCACTGCATCCAACAATATTGACGATTCAAAATAACGTATTTTTGCAGATTTTGAAGCTATTTTCGAAGACAAATTTGAAAAAGATTTTAAAAATAGGATACTTTACTGTCAGGAAGTAGATAAAGCGTGCAATTATTGCAGTAGATTTTTCTTTTCTGTGATTAACATAATACTGAATAGAATTTAAATTTCAATGTTCACTAATAAGCCATGTGTCGCTTTTCATAGAGTTTCATTTCAAATTATTGGTCAGAGTAACGTTTGTGACGTCACCGTTATAATTCTGAGAAGGACTTGGAACTAAACTATTTCCATTTTTTTGAAATATTATTATATACAGTGTGGACCAGCCAAATGGAATAAATTCGTTAACGAATAAATGAGGGCGTATTAGGAAAACACTTGGATACGGCGATTTGTATTTTAGAATGCAAATTTTTATAAAAAAAATTATATAGGGTGTGTCATGAGACAGTGGCCAAAACCAACTTTCTTATTTTGAATGGAATCCCTGGTAACTATATTATTAATCTTTTTCAGAAAATTCTAGACATAATTCATGTACCGGGTTGGCAAATAAGAACGACTGTCAGCCATATCTTAGGTTCGGATTGTAGTACAAGAGAAAAACCTGGAAATGATTTATAGAATTGTAGGTTCACCGCTAGAGGGCGTTATTGAATAAAAAAAATTTAAAAAGCCAAATTTTAGAAAACATGCCTAATTAAGAAGCATAACAAAAAAAATCTTTGTATTCCTCAAAAAAATTTTGCGTATATTTAATAATGCAAGTCTTATGGCCATATTATCCGTATGCAATTAAGCGAAGCTTGGAGCTTAAGCCTGTTTTCACAACACATTTGGTATGCGCCGAACGTTCAGCTCACTTTAAGCCTGGTTTAAGTTGAGCCCTCAGAATTGAGTGTTTATCTTGTTGAGCCAGATATTTTGACATACCTGAGTTTCATACTTCTGGAAATGATAGATGATAAATTGGAAAGTGATTTGTGAGTATTACATAGTATTTAGTAAATGAAGATCAAAAACTGTTTTTGTTGTTTGTATAATTATCTATCTTATTTTTAGAAATAATAGTGTATCCCCGGCAAATCAGGTACTGACTGCTTTAATGTTTTACTCTAGCAGTGCCCCAATTTTTTTGAGAAGAAGATGTCCTGTCGGTGTTTGGTCTTCCAATATACATGCGTATTTATTGGCAAAAATTCATCAAGTGCAGTTTTCAGTACTTGTAAAATTCGGTACCCGTCTCACCTTAACTAATTGTAGCTTAGGCTTGGAACGGAGAATATGGCCTTTAGTCTAACTATTCAAATAAGAGGTAGGGAGAGTGGGAATTTTGTTATGGTAAAACAACCATAACTCCGATTCTACTTAACCGATCTTTGCAAATTTTGATAGGAGCTCTTTTCCACCATTGTAATGGTTATATTCTCAATTCACTTAATAATTGTCGTGCTTGTTAGAATGCGTTATCTAGAGTTTTTTAGATATATAGTTTTCTTTGGAAAATATTAAATGGAAGCATGCATTTTTTACTAGGGATTATGAAAGTGAACAAAATTAGCAACATAATCTTTCTGTTTTCAATAAAATTCATTTAATTGAAATTATTTAAGCAGAGCTCTACCTTTGAAGATTTTTTATTGTAGGTACAACAAAGGAAAATTTGACAAGTATTATCTTATAGGGTACGCCCTTCAGCGAAGACGGTAACATTATTATGACAATATTTTCAATTACTGCAAATAGGCTAGTGCAAAACCTTTTTAACTGGACTCAACTTTCTAGCAGGACTTAATTTCCGTTGAGGCTAACTAGTCTAATTGAAAGTTGACAAGAAATTCCCAACATTTACGCGTTTCTAAAGATATCTCGGGACAGGAAAAAGATATCGACATGCGGTTTTGGCCATTATGTTGTTAATTTTGTCTTCTTATATAATCCCTATTTGAAAATGCATGATTCCATTTAATATTTTCCAAAGAAAACTAGACTTCTGAAAAACTCTTAGTAACGCCCTCTAACGGATACATCAGAGTAATTGAGAGTATAACCGTTACAATTGTGGAAAAGAGCTGTTTTCATCAAGACAAAATTTGCAAAGATCGGTTAAGTAGAATCGGAGTTATGGTCGTTTTTCCATAACAAAGTTCCCACTCTCCCCTGCCTCCTATTTGAATAGTTAAACTGAAATTTGAATTATTGAATGTACGCAAAATTTTTTTGAGGAATACGAAGATTGTTTTTGCTGCTTCTCAATTAGGCATATTTTTTAAAACTTGGCTTTTTAAATTAATGCCAATGTAGGTAAGAAATAGGTATAGGTCATTGTACATGAATTATGTCAAGAATTTTCTGAAGAATGAAAAAATAAATCATCTACAAGGGACTGCTTTTGAAATGAGAAAGTTGATATTGGCTGCTGTCACATGACACACATATACATTTTTTTTAATGCGCCTTTCTCAATAGTAATCGATGTGTCTAAGCGTTTGCCTCAACCCGCCCTTATTTATTCGTTATCGAATTTATTCCATTTGGCTGTTCCACACTGTATGATATTCCTCAATTTATGATTAATATGAACAAGCCTAATAACGGACATAACCCGTCACTTGTGGCGAACTTAACAACTCTTAATATTTAGTTTCCAAATTTTACTGGTTTATATAGAATCGTTCCAAAGGTAAGAGATAGACAGGGAATTTTAAATAGCACTGTATGTTTCTTTCTATTGAAATACAACTATTTTGTGATGTTTCAGTCAGGAGGATTAGAAATTGTACGATATCTACAACAACTTTGTGCTAATGATATTGACATCCCAATTGGCACCATAATCCATACTGGCATGCACAATGAAAGAGGAGGTTACGAAAATGACTGCATGCTGGTTAGGCAAAGCGTAAATTGGTATGAATATATTCTTTATTTATACAACTCATCTTTTCACGTGTGGAAAAGGCTTTTTAAAAAAAGATTTATTTATTGAGATAATTACAATAGTTGTTATAAGATCGGAAGTAGATTCTAGACTGAATAAAATATGAATATAGGTTTTACAATAACTACATAATATTAATTTACAATAACTAATATTAAAAAATAAAACATAAGCAAAAACAAGTTCAAACTGAAATTGAAGATAATGACTAAACAATTTATTTATGCTACACTGAGAAAACTAACTACACCTCCCCCATTAGAATGAGGCTCCTTCTGGAAGCTGAATTTTCTTTTCTTGTAGTTCTATGGATATTTGTTCTGGAATCTTCTTTGTCTTCGGTTTTTTCCTTAAAAGTAGCCAAATAATAACTAATGCTATGCCAGTGTATAAAATTATGGTCCATACGCTGGGAATATGTAGGTTGAATTTTTCTTCAAGTATTGGTGTCAATTCTTGAGACGAAAGTTCTTTCAATTTCAAATTAATTTCCATAGAAGACATTTCAATTTTGTTGAAATTTGTTTGAATATCATTTAGTACGAGAGGTTGGCCAAAAGTTTTTTCTTGAAATGTGAGTTCGTCATTTTGGAAAATTATCTTACAGGGAGAGTTTTTTATTAAGTATATTCCTCTCAAAATTTTAATTTCTGTGTCTTGTGAACACTTGAATATTAACCTTTCTTCGTTTGGAAAAATGGCCAAATACTGGTTTATTTCTGGAATAACTTCTAAATGATTTCTTAAAATTTTGATTTTTGAGTATTCACAGCTCGTAGAGTTTCCTGTTAATAATACTTGCTCTTCGCATAGCTGCTTGTTATTGTCTTGAAGGTATGAAGGGCATTGAAATGTTTCAATTCGTGTACATATGTCGTTTAGAGGTTTAATTTCATTTTCAGATTTAAAAAAATATTTTGAACTTGGTATTATTGTTACGAATTCTGATTCTAATTTAGTGGATATTGATAACAAATAAAATAGTTCAAACTCAATATTAAAATTAATAGGAATAGATAAAAAGTATTCTATTTGATTTTTTCTTAGTCTACATGTTATATCTAAAATTGATTCGGAGTTTAAAATATTCTCATATTTTAACTCAAACGGAAGTTGCAGTTTGTAATATGAAGATATTTTTTGCAATTCTGTAAATAATTCTTTCGACTTAATAATACTCGGGTGTAATGTTCTCAGTTTGCAAAAGGTTAAAGAATTTTCTGAATGTCCTGAATTATTTATTATTTGATGACTGACACTGTATTGCATTTCAATTTGATTTCCGAGATTTGCTTGATTTTGTTTCAAATGTTATGAGATTGAATTTATCCTTTCTTCATCTTGAGAATCGAGATTGCCTGTTATGGCTTTTATTAAAGAACCAAATCCATTTATTAAGCTTTTGTTTCTAATTGATGTGGAGTGAATATTTAAATTTTCAAATTTTTCTTCAATATTATTTTTATCATTTTGGATAAGGTTAACAAGATTTCCAGTCTGTTGTATGAAAAATGTGTTATTTGATATATCACGTGTAATATTTTTGAAATGTTTATTCAAAGAGTCATACTCTTCTAGTAACGGATTCAAGTTATAAAAATGTACAAATGTATGACTTGATTTTTGTAGTTTAGCTGGTCCAAGATTAATTGGTAAAATTCCTTAATTATGACTGATGTCTTTAATTTCTATTGTTGCTTGTGCGATTGAGACGAATCTGTAATAAAAGTATATGGTTTTTGTTTAGGTCGTTTTATATTAGATAAGTGAATATCTTCAGTAGTATTGAAGTGTCTGGTTACAATTTTTGCAGTTTTTCGATTTTTATTAGTAATTTTAATTTGTTCAGGTCGGTATTTATTGTTTATTTTTGATGAATACCTTTGTAGGTATTTGGTTTGGCAATTCTTCTCTATTGTCATTAGCTATTGAGATAACTTTTTCTTTAGTTTCTTGTAATTTTGTGTTTATTTTAGAATAGAGTAACTTCATTTTTTCCCTATGATTATGAATATAATTGTTAACTAGTTGCTTATCAATATCTAAGTTAAAAGAAGAGTTAATTTCTAAATGTCCTGTATTAATTTCATATGGTTTTAGCTTGGTTGTAGAGTGGATACTGTTGTTATATGCTAAAAGTGCATAATTAATTTTAATTTCAATGGGTTCTTTCTTAAATTCATTTTGATTATTCAGAAGTCTAATATGTTCCATAATTGTTGAGTGAAATCGTTCGGAAATGCCGTTTGATTCCGGATGCTGTGAACTTATAAAATGTATCTTTATTTTATGGGTATCTAATAACTCTTTAACTAGGCTATTTTTTAATTCTGTGCCATTATCAGAAATAATCTGTTCTGGTATACAGTGGTGGGTAAAATATTTATTTAAATTATTAACAATTTCTATGCCTTGAGCAGAATTTAGTTTATAAAGTTGACCGTATTTTGAAAATGAATCTATAATAGTTAAAAATTTTGTATTTTCTAGTGTAATAGTATCTAAGTGAATTATTTGAAAAGGTTTGACAGCTGTTGGAGTTACGTTAAAAGGTTTCCTTTCGTATTTTGTTGCTTGGCATATTTCGCATTCGTTAATATAGGTTTGAACAGACGATCTTTGATTTGGCCAATAATAACGTGTTTTTATATTATTTTCAGTTTCATCTAACCCTCTATGATTTCTTTTACCTCCATGATAATTTTGGATGACTTCTCTTATTTCATTTAAGGGGATATCGATTAATTTTTTGTTACATTTAATAAATGAAATCTTAGAATTTTTAAAATAAGTTTGCAGAACTGCACTAAATTTTTCATTTAAAGGATCTTTAAAGTAAATATGATATTTCAATTTTGGTACAACATAATCTTTCACAAAATTTATAACATCATTTTCAAAATTATTTTTTAAAAATTGTACGAGAACTCTTTGTTTTGAATCGTACAGCTTAATAATTGTTGGTGCTGCGTGTTCAAAATTTACTTCAGAGATTATTATTTGATTTTATCCTACATTTACTGAAGATTCTGAAATTGGTATTCCCACTACAGGATCTTCTATATTAGTGTAGATAGTATTGTTTTCATTGTCAATGTCGTTTATTTCTTCTGCTTCTACGATAAGTGACTCTGTTTCTACATTATCAATTTTAGAAGTACTCGCAAATTTGTCATTAAATTTTCCATATAGGCTAGTAAGTTTTTGGGGTTATTTTCGGAAGAATCAACTTCATTTATATTTAGTTGTATGCGTGATAGACAGTCACTATTAGTATTTAATGCACCTTTTTTGTAAACTATATCATAGTCGTATTCCTCGAGTTTCAGACGCCATCTAACTAATTTAGAACTGGGGTCTTTTAAGGAAAACAGCCACTGAATCGGCTTGTGATCCTTTACGATGATGAATTTTCTCCCAAAGAGATAGGGACGAAAATATATATCACGGCCCAAACAATTGCAAGGAGTTCCTTCTCAATTGTTGAGTAATTTACTTCAGAATCATTAAGTGTTCTGCTAGCATATGCTACAGGTAAATCAGTTCCGATTTTTCCTTGACTTAGGACAGCGCCTAGAGCGAAATTGCTCGCATCTGTCGTTAGATTAAAGGTTTAGAAAAGTCCGGATACTGCAGTATGGGATCATTCATCAACATATTTTTACATAATTTAAACAATTAATATAATCAGGATCATTAATGTTAATTATCGCATTTTTCTTTAAGCGGTTAGTTAATGGTTTAGTTAATTTTGAAAAATCTGCTACAAATTTCCTATAATATCCAAGTAATCCTAGAAACGCTTCAATTTGTTTGATAATTATTGGAATTGGAAAATTTTGAATGGCACTTATTTTATCGGGATTGTGCTTAACGCCTTCTGGTGTTACGATGTGTCACAAATAAGCGACTTTTTCTTAAAAATTCAGATTTATAAATTTGTATTTTGGAATTAGATTCACGCAATTTTTAAATACTTCTTTTAAATTATTTATGTGCTCTTGCAAGCTTGTACTAAAAACTATAATGTCGTCGAGATAAACTAAACATTTTTCGTTTTGAATACCTCTTAAAATGTTGTCCATTACTCTCTGGAAAGTTGCAGGAGCTCCTTTCAGACTTAATGGCATTCTTAAAAATTCCCAGTGGCCATTTTCTGTAGTGAAAGCCGTTTTGGGGATATCTTCTTGAGCCATCTCAATTTGGTGAAACCCAGAGGCAAGATCCAGGGTAGTAAAGTACTGGCAACGACCTAGTTTGTCTAGTAGGGTAGTTATATTAGGTAGGGGATATCTATCTCCTAAAGTTATTTCATTAAGCCTGCGATAGTCTACAACAACTCTAAATTTTGGTTTACCTGAAGAATTTAATTTTTTTGGAACAACCCAAATGCTACTTGACCAAGGTGAGCATGAAGGTCTTATAATATTTTGATCTAACATATTTTTTATCTGACTTTGAACTTCTTCTCTATATATTTAGTTCTTATTTTGTGTTTAATCTGACTTGTAAATGTCTGATTACCATGGACATGAAATATGTCAGAATACTCTTTTATTAATTTAAGAATAGCTTCGCGCTCTTCTTTATTCATGTGTTCTGTACGAACTTTTGTTATATCAAATTTAAATTTTCCTGCGTAAATTGCATTAAAATTTGGACTAAGTTTTGTTCGTATTCGTCGAACGATTCAACTTCTATAGGAGCACTTAAATCTACTTTAAAATATGATTCAGACGGATTTAAAATAGTGCATAAAGCTTGACTATTTTCCGCTTTAGTAAGACATTCCGGAATTTCTAGTTTTCCTATTTTTGTATAAGGTATAATTATATCGCCATTACTGGTATTTTCGATATTTAATTTAATTATTTGTTCTGTGCGTGGAGCCACTACTATACAATTCGTGTTCTCACAGTTTATTTTAAAATAATTAAGTTTAATTTTACTATTTGGCGTAATTAAGACGTTATTCACTAAATCAATTGTTGCATTTAGTTTTTTGAGATTATCTAAACCTAATAAGCAATCGAAATGATTATGAAATTTAAATATACAATATTCTAATCTAATTTTATTCTTTATATTAAATATTTCTGAACATGGAATTGCTGTACAATATTTTTGTTGACTTGTACCGAGAGCTGACGATACTTTGAAAGGTTTTTGCATGATTGATTTTGAAAAAATTATTTTGGCAATTTCCGGGGTTACAAAAAATTTTGTGCTGCCGGTGTCTATTAAAAAAAATTTTGTTCGGGAAATATAATGTACGGTAATTCACTTTCAGAATTAGTAAAATTAAATAGTTCTATGTTTCTATTGCGACCGAGGACGTTTCCTCTAAAAAATCATTCCCATCTTCAATATGACATTCAGTATTGTCGATATTATGTAATTCTTCAGAAATGAAATTTTTCCTTTGATTTGTAAATAATTGCGTTTGATTTTGCCCATTATTTCTACGAGTATTTTGAGCGTTGAATGAATTATATGTATTAGCTGTATTTATACTCATTGGAGTAGGTTTTGGAAAATTTTGGTTTTGATTTGGTTTGAAAACGTTAGTATTTCTTGTTTGAATATTGGTTGCTCTACTTGTACTAGGTAAATTATTTGAATTAAAACCTCTGTTAAATTGTGTCTGAGCTTGAGCATTACTTGTGTTGAAATTTTTATTAAATTGAGGCTGATAATTTTGTTGTAATTTTGGAGTATATGTGGGTCTCTGTATTTGATTATTTTTGAAATTATCTTTATTTTGTGGCACAAAATTATTTCTTGGCCTAGGTTCAATTAAAGAATTTTTTGAATAGTTATTATTACTATTATTATTAGTCATATATATTTGAAAGTCATTCGTTAGAACATTTAAGGCTGTATTCAAACCACTAGGGTTTTTGGAACGCATTAAAGTGCCCAATGGTTCCTTTAATCCACGTAACAATACTCTTAATGCTAAGTTCCTAAAATAATTGCCTAATATGGCTTGCTCATTAGCATTTGATCTTGTCATTAATAATGATGTCTGCAAGTTTAAAAGATGCTGTATTTTGTTGTAAAATTCAAAAGGGGATTCATTTCCCTGAGTTAATTCTGGAATTTCTATGCTTAGCGTATAAACATCTCTTTTATCTGCGTAAGTATTTAATAAAGCATCCTTCAAATTTTGCCAATTACTTATACTACATGCAGAAATATTTATTGCTGCTTGACCTTTAATTTTTGACAAAATGCTAGACATTAAATATTCGTTTTGAAAATCTCCTATATCTACAGGATTGTAAAATTTATTCACTAATTTTTCAGATATTTTTAAAATTATAAATAATTCACTTCCTGAATATTTGAATTCTCGATTGATACCAATTACTAATATACATCAACACGATACTAGAGCTGCAAGTTCCATTAGCTTTTATGTTACTACTAATAGAACGACTAATTCAATGAACAGTTTGTTCCATAAAGGATTGGTTCAGTTCAATAATCTACCTCATGAAATTAAATCTATTAAGAGTTTAAGTAGCTTTAAGAGAACCCTTATCAATTACGTAAAACGAAACAGCTAGGTCCTGTAAGTAACCGGTTTCAATGTATTAACTTCTATTTTTTTTTTTTTTTTTTTTTTTTTATTTGGTTGTTTCATATTGTGGTTTTGTCGTAATAATTTGACTCAAATATTATAATGATTTGTGTATTATCTCTGATAAATAAATGATATTATTATTATTATTATATTTCAATAAATCTAGGTAATAAGGCATTACCGCCATGGAAATCCGGGATCATATCCAGATATTTTTTTTTAAATGGGTACTATGTTATCCATAGGCATTTTGAAAATTGTATTTAAATTAATCACTGGTTCTGCAATTTTTAAGGTTATTTCCTTACTTAAATTAGTTTGTGAGTCAGAATCTAAATCAGAATCAGAATTTTCAGAGCTTCCTGAATCGAACAATTTATTATTATCTCTATACGACATAAGGTACTTACATTAGAAACAGGACTGCTTTCTCCATCTAGTCGGAACTTGTGAGCAGGGAATTGGCAATATTCGTTTGGAATTCCTCTTCTCAACAGGTCGAACTATCTTCTAGTTGAGTTACTCAGTTCACTCAACTAAGAGTCCCAAATTTCACTTTTTAGGTATGTTAACAAATCGTTGAAACGAACCGGTGGTTATTTTCGCTAACGCCCGTTTAACATATCCTACTGACTGCGCCACTTATCTTTTCACGTATGGAAAAGGCTTTTTAAAAAAAGATTTATTCATTGAGATAATTACAATAGTTGTTATAAGATCGGAAGTAGATTCTAGACTGAATAAAATATGAATAAAAAGGTTTTACAATAACTAATATTAAAAAATAAAACATAAGCAAACACAAGTTCACACTGAAATTGAAGATACTGACTAAACAATTTATTTATGCTACACTGAAAAAAATAACTATATAACATACATTAATATTTGTAAATATACTTATGAATTCATGTAGAAAAATCAGGAGGTGACTGTTATGAGTGGGTGAATATGAACCTTCACTTACGAGAATTTTTCTAGATATATACCAAATTAATAATACTAAAGACTCAATGAACAGAAAGTCTAACGTCGTTCTGTGAAATTCACACATATTCCATACATAGCAAAAAGGCCAATCACATAATGAAGGTGATTGTTCTTTAATTAATGATTTGAGTTTGGAAATAGCAAAAAGTGTGAGAATTGTTGTTTTCCGAAAAGACAAATAATAAAAAAATTTTTACAAATAAGCACAAACAGCTTAGGGAGTATGCAAATGATTTCCATCCAGTCGGAAAGAATTTAAGTTTCTATAACTTTATTTTTTTAAACTTCATTTTCATTAAAAGTCATACAATTTCAAGTACTAGCATAGTCGATTTCTATTTTAAGACGGGCTATTCGTATGGATACCTTTTTATTTTTGACGTCATCTTTGTGAGTGTTGTGACGTCATCGCTAAAATTTGTTGTGATATATCATTTGAAAGGTCTTTTAAATACCTGTTCAGCCATATCAATATGTTTGATTTTTGTATTTGCTTAGAATATTTATGAAATTTTTTTTATTAAAATGAATATTTAATTATGTATTACTCATTAAATACAACGAAACCTAAATTAATTGCTCAAATTGTTTACCTTTAGCTAAAATACAATGAGAAGGACGTGCTGCGAACTCTTCTCGAACCTTCTCTATAGCTTCCGGAGTTGTCTGTTCAAACTAAATACGTATCCTTTCTTTGAGTTCACTAATATTTTGTTTTTCATGTTGGTACACTTTACTTTCCAAGTATCACCATAGAAAGAAATCAATTGGAGTCGAATCAAGCGGCCATTCTATTCATCTTCGACCTATCTACCGATTTGGAAAGACGTTGTTCAAATAGTTGCGCACCAAGTGTGGAGGCGCACCATAAATCATTACTGTTGGAAACAGCTGGTTCAATTCGGGTAGCAAGAAGTTTTGAAAAAAATCTCAATATTGAGAACTTGTTAAGGTCCAATAATCCTCTGGGCATTGGGTAAGGTAGTCTTGCATTCATTGTGGATTTTTCCAGCACGGATAAGTTTGATGATTCACATGACCTTTTTTAAAAACATCGGATCTCTGTTATTTTGTTCCATCATAATTTCACAAAACCCAATTTGTCTATCAAAATCATCTTCCACAAGCTATTGTACTGAGCTGACATTGTAGGGATGTCACTTTTCCTTCTTCAGCTTTCTAAGAACAGTTGAATGGTCCATTATCTAATGCTAATTGCCGTGAAATGGTTTGGGGAATATATTGAAAGGCTAACAGAACATCTAGTTGTTTGTTTTCTGATATTGGTTTTCTACTACCTCCAGGGAGGTCTTTGACAATACCCGTTTCTCTAAATTTCTTCTCAATTTTGCTTATAGTGGACATAGAGGATTGTGAAATTGGTTTGTGGTTGGGGTATTTATTATCAAATAACGTACATACTTCTTTCTGCGTACGTGCTTTATCTCCACAACCAATCATTATTAGAATTTGAATTGTTGATTAGGTAAATAGTTTTTTAAAGAAGGTAAAAAGTAAGTAGATGAGACATTTTATTACCAGTGACGGCTTCTACAAAATTTATTCTAGTGTGTCAATAAATACATCATATCAATACTTGATACATTTTATTGAGAAATCTGTTGAAATCTCATCAATAATATTTGTTACAATACGCAAATCAATTACTGTACATATTGATATGGCTGAATAGGTATTTCAAAGATGTATTACAACACCCACATTTCCATTGGAAAACTATAGCGATGACGTCATCACGCATATATGATAACGTCAAAAATAAAAAGGTATCCTCTCGAGAAGCCTGTTTAAAAATGAAAATCAATGGGTTTCGGAATTTTTCCTTAGTCGCCAGCTTACGAAATAACGAATTTATTCCTTATATATACAGATTGCGAAAATTACATTCGAAACCTCGGATTACGCAAGAACGACAGAAACAGCTGAAAATTATGCGCGGTCATCAAGGCGTGTATTTAATTCCAGCTAGGGTGTGGATTTATTTCCCAATACTGACCGAATGCTCATAATTGTACCAAATATTTGCTTATAATATTTATTTTTGAAATAAAAACAAGTGGCACTGAAGAGGAATTGAATCAACTCAATAAACATATCAAGGTCGATATTACAATCAACACTGATTGCGGACCAATGTTTGTGTATCGACCGTATGACAGTATTTGAATAGACATTACTAAAAAGTGAAACCACATCCAGACTGACCAAAACATAGTTCTGAGGAAGAACCTTCCTGTTAAATAGTTCAAACGCTTGGCAAGAGTCCTCAATGAAATATTCATTATCAGCATTGTATGCTTTTGTCAAAATATTAGTGAGAAAAGTAGCAATAAACTCAGTTTGGGAGTTAATGGATGCAACTATGGATCTCAAAGTTAAGGTCGGTTTATGAATTTTGGGAAGAGTGTAAAAATCTGCAATTACAGAATCATAAGATGTTAATTTTTTCTTTGTAATGTCATCAATTTGTCACTTATTATATAATCTTTTAACTAAAGCATTAGATTTTGTTTGAATTCCCCTACTTGGATCTTTTGGAAGAGAAACATAGGAAGAGTCGTTATCAATTATATTTTGGGATATATTCAAATAATCCTCTTTCAACATAACTACTGTTACTTTACCCTTGTCTGATTTAGTAACAATTAACTCAAGATGTGATTTAAGGAAATTCTTTGTTTCTAACAACAGTTTCTGAAATATGAAATCAAACAATTTAGTATGGATCTACATCAAGTAAAAGCCTCATCTATTCAAGTTTATGAAATATTGATGGATGACTATTATTCCTATAAGCATGATTAGTGATGACATTTAAGCATTTAGCTACTGCTGAATTTCTGTTCTCTACATTAGGAATTAATGAGGAAATATAATCTATGTCGGAAAGGATGGATTCGATAGGAATATCAAACCCTAATTTTGGTTCTACACTGAATTTAGGACCCAAAGAGACACATTGGAGGAATAGTAATATTTTGAAGATTTTTTATCCAAGAAGATTTGGTTTTGAAAGAAGTCGAATACCACATGTTTGTGTGGATTCCAAGTTTTTAAGATGAAATCCTACATATCAACTTTTTAATTATTTTATAATGTGACTGTTCAGTATATGTAACTAAGGCTATTAAGGACATTTGGATTGTTTCCCTCTTGAAATATTTTAATTGCTTAATGCTTTTCCCGATGATAACATCAAGGATACATTCTCGATTAGATAAGTTATAAAACTGTTGTCGTGGGCTGTTTTGTAACTTATGTCTTTTTCTTACTTTTGTAGTTCCCTGAAAATGTAACAAAGATTTACGAAAGCTTGGAAATCTAAAAAGAGTACACTTTTCCTCCTTTTTGCTGTTCATCTCAATATTTGTCTGTTTGTGTCCTAATTGATCAGCAACGATCACATGCGCTTGTCGCTTTTCAGCTTATTTGCGAAATGGGTTTTTTTGAAGATATTCAGTCCACCTATGGGATTTTAGCAGTTGGTTTTTCGAAGAAATGGTCAAAAACTAAGATGAAATTGGCAAAGGAGCTTAACAGAAGGGTTTTTCTCTTAAAATGCAGAAAAGATGGTTTTTTACCAAACCACATAATTAGTTCCACAATTCCTGTTGAGAATTTGATTTATAGGCAGGATTCACACACACACACACACACGTAACAAGAAGGTTTATTAACAGGCTAGGATACAAATTGTTGAATGTTGAAATTAGTATTAACCATAATTTAATTGTTACTCTGGAAAACATTCTTCCTAAATTGAAAACAGATATAATCAATAGTACCTACTAATGGATGTATCTGCAATAATTTTATTTAGAAACATGTTGAGACATTACAATAGATTTTTTCATCGTATTAAAAATAATAATATTAAAAAATTCAATAATTTAAAAACTCAGTAGTATTGTACTTCCCTCAAAACCAAATCTTCTTGGATAAAAAATCTTTCAAATGTTACTATTCCTCCAATTGTAGAAAAGTTTCTTTCTTTGGGTCCTAAATTCACTGTAGAACCAAAATAATGGTTTGATATTCCTATCAAATCCATCCTTTCGAACATGGATTATATTTCCTCATTAATTCCCTACACCATTAAAAATGGTATTTGGGTTATTGATAATTTATATATATTATATATATATATATATATATATATGTATATATATACAGGGTGTTTCATTGGGAAATGGGCATACGGTAAGGGTAGGTAGAGGTCGCCTAGGTGGTTCTAAAAAAACCCCATATGATGGGTCTAGCGCTCTTTATAACCGAGATACAGGGTGTTTTATAAATTTATCCTATTTCTTTCGAACCTCATAACTTCCGAGTTACCCTGTATATTATTTTGAGATTTGGTACACGTAATAACCATTACCTAGAGACTCCATCAAAAGCATCTCCAAAAAGATAGTGCAGGTCCGGCTTAATAAAAAATTTCAAAACTCGTCTTTCCTAAAAACAACACCCTGTATATGGTTTTTTTTTAAATTGCTCTTTATAATTGGAAAGGGTATAAAAAATCGAATCTACTTATTTCGTTTTTATTTTTCCGCAGACAATTTTACTACCAAAAATTTACCGTCAAAGTTATAATTTATGCACGTTTTGGGGGTTTACAATGGTATCGGAGAGGTTTTTTTTATTTTTTAGCTTGAAATGAAATCCATTTAATGCATCTAGAGAAGCATCCTAGAAATTCAATTGAGTTTGTATGTTTACGAGTACAGACCACTAAAAAATGTGATTACAGAGCCGTACTTAGGACATACCCATTCAATATGTTTCGAATATCTCGAACACCCTGTATATGGATATGTATCTGGAAACTATGCACTTCTACATTTAGAATAACAAGAGTAAAATACGAGAAATGAATTTATACTTCAAAAAATGTTAAAAGTACTCGTTTGGACAATGTTGTTAGAATTTCTTGTTTTCTGTTCATGTCAATTAATAAAATTAATAAAAATCTCTTCGTTTTTTTAAGTATAAATTCATTTCTCGTATTTTACTCTTGTTATTCAAATGAATAAGTGCATAGTTTCCAGATACATATTCTTATACAGGGTGTTCGAAATATTCGAAACATACTGAGTGAGTATGTTCTAAGTACGGCCCTGTAATCACATTTTTTAGTGGTCTGTACTCGTAAACATACAAACTCAATTGAATTTCTAGGATGCTTCTCTAGATGCATTAAATGGATTTCATTTCAAGCTAAAAAATAAAAAAAAAACCTCTCCGATACCATTGTAAACCCACAAAACGTGCATAAATTATAACTTTGACGGTAAATTTTTGGTAGTAAAATTGTCTGCCGAAAAATAAAAACGAAATAAGTAGATTCGATTTTTTATACCCTTTCCAATTATAAAGAGCAATTTAAAAAAAATCCATATACAGGGTGTTGTTTTTAGGAAAGACGAGTTTTGAAATTTTTTATTAAGCCGGACCTGCACTATCTTTTTGGAGATGCTTTTTATGGAGTCTCTAGGTAATGGTTATTACGTGTACCAAATCTCAAAATAATATACAGGGTAACTCGGAAGTTATGAGGTACGAAAGAAATAGGATAAATGTATAAAACATCCTGTATCTCGGTTATAAAGAGCGCTAGACCCATCATATGGGGGTTTTTTAGAACCACCTAGGCGACCTCTACCTACCCTTACCGTATGCCCATTTCCCAATGAAACACCCTGTATATACAGGGTGTTTCAAAAAAAGGTAACACCGTCTCTAGGATAGGTAAAAAACTGAAAAATAATTGGGGTTTGCTCAAGACAAGTAATATTTCAGAATTGGGCAGTAGTAGATTATTATAATTTTGGGGGTGTAAATAAGAGCAGATTTTGCATCTTTTCTTTTTATGATATCAACCAATGAGGTATTTGTTTTTGGTCACGTGACGTCGCGTTCAAAATTATTAATGGGACAACCTGTATATTTGTGCCTTTCTGTGTTCCTCCCGATAAAACAATTCCAACAAACTAGCACACTTGGGGTCTAAAGTGATTAATTTAAGGGATACAGGTACTTAAAGGATTGTGAGTTGAAAAATTTATTATTGAATCCCCTTTAATTTTAGGCAATCTTACATTCGTACCGAGATTCGTACGTATTGATTAAGACAAACCAATATTATAATTTTTAATAATAATTCAAATTAACTGTCACAAAAAAAAATTACAATCTTGAAGGAGATGTTCAAATTGATGCCCTTCTTCGTAAGTGCATTTCTCAAATCTTGTTAATAGATTTCGGCTACATGCTGCCCCAATAATTTCCGGTGTCACAGTTTTACAAGCATCGCGTATTTTTCTTTTCAAATCGTCTAAATCTGTAAGCGGAGTTGCATAAACGATACCTTTAAGATATCTCCAAAGGAAGAAATCTAACGGTGTCGGGTCTGGCGATCTTGGAGGCCAGTAAATAGTACCGTTCCGTCCAATCCAGCGTTTTGGAAACATCATGTCCAAATAGTTTCTCACTTCACGATCAAAATGTGGAGGTGCACCATCTTGCTGCCACCACACTGTATTTCTTTCATTTAATGGAATTTCTTCAAGTAGATCTGGTAGTATATTTTGTGAAAAATGTAGGTATCTCTCTCCCGTTAGTATACCATCATAAAAGTACGGGCCAATCAAACGTCCATTGAATAGGCACACCAAACGTTTACCCCCCAAACTCTCTGAAATCGGGTTTCCATCACCCATATTGGATTTTCTGCAGACCAGTAATGGCAATTATGTCGACTGACGATTCCGGTATCATGAAATCTCGATTCATCGCACCACCGAATTTTATCCAAAAAAGATAACTTATCATCTAGCCGTACATGCATATCTGCAATAAATGTACATCTTAGATCAAAATCTTGAGGATTCAGACCTCACACAAAGTGTATCTTGAAGGGGTGATGTTTCTACTTTGGCTTTCCCACTGGGAAAATAACAAAAGAACCATTGCGTAATTTTTGTTCTACACAAATTTTTCAATTCACAATCCTTTAAGTACCTGTATCTCTTGAATTCATAACTTTAGACAACAAGTGTGCTAGTTAGTTGGAATTGTTTTATCGGGAGGAACACAGAAATGCACAAATATACATATAATATTTTGAACGCGACGTAACGTGACCAAAAACAAATACCTCATTGGGTAATACAATAACAAGAAAAGATACATTCGTTCTAATTTACACCCCCAAAATTATAATTATCCACTACTGCCCAATTCTGAAATATTACTTGTCTTAATCGTCGTGGGACACCCTGTATATATAACATTTTTTCCAATATTTTTTACAAATGAATATATTCTCCATGTATACAATTTATAGATATTAGTAATCTCAATTAGTTGTAAGTATGATTTGCAATTATTTAATTATTTTTCAATTATACTTGACTTATAATATCTATGAATAATTTTCTTGTAGTTCTTTGAAAATGGTTAGAATAATAAACCGAAAGCTCAGAATTAACTAAAAAGAGTACACTTCATTTACATTGCCGCATTCCCCACAAAATTTGAAACCTATATATATATATATATATATATATATATATATATATATATATATTATGTCGACTGACGATTCCGGTATCATGAAATCTCGATTCATCGCACCACCGAATTTTATATATATATATATGTTGAATAATACGTTGTATGAATCGTGTAACTAGCGCCCTCTATGAGAGTTAGTTATAAAAACAAATTCATGGGATATATCAGCTTCCAAAACATATTCATATAAAATTTCATTTCAATGGTGCCAGTAGTTTCGGCAAAATCGTAAGAAATGTGTAATTTTTCATTTTCTTCAACGCCCTTTATCTTGAAAACGGATGGCGTTAGAAAGAAATTTTACTGAGCAAACCCCAATTATTTTTCAGTTTTTTACCTATCCTAGAGACGGTGTTACCTTTTTTTGAAACACCCTGTATATATATATATATATATATATATATATATATAAATTATCAATAACCCAAATACCATTTTTAATGGTGTAGGGAATTAATGAGGAAATATAATCCATGTCGGAAAGGATGGATTTGATAGGAATATCAAACCATTATTTTGGTTCTACAGTGAATTTAGGACCCAAAGAAAGAAACTTTTCTACAATTGGAGGAATAGTAACATTTGAAAGATTTTTTATCCAAGAAGATTTGGTTTTGAGGGAAGTACAATACTACTGAGTTTTTAAATTATTGAATTTTTTAATATTATTATTTTTAATACGATGAAAAAATCTATTGTAATGTCTTAACATGTTTCTAAATAAAATTATTGCAGATACATTCATTAGTAGGTACTATTGATTATGTATGTGTGTGTGTGTGTGTGTGAATCCTGCCTATAAATTAAATTCTCACCAGGAATTGTGGAATTAATTATACGGAATACTCTCTGGTATTTTCTTGCCACATCCCCACATAAATCTTCTCTATATATATATATGAGTATATATATATATATATATATATATATATATATATATATATATATATATGTATATATGTATGTATATATATATGTATATATGTATGTATATATATATATATATATTGATAGAGGGTGCGTTGTCGCCTCAAAATGGGAGACAAGAAATGCGTTGTGACCTCATATATAACGATGTGACCTCCGATTTCGGTGGTCACAACGTTTGATGCACCTGTGACATCATGGGGGCGTTACCTTTCGGTCTGACCAATTAAAATTTGGAGGTGACTTTGACCATCTATCTCTGAAAATCAAACTTTTAGTTCGGTCATATATCAATTAGCGCTAGTGTCGCGTTACCTCCTGACACTGCCAGGCCGATGTCTCCTCCCGATATATATGTGTTGTTGTCTCCTCTGAAATGTGGCAATCATGCTATTGTATATCTCAGAATGTGAATCAGTGAATGTGTCGTTCTCGCCTCTTTTTCATATTAGAAGTGAAAAAATGTCTTCTAAGACTCGATTGATTTTACAAAAGGGTCGAGCTGAAGGTAAGTACATATGTAATACCTATATAATTATGCAATAGATAATTTAGAATTTATTCAAATTGTATTTGTGTGGAATAGACGGGTAATATACCACCTGTTGCTCGTCTCATTTTTCCCGCGCTTTTTCTATGCCCTTCAAATATGTGAGTACGTATGTGGGAAAAAAAAGGTTTATAATATCGAATAGATGAAGCTTTTACTTGATAGTATATTATGAAATTAAACAATTTTAATCTGTTACATCTACATTATATTAAAAATTAAAGTAGCGCGTTTCGCTAACACAGTAGCTTTATCAAACGAATGAAGGTGTAATGAGAGCTTTTCAATTCATACAGTGCTTATACGGATATTTCACAATAAATTTATAATATATTCACAAGGAAATGGAATAAGAAAATAGAATTTGTCCAAATATGGGATTGACTATAACTACTAAGTATATAACAAGTTAACGCTGCTCGGAAGTGATTTGACGGGACTCGCAGGTTTCCACGACTCGCAATGAAAGCTGCCTGCTCATCCCGTAAAATATCACTTTCGTGACTTGTTACGTAATTAACTAATGTTGTTTCGAATTTCACAGATTCTGAAGAAATACCTTGCTCCTCTAAAACCATATACTGGAGGATACATTTGGTAATAATTTTTGATTTTACGACTGATTATCAACAACTCAATTCTAAATATTGTTTTAGTTAATACAAACCATACTTCTCCACATACTCATGCATGTATAGAAACAACGAAAGTTAATTCTGAATATCATTTACCAGATAGATGCTCGGATCCAGATCAATAAAGTGAGGAAGAAATCAACGATAAAAAAACCCAAAGATAAACAGAAAATAAGTAAGTGAATTTTTTTTCTTTTGTGTAATTTCCTTTTTTTTGAAATTTCCGATACATATAAAATGAAAAAAAAACACCATTATTTTCTATACCTATGGGCCAAAAAAATAGACACACGAATATTTACAAACATTCACACTTATTTAATTCCACTACAAAAAATATTCCGCTTTGTCACTGAACTTAATCATTTTAAATCTAAGATGTCTTATTATTTTTAGGCTGGACAGATAGAGAAGTAGGGTTACTGAAGGACACATTTTTTAATCATATAAGAAAAAATATATATCCATGTGGCCAAGAAATAAAGTCACTAATTAACAAAGCTAACATGAAAAGATTGTACTTGGTAATTTATTTTTTATTCTGATTACTGGAATAATTTTATCCATTTTTATCCAGTTTTGCTTTTTTATAGGCTTCAATTCATATAAATTTTTTCCACTGGTATTTTCGTTTTTATTAGAAAGTGTACATTGTAAATATATAATTCATTCATTCCAGAAACCATCTCCTTAGAGAGTGGAATTCGGCACCAGTCGATATGTTATAAGAATTTATAACCATGGAACCACTGAAATTAACTTGAAAAAATAATCCAAATAATAGCAAATTATCACCAAACTCGATAATGAAAATCAACAGAGCTTAATAATCAACAGAAAAAAAGTTTTTATTTTAAAATCAATTTATCAAAATATAATACAATTTTCAACATTTAATTATTATTTAAAACAAAAGATCGATGTAAAACTCTGTTATATCGTAATTTAACAACCAAATATTATATCTGAACGGATAAGACGAAGGAACTTACATTAAAAAGGCTAGGATGCTGCTGCTCTTTGCGATCTTATGACTGGCCTCCCCAGGGCTTCGAATGATTGTAACCGTTCAACTTTACAAATATGTCTATTCTCTGCTTTAATTTTTTATTTTATTTCCATACTTCTATGAGTTTTTCCAATAATTAACTTCAAGATATTTAAAATTTTCTACTTTTCCAAATCTCTGTTTTTCAATTTTTATATTATATATAGGGTGAATCACGACTAATGAGACGGAGATTTATGGCGAAACGGTAAAAATTTTGAAATGTTTGTACATTCATATAGGCTACATTTTGAAATATATAGAATGTTCCAATAAAGTATGGGGTATCGAAGTTATACTTTTTCTTATGGAGCACCCTATAATATATTGCATTTTCTAATTGTTCTCAAAAAATGAAATACTGTTGGTTACCTAAGTACAGAGGGTTCCACATTTCCAAAAATGTGAACATTTCGATAAATATTAATAACTCATTGATTGATATAACAAATTCTAGCGAATTTTTTCTTACATGTTAATAGTCGGAGATTATTTGAATGAATTCAACGATGGAGTACCAAACATCATAAGGTAACCATTATAAAAGTATTTTATCTTCTGGGGGCAATCAGAAAATGCAATATAATATAAAGTGTTCCATAAAAAAGCATAACTTTGATACGCCACACTTTATTGGAACATTCTGTATATTCCAAAATAATTTTAAAATGTAGCCTATACGAATGTACAAAAAACTGAAGTGACAATCATTTCAAAATTTTCACCGTTTCGCCTTAAACCTCCGTCCCTTAGTCGTGAATTACTCTGTATATAATATATTCTGTATTTTCCATGTGATATATTCATTATTTTTTTTTATGTTCATTTTGGGGATTAAACTACAATATTTTTCATGTTTTTTATTTCAACGTTTCGGTACGTAGCGTTCCAGCTACCATTATCAAAAATAATTAAACTTTTTATGAAATTCTGGTCCCTAACAAAAGTTTATACAGTGAAAGCGTGCTGTAACCTCCAAAAATCTGGCAACACTGTCGGAGGCCACATTGCGTTTTGTATATCTGAAATTGGTAATGTAGTCGGAGGTAACATTGTATTTTGAAAATATGTGGTTCACATGAAAAATTGACATTTTAAGCAAATGAAAATTGTTTCCCCTCTGATAGTGGTGTTGGTATTTAGGACTTCCTTCCGCTATATATGCAACATATATAATCATAACACCCCCTGCAGACCCGGAGGAATGGTCGCCTTTTCAACTTAACGGAGGTCACAGCATAACACATATCTATATATATATGTATATATATACAGTATGATGCAAAAGTATGGAATAAATTCATTATTTCAGAAACAGACGACTTTTAAAAAAAGTCTTAAAACACGTCAATTTTAATTTTTGAATGGCCATCAACTGCTATAGATGTGTTGGACATTACGTCATTAGTGATGGCGTAATGACGTCATCGACGATTTTTTTAAATACAAACCGAGGTCACGTGACAGCTCATTTGAAAGGTCTCCTTATCGCCTTTGCAACAATGTAATCATTTAAATATTTATTTCTACAGGGTTAACCAAAACTGTTGGTTTATTAATAGAATTAACTTGGAATAAATGTTTACTTACATACAATTAAATTACAACAAATGTTCAAATTGCCGACCTTCAGCAATGATACAATGAGAAAGGCGAGCAGTAAATTCTTTCGTAACGTTTTCGAGGACTTCAGGTGTTATTTGTGCAATTTCCGTTCGGATTCGCTCCCTCAACTCTTCTACATTATTCGGTCGACTTTGATATACTCTGCTCTTTAAATATCCCCACAAAAAAAAGTCTAACGGAGTCAAATCTGGAGACCTTGGTGGCCATTCGATAGGCCCCCTTCTTCATATCCACCTTCCTGGGAAAACGTTATTAAGGTAATTTCGTACCTCAACGCCATAGTGTGGGGGAGCCCCATCCTGTTGGTACCATAAATCATTTCTATTTGGAAATAGCTGATTCAGCTGTGGCAACAGATAATTTTGAAGAAATTCCAGATAACTAGCAGCAGTTAGGTTTTCCTCAAAAAAATATGGCCCTACAATTTGATTGTTTATAATGCCGGCCCAAACATTCACCTTCTCGGGATATTGTGTCCTATACTCTTCCATCCAATGTGGATTTTCACTTGTCCAATATCGACATGTCTGGCGATTTACGTGACCGTTCAGCATAAAAGACGCTTCATCTGAAAAAAGTACCTTTTGTATGAAACCCGGATCTCTGTTACATTGTTCCATAACGATTTCGCAGAATTCGATTCTTCTATCAAAGTCATCTTCTAATAGCTCCTGGACCAGATGTACTTTGTATGGATGCCACTTCTCCTTTTTTAGCACTCTTACAACAGTTGATTGGTGGACATTATTATCTAGTGCGACCTGCCTAGAACTTGTATGAGGATTTTCTTGAAACGCCAGTACAACGTCCAGTTTTTTGGCTTCGGATATTGAAGTTCTACCGCTTCTGGGAAGATCTTTAACATGGCCCGTTTCTCTAAATTTTTTTTCAATTTTACTTACTGCTGATTGAGTAATTGGATCGCGATTGGGGTATTTAGCATTAAATAAATTACGAACTTCTGCTTGAGTCCTCACTCTATCTCCATAACCAATCATGGTTAAAATCTCGATTCGTTCTGTTTCTGTTAGTTTCATTTTGGTAAATGCTGTTATTAATGTCGCAAAAAATTCGAAGAGTAAAAATTTGACGTCTATTATTTGACAGATTCACAGATCATTGACGAATAAAGACGAGTCAATGACAATATTGATTTAAATATTTTTGTAAAAATAATTCCGAGCACTTACTACAATAATTAATTTCAAATTATAATGTAGCATTGTTTTTATCAATGTATTTTTTTTCGGAACCAACAATAAACACTATTTTGTTTTATTCCCAGTGGCGGTCCTTAGTGTATTATAGTTCAGTGAATGAATATTTATTGTAATTCCATGTTACTTAACAAAGTTCATAATTTTGGTTAACACTGTAGAAATAAATATTTAAATGATTACATTGTTGCGAAGGCGATAAGGAGACCTTTCAAATGAGCTGTCACGTGACCTCGGTTTGTATTTAAAAAAATCGTCGATGACGTCATTACGCCATCACTAATGACGTAATGTCCAACACATCTATAGCAGTTGATGGCCATTCAAAAATTAAAATTGACGTGTTTTAAGATTTTTTTTAAAAGTCGTCTGTTTCTGAAATAATGAATTTATTCCATACTTTTGCATCATACTGTATATATAGAAAGAGAGAGAATAATTATGTGGGGATGTGGCAAGAAAATACCAGAGAGTACTCTTTTTGAAATTTATTCCAAGCTTTCGAATATTATATATTCATTCTCAAGGACTAAAAATGTATATGGTCAAATTATCAAATAAATTAATGTATAAATTCACTTACATTATCTAAATGAGGATGTTGGTATAATAGTAAAAAATTGTATAAAAAATTGATATGAATTCATAAATGAAATTATTCGAATAGACCTTAATATCAGAAATAAAAAAATGAAAGAAAAAATGTTTTTTGTTTAATGTCATATTGAATGTCATAGATATTGTCTTTTGAGTTTCATTTATGAATTTATATCAATTTTTTATACAATTTTTTACTATTATACCAACATCCTCATTTAGAGAATGTAAGTGAATTTATACATTAATTTATTTGATAATTTAACCATATACATTTTTAGTCCTTGAGAATGAATATATAATATTCGAAAGCTTGGAATAAATTTTAAAAAGAGTTCTCTCTGGTATTTTCTTGCCACATCCCCACATAAATCTTCTCTCTCTCTCTCTCTCTATATATATATATATATATATATATATATATATATATACAAACAGACAAATATTGAGGTAAGCAGCAAAAAAGGAGGAAAAGTGTACTCTTTTTAGATTTCCAAGCTTTCGTAAATCTTTATTTACATCTTCAGGGAACTACAAAAGTGAGAAAAAGACATAACTTACAAAACAGCCCGCTACAACAGTTTTATAACTTAGGCTAATCGAGAATGTATCCTTGATGTTATCATCGGAAAAAGCATTAAGCAATTAAAATGTTTTAAGGAGGAAAAAATCCAAATGGCATTAATAACCCTAGTTACAAAACTGAACAGTCACATCATAAAAATTAATTAAAAAGTTAAAATGTAAAATTACATATTATAAAACTAGAATCCACGTGGAATTCGTCTAGTAATCGAACATAGGTTAAGAATTATTCTTCTTTCAATTGAAATATAATAAAAAGAAGAAATTTAAAGCCATAATGACTTCATCAAAAATAATTATTGAAAATATTTAAATGGAATACGAGGGAGGTACCAAAATTCATATTAGATGCTATAAAGAAATATTGTGATTATTACTGATATGTTTATGAAAATTATGTTTATCCAAAGTCAAAAGGAGAGAGTAGAGGTTACTTAAGTTTTGAATGTCTGTTTTCTTATTAATCCGGTCATCCTCTTGAAATATGAAAGCCATTTCCAAAAATAATCTTTTATTGTAATTATTTTCTAACCTAACCTAACCTAACCTAATTGACCAGCAACGATCACATGCGCTTGTCGCTTTTCAGCTTATATATATATATATATATATAAGGACAGGAATATTGGGGAAGCGGCAAAATTGTAAAAAGAGTACTCTTTACACTAATTTCCAAGCTTTCGGAATATCTTTATTTCCATTTTCAAGGATAGTATTTGAGATTGTATTACAAAAGTTGTTTTATATGGTAAATACATCTAACAATAATTTTGATTTGAATTTAAAAAAAAAATAAATGTCTAAATGATGTCAAACAAAATCGTTTGCTTATAGAATAAGAACTAGTATAAAATTATAACTATTATAACTATCCTATATCTAAAAATATCAAGATTGGTTAGGTTATCTTCTTTTTTAAAATTTGTTTGATGTTTTTTTAACCTCAAATGTTTGAAACAGACGAATTTGAAATTTTATGACACTCAGGCTCCCTATCAATAGACAAAAGGTAGTAATAAATATCACTCAAATTTTTATGATCACTTTTTTTATTAATATTTTGTTCTTGAGATGTGTGAGCCATTTCCAAAAAAAGTCTTTTTTTAGTATTAGATTGTATATCTAAAATACTGACAGCATCAAAATCCATAAAATGGTCCATTTCTAGGAAAATCCTTCTAGAGTAGTTATTTTCTTTGTATAGAATTTCAAATTTTTTATAATCTATTATATGTTTTGTAGAAAAAACATGTTCAGCTAGTGCCGATCTTTCTGGATACAACCTTGCATCGCTCTTATGTAAGGCTATACGTTTGGTAATTTTTTGTGAAGTTTCACCTACATAAACAGAATTACATGTAGAACATGTTAATCTGTATATTACATTAGAAAGATCAGTAATAGGATCAATTTCTTTTAATTTACTATAAACACAATTGAGAGAAAGAACATTTTTATATGCAAATTTGATGTCAGTCACTTCTTTTAAAATTTTAGAAATTCTAGGTGTCAGTTCCTTAAAATAGGGTAATGATGCAAACAATATATTAGTTGTAGTTGTATCAGTTGCATTTTCTGGGATAGTAGTAATTAGATTATTATTAATTGTTGTATCTATTGGATAAGGAGTGTTAAACAAGATTTTTCTTACTAATGTTCTAGGATAACCATTATCAATGAATAAGTTAGATAGTATATGTAAGTTTTTATCATGTAACGTATAATCTGAGATATTAAGTACTCTATTTTTCATCTGTTTAATCAGATTTATTTTTGTTGAAATTTTGTGGTATGAAAAATAGTTAATATATCTACCTGAGCAACAGGGTTTTCGATACCAGTCAACTGTAATTATATCATTATTTCTAATAAGTCTGGTATCTAAGAAAGGAACAGACTGTTCTGAATCTTCTGTTTCAATAGTGAATTGGATGTAGGGATCATAACTATTAAATGTTTCTAATATCTCATTGATACCTGTATTTGGTAATGCTACAATAATATCGTCTACATATTTTTTAATAAAATGAGGACGGAAAGAAAGGACCGAAATAACAATGTCTAACAAATCATCCATAACGTAAGCAGCTAGAATTGGAGAAATATTCGCTCCCATTGGAGTACCAAAAATTTGCTTATAAAATTTTTTATCAAATGCAAAGAAAGTATTATTGAATAAATAGGTGATAATTTCTAAAAAAGTATTTTGATTGATATTGCAATGTAAACCAATACGTTCCCAGTTTTTTTGAATAGATCTCAAGCATGTTTCTAAGTATACAATATATTACTAAATAAGGATACCACATCTAGACTTGCTAAAACATAGTTTGGAGGTAATTTCATATTATTAAATTCAAGAGAAATTTGAAAAGAATCTTTCACAAAATATTCATTATTGTTGTCATATTCATAAGTAAGTATTTTTGTTATATATGCAGATAAATGTTCTGTAGGATATCCTATAGAAGCTACAATCGGTCTTACTGATAGATCAGGTTTATGTATTTTGGGTAAACTGTAATATTTATTATAACTCCATTATAAGTAGTTAATTTTTTTTTGTATTGTTATCAATTTGATTGGAATCGAATAATTTCTTAATTAGTTTGTTACAAGATGTTTGTAATGATGAAGTGGGATTAGAGTTAATTCTTGTATAAGAGTTATTATTTTCAATCAGATTTAATGATAATCTTGTGTATTCTTCTTTATACATTATTACAGTGATATTACCTTTATCTGATCTTGTTACTATTAATTCAGGGTGTTCTTTCAAAAAATTTTTAGTTTTGAATAGTAAATAACGGAAGAAAGAGGGTTGCGTTTTCTTTAACGTTGAATGTACATAATTAGTTAGTACATTAGTTATTCGTGCTGTAGTGATAGATCGAATGTTTGTATCACCAATAGTATTAAGTGTATTTTCAACATCTGCTAAAAATGATTTTACTGGAATGTCTGAACCTGAATGTGGTTCTATAGAAAATTTTGGTCCAAGTGATAGAAATTCAATAATATCATCAGGAATGTCTACATTAGAAAGATTTTTTATCCAATTAGGTTTTTTGTGTTATTAGACATTCTTTGATCATATTATTACTAAGTGACATTAATTTTTTTACATTTTTCTGTTTAATATTATGGAATAATTTATTATAACTGATACTTTGTCTGTGGTTGAATTCATTAAAAATTAGTTCAGAAGTTGAATGAATAATAGATGATTTTAATTTTATCATATCATTTTTAAGATTATAAATAATAGAATAAGAATTATTAATTTCTATGTTTAAAATTTTAAAACCTAACCTGTTATTATATTTATCATTCTTGTTAATATTGATTTCTTGTCTTACTAGAAGTTTATTTATTGGTTTTATAGCATTTTTTATGTGGTTAGGAATAATACCTATGTGTCTACATTTTAAGAGGAAAATTCTTCTATTGATCTCTCTTGCTAATTTATTATTTGTTTTTGTCCATTTTTTAAATTTTTTTACAGATTCTTCTCCATATCTTCTTCTGATGTCATGATAGAACCCCATTTCTGTAACTTTATAAGAAAGTTGTTCGTTGCCAAAACTAGATAGGTTTCAAATTTTGTGGGGAATGCGGCAATGTAAATGAAGTGTACTCTTTTTAGTTCATTCTTAGCTTTCGGTTTTTATTCAAACGATTTTCAAAGAACTACAAGGAAATATTTCATAGATATTATAAAATATATATTATAACATATAATAGATTATAAAAACTTTGAAATTCTATACAAAGAAAATAACTACTCTAGAAGGATTTTCCTGGAAATGGCATTCATTTCAGATCAAGATAATTGTTTGAATAAAAGAACTGATATTAAGAAATTAAATACAATTTACAGTTATTTATTATCATTCGACAAAAAACTAAAAACAAATCTAAACATTACAGAGAACAATTCTTCTATTGACTTTTAATCTAATGGTTTATCGCTATAAATATACTTTTGCACTAGATATGAATAGGTTACTATGACTAATATAAATTGACAAATTTTCACAATTGTTATTTCAATTTTATATTTTTCAATTTATACCTATACATATATATAAGATTTTTTACAATATTTTTTACATATGAATATTTTCTCCATGTATACAATTCAAAGATATTATTAATCACAATTAGTTGTAAGTATGATTTGCAATTATTTAATAATTTTTTTCAATTATACTTACTTGATTTATAATATCTATGAAATATTTCCTTGTAGTTCTTTGAAAATGGTTTGAATAAAAACCGAAAGCTAAGAATTAACTAAAAAGAGTACACTTTATTTACATTGCCGCATTCCCCACAATATTTGAAACCTATCTAGTTTTGGCAACGAACTACTTTCTTATATATATTTAATTCCTAATGTAAAGAACAGAAGTTTAGCAGTAGCTGAATGCATAAATGTCATCACTAACACTAATCATGCTCATAGTCATCCATCAATATTTCAGAAACTGTCGTCAGAAACAAAGAATTTCTTTAAATCACTTCCTGAGTTAATTGTTACTAAATCAGACAAGGGTAATGTAACAGTAGTTATGTTGAAAAAGGATATAATTGATAACTTTTCTTCCTATGTTTCTCTTCCAAAAGATCCAAGTAGGGGAATTCAAACAAAATCTAGTGCTTTAGTTGAGAGATTATATAATAAGTGACAAATTGATGACATTACAAAGAAAAAATTAACATCTTATGATTCTGTAATTGCAAATTTTTACACTCTTCCCAAAATTCATAAACCGACCTTAACTATGAGATCCATAGTTGCATCCATTAACTCCCCAACTGAGTTTATTGCTACTTTTCTCACTAATATTTTGACAAAAGCATACAATGCTGATAATGAATATTTCATTGACTCTTTTCAAGTGTTTGAACTATTTAACGGGAAGGTTTTTCCTCAGGACTATGTTTTGGTAAGTCTGGATTTGGTTGCACTTTTTAGTAATGTCTATTTAAATACTGCCACACGCTCGATACACAAACATTGGTCCTCAATCAGTGTTGAGTGTAATATCGACCTTGATACAGTTGGTTCGTTGGATCTTTTCCCATGCGTCATCATTAATATACAAACGCAATAAATCAATACATTAAATAACACGTAGGTCGTAGTTGTAAACAAAGTCTTTGGTCTGCCAACGACGGCAACGTACAGATTCGCGTTTAACCTATCGCCGACATTCATCATATGGCTATCTCTGTTTGTTATATTACGCTGTAATGGAACAAACGGTTTGATTTCGGGGGTTAAGATTCTGTGAGTAGGAAAGAGACGTAATACAAAAAGTAGTATGTGAATCATTTCATACATGGGAAAAGATTCAGCGAACAGACTGTATGTTTAATGAGTTGATTGAATTCATTTCCAGTTTCAGTTTTTCTTTCAATAATAAATATTATAAACAAATATTTGGTACACCTATGGCTTGCTATATAACGGATGATTTGTTGGATGTGGTTCTTCCCGTACTTCCTTTTAACGTCCCTTTTATCAAGAAATATGTTGATGATATTATCCTTGCTTGTCCTAAGGATTCCATTGATGATCTCCTTTTTATTTTTAATAGTTATGATCCCTATATACAGTTTACTCTTGAAATGGAAAACTCAAATATGGCTGTGCCTTTTCCTGATACTCTTTCCACCAGGACACCTGAAAATGTGATTATAATTGATTGGTATAGAAAATAAGTAGCTCTGGGAGATATCTCAACTACAATTCTTACCATAAATTTGTGATTATAATTGATTGGTATAGAAAAATAAGTAGCTCTGGAAGATATCTCTACTACAATTCTTACCATAAATTTAGCATGAAGGTGAATTTGGTTAAACAAATGACAATGAGAGTGATGAGTCTTTCCGACCCCATTTTCAGAGATAAGAATCGGGACATACTTTTTAATTTGTTCCCTGATAATTCCTATCCCCAACCTTTACTAAGAAAGATTATTTCCAATACATCATCTGTTTTGGCAGAGATTCCACCACTTCCAGTTGTAGAAGCAGGTGTAACTGATCAGAATGCTTCCTCGATTTCTGAAATGGTTCCCTCCATTTCTATTGTGTCTTTACCTTACATAAGGGAGGTTACTCCCAGACTTTCCAAGATTTTCTCACAGTACTTACAAAATATCAAATTTGCTTGTAAGAGTGCCTCAGTAGTGAAATCGATTTATAATCCTCTAAAAGACAAAATACCTATCTTAGATAATAGTAATGTGGTATATAAACTTTGTTGCAATGGCTGCAATTCTACATATATTGGTCAAACTTCTCAGAAGCTGTCTAGTCGTGTATCTCTCCATAAGAGTGATGTAAGACTGCATCCAGAAAGATGTTCTCTTGCTTATCATGTTTCCTCTTTAGACCATATAATCGATTTTGAAGAGATTGAGATCCTAACTCGTGAGAAAAATTACAATAAAAGATTATTTTTGGAAATGGCTTCCATATTTCAAAAGGATGACCGGATTAATAAGAAAACAGACATTCAAAACTTAAGTAAACTCTACTCTCTCCTTTAAACTTTGGATAAACATAATTTTCATAAACATATAAGTAATAAACCCTCTTAAGATATTTTAATTGCTTAATGCTTTTCCCGATGATAACATCAAGGATACATTCTCGATTAGCGTAAGTTATAAAACTGTTGTAGCGGGCCGTTTTGTAAGTTATGTCTTTTTCTCACTTTTGTAGTTCCCTGAAGATGTAAATAAAGATTTACGAAAGCTTGGAAATCTAAAAAGAGTACACTTTTCCTCCTTTTTGCTGCTTACCTCAATATTTGTCTGTATTTATTTGTCTGTATATATTTGTCTGTATATATATATGTAAATCGTGAAGTTTGGGGACATTTTCAACAGCCAATTTTTTTTGTATACATAAGTATACATTTACGATACAATCAATATAAATATGAAAATTTTGGAAAATGTTTGTTTTTTTGGAAGTTTGCAATATACTGTAAAGTTCAGGGACTTTAATTCTTCATGATATCCAGGGTGAATCACGACTATCGGGACGGAGGTTTGTGGCGAAACGGTAAGAATTTTGAAATGATTTTCACTTTAGTAGTTTGTACATTCAATAGGCTATATTTTAAAATTATTTTGAAATATACAGGGTGTTCCAATAAAGTCTGGCGTATCAAAGTATCAAAACACCCTATATTTGATTCCATTTTCTGATTACCCCAAAAAATAAAATACTGTTTCATAATGGTTCCTTATACCTAAATACACAGGGTTCCGAGTTATGTTGACTTTTTTAAAAATGTGAACATTTCGAAAAAAATTAGTTACTCATTGATATAATAAATTGTAGCGAATTTTTTCTCACAGCTCAATAGTCGGACATTTGTTGAATGTATTCCACGATTGAGTAATGAACATCTGTTCACATTTTTAAGAAACTCAACATAACTCGGAACCTTATGTATTTAGGTAAAGGGGACCATTATGAAACATTATTTCATTTTTTGGGGGCAATCAGAAAATGCAATCAAATATAGGGTGTTCCGTAAAAAAATATAACTTTGATACGCTACACTTTATTGGACCACCCGGTATATTTCAAAATAATTTTAAAATGTAGCCTATATGGATGTACAAACTACTGAAGTGATAAACATTTCACAATTTTCACCGTTTCGCCATAAACTTCCGTCCCGTTAGTCATGATTCACCCTGTATAATAGCACATAAAAATTTTTTCAAACAAAATTATTATTTTCACACCAGTATTATTATATGCATCATTATATGTATAATTTATGATATTATCCACCCCGCCCTTATATTAATATCCTAGACGTATTTCGTAAAAAAACAAACTTTGCAATTTTCCTCTCTTTATACTTATGAGCTGTTATAATCGAAAAAACAACATACTGATCAAACTTTTTCTACAGTAGATAATAAGCAAATGGTATTTTTTAATGGGTTGTGATTACTTTTTATATAGTTTTCTTCACAAATAAAGACCTATAATATTTCTAATTTTCCTCTTGAAAACAAATTCTAGATGTTGATTTTTTTAGTTCTGGAAAATTAGAAAAGTCTACTTCCGCTGACTAGGTGTTAATTAAAGAAGATTGTGGCAATAATTATTTCATTTGATTGATACAAAGAATTTACAAATAACTTGAAAATGGTGAAATTTAGATATTTTTTGTGGAAAAATGGAAATAATTATAAATTAAAATAAACCCATATACATTTGAAGTGAATGCAGCTAATAACTGAGATATGTAGCAGTCATAAACTTGGTTCAACCGTCCTATTTGCCGTTACCTCATAATCGGTGATATATTCCGATGTTTTACGTATGTCTTCTAAAAGTTGAGTGTTATTCCATACTTAACCTCAAAATTATAATCAATGACATATGTGAATTGTTTTCAAAATATGACAAATGAGCTGCCAAAAGTAGCAGAAAAAAATTTATGTCGACCTCAGATAAGAAATACCTTGACGACGTCATAATTCCGTTTCATCCATTTCATGAATGAGAGAGAATAAGCTTGACAATGTATTACATCACGGCAAAGGATGGTTGAGCAAACTCTATCTCTAAATCTATTTATTGAACAACTTTTGGAAAAAAAACTGTTGAATGAAAATGACAGAGGAATCTCTGGAAATTATTCGATCCTCAGGTTCATCACTAGACGGACAAGAGGCGTAATTGATCCACAAAATAGTAAAACATAATATTCTCAATTTTTTTCAGTGATGGTATAATAAGATATTTTTTTGAATTATTAGTGAAGTTGTACATAATCCTTTTTCTACGATCGTGCGTTTCAACTCATTTTCCCTCACGCATTTTATTTTAGTAGTGTCAAATTTTGACTTTATTAGATAGTTTTTCTTTTCGGAAGTTATATCTATTGTTACAACAGTCATTTACTTACCAGTTAACACCAAATGACTCCACTGGACCGGCAATTTTCAGTAATTTCCAAAATGCAACAAATTGTGTTTTGAATATTAATATTTATAATAATTAGTAGCTTCTAGTTAAAGTTTTGAATATGTATGTTGAAATAAAATAATTTTTGAAAAACGGGTTAGTATACTTTTTTGTATATACGGTCGTAGAAAAAAAAAGGTTCCCAACTTATGCGTAAAGTGTCGTTCCCGCTGCTTCGTGTCGATCGGGTTAACTGCAGACGCGTGCGGAAAGTATTACTTAGCTGGTCCCTAAACTTTACAATTCTCAAATGTACATAGGTATTAGTACATTCGTAATATTAGTTATTCTGCTTTCGATAAAAATCTGTAGCTTAGATATTTTCTGTATTGCCAGAGAATCAATCACCTTGCTTAAAAATTTTCCACTTCAGGCTGTATTTTGGTTTTGGTTCAACTATTGATATTTGGCTGATTCCTCCTAATGTTTCTCCGATTTATATTATTTAGCTCAAATAGTTGTTTTGTATAGGTACGTTTTTCAAGTGTATCGTAACCACATAAAAACAGTCGGCTCTTTAATCTCATTGATGGTAAACAACACCCAGTGACGTGCATATATATTGTGCATGAGTTTTAAAATTCTGAAATTTTTTTTTCAATATCGGAGAATAAGAAGTGTTTAGAATCAACTACCTGGTATTTTAATGATTATTATCACCCAATAGGCTAATATTGAAATTGGTAATATTTAAATATTTTGATGTTCAGGGGCGAATTAATGCAAAACGAGGATTTATATCTGAGACACGTAAAAGTTGTGGAAAATTGAAAATCTTACAATTTTCATCAAATGGAGCAGTGCATGCAGAAGTGCATCAAAATTTCTAGCAGCGTTTTAATTCAAACTGCAGATTTTCCAATTTCCTACAAATTTTACGCTATACTTTTTTTATATGAACTCTTGTTAAGCCGAAATTCGTGGTTGAACATCAAAAACTGAGATTTTTCCACCTTCCGTCCTACTTCTTTTTATTCAAACTAAGGACACTTTTCCCCTTCTTTGAAGGGTATACCCACTGAAATTTATAAAAATTCACTAGAATTATATAAAAATGATGAAATCGACATATTCCATTTTCATTTTTTTTTACCAATTTTGGGGTTTTATTTCTCGAATAACCCATTACATGAGGAGATAAGTATTAATTAAAATGAGCACAAATGCGTACGGAAAAAATAGTGACATAATAAAACATTATCACTCTTTGTACTCGAAACAGGTTTCAAATACTGTGAGTCAAAAAATGAATTAATTCCATATTTTCCCAACTTTTTTTCATAGAAACTATAAGGAATTTGAAAAGTCTTTCAAAAAGATGAATACAAACTATTTTTTTTAATGTTCTTAAACTTACCAATTCTTAAAATAAAAATTTTAGGACGGACCCCAAAGTCAACAAATGTTCCCAAACTGATCAATTGGTCTACAAAAATGTCCCTATACTTTACGATTTTCTGTCTGAGACACGTAAAAGTTGTGGAAAATTGAAAATTTGAAAATTTTCATCAAATGTATTTTTCCACCCAAATTCAAGATTCCGGATGAATTGCTATGCTTTTTTCGTTATTAATTGTTTTCTCGTACAAAATTTTGCCGGAAGAGTAGATTTTTCAACTCTTAATTTCAAAATTTGTATTCACTTGTTTTGGAAATATTGCGATTTCGGAAAAAAAAAGCTAAGTTGAAAATAAACTATTACTTGTTCAAATCAATTTCCAAAATTTCAATAGGGCCTTCTTTGTTTGTTTCTAGGTCCATTTTCAATAGATATAAAAATATATGTGTGGCAATACTGCAATAAGTGGGTATTAAAAAGAGAAACTGCTCTATAAAATCCGTCCAGACTTAGGCAGACAAAAAAATGCTGATGTTTCAAAGGGAGTAGCAGTAATAACCTCTTATCGGAAGTAATTACAGAAGTGCATCCAAATTACCGATAATTCTTCATGAACGCATATTGTCTGAAAACTGCATGAGTTTATTTCCATGTTTTGGTGAAAGAGCCCGACTCTGCAGGAGATGGGCTCTTTAAACAAAATATGAAAATAACCGAATGCAGTTTTCACTGACATTCTTGAATGAAAAATTATCAGGTTTATTTTGATGCATGAGAGTAGTTCGGTAGAATATTTCTCGAGCAGAGGAAATAAAAGAACGTTAGTTTGAAATTTTCATTTCAGCAACAATTAGGTATATGAACATGAGCTAACTAAAATTAGACAGAAATTGTAGAAACTGGAAATTGCATGGATTACAGTGGAAAATACAATTGTAAGAACTACTATTTTTGGACCCCGCTGCACTACTTGTTGATATACGTGCCATTGAATTAGAGCTCAAAGAACTTATTAAAGGCATATGAGCTATATAAGTTGTCCAAATCGCAACATTTAAAAGAATTTCAAAATTTGGCATAATATGTCAAAATGACATATATTATGTCAAAATGACAAATGCGCAATTTTAACCCTCGTTACGGATCTGTAGGGAAATTTTCTATAGCTAGCAGGAAATTCTCGTATTCTACCGGGCAATTTTCGCCAAAAAAAGCTCCATATTGGATTTTTAATACATATTCATAACAATTGCCCGATTAAGGAGAGTCTCTCTAATAGTTGAACCAACGGCTGCAACAAATTGCTGACTTTGCTGAGAAAATGAGCAAGCTTCTTCAACAAACCGAAGGAAACGGGTAACTGGGAAGCGTATTAGGCTAGTTACATTTTAATGATACAATAATACCATTCATTAAATCGATCAAAAATAAGTTGCTATTAGTGCAGTATTTACAGTTTCCGGGGACAACCAAATAATATAAATCCTTGTGAGAGCACAATATAATTAGCTGTGAGATAACAATATAATTAGCTGTGAAAACATGCAAGGTGTCCCTGACTGCTTAAGAATTAGCAAATTCTCTAAAGGAATACTTCTAACTTTTTTCTAAACAGTTTCTGAGTTTACGCAAGAAATATCGAATAAAATATGACTTTTGTGAAATATCTTGCTATACCTCAGATTTAACTTCAACTTAAGCTATAATTTGAAAATATTCTGAAATATACAGGGTGTTCCAATAAAGTGTGGCATATCTAAGTAACTATCTTTCAAATGGAACACCCTATATGTTTTCGTAATTATCAATTCTCCTTGAAATGCTAATTTCGTAGATACCACATACTTGGGGTCTAAATTGAATATTTAAAGAGATACAGGGTGTTAAAAATCACATATTTTTCAAATTAAGGTAAATGTTTTGTGAAAACTGTTGAATATTTGGCAAAACGGCTTACATCTCCCTATCCTAACTTTTCAAGGACTACTCGATGCTGCAAAAGAGAAATTAATATAGGGTGGTCAAAAATTTACCACATTCTGATTTTTTTTGACCATCCTGTATTAAATTTTCCTTAGCACAAGACAGGTACCGACCAGGTCACTGGACCCTGAAGAATAACGAAAAAATGAACACTATCAGAATTTCCTAGCTTATTCAAACTAGAAGCATTTTAATTCAAGCTGCAGATTTTCCAGTTTCCTACAAATTTTACGCTATACTTTTTTTATATGAACTCTCGTTAAGCCGAAATTTGTGGTTGAACATCAAAAACTGAGATTTTTCCACCTTCCGTCCTACTTCTCTTAATTCAACCTAAGGACACTTTTCCCCTCCTTTGAAAGGTATACCTACTGAAATTTATGAAAATTCATTCGAATTATATAAAAATGATGAAATTGACATGTTCCATTTTCAATTCTTTTTACCCATTTTGAGGTTTTATATCTCGAATAACCCATTACATGAGGAGATAAGTATTAATTAAAATGATCACAAATGCGTACAAAAAAAATAGTGACATAATAAAACATAATCACTCTTGGCACTCGAAACAGGTTTTGAATTCTGCGATTCAAAAAATTAATTAATTCCATACTTTCCCAACTTTTTTTCATAGAAACTATAAGGAATGTGAAAAGTCTTTCAAAAAGATGAATACAAACTATTTTTTTTTTAAATGTCCTCAAACTAACCATTCTTTCTCCTCTTGGGGGACACGTCCTCAAACTTACCAACTCTTAAAATAAAAATTTGAGGACGGACCCCAAAGTCAACAAATGTCCCCAAACTGATCAATTGGTCTACAAAAATGTCCCTATACTTTACGATTTACATACATATATATATATATATATATAAATTTTGTGGGAAATGCGGCAATGTAAATGAAGTGTACTCTTTTTAGTTAATTCTTAGCTTTCGGTTTTTATTCAAACCATTTTCAAAGAACTACAAGGAAATATTTCATAGATATTATAAATCAAGTATAATTGAAAAAAATTATTAAATAATTGCAAATCATACTTACAACTAATTGAGATTAATAATATCTTTGAATTGTATACATGGGAAAATATTCATATGTAAAAAATATTGTAAAAAATCTTATATATATGTATAGGTATAAATTGAAAATTATAAAATTGAAATGACAATTGTGAAAATTTGTCAATTTATATTAGTCATAGTAACCTATTCATATCTAGTGCAAAAGTATATTTATAGCGATAAACCATTAGATTAAAAGTCAATAGAAGAATTGTTCTCTGTAATGTTTAGATTTGTTTTTAGTTTTTTGTCGAATGATAATAAATAACTGTAAATTGTATTTAATTTCTTAATATCAGTTCTTTTATTCAAACAATTATCTTGCTCTGAAATGAATGCCATTTTCATAAATTAAATACAATTTACAGTTATTTATTATCATTCGACAAAAAACTAAAAACAAATCTAAACATTACAGAGAAAAATTCTTCCATTGACTTTTAAACTAATGGTTTATCGCTATAAATATACTATTGCACTAGATATGAATAGGTTACTATGACTAATATAAATTGACAAATTTTCACAATTGTCATTTCAATTTTATATTTTCAATTTATACTTTTACATATATATAACATTTTTTACAATATTTTTTACATATGAATATTTTCTCCATGTTTACGATTCAAGGATATTATCAATCTCAATTAGTTGTAAGTATGATTTGCAATTATTTAATAATTTTTTCAATTATACTTGATTTATATTATCTATGAAATATTTTCTTGTAGTTCTTTGAAAATGGTTTGAATAAAAACCGAAAGCTAAGAATTAACTAAAAAGAGTACACTTCATTTACATTGCCGCATTCCCCACAAAATTTGAAACCTATATATATATATATATATATATATATATATATATATATATATATATTTTACTTTGCTGCATTCCCCACTATTTACTAGTTCGTTGTATATATATATATATATATATATATATATATATTTTACTTTGCTGCATTCCCCACTATTTACTAGTTCGTTGTATAGTAAAGTAAAAGAGAACTCTTTAAAGGTTTTCCAAGCTTTCGGAATTATTTATTTCCATCATCAGGGAAACCACAAAATTATGGTATAAATCAACAAATTCATAAAAACTTAGATGAATTTTAACTTACAAATTTGATGAGAATGGTTACTAAGGTGTACATAAAATATTTTAGATGACACATAGTTTAATGATTGATACAATACTAAATTAAAATATATAAAAAGAATATTACTCAAATTACAAGTACATGGTTAAAATTGTTAAAATTTGTAGTACTTCCACGTGGATAGCACAGTCATTAATTTTACAGGTTAGAATCAAACTGACTGACACTTATGTCATATGTCACATTGAAGTTGGTACTGAAACTATAAATATCTATGTTTGAGAGATGGAATTATCATTTCTATGTAAATGTTTATCTATTGTTAATAAATATGAATAGATCTCACTTAGATGGTCTATGTCAGTTCTTTTATTCATACAGTCATTTTGTTCAAATATGTGTGCCATTTCAAGAAAAGTTCTTTTCTTGTAATTCGATTCTATTGATAATATTTTTAAAATATTTTATGTACATCTTAGTAACCATTCTCATCAAAGTTGTAAGTTAAAATTCATCTAAGTTTTTATGAATTTGTTGATTTATACCATAATTTTGAAGTTTCCCTGATGATGGAAATAAATAATTCCGAAAGCTTGGAAAACCTTTAAAGAGTTCACTTTTACTTTGCTGCATTCCCCACTATTTACTAGTTCGTTTCTAAGTAGTCAGCAACGACTACTTTCTTCCTTTTTATATATATATATATATACAATATGTCTCAGTAAGTTGGAACCATATGGGAAACTTTTTTATTATTAATTTAAGGAAAAAAATGTATTCCTCATAAAAAGTTTTGCATGTTCCAAAATCTAAAATACAATCAACAGATATCAATTTTTTTCAGTCGTGTACGAGGTATGTCAAAAAATATGAATATTACTCAAGAGTAAAGTACCTTTATTTTTCAGAATATTGACAATTGTTATCATAAAAAGTTGAATATAATTGAAAGCTTTTGTCAGATATTTAATATTATCCATTTGCCATGAAAAAATAATTTCTGTTATTTTTACTCACTTCTCTGTATTAGATAGACAATGTTAGCAATAAACAAGCACAAAACCTATTTTTCCAAAATAAATGAATGTAATTGCATATTTGAAGATAGTTTTTGGTACTGATGAACTGTTTTAAATAACATTTTTCGATATTGTCAAATTTAAAGGTACTTTACTCTTGAGTAAAATTCATATTTTTTGACATACCTCGTACACGATTGAAAAAAATTGATATCTGTTGATTGTCTTAGAACATGCAGAACTTTTTATGGAAAATACATTTTTTTCCTGCAATTAATAATAAAAAAGTGTCCCATATGGTTCCAACTTACTGATATCTGTTGAATGTCTTAAAACATGCAAAACTTTTTATGGAAAATACATTTTTTTCCTGCAATTAATAATAAAAAAGTGTCCCATATGGTTCCAACTTACTGAGACGGACGCACAGGAATAGCGCCAAACTAACCCTCAGGTAGAATTGCAGTTATGGAAGGTCTTAATCTCTTGCCTGAATTGCGCCGGTTATAGGGATTATCGTTTTATTAGGAATTAACAAATCTTATTTTTTTTTTTTTTTTATTAAAATTAACGTGCTCGGCTACTAAGGCCACTCGCACAGGTACAGTAAAATAAACAGTAAATATATTATATTTTGTGGTAAAGCTGGACATCTTTTAGGAACTGGAGAACGGTGAGGAGATTATCTGGATTTCCGAGTATCTCTTGAAGACTTCCTTTGAGATTGAGCTGTTGTCTTTTAGCTGTGTACTGTTGGCATTCTAAAATAATGTGTTCAACGGTATAGATGCAGTTACAGGTTGAGCAGAATGGTCGATTGTTGGATGACATAAGGTAGCCATGAGTGAATCTAGTGTGACCGATTCTTAGTCTTCTCAACACCGCTAGGTTTTGTCTTGAGAGATTTGAAGCTCCAGTATAGTAAGGGTGGCTTAATAAAGGTTGGATTTTTCGCAGTTTTGTCGAGGTGGAGTTCCAATGATCTTGCCATAGAGCCTTGACCTTATGCTTGATTACTTGCTTGAGATCGGATGCAATGTGAATGTTATCTGCATGATAGTTTAAAGTTGTGGCCCTTTTAGCTAGTTGATCAGCAAGTTCGTTTCCCATTATACCAATATGAGATGGTGTCCATAGAATGGTAACTGTTATATTTTGGGAAATGGAGAGTTGATAGGTATCATGGATATTTTGTACTAGAGGATGGTCACTATATATATCTTTAATGGAGTGTATAGAGGCAAGAGAGTCTGTACATATGCAGACATTTTTATTTGGAGCAGAAATATGTTTGAAAGCCTGGAGAATACTATAGAGTTCACCAGTATGTACAGTGCAAGAAGATGATATTTTGGAGGAGAAAATAAATCTTATTTAAAAGTAAACATTTCTGAAAATATTATGATAACTCCTAATTGTCTTCTAACAGGAGGAAAGGTAGCCGATTATATCAATTTTATTTTTAGTGTTACGTTTGCGTTTGAGTAAGGTGGTAAAGTTTAAAATCAATTGAGTATAACCCTAAGTATACCTCTGGCAGGGGGGGGGGCTCAATCCCGCCTGGCCATCCTGCACGCAGAGACGTCCAGGCAACGTTGAGGAGCCTCCAACCAGAGACGACCGCACTAAAACCACCTCATCCAGATCTCGACCCTGGAACCGCCCCTGGAGGCATATCATCAGAATCGGGATCAGCATCTGCCCTTTATTGGTGCTCGCGTTCTTCCCTTTCCTTAGCGCTCATGACTTGTCTGAGATATGATCTTATAGTATCCCATTTTTCCTTGGATTCTAACATCAGTTCGATCATGCTATTTCTTGTCACCGCTTCTCCAACCTCCATTTCTAACCGCTTCCTATATATGTCCCATCTTTCGCATTTGAAAATTGTGTGTTCAACGTCATCCCTGTCTCCACAGTAGATGCATTTGTCATCAATCGTCTTTTTTATTCTTTAAGTGAAAGCCCTATATGATCCATGTCCGGATAAAACCTGGGTGACGTAATAACCTATTTTTCTGTGGCGACAGAGAATCCATCTTTCCAAATCTTTTATAAGAGACCTGGTCCACCTCCCCTTCACCCCTGCCTCCCACCTCTCTTGCCACTTTGCTCTTACCTCTGCTTCCACTTGCTTCTTGTGTTCTCTCCCTCTTTTGAAAAGCTCCTTTCTCTCCCACACCAGCAGGTCCATCGGTGGTATTCCTGCGATTACTTGTACCACCTCTGTTGAAATGGTGCGGTAGCCCGAGACTACTCTGAGTAGCATTCTCCTCTGTAAGGAGTTTAGCACCGTATAAAATGGTAGACTGTACCACTCCCCACAGTAGTCTCCTCTTCTCAGCTGTTGGACCCCCAATATTCGGAAGTATCTTTCCCAGAGCTGTTACCTTTTCCGTTGCCTTTTTTATTACCTCTGTCAAATGTTTCCTGTAGCTTCCACCGTCCTGAAGCCAAATTCCCAAATATTTTAGGTACGCCTTTGGCAAGATTTGTGAATCTCCCAGTTCGAGCCTGATCCTTCCACTATACCCAGCCAAGACTGTTACCTCAGTCTTTTGTGTGGCGAGCTCCATGTCCCATTTCCGCAGCCAGCGTCTCACCTGCCACATAGCATTGCACAAGTTTATTTCCAACTCTACCGATGATTCCGCAGTGGCCACCAAAGCAACGTCGTCTGCATATCCGATCATTTTGATACCGTTAAATAACCCTATTTTGAGAAGATCCTCATAAAATACATTCCATAATGTCGGCCCAAGTACTGATCCTTGTGGGATCCCAGCCGTCACATTATAGTAGTCCCCCTCTTCTACTAAAATTCTGCGGCCACTAAAATATCTTTGAATGATATTTAGCAGACCCTGTATAATACCTTCAGTGGGTACTGTATTAAATACGTTTTTTACATCTAGGGTAGCCACCACGCACCATCTCTCCCTTCTTCCTGACAGATAAACTTGTCTTGCCATGCTTGTGGCAGCCTCTACAGCCATTATAGTGGACTTACCCTCCCGGAAACCGAATTGATTCTCGGCGAACCCTCCTCCATCTTCAATTTCCTTCAACAGCCTACCTTTTATCAAGTGCTCGTACAGTTTAGCTAGAACATTTATTAGGCACAATGGCCTGTACGATCCTTCTTCGCCCCACGGTTTCCCAGCTTTCGGGATTAGTACGAGCTTTGCCTGCTTCCAGGATATCGGGAAATCATTTGCTGATATTAGTCTGTTAATCAAATGGAGAAAGTAGTCTGGTGCCTCCTTGGCCACTAACTGTATGCACTCAACGGGAATTCCATCTGGCCCGGGTGCCTTGCCCCTCTTGAGTCTACCGCTTGCTTCTAGTAATTCTTCTGTTGTGACTTCTCTCACATTTCCGACCTGAGTAATATTTCCCATTACCATTTTTCTTCTCGGGAACAGCGATGCCACCACCTCCTCTGTCTTATCCCGCGTAAGTTTATATGACATTCCTCCTCGCTTGATTGCTCTCATTGCAATCTATATACTCCTCTAGCAGCCTGGTATTCTTCCCATTTACGCGCCCTCTCTTCCTCATCTAGTTCCCTAGTGTAGCACCTCCTTAGACGATTGCATTCCTTTCTTTGTCTTTTCAGTTCCTCATTTCACCAGTATTGCTGTGTTTGTGATATACCTTGTTTAAAAATGTTCAAAGTATATCTTCAGGATTCTCACAATCCAAACTTTCACTCACACATAACTACAAACTATTATACGATTTGTAGAACTGGCAAGATCGCCATGAGATATACCATGTTTAAAAATGTTCAAAGTATATCTTCAGGTTCTGTTAATTCTTACATACTTCCAATGAATAAAGAAACTTATTCGTTCAGCATAACTTTATTTAATAATCATTAAAATTCATGTCTACAAATCTATAACCTAACAAAAATGCTTACACTACAATAAATAAATAAGCACCTGGCAACAGTAGGGACGTGTACTAAATTCCTGTAGTTCATTCAACTACATAATTAGCGCATTGCTAAGTATTGACCAATTATCAATTAAAACAATATATTTTACGAAATATATTTTTGTCTATTCACTACATGTTTTCCTCTTCCTCCCTGTTCTTTTCTTCCCCCGCTCGTATGTCGACTTTATCAGTTCATCAAAATCCTCAAAGCTTATGTCACCTCTTGTCTTCATTCTCTCCCACTTATTTTTAAAAGCCCCAATGAAACCATCCAAATCTACCTTAACTATATACCCAACCTCCGACGCCCTTTTATATCCCTTAACTGCATATGATATGTGGTGGTGTAGCGAGAGTGTCTCACTGTCCAATACCTTCCAGTCTTCCATCCTCCTAGCAATCTTCCTTGTCGCCATAGTTAAGTCTATATAGGACTTAGACGCTCTCCTGGTGAACGTTGGTTTCTGTCCATCGTTTAAAATCACCAAGTCCAGCTGAGCAACCCATTCCAGTAGATATAGTCCCCTTTTATCATAATTTTCTGATCCCCATTCATAAGCTTTAGCGTTAAAATCCCCCCCTATAATAGTTTCCCTCCCTGAAACTCTAATTACTCCCATTACCTCATCCAAATAAGCTTCGAAGGCCTCCAAGCCCGTGTTCGGAGATATGTAGCATGCAATCACATCCACGTCCTCCAAACACAGCCTCACGTACCCTTTTCCACTCATTATATGAGACATTTTTATTCCCTTATCCCTAACAAAAATTGCCACATCTTTTTTCTCATCCTTTATCCACCCCGTAGCTGTGATATATAATTAGGTATAACCTAACCTTTTTTTTTTTTTTTTTTTTTTTTTTTTTTTTTTTTTTTTTTCCAGGCGACAGACTCCAGACGTCCGCGATGGTCATTTCTGGCATCACCCCCGGCCTCTGGAGCCTCTCGTCTGCGTTGGGGGGTGGTTGAAATGCATTTGACGCACATGCAGTAGCTCCGAACACCCTAGGCTGTTTGGACTCACTGCATAGTGTGGGACTCGCCCCTTACGGCCCTACCCACTAAACACTCCACCCCCTCTCAAACCCGAGCGCGCGGAACTGGAGACTGGCCTCCCTTTCTCTTCCTTTTACCGATTCGGGATCTTCGTTGCTATGCAGTCTCACTCTTTCGAGGACCAGTATATGCATAGGCAACGATCCGCATATTACTTGTATCGCCTGGGTCGATACTGTTCGGTACGCGCACCCCGCTCGGAGAAGTATTTTCCTCTGGGTTGAATTCATCTTCCCCATCATGTTCGCATACTTTAATTCCTCGTGCCATATCGGCGCCCCGTACAACATAATGGAATTCACCACCCCAACCAGTACTTCTCTTTTTTGTGACGTCGGACCCCCTATGTTTGGTAGTATTTTACTAAGTGTGGCCGTTCTAGCCTCTGCCTTTTCACACGCCCCTTTAACATGTTCCGTGAAGCGTAGTCTGTCATCCAGGTGAATACCCAAATATTTTATTGTCCGTACTTTCTGCACCTCCACCCCATTTAACCTGAACTTGATGTGGTCTCAATCCTTGAATCCTTTGAGAATAATGGCTTCGGTCTTATGCTCCGCTAGTTCGAGGCTGTTTTCCTCCAGCCATTTGCTAATACCCTGTAGCGTTCTGTTTGTGTTGTTCATGAGCGTCGAAGAATTGTCACTCTCCACTAAGACCGCCAGGTCATCTGCGAAGGCGATTAGGGTAACTCCCTTCGGCACCTCAAGCCTCAGGATACCGTCGTACAGTATATTCCATAGCACCGGTCCCAGGACTGATCCCTGTGGCACTCCCGCTGAAATAGGCATAATCTCCCCCGTGGCAATAATAACTTCCCTGTTGTGCAAATAGCTCTTGAGGATATTCACCAGATATTCTGGAACCTTTTTCCCCTCGCATGCTCTTATTATATGCGGCCACGAGGACGTTTTTTTCGAGCTCCGGACTGTGGCTACCACTCGCTCAACCGCCTTGATCGTGGATCTTTTCTAAACCCGTATTGGTTTGCTGATATCGCCGTGCTCTCATCTAATTCCCTTTCTAACCTGGCCTTTAGGATTTTTTCGTACAGCTTAGCCAGTACGTTTAGTAATCATATGGGTCGGTACGAAGTGCTCTCATCCAGAGGTTTTCCTTTCTTCCATATGAGGACTAGCTTCGCCTGTTTCAGCTCCTCGGGGAATGATTGCTTAGTCAGTAGCCGGTTGAAATATGTTATAAAAATATCCGGGGCAGCCTTCACCGCTTTCTTGAGAACCTCTGGGGTGATTTTGTCCGGTCCCGGCGCCTTTTTGTTAGCAATTTTTGCGATCGCTACTAATAGTTCTTCCATGTCAATCTCCTCGGTCACCTCCGCTGTTTCACTGGGATATTCTTCCGTAGGCTTTGTTGGGAATAGGTGTCTTGCTGCCTCCCACTGCTTTCTCCACCGTAAGTCTGTACGGGGCCAGGGACTTGAGCTCCCTCATGGCTATCTTGTAGCCACTACCCCAAATATCGTCATTTAATTTATCGACAAGGTCCTTCCACATCATTTTCTTTTTCTTGTTAATAATTCTTTCCAATTCCTTTCTTCTCTCCTTCATGCTAGCCTCTAGTGCCTCCGATGCCCTGCCAACCCCGCGGGCCCTTATAAATTTCCTCCTTGCTTGTATAGCCTTCACTCTTGCCTTGTTTATGTTGTCATCCCACCAGTATGGGTAGCTATTTATTTCCACTTTTCCCGATGCTGTTGATTTTCTCATGCTTTCTGTTAGGGTTTTTGCATTTATTACTTTGTTCGCCACTAATCTTTTGAATATTTCTTCTTCAAATCTAACCCAGCATACCGTCAGTCTCTTCTTATGTTTTAGCTTTCCGACCTCGAAAACAATCGGTCGATGGAATGTAAATACCTCAGTATCCAGTACTTCCCAGTTCCTTATTTTTCCCGCCATATCTGCGTCGGTCAGCGTGATATCGATATGACTTTTCGATTCACCTCTTATGAAAGTAGGGCAGCCATTGTTCATGGAGACCAAATCGTGCTGTGCCATGACCTCCCCCCAGTATTCTCCCCTTCTGTCAGTGCTTGGCGAACCCCAGATGCTGGCCTTAGCATTCATATCTCCCATGATAATTACTTGCTTTATACTTCCATTCAAGATAGACACTATGTCATCTACTCTTTGTTTGTATTCCGTTAGATTTATGTTCGGAGAGATGTAACAACCCACTATCGTTAACTCCTCCAGTATTAATATGATGTGCCCTATTTTTGATATCGTTTTTTGTACCTTGACGTCTCGGTTTATAAGTTTAATTGCTACATCCTGGTTTTTATCCACCATCCAGCCACCGGTTTTAGTAATATTTTTGTTTGGTTCCGCGATAACCATGACATCCGCTGCGATTTCTGCCGCGATCACATTGGCTGTGTCATGCGCTAATCTTGCTCTGCCTATGTTTAGTTGCAGTACCTTCATGTTGTTTTTTTTTTATATACATATTTAGCGAATAAAATTTACGGCAGTTGAGAATATGTGTAAAACGTAGAATTGGTTTAGTGTAAGTTGTTATATGAAAGAGCTTCTCCTCTTTTTGGATCTTTCTTCTTCCAAGACCTGTATATGGGGCATTTTGTGTTGCTGTTCATATGCCCCTTCTCTTTGCAGTTGAAACAGTATGCCTCATTATCGTTGGAGCAATTTGCAACTCCGTGGTCTCCTTTCCCGCATTTGATGCAATCCTTTTCCCTGGAGGCCTCCATACATGTTTCCCTAACATGCCCGAACTGTAAGCAGTTATAACACCTCTGAATATTCACTCTTTCCTTTACTGCGCACCGAACCCATCCTATGCTCAGAGAACCTTCGTGTAACAACTTGTTAGCTGCCCATTTATCTAGTTCAACTATCGCATACTGATTTCCCCTCGTATCTGTTCTGAGCTGCTTGACTTGGTCCTCTGTCACGTCCAGGGAGCCAACCTGTTCCCTTATGGCGGTGACTAAGTCTGCTTTGGTGGTAACTAGGTCAATTCCCATGATGTTCACCAATATTCTCCTCTCTCCTCCCTTAGCCTCTACCGCCAGATCTTTGTTTTTGCTATTAATCTTTTCCTTGAGAGTTTCAGCCCCTCTCCTGCCTCCTTTCACTCGGAGCATTAATGCACCCTCTTTCGTTTTCCTCACTGTTTCTACCTTTGTGGTCTGTCCCACATGCTGTTTTACCTCACGTAGTATATCCGCATAGTTCTTGCCTTCAGCCGGCTTGATAATTACAATACCGTTTTTCTTAGAGTCGTCGTCCCATGCTTTAATTATCTTACCATACAAATTAATGTTAATTTCGAGGTCCTTAGCCGCTATCTCCACTAGTTTTCTCATCAACTCGACTGTTAACCCCTCCGGGGTTGTTATCCCCATTTAGTATGCTTTGCATAAAAGTTTTCTGATCAGTCTATACAATAACTTGTGCCTAACATCGGTCGAGGGGTTTGGAGCTTCTGCAAGTTTGTATATCGTCCTGCTTTTGGTAAGCAGCTGGTTTCCTCTGGGTATCCTGACTACGATCTCTATGGAGTTTATCGTGTCGTCCTCTTCTTCCAATAGTCCTAACTCCGGATAGATAGCTACAAAATCTTTCCCAGCTCCCATATAGCACTCTCTATTTGTTACTACGGCAATGTCACCTCTGCTCATAGTCGGCGTCTCATCTACTACCTTCACCTTCTCGTACGTCCCCTCTGGCCAGTACTCTGAGACGAGTTCTATGATTCTTACGAGGCTAGAGATTTTTTCAAGTGCCCTCTTTAAACTACTCTCCACGTCTGCTATTCCTCTTCCTCTGTCGCACTCTTTCGATTTTTTCCTCACCTCCTCTTCCGACGACCCCACTTTTCTTCCCCTTTTTTTGTTCACGTTCCTCTCCTGTGTCAGATCCATGAACACCTCATCCTGTAGTGTGCTAAACGTGTTTTCTGTATCTTCCCTTTCCCAGGATTCCATGCGTCTATAATTTGACCCACTTGAGATACGTGTGCCCTCATCTTGTTCAGCACTACTTCCAGCAATTTCCAATCTTAACTCTGGAGGGGGAGTTCTTACTAGTGAATCCCGTCTACCAAATATCATATGTTCTTCCTTTGCTTCCTCATTTCTCTGATCCGTGTACAGTCCTGGTTCTTTATCCTTTTCGTCCGTCCTTTTTTGTTTTTTGACATCCATATATATCCCACGAGTAGGGTCGAAATTCAGTTCGGCGGGGCAGTGCGCCCTTACCCCGCTAAGGCTAGATACAATGGAGTTCGCCAGGTACTCCAAGGGGATCGTTCATGATGCTCTAACCCTCGCACCTTCCATACCCTCAGCACGATGCCTTACACCTTAGTAGTGGGGATTTATTATCGAGGTTTACTCCTCTAGGAATTTTTACCGGTTACCTCCGGATGCAGTAGCAGCCGCTGCTCAGTCACCCAGCATAGCTGCATTCCCTATGCTGTTGGTTTTTTATCGTGGTTTACTCCACTAGGCTTTTTCTCAACGGTTGCCTCCGGACGCAGTAGCTACCATCGCTTCGCTCACCCAACATAGCCGCCTCCCCTATGTTGTTGGTTTTTTATCGAGGTTTACTCCTCTATTCCTTTTGATCCGCGAGCAATTATTCGGGTTCCCATGCTGGAGCCTTATTCATTGCTTATCCATGGGGTTGGTCGGTCATGCTACCCTTACATCTGTGAATACCACTGTGAATACCATGACCGATCACGCCTCATGGAGACACCCTATGAGCCATTGGGACGCGCTGTGTCGGGTGGAAAACCCCCTCCCCAGAAGCTTGCATGAGAGATGGGGTGAACCACTTCCAGCCTCTCTCACCCAACCCTCCAAGGCACGGAACCTAACCTAACCTTTTTTTTTTTTTTTTTTTTTTTTTTTTGGAGGAGGAAAAAATCTTCAAAAGAGGCTAGGGAATTGTGCCCTAGTCTGATGGATTCAGTCAAAACACAGTATGCTGCACCCCCGCAACAACCGCGAGGGTGTTGGAGAGGCACAGCAGCCCGACGCCCCGACTGCCTACCACCTAAAAATACCTCCCCCCTCCAAAGTGCCCCGGAACTACCTGGAAGGTCATAACGTCATGAACACTTCGGAGCCTATCTTTGACCTGATTATAGTCCTACATATTTTGTTGTGTTTCCTTTTCTTCCTTTTCCTTTTTCTTCATCATATCAGTTATAATGTTTTTTGCCTTTGTCCATGTCTCTTTGTTTGTTATCATCCTGCCTATGATACTTTCCGGCGTTACAAGCCCTAGTACATCCTCTAATCGTAATCTGTAGTCCTTCCATCTGTTACACTGAAACAGTGTATGTTGAGGGGTATCTTGCTCTTCGCAGTATAGGCATATGTCGTCACTCGTCTTTTGTATCTTATGGGTAAAGGTCCTGAATGACCCATGCCCTGTTAAAAACTGCGTAAGATGGTAATTGAGTGGCCGATATTTGCACGAAATCCACTCTTCAATATTTGGTATTAGCCTTTTCGTCCAAGCAGACTTTCCGATTAGATTGTCCCAGCGTCCCTGCCAGGAGCTCATACTGATTTCTCTGGCGTTTGTTCCCTCGTTTTGATCTTTGTTGTTATAGATAAACTGCCTTTCGGTGACTAAAATGTCCAAGGGAATGCTACCAGTTATAACTTGTAGTGTTTCAGCTGAAACGGTCCGATATGCAGATGCAACTCTGAGTAAAATTTTCCTTTGGGCTTGGTTTATGGTGTCTTTATGTACCTGATGCTTCAATGCTTTCCCCCATATTGGAGCCGCGTACAATATGCATGATTGTACGACATTCCTGTATAAGAGTTTCTTGTACATATCTGGTCCTCCTACATTCGGCATCAATTTGCTCAAAGCTGCTATCTGTTTCTCTGCCTTTTTGATCGTCAATTTTATATGTGTTCTATAACTTAATTTGCTGTCGATCCAAACGCCTAGATACTTGGCCGCATTCAGGGGTTGTATATCCCTTCCCTCGATGTTGAATACGATTCCTGCCCTATTTCTAGGGCCTTTGACTATAACTGCCTCTGTTTTTTCCGGGGCCATGGTTAGAAAGTGCGAGGTCATCCAGTCTTTGATGGATTGTAAAGCTGTATTTGTTCTTATAACGAGTCTTTTCTTGCAACTGTCTTTGACTATGAGAGCCAAATCATCCGCATACGCTACCGTAGTACAGTTTTCTGGAAGAGGAATCCTAAGTACGTCGTCGTACAGCAGATCCCATAACACCGGACCCAGAACCGATCCTTGAGGTACACCCTGTGTCATATCGATGTGTTGTCCAGCAATTTTCAGTTGCCGGTCCCGAAGATAGCTACCGATAAAATTTATGATATATCTGCTAAGGCGTAGCGATTCCAATTTACTCATTATGGCACTCCAAACAGCAGTGTTGAAGGCATTTTTAACATCTATGAGTATTACAGTTACCCATTTCGAATTGTCATCGTTAGCCTTAGCTGTGACGAATTTGACAGCGTCTATTGTCGATCGTCCTGCCCTAAACCCGAATTGTCTCTCGGATAGTCCTGCTACTTCCTCGATCTCATCCTCAAGTCTGAGTTTTATGAGATGCTCTAAAATCTTGGACATGGTGTCGATCAGGCAGATTGGCCTGTACGCGTTTTCTTTTTTTGGAATCAAAGCAACAGACGCCCGCTTCCATTCAGGTGGAAAAAGTTTTTTTCTTAACAAATTGTTAAACATCTGTAACATTCTATGCGGGATCTCTTTAATTGCCATCAGTGCAGTTTCCGGTAATATACCATCGGGTCCCGGTGCCTTCTGCATTTTAATCTTTTTTGCGACGGTGTTTAATTCCGCTATAGTGAAAGGGGGAGGATTTGTACATGGATTCATAATCAAGAAGTGATCCCTTCTGCTTGGGAAAAGTTCCATTGCTGTCTTTACTTTATGATCGTCATCCAGGAGATATGGTGTTTGTAATGATTTGATTTTATTGGTAACAATCCTGTATCCTTGACCCCATACATCTTGTTCGACTTGATCACATAGTTCCCTCCACTTTTGTCTTTTGGATCTCCGAATTTCCAGTCGTAGAGTTCTTCTCTTAACTTTATATTGATCCTCTAGTTCGCGAGTGGTGCTCCAATTGCCGGTTGCTCTAGTCCTAGTTAATCTTCTTCGGATTATGTTACAGTCATGTCTAGCATCTTGAACCTTGAGGTTCCACCAGTATGGTTGTGTCTTATTCGATCTCTCCCGGTTGCCTTGTGCTAGTTTCTGTGCTTCTTTCAATTCCTCAGTGATGTTCTCGATGTTGTTATTCCTACTCCCTTTGGTGAGTTGCAGTAAATTTGTTAGAATGTCCCCATCGAAAGTAGGGGAATTCTTCCAGGCCGTCTGTGGTTTTATGTTTCTGTCTACCTCAAAAGATATATACCTATGTAGACTTAGACTCTCATCTAGGTCAACCTTCCATTTCCTAACCAGATTACTTTTGCCTTGCGTGTAGAGGGTTAGATCGATATAGGATTGTTGTCTTCCTCTGACAAAAGTTGGAGTGCCACCTGTATTTGCACATGTCATATTCAGCGTCTGGATCCATTCTTCCAAAAATTGTCCCTTTTTGTCATTGTGAGGGGATGCCCAGAGGGTGGATTTGGAATTGTAGTCTCCCACCATAACAGAGTTACTGTTCGTCGTTCCGATTTCAGTCATTATACTGTCTATGAAGGTCGTATATTCCTCCCACGTGACATTTGGGGAAATATACCCATTGAAAAGTACCCAGTCTTTTAGCACCATCTTAATATATCCATCTCTCCTAACAAGTGACACAACTCCGCACTTGGGATTTCGTATGAAAATTGCAGTATTTTGTAGAGTGTCCGTGATCCATCGTTTGTTTCCTCTGATGAAAGTTATGTTGGGCTCCTGCATAGCTATCATATCTGCACCGATTTCCTGTGCTTTTGCAATGGCTAAATCATGAGCTCTACCTCTCCGATCGACATTTATTTGCAGGATCTTTACAGGCATGTGTTGATAATTAGTTTGACTCTCCTCCAGCAGAGTCTGGTCTCTCCATAGATGTCTCCATTGCGCTCATACTTTGTTTGGCCATCGTGACCAACCTATCGAATTCATGATAAATCTCCTGGTCCAAATTTTCTGGTTCCGCTGAATTGTGTGGATCAATAGATTCGGAGTCTGTTATGGAGATTCTTCGTATGTGCTCCGGTTCGTTTTTCTTCTGCGTATTGTACTCCCTACTGGCTCTTGCTATTTTTTCTTCCAGCCTGACGTTTTTGAGAGCGTCTTTGAATGCTGAACATTTCATCGTACCGACTCTGTGGCCCACTTGCTCGCAGACTGGGCACGCTTCTTTTGTGCAGGTCGCTGGCTCATGTCCCTCTCCTCCGCACTTATAGCAACTCTTTGATCTGTCTGGTCCTTTACATGACCCTCTGTGATGTGTATAAGACCAACATCTAGAACATCTTGGGACAGATAGTCTTTTCTCCAGCCTACACCTGGCAAGCCCGACTCTAACAAAACCTTTGCCTAGTATCTCATCTGCTTCTTTCTTAGGGAGAATAATCGTCGCCGCCATGGTGTTATTACTCAATGGCCTCAGGCTCTTAACCTCCAGGTCCGTGTTATTGGTTTCAAGTAATGATTCTATGGCAGTTTTAATTTCCTGTTCCTCCGTATCTGCGTTGAGTCCCTTAATGTGTATAGCCTGGGTAGTTGTGCCAAGCTGCCGGGTTTTGAGGTCACTTTTCTTGAGTGCCGCTGTAATTTTGTAACAGGCCTCTTCATTCTTGTCAAGTGTCATAATTATAGCTCCCTGTTTAGTACTTCTTATCCCCCGTATAGCTTTGGTGGATTCATCAGTCCCTACAGCACTTTTAACTTTACTCAGAATGTCCTTATACGAGGAATTAATGCCGTTGGAGATCATAACGCCATATGTTGGGCGCTCTCTTGGAGCTTTTTGCCTTTGCTCTTCCATCCTGTTTTTCGTGGTGTGTATGTCCACTTGGATCTCTGTGTTTAGGTATATACACTCCAGCATTTTTCTAAATACGCTGTTTTTTAATCCGACTACGTGATGTATGGATATTCTTTCATCGCCTATAGTCTCATCCTTCAGCATGGTTAACTTTGCCCAGATATCCTCAATCGTTCCATCGTGAGTAATTTTGATCACCTTTCTCTTGCTGGGGATGGATTCATTTCTCGACCGGATATTTGTAGTTAGCTCAAGTACATCGAAGTCTGAGTTTATAAGTGCCAGATCCGGATATTGCAGAAGGTATTGATTCTGAATTCTCTCCTCCATTTTTTTATCGTTAGGCTCTACCAGTACGACCTTCACCGAGTTCGGCATGGACTCCAAGGGATTCCCTACTATATACTGGGTCCTTTTGTATAGTTGATCCTCCCATTCTTTCTCCAGGGTTTTCTTGAAACTTTCCACATCCTTAATCCCCGTAATATCCTTCGTAAACTGTCGGTTTTGTAATCCGTGCCATGGGTCGGTTTGAGTCCCAGCATTCACCATGATCGGTCGGGTTGGCTCGTAGGTTATGTCTGTCTGAGTGTCTATCTCATATGTAGCTTTTTCAATCGGCTCTAATTTGTTATCGTTCAGCCACTTTTTGACCATCTCCTTGTCAACCGCATTGGTGTTTTTCCTGAGTTTTAAAACCATCTCCTTGATTTTCTTGTGCGTGTTCGGATTTTCCTGCACTATCTTTTCTAGTGACCCTGTGATTGTTGTAAACATCGCGATTGTCTCCTGTAATAGAAAGACCTCCGGGCATCCCTTCCTTTTATATGGTTCGTCATCTTTAACCATTGAAGTATCTCCAAACTTTCTTTTTCTAGGATCTTCTAGCTGTGATATCGAGCCTCTTCTTGGTTTAAGTAGTCTTTCCAGATCTGTTCTGGATACTTGGCGACTTACGTTCTTTGCATGTCCTTTCTCCGTTTTGTCTGTTAATTTTCTATGAGTTGCCTCCGGTAATGATTTACTCACGAATTCCACATCTTGGAAATCTGTGTTTAATTCAATGTCTGTTCTTCCTAACCTAACCTAACCTAACCTAACCTATACTGTATTTGAAAATCAAGAGAGAGTAAATTCCCAGAATAAAAACTAATTCGGTATGCAAAACTATAGTACAGTACGTGCGGTAAAACTTCAATATTTGTAATGCATTCTAAATTGTTTTTGTTAATTTCAATACAAAATTTATTAAATTTCTTGGACTATCACATTATTTTATGATCTTTCATTGTTACTACAATAGGCCTAAGAGGATTAACGATTAACGACCTCCGAATGGCAACAGCTTCTAATGACAGATATTTTGACTTATAAATAGTGCTTAAGTTTCTAGAAATGCAGTTATTTGATTTTCGATAAACGTGACAAATAGCATTGACTAAAAATGGAAGCAGTTTGTGAGTATACGCCAGTGAAAAAATTAAAACTAGACCATTTATCGCTCAATGAAAAGAGTGCTGTAGTGAATGTGTACCACTATTTTAAACATCAAAATCCCTCAAACACTATTGACAGTGTAGTTGAAACAACATCTAAGGCAATGGGATATGGAAAATCTACAATATATAGAGTTCTAAAGGAGGAAAAATCAGGTGGAGTAACCTCACCAAAGCCGAAACCAGGTAGACCAAAACTATTAAAAGTCAACGTGGACGAGTTTTTTAAAAATGCTATTCGTAAGCTTATTCACTCATTTTTTATAAACAAGCAAATACCAACTTTAGATAAAGTTTTGCAAGCCATTACGAATGATGTTGATTTACCCACAATAAGCCGGGATAAACTATGGAAAACGTTACATGAGTTAAACTTTAAATTTGAAAAAATGGGCAGACACTCAATGCTAATTGATTCTCAAGAAATTGTATGTTGAAGAAGACAGTATCTCAGAAGAATACAACAAGTTAAAGCTCAAAATAAAAACATTTATTATTTAGATGAAACATGGGTTAACGAAGGACATTGTGTAGGAAGAGTTTGGAAAGACAAAAATATAAAATCATCCCATCAAGCTTTTCTAGAAGGATATACTACTGGTTTTAAGGAACCTATAGGAAAAGGTAAAAGATTAATTATTTGTCATATAGGCAGTACAAACGGTTTTCTTGAGAATGGTTTACTCTTATTTGAATAAAAAAAAAACCGTTGATTATCACGAAGAAATGAATGGAGACGTGTTTGAGGAATATTTTGAACAGATGATTCAATTCATACCAAAAGGATCGGTTATTGTAATGGACAATGCAAGTTACCACTCCAGATTACTTGAACCTTTACCAACCACTAAATGGAAAAAGGATGAAATTGCAAAATGGTTATCTTCTAAAAATTTAGCCTTTGACAATACAATGCTGAGGGCAGAATTGTTAACTATTGCTAAAAAACATAAGCAAAATTATAAAAAAATATAATATTGAGGAGATAGCCAAAAAACGAGAAATTGAAATCCTTCGTTTACCACCCTACCATTGTGAGCTGAATCCGATAGAATTGATATGGGCTCAAGTTAAAGGTTATGTTGCCAGAAATAACACTACTTTTAAATTATCAGATGTTAAAAATCTCTTCAATAAGGCAATATCTGAAGTAACAAGTGAAAATTGGCAAAAATGTATTAGACACGTTACAGAAATAGAAAAAAAAATGTGGGAGCTAGATAACATAATTGATATTACTATAGAGCCCATTGTAATTTCTCTAGAATCAGATGGTGAATCTTCTGACACAAAGTGCGAGGAACCATGTCTTTAAAATTATTAATTTATGTACTTTAATTTTAATTTCAGATTTTTATTTTTTAAGATTTAATATTGCCGTATTTTTTGCATGTTGCTCGTCAAATTTTATCCTTGCGGTTGGTTTTTTTTTCTCATATACCTACTTAATTGTTTTTTTAGCTCCTCATATTAATTTATAAATAATTGTAATTATCTGTACATATTATATACATATTTTGTAAATAAACATATGCCTAAAATAATATTGACTTTTTCTTCATTTTACCCAAATTAAATTACTACTTACAAATTATGTTTATCTATCTAAAATTGGTAATCTAGGTATAAATAACTAAAACAAATTAAATATTTCTATTAGTTTAATTTTGAAAACGCACGTCTATGGTTTACTGCCTTTAACACTGATAACTGCAAAATATTTATGGGAATTTACTCTCTCTGGATTTTCAAATACAGTATAACCTAACCTAACCTAACCTAACCGAATAAAAATTGGCGTTTAATAACAAAGTAATTAGATAAAAATTATTTTGGCGCAGTTCGGACAAGGATTAAACCAAGTAAGCAGGTAAAAAAAATGGCGCAGTTCGGGTGAGGGATTATATCCTCAAGATAAATTTGGCGCAGTTCAGGTGCACCCACTGAGACATATTGTATATATATATGTATATATATATATATATATATATATATATATATTGGTGCCTGTTAAGTTGTAACCTCCGATATACATATGAGGCGTCCTGACATCCGGGTGTTCCCGCGGGCTAAGAGCAGATATGAAAAGAGATTTTTGTTGGGGGAGAGCCACAGAATCCGAATATCAAGAGAGGGGTAGCAGTTCCCTCAAAAATTTTATATTTATATTTTATACAGCCTATGCGGTATAACCTCCGTGAAAACGGAGGCCACAACGTCGCAAAAAGTGGAAATTGGCAACACCGCCTGTAACTGCGTACCATTTACTTAACTGTATTCGTGCCTATTCCAGAAATGGAAATTTCAAGGCAAGAAATTATTTCCTATTTTTTTGTATTTAGTTCAATATGTTTACAATAATTGTCCATAGTAGTTTAATGGAAAAAATTAATTATTCAGTAGAAACATATACAGTGTGGAAACCACTTATGGAATAAAGTATAATTCATAATTGACCATACATTATTTAGTTTGTTGAAATCGGTTTTTCAGGGAAATTTTAAAAATATGCAAATATACAGGGTGTTTCGTTAAAAAAAAACACCGACTATGGCGTACTCGCGTGAATCACCCTGTACATTTAAATTTATGTTTACATAACGCACAACTCAATAAAAAGTTGACGTGTATCGGCATTTTTCATAATTTTCTAAAATAATGCGAAGGATTTTATTCCATAAGTGGTTTCCACACTGTATAATCAAATCAAGATTCCCTGTTACCATTTAATGTACACCATAAATAAGTATTAATTTCTGTCTTGTTAACAATATATTTTATTCCCGGTATACGAATTTTGTCCATGCTTTTTTGATTTTTGCTAGTGCCTTGGCAGCTAACCAGCTTCCGTTTCTTCAATATTCCTTCAAATATTCCATCACATGTTTGCTTCGGTCGTCCTCTTTCCATAGCTCTTTGGGGCACAATAGATCTTTCAGGTTTCAGTGAATGTTACCCCAAATATACATATTTACATACATAGCTCTTTGAACCATAGATTGCCACACTTGTTTGACAGGCCTCTGATCATTCATTCTTTGGAGATGCATCCTCCAGATAAGTTGCCGTTTTTCAATAAATTCCAGCATTGGTTGTTTTTACAGGTCTTCGATCTCTTATCTTTGTATTTGGCATTTTTTCTTTATTTGAAACACCTCTTCTAAGATACTCATGGTATAATTTCAAAGCGTTTTATATCCTATCATCAATTCCAATATCCCGTTTTCCATTTACGTGGATTTCCATTGGAAGCTTTTTATCTGTACAATATATGCTTCATCTATTAAAATATTTATTCCATAATATATTACAATATTTATTTCTCCACTGTTTTTACATAATATGTGAATCACTTTTAATTTGTTCTAATTTATTTTCATCCCATTTTCTTTTGAAGTTTTTTTCCATGTGTCTATAGGTCCTTTTCTATCCCCGTCATAATAATAGAATCATCTCCAAAAGCTCCCTTAGCGAAGTTTATTCTTTGTAAATTTCTGTAGCCTATGCATTGTTTCATAATTTCATCCATAAAGGTGATAAATAATAGTGGTGTGAATTCGTGTTCATGGAAACAGTTGTTTTCCACAACAAATTTAAATGTTTGTCCCATTTCATTCACATTATTTTTGATTTTTATCGAAAGAGTAGAGTGTAGAGGAAAAATAATGCATGACAAAGTTAAAAATTGCATGTAACACGATTATGTTTCTTGGAGCATTCTTATTTTTCCAACGAAGAGGTGAAACGCCGTAACTTTCGGGAAATTGTTTTGTTCTTGAATGTGGTTATTGAAATATTTATCAGTTGTTTTTGACACACGATTCCGGCACCTTAATCCTAGAGTCGATCGTCTGTATGGGTACATATTCCACAGTTTTTCTCATCTGGTGAAGCTCTGTGGAACAAATCGATAGAACTCAATATTGCATTAAGTCATCCACTTTTTACTCATGGAAAAGCTCTCGATAGTCAGCACTCTGAGTCTGACTTGAACATTATTTATTTTCAGTTAGTCTGTACAATGCAGATTCCGCCTTACCTCCTATAAAAATAAGTGGTGGTAGTGGATTCCGCAAGACCTCTATCGCAATTGTGTGCTACAGAATTATGGCTTTCTTTTGTTGTTTTTTCACCAAACTACTAATTGGTGGGCTAATATTGGTTTTACGATTCTTGTGTTATAGCCAAAGGATTATTTTTGGATTGAAGCCATTTCTGTTTCCATATTTTTGCATCTACCATCAGGGATGATAACTTCTTGTGTGGATGGACTGAATGTTCCATGGAAGCCTTTAATCAAAATTTATTTTTTTTGCTTCAGGCCTGGCAATGTCATGTTTTTCGTTAAATTGATAATTTGTTTTTTCTTAGTTTTGACTGCCAATCTATCTTGTATACATACACGCTCGCTCGTGCATCCAATAGTCCTGGGCTGCTAAAACCCATTTTGTTCCCTTGTGACACAATATACTGTTTGGAGTTGATCATTATTTTTATTTGGTACACTTTACACAATGTATTGTCATCTGACATAAAATTTTAAGCATTCACAATCAACACATACATATTTAATGTTTCAATCAATTCAATCCATTACTTTTCGAAAATAATGCCCCAATGCGATTTTTGTTTAAAAATTATTAATTGAAAGAGTCGATTCTACTCCATAATACTAAAGATGTAGATCATGTTCTAGAAATACTTGAAATTCATAACATTTGTTCAAATTAATACTTTATTATATACTACAGCCAATTAAAATGTATGATCAATTTCTCAAATCACCCTGTAAATTGATAAAGAAGAGAAGTTGACAGTTTTTAGAAGCCACGTCCCTCTTTGAGAGACTTTACATGTGTAGGTACATATGGTAGAAGTGTGTCAAGTTCCTCATGACTTATACTGTATTCAGTATATTTCTCGTTAATTTCTCAGGCCATGAAAATTCAATATTTTTTAAAATTCCCATTTCAACGCTCGACGGTTCTTAAAATTTTATCTCCTATCTGACATTTTCAATAATCAATTTTCCCTGGATAGTACTATACTAAGTTTTCATACACGTCTTTTATGACTTAATATTGTATTTATTGTTAATGGATTCAAACTTTGATACACTACAGTACAAAACAAAGCAGCACATTTTTTCGAACAAAAATAATTATTTCCAGAGAAAAGGAACAACAAACTAACGCGTTTCATTAGCTAAAAATTTAAGTGAACAAAAAAGTGTTATCCGTTAAAAACCGTTCCTGGAGCATGCAAGTCACTAAATCCCATGGTGGATTTTATTTCTATTAGAATAGCATTATTAAAAAAATAGATATTTCATTCAAAATCCTTTTTCACAAAAATACTACTATGAATTAACCATGAGAATTTCAAATTGAAAAAATTAGGTAAAGATGTAATATTGTGGTCTTATTTCCAAAGAATAATGAAAAACATAAATCATTGCTCTCCAATGAGTTCGTGATAAAATTGTAAAATAGTCCCTCGCTATGTAAAAAGGTGGAAAAAAATATTAATTATAACACTAAAAACTGCAGATAAGAATTCGATAGATACGTGCATAAGAATACGTTTAATTCTATTTTATTCAAAGCAATTTGCTATGATGCCAGATCGCAAAAGACGCTGTGACATCTGTATATAGTGATATAGTTCGACAGGAAGAGATGTATACTCGTTCATTGAAGTGGAAGGAGGATGGTAACATGCTGGAAGTCACAGCAAGCCAGTGGTATCTCCAATAGAGCGACACCAGCGCCAGTGCCTTATAGCGGAACTACACCACCTCCTTTGCAGATACTGGAAGAGCGTTTTGACCTCCAAACGAATTTTCGGATTTCGACCGATCTGCGCACCAGCATTATGAAAAACATAATTTACATGGGTAAACGTTGTGACCTCCGAAATCGGAAGTCACAACGTAATATATGAGGTCAGAACGTATATTGAGTATCTGATTCGGAAGTCACAACGTATGGTGTACCAATATATATATATATATATATATATATATATATATAAATATATATATATAAATATATATATAATTCAAGGAGAAATATTTGCCAACTATTTGTTTAATAGGAGTTCTCTTGAGGATGTGGCAATAATACCAAAGTGTACTCTTTTAAGAATTTAATTCCGAGCTTTCGAACAGCTACGTGTTCATTTTCAAGGACTAAAAATGTTTAAATAAATTACATAGCAGAAATTCAAATAATAAATAATACCAACATATATCTAAACGAGATTATAGGTAAAATATATTTGTAAAAATGGTAATAAATTGAACATTTGTATATAAAAAACTCAAAAAACAATAAAATATAAGAAACATTTTTTTTGACAGATGTATAAATGAAATTGTTTATAATTCCTCCATAGTAATTCGTTTTTTTTAATTATTCAAATTTTGTTTTTCAAAATCCAAAAGATATGCTTATATTATACTAAGATTATTTAGATCAGTTTTTTTGTTGATACAAGCATCTTCTTTATAGGCGGTTTCTAAAAATATCCGTTTTTTATAATTGATTTCTGTCGATGAAATTTTGGCATGCTCATAATTCATTACATGGCCTTCGGAGTATACGTGTTCAGCAAGTGCACATTTCTCTGGATGAAGTTTGCTGTCACTTTTATACTTTTATGTGATATTATTCTATTAGTGAGAGACCTTTTAGATTGACCAATGTATTTCTTATCACAATTTTTGCAAGGAATTTCATAAACTATGTTAGGTACTTTATTATTAGGTGTTTTGTCTTTGATTTTTCAGTAAAATTTTACTGAAAAATCAAAGACAAAATTTTATCGACAGAAATCAATTATAAAAAACGGATATTTTTAGAAACCGCCTATATATCTCAATAAGATGAGACATAACCCATCAGTCTGTTTTGTAATTAGAAGGGGCAATATCACTTGTGGATAGGCTTCGGCGTATTTGCGCCTCATCAGTACAAGGTAGATATAATCCTTCCAGAAGCTCTGAGAGCATAATTCTCGACTGGAGTCAATGCTGAAATCACATCAGTACTTTATTATCAGGTCAAGAATGCGATAATACTCACATGCAACTGAAAGCCAAAAAACCATCTTGGTTTTGTAGTTATTTACTTAATTACAGTTTCCTGTGAATAATTGTCATTTCAATGAATTGTACTATCAATAAATATTAAAAATATCGTCAGTATGTGTATTGTCACCTTGGATGTAGTATTGTTTCACGTAAAATTGATGCTCGCGCTTGGACATGTGCACCTAATTTTTGTTGAAAATTTCATTTATATTGAGACCTAATATTGTGTGTGTATTGTGTGAGTAGATAATGGAATATTATCCTCTGAATTATATAATCTTTGCAGTGGTAATTTTTCGAAGTATGTTTTCGTTTTATTAAATTTTTTTCCCTTACAGCTTTTTTATGATATCTCCAACCAGTCAGCAAACACGGATTTTTGATTGGGTAACTAGAAATCTTCCTAGCGATTCTACCATCGACGTCAATGATGTGACTTCAATGTATACCGTTATTAATGTGGTCGGTCCAAAGGCTGTGGCACTTTTAAGTGAATTATCAAACACCCAAATGAAATTTGCTCCGTTTTTATATAAAAAAGTGAATGTTGGTTATGCATCTGATGTTATGGTTATGTCATTTACCCATACCGGTGAACCAGGATTTTGTCTATATATCCCTTCTGAGTATGCTCTTCATGTATATTATAAACTAATGACAGTAAGTACAAATCATTTATTCTTTTAATAATACAATGTAACAATTTCGATATGTTTTTTGCGATGCTTGTAGAATATCTTTTTCACTGCATTCTAAAAGTTACATTTATGTGGCAGTACCAACTCGGATTTATATTACTTGCTTAGGTTGGCCGAGACTTTGGAGCTAAGGACGTTGGAACTTTCACTCAACGTTTTATGAGAATCGAAAGATTCATTCCTTTTTGGGGAGAAGAATTGAATAGTTTCACTACTGCTTATGAATCTGGGATAGGCTTCAATGTACGCCTCGACAAAAAAGAGAATTTTACTGGCAAAGCTGCCTTACAAAAACAAAAAGAGCAAGGTGTTACCAAACGATTGGTGTTTTTCTATTTAAATGATATAGATCCTGAAGTAGATGTATGGCCTTGGGGTGGAGAATCTATTTATAGAAATCAGGAATATGTCGGACATGTTACTTCATCAGGGTAAGTTTTAAACAATACCCATCTAGTACATTAACAGTTTGTGATGACGTCAGCCTGTATTATTTTAGTATTTCAAAATTATCGCAAATATCTTAGTTTTTGAAATAGTGTCCGTAGTACGCCAATAGGCCTTGTCGGATAGCTTTTTGGAAATGCCTCATCTTAATAATGGAAAAACTGGGACGAATTTTATGTAGTATGCTGCATGTGTAAGCAGACATATTTTTTTCTTAAAAGAGGTTGACAGTAGAAACATCGGGTATTGCGATAGATCATACTAACCACTCCTGTTAATGTATACATAATCCTTGTTGATATATCAGATTTCTATTTTTTTGGGTGTTAGACTCTTCCAAAAATAATACTAGTATCATATACCGATATAACAGTCTAGTGTCTACCAAATGCAACTAGCTTTCGGTCGACGACACAGCACTGAAATAGAACGCCTTTGATGGGATAAGTACAGTCAATTAGTGTCAACGCTACCACTGGCTGGAACATTAGTGGGTTCGCCAAAATAACCGGTTTGAGGTAGAGTGCTCCCTGCTCCCGGCGTCGATGATTAACCTCATTCTCAGAAATAGACCGACGTTATATAAACGAATGAAATAACATCCCTGCATCATGTTTCACAAGTATTCACAAGATCAATTAAATCAGTACCAAATGCCTTAAACATTTTATTTATATTATTAGGTATGGATTTGCTGCCAATAAATTAATTTGTCTTGGATACATTAGTCAACCAAAATCATCTAATACAACATTAGTGACCAGCGATTATATTTTAGCGAAAAATGCAAATTACGAGATCGATATAGCTGGACATTTTTTCAGTCTCACTCCTCATCTACGAGCTCCAATGATGGGAACTACAGTTAATCAAAATAATAAATATCGTCCTACAGCTGTTACATACAATTTATAATTATTGTATGACTTTGTCGATAGAGGAAGGAAAAATAGACTTATTTCACAAATTTCTATTAGGTACTCGCAATGTTAAACTTGAAATTTCAAATTTTTAGAATTGACAAGATTGAACGTGAAATGGAGAAATAAAGAAATTGAAAAATATACGTTTTGTTTTATTTATCGTGGAAATATTCTACATACATACATATAGTACAGATTGAAGCAATAACTGATTGTGCAATTTGCTGCCAACACGTTGAATTTGGTAACAAGTTTTAGTTTTCCTGGGTTTAGCTCTAAGAACATGACTGAAAATTGCTTACCAATTTTCTTGAGGAGAATCTTGGTCCAGTGGACATGAAATCTTAATTTTGGTAGTTATCCTGAGTTATACCTCTATACGAGTGTTTGGAAAATTATCAAATATTGTACACACCTAGTTTACTATTATTATTATTTTTTATTGTTATGCTGTTTTATTGGTCATTAGCCTTTTATATCAGTATTCAATATTTTCTGGGTCTTTGAATTCTGTTAAAAATATCAAAGATACAATATTATCTTTGTTCAATAGATTTGGTTCTTGTTTGGCTCAACAGGGAGGACTATCTGAACCTTTAATTCATTAATTTTTCAGTCTCAGCATTTTAAGTTGTTTCTCGGAATTTATTTTCAATTAGTTTTAATTTAAAGAATATTATTTTGTTTTATTTACGATTCCGATTCCGTTATGACACACGACTATGTTCAGTGAAATGTTTTAATCAGACTCGCCATAAAATGTCATAATTGCCTACTAAAGGTAATTTAGTGCTGATTTTTTTAGAATGAATACAGTGAAAACTAATTAAACTGCACTCCACGATTTCATGGAAAATAAGATGGATACGGCATCGGGGCCTATAGCCCGGGAAGTAGTTGTTTCTTCTTAGTTGAACGGTCAATGTCTTTGAAAGATATTTTTCAAAAACTTATGATGCGATAGAATAATTATTGTTTTTTGATATCTATAGGTAACTCGCTTTATTAAATAAAACAGTATTACAGTTTTCTGTAATAATACTTTATATAGTTTCGAGGCCAAGGTCTCGTTATCGTATTCGAATTTTGGTTTGTAGTTGAAGGTGAAGATGTCACTACTATCACATCTTTTACACTTCCATTACTGGAAGACATGTATTGATGGTGATTTTAGTGTATTCTTCAGTCCGCGATTATGCTTCAAGCTCACGGACGGATAACATATACCTTGTACTGATGTGGCACAAATACGCCGAAACCGGACTACAAGTTATGTTGTTACTTTTCTAACTACAAACCAGAATGGTTGGTTTAAATATCTTGTAGATATGCCAACCCCGTTTGACTTTTAAGTGTAATCCAATATCCGTCGGGGCCTGTAGCCCGGGAAGTATTTGTTTCTTCTTAGTGTATAATGTATAATTTAAGAAAGGTCTATGAGCCCTGGCCTTGTGTTAAGTTGGCACTACTATTAGAATAAGGTTGTGGTATGACACACGTGTGTGTGGTTATGTATGTATGTCAAGAAAGCTTATACTTAAAATGGAGATCATTAATGATGTTCAAGTCTTTTCATATCCAGTACGTCCATGTGTAGGACATAACATAATTTGGCGACGAGTCAGGTGTTCCCTCGTGCTTGTGAGACAATTTTTAAGAAGTTAGTCTTAACCTATATACCTACCACGTGTCTAAGGAGTTTCAAAGTAATCAGATGGTATGGCATTAATAGGTTCAATAGAAGCTTTCAACTCAAAAGAATCAGATGATAATAATAATAATAATAATAATATATATCTAGGATTTCAGCAAGCTAAGCTATTAGACCAAAAGCAAGCAAAAATCAAAATTAGGAGCCAGTTCACTCAAAGGGTAACTACTTTATTGAAATCCCAGTTGAACGCAGGAAACCTAGCGAAAGCAATTAACACCTACGCCATACCGATCCTGACATACTCATTTGGAATTCTGAAGTGGACAAAGACAGAGCTGGAGGATATTCAAAGAACAACCCGTACCATGATGACCAAACACAAATGTCACCATCCGACATCATCAGTTATCAGGACAACACTACCAAGAAGAGAGGGAGGGAGAGGTCTAGTGGACATAGTTAATTTACATAACAAACAAATATCTAGACTCCAAGAATTCTTTATTCTCAAGGCTGAAACATCTGAATTGCATGAGATGGTCGCAAAAGCAGATAAAAACTATTCCCCCTTAAATCTTGTAAGCCCTGATATGAGACTTGATATCGTTACCGATTCTGACAAACGGGTGGAGTGGGCTCAGAAAGCGCTTCATGGTCGACATCATCACGACCTCAATCAACCTCATATCGACAAGGAAGCATCAAATAAGTGGCTATCTGATGGAACATTATTTCCAGAAACAGAAGGATTTATGACGGCAATTCAAGACCAAGTAATTAATACCAACAATTACAAGAAATTTGTCATGAAAGATCCAAACATCGCTACGGACAAGTGCAGAAGGTGCCAACAAACAACAGAGACGATACAACACATCACGTCGGGATGTTCAGCCTTAGCTAACATTGATTACCTACGCAGGCACAATCAACTTTGCAACATCATCCATCAGAAGTTGGCCAACAAATTTGGATTAGTGAACACCTACACCCCATATTACAAGTACCATCCGAATTCGGTGCTAGAGAATGCTGATTTTAGACTATACTACGATAGGTCAATTATCACCGATAGACGGGTGACGAATAACCGGCCTGATATTGTAGTTGTGGATAAAAAAGCTAACTCGGTTTATCTGGTGGATGTTGCAGTACCCAATAATAACAATATTCTGGACAAATACAACGAGAAAATTGCAAAATACACCGATCTTGCAATTGAGGTAAGACAGATGTGGCATGCAGAGAAAATAGAGGTGGTACCGATCATCGTTTCATCTACGGGACTAATTCCCAGAACTCTACAAGATAGCCTTACCAAACTGGGTCTTCACAAAAATACTTACATCGATCTGCAGAAGGCTGCCATCCTAAATACCTGCCACACTGTCCGTAAATTTCTAAATATGTGACTTCCGAGCCTAATCCCATTTGCGTTTACACACGCTCGGGATAGGTGAACATTACCAGCAAGTGCTGAGCAAGTGCATACTTGGAATGATAATAATAATAATAATAACCGTGGGGGTGCTGGTCCCCTATCGGGCGCTTCCCCAGGTGGTGGATAGGGGAAGGCCTTTTAGATATAAAAGGTATCGGGGAAATTAAATACCTCGGAGCGAACCAAAACCAGTAAGTTTCAGGACACGACGGACTCCATGTAAGGAGCGGTACTCCGACAGCGTCTGTTCTCCATGGAAGGAGCGGCTGAATCATCACCTGGCAGTAGGTCTAAAATGCAACAATCACGATGTCGAATTGTAAAACTAGATTACCCCAGGTGGGTAGAGCGAAATGCTCAGAATCCCACACTGCTAGTGTACCTAGTACATCGGCTGTCTGCTCCACGGATTCTGGGGGGAGCAATAATTCGATTGTGAATTCCGGGACTTTAAATCTCAGGAATCGTCAGGTGAATCGACATTGCAACACCTTAAACTCTTGTCGCGTTCAAGCTGGTGCTAGAAGGGCTTCTTCGAAAAATGATGAATCAACTTCTTCCTCGGTTAGCGGTAGGCGCAGCGTGACACCGAGTAGGGCTACTGTGACCCACACTCATGAGGAAAACAACATCAATCCTCATCCACCGGCTTCTGCTGTTTCTGGAGTGACGCAAGTCGGCACATCCACGACCACAAAAGCCGGAAAGCCCAGGAAGCGCATGAAGTGGACTATTGAGCTGAACTCTTTTATTATGCGCTCCTATTTCAAAATCACCAAGATGGAAACTGATATGACAACGTACAGATACGCCCTCCACCGTGCATTCATTGAACATTTCCCAGAATTCCAGCATCTCACGGAACAACGTATTGCTGACCAGCGTCGAAGTATTGTGAAAAACAATCTACTACCCGATCCGACGTTGCAACAAATTCGAGGAGAAGTCCTTCTTGACCTACAAAATGAGGAGAATGACATAATTACCGATCATGATACACATGAACCGGAGAATACACAAGAAAACAACAATGGCGTTGAGAAAACAAACATTGATTGCGACAAAACACCTGATAATGACTATAATACAGAGCTTTGTAAAGCACTAGCGGAATTTAATGGCACCAACCCAATACACCGGCCCAAACTACCCAAGCTGCGAACCAATAAGAGTACCAACAGCATAATAGCAGCAGTGAACTTACTATTGCAGAACCATGTCAAAGACTGCAAAGCACTGGAACAACTTCACACTCTCATCTATTGTGGAGCGGTGGCAGTGCTTCGAATTCATAATCAACGAATCCAGTTCCCTGGAAACAATCAGAGTAAGGACTACAAACAGCTCAAGCCCTGGTGGCAACGCAGGCTCGAAAGTTCCATTGATGACATCAGGAGGGAATTGGGGCAGTTGACAGAGTTTAAGAACAGCTTGAAACCGTCGAGGCGATTAACAAACAGAGTGAGAAAGATCTATCGAAAAATCAAAACTTATACAGGTCACCCACAACATGAACAACATGTATTTGAATATATGGATTCACTCTGACAAAAGTTGAAGGCAAAATCCAAACGTTTATCTCGATATGTCAAGTGCACGAGAAATAAACAACAAAATTACTTATTCAATAACAATCAGAAGTTATTTTACAGGCAACTGAGCGGTACAGAAAACAATCAGAACCAAGGTCCTCCAAATAAAGATGAGCTGACGGAATACTGGTCTTCATTATGGTCGAAGCCTGTCGAACATAAATCCAACGCTCACTGGATCAGAACTGAGGAGGAAAAAATCAATATTGAACCGATGTCTTTCGTTGACTTGACAACAAGCGAGGTAACCGAAGCTATAAAGAGTACCAGTAATTGGAAGACACCTGGAGTTGACCACGTCCAAAACTTTTGGTATAAGAAGTTTGACAGTCTACATAAAGCAATGGCAACATCATTCTCACATATTTTGCAACATCCAGAAGATACACCACCATTTCTGACACTGGGCTCGACCCACTTGCTTCCCAAAACACATCAAACTCACGATCCTTCGCAGTATAGGCCCATAACCTGCCTACCAACTATATATAAAATATTAACGGCTTGCATCACTAACCGTATTTACAGACATGTGGACCAAAACAACATCCTGTCAGAAGAACAGAAAGGTTGCAGACGAGATCACCAAGGCTGCAAAGAACAACTTATCATTGATTCAGTTATACTGAAACAGGCGCAAAAGGAAAAGCGCAACATCCACACGGCTTTCGTAGATTACAGGAAAGCATTTGATAGCGTTCCACATTCCTGGCTTGTGAAAGTTCTGCAAATTTACAAAGTACATCCCACTGTTGTTACTTTTCTTGAATCAGCGATGAAGCACTGGCGAACGAACCTTCATTTACAAATAAATGGCCAATACCTCCAAACTGATGAAATTTCCATCCGTAGGGGGATCTTCCAGGGTGACTCCCTTAGTCCACTTTGGTTCTGTTTGGCAATGAACCCACTCTCCAATCTACTCAACGATACGGATTACGGCTATAAACTTAAAGCCAACAGGAACACTAGCTGCACTGTTTCCCACCTTCTATATATGGATGATATCAAAATATACGCATCCAACCAGCGTCAAATTCAACATTTACTCAATATCACTGAAAAATTCTCCAGTGATATACAAATGGGATTTGGATTAGACAAGTGCAAAACCTTAAATATCGAGAAGGGCAAAATCGTTAACGGAGATGTGTTACTACTCAATGGGAATATTATAACTGCCATGCAAAATGGCGAGACCTACAAATATCTAGGATTTCAGCAAGCTAAGCTATTAGACCAAAAGCAAGCAAAAATCAAAATTAGGAGCCAGTTCACTCAAAGGGTAACTACTTTATTGAAATCCCAGTTGAACGCAGGAAATCTAGCAAAAGCAATTAACACCTACGCCATACCGATCCTGACATACTCATTTGGAATTCTGAAGTGGACAAAGACAGAGCTGGAGGTTATTCAAAGAACAACCCGTACCATGATGACCAAACACAAATGTCACCATCCGACATCATCAGTTATCAGGACAACACTACCAAGAAGAGAGGGAGAGAGAGGTCTAGTGGACATAGTTAATTTACATAACAAACAAATATCTAGACTCCAAGAATTCATCATTGTCAAGGCTGAAACATCTGAATTGCATGAGATGGTCGCAAAAGCAGATAAAACCTATTCCCCCTTAAATCTTGTAAGCCCTGATATGAGACTTGAAATCGTTACCGATTCTGACAAAAGGTGAAGTGGGCTCAGAAAGCGCTTCATAGTCGACATCATCACGACCTCAATCAACCTCATATCGACAAGGAAGCATCAAATAAGTGGCTATCTGATGGAACATTATTTCCAGAAACAGAAGGATTTATGACGGCAATTCAAGATCAAGTAATTAATACCAACAATTACAAGAAATTTGTCATGAAAGATCCAAACATCGCTACGGACAAGTGCAGAAGGTGCCAACAAACAACAGAGACGATACAACACATCACGTCGGGATGTTCAGCCTTAGCTAACATTGATTACCTACGCAGGCACAATCAACTTTGCAACATCATCCATCAGAAGTTGGCCAACAAATTTGGATTAGTGAACACCTACACCCCATATTACAAGTACCATCCGAATTCGGTGCTAGAGAATGCTGATTTTAGACTATACTACGATAGGTCAATTATCACCGATAGACGGGTGACGAATAACCGGCCTGATATTGTAGTTGTGGATAAAAAAGCTAACTCGGTTTATCTGGTGGATGTTGCAGTACCCAATAATAACAATATTCTGGACAAATACAACGAGAAAATTGCAAAATACACCGATCTTGCAATTGAGGTAAGACAGATGTGGCATGCAGAGAAAATAGAGGTGGTACCGATCATCGTTTCATCTACGGGACTAATTCCCAAAACTCTACAAGATAGCCTTACCAAACTGGGTCTTCACAAAAATACTTACATCGATCTGCAGAAGGCTGCCATCCTAAATACCTGTCACACTGTCCGTAAATTTCTAAATATGTGACTTCCGAGCCTAATCCCATTTGCGTTTACACACGCTCGGGATAGGTGAACATTACCAGCAAGTGCTGAGCAAGTGCATACTTGGAATGATAATAATAATAATAATATACCCGTGTGGGTAACGGGTTGCAGAATATGCCCACGGAACCTCCTGCCTGTCGTAAAAGGCGACTATCTGGAGCAACTGTCCTTCCTTTTTCCATATCCAAACCTATAACAACTAATCACGTACTAACCGTACCTACCCCTTCCCCACCCTTAGAGGAGTAAACCTCGAAAAAACAATCCGGAATCTGAAGGTGTAAGATATCGTGCTGATAGATGAATGGCCACCTGGAGCTGGTCGCAAACGATTCCTTGTGAGTACCTGGCGACCCTCAAATGTAAATAGTCTTGCTACGATATGGAGCACTGTCGTAGTCAACGTTTATTTCTTCCGTACTCGTGGGATAAATAATGAACCAAAACACGAAACAAAACACAAAACTGGGTGCAGATAGTGGAGCTGGATCTGTAACTGTCATTGAACAGCTTCAAAGAAATACGAATCAGGAGACGACGGTTCCACCTCGGTTCCTGATCGTTAAAAAAAAGGCCAACACAAATCCCTTCCAAATTAGTAAGTTTTTATATGGAATAGCAGGAGAAGTTAAAAAAGTTCAAAAAATTAAAGAAGGCCTATTAATCGAAACCGTTTCGGCAGCTCAATCAAGAAGAATATGCCAGCTTACAAAATTTCTAGATTTTGATATTGAAGTAATTCCACATTCGAGACTGAACTATTCTAAAGGTATAGTATATTGTAGAGATTTATTAAATTGCACTGAAACTGAAATCCTGAATGAAACCAAAGAACAAGGTATAATAGCAGTGAAAAGAATCAAATCGAAACGAGATGGAGAACTTAGAGAAACACCAAATCATATTTTGACCTTTAATACCCCAAAACTTCCCAAAGAAGTTAAAGTTGCTTTTTACAAACTGTCTGTCCGACCATTCATTCCGTCTCCACTGAGATGCTTTCGCTGTCAACTTTTCGGACATACATCTTTATCATGCACAAAAGAGCAAATTTGTATATGTGGCCAGCCCTTACATGCCGGTAATCCATGTCAACCTCCGATGAAATGTGCAATCTGTAATGGGCCTCACTCTGCCAGATCCAAAGATTGTCCAGTTTATAAACGAGAGGTCGCAATTCAAGAAATCAAAGTTAAAGAAAATCTGTCATATATTGAAGCACGGAGGAATGTAGTAATAGATACTCCTAAACCGAACATTTCATATGCTCAAGCCAGCCTGAATCGAGCCTCTACAAACACTGGAAATACTTATACCAAAGATCTAATATACGATATTGTCCCTATGATAATCAGTGAGGTTAGAAAACAACTACAAATGAACGTCTCAATCCCCTCCCAGTATCCCAAAGCCGTTTCTAACCTATCACAAAAAGAATTATCCCAGACACAAAAACCAAAACGAAATAGAACGGACAGCTCTGATGCTGAGTCGGTAACAAGTGAAACACAAAGCAATAGTAGCAAGAAAAAGAAGAAGCCTGGCTGGCCCAAAGGCAAGCCCAGACGAAACAATCGTGTCAATGAGGATAATCCCACAAGCAGTCAAAGGTCAGATATGTCCCTTTGAATTATTAAGTTAAAACATCGAATAATAATTTATTGATTTATACATACAAAATTATTTTCGAAGATATATTTAAAACTTATTTACAAAGATATAATCATCGATAAGTAGGTACTTTTTTATCAATTATTATTATATCATTTATACTTTACACTTTATTTATTTATTTTATATATTTTATTAAATTGTGATGTACATATATACAAATATATATATTTTTATAGTTTATAATCTCTACCTAACATATACAATTTTATGTCGACTTCGATTCAATTAATATAATTCAGTGGAATTGTAACGGATATAAGACACATTACCCAGAAATAAAACAAATGATGGTGAAGAAATCACCAATAATTATGTGCTTACAGGACACACTTTAAAGCCGGGAGAAAGCTGCACAACAAGAGGATATAACTCCTTCCGTTTCGATGTAAACCCAAACATAAGAGCTAGAGGAGGAGTGATGATTTTGTCAAAAAATAACTTGAACGCCAGTGAAGTTGCACTAAACACTAACCTTCAAGCAGTTGCAATCCGTGTACAATACCCACAACAAATGACGCTTTGTAATATTTATCTACCAGATATTTATTGGAGCTATGCGGAAATTCAAAATCTAATCCAACAACTAACACCACCTTTCCTAATAGTAGGGGACTTTAACTCCCACAACACATTGTGGGGATCAAATAAAACAGATACGAGGGAAAGAACAGTGAAACAGCTAGTGGATGATTACGATTTAACCATCTTAAATACAGGTAAAGGTACATACATAAACACAAGATCAAATAATATGTCAGCTATAGATTTATCAATATGTATACCAGATATAACTCCATTGGTAAAATGGAACACACTAGGAAAATATGCAGATGAGCATTTACCAATATCTATAGAATTTGCGAACAGCTTTACAGAAGATATAACTATTCAAAGGTAAATCTTAAAAAAGGCTGACTGGGATAAATATACAAGCGTACTAAAACATCAGGACAATATTATACAACCACTCACGAAAGTTGCGGCACAAATCGAATCTATCACAGAAAATATAGCGCTAGCTGCAAACGAATTGATACCAAAATCAGGAGGTATACACAGGAAACGAAAGGTCCCATGGTGGAACAAAGATGTTGCTATTGCAATTAAAAATAAACATCAGGCATATAATAATTTCAAAAAACGTCCAACAGTAGAAAATCTATATAGATATATTGTTATAAAGAGCAAAAAGAATAGCTGGAACGAATATTTAGTAACCGTTAGACATGATACTCCAATGACTGAGGTTTGGCAGAAAACTAGAAAGATAATGGGAAAAAGCTTTCAATCACTGAGTCCATCGCTAACTATAAATAATACATCTATATGTGACCCCCAACAAATAGCAGAATGTTTCAGTGAACAGTTTGAAAAAGTAAGTGCGTCAGAAAACTACAATCCACTATTTAAAGATATTAAAATTCAACAAGAAAGTATATGCTTAGACTTCTCGGGTGGGCAGAACTACTTTTATAATACTCCTTTCACAATAGTGGAAGTAGATGAAGCACTTCACTCATCAAAAAACACTGCTCCTGGTAGTGATGACATCACGTACGAATTAATTGAACATCTTCCTAAAAACGTGAAAAAAAATTTAGTCCACATCTATGATCAAATATGGAAAACATCTACTTACCCAAACAAATGGAAAACAGCAATAGTGAATCCTATTCATAAATTTGGCAAAGATCTACAAAATCCCTCAAGCTATCGACCCATATCACTAACTTGTTGCTTAGGAAAAGTTCTAGAAAAAATGGTTGCAACTAGACTGATCTGGACTTTGGAGAAAAGGAAATTACTATCAAAATATCAAATGGGCTTCAGGAAAAACCGTTCAGCAACGGACCAACTGGTCTACATGGAACACGAAATCCAGATTGCTTTTGCCGGAAGGAAACATATTATGGCAGTATTTTTTGATTTAGAGAAAGCATATGATACGACGTGGAGGTACGGAATAATGAAAAAAATGTATAATTGGGGTTTTAGAGGGGAGTTACCGAAAGATTATTTAAAGTTCAATTCAATTAAACGTTTTCAGACAAGAATAATGCAAAATGGTGTGCCTCAAGGATCCCCTCTAAGTGCTATTTTATTTGCAATAGCTATAAATGACATTTTCGAAAATGTATCCGAAGAAGTAGGACGAAGTTTGTTTGTGGATGACATAGCCGTATTTCTTAAAGGACATAATATAACTGAACATTTAGAAAATAAATAAAATTATTCAAAAAAATTCTACAAAATTTTTAGGTTTAATACTAGATAGTTATACTGGAAGGAACATATCCAATATATTGCAGATAAATGCAATAGAAGGTTAAATTTCATTAAAGTAATAGCACATTTAACCTGGGGGTGCGACAGGAAAATGCTTCTAACATTGTACAAAACTATAATTCTATCTCAAATTGATTACGGGTCGATCATATATTCATCCGCACGAAAGTCAAAATTACAAATTTTAGACTCAATACAAGGAAAAGCATTGAGATTTGCATTAGGAGCATTCCGAACAAGCCCATATTTTTCTTTGTGCAGTGGAACGGGTGTACCTCCTCTAAAATATCGGAGACAAACACTGCTAAGTAACTACGCAATTAAGATGTGGTCTCAACAGTCACATCCAGTATATAATAGGATGTTCTCAAAAGAACAGATGGAAGTGTTTGACGGTCGAAGCACTATCACCAGACCAGCAACTAGAAGACTCCATGAATTACTCGGCAATTTACATGAAGAATTGACCAGCACATACCCCATAGATGAATATGACACCGCACCATGTACAAATAATAAACCACAAGTCTACAAACAATGTACTCATTATAACAAACAAAATTACACAAAAGACATTTATATGACAGAAATTAACCTAATACTGGAACAGCAGGGACGGTGTCATATTATATATACGGATGGATCGAAAACAGATGAAGGCTGTGGAAGCGCTTTTGTATGTAACAACCAGAAATTTTCTTGGACCCTTCCCCGAAATTCAAGTGTATACACGTGCGAATTATATGCAATCTGGCAATCCTTGAAATATATTGATCAACTGGGTATCCAAACAACACTAATACTTTGTGACTCTCTTAGTTCACTTGAGGCGATTGAAAACACTTTTAACAAAGATCCTTTGATCAAAAGAATTCAGGCTTCATTAAGTTGGCTCCAAAAGCAAAATAAAACAGTGAAGTTTATGTGGATACCCAGTCACATGGGGATTCAAGGCAACGAAACTGTAGACGAAGCCGCCAAACAGGCAGCTGATAGTAAAGAAATTGACGACATACCAGTAAGATTCCAAGATCAACAAAATCACTTGAAGCAAAAAATATTACTAAATTGGAAAAGGGAATGGATGAGTAAACAAACACAACTTAAAGATATAAAGCCATCAATTGGAGTGGAGAACACATTTCAGGACTTCAATCGAAAGGAACAAACCGTAATCACCAGACTGAGAATATGTCATACAAGACTTACTTCTTGTTATATGCTGTTAGGACAGAGACAACCACTGTGCAATACCTGTAGAACCCCACTGACAGTACAGCATGTTTTGATTGATTGCCCCAAATATACAATTAGCCGAAGACAACTAGGCATACTTGGAAACACTAAAGAGAGCTTGAAAAGTAAAAAAATGGCAAAAGTAGTACTTACTTTCCTGAGATCAAATAACCTTTGTAAAGATATTTAAATAAAATGGAACTAGATTCATATATGTGTGGGCTAATAATTCTAAGTAGTTGATAATAATAATAACGTTTATTCGTTATTGACAATTCAACTCATGTATAAAAAATCGTATATGCCTCAGTGTAATTGTCACTTTGACACCGGCAAAAGTTAGCTTTAACTTTTTCAGCGATAAATGCACTTGTGGTTTTTTCACTTATGCATTTGTTACCATGATAAATAATTTGACATGTTTGTCAACAACTTATTGAATTTCTAAACACTGAGCCGATTCATTGAATTGTCCTGCCGAATTACACTCGATGTTTGTATTGATATCGGGTAAATTTGTGTTGTTCAACTTCTAAACTGTTTCCTTTAGCAATTAGACTCGAAAAACTGTCAACCTAAAAAGTTGACAGTTGTTCTCGTCTAATTGCTAGGAAACAGTTTCTCATTAAACAATCCAAATTTACCCGATAAAATACAAACCTCTTGTGCAATTATAAGTGAATAAACATCTAGACATCCACAGAAGTATTGTGCATACTTGTATGTGGTAAATATAGGAAAAATTTTCAAAAAATTATAAAAACAAAAAATGCAGTTGAAAAACGATATAAATCCCTTTTTACATGATTGTATTTCAGACATACATTTCGTGTATAAGTTTACTCTTCTCTGTTTTTGATTTAGCATTCTATTATTTTGTGAATTTTTGTTTTGTCTGTTTCTTCAACAAATGTTACCAGTTGGGTTTTGAAGCGTTTAAAAGAAGTTTCATCTATAAATCTCTGTGGTAGTTGTCCGAATAATTTAGGTGCCAAATAGGAGTAACATTTTTGACCTATTGTTTTAAGAGCTGTTGGTACACAGTATTTATTATTCGATCTTGTCGCGTATCTATGATTGTGAGTGGTAAGTTTGTATTTATTTTTATATTGATGGTATCCTATCTGAATAATGTATAATTGTCTAACATCTAATATTTGTGTTTCAGTATAAAGTAGTGAGCTTGAACATCTTGTAGGTTTGTTGAGAATCATTCGTAGGAATCGCCTTTGAGACACTTCGAGGGCATTTAGATAGTTTTCTTGAAACTCCTCCCCAGCCAATAATTTCATAATTGAGGTGTGATTCAACCAAAGTGTGGTACAGTATTTTTTTACATTCAAAGCTCAAAAATTGACTTACTTGCTTGAATCGAAATAGCTTTTTAGTTAAATATTCCATATGATGGTTCCATCGTAAGTGATTGTCAATGTAAATACCCAAGTATTTAATTCTTTTCGCAGGTTTTATTGGAAAATCTTGTTGGATATTGAGATTGTACTTTGGCAGAGACGTTTCATGACAACTGAAGGGTAAATATACAGTTTTGTCAAAGTTTATTGAGAGTAATCTGCTGTCGAACCAGTCTTTGAGCTTTCCAAGATCATTTTCAATATTTATTTTGAGATTATACCAGTCATCATGTTTGTAATAAATCACAGTATCGTCCGCAAAGCTGATTATTTTTCCGATTGTTTCCTGTTGAAATAGATTATTTAAGTAAATCACGAATAGCACTGGCCCCAATAATGTTCCTTGAGGTACACCACATTTAATGTTGATCTCTTCACTCACATGATCTTTGAATTTAGTTTTTTGTGTTCTGTTTGTTAGATAACTTTTGAATAAATTATGAGCTAAACCCCTTACACCCATATCTTCTAGTTTATCTAAAAGTATGGAGTGGTCGACAGTATCGAAGGCCTTTTTTAGATCTAAAAAAACCCCAATTGATGGAGTGCTTGAATCCAAAGATTCGTATATGGTTTTTGTCAAGGAATGGATTGCATCATTGGTAGACTTTTTTTCTCTAAAGCCATATTGGGATGTCGACAGCAGATTATAATTTGATAGGTATGACGTAAGTCTTGTTTTTATAATTTTTTCAAAGACTTTGCTTATTGAAGATAGAAGTGAATTAGGCCTATAGTTCGAAATATTTTCTGTATCTCCATTTTTGAAAATTGGAGTTATAAGAGATTTCTTTAGAATCGAAGGAAATATGCCTGATTCGAAGGATTTATTTATGATGTCTGTCAAAGGTTCACATATGAATTTTGCAATCTTTTGGATCTGTGACGATCTCATTTTTTTCATTCCTAATATTATTTATTATTCTTCCTGTCCTGATATTCAACATTTCATTCACAGTGTTCCAGACTTTTTTACTTGCATTTTGTTTCTTTTCAAATAATTTTTTATAATAATTTTCTTTGGTGTTCTTTATTTTCTTTCCCGTTTCTTTTTTTTTCGTTAAATAATAATTTTTCAAGTTAACATTATTTGGATTTTTTTCCATAATAAAAATGAATGATTTTTTTGGTTGATGTGTTTTATCAATGATTTTGTTATCCAATTTTTTCATTTACGTTGACTATTTTTCAATCTGAAGTATTGAGTTGATTTTTGTACACATGTGTTTATGATGTTGATAAATTTTTCTGTTGTCGATTCGATTTCACGCATTGGGTACAATTCATTTTTCCAACGTAAACTATTAATTGCTTTTTGTAATAATTGTTCGTCTACTTTTTGAAAATATTTTTTGTTCATTGAATTGTTTTTAGTTTCATTCAGTACAATTTGTAACAACGTTATGTAGTGGTCCGTAATTGATCTGGTTATAGTGAGAGGTAATATGTTATTGAAGTTTTGTTGTTTTGTTTTAATGAATATATGATCAAGACATGATTCAGATCCATTTCTCGCTCTCGTTGTAGTATTAATAGTTGATTGAAAGCCATGGTCACTCATCATATCGAGATAATTTCTTGAATCTTCAGTTATTTTCATCAAGTCGATATAGCTTATACTTAAAATGAAGATTAATGGTGTTCAAGTCTTTTCATATCCAGTACGTCCATGTGTAGGACATAACATAATTTGGCGACGAGTCAGGTGTTCCCTCGTGCTTGTGAGACAATTTTTAAGAAGTTAGTCTTAACCTATATACCTACCACGTGTCTAAGGGGTTTCAAAGTAATCAGACGGTATGGCATTAATAGGTTCAATAGAAGCTTTCAACTCAAAAGAATCAGATGACTGTCGTATATCGAACGTTTAGAACAACTATTTATTTGTAATGGGATAGATGATGTTGTAACCTAGGAGGTATATTTTATTTTACTATTTACTTACTATTACTATTTACTTCACTATATTAGTTATACTTTTACTTATAGTAATTATTATTGCATTCTATTTTAAATAATCAATATTTTTTCCAACTACATTTTTATTGCTTCATATTCAGTACTTTCGCCCACATGATGCCTCATGGCTAGAATAAAAGACATGTAATTTGAGGCTTATCAATTTAGTTTTTACTCTTAATGTCAAGAATTGAATATAATATTAATTATAATCTTATATCAAATGTATCTTTTTGTTAAGTCAAGCTCACTTCTTAGAATGCATTTTCAGCCTCAAAAGGAAATAAGTTTTAGTTTAACTTTTTCTCATAGAAACTGCTCGTTTTTGCTTATTTAGCTACTTTTAAAATATCAAAGCTTATTTTCTTTTTGAGTGGCAACTATTATTGTAAAAGAACAAAAAGGAGACTTGTAAGAGCAGTTGACAGAGTAACATCGTAAAATTAGTAAAGGGAATAAACGAAGTATTGATTACCCAACAGTTTTTTATTCTTCAACCACGTTGATCTTCGGATCACAACAGAAACTTTTGGTGGCAGCGGTGAAGGATTTTCCAGATTTCGAGAAATTTGGCGAAACTTTGTAAATGTGTTGAAAAAAACTTGGTCTTAGGACACGTTTCCAAGGACGCGCAACGGGTATCAAGAAAGATTAACCCCATTTGTAATCAATTTTTTGAAAAGTTAGCAGCGAAGAAACAGCATCACGTATTCCAAACGACAAAATTAGCGAAGTTAAAATAAAGTTATGAAAATCGTCTGAAGTTATTAAAAGTTCCTGTTAGTGTAAACTTGTTCCAGAGTTCCTGTTAGTGTACCTTGTTCCTAAAAAGTACAACAGTGTTGTTCGCAGGAGTTCGTTCCAAGGTTTCAATAGTGTTTTGGAATGTGAAGAAATTCCGGAAAATTTTGTGCGAAGTATATTCGAGTTCAATGGTTTCGAGATTTTCCTGTAAGTAGTATTTTTGTTTGATATTTTAATAGCCCAAATTTTCGAACATTTTATTTGACTTCAGGAACAGTAAAATATAATAAACCATGACAGATCCAACCCCTTCAAACTTAACGCAAGCCAATTATGACAAATATGTATTTATCGATACAGCAATCAAATTAATTCGTGAATATGATGGAAATACGTTGGGTGATAGAGTTCACGATTTTCTAGATAATTGCGAAATGGCATTCAAATCTGTAGATTCGAGGAGTCATAATGTTTTGTTTAATTTTATGAAAACTAAATTAACTGGTGAAGCCCGTTCACTTACCAAATATAGAGATTTTTCTACCTGGCGTGAATAAAAAGATTATTTGGAAGATGTTTTTTCAGAAAAGCGATCAATTATTTTTTGGCAACTTGAACTTAATCAGTGTAGGCAATCCAAAAATTGAAGATATTGCAAGTTATAGCAACAAGATAGAAAAATGTTTATCGAATTTAGTTGATGCGTCCACAGTCGGAAAAAGTAATAATGTAGCACGCGAAATTTCTCAATTACCAAGAGCACAAGCATTAAACGTTTTTATTCAAGATCTAGTTGATCCTATAAGGTTGCATCTAAAGGCCAGAAATCCTCATACTTTAGAAGACGCCATAGAATTAGCGCGAAAAGAAGAGCGGCTAAGTTTAAGTCTTAGAAACAGAGTTCAATTTATTTTTAATAAGTCAAACATTAGCTGTCATTATTGTGAAAAATCACGGCATTTAGAAAAAGAATGCTATCGAGTATCGAGTAGTCCATTCAATAGAACTCAAAATTTTCAAAATAAGCCAAATAAAACTTTTCACATAAACTCTAATAATGTAAATTCCAATATTTGCTCTTATTGTAAAAAAGTAGGACATAGAATCGCTGATTGTAGGAAAAGAATGTACAACGAGTCTCAAAGACAAAATAAATCGATTTCGGGAAACGATCAGCGCCCGTCGGTAAGTGGCCAATCGACACGCAGGGTTCCCCAATAGAAACGGTCACACAAACTCTGAAAAATCCAGAATCTTTTTCTAGACCTGAAATTTTGTTAATTCGTTTGCAGACCCATTAGATTTGAATTTAAATATAACAAAATCTCAGAATAATGAATTTCTTGTAGATACTGGAGCATCAGTGAACCTATTAAAGATATCCTGTTTAAAACCAGGTCAATTTGTATATAAAAATTTAGTGACAGAAATTTCTGGTATAAGCGAATAAAGAATTGAAACCTTGGGTGTTGTGTTTGACAGTTTTGATAATATTATCGTATGTTTTCATTTAGTTAGCGATACCTTTCCATTTCCATATAAATCTGAAGGTATTTTATCAAACAAATTTTTCGCTCTTACAAATTCTATAATTAGTTATGAAAGAAATTGTATATATTTTAATAACAAGATGATCAGATTTGTCACTCACTATGACAAAATAGACTACGATACGACAAATTTAGTACTTACAGAATTTGCAGAGCCTCACCTTGTAAAATCTAATTTAGTTGAGCCTAATTTCGTAAAATCTAATTTAGTTGAGTCTAATTTCGTTGAATCTAATTTAGCTGAACCTAATTTTGTTTAATCTAATTTAGCTGAGTCTAACTTCGTTAAATCTAATTTAGCTGAGCATAATTTCGTGAAATCTAATTTAGTTTAGCCTAATTTCGTAAAATTCAATTTAGTTGAGTCTAATTTCGTTGAATTTAATTTCGTTGAATCTAATTTCGTTGAATCTAATTTAGTTGAGTCTAATTTCGTTAAATCTAATTTCGTTGAACTCAATTTCGTTGAACCTAATTTCGTTGAACCTAACATGGAGCCTAAGTTTGGTGAAAATGATATTTTTCAAATTAGCATTACCTAATGAAGTATGGGATTTTTACGATAAAAAGACGATGACGTTGCAAAACAAAATATTGTGATGTTGCCAAGCTGTAGTTTTTTTCTTTACTTAACGAAAACTAGTAAAGTCGATCTGATATGTTAGATTGACATTTACATTTATGTAACAATAATATTAATAATAATAAATACAAACATCGAATACTATTACTTACGTCTCTCACCAGTAAGCGGGGAAAGCGGGCCCCCATTTGGGCAGTCTGGTTCAAAATACCTTAACAAAGATGTTACCATTTCTTGACATTTACTGTTCAGCTGCTTCGGCATTTTATTAACTACACACTGCAGATTTGCGTAAATAATTAGTTGTGCAAATAACTGTTTTTTTAATCTCAAAGAAACAATGAATTTAAAAGCACCAGAAAAACTCTTAAATATTAGACGATGATCGAATGTCAATAAACGTCAAAACAAACTGGGGAATTTCACCAGTTTATCTGACAACGTCTTGAAGTTTTGCCAACCCGTTAGCTGTATATTGCACTGGCTGTTAAGAATAAATTATATTTACGGTTGGTAAATTATTATTTATTTTGATAAGCAGGAAAGTAACTAAATGTGACGTCATCGTCTTTTTATCGTAAAAATCCCATAACTATTCCCGCACGATGTGAACAAATACTAGAAGTAAATTGCTCAGTAAAGATAATTAGTACAGATTATGTTTGTGAAGGTGAAGAAATTGTAAACAGTGTTTTTCTGAGTCACTGTGTTACAAGAGTTAATAAAGATACATGCTATGTTAGTTTTATGAACGTCTTAGATCACCCTATCGATTTTGAGTGTCCCGTTTTGAAGTTAGAGCCCATATCTTTAAAAGAAAATAGTACTTCAAATTTAATATACAATATTGATACTAATAGTAAAAGAGTGGAAAAAGTACTAGAGAAGTTACGTTTAGAACATTTGAATACTGAAGAGAAAAATTCTTTGTTGGATGTCATTTACCAATTTTCTAATATTTTTTATTTGGAGGGTGGAATTTTAACAAGTACTAATGCAGTAAAACATAAAATCCCCTTAAAAGCAAATTCCGAACCTGTAAATGTAAAGCAGTACAGGCTACCATTTAGTCAACGCGAATAAATAGAAAGACAAACAGAACAAATGTTAAACGACGGAATTATAGTAGAAAGTAAAAGTCCTTATAACTCTTTTAGTAGTAAAGAAAAAGTCAAATGAACCTAATAGCAATCCTCATTAGCGCAGATTTAGAATTAAATGACACGAACTTACAACTAGCCTTGAGTATAGAGACTATGTGTATATAATCAAGGCAACTAGTCAACTCGTTAGATTGTAGAGACAAAATCTTTGAAACAATTACTTGCAAAAAAAAGTTTCGTGTGTAAATTTGAAGGAAACATTTTTATTTTCATTAGTTTTTACAGAAACTAGTATTGAAAAAGAAAGCTATGAAAATATTTATAATACCTTGAAAGATCTTAGAACAGTTGTATTAAAATATAAGGTAAAAAATATTTCTATGCCCAAATTAGGAGGTAAACATATACAATGGCAAAAAATTAGAATGATGATTAGATATCTGCTTAAAAATACCGATATTAAATTTTTTATCTATCATAATAATATCATTTGTGACGAATCTATGACGGAAGAAGAGAAATTAAAAATATTCAAAGAATATCACGACATACTCACAGGAGGTCATCCAGGAGTTAGTCGTATGTATAAACGTATTAGAAAAAATTATAACTGGAAAAACTTGAAAGCCGATATAAAAAATTATATTAAAAAGTGCGAATCTTGTCAAAAAAATCATTAAATAGAAAGATAAACATGCCATTGCAAATTACTGATACGCCGGTAATTGCATTTGAAAAAGTTCACATGGACATAGTAGGTCCGTTAGCCATTAGCGAAAACGGTAATTAATAGATATATCTCAACCTGCCAAGATGCTTTAAGTAAATTTCCCTTAGAACCGTTTTACACGTACGAGAATGATTGCGAAATTTACTCTGAAAACTACTCTGGTAATTTTCATAAGAATTTTGAAAACATTTCACTGTTTGACTGTTTTACACATAATATTTTTACCACTATAAATTTCATAAGAATTCATGCCATACGCCTGCGCAGTGAGATTGTTTTTGGGTTAAGTTGTCACGATTACTATTTACATTTTTCATATTGACATTTCTATCGCTGTATTCGAAGTATTAGAACCGTTTTTGTGCCGTTTATTGTATTCGATTGTTTATCCTATTAATTGAGATTTGCAGTTATGCCTGCAAGACAATAAGAGTTGCTGTTAGGTGCTGCAGCAGTTAGCTGTTGTTTATTATTTTTAATGATCAAACGAAAAAAAAACAAAGATCTCAATGGACAAAAAAGTGGCTTCAAAGAAGAGAGGGTGGAGGTACTTTGGCTCTCCTGAATAAAGAATTAATGGTTGAAGATCCTGAGGCATATAAAAACTTCCTCAGAATGAACGAAAACCAATTCAATTATTTATTAAATTTAGTGAAGAAGGATATAAAAAAAGAAGACACATTTATGAGAAAAAGCATTAGCGCAAAAGATAGGTAAGCTTACTATTTGAAGAAAGCATGGATACCAACATGTTATATACCTATACATTTAATGTGAAAATTATATTTTCTAAATTATTTTCAGGCTTACTATAACTTTACGGTTTTTGGCTACCGTAGAGTCGTACAGGAGTCTGATGTACAGCACAAGAATCCATGAGAGTACAATTTCAAAAATTATACCAGAAACTTGTCAGGCAATATGTACCCATTTGAAAAAAAAAGTACTTAAGGTAGTTAACTTGTTTAAATTATGATTACTTACACTAAGAGCAATTGATAAGCAGAATAGGTTAATCTTATTCAACCTCATACACTTTTGTGGAATACCTATTCAGTTTGAATACAAAACAAAACTTTTTTTTCAACTATTTATATTTTTTATTATTTTAGACCCCTTCATCGACTAAAGAGTGGTTAAAAGTAGCTGATGACTATGAAAATAGATGGAATTTTCCTCATTGTATTGGAGCTCTAGATGGTCGACACATTGCATTTAGCTCACCTATATCTGCAGGATCCTATTATCACAATTACAAAGGAACCAATAGTATTGTACTTTTAGGCATTGTTGATGCAAATTACAAATTCATTTATGCAAATATTGGTGTTAACGGAAGGGTTAGTGATGGAGGTGTTTTTAGTGCCTGTAAGTCCTATGGAAAAATGCAAAACGAGACCTTAAATCTTCCAGAACCTACAGAATTGCCTGGCAGGCAAACAAAAGTGCCATATGTTATAATAGCAGATGATGCTTTTCCATTAATGGAAAATTTAATGAAACCATATCCTCAACGAGATTTGTCATACCAAAATAGAATATTTAATTATCGTTTATCTAGAGCCAGGCGTATGGTTGAGTGTGCCTTTGGCATACTTGTCAATAGATGGAGAGTTCTCACTCATGAAATACTGCTTTCACCTGAGAAAGTTGAAATTATTACATTAACATGTGTAATTTTACACAATTTTCTAATCACAGAAAGTCCTTCATATTTTAAAGAAACTGGAGAAGAAGTTAATCTAGATCAAAGTATTGAGTTGTCACAGATCTCGCAACAAGTTGGCAACAAGTCAAAAACATTGACACGAGATATCAGAGAGGAGTTTAAACAATTCTTTAACTCTGAACTGGGCTCAGCAAGATGATGCTGTGAGAAGGGGAAATTACTAATTATTTTGTTAGAATTAAAAACATCAAGAACAAGTTAATATATTATTTATTTCGGCATTTTTTTATAGCACTATGCACAACTGCAGTTAACTCAGCTTCAGTTTCATCTCTGAGATCTTCATCATCAATCCTCTCCATTTTTGAAGCCAAGTATTCTGCAAAAATTTTGCTCTTTGTTTTTGCCGGCAATGCTTCCGGCTTTGTAAGTGATTTTGAAATGGACCTGAGGGTGTTTTTCACCTTAGCCACATCATCTTCCTCTCTCTTCCTTTTTTTTGCCCCAGGAGACAGTCTTATTGGTGGATTTGGTGTGGTAACTCTTAATGGACCAGGAGAACTGAGTCTCGCGGAGGTACCTGGGGTGCTCAGTCGCCTAGAAGTAGAGCTCAATTGAGTTTCGAACTCCATAGAGGACTCAGCACGGTTCTCTGACTCGTAAAATTCCTCTACAGGCTCTTCAGGAGAAAATGCAGTATCTTTCACCTGAAAAGTGAAAAAAATTGATCTTAGTGTAGGCATTAAGAAATGGTACTTAGTACCATAATGAATTCATTATGGTACTTAGTCCCATAATGAGCTTCCTTATGTCATCAAAATTGAGTGACATAACGTTGTCATTATGACATGCCATCAGATAAAATATATTATGTACCTATACCTTTTAGTGGCTTTATTCAGGAGTTATCAAAAAAATAATTATTTTCATTACCATCACTATTAATACTATTTATATGTTTACAATTAGCATTTCATTAATTAATAAAGCTGTATTTCACCTCCAAAAAAAATGAATGAAATTTTTAGTTACCACTATTAAGAAATTTTATTGTATTATTAATTTAAATTATAATATACTTTATTATTACTATACAGTGTTTCCTTATTTGTAAATCTAATACTTACAAGTACTATCTGTATTTCTTCATCTAAAGAATCAATGGCTTCCCTAGGAACCTGGTCATCAAACACATAGGAAATTAATTTATAATACCGAAGGGATGGTTCTGCTATCTAAAAAATAAAACATTCATCTAAATACTGATATTTATTTTTCAGTTAAATATTTCGGGACCGCCGAGTTGTACCACGGGACACCAGGTAGATGTAATCCTACCGTCTAGTTGTACCACCATATTTCTAGAGAGGATTAACGGTTTAAAATAACAATCTAAACAGTTTTATTACATTTATTTATACAATTATTTATACAATTCGATAATATAATACAAAGAAGATATATTTTTAAAATTTGTTTTGAAATATACAGACAAATTAACATTAATTTTACAATTTAAGATCTCTTGTACTACTGCGGCAAATAATAATAGCTTAAAGATCTTACAAAATCAAATTTGGTGATCTTATTTTCTTTTAATTCTTTTATTTTAGAAGTTATATACTCATGTTTCTTTCTAGTAACAGATTTAAATTTTTTTATAATTGTTGATTCATTGGCAGTCTTAATTTTTGCAAATGTTTCATTTTGTATATTTATTATCATGTCCACAAAAATAAATATATTTGGATGAGGAGAATAAAAACTGTTTTTTAATAAAGAATGAAATGATTCACAAGCGTTGGTAGACCGATACATGCTATTTGTGTTATATGCCCAAACTTTTGTAGGAAATTTAGATTCTTCTGATATATAATTTTCAACTATGTAATCACAAAATTGTATTACTCTCTCATCATCGGGCGATTTGTCAAATATTTCAAGAGAAAAAAAGTCACCTACTTCGGTAGGTTCTAGAAAATGTAGGCCAAAGAATAACTTTGAAAACTTGCCAATTTCTGAATTTTTATCTTTATATTCATTCGACAAACCTAAATTTAAAATTTTACGGTACTATGCTTGACATAAGTGAAATCTACACCCGGTTAAATTTGAATATGGCCAAAATCTATAAATTGCACTATGAATTGCTTGTTCAAAGTCGACTACTATATTTTTTGGGTTAAAGGATAAGTTAAGTGCATTACATTTATCGCTAACATTTTGAAACAATTTGAAATATATGTATTACAACTTTTATCGGGTAACAGAGCAAATATGACTGGAACATAATAACCTTTTTTAAAAGCATGAATGGTAAATAGTTGGTAAAAAAACTTTGTACAATATTGAAATGTACCATCCATATAAATGGTATCACAGGAACATAAGAAATATAAATTTGTGAAACAAGAAAAGATAATTAAATTGTCTAAACAGCAAAGGAAATTTTCATCTTTAATTTTAGTTTTCAGATTTAAATTAACAACTGCATCAAAAACCTGATTTATATCCTTAGGTAATGCTGGTAAAACATCTCGCCGTGCTTCGTACAGATTTCTTCTCACACGAAGTAGATCATCGCTTCCAATGTCTGAAGCCCAATCATTGTTCTACGAGATGTTAGAAAAATCATACTGTTAATAATACTTTAATTTCTAGAAATTTTAGTACTTACAGTTAATTCTTTATGAATTAGTTTAGATGGCCTTTCTGTGCTATCCTCAACAGCTTTTCTTTTAACGCTATTACTAATAGCTTGCCTAGCAATCGTCTTCTCACCTTCATGATTATGATCAAGCTGAGATTTCAAAATAGTTTCTTCATCTGCACTTGTATATATTTTGGCATTGCATCTACTTTTGGTGTTAGTGCAACGCCATCTAATTTTACCACACTTTGCAATGTGTGCTTTTGAAAATTTAAAGTTATTTAGCACTAACAATTTTGCACCTTTTTCACTAAAGATCGATTGGACTTCCATTGCTGTCTTAAGAAACTCACGACTCACGACTGATCGCTTAGTATGAAGATTATAAATAAATAGTAAGCAGCAGTAAGAAGGTATTATCACCCCCAACCCTTAAGAAAAATTCAAACTTCGACATTGGTGGTGGTGTTATAGAAAGTTTCACTTATTGAGAAAAGTTCATTAGAGAATTACTGAGAATAATGTAAAATATGTTAGACTACCTGATTTAAATTTCGTGGTACAACTCGGTGGTCAAAAAAGGGCAACCTTTTACGCTGCCAGATTATGTCAGGTAAGCGTGGTACAACTCGGTAGTCTCCAAATATTTAGCTCAGTAGGAACTGTTTGTCAACAATAACGATAAATCTAAAGTACCTACTTCATCAGTACCAGCTCCACTTTTTTGGGATTCCAACAGCTTTTTCCTTTCTTTGCTGGCATTTTGTTTTAGTGCCTGGAGATTTCCTTGAATATCCTGCGTTGAAATGTCTGGTTTTAAGGTCCGCAATTGAGCACAAATTGATTCCAACGCACGGTTTCTTAAGTTTCTGATTTTATAGTTCGCAGATTTAACTTTATATAAGTTAGGCCACTTTCTATATTCCTCCAATAACATAATAACTTCTTCCCTGTTCCACGGCATTTTATTCAAACAAATATTTAAAAAATTTTGTTCTCAAAATTGCAACGAACACACAAACACATAAGAGCACAAAGGTAAACGGTAAACAACAAACTAAAACTGAGCTAAGATAAACTGAAATGACAACAAATAATGATACATGATTAATAGAAAATTTGAAATTTTACAGATATTGACAATAGTATTATAAATTATAATATGGAAATGAGGATTAAGTAAAGTATTGAATGAGTTTACCTGGAAATTCATTCACAACAATCTTACAGGAACCTTTCTAGGTTAAAAGGTTTACTAAAAGACAATATCTATTTGGTCATTAAGAGGATTATTTGTATATTTGAGGGATTTAGGTTCTATATACATAATATTATGACAAAAAATTATTTCTCAAATTTCTTAATCTTACCAATTGAATTATGACCATGAAAAGGATCATAATCCAGACAAACACCTCAATTCTGAAATATACTTGCGGGAATTTCCTATCTTTAGTGCCTGAACAGCAATTGTATTTGGGTCTCTTTCCTAAAAAAATCACATACATAATATATCCCATGCTTTTAAATTAAAAATTTCCTACTGTAAATATAAGATATATAAAATGTACAATTCAAAATTATTTCTATACCAAATCCATTCACATAGTGATAGTGCATGCATGCTTTTTACAAGATTGATTAATTTCAACATCAATTAAAAATATTTGGTTTTCGAAATAAATTTTGATTGTATAGGTAAATAAACTAAGATCAAAAGACCTACCTCTAAAACTAATGACTGGATGGGTAATGTTTTCTTTTGTTTGAGTAATTCATCCAATAGGCTATTTAGACTTTTAGTTTCATGAGCAGCTTTCTAAAACATCCTATGCTGCATAATATTCAGATCAAAAAACTTGAAATCTTTTGGAAACCTAATAACACAGATTTTTTCACCACACGTCAAAATGAATTAAACTATTAAACTAACCTGTGAAACTTCATTTTGATACCTTTTGCTCGTCTATTAGTACAATTAACTGCACTGCAAGATTCAAATATTGTCAGACAAATATAACACAAAATTAAACTCCCTCAAAGGCTAAAAGTCTATAAATATTTATAATAATCACCAAAAACTACTTTAATTGATTTAAAAATTCACCAGAAGCAAAATTATTTGAAGCAAAACGCATGTTCTATTTGTACAATTCATAGCTCATTTTTATTATTGTCATTATTATTGTTTTTTGTTTTTATCATATTTTTGGCTTCTGCGTCGATTCTCGCGCACTTTCTAGTTTATTGTGATAAAAATATAGAACATGTCAATATTTTTACTCCGAAAATTTTGGCAATAATTCTTTGACGTGTAAAACAGCAAAAATTATTGTTATGAAAATTTTCAGAGTAAATTTCGCAATAATTCTCGTACGTGTAAAACGGTTCTTACAGAACATAGACGCTGAAACTATTGCGTTAAAATTAGTTTCGGAGGTTACTTGTAGGCACGGTATAATGAATTTCAACAGATCAAGGATCAAATTTTATTTTAGGTCAGAAATATTCACTGAATGCTGCAAACTTTTAAAAATAAAGAAATTAAATTGTACTGCGTATCTTCCCGAGTCAAATTCTATCGAAAAAAATCACAGAACTGTAACGGAATACTTGAGAAGTTTTATAAATTGGTGGTTACCATTTAATGTCTTTTGTTATAATACGACCCCACATAGTACGACAACATTCACTCCCTTTGAATTATTTTATGGTAGAGAGGCGCGTCATCCAAGTTCAATTCTAGGCCCCCAACATTTTCTTACACTCAAGATGATTTTATAAATGACTTAAAATTAAAATTACAAATTACAAGACAACACGCTCGAGAAAACTTAGAAAAACGCAAAGAGAATAGCAAATACTATTACGATAAAAATTCAAAAAATATCAAATATCAAGTCGGAGATCACTAATTACTAACGATTCCATAAAGTCTAGTCGAAGTGAGAAATTATTCCCGCGGTATACAGGGCCGTACAAAGTTGTTTCCGTTGATTCCAATGTAAATTGTACTATTAATTATGGGAAAAAACTAATGAAAGTACATAACAATCGCTCAAAACCGTACTATGAAAGATAAAAAAAAAATAATTTTGTTGTTACAGGATAATTGGGACAATAAGAAATCCGATGACCATGGAAAATGCCCATCCTTCTAGAAGGAAATATTCATTTTCAGAATTTAATCATTCATCCGAAATAAATTACGAAAACTTAGGTAGCTCTCAATTATATAATGATTTATCTTCTGTATGTTCCTTGTGGTATATTATTCATTCTTTTTTTAATTTCTTGGGAAATTAAACCACAATATTTTTGAATTCTTTATTTCAACGTTTCGGTAGCGTTCCAGCTACCGTTTTCAAGAAAAAATAAGTAAAAATTGATTTTTATTCCTAACTGTCAGTTAGGAATAAAAATCAATTTTTACTTATTTTTTCTTCTAACTGTCAGTTAGGAATAAAAATCAATTTTTACTTATTTTTTCTTGAAAACGGTAGCTGGAACGCTACCGAAACGTTGAAATAAAGAATTCAAAAATATTGTGGTTTAATTTCCCAAGAAATTAAAAAAAGAATATATAATGATTTGTATGAAATTATAACTTTTATAGATATGTATGAGCATAATGAAAAATTACAAATTTTGCAGTCATATTATACGCGTACCGAGACTTATTGTCAACATGAAGTTTATGCGCTTAAAATAGTAGATTTGTGTGATAATTTCTTGCAAATGTTCCTGTTCTAGAGAAAATTCAAAATGAAAGAAATTTAATAAATCAATTAGTAGGCCATAATTTAGATAATGAAATGGATAATATTAGACAAAAACGTGGATTATTCAATTTAGTAGGTAAAGCAGCTAAGTTTTTATTCGGTAACTTAGATGATGATGATGCTGAATATTATAATCAAAAAATTAATCAGTTCAATCAAAATGAGCAAAATTTGATTACAATATTTGAAGATCAGAGTCATGTAATCAAAACAACAATATCTAATTTTAATAATTAAATAAAAATGGAATGGAAAAAAAACTTAGATAAGATTGAAAAATTTGTTAGTACTGAAATGAAAGATATAACATTATTAGTAACAAGACAGATCATTGATGAGCATTTTTCTAATTTTGTCATGATATACGTGCAATATCAACTTGAAACACATGCTCTTATAAATGCAATTTCATCAGCGCAATCCGGTGAACTTAGTGCATTTATTTTAACACCCGCAAAACTTATGCTAGAATTACAAAACATTTTGGCTACTAGTTATTTTCATTTTCCCATAATGCCTACTGTAGAAAATGCTCATTTACTTTTAAACTCTATAAAACTTAGTGTATTTTATAAAAATGGTCGTTTGGTATATATTTTATCTGTACCTATGACAGATAACCAAAATTACGATATATATAAACTTACTCCATTACCCGTTCATATTAGTGAACAAAAATATATCTCTTCAACTTTTAACAAGAAATGCTTGGATATATGTATTAGTTTCTTCTGAAAGAATTACAGTAAATTGTCAAAATGAAGTTTTTACTGAATTAATAAATGGTACAGGAATTCTAGAACTGACTGAAAATTGTAAAGCTTTCACATCTAGCGCTTTATTGATACCTCATAAAATTCAATCAAGTACCTTAAACGAAAATAATAATTTTATTCCAACTGTTAATTTAATTGCTGATTGTTGTGACGAAGATGAACAGACAAAAAATTAAATATTTCTACATTGCATTTAAATCCAAATTTTAAATCAGTTAGAATGCATTTAGATGATTTGAATTTAGCAAGTCAAAAGTTAACAGAAGTTGATGAAGAATTAAATAATATGCTTTGGTTACTCAGCTCGTTGACATCTAGTTCTAGTGTTTTAACTATTTTGTTTATTATAATTTTATTAGTCATATTTTGTTGTTGCTGTTATAGGAAATGTAAATTACGTAGAAAATGTTGTGAAGCTCTTCCCGGTATTTGTATTGGAATAAATAATAATTCGCCAGCTCCTAGATTTTCGGAGCCAGCTGTTCAATTTAGTATACAGATTCAACATCCTCAGAAAGTCTTAGAATACGCCCGATTATTGGACGCAAAAAAATTTCACTTCTTCGTACCTAGATGTTCAATCTTTTTCTATGAGGGGAAGTGTTGTAACCTAGGTGGTTACGTATATTCTATTTTACTCTTTATTTACTATTATTATTTACTTTACTATATTAGTTATACTTTTACTTATAGTAATTATTATTGCATTCTATTTCAAATAATCAATATTTGTTCCAACTACATTTTTATTGTTTTATATTCTTTATCAGTACTTTCGCCCACATGATGCCTCATGCCTCGAATAATAGACATGTAATTTAAGGCTCATTCTTATCAATTTAGTTTTTACTCTTAATGTCGCGAATTAAGTATAATATTAATTATAATCTTATATCAAATGTATCTTTTTGTTAAGTCAAGCTCACTTCTTAGAATGCATTTTCAGTCTCAAAAGGAAATAAGTTTTAGTTAAACTTTTTCTCATAGAAACTGCTCGCTTTTGCTAATTTAGCTAATTTTAAAATATCAAAGCTTATTTTCTTTTTGAGTGGCAACTATTATTGTAAAAGAACAAAAAGGAGACTTGTAAGAGCAGTTGACAGAGTAACATCGTAAAATTAGTAAAGGGAATAAACGAAGTATTGATTACCTAACAGCTTTTTATTCTTCAACCACTGTTGATCTGCGGATTACAACAATGAAAATAAAAAAGTTCCCATGTTTCTGACGTTTATAGGGGGAGAAGCTTATTGACTTCTGAAAGACATACTAGCCCCAGTCACTCTCAGCAGTGAACCATATAGTGAGTTAAAAAAGGCATTAGTTGAACACTATTGTCCAAAACGTTTGGTGATAGCCGAACGATATAAGTTCTATAATGCTCAGCAGGGTCCAGACGATGTAAGATCATGAACATTAAAAAGCTTAGCAGAGCACTGTGAATTTGGAACTTTCCTCAATGAGGCCCTTCGGGATAAATTTGTATGTGAACCACGCTCAGAGACTATTAAGCGCAGACTTCTAACTAAAGACGGACTAACATATGAAAAAGCATATCAGATTGCAGTAACTATGGAATTAGCCGAGAACAAAGCAAGAAGTATGATTACAGAAGGCAATGTTAACAAAATACATCAGTCCAGGAGTCAGAATCGTCCAAATAAGAGTAAATCTCTGGAACATACTAGCAAAAGTCAGTCAAAGTATCAATCTTCGCCAGGTCCAAGTTATGTAAAGTCAAGTAAATCAAGTTGTAAAAGGTGACTTCATACACACCAGGACAATACTAGGTGTCCTGCAGTAAATTGGAAGTGTTATTCATGCGGCCGAGTAGGGCATACTGCGAAGTCTATACTTTGTAACCTAACCTAATCTGTAGAACTTTCAGATGATTATTTAGAGTTAGGATATTTAGATCAGTCAGGAGAAGAGTTTCTGTTAAACTCATTAGAAGGTAAGCGTACTTGTAGTATAAAGGTAAAATTACCTGTGTCAAATAAATTATTAGTAATGGAAGTTGTTCGAGAACTATATTCTCAAACCAATGGAAGATCATTCGATTTAAGAATCGATGATCTTTCAGTAATAATTAATAAACTCAATATCACTGTCAACCTGACGTCCCGAAAATGTCGGCAGTTGTCAGTGCATTTTTCAAACGAAAAGTCGAATTAATTTCTTTTGATTAGTTTACATATTTCCATTATTCAATTTACGTTTTAAAGTATTATTTACTGTGTTTGGGCGCAGGACAAGTTTTGAGATCAACATTTTGTAGTCTAGTGTAGTCATATTTTATTATAATTTTTTATTCTGAAAGTGTCTCAATTTCTATCGACAGAAGTCAATAAGGCATCAACTACTGCAGCTTTACGACCTATGGTAGTTGCTAAATAAAAGATTTTTCATTGTGGCGAATGTCTTTTAGCCTTATACTACGATACCGTTTTGAGCTACCAAATATCAGCAACTGTTACAGTCCAAGTGCTGTACAGTCAACAAGTACGTGCAGCGCTCCTCACGCTTAGAGATAAATAGGCGTGTGGATAAAGTGGTTGAAGAACACGGTCATTTTCCAACCATCTTTGTGGTCCTTCGAGCCGGATAGCAAAAAAAAGGTATTTACAGAGCCTTTCTTCATACTGTTCTTCGAGATTATAAGCAATAGTCACAGAAAATTCAACTTCCTTCAAGATATTCAAGTTCCTGTGTTCCTAGGGAGCAGTATCTCCTAGTATTCAAGGTAGGATCAAACCTTTTATTTTCCCAAGTGCATTTTGTGTGTTGAAAAAGTCTATACAGTGCTAGTTCATTCATTACTTACAAATATTCGAACTCAATTTGGTATACTTTTAAGTTTCAATCATCTTTTCTATTTCGTACAATTGCAAGTGAAATTTCCATTCAAAAATGTCTCTGGAAAATTTAAAAACACAGAGAAGATCTGTGAAATCTTCTATTACCAGAATAAATAACTGGATAACTTCCCAATTCACTATTACAAATGAAAATGCATTCATAAATGAGTGTATAAATAGACGAGACAAGCTTGAAAAATATTTCTTACAATATGAAAATATTCAAGGTCAAATTGAATTGCTTATTGAAAACTCCCAGGATGAATTATCAGATAACGAAGACATCGAAGTAGTTGAGAGTAAATACTTCACAACTAATTCTGAACTCTCTAGAATGATTGACGAATTGACATCGAACAAAAATTCAAACTCTCAGAGTCAAACTAATAATACTTGTAATATCGATGTTAAGTTACCTGATATTTCCTTGCCTAAATTTAAGGGTCAGACGTCAGAGTGGCCGTCATTCATTCAACTTTTTGAAAATCTAATTATTTCTAACAATAGCTTAACAAATATCAAAAAATTGCTATATTTAAAAGCTTCCCTTTCTAACGAGCCCTTGCAATTGATAGACGATCTAGAACTTTGTGATGATAATTTTCAAATAGCTATAGATACTTTAAAACAAAGGTATGATGATCAAAGTGTTTTACTGTATAATTTAATTGATCAAATATACCAACAAAAACCTGTGAGCAAAACTTGCCCTACGCTTTTACGTGAAATAACGGCTAAGATGTATAAAATTATACAATCAATGTCAAAACTAAATTTAAATCCAAAACAGTTATTAGATTATATTCTGATTTTCTGGATAGACAAAAAACTAGATCTACCAACTCGTAAATTATTTGAACAAAGTAAAAAACAGGGTGAAATACCGTCCCTTGATAGTTTTTTCGATTTTTTGAAACAACGTAGTGGTATTCTAGAGCGCACTCAAAATATTCAAGCTTCTACTTCTAATTCAAGTGATACTAAACAAAAGTTTAGTCCTAAATATTCAAAAACAACTGCTCATGTAAATTCTATGATTTCTACAAACAGTCAATCAGACTGTTATTATTGTAAAAATGCTTTACATCGTATCTATACGTGTGAATCATTTAAAAATTTATCTATCAGTGATAAATATAAATTCATAAATTCGAATAATCTCTGTAAAAACTGTCTAGGAGGTCGCCACATCACAAGGGATTGTAAATCTCAAAAATCTTGTTCAGTATGTCAAAAAAGACATCATACTTATCTCCATTCTGACTCTTTCCATGCAAATGATAATGCACATAAAAATAATGGTTCTATTTCACAAAACCGTTATAACAGCTCACAACCTATTTACTCCAATATACATACGACTAATGGTCAACATTCTCACACCAATTCGATAAATAATCGAAATAATAACTGTAATCGTCAAATTGACGAAAATTCACATTCTCACCAGGCTACTGAAAGTCGACAAAATTCTTCTAGACCACAGAGGAATTATGATAATACTGAAACCAACGAAAACTCACAAGATAATAATTCTAACGCATCTACCATACAAACACAATCCTTATCTGCTCTATCCACTGAAAGCCACGTGCTTCTAGCTACGGCTAAAATAATTATGTATGACTCTCACAATAACCCATTTAAAACTACTATTTTGCTAGACAATGGTTCCCAAAATTCATTTGTTTCACAAGAACTGGTAAATAAACTACAATTAAAAACGTTTGAAAAAACACTGCATATTTCCGGCATATCGCAAACAGTATCAACCACAAATAAAATGGTTCATTTAAAATTCTTTCCACATTCCAATCCGATCAAACACTTTGAAATACCTTGTGCAGTATTGCCTAAAATTACTTGTAAATTACCACAAGTAAAAATTAACGTAAGCCAGCTACGTCTACCTACTGATATTATTCTAGCCAATCCAGAATTTAACATTCCATCGGAGATTCACATTCTAGTTGGGGCCGATTTATATTACAAACTCCTCACACCAGGTATCATAGATCTCGGTAAAAAATTACCTAGTTTACAAAATACTAGCTTAGGTTGGATAATCGCTGGAACGATTCCAAACAGTGCTTCTTTTAATTCCGTGAATATTCAAAATGATAATTCCGTGTATACAGCATGTAATCACATTTCTATATCAAACAAAGACCTAAGTTCATCTCTTTCTAAATTTTGGGAACAGGAGGAAATTCCTTCTAAGAGAATTCTCTCGTCTGACGACGAACTAGCGGAAACTATTTTTAAAAATTCCACAAAAATTCTGGAAAACGGCAGGTTCCAAGTCAACTTCCCGTTGAAAACTGAAAAAGAACACCATAAACTCGGTGAATCATTTCTGATCGCTAAAAGGCGATTTCTCTCTCTCGAAAATAGAATCCATAAAAATCCAGAATTATTTTCTGAATATAGTAAATTCATTTCTGAGTATGTAAATTTAGGACATGCAAAATATGTCCCTCTTAACCTCACTAATTCAATAAACGAATTAAAATATTTTATCCCACACTTGTGCGTAATTCGCGAACAAAGTACATCTACAAAACTTCGTGTTGTCTTTGATTCTAGTTGCCCTACCTCAACAGGCGTTTCTTTAAATGACATAACTTTGAAAGGATACCAGGTGCAACCAGATCTATTCGATATCCTTTGCCGTTTCAGGCTAAATAAGTTTGCGATAACTTCTGACGTACAAAAAATGTTTCGTCAAATTTCTATAAATACAGAACACCGTTTTTTACAAAATATATTATGGCGAGAAAATCCTCGACAGCCCCTGCAGTGCATTGAATTAACAACCCTTACTTATGGTTGCAATTTCTCTCCGTTTGTAGCGACAAGAGTATTGCAAGAGATTGCAAATAATAATAGTTCCAATTTCTCTTTAGCGGCAAACGCCCTCATTTCCGAAACTTACATGGATGATGTAATTTCAGGAACAAATTCTGAACATGAATTGATAAAATTAATTCAAGAATTAAAAATTGTATTAGGAAATCACGCGTTCAATTTACACAAGTGGGCCTCAAATAACTCTAACGTTCTCGCTGAAATTTCTGATTTAAACAATTCTTCCTTACAAAATCCTGAAAAATGCATTAGTCTTGATTTAGACAATTCTCAAAATAAAGTACTAGGCCTAAATTGGATTCCAGCTTCTGATAATTTGAACATTTCTGTCCCCACTACCTTTTCAATATCTCCCGCAACTAAGAGAAAAATTCTCTCAACAATAGCGCGATGTTTTGATCCTCTTGGGCTTTATAATCCCATAATATTGTCTGGAAAACTATTAGTTAAGCAATTATGGCAAGCCAAACTTGACTGGGACACGGAGATATCAGATCCAGTCATACTGGAAAAATGGCATACATTCGTAAACAACCTTCCCAAGCTATCTCAACTAACTATCCCAAGATTCATTTTTTTGGACAAATCTATCAATCTCATCGAAATGCACGGTTTCTCAGACGCGAGTCTAAAAGCTTTTGGCGCATGCGTGTATTTACGAACCATTTATTCTGACAATTCTGTTTCCTGTAATTTAATTTCGGCAAAATCGCGTGTATCCCCCGTTTCTACCACAATTACACTTCCTCGGCTGGAATTATCAGCTATGCTTCTACTGTCTAATCTAGTGGACAAAATTTATAAAAACTTTCAAACAAAGATTAATATTATTTCTGTAAATCTCTGGTCCGACAGCCAGATCGCTTTATGCTGGCGCAATGGTGAACCCAGCCGTTGGACAGTATTTGTAGGCAACAGAGTTGCTAAAATTCAAGCCATAACTAAAGATCATTCATGGAGGTATGTAAATACTATCGATAATCCCGCTGATTTGGTGTCACGTGGCACTAGCGCAAATAATTTAATTTCTAATAAACTTTGGTGGCACGGACCGCAATTTCTATCAAATCCCACTCTCGACTTATCAAAATTTGATAATTTTGCATACCCAAACCTTCAAAATACTGACATTCCTGAAACAAAAACTGTCGTCATGACAACCCCAACAGAAGAAAATTTTCTTTCAAGTCTATTTTCTAAATTTTCCTGTTATAAGAAGTTGCAAAGAACAATGGCCTACGTACATAGGTTCATCAGAAATTGTAAGAGTTCAAATAAAATTTATGGTACCTTGACAGTATCCGAATTGAGCAATTCTGAAATCTTTATAATCAAGACCCTACAGCAAACTAAATTTCAAAAGGAAATTAATGAGATTAAACAAAATAAAATTCTATCTGATAAGCAAATAAATAAGCTGAGACCTTTTTTAGACGATAATGGAATGCTTCGAGTCGGTGGACGTCTTGCTAACGCTGACCTTTCTTTCAACCAAAAATATCCATTACTTCTGCCGTCAAAAAATATAACTGTCAACTTAATGATTAAAGCTGAACATGAAAGGCTTGGACACGCTGGAGCTCAAACAGTGTTGTACAATTTTCGACTAAATTTCTGGCCATTGAATGGTTTAAAAATTACCAAAAAGCTCATTCGAAGCTGTTTCAAGTGTTTCCGTTTTTCAACTAAGCCATGTACACAAATTATGGCAGACCTTCCACGAGATAGAGTTATTCCTGCTCGACCGTTTCAAAAAACAGGACTGGACTTTGGTGGGCCATTTCTCAAAAAATCTTCCAAACTACGTAAAGCTCCTTTGATGAAATGCTATATTGCGCTTTTTGTATGTTTTGTCACCAAAGCTATTCACATCGAAGCTGTTACTTCTTTATCCACTGAGGCCTTCATCTTGACCCTAAAACGGTTCATTTCCCGTCGTGGTAACCTGCTAAAATTTATTCCGACAACGCCACCAATTTCCAAGGCGCTTATAACACTTTTAGAGATTTAGAAATGTTTTTTAAAAATCAAAATAATATTGATTCTATTCAAAATTTCTTATCACATTCGAAAATTGAATGGAAATTCATACCTCCTAGAGCACCACATTTTGGAGGTATATGGGAAAGCGGAATAAAAAACTCGAAAAAACTAATGTCAAAAATTCTTGGAGACTCCAAATTAGCATATGAAGAATTCTCCACAATTCTAGCCCAAATAGAGGCAATTTTAAATAGCAGACCTATATCACCATTATCTAACGACCCTTCTGACTTGGAATGTTTAACCCCAGGTCATTTTCTTATCGGTGCTAGTCTAACTTCCTTCCCCGAAAAAGATAATATCACCATTCCTGAAAATCGGTTGTCACTATGGCAACAATGTACAAAGTTACAACAACAATTCTGGCGCCGCTGGTCGACTGAATACTTGAATCAATTACAAAATCGACCAAAGTGGCTTAAATCTTTACCTAATCTGAAAATTGATTCTTTAGTTCTTCTTAAAGAGGATATGCTACCCCCCCTACAGTGGTCTACAGGAAGAATCCTCGAAACGATGCCAGGGCCTGATGGGAATGTGAGGGTAGTAAAAGTTAAAACAGCAACTGGCATATACACCAGAGCCATCTCTAAAATAGTCCCTTTTCCTGAGTCTGATGAGTCACTTCTCGATGAAAAGTGACTGCTATTATTTTTCGAAAAATTATAAAATGCATTGAATTCCCCTTCTCGCTTTTTAATTTATAGCGTGCGACATTGACATGCTTACAAACATTTTAATGCTATTTCTGTTCCATTCATAGAGCGTTTTGAAACTTTCAAGTTTCAAGGGGCCCAATATGTTCGAGAACTATATTCTCAAACCAATGGAAGATCATTCGATTTAAGAATCGATGATCTTTCAGTAATAATTAATAAACTCAATATCACTGTCAACCTGACGTCCCGAAAATGTCGGCAGTTGTCAGTGCATTTTTCCAACGAAAAGTCGAATTAATTTCTTTTGATTAGTTTACATATTTCCATTATTCAATTTACGTTTTAAAGTATTATTTACTGTGTTTGGGCGCAGGACAAGTTTTGAGATCAACATTTTGTAGTCTAGTGTAGTCATATTTTATTATAATTTTTTATTCTGAAAGTGTCTCAATTTCTATCGACAGAAGTCAATAAGGCATCAACTACTGCAGCTTTACGACCTATGGTAGTTGCTAAATAAAAGATTTTTCATTGTGGCGAATGTCTTTTAGCCTTATACTACGATACCGTTACAACAGCAACTGTTACAGTCCAAGTGCTGTACAGTCAACAAGTACGTGCAGCGCTCCTCACGCTTAGAGATAAATAGGCGTGTGGATAAAGTGGTTAAAGAACACGGTCATTTTCCAACCAGAAGTTGATTCAGGCGCATGTAAGTCTGTAATGCATATTGATAATTACATGAAAATGTATTCTAATTTACCTTTACAACCAGTTCAATATAAATTGAAAGTTTTAACTGGAGAAAATGTCATTATAATAGGTCAAATATTAGTAAATGTAACATACAGACAACTACCATTAACTATTCTTAACAGCAGTATTAAATTTGTCCCATTACTGGGCCGTAACTATTTGTTTTGTTTTAAACCCTCTTTGGAAAAATTTAGTAGATGCAAATATCGTATTAGAAAGTGAAGGTATAGGGAGTTTAGATTCAGTCAAATCTAGTCCTGCGTCAAATCAAAAGCAGTCTGTACGTCAAAATCAGTGTGTCAGTTCAAAGAAGATCAGACTTCTTTTATTCATGGGTTCAGAGCAGATATAAGATTGGAGGCAAACTCAACACCAATATTTTGTAGAGCCTATGATATACCATATGCCTTAAAGGAAAAAGTTGAAGTTGAATTAAAGAAAATGGTAAAGTCTGGTATTTTGGTTGAGGTTAAGAGTAGTAATTGGGCCAGGGCTGCTATTTTCTAACTCATGCGAATGACTTCCGTATACGGAATCATGCTGTTTCCGTATGAAATTAAACAAACCGTATTTTCGAGCAATCGAAAAATATCCGTACGCGAGTTATCTGCGCGGAAATACATCGCATGGTCAATGGGATGCGAATTAATGAATTCGTATATACTAATGCTTTGAATCTGTAATGTTCATCCACAGCATCTGTGAACTATTGAAAGTATGTTTTTGTAAATTTTCCAGATCGGAGTTGTGGATTTTTTTTCCATAAAATTTATTAACTCCGTCTTTTCACTGGATGATATTATACAGGGTGTTCCATATATAAGAGATGACTGATTTTAAACATAAATGCCCAGCTTATTAATTGCTCCAAAGAGATGGGGTTTTAACTAGTTTCACTAGTTTATCAAAGAGATTTTTTTAGGCTTGGCTGGCATTTCATCTCATCAACACAGGGTGTTTTAGTAATGTTGGTCAAATTCAAAGGGAAAAATATGGATTATTTTAAATGGATCACCCTATTATTTTTGATCTCATTCGAAAAAGCAATCATTCTCCTTACCAAAAATGTATAGTTCTCTATATTTTGTTTCACTAACAACAAAGATATTCGAGGTTTCATGTAGTAGTACATTTTTAATAAGTAGTTTTATATGAATGTATTTTGATGCCTAAAATCAATTCATATGCATTTTTAATAACGTAAATAATTGACAACAAATTTGACAAACAGTTTATTTAGCTAGAAAACATAACATTATTCAATACATATAGAGAACGAATAACAAAAAGTTACAATAAATGCTGCATGACTGCAAGCGAAATTTTAAATTTTTTAACATTTCCTGCGGAATGTTTTCAATAATGTTCCTGACATTATTTTTTAGTTCTTCTAAGTTGTTAGGATTAGGAGTTGATTTTAGGCTTCAAAATACGTTCATATAAGACTACTAATTGAAAATGTACTACTACATGAAACCTCGAATATCTTTGTTGTTAATGAAACAAATGATAGAAAACTATACATTTTTGAAAGAAGAATGATTGCTCTTTCGAATGAGATATAAAATTATAGGGTGATTTGACCAACATTACTAAAACACCCTGTGTTGATGAAATGGAATGCCAACCAAGCCTAAAAAAATCTCTTCGATAAACTAGTGAAAACCCCATCTCTTTAGAGCAATTAATAAGCTAGGCATTTATGTTTAAAATCAGTCACTCTTATTTGGGACACCCTGTATTTCCCGTTCTTTTTTTTCATTCATAGTTATTAAAATATTTTTGCAAATTGACAGCAAATACTTTACGCCTATACAACAAATCTTTAAGAAAAAAAAACAAACTTGTAGATTATAATTATTATTAGAAGTATTATTAACCTGACAAAAAGATAATTTGATATAAATAATCTTAGCTAACCTAGTCGCTTTCTTGTTGGAGGTTGGAGTTGTGGTAGATATGCATTTATACAGCGTTGCCGGCTCAAGTCATGCGAAGACAGCTGTGCGAGACGAATTGCTTTTCGCATAGATTCCAAAATACCAAAAGCTCTTGCCATACGAAAAAAATCCGTATACGAGCATTCGTATACGAAAATTTTCGCAGAAGTTAGAAAATAGCAGCCCAGTTCTATAGTGGTGGTCCCTGAGAAAAATTATACAGAAATTAGAATATGTGTAGATTTTAAAAAGTCTATAAATCCAGTGATAGACACTGATCATGTGTGTCTTCTATGATTCGAGTGCAACCAACCTCACATTTTTTGTTAAAAGTGGCATGGAAAATGTTGTTAATATATGAGCTATCACAAGCTCAATAATATCTTCAGTTGAATGTTTAGATAAACGGAAACGTGCTACGAATTCTTTATCATTCCAGTATTCTAAAGACTCTATTCTATTTCTAAAAACCCTAGGTTCTCGAGGTGCCTCAACCATTTGAATAATGTCTTCCTCATCATCTGTTAGGGAGTCATCAAAAATTTCAAATATATCTCTCACTTCATCCATGTCCACATTGAAAATATATATCATAGAACAATATACATATCGGATATAATATATTATCTTCACATTTTAGCATTTTGCGCATGACAACCGCTAACTTGAGAGTTAACCCGAGCCAAATGGTGGGGCAGGGTTAACTCTAACCCCGCTTTATAAAACGCTGTATCACCCACCGGTCAACGGGTTAACTCTCGGGGCAGGGGTAACTCGAGCTTATAAAACCGGGCATTAAAAGAATATAATGTAAAAATTAATCCAAAAAATGTTTATTTTTTAAAGGCTCTGTGCAATTTTTGGGTCATATCGTAGATGCACAAGGTATTCATCCAACCAAAGAGAAAGTGGAGTGTATAATGCACCTTCTCCAACCAATCTCACCCAACTTAAATCATATTTGGGTCTTTTAAATTACTATGGTAAGTTCATACCCATGTTGTCATCACAACTAAAACCACTCTATGATCTTTGCAAAGTTGAAAATTCGTTTGTGTGGTCTGATGATCACGAGAAGTGTTTTCAACTGAGCAAAAAATTGATCACGTCAGATGATGTACTCACTTTCTATGATCCAACCCTACCCATCTATATTACCTGTTATTCTAGCAGTTATGGCGTAGGTTCAGTATTAAATCACCGAATTAACGGAGTAGAAAAACCTGTAATGTTCGCATTAGCCACTTTATCCAAGTCAGAAAAACAATATTCTAATTTGGAGCGAGAGGCCTTGGCCATTATTTTTGGCATAAACAGATTCCACAAATATGTTTTCGGAGGAAAATTTACACTAGTAAGTGACCACCAACCATTAAAGTTCATATTTGGGAAGCTTACTGGTATCCCAGTGACACCAGCTGCTCGTATAACGAGATGGGCTATCACTCTCTTAGCATATAATTACGATATTGAATATCGAAAAGGAGCATTAACAGCTAATGCGGATGGGTTATCACGATTATCTGTACATGTTGACACTTGAATTTGTAATTCAATTTATTCATTTAATACCACAGAACAAGTACCTTTAGCTTCGTATGAAATTGCATTTTCTACAAAACATGATTATATTTTGAATAGAGTGTTGGATTTAACTTTATCGGGATGGGATGGATAAAATATCTGACGAAAAATTAAAACCATTTTGGAATAAGAGACACGAGTTGTCTGTAGAAAACAACTGTATTTTGGTGGGCAGTAAAGTTGTAATACCTAGTTCATTTCAACGAAAAATTTTGGTATTATTTCATGAACAACACTTGGGCATCGTTAGAACAAAAATGTTGTTAAGTTATTGCTGGTGGGCCAGTATTAATGAAGATGTTGAGAAATTTATCACAAATTGTGAAATTTGTCAATATACTCAGAACTTTTCAAATAGCGGCATTTTATTGCCATGGCCAAACGCACCAAATAATTTTTATAGATGCCATATAGATTTTTTTCGAAAATACAAGTATACTTTCCTAATTTTAGTGGACCAAAAAACAAAGTGGATTGAGGTCAAATTAATGAGTGAGGGTACTAGTGCTAATGAAACCATTTTAAAATTAAAAGATATTTTCAACATTTGGTTTGCCAGTTGAATTGGTATCCGATAATGGCCCACCATTCAATTCAGAAGCTTTCATTAAATTCTGTGAAATCAATGGAATAAAACCATTAAAAAGCCCACCATACCACCCTCAAAGCAATGGTTTGGCAGAAAGAGGAGTACAGACTGTAAAAAAAGGTTTAGAAAAGGCTTTAATTTTGAAAAAGGTAAAAATATCAGTAAAAACACAATAACTAGTAGATTGTCTAACTTTTTATTTACTTACCGTGCCTAACCCAACCTACCTTCTACAGTAACAGGCTTAGCACCTTCACAGAATATATTTAAAATTAAACCCAGGACTAGGTTCGACTTGTTGAAACCTACCTTTCAGTATAAGACTAAGCAAGACGCTGGTTTCAAACAAACCAAGTTATATGCAGTAAACGATAATGTATATGTGAAAAACATGAAAATAAAATTGTGGCAAAAAGGTAAAATAACAAAGATACTCAGTTAATGTACTTATTTAGTTCAGTTAAGTGATGGTGTAGAAACTTACCATACAAATGATATTCGTTTAAATGAATCTCAGTGCAGTGATGAGTTACAAATGAAAACTAATGATCCTACTATTCGTCCTGTTAATATGACTCAAGAAAATGTCAATAATGAACAACCGCTTAATGTAACTAGATCTACTGTGCAGCCTAATGATAACATATTACCCTGTAGCCCTAGTACTAGCATGACATTTGATGAATCTGCTGTACAATCAAAAGATAATACATTACCGAATAATTTGAATCCTAGCGTCTCACCTAATGTATCTGCTAGTAAATCTAAGCCTCATGTTAATCCTAAAATTGTACCATTAAATAGTTCACTCAAAGTTGTAACAAGGTCTGGGAGGATTATAAAACCACCCTCCAAGCTTAACTTATAATTTTAAGTAAGGGAAGAATGTAATGTATAATTTAAGTTAGGTCTATGAGCCCTGACCTTGTGTTAAGTTGGCACCACTGTTAGAATAAGGTTGTGGAATGACACACGTGAGTGTGGCTATGTATGTATATCAAGAAAGATTATACTTGAAATAAAGATCATAAATGGTGTTCAAGTCTTTTCATATCCAGTACGTCCATGTGTAGGACATAACACTTAGTTGAACGGTCAATGTCTTTGAAAAATATTCTTCAAAAACTTATGAAGCGATAGAATAATTAATATTCTTTGATATCTATTGGTAACTCGCTTCATTAAATAAGACAGTATTACAGTTTTCTGTAATAATACTTTTTAAAACCATCAACATTAAAACCACTTGATACAATCCAAAGAACAGCATTGCTTGTCGCACTGGATGCTTTCCTGACAAGTCCAGCAATATCACTCTGTTGCGAAGCATCTATTTCCCCTCTACAGTATAGAAGAGAGCAGTTAATTTCTGATTGTTTGGAATTCTTTCAATCATTTTTTAATATCTCCCGCATTATTTTATTAGTTTACCTTTACTTTAGTAAGTCAAGCTGCAAATAAAAACAATGAACCCGCGTCGCGTAACAAAAATGAGTTCGTTGTTTATCCTAGAAACATAATTCACAATCAATGTTTGATATAAAAAATCTCTATCAAAGCTTTAAAATTCATCGATATAATATTTGTAAATCAAGCATATTTTTCATCTCGATTATTAATAAGTATATGTGGATTGAAACCCACTGGCCCTTCGGAGAAGCATTTCTAATACAATTTTTTTATAACAATTACTTTGGATTTTATTTCACGATCTATGGAAATTATTTATGAGGTATATATCAATACCTCTCTGACTGCTGATAAGCAGATCACCAATTATTATTGTATTAAATTCCGATTAACCAGGAAAATGAAGTGTTTGAAAAGCGGACAATAATAATAAGACCAGTAAGAATTAGATTTAAAGAACTGATGGAAAAATTAAATTCATCTTGTCCCTAGCTCTACTCTATTCAAGATTATAAGTTCTCCCCATAGCCAGTGGCGTCTTAAGCGGGGGTGCAAGGGGTGCACGGCACCCGGGCGGCAGGTTATAGGGGGCGGCAGCTGGATCATAACGAATGACAAGTTCCATGTTTACATACGCATATGCACAAACGCTTTTTTACTAAGATGTACCTACCTACACTTAATATGCTGTATATTATATAGCCTACTTTAAAGTGTACTACCTCCTCTGCAATTGATGTTTTAGGATATTTATTTAAAAATAACTTGATTAGCACATTTCCAAATTTGTCGATTGCTTTACGTATTTATTTAACATTACCGGTTACTGTTGCTGAGGGTGAAAGATCATTTTCCAAATTAAAGATTATAAAAAACTATTTAAGGTCTAGTATGACACAAGAAAGGCTTTCAAATCTAGCTATAATAAGCATTGAAAATGATGTTGACATAGATATTAATGACATTATAAAAGAATTTGCTATCCGAAAATCTAGAAAAATTGATTTTAGCTTTTGAAAAATATGGTCAAACATTAGATAATACCTACCTATTTCAAGATGTGTATTATTATCATAAGTATGTATTCGGATATAGGTATACGTATAAGTACGTAATTTTTTATAATTTGTTTCTACATCTGGTACATAATATGTATATACATATGAGACTTACTTTTCATTTAATTAAATATATATCTGATGTTATTAAATTGTGATATAACTAAATAAATAAAATTGTTTGGTTTATTTTAAGAATAGTTCTCTACCTATCTAGCTTCCCTTATGTCGTTCACCTTCTTCACGGTATATAGGAAATAAGTCTTATTTTCTAGGCTGTAACCTCCTTCAACTTATCGCCCAGAAGGGGCGGCACACAGGAGTTTGCACCCCGTCGGCAGGTGAGCTAGAGCCGCCCCTGCCCATAGCTTATGAGTAAACCAAAAATCCATTTTGAGTGTTTGAAATATAACAAACATCACCATCCAGCTAATCAAATTAAACAAGAATATTCAACTTTTATAAATTTATATCCTAATAGTAGACATAAGGATTGAACTTCCTACAGGTAAGTCGTCATTATTGTAATATGAATCAAATGGTGAGTCACGTGGAATAAAATAACAAAAAAGGACAATAATTGCCATTTGGAAATAAAAGTAAAATCACAGTAATTTTGATAAACAGTGAAATTACAGAAATATTTTTCGGTTGTTATCGAAGAATAAAACCATGTTAAGGGTGTTATAGAAGGAGCCCCACCCGTCAATTAATTTGCCACATGGTGCGCTACCGGTCAAATGCCCATCTATAAGTACATGTAGTAATAATATTTATCACTCAACGGTAATAGGTATTATTATACTTCTAAGTAGTACCTATACCTACTTAACTTGTGTAGGTTATCTTTGACGCCAATAACGAGGTTTTTGGGAATAAAACACAGTACTATGAAACGATAAACCCTCTGATTTATTTTACTCGATTTCAAGAATTAAATCAATACATTTCAAATAATGAAAGGATTTCTATTACAATATTTCACCTAACAACAAAATCAACAATACCAATGGCACTGGTTAAATATCACCCGATTCTAATAGTATGTATAAGAATTAATTGTTATTTCATATATTTACAATAAAACAGTATTATTAATATTCAACTATTTATTATTAAGTTTAAATAGGTATTGTGTAGTTATTAGATCAATCCATTATTGCCCTGTACAATTTAAACTAACTTACGGAATTGAAAAAGTATTAGAAAATTCATTATCACACAATTTGAATCATATTTGCAACAACTAATAATTAAGTCTGGCATATGAAACGTTACCTTGTATTTCTGTCTTTAGGTTTAAAAACCTACACTATATTTATGCAGAATGTGCCTAGAGAAATTGTTACTGAAAAATAGTGTGTGATAATTTAAATAAAATAAATCTAACTTGATGAAAATCCATAATAATTCGATGAAATGAAGCAACTTGTTTGAATCTTTACTACATTTGAACGGATGTCCATCTTTGTCATGAGTTTCTATAACACAGTAGTTTGTTAAACATAGGAAAGTATAATAAAAACTTCCAGTTTATGCAGTATTTATACAATATATTATAGATATAATATGGTTTAATAATGAAAGTCTACAAATTTCTCATTATACAGTAAACAGTAACAAATTTGTTATTTTCAATGAGTTTGGATCGATTGTGATCGGGCTTACAGAAAATATTCGTGTCTAAAGTTTTTAAAAATGTGATAATTTTCAGGAACGGAATTCCAAAGTATGTTTAAAATTTAATTGGATTATTATCATCAAAAGGAAATTCTTGTACTTAAGCTATTTTCTATCTTTGGAATTCTGTGTATTACTATTGAAAGCTGCCTATTTATGATTGAATGGGTTTATAGAATAACTTTTTTTAGGTTTTACGATAAATTCGATATTATTATATTCAAGTAAATCGTGTTATCGATAGATGCCAAAATAATAGTATTATATACTATTATAACGCCTTACAAATTTGAAAATTACTTTTCAAAAATATAATTGACATATATATATATATATGTATATTTTTATGGATTAGTTTTTCTATATTATCTATAAAAATGTCTGCTAGTGGAGCATACAAACCAAGCTCTATATTTAAGATTCGAATTATTCAGGAAATTATAGTTAATTTCTGTTTCTTCACATAGTTTGTTGAAATTATCAAAGAAAAACGAGGGTTGAATATTACGTTGAAATATTTTTTGTGATAATTGGATTTCTTTTTATGGAAAAAACTGTTCTGCAAGTAGCTTTCTATAGTATGATAAACAGTTTTTCAACAGTCCCTTCCAATACCAATAATTATAACTTATTATCATTAAACAAATATCAGTCGAAAATAACCATGATCCTATTTAATTGACCATACCATAAATAGGAAGATACAAAAACAAACTTTAGAACAAGTATTTTCATTATACAAATATAAAAATAATCATTTTAATGTTTAACATAGTTTGGAATACCGACACTATAAAATTGAATAATTCCTGGACACTTTAGAGATTAATGTTTGCTTCAAAACCTATTACAATCTGTCCAAAATTATTGCAAATAACAAATCTAACTGTTAAAAATTGCATGAATCAGTAGTAAACTGGTATGAATTGAGATGCGGTTGAAGCAACTGTTACAAAATTCACATCGGTAGAGCTGTTTTATATTACTACAGTATTAAACTTATTCACCTAGACAGTTCAGTTGTGATTAATTTCAGATGGAACTTCGGTTCAAATATGATGAATATTTTAAAAAAGTAGGTACATTGTTTTATTCCATAAAAAATTTTTATATCTTCAAAGTGCAACGGGGTCCCCCTTTTAACAGTACAGGGTGTCCCACATTGTGTGCAGAGCATCTCGTGAACTAGAAGAAATAGAAGGAAAGCAGTTGAGATATTATGACTTCTTTTTTTGTTAAAGTAACAATAGCCTAATTCAATCTTCAGTAAATCCCTGCAGTTGGAATATACAGGGCGATTATTGCAAACTGTCGAAAGCTGCAAGGTACTATAACTTCTTAATAAAGAAAAATATAAGAAAACGTTATAAAATCTTTTGATAGATATAATATTAAAGAGTTCTGTGGCGCACAGAATTGTTTCGTTAGGGAGCTCACTATGGAAATATAATGCAAACTTATGTTTTTCAAATAGGACACCCTGTATTTTTTGATATTTTTCGTTTTCTTTTTTAATTCTCATTCACCTGATATGACATATTCTATATCTATTTCCAATGATTGGAGCTACAGTGCAAATAAACCATTTAGGAATGTTATCAGGTGAAACACCCTTGAAAAAATTAAGTACCCATGATGATTTACCAAAATTATAATTGATCAAAAGTTGAACCAGATTGAAAAAATAAAAAGAATAAACTTATGAAACAACAAGAAACATTGTAACAACTAATCTACCTATAGTCTGTTTCTTATTGTCTGACAGCACGCGAAAAGGTCACAGATGCTAGTCAGGTAGAAAACCATAAGAGTCACTGTTCATCTAAGGAATTTATTTACTATTTAATTTTATACCCAATTTGATATATAAAGGTAATATGAATCTAAATAAAAAATAAGAACGGAGAAATACTAACAGAAGACGAAGAAATTATGCAAAGATGGAAAAAATATTATCAGGAACTACTTAATGAAACAAAAGATAAAGAGAGACATGTACAGATTGGTATACAAGAAGATGCAGAAATGAAAATAAGTGAAGAGGAAATAGAACAGGTTATAACAGAACTTAAAAACGGAAAAGCCCCTGGATACGACAAAATCACATCAGAAATGATTAAAAACGTTGGACAAAAAGGGAAAGATATGATGTTACAAATTTTTAATCAAATAATAGAAGAAGAAACACTACCAAGAGACTGGCAAAAAGCACTAATTGTACCAATTTTCAAAAAAGGTGATATGAAAGACTGTAATAACTATCGTGGAATAACATTAATTAGCACTGCGATGAAAATGTTGGAGAAGATACTGGAGAAAAGAATCAGATCGACAATAGAAAATACTCTAGAGGAGTCACAGAGTGGGTTTAGAAGTGGTAGGAGTACCCAAGACCACATATTTACTATCAAACAGTTGACAGAAAAAGCGGTACAGGAAAAAAAGAAATTATTCGTAGCTTTCCTGGATCTAGAAAAAGCCTTTGATAGAGTACCTAGAGAAAAAATGTGGAAAATATTAACAGAAAGGGGATTGAATAGAAAAATGATAAGAATAATACAGAATATCTATGAGAAAAATGAGAACGCAGTCATAAGAAATAACAATATGTCAGAAACTTTCACTACAAATATGGGACTAAGACAGGGAGGGAGCCTAAGCCCTTTGTTATTTATTATTTACATGGATGAGATCATAAAGAAATGCACAAAACTAAGTAAAAAAGTATGTGTGGGACATTTACAATTGTGCAGGGTATACATCAGTGAAGGAGCATTTGCAGACCAAGTCATATTAATAGCAAAAAATGAAAGAGAGCTACAAGAAAACATAAATGTGTGGAATAAAACAATGATGGACATGGGAATGAAAATAAACAAAAACAAGACAAAAGTTATGGTCATTGGAGACGACAAAGAGGAAATAAATGTAAGAAAAGATACAGACAAAATAGAGCAAGTTGAACATTTTCAGTACCTTGGAACAATAGTAGACGAAAACGGAACACAGGAAGCAGATATTAATAATAGAATAGTTAAAACTAACAAACTTTACTATGCCATGAATACAAAATTTATCAACAAAAAAGAAATTTCTAAAGAAACGAAATTGAAAGTATTCAAAACAATATATCGACCAATACTTACATATGGATGTGAAACATGGGTGTTAACAGGACAACAAAAAAGTAAAATACAGGCGACAGAGATGAAATATTTGAGAAGAGTAAGAGGTGTAACAAAAGAGGATAGAATGAAAAACATAGATATCAGAAAAGACCTGGGTATACAATCAACTTTAGAATTTGTAGAAGAAAGACAACTACAATGGTGGGGACATTTACAACGTATGGATGAACGAAGACCAGTAAAGAAAATATGGAAAGCAAAAATTGAAAAAAATAAAAAAAGGGGCAGACCAAGAAAAACTTGGGATAAAGTAATTGCTGGATTACTGGATAAAAGAGGAAGAAGTTGGAAAGAAGCGAAGGAAAATAGAAAAGAATGGAAAAAATTCGTGACGAGAGAATAGCTGCAACACACCCTACACCACTAAGTGGTAGAAGGGTTTTAAGATTATATATATATATATATATATATATATATATATATATATATATATATACTTAACGACCAACTTTATATTAACAATTCTCCCTTATTAAACCTTTTTACCTAGAAAGGCTGCTGTACGATTGTTGTGAATGAATTTCTAGGTAAACTTGTTGAATACTTTAGTTAATCCCATATTTAGACAAATTCTTTTTGCTTTTTCATTCCATTTCCCGGTAAATAGATTATAATTTTATTGTGAAATATCCGTATAATTTAGTATAAAGGCACTGTATAAATTGAAAACTGCTCATTATACCATTCGTTTGACAAAGCTACTGTGTTAGCGAAACGCGTCACTTTAAGTTTAAATATAATGTAGATTTAACAAATTAAAATTGTTTGATTTCATAATCTACCTATTATATTATTATTTTGATATTATTGAATCCGTTTTTTGGTAAACAACATCACGAAATTAGACTTCTGTATTTTCATATCAATTTTACTTTTATTTCTAATGATGTTTATCCCGATATATTTCAGTTTGTCTTAATAATATAATAATATATATAATAATATAGTTTTGATAAATAAAATTGTCACACATCAGTATCCTTATAATAAAATGTTGAATTTCGTTACCTACTGAGTGTTAAATTTTTTAAAGGTGATTCACCTGATAACATCCCTAAATGGTTTATTTGCACTGTAGCTCTAATCATTGGAAGTAGATATATAATATATGTATATCATGTGAATGAATGAAAATTAAAAAAAGGAAATGACAAACGTCAAAATATACAGAGTGTCACATTTAAAACAACATACGTTTGCATAATATTTCCTTAGTAAGCCACCTAACAAAAAAATTCTGTGCGCCACTGAACTCTTTAATATTATATCCATCAAAAGTTTTCATAACGCTTGTACATATTTTTCTAAATTAAGAAGTTATAGTACCTTGCAGTTTTCGACATTTTTCGCTATGTATCGTCCAACTGTAAGGAGTTAGTAAAGATTTAATAAGGCTATCGTTATTTTAACAAAAAAAGAAGTCCTAACAACTGCTTCTATCTCTTCTAATTCACGAGATACCCTGCAAAACACACCGATTTGGGACAGCCTGTACTGTGTGATCAAGTATCACAAGAAGCTTACAATGTTCGAAACACAGCACAGGTAATTCCGTTTAAGATGATTTATTGTTAGCAAAATCATGATATTCATCTATTGTAAGTTTTTCAAGCAATTGATAATAAAATCAGACTGGGGCTATATACAGCAGGCTAGATATTGGATAGAGCGAGCAATTTTTTGTAGATTGATAACAGCGGAATCTTGAGATTACCACATAGCTGGGGCAATTTTTCAATGTCAACAAACCTAATTTTCGAGGTAAACGCTCTGGAATTCGGAAAAATATTTTTGAAATTGATGAAATGGATTACTGATTGAAAATCGGCCTCTCCTGAGAAGTGATTACGATGACGCTAATTAAAATACAGTTAAAAATAATGTAGTCAATGAACACGGTTAAGAGGAAATAATAGCAAAAAAGCAAATACGAAAAAGGGGATGGTTAGTTGAAGATTAATTGGTGGGTTGATGTGATGAAAAATATGTAGAGTGGAGAGATCTTGAGACATAAGAACCTGGTAACATAAGTAAATCCAGATCTAACTGGGCACATATAGTATTATGTTAATCCAAGTCATGTCCTGTCATCCATAAGCCATAGCCTCATAGATTGTACCGTTAAAACAAATATTTGTGTTATTCCATGTTATTGAAGCGTAGTGGTCCGAAAAACAATTTTTGACCACATTTATTTTAATGGTTACAGTATGTCAAAACCTTATATTAAGTTCATTCAAATAAATCTTAAAACAAATCACAGGCTTTGTCGTGTGTCTGACTATTATTTCAAAGACGACTTCCTAATTATTACATGAAACAATAAAATATTGAACACTTTTATCATTTTCAAACTAATATATACAGCACAAATGAAGTATTTGATAATTTGTTCGTTGCTTCAATAGTCTGTACGTTCCTTATTCCAATATTCCAAATCTAATATTTTGAACAAACACGAATTATGAACTGAAGGAGCAATTTTGCAAAGCTTGATATGTAATACATATTGATCAATACATAGATATATTTAGTGGGTTGGCTTAATAGCGGTCCTTTGAATCTAAATTGAATCATTATTATTTTCATGACGCCAATTCTAGTTTCTTGCCGGTGGCTTATCATCTATCAAAAAACCGTACATTCGTCCGGTAATCGCACTGGCTCTGTAGTTTTCATTTCCAGTTGACAGAATCCTAGCATGGCTCTATCACCCATTAACATACCTACTACGATTAAGACAGTTTTCCTATCTTAATACGGGCACTGTTTGTAGTCATTGGTGTTTATGTTTGTTGATTTTGAAACTATTCGAATTATGATTATGGATCATTCAATAGCCTTCTTGGTGTGCGTCATCGTTTGTGACGTATATCCAGGTTTGCGACATATCGTTTATTTTATTTGCGATTTTGACATATATCTAATTATAAATTTGATGAAGAAAATCATCAGGATCGTATTCAGCCAAATCCGAAAAGGCTATGAAATTAGTAATTACCAGCTTCTTTTTCTAACACTTGAGTACTTTCAAAATACTGTTTTTTCCGTGTACTAGGCATATTTTTGTTTTATTCAAATAAATATAACAATAAGAATGATATTTACATTTCATAAATGACTAAAAAACAAAGTACAGACCTTACGAGAACTGTCAGTGAGACATAAGTAAAAGACGTGAGACACATTGCCGATACGAAAGGTACGTATCATCGTATTTTGAACGCCCAATTGATAGGTTAGGTTGCTTGCGCGTCATCAATACTGATGTAAGTTAAAGATTAGAGTTAACGTTTGTAATAAATTTAATCGGTTCATTATTGTGATATTTTGATTGGGATTAATCACAGACCTGCGTTTTTCCATTTCTTCCTACGTAATGTGTTAAAAGGACATTAACAAGCGATGACGCACACCTAAAAGGCTATTGAATTCACCTTAGCAATATTTTTTGGATTGAAAACCATGTTCCGAAGCGACAAGAAAACCTGAGTACTCTTCTCGCTTAATTTGAATTTTTATTTCCAGATAGTGACATAATTTTGATTGCTATAATTGTTGGAATTGGTCTCACTGATTTTCAGGACACCACGTCAAATTTTTTCATCGTTTAAACTTTGTTTTTTATTGTTTATGGCTTTTGTGCTAGATATCACCTTACTTTGGTCAAAACGAATATTATTCTCTATATCTCGTGAACCATGTTTTCTTACTGTTGATTTTTCGGTTCGTTCTGAATGACAGTTACTCTTTTGTTCGGAGGGACGAGTATTAATGCTTCGTTTTGTAGAACCGATGTACACTTTTACATCTATAGACACCAGCTGTGAAAAATGAATTTCTTAAGCCATTGAAATGCATAAACACCGAAAAAACTTCAATGAAAAAGAAGAATTAAATGCAAGCAAAATATCGCATGATGTCTGGGAATGAGACCAATTCTAAGTGATCTAGGAGTCAAAATTAGGTAAGTGTCAACTGAAAATCAAAACTCAAACTCGGCGGAAATAATAATACTGGTTACTCTTTCCTCCATCGATAATGGCTGCAGCCGAAATGTACAATCCTATTAGTCTTCAAGCACAAAAATATTGTTATTCTCAAAGCCCACATTTTTCGATTTCAATACGCCTGCAAATACGTCTGGATACCGAAAGTTATTTATTTTTGTTCTTGATTGTTACATTCGATCCATTAATTCAACTAATGTTTGTTATCATAAATATTAATTTTACAAATATATATATATATATATATATATATATATAATTGAGAAAAGTTCCAGTTCAATTTTAATATTTGTAATTGTAATGTTTTTTAATACCAGGGTGAACAATAGAGCTCTTGCTTACATTTTGGACAAACATTGGACATAAATTAATAAATGAATATTTATCTAAACTGTATCGAGTTATTGTTTACCAGTATATGACCTGTTGAACATTAACAATTAAATACAACTACAAAGTAACGACGATACTTTAAATCTAAATTTCATTAAAAAAAATAATCCTAACAAATATATTGAAATGGATAGATCTAATAACTTTGAATATATACCAGATTACGGAAATAAATAATATGCAGAGTGTTCAATAAAGCAAAGATTGTTATTAACAACGGAGGGAGTAGATATATCAGTCAAGATCACTCTGCCAAACATGACTAGGAATAAAGAAGTCGCAAAAGAGCGTGACCTGAAGGTACAGCGAGACCTGTTCGTTGTAACTTTCGCTCAAGATGACTACTTTAATAACGTATAAAATCACAGTAATATTTCATTATTATATAGGCACGGTTAACATTATCAACAAATGTTCTATAACTAATATAAGTACAATGAGTTTGATATTTGGAAAGTGATTAAACATTAAATTATTCTTGTACAATTTTGCAATCTCCGAACGATGAACATACTAACATAATAATCGAAGCTAACAGCTGAATTTTTTCATTGCTGGGTCCTCTTCTCTTGGACAGTTATGTTTGATGTTTTGCTATTCAATTAGGTAACAGTAATTATGAAAGAAGTTTTTTTCCATATTAGATAAAAACTTCTCTGACTGAATTATTGGAACAAATCTGGCTCTCCTAAAACAAGACATCACATTCTGCTGATAACAAACCATACCTACCTAATATTTGTGTAAATTTGTCGCGAAAAGTACATTTGTACGTCAATCTATCTATACAATAATTGGGATTGATCTTATTTCTTTCAAAGAAGTTTTGCTAAAAACATGATTTAAGTATCAGTTAAGTACCATGTATTATTTAATAAAACATTTTCGTCTAGAGTTCGTTAGTGACCGTAATATTGTTAACTTAATTTTTGCAAACTCACATTGTGTACTATGAATTTGGAAAACAAAACAAAATATTTAACCTAATTACAATCTTGATTGCTCGTTGGTTCCTCATTTTACAAAAGCATAAACAAAAGTAAATCAATTACACCAAAAGGATCCCAAGTAACTCCAAACATAGGATATTACAAAAATACTTTTCGTTAATAGCGGTTTTATTATGTAATTATATTTTACTGAAAATTCAATCCTACAAGGCGTCCCAATTGAAACTCACCATTATTTAATTTCGGCCTAAGTTGCTATCCTACTCAAAATATTGACGTATTTTTTATTTTATTTCGAAAAGTAACAAAAAATTGTTTTGTGCAATTTAGGACATATTTTATAAAGTAAGTATGAAAAAATTATATAATTATTAAGAATGGCTAGTTTTCATTGGAATTCTCCATATTTTTTGAATTGGGTAATACGGTTTTGCATATTCATAACAGATAAAACATCAGTGTACAACTATATTGTAATCATTTAACCCACATTGCGACATTGGCTAAATTATTGTATGTTCATTATTTATATTTCTTCAGTTTTTGACCTTAATAGGCCATGAAATATAGGGCCATGAACATTGTTCGCTTTCGTACGGTTGATTTTTTGTGTATGTGTAGTATCTACAAGAAGATATTATGTTGTCATATTAAATTTACATAGTTTTAAGTTTTAAGTCAATAAAAACTGCCATTTCAACTTAACTTTAAGCTTTTTTCTCGGATTTTACTGAAAAAGTTCAATACTTTTTAAGTAGTCTCCAATAAAATCTTGATTAGATTGAAATTTATGACTAAAAAAGATTGTTTATGTAATGTTTAATGAATACTTTTAAAACGAACCATTTTTTATACTATAAAACAGTGCGTTTCGCTAGAAAGCAATGAACTTCCAAGGCTTATTGTTAAACAATTTGTGTATCAGCAAAGAAACAAAAAATAATCAGAACCAGAACACAAATAACTGTCATTGTTCCAAATATTGAAACTTCAGATGGAAGATGAAGTGTCTTAAAACAAAATCAATGGAACGCTATTTTTCTGGTGATAGTGTGTTTTTAGCTGCGGTCCTTCAATCTCGTCCACACTGCTAGTAACAATCAGAGATTTCTCGGGAACCGTCAGCGACAAATTCACTTTGATGGCCTGGTCCCGATTAAATTTTTTTTTCGATATTCACACAAATTGTTTCACAATAGGCCTTGAACTTTCATTTATTTCCAACGAATCGCACTTTTTCATAATGTATGATAGTTCGTTTAAACATTATTCAATATTGCATAAAGAATGTGTTTTTCTTGTCATAAATTTTATCCTGATCAAGATTCTTGTGAGTACTAAGTACAATGTTTAGTTTTGTAGGTCTTTTGAAGAAAATGAAAAGTAGTGATAATTAATTGACTTTTGAACAATGTGAGTTTTATATTAATTCACACTTCGGAAACATCATTCATGTACATCGTTTATACTACCTGTACACCAAAAATCATCTGTAAGAAATGGTAAAACGTGAAATGGTCATTTTTGCTGACCTATAATACAAAACGAAAATAATAGCTTTGTTCATATTATCTGTTGTATTTACATTCGTTTTAACACTCCAGCAACTACTTGTTACTATGTTGTATAGTTTCTGCTCTGAAAATAGTTGATTAAATGAAGGAATAGGTATTAAAAAAAATATTTTCTTTACTAAGCTGTTAACTGTTTGATTGGTACCTCTACTACTTGAGTTGGTGAGTTTGGGAAAGAATAAAAAAAAAAAGATCCTTAATATCCGTCTTTTTTTGTTTCTAGATATAAAAATTGCAACATGATACTAGTTAACAAAATCTCGAGAAATACTGAATACCCAAATAGTATCCACTGAATTTTCACTTTCATTTTACTAGGGACATAATGGACAAATCGTAAACAGAAGGGAAGAATTCTCTTTATCATGTATGAAAATTAAAAAAAAAAATTACCTATTCCTCAATTAATTTGTCAATTCAATGGATTTTTTAGGATAGTAGTTACAAGTAGTTACTATAAGTATGGACACTTTTGGTTACCTACATGTACTGAATTTTCGAAATCATAGGATTCTCTTAAAGTCATTACATAGTTATTATAAGTAAACATTATTAATCACATTTTTGTGAAGTTAAAGTCTTACGTACAGTATAAGTGACTTTACTACGGAATTTATAATTCCCCAATTGGCGGACAATATATTATCTCGCATAATATCTCACATTACTCCGTATTTGCGATATATCTTAATTGAAAATCTGTTATTCAATAGAAAAAATCGTTTTTCTGTGATGTGAAGAAAATTTGACATTTTATCTCTGTTGACAGGTAACAAAATATAATTTTTTTCCTGTATATATATATATATATATATATATATATTCTTTGAAAATGGTTTGAATAAAAACCGAAAGCTAAGAATTAACTAAAAAGAGTACACTTCATTTACATTGCCGCATTCCCCACAAAATTTGAAACCTATATATATATATATATATATATATATATATATATATATAAATTGTATTGTTCATCTCTAGTCATATAATAACTCTGATTATATTTAGTGGTTTTTTTAGAGAAAAATACTTATTTTTAAAGTACACACTTTATTTTGTTAAGCTTTCGTTGCACTTCGTCAACTTCGTCAGAACAAAACTTGTGATTAAAAAATAAAATCTAAACTCCACTGCATAAAAATACAAAATACTTCCATGAAAAACACGTTCAAATTTTGAATATTTTACCAAACTAATGTCAAAATTGAAATTGACAAATAAAATGTTTATAAATTTGTGTTGGTAAATAGCAATTTTAAAGGTTGTATTTAATTGTCCGTTTGTTTATAGATTGATGTCAGTTTCTGTGTCAATGTCTGGACTAGTAGTGGTTATAGAATGATTATTATGTCTCTTCTTTTTCAGTTTTAAGTCTAGGTCTATAAGGTTTGAGTAAATTAAATTGAGTCCGTCAGTATCGGTCTTAGTATTCATTGGATGTTCTTCTTGAGATATTCTAGCCATTTCAATAAAAAGTCTTTCTGTATAGTTTTTACATTTGTCAAGTACTTCAGTGTTCTCAAAGTCTATACTATGTCCGGTCTTATGGGCATGTTGGGCTAATGCACATCGATTCACGTATCGTTTGCAATCACTTTTATGTGAAGTTATACGGTCTTTTAGGTGTCTTGCAGTATGTCCTACGTAATTTTGTTCACAATCTTTACAAGGAATTTTGTATATAATATTAGAATGCTGGTCTTTTTTAATTTTATCTTTCAATTTTGAAAAAATATTAACTACCTTCTTAATTGGTTTATTCGCGAATAAAGTGTGTACTTTAAAAATAAGTATTTTTCTCTAAAAAAACCACTAAATATAATCAGAGTTATATATATATATAAATATAGATTTTCCATACCTCAAATCTTGAATACGCGGTTTCGTGTATTTTCCGCGATTCAGCTGGCAATAATTTTCGTGACGCTACTTGCGCTGCTTCTATCAACTGCGGTGGTGTCGGAAAAAACTTGGAATCAGACATTTTTTAACTTTATATTATTCAAATTAGCTACTAAGCAATCACTGAGTTCGCAATTTTTGAATCAAATATCAGAATTGAATTGACAGATATTTGATTACTTTGAAGTTTTCCTTAGCATCGCAGGTCTAATTGTCGCTATAACTACAACAGCTTACTAGTTTAAAAATTCAAATTTCATATCCATAACATTCTAACTTTAATATATTGTAATAATATGTTCTTTCACTATTAAATCGTCGTTTTTCCTGTCACAGAAACAAAAGTGTATTATATACGGGAAAAATATAAGATTTTAGCTCACGGTTTTTGTCTCCCTCTGCTTCGCGTGAGGAGACGACATAACCTCGAGCTAAAATCTAATCCTTTTTTTTTCTTGTATAATAAATAACTATTGTAGTCGCATTCTACCTATGTGAAATGTGGATATTTTTTGTGGAATATGAGTTATATAAAGCTATTTATCAAGTATCATGCGCCTGACACTAAAGGCAAAATAATCCGGAAAGTTGAATTAACAGAATAACATAAAAAAATTGGCTTCCTGACAATATCTTAGAATATTTTAGATTCTGATAATAATAATATTTTGTCGAGAACCAAAAAAATTTCAACCTCTATTTCACAAGGTCACTTTATTTTCAGTCCATTTTTTGGTTTTTTATTGCATAAACATACAAAAATTTCTTTTTCAAAATAGTTTGGCACTAACCTATATATGTATAAAAAGATCAGGATCTTTGAAACAACAAATTTTCAAAGATATCTAAATAGGTATGATCACTTGTCGTTAAACATTGAAGAACAAATTGCTTCCGAACTGAGAAACTATAAACCCACGATTATTTTTGTTGTTAATGCACTGTGAGCAAAAAAGTTCGATTAACGAGTCTCTTACTATAAACTACGTTTTTTCTATTATCAGTATTATTGTAATACTAAGGCACAGATCCAGCTCACTGCTTGCTCACGCAATAAGCTCGTATGTGGAAGACAAGCACTGCTGGATATTCGATCCGTAACACAATGCATCTCAATAAATTCATCAAAAAAAAATTGTCTGATAATTTCAATAATAGTTTTCGAAAGTTCATTTAATGAAAGTGTACATACACATTACTGTATTTGTTACAGTTACGCCACCTAATGGCTATCATACGATTTCCCACAAAAGTTTTTCATCACCGCTTCATTCTCTTCGATTCAACAAAAACGAACCATAATATATGTTTGAATTGTCATTATGAAAGTATTACAATCTTTAATTACAAAACAATTTTTTAAGTGATTATTGAGGGGCATTATGATTGGAGGAACGATATTAAACAAGCCGTGCTATATTTTTAGTTATTATGTGTATTTTTACAACTACCACTGAAATATATAAATTTGGTTCATCATTTTTTATATAAATTTAGCTTGATAATATCAAAAAAATTGTCATATGTTCAATATATTCAATTTTTTATGTAAGTTCTGCAACCAGATCTTATAGAGGTCGTAAACTGAAGTATTTGTTACAAAATTTCCAACTATTGTTTCATGGTGAAAAACAATTATCTACAGCAAATTTTTTGAGCGATGTATTCCATATAATATTGAAAATCACTACATGGCACTATAACCTCATTTCAGATAACGATTCAACGTCTATTGGTTGAATAAATTTGAATGTACAAATAGATACTACTGCTAGATTGCCAAAATGATAAGCAGAAAATTGTTATTCATATTAAGCTTATTCCATAATAGCCGTTATTGTCCGAATTAAATTAAGTAAAGTAACTTTTCTCAAATCGCACGGAAACGAAGATACCTTATTTCTCTTATTTAGTTTAACTATTGTCTATATAACTTCATTCTATATACCTACTCAATAATTCGCTACATACCAATAGTTAAGTCAGGAACTAAAAGTTGTTTTGAAAATCGTGTATTTCTTATAAATTGTAAGTACCTATATCATAAAACAATTCATGGAAACTATTAAATCACAATAATAACGATAATTTACTCAAAAAATAAGAATTAATATCTCTGTAATAATTTTAATCTGGAAGATTCCATCGTTGAGATGGAATTATTGGTATTAAATGGAATACATAAAATATGATTGATTAGGTACGTACCTACTAGCAAAATACAAAAAAGAAAATTTCTTATTCGTACGCTTTTATCAAAAATACGAGACCACGCTTTTTTTTTGATTTTAGACGCTAGAAATATTGTAACTATTTCTTCGATTATCTGAATATGTCTTAGCATAATTTTCAAATCGTGAGTGTGTCGCAAACGATTTGAAACATTTTGCACAAACCATTGCACAGCCTGTCTTGGCACCCAAATCTACATTATTCAACTAATTTTTATATATTAGTTGAGCATCTACTATTTGGCCAATTTGTGAAGCTTATTAAATTTAGATTATGCTTCAATCCCTTGCATTAAATTGCATTTAGCCTATGAAAAAATATAAAGAATCTCTATCCAAACATTCCGATTCTGAGAGGCTAGCCCTTTGACCTGAATTCAAGTTTGCGCAAGCCATTTCACAATTTTATTTATCAAGACATTCAAGGCTACGGACACACTTGAGCTTTTTAATGCAGTGTTTGGATGGTAAAAAGCGCAAGGAAAATATACAGACTAAGACTGGGTGAAATATATATTGAATTTAATGAAATATATGCTAGAATAGAACAATTTTAGGCCATTTAATAGACACAGTAATGGTTTATATTGATGGTACCTAAAATAATCTGCCTATAATGAAAGGGGTTAATAAAATTTTTTGTAGTATGGTCCAAAGGCTTCGAGAATATATTAAGGGCTAGACTCCAAATTTGGAATCATTTAAAAGGGCTTGTAAGCATGTTTTCGAAAAATTCAACCTAAAGCTGGATTCTGAAAACTTTTAACGTTCGTTCACAGATTGGCCCCCATACACACGCATAAAGCAGCTTAACATTCATAAGGCGGTATTTTATTATCTTTTTTAAAGTTATGGAGATTTTGTTGCGATCAAATTTCGATCATTTTCCCTGGAATCAGAACTTTCCAAGGTGTCTCCTGCTTGAAAAAACCGATCCGCATCACAAATCATATTCGCACTGTTACAACACTGTCCCGTATGATCGGATGAAGATGGTGCGGTTGACGGAGGTGTTTCATCCATTAGGATAATAGCTCCTGACTCCGCGTTGGTTGTATGAGTAATCATACTGAAATCCTCTTGATCCAGAGTGAACAATGGATTATTCCACCTTGTTATACTGCTAGAGCGGGGTGTACCTGTATAAAAATAATTTATAAAAAATTAATTTCACTCATGGCAAATATGATAGATATTTTCGGAAAATTATTCTATTTAGAGGGTATTAGTCGAGTTTTCAATATTAACTAAATAATTGAAGTCTCAAAATGATAATGTAAAATCGATAGTAGACAAGTTATTCAACAATAAAACTGCGAATTAGGATACGGAAAACATAATAAAAACAATCATTCAGATGATAGGTGCATATTAAAAAATGACAGAACAATATCCATTTATTCATTCTTTTTTTAATTTCTTGGGAAATTAAACCACAATATTTTCAAATTCTTCATTTCAACGTTTCGGTAGCGTTCCAGCTACCGTTGTCAAGAAAAAAATAAGTAGAAATTAATTTTTATCCCTAACTGACACAACGGAAAAAATTTGACAACTATACAATCAAAAATATTTTGAAGTCTGCAAAATTTTGTTATCAAATTTTTATTAAGGTCCATTCATAGTAGATCATATCTCTGGCAAAATGTGAAATTGAATATTTCATTTTATGACATTCCACCGATATGATAGTCTACTAGAAATGGATTCCTGTGAAGTGCACGTTCCAGGAACACTTTTTATTGGGATAGCGCGTTTTTTCGCTTATATTGGAAATGTTGTTAATAAAACGCGTTTCTTGATACTTTTTTTGTGTATGAATATTCAAGTTTTCTAAATATGTATACTCAGTTTTGTGATTTTGTGTTTTGAAATGTGTATCGATTAACAACTATTCAAATTATAAATCATAAGAAAACCTGGATAAAAACTTATGATGCTATCCTGATAACGCAGTTAATTGATTATTGGAAATTTCTCTTTCTAACATTGATTACCAAATTTGACTACATTCGGCTGAAATACTAGCTACACATTTATCTGCATTTAGTTGTATTAAAGCACTTTCTTTGATTTTCCGTCTTTTATTATTGGGTTCTTTCAATATTATTTTTGACGAATCCCATTGAATTGGATGACCCTCTTCCCAAGCATGTTTGCAAATAGCTGACTTGAAGAATTCCCTATCTTTGATATATTTTTTGTGTTCGTTTATTCGTACTTTCAATGGTCTAGATGTTTCACCTAAATAACATTTGTCGCATTCACATGATATTTGATATATGCAGTTTTTTGAAGATTGTTCTTCATTCTTTGGTTTCGTTTTTGTTAGTATTGATCTCAATGTATTATTCGATTTAAAACTAGTTCTAATATTGAATTGATTACCAATTTTTCTTAGTTCTTTCTGATAAACCCTTAACATACGGTATTGTCAAGTTTCTAAAAATTATGTTAGCTGAATTATTATTATTGTTATCTCTATAACCTTAATCTCCTTATTTACAAATTCTGCAGGGTAATTATTGTTATTTAAAACATCTTTTAAAAAAGTTTTCCCCTTTGTAAATTGATTTTGATTGTATAGTTGTCAAATTTTTCCGTTGTGTCGGTTAGGGATAAAAATTAATTTCTACTTATTTTTTTCTTGACAACGGTAGCTGGAACGCTACCGAAACGTTGAAATAAAGAATTTAAAAATATTGTGGTTTAATTTCCCAAGAAATTAAAAAAAAATGAATAATATACCACAAGGAACATACAGAAGATAATATCCATTTATGCCAGTGAATCATTTTAATTCCATTTATTTTATCAATAACCTCATCTTCACTTGAGTCTTACAGTATATAAATGCAGCTAATACTAATACATCGTAGTACCATTGTTATCTTGAATGGTTTTCCATGTTTTCTATTTTTATATTGAAAGGTGTACAATATGTGGTCTTGTTTTATTCTATTCAGCTGAAAAGCAGCAAGCGCATGTGATCTTTGCTGATCAATTAGTAAACAAAAAGACAAATATATAATTGGGGTTAGCAGCAAAAAAAAGTGTACTCTTCCTAGAGTTCCAGGCTTTTGTTAACATTTATTTACATCTTCAGGGAACAGCCTGCTACAACAATGTCATAATTCACGCTTATACGCGATACATTATCGATTAGCGTAAATTGTGGCGGGCTGTTTTACAAATTATATCTATTTCTCACTTTGTAGTTTCCTCAAGATGTAAAAAAATATTCACGAAAAAGTACACTTTTTGTTTTTGGCAGCTATCCACAATAATATTTGTATTTATATATATAATTGGGAATATCATATTTACATAATGTACTCAATCTATTCTGATCAATTATTCTATTTTATTTTCTGTAATTTGAGTTCAACATCTGCCAATCCCCACCACCCAGTCTATAAATTAATCCCAAACATGTATAACGAAGAATCAAATATCCTCCCAAAATCAACACGATCTATAATCGACACGCTGAAACCTATCCTATCCAACATCGACCTCAACCTCACACTACCTTTACGCATATCCTCCTCACCTCCATTGAAAAAAACCAATACCAATGATTGAAACAACACTACTGGTACCTACTCAAAAATCAAAAATCTGCGAACATAATTGAGGAAAACATTCACCAAACAAATCAACCAACAGTTGTTTGGCCAAACCATATATACAGACGCTTCCAAAACCAGCAAAAGAGTAGGATGTGTGGTCACCTCATCAAACGAAACCCTTCACACAAACGCTTTTGAAGACTTTTGTAGTATATTTACTGCAGAAATTTTTTTAATTCTCCAGGCATTCCAAATAATAAACTCAAAAATGAAGAGGTCTCTATCTGTACATACTCCCTCTCCTCAATCCAAAAAATTAGGAAAGCCAACTCAAAAGACTCTCTAGTACAAGAAATCAACGAAACATATTAGACACTATTTTCTCTAATCACCACGGTCACGATAATTTGGACTCCATCACATATTGGAATCACTGGGAATGAAACAGCAGACAACGTCGCTAAGCTGGCCACAGCTAAAGCCCGAAACATTTTTACAAACCCATGACGACCTAAGATCTCTGTTTAAAAACAGCCTCATGACTCCTAAATAATTATAAGAAGATTGCGCATTTGACATATACGCTACACCAATGGATACTTGATGACAAAAGAAGATCTTCCCCTGTGCCAATTATTTTCTGTTTATCTCACTGTTAAATACATCTTAGTGGAATGTCCTCGCTACCAAACCTACCAGTAGAAACACAATAAGAAAGAACCACTCAGTGATATCTAGAAATTTAAGTGAATACAGTCCTATCCTACCTAACAGACATACATTTAAAAAATCATATCTAACATGTTCTACCTAAAATGTAACAATTTTCATAACTGTTTTACCTAAAATGCATGAAATACTGTAATTGTATCAATGACCTCAGCAGTCGAGACACGTTAATTTAATTTAAAAAAAAAATTATATTCCCAATTAAATAGGTACTATAACATCTTTTTTCTAAATAGTAACGTACATTTTTGTTAGCCCCCGTACCAAACACTCCATTTATAGGCTCCCACACACGAAGCGATATTTTGCGCGACGTGGTATGTGACAGACAGCGTCTGTTTAATTTGGCATATTGGGAACGCACGTTAGTGCTGAACAACGGATCTGGTCGGTGAAATACGTCATCTGCGAAGGAACAGGTCGCTACAAGTCAAATTTTGTACTTGCAACAAACGAAAGGAACCAGTCGTTGAGCGCGTCTGTTGGTTTGAATTTCGGGGTGCAATGGAGTGGACAAAAGATATAGTAACAGAGTTTATAGACTTATATAGAGAACGGACATGTTTGTGGAATATTAAAGACCCAGATTATACAAATAAGAAATTAAAAAGACCTTTCTCGTTCAAACAATCTTTCACATTACATTTCAACTTAACGTAAATCATCAAAAACTGGACCTCTCATTCTTAGGTAATTCTTCAAATCAACTTGTTCGGTTTGTCTCAATTCCCGTACTAAAGACATATGACTATATTTTCCTCGTTCTGAAATCCATTTCTTGACCCATTTTGTTCTTTTCTTCCTTCTATCATCCTTTTGACAGATTTTTGAAATACATAAACCCATGAGAGCAGTTTTTTTGTCCATTTTGTACCAACATAGATTACACCGACTGACGAGGTATTTTAGACCAGCTTAAAATACGGAGTGCCACTACCCAGTATGTCGAACTTTCAAATATCTACCAACTAATTTGAAGACATCATATGTGCAGGAACCGATCCTTTGACAACTCGCGGACTAAAGGCCCATCCCCAATCAATTTAGTGGCGAAGTGGCATTTCGGCACGCGTGTTGGGACAATGACGTTTAAACGTAAGTATCCTCAATTCAATTTCGTGCTGACATGCGCGCCGATTTGGAAGTGCAAGCTTGCAAGCTGTAAGCTTTTTCGGTGCGTGCCGAATTGTGTCATGCGCATTTAATCATGGAAAAAATGATTTAGTTACCCTAACCCTATTTTATTCTATTATCTTTGTAAACAAACATACAGTACTTTCTAACATTGTAATTATATTAATTGGTTCAATTTTTAACTACTTTTATATACTATAATCACTGGTTGAACTTTTTAAATACCACGTTACCTTAAAATAACATTGAAAATGCGCATGTGCGATAACATTCAGGCAGACTGGATTGAGGATGGGTATCCGTTTTGCAGCACGCGTGCTGAAGTGCGACTTCGCTAACAGATTAATTGAGGATGTAGCTTATGCATGGTGGTGTGTAGACACGACAAATCAGATCGCTCACAGACCAAGTCGGCGGTCTTGGTATATCAGATCTGGTCGGTCGACACAGTCGGCCGACTAGATAGTTTCGTCTATGGGTAGCTTATGAAGGTAGTAATTCGCACGACCCTTGCATTTACGATACAGGTGTGTTTTAACGACCGTTCTTCGGCTTCGGCATGTCTTTATCAGCGCTACATGAAAGTGCCGATGATGAGTGAATCTACCATTCATTGTTTATGTACTGCTCTATCGATCTTCAATCTACTCCTACTCCGCTTTAACGCGACATGCGATAGATTGACGAAAGAATTTGAGGCGATGGAATAAAAGTTCCACTCATGTTGCCTAACAGGTAAAATACAACTTTCCCTATTGTTATTGCACAAATCGTGATTAAGCAGTAACGTTATATGTTCCATAGCAAGTAACTTGTTGAATGTATTGTTAGAGCGACTTTCGAATTGGTGTAGATGCATTTGATAGTGTTCTCTGCAAATGATATTAACCAGCGCTAGTTACTTCAGCATTTCATTATTGCGATGAAAACAAGAAATATCAAAAGTTTTTTTACTCTAATTACTAATTGTAACAGACTTCAACGTCTAAAATTGGGGCACAGAAACAAACAAACATAAAAAATATTCTTAAAGAATAATTGATAATTGTTGAGAGTTATAATTTCATTTCCTTTCTATTTCAATAAAAAATAATGTATACGAAATGGTGAAATATTTTATATTTGTGTAAAATCAAAAATAACTTCTCCCCACTAAAAAATTCTAATGACGAAATCATAATTAATTGGTATTAATATTGCGAGAAAAAATAATTAGATATTATTTTAATATACCTACTTAACAAAAGTAACTAGATATACTTTGTATATGTACTTACCTCTCGCCGTACTCACCGTAGGTGAGTACATACTGAGGTTCGTAGGACTGATAACACCAGACATCCCCGCCATACTGGGATAGCTGAATAGCTGTAAGAAGTTCAAGTTAGCAAAATTTTCTCTATTATATTCAATTTCCTGTTGTCCAAAGGAAGACTACCGTTAATCATGAATTGATAAATAAAAAGTTAGTTTTGAATGATAGGTATTTTGTCAACATTTTTGAAATGGCAAAAAATAATCCTTTTTTTTTCAATAAGCTTGAAATTAACGATCTCAACTCAATGACAACTGAGCCGCTTTTTATACTTTTCACATGTTCCTAATAGTTGTTGACTTTTTGATGAAAAATAATTTTTTTTTTCTCCAATGGATTTTCACATATTATCCTCAGTACAGTTAACAATAGTATATTATACAGCAGGGTGGTGAAGACTATTATTATTGACCGAGCACCAATATTAAAAATTAGTTTTCGATATATTATGAACGTACTCGTTATGTCATCAGTAATTTTTAGTGGAGCGCAAATTGTAAGCCAATGACATTTGAATTCGAAAAATTTCATCTTGTAAGGTTATTTCAAGCAGCAAATATGCTGGAGACAATCTCCTTAATATACAAAATTATGTTGCACAAGTTTTTGTTGAACTACGATCTGTGAATTCTCAAAATATTTGAATATGTTCATTATTAACCTAGATTATTAATAGAAATAGTATATTATTCAACAAGCACGAAGGTGCGTTTATGTCGCGAGACGCAGGTGAGTGACATAAACATAAAAATAGCCATTATATGCGAGTAGAATACTATACTTTGTCCACGACTATGAATTACCTGTTTGAATATACCTACATTTTTTGTCAAACTAAAACACTATAGTTTATTACATTTATATACCTTATTACTTCTAACGTTATTGAACAAATTATATATTAAATAAGTATTCAGTTCATTGTCTGATTCTCTTAAAATATTAAATTTTCTAGTAATATCTCTCAAACCCAGTATGTTATTGAAATTTTTGCAATTAGCAATAAATTATTTAAAACGTCACTTCTGCTTTTGACATACATCATACACACTAGATAAAATGATACGATCTACTCCTATACCTTGATATTGTCGTATATATGTTCCTGATAGTTTGGTGCCCTGACTTGGAGAAGCTAGGAATTGTAGTCACGGGTTCGAATCCCGGTCCCGATGAAAATTTTCATTTAATATATTGTGTCGTTTGTAGGAATAATATTGAATATAATTATATGTCATGTGACCTTTTCATTATCCACACCTATTATCTATGTACGTCATTATATTCCACAAGCACACGTAAAATGTTTAAATTATCAAATAGTCGTGGACCAGAATTATTAACTACTAATAAGCAATAGAATATTTTTCAACGAGTGCAGAATGATGTAAAACACAAGTAAAAGACTATACTTTCTACACGACTAAAAAAAAACTTCCAGTAAGGATCGATCCCCTCTAATACGTGAAATTATGATTATATCATTATTTTGACGTTTTAAACGACGCGCTGTCAGAAGCAATTTGCGTTATTAGGTATTTGACGTTTTAAAAGAAACGATTTGATTTATTCATTTTAGCGTGAATACTGATAATAATAGAATGGGATTGGCTAACGAGAGTGCATTCTTTTTCATAATTCACTGGTGTGAAGAATATATATCATTATGTAGCTAAATATGTAATTTGTGCGTTATTATTTAGTCGTGGAGAAAATAAACTTCTCAGCTGCCAGGAGAAAAAATAATTGTCTTCTCTACAGCTAGTAGTGGGAAAAATCTATTCAAGTTTTCATAGCATGTAATTTTTTTCCAAAATATATAGTCTCTCAATACATAATCTATAGAAACTCTGGAATTTCGAACTCATTACTAAAATATTCCATAAATTATTTAGTAAATATCTAGTGATCTCCTGTAATTTCCACAACATCTTCTATATTAGATACGTTTTTTGACTCACGATCCTTATAGTAATCATTGGGATTGACTTTTAGAGAGTTGGTACGTCGACTTATTACACTTTATGGACTTTTTGAGAAATGGATTGTGATTCAAGTGATTTTGAATTGAATTGATTGATAATAAGGAACAAGTCAACATATCCTCACTAACCATAGGTAATACCACAGAAATCTTGAGACAAGTATGAAAAAAAATACAATAATATAAGAAGATGAAGACAAATGAATGAATAATAATTCAGAAACAGGTTGAATAAGTCGCTAGACTTAGATATAAAATATATTACACGGAAGAAAAGTGCAATTTCTTCCCTCGAGTGATTACTTCATCCTGCGGCAGGAAAATGGAACTTTCCTCCTAGTAACACAAACAGCCGCTTCTATAAATTGAGTAAACATATGGAATTTATTTATAAATCAAAATAGAATTTCAATTTATTTCAGAGCTGACTGTTATAAACAACTGGATCTATCTCTCTAATCCTAATAAATATAATCCAGTAGATATTTTGTATTCAACAGTTATACAAGGTGATTTATTAGTGCGATAAAGTCCAATATCTTGTGAATGGAATTTTAACCGATTGTAGCCAGCTTAGAACGTCATATTTTAAAATCAATCGCAATTGTACAGCGTGTTCCAGAACGCACACTGTATTTCACTTCAAATTTGAATTCTGCTTGACTTCACTATTACAATGATATAATATTGTTATGGGTTATACAGTATATTTAAAAAGTGCTAACCACTTGTTTCTTCAAATCGTAATGACTTCAACGCCCCGTATACTTTAAACTGCACGATTTAAAATTAATCTTTCACAGCCACACGTCAGTAAAATACAGGGTGTTTCATTGAAAAATATAACTTTGATCTGGCAAGGCGTTCTGGAACACGCTGTACAATTGCGACTGATTTTAAAATATGAGCCTTCAAGCTGGCTACAATCGGTCAAAATTTCATTCAAATGCCTTCAACCATTCACAAGATATAGGAGTTTAACGGATCACCCTGTATATGTATTAAAAATTGAATAGATGAGCAGGCTTTTACTTGATGAAGGTTAAACTATGAAATAAAATAATTTAATTTGCTTAAATCTTCATTATCTCGTTTGAGAAAGCAACTGTATTAGCGTAATGTGTCACGAATGTACGAGTATATTGGACTAAACTCAAATATATTGAGATTTAAACAAATTAAATTGTGTTTTTTCCATCGTTTAGTTTTATACTAGTTTCTATGAAATATCTCTGGAATGAATCATTATAATTTTTCTTTTTATGCGGAACTATTAATTATAAGTGGAATATAAGGACACTGCGGCGTCTGGAGAATTGTAGCTCTAGGACAATTTTAATATTCTTGCTTTTACAGTATGAGGAGAAACCAGAGTCACAGTTACTGAAATAAACAGTGGAAATGGAATGAGAATTGAAACTATTTTCCTGATAAATAACCCAGAATTCAATAAATCAAATAAATTTTAAATATTTTTATCAGAAGAAATTGTTTTTAATCGATTATTTTTACTAAGAGGGTCTAACTGTAGATCCTTGAGTTCGCTGGAAAACATTTACAGATTTTGCATAGTCTACATAGAACAGGGGTTATATAAGTTGGAAATGGAAACTAGATCTGACCCAAAACAGACACCATTGAGCGAATGCATGGCACCGTGCATGGCTAACCACCTCAAAACATCAAAAACTTTCAGCAAAAATTGCAGTCAAAAGTCATTAACTGAAACTTTAGTATTGATAAAAATTGTACTAATATAAATTTATCTCAAATCTTTTCTTTACTAAGTTTATGAATAATCTTCATGAGGACAACAGTATTTAATACCAACATGTCCCGGCTGCCCGTGGAAGTGATTGAAAGAATATTCCCGACTAGGAGAGTATGGACTACTAGTTGGGACGGAATTTCTTTGTGATGGTGATTTCCGCATGTCATGGCTCCCTGGGCTAAGTGGTGGTGATGAGTTTATTTCCGGTACCTCATCAGCAGGAGACGCCTCACTACACGGAGGTGTTATGCTCGCTGGTGGAGAGTTCGTTCCACTCATATTGACATCACATGTAGAACGGATTATTGCCACTGGCCGCGCCATCGGGGGAAGTGGAGGAGGCGGTAACATTGTGGAAGGAAAATACTGTGGCTTAGGACTTCGCGATAGATTAGACTGTATCTGAAATAAAATGTTATATAATTGAAAATATTTTCGAATTATCGAACTTATACTGGGTGACTGTATATTTAAGAGATAACTTCATATACCATGCTACATAAGCTACATTTTTGAAATCGTACCATAGTAATAGTTGGACTACTTATCTTAACTAACAAGATCGATGTTTGTTTGAGTGCTTAGTAAAATGATAATAATTGAAATGTTCACCTGTGCGTTCTGGTTGTTATCAGTTTCCTGACAAACGAAAGTAACAAAATCTGAGAGTGTATCGTGTCCATTTTCTGGATACTTCACTTGACTATGAGATTCTGGGCTATGTTGATAAAATAAGTTACTTGGGCTTGCTTGTGAACTAGAAGAAACTAAAGTGGTATTCTGTGGCATAGCTGAAAAAAATTTTAGTTGTTATTCAAATAATATTTGGACAATTTTCAAATAGAGGAAAAAATATGCAGAAAATGGGCTCATCGGATTATTGATTGGCGGAGTATGTGACGATTACATTATCATACAAAGTTGAATATCACAAATATTATATTTATATAGTATATATATATTATATATAATAGCCTTCTTGGTGTGCGTCATCGTTTGTAACGCATATCCGAGGTTTAGGTATGTCGTTTATTTTATTTGTTATTTTGACATATATAGCTAACCTTAAATTTTTGATAAATATACAGGGTGAATCACGACTAACGGGACGGAGGTTTATGGCGAAACGGTAAGAAATTTGAAATGTTTGTCACCTTAGTAGTTTGTACATCCATATAGGCTACATTTTAAAATTATTTTGAAATATACAGGATGTCCCAATAAAGTGTGGCGTATCAAAGTTATATTTTTTCTTATGGAACACCCTATATTTGATTGCATTTTCTGATTGCACCCAAAAAATAAAGTGATGTTCCATAATGGTTCCCTATACCTAAATACAGAGGGTTCCGAGTTATGCTGACTTTTTTAAAAATGTGAGCATTTCGAAAAACATTGATAACTCATTGATATAATGAATTCTAGCGAATTTCCTCTCACAGCTCAATAGTCGGACATTCATTGAATGTATTCCACGATTGAGTACTAAACATCTCTTTACAAGGTGTTCAGAATTATCAGTTGAATTATTAGATCATTAAATGTGTTATAACGGGCTTATTTCAAATGGAACACCCTGTATTTCAATAATTCATCATATTCAAAAAAATGTCCTCTTTCGAATGATATAAGGGTGTCCTATACCTAGGTACTATACTTTTCGCGCAATTTACAATTTTCTTAAATTGTATGGTAAATTGATTTTAAAACATCTGCAATTCTCTCTAAATTTTATACTAATTATCTTGACAAAGATATTGTGAAGAAATAATGCTAATAAATATGCACACTCATTGTTCCTGAGGTACACTAACTCTTTTTTACCGACAAGCATTTGAGTACATAATAAAACAAAAACACATTATTAATAAAGCAAATACATAAATACTACGAAACGAACAAAAAATTATTGAAAGCAAAAATTGGAAAGTAACTATGATGGATGCTCCAAATGCTTTTCATCTTATGCAATGCAACACGTGATTCTGGCTCCAAACTATGTACTTACATTATTCATACATACCGGGTGTTATAGATGCGAAAGCGTCCAAAATTATTAATTTCATATTTCAAGATATTTTTATTATAACCCCATTCGTAGAAATCCATCTTGGTCAGTTCTGTTGACCTAGCTGGCCAATTACAAGGACTTCCCCTACCTATCCATTTATGTCTTAATTTTCTATTAAGATAATTCCTAACAGCAGGAGAAAAGTGAGTGGGAAAAGTGATCTGATGCTAAGTCTAATTGTAACCACATTTTCTTTCCGATGCTAAGTGGTAGGTTTTCGAAGAAGATCTAGAAGATATTTTCCAAAAAACTCAAAAATTTTCTTCTGTTCAGGTATCCGTCAAAAACATACGTGCCGATAACATATTGGCCCACCATCCCTACCCAAACGTTCACACTCATTCATTTTATGGCTATCATAGTAATTTGTCATTTATTGTTTTTAATAATTTGTTGTTCGTTCCGTAGTATGTAAGGTATTCGCTTTATGAGTTTTTGTTTTATTATGCAGATGTTTTAAAATCAATTTACTATACAATTTAAGAAAATTGTAAATTGCGCAAAAAGTATAGTACCTAGGTATAGGACACCCTTATATCATTCGAAAGAGGACATTTTTTTGAATATGATGAATTATTGAAATACAGGGTGTTCCATTTGAAATAAGCCCGTTATAACACATTTAATGATCTAATAATTCAACTGATAATTCTGAACACCCTGTAAAGAGATGTTTAGTACTCAATCGTGGAATACATTCAATGAATGTCCGACTATTGAGCTGTGAGAGGAAATTCGCTAGAATTCATTATATCAATGAGTTATCAATGTTTTTCGAAATGCTCACATTTTAAAAAAAGTCAGCATAACTCGGAACCCTCTGTATTTAGGTATAGGGAACCATTATGAAACATCACTTTATTTTTTGGGTGCAATCAGAAAATGCAATCAAATATAGGGTGTTCCATGAGAAAAAATATAACTTTGATACGCCACACTTTATTGGGACATCCTGTATATTTCAAAATAATTTTAAAATGTAGCCTATATGGATGTACAAACTACTAAGGTGACAAACATTCCAAATTTCTTACCGTTTCGCCATAAACCTCCGTCCCGTTAGTCGTGATTCACCCTGTATACAAACACCAGAATCGTATACCAGCTTCTTTTTCGAACTGGAAATATTTAGGAGCTTTTAAAATGTTTTTTCGTGTATCTAGGCATCTGTATCTCTATATCTGTATAGAAGGGAAGGTGTGTGAAGGCTCACAGCACTTAGGTCACATGTGACGCATTGTACATTCTCTCGAGGGTTTGTCCTCCTAGGTAATCGTCCATCCTGTCCTTTCCAGGAAGGTGGACAGGTCACTAGGAGACATCTCTTTTATATCGGCAGGTGTAGGTCGAGACTCAAGAACACACACTCTCTTATTGACGATAACACAAGACATGCTTGCCGGTTCACACATCATGCATAGAGGTGTGTTTACTAGCCCCATAGTATGGAGGTGTTTCCTTAGTTGACAGTTGCCAGTCAGAAATCTTTTGAAGGAGCCGTCCCTTGACCAGCACCACCTCAGCCTTTTGTGCTTATTTTGGATCCTCCTAGTATTCTGGCTACAGCCTATTTAGCCAGTCCGTTCCCTGTATTAACTCACAGGCTCTTAACCGGTTGGTGGTAGAAGCCTTCTGGAGTCATTTGGGGTCTACCATACAGTTTCTGCCTCCTATGGTCGAGCGTCTCACAGTTGCATAATATATGCAGAGCTGTTCCTTTTTGCATCTTCTGCATGTAAGGTCTCAGTTATACAGCCCTATTTTGTTTGTGCTCCTTTGTGGGAAAGTGTCCCGTAAGTAGCCCCGTTATGGTGCGTAGTTTGTTCCTGTTCATTGAGAGCAGTTCTTTCGCTATTTTTTCTGATGGTTCTTTTATAAATTTCTTTTCATGTGTTTGCCTGGGCGTATTCTTCCAGTGTTTTTTGTGTTGTTTTTTCAGCCACCCCTTCAACCATGACCTAGTTGAGCACCTAGGAACGCCCTCAGCTGTTTCGGGTCCGTTCAACAGGGTTAACGATCCTGCTTTTGCGAGTTCCTCAGCTTTTTCATTGCCAGCGATTCCTTTGTGTCCTGGGACCAATTCCAGTGATACACTGTTTCGAGTCGCTAGACTTCTGAGTTCCTCGTCGCATTCCCATACCAGCCGAGATGTTACCTTAGAGTTCTGGAGAGCTTTATTATAAGGGCAGCTTGACTGTCACTGTAGATTTCGATCTGCCTATTTTTGTTGGCTCTCATGTTATTTGCTCTTGCACATTCAAGTAATGCATAGACCTATGCTTGAAATACCACACATTTGCCAAGCGAGACGATTCCTCCGTATTTGCTCATCTTGCTGTATATGCCCGTTCCAATGCCGAGCTCATTCCTTGATTCGTCTGTGTACCAGATCAGTTCATTCGCTCTACTGAGTGGTGGTGCGTTCTCTTCCCCAAGCTCTTTTCGATCTTAAATGACAATCTCGAAGTTTTTGCGAAAGATATATCTGCTGGTCATGTGGTCTGTGGGCAAATCCTACTGTTAAACGAAAGTTGTTTCTGGTCAGTGTAGATTGGCCAAGTGCTTTGAAGGAAACTGCAGCAAACACATCCAGCCGTGCGCAATCATACCATGGTCATTAACGAAACCTCCTTGACGTACAGGCCCAGAGGGGTTAGACCAGTAATTAGTTCTTTTGGATAGTCGTTGTTTGTAGAACCTTGGGGCCATTGCTCTAAAAGTTAACATGGGTTTTATTAGTGCAGTATAGATCCAGGTGACCACACGGGGTGACAGATCCCATGTTCGTCCCACTGTTTTCCAACACTGCTCATTGGCAACATATTCTCTTTTCGCTTGGCTGTGTAGGTGAGAGTTCCATGTTAGTTTCCTGTCGAAGGAATACCAAGGTATTTCACCTCTTCCCAGAAGTTTAGTTTACTTTTGAAGATTTCGGGAGGTTTTAAATCCCGTTTTAAAACTTCTTTTCCTGATGAAAAGGACCATCTCAGTCTTTCTGAGATTGATCGACAGTGACTGTTCCTCACACCATGTTTCAAGTAATTCAAGCCCATCCTCTGCTTTATCGCACAATAGGTTCACAAATTTGCCAGTCTGCAGGATAACTATGTCATCTGTATTAGGGTATCTAGAACTATGCTTCACAGAAGACTCCTCCTTGAGGACATCCCCTCATGACCATTCCTCTTACTGTGATTTCTTTTACATTTATACTTATTGCTCTACTAGAGAGCATCTTGAGTATCCATTTTCCTACTACTACATTCCTGGAGTTGAGTTGGTGGACAATTAAAGATAGATAGATAGTTTATTTAGCAGTAATGTTATTACATTGCTATTACATTACAAAATATTTCCAAAAACGACATATCAGATAATTATACACTATGTGTTGATTACATGTCAAATAATTGGATATAATTACATATAATTAATTTTTATATAATTAAAAGTTTCTCTTGTGGAAGTTAATACACGATTTTATAGGAAATGGCAAATTATTATATTACAATGAATCTTTGTAAAATAGAGGATTTTGTGTTGAACTAGTTCTTGTAGTCGGTAAATATATGTTACTAGGTGTTCTAGTGTTGTAAGTATGTATATCTCTAACAAAACTAAGTTTGTTTTATCAAAGGCTCCCTCGATATCTATGAATATACCCATAGTCAATTCTTTGTTGTCCAATGATCTTTCGATTCTGTTAACTACTTGGTGAAGTTCCGAATAAGTGGACCTTCCCGGAGTATATGCATGCTCATTTGGATGAAGTGGGTTGTGAACTAGGACTTCATCTCTTATAAACTGCTCGCATAACCCCTCTATCGTTTTTAAGAAGAACGATGTGAGACTAATTGGTCGAAATGCTTTTATGCTTTTGGTAAGGAATAGGCTTGGGTATGAATACCACTCGTACTTTTCTCTACTTACTGGGAATATACCTCAGAGCTGAAGAGGATCTGAAAATTCAAACCAGGTGTGGCATAAGAATATCTATATTTTCGTATTTTTTAATACCTAAGTATTACAATTAGATTGAAATTCACTATTCATAAATAATAAACTTAACAGCAGAGTACAGACCTGAAGAGAACTTTCAGTATGGGACATTAGAAAAAGACGTAAAATGTGTCTTCGATGCTAAAGGTACTTCTGCATCCTATTTTGAATTTGCTCGTAATTTAAACATCAACAAATTTTTCAAGTCAAAGATTGGGGTTAACATTTGTGATACATATAAACAGTTAATTATTATGATATTTTGATTAGAATTAATTACAAACCTGCCTTTTTCCATTTCTTCCAACGTAATGAGCTAGAAGGACACTAAAAAATGATGATGCACAGCAAAAATGGTTTTAAATGAACACTTTAACAATAATCAACACTTGTTTGGAATCAAGTGGTGAACAAAATGCTGATAGTATTTCTTAACCAAGTTTTCAATCCTGCCCATTATCCAAATTCTAGATAAAGATCCCAATTTGAAGATATTCACAATTAAAACTCCTCAAAATTTATAATTTAAATGAAAATATGAGAAAGTTATATATAGGAATTGAATTTATATTTTTTTGATTCTATAGAAAATTGAATTAATTAATGAAAACAAGTTCAACTTACAGTATGTCGCTGACACCACCATGGAATCTACGGAAGACGATCTATCAACAACTACAGGACCTGGCTCCGGATAACTATTGCAGTAAAACGTAGGATGTTCTAATTTCACGCTGTTCATGGTCGGATGACTCTCGGACAGTTCGTGCAGGATAGAAGCTACAAATAAATGACATTAACATTTTATTTCGAAAGAAATGGATTTATTATATTACATTTTGATAATTTCCATAGTTCTTTGGAAGAAAATACTCCTGTCGCTAGGATGATGTCGTTACATACCACGCCGTTGTATGGATTGTGCGTATATCCTGAAATTATGAATTTCAACAATAAGTAGCCAGTCCTTCAGAAGAAACAAATTTCAAGGACAAAGGGGTCCGTTGAACTATACGGAACCACGAGTTTTTGACTGATTCTGCAAAAAATAGCTGCTACTTGGCACGATATTTTATACAAACAGTTTCAATGTGTTGCATTTCGTGAGAAATATTTTGAAAAGATACTTTCTCTTTATCATAAAACAAATTTCGATTATTCATCTGACAATATAATTTAAAATCCACTTTTGTAAGTTTATATTTACAACTTTATAAATCTTTATATTAGAATGACAAGCGACAGGAAAAAATTACAAGAGGTAGACACCTTTTTGATTCATTTCACCCATTATGTGTTACAAATATCGCATATTCATTTTTGAAGGGAACAGGCGAATTCAATGATCCTTTTCCTTCCCCTTCTTTTTTTCAAAAACGATGGTATTGGAAATTTGGCTAAAATACAACAGACAAACATGCTCACCACTTTTTTTGATGGGTTTTGAGGAACCTATGCAACCAAATACTCCATGTTATGTTATACAGATACATGCAATAAGAAACAGAACATAAGGATTTAATGTATTCTCCGATCTAAATAGTCAACCAACAAAAAATTTCTATAAAGTTACTTTAATAAGTATTTAGCTGAACAGCTGCATTCAGAACCACTTTAAGAAACCCCGCCTCTTCTTCTTCCAATTTTTGAAAGTTATGTGGTTATGTGCGTGCGATTTAATGTTCAAGTCTCTTTTGGAGCTAGTAGTAACCGTCGCTACATATTGAAACAATATGCTCACGTTTTATGTTTTTCAAATTAAAAAATTTATTGTTAAATTATCTTAAATAATTATTGTTTCTAGTTGAGATAATAAGTTGAGATTTTTCCTGGCCATAACGGCTTCCAAAATAAAAATGATTTTGTGAATACTAGGTATATGTTCTAATATTTCGATTTCTTTTAGAGCCAGTTAATTTAACATATTGACGGGAGGGGATGCTTTCTCACGAGCTAGATTATTGTGAAGTTCTTTCGTGGCACTACGACATTTCAGGCTTCGTAGGTATGAGTTTGATTTTGCTTACGTGGTCAGGGTACGACGCGTGTCAAAATTTCATTCAAATTATACTTATATTTCCCAATGCGCACAGTAATGTATATCTAGTACAATCTTTTCACACATTGATCCCATTTTTTTTCCATGCTACTTGAAATTTTTATATACAGGGTGTTTTCAAATGACACTTACAACGTTTGCATGTAGATAACTCTCGTAAAATAGGAAAAAATGATATAAAGATTTAATTTTTCAAAACTTCAACACCCTGTATGTCAAGAAGTAAATGTGCTGGACCCCTGAATCCTATATCATTTTGTCCAATTTTACTAGAGAAATCTACCGGGTGGCCAACTAAGAACGGTTTTAAGACAAAAATGGCCTCGAGTAATGCCTGGAAATTATTTTCAGAATCGTAGGTCCACTGCTAAATGTAATGCTGCCGCTACTAATAATAAGTACGAATTTTGAAATAATGTGATAAATCGAACAATTGGGAGGGCGACGACCCAGCACTGTAGTGGAACGCATTTGATGAAATAATTACAGTCAAGCAATGTCTTACATGAGTACTTGAATGGGTGACCGTGCCAGGGAAAACCATCATATAGGGACCGTACAACCGGCAGCGGCCAGTAGCATATCACAGCTCGTAGGCATTATACCAAGGAGTACGAGGTATAATGTCTTTCGGAGGAGACGTGAAACCGAGGTCGAGAGTCCATGGATGTTGGGCTCATTAAAAAACGCTACCACTAGTTGGGGAACACTAGTGGGCTCGCCAAAATTTCCGGTTAGGGGTAGAGTGCTCCCGGCGTCGGTGATTAGCCTCAGTCGCAGAAATAGACCAACGTTAAATGAACGAATAAAAAAAAAGAACTATTGAAACTATGTAACAAACATTCAGGTACTTAATTAGTGCCGCCCTAGATGGTTCGGAATGTCTATCATTTTCAATGCTTGAAATTAATCGCTGACGGGTAGATAAAACAGCAGCGTCCATTTCTGCCTTATGTTAATAATCAGATTGCTTCATATTCACAAATTTCCGATTTATCTACAAAAGCTCTTTCAAACAACAGCTAGTTTATTAAAATCGGTCAAGCAGAACCGGAGTTACAGGCGTTTTTTCGTAACAAGGTTCCCACTCTCCCCCACTCCATCTGATTATATTGTTCAATACGCTCCTTAATTGGGTGAATTTTGAGAAACTTAACATTTTAAAATTTTTTGTAGAATTGTAGAAAATTAGGTGTTTTTCTGGACATCTCATACATACCTAACACTGACAGATTGATATCTTCATTAATTACACAAGATGGGAGAAGCCTACAAAGGATGGATAACCTTAGTGAAATTAAGAATGAAATTTCAAATTTAGAAATTCTTTTTGCACATGAGTATGTTGATAAACTGTCAAAGTTCTTAAATAGTAAGGAATCAAACATTAAGAACATCATCCCATTAAGGGTTTGGAATGAATTTTATAGTAGAGAACAAATTAAAATGAATAGAGAATTTTTTATAGACTGAATTCAAGAACATCAACAAACTGAATAACTTGAAAAAAAGTACTGAAGATGCAATTCCAGTACAAGAGAATTGTTTATGAAATTTGACAGACGTTGATATACCCATGGAAGTCAGAAATTTTCTTTCATATGGGTCATTAATTTTGTATACCTCCAGACATACCTAGATGATTTGAAAATCGAAAACATTTTGCCAGATGTGGAAATCTTTCAAAGGGATTTAATGATTTAGGAAAAGATATCATTAGAGCCAGAATAACAAAAATAATATAACTAACTTTTCACATCAAAATAAGAAAAATCCTTCATATATAAATTCTTTGTTTAGAAAAAGTAACGAGTTTCTCAAAGACCATCCAGAATTGATTTTCACTTAAGCAGATAAAGGTAACGTTACAGTAATTTTATATAAAGATCAGTATATAGACCTTGCAAATACGTTAACTAATGAAACATATTATAAGAAAGTAAAACATAATCCGAATTACACAGTTTTACAAAAGTCACAAACATTAGTTAAAAAACATTCTGTTTTTTTTTATGGAAAAGATAGAAAGTTGTTGAAGATGAGTTCATCCATCATCCCAAAGTTTTATGGACTACCAAAAATTCAAACTCTAAGCTTACGTCCGATCATTTCTTCAATAGAAACTCCAAATGGTGAAATTGCACAATTTATTACTGATAAACTAACTTCATCTTACAATAATAACAGCTCGTTCTTTGTTAAGGATTCTTTTGATTTTGCACAATTTATTCAAAATTATCAGATATCTGACAATTATGTGATTATAAGTTTAGACGTAGTTTCACCTTTTACAAACATACCAATTAATCTAGTGAAAAATAGTATCAGAAAATATTGGGATTCTATTCAACCAAGCTGTACGTTAGATATGAACAGATTTTTAGAACTAGTTGATTTTGTTGATGATACTTCCTTTTTTTGCTTTTAACAAAGAATACTATAAACAAATTTTTGGAACGCCAATGTTCAGTTTCTCCAATTTTCGCACAATAAATAATGGATCATTTGTTTACCTATTGATTGTGTTGCAAAGTTACTTTTTGTTATTCCTTTTCTAAAAAAATATGTAGATGATATTATTACAGCGATATTATGACAGGTGGCGGCTGTCAACAATAGAATGTCTATATCAATGTAAGAGTCACAATCCCTTTGTTATTGTTACTAATGGAAGGACTTTTCCTTTACATAAGTATAATTCCTTTGATTAGTAGCACCAAAAATAACAAAGGTACCTACATAAAAGGCATCAATAGTAATTTTTGAATACCCCTCGTGAACAAATTATTTTTCAAGACCTTCAGTTGAAATACCACAAAATGGAAACGTATTTTAACGAATTGTCATGTTTTACAATTAATGATTGGAATTAAGAACTCACTTTGAGGTAATGTCTGACAAAATGCAGTCGAAAACATTCGATATTGCCACGTTTAACTATAGAATTGTACTAAGTATGTATTGATAATAAGTAATAAGAAAATAGACTTCTTATTATCAACAATATTGACAATCTGATTAAACGTTAATTCTTCAATGTGCTTGATTACTTGGATTTTGTCTATTAACATTATTTTTTTAAATTATGAATATTGAAATATAAACACTTTCCCAAATTTATTATGAACTTCTTCAAGCTCTGGCAGCTTTGTGCGAAAACCATAATTACCACACCCTCCGAATACATAATTGGTGATTTTTATCGACAGCTGACTTCTTATTGGCAAGCGCAGGCGTGTATTCTTCCCTCTCACTTCGTCAGTTGACTGATATTGATTTATCCAGTGGCGTTGGTATTGTCAGTGACCATTGCTTTGTCAGTTTTACTTCGTAACATAGGTACAGTACGCCATTTGTACGTTTTTGACAAATAAGATCCATGTTTCCTCGCCTCTTACCGATGCCCCGTATGTTTAGATAAAATTGCCAAACTATACAATAGATATATTTTAGTTATCATAATGAATTCATTGAATTTACTTTATAATTATTAATTGATTTATTGTTTTCGTGTATTTTTGTATTAGGTACTTTGGTATCCATAATCTCACTTACAAGTAAGTTGATAGTTTTAAAATGATTTCAATGTTTTGACCTAATTTCTTTTAATGCAATATTTTAGCCTTGAAAATGGAAGCAAAAATTTCGAGAGCTTGGTAATGTATAAAAGAGTTCACTCTGTAATTTTTAAGTAATATTAGTTTTTATTTTTGGCTGCTTTCCCCTTGTACGAAGAAAACTGCAAACCAAATCTCGAAAAATTTGACGGCAGGCTCGAAACAATAGAGGATTATCACAGTCCTCTGTTTAATGTATGTATTTAACCAAATTTTTTGCCATTGGTGTTTAATTACCTTGTTTACATACAGGTATAATTTTTTTAGAGAGATATGTTCTCGATTTCAATGGTGGTTCGAGAGGTTCTACTGGTGTTGTTAACATCGATCCTAAGCATATTCTTCAAGCTTTATTGTTTCTAACTGTTTCTGTGATTGTTTTGATGTAGATCCGTATAGAACAGAACCATATCTCTCTACTTGCGTCCCCCATGTTTATGTGGTTATTTTAAGCAAATGTCTGTACCTAAATTTTTATTTTTTTTATATATAGCTTCCCATTTAATTCATTATCTAATGTTACTCCTAAGTAGTGAAGGTCTTTTTTATGTGGTATCATGTGGACTTCCAACTAAGTTTCTGGGATACGGTGCTTTGAAAAGATGGAGACTTTTGATTTAGACTTTGATAGATCGAAGCTCACGTATTCAATAGCCATTTTCTACTACTAGCTGTGAAGTTGACAATTACCTATTGCTTCTTCAAGCCAACTGAGAAGTTGAATTTCTCTATTAGTAGTTAATAATTTTTGTATCATTAACCTAGGTCAATAATGGACATATTCAAATATTTTAAGAATTCAAGGATAGTGCAACATAAATTTGTATACACAGGAGATTGTCTTTAACATATTTGCTGCTTGAAATTACCTTTTAATATGAAATTATTTGTTTGAAAATGCCATTGGTTTAAAATTCGCACTTAACCAAAAATTACATAAGAAGTACGTTCATAATCTATGAAGCGAAAACAGGCAGTGTACTTGTCAGTTTAGTCAGAAGACGGGGTAAGCGTTTCTCGTGGTGCGTTTGTGAACGCTGTGGTGTTACACCCAAGGTGTTGTTATGAACGGAATACCGCAGTAATTTGTTTTTTCTTCAATTGCGCATCTGTTCAAAGTAAAAAATAGCCCACGTTCTGTAAAATTTTTGGATGCGGTCGTAAAATTGGCTTCGTTGATTTGTTGTACTTAATATTGGTGATTATTAGCCATGAACATAATAGTTGCGTGTTTAAATTGTACTAGTAACAATAAAAAGTTGTTAGGAACCCTTTTACCATTTAATATCTTTGGTGAATAATATTTCAGCATTGAAATGGTGTACCTATAATGTCAATTATTTTCAATTTTTGTCCTAAATTTGGTTGGTAGTGAAAAAAATTGTATATACACCAAGGTGGTAAAGACATTTATGATCCTCGCACTTTATTTGGTCACTCTTCTAGCCGCGGAAATCTTTCCAAAAATCATAAGTTTCTACCTTTTTTGATATATTTTGTAGAGGGCGCCACATAGCCATATGCCTCATAAGTGTACGCAAAACTTTTTTGCCTTTTACAGTAGCGCTGCTTTTGTGAAAAATAATTAAAGTCACATCATCACAACAAAAAAAGGTACCTATACTATCTGTTAGTATGTTAGTGAATAAAGAAAATATTTTTTGGGTCAAAAGATTTTTTCTCAGCTTTATTATTAATCTACTCACCTGATTTTTATAAAAAATAGCATTGATGGAAAACAAGTTATGGAGAATTTATGGAAAATATCTTGACATACTTGTTACTTCCGGTTATACCGAATGATAACTTTGTTATTTCAAATGCAAAACCCTGTATATTATTAACTCTTCGAATTATATATTAAGTTTTTATGTCACTTTGTGTAAAATACTTTATTCCTAAATTGATACTTGTTCAGATCCTCTGGTTTTTAGGATCCAAACACTAAAGTTTCACGAACTTGTCGTGATTTACACGAAACTCTCGATTGAGGGAATGTGTGTCTAGAATGAAATAAAGATTGGAGAATCTTCAAAACATATATTTGGGTACCAGAATCAAAAACTCTGGCAAAATAATAGGAACAATACTAAAAAAACTATTTTCTGACACTGACACTTACAGGAGAATGATATCCAGATTTTGTACAAAATATAACACACTAAAACAACAGGTTTTGTCTATATCTAAACTAAACTACTCAAAATTTTTGGAACATATTACATGAAATGTCAAATGATCAATCTAAAAGTGGTTGCAGGTTCGGTTGCTTTTTAACATCTTGAGAAAATGTTTTTAATTTAGTTAGAGATTTGAACATACTACCCTCCCGTTGAACGGATCGCGTTCAATAAGCAAGGGTAAAATAAGGAGAAGCAAAATAAAACTAAAATCGAATAAAATACTAAGAGTAGAAACTAATTACGGAATTACACTACGTACAATTTTATTGTCTTCCTGGTCAAATGGCGAAAGACAAAGTTTGGTGATTGGACGTGTGAAAAGTCCGCTGCTAGTGCGTATTTTGACTGCTCTGACCTTGTTGTCAGATCCAGGAAATACTTCCATTACTCTGGCTCTTGGCCAGCTGAGAGGGGGAACATTGTCCTCCTTTTAAAGAACGAAATCGTTGACCTGAAGATTGCGAGAAGGGAGTAGCCACTTAGGTCTGTGCTGTAAAGTATTTAGATATTCAACCGACCATCTCTTCCAAAATGATTGTTGAATGCGAGAACATTTTTGAAATAAATTTAGTCTGTTTTCGGGGACGTGTGCGAGATCCTTTTCAGGATATGCAGTGAGGCTTGTTCCTATAAGAAGAAGACATTCTAAGTCAGTCGGATCATTTGACAAAGCATATATAGGTCGAGAATTTAGGATTGCCTCAATTTGAGCAAGCACAGTACTGAGTTCTTCGAAAGTGAGGTGAGCATTGCCAATGGCTCGTTTCAAATGGTTTTTAGTACGTTTAATTGAGCTCTCCCAAATTCCTCCCCAGTTCGGGCTAAGTGGTGGAATGAATTTCCAGGTAATTTGATTCTCTGAGGCAAATGTTTCAACAGAATCTCTCACTGTTGTGTTTTTAAAATAATTATATAATTCGCGAAGTTCATTTCTGGACCCATAAAAATTGGTAGCATTATCGCTGTAAATCACTGAAGGGTTTCCACGGCGTGAGATAAATCGTTTGAGGGTTAGAAGGAATGATTCTGTCGAAAGAGATGTGACAAGTTCTAAATGTATGGCCTTGGTAGCCATACATACAAAAAGAGCAATATAACATTTTTGTAAAGTGGCCTTTCGCAAGTGAGACGTTTTGATTAGAAGAGGCCCTCCAAAATCTACTCCCACCTTCTGAAAAGGTCTAGTGAAGGTAAATTTCCCAGAATACGGCCGTTTTGCGCTCTTACCTGAAATCGACCTGTTTGCGCTCTGCGATTTTCATAATAGAAATGTATTATCCTTTTTTCTAGGATTTACCGATTTGCAATATAATTTTAAATTTATTATAACATAATAGCCCGGTAAAGGTTAGCTTAGAAAATTTGCTTAAAACCCATGGTACCTACTACAGAAAAATAATAAACATCTTCTTTTCTGTTTCTGTTAATGTCTATTTCGAAGAAAAGTAAATTAGGGGTAATTAGGGTAGGGTAGGGTCTTAAATCCCAGGATTTCCCCAAATATCTGCCTGTGGAAGATATTGATGATGGCTGGTTATGCATTCAAGAGACTTCTCCAATTTCTGAAAAAATGGAACAATTCTACGATTATTTTGTTCAGCAATGGTTAGAAAATACACACATTTCCAAGGAAATGTGGAATTGCCATGAGCAAAGACATCGCAGTAACAATGCTTTGGAAGGTTGGAACCATCGTTTAAATACATTGATAAAACCACATTCCAATGTATTTCAATTGGTGAAGTGCCTACTTAAAGAAGCAGAATATTCTGATCACATTTATGACAGATCTACTTTAAATTTAGAAGGAAAGCGGCGCAAAAAAACCTATATTACTTTAGATGAAAGAATTTCCAAAACATTAAAGAAATATAAAGACACAAGAGACTTGAGAACATGTTTAAAGACGTTAGCTTATATTCAGAAGCTCGAATAAACAAACATGGATTTTTGTATTTTACTTTATAAAAAAACTTTGAAAAAATAAATATAATTTTTGTACTTTCTTGTTTTCTTGTAAAACTAATATTTTTAACTTACCCTTTACCGGACTATTATTGTAGGTAGGAGGAATTTAAAATTATATTGCAAATGGGCAGATCGGAGAAAATAAAGTAGATTATGAAAGTAGCAGAGCGCAAAGTGGCCGATTTCAGGTAGGAGCGCAAAACGGTCGGGCGCAAAGTGGCCGACACCATTTCCCATAATTTGTTGAACCGGTTGTAATTGAAATCTAAAACAATTATTGCAGTTTCTAATGATTCTCTTGATTTCCCGAGATAAGTTTAGAGGCCAAAACTGCAGTCTAATATTTGCGAGTACCGTCTGGGCTCCAGCGTGTCCTAGGCGGTTGTGTTCGTGAGTTAAAAGTAACTTAACAACGTGATTTTTCGAGGGTAGCAATATAGGGTGTTTTTGTTCTTCTGGTATGTCTGCCTTGGTGAGGCGACCACCAACACATAAAAATCCATTCTTGTTTAAAAATGGTTTGAGTGACCAGATATTTTTATCCGAGAGACGTTTCCCAGCCTTAAGTTCACTAATTTCGTTTGAAAAATGTATAAATTGCAAATTCTTAAAGATTTGATTAATGGCAGATTTAATTTCGTCAAAATTTAACGGGCCTAATTTATTGTCTCCAGGGTTTCTACAATTATAAAAGAATCTGTTACATTATGCAACGGTGTGAGTGAATCTGGAATATTTTGAAAATTTTGAAAACAAATTTTCCCAGAAAATAACAATAGGGTTTGGAATATTTGTAACAGCATTCAGATTTACCTTTTTCTGTTCAGGTAAATTGCTCAAATTTAATTTTTTGTCAAAATTATCGAGATTAATCGAGGGGTCTAATAACCAGGCAGGACCGTGCCACCATAGTGGAGAATTTAAAATATCGTGGGCCAATAAGCCTCGAGAAAGTGGGTCAGCAGCATTATCTGTCGAACTGACATGACGCCACTGCCATTTTGCAGATAATTCTTGAATTTGTGACACTCGATTAGCTACAAATATAGACCAGCGTGAAGGGTGTGAGTTTATCCAGCAAAGGGCAATTTGTGAGTCTGTCCAAAAATTTATGGAATCGAAACTAAGTTTTTCAAAAATAAAAATTATTTTATTTGTTAACTTAGCAAGTAATAACATTGCTTGAAGTTCTAACCTAGGAACAGTGACAGTCGGGCGAATTGGGCAAATTCGAGATTTAGAAGCGACTAACTTACAGCTTACCGAGTTATCAGAGTACAGGGTACGAAAATAAACACATCCTGAATATGCCTTGAGAGAACTGTCTGCGAACGCGTGAATCTGGATATTTACAATTTCTTTTTCAGAAAAAAGGTGACGTGGAATTGTCAACTTTCTGAGAGTGGGAATATTAAAGATGAAATTTTCCCATTCATCTACAAGTGCAGTTGGCAAGGGCTCGTCCCAGCCAACTTTTTGTTTCCAAAGAGTTTGCATAAATATTTTGCCTAATAAAATAACAGGGCCAATAAGTCCTAGTGGGTCGAACATGTGAGCGATAATAGACAGGGCCTTCCGTTTTGTGACTTTATCACAAGTTAAAGTGTCTGGAAGCGAGATTGAAAACAAATCCATGGCAGGTTGCCATGAGAAGCCGAGAACTTTATTCGAGACATTTTCAATTTTTATATCTCTCAAGAGGGGTTGAGATTCCTCAGGAATTATTTCTAAAAACTCTGGAGTATTTGAGCACCATTTGTGTAGATGAAAACCTGAGCTTTGCAACAGCTGGGTCAGTTCGTGATATGCATTTTCAATATCCACTAAACTGTCTGTTCCGTATAGAATGTCATCGACATAAGTCGGGTTCAATAGGGCATTAGATGCATGAGGAAAAGTTTTACCACGAGTGAGGGCGAGTTCATTAAGCGTGCGAGTACTTAAAAAAGGTGCAGACTTTGTACCATACGTAACTGTGGTGAGTTCAATACAAGAGAGAGGTTCAGCTGGACTGTCCCTCCAAAGAATGTTTTGCAAATAAGTTTGGTCCGGATCAACCTTAATTTGCCTAAACATATTTTCTATATCTGAAGTGAATACATAGGTCCATTGTCTAAAACGACAGAGAATATCAAATAAATCAGGTTGAACCTGATAGCCTTTCAAAGTGATATCATTAAGAGAGGTTCCAGTTGAACTCTTACAACTTGCATCAAAAACAACTCTTAAACGAGTAGTAGCACTGGTATCTTTAATAACGCAGTGATGAGGGAGGAAATATTTATTTAAAAACTTCTTATTGTGAAGTGAGAGAGGCACATATTGTGCGTGACCAAGAGAAACATATTCGTGAATAAATTTTTTATATTGATTAAAAAGAGAGGGGTTATTTTTAAATCTATTTTCGAGATTTAAAAAACGACTTTTTGCTATGTGAAATGAATCACCTAGCTTAGTAGGTATATCAGGTGAGCGTAGAGGGATGTTTACCTAAAAATATCCATTTTCTAAAATTTTGAGATTTTGTTTGAAATCTAGTTCAGCTTGTTCTTCGTCAGAAGAAAATATTTTCTGTTTAGGGATATCCTCGATTTCCCAAAACTTTGTAAGAAGAGAGTCTAATTGAGAGTATAGTGAGGATGACTCAACAGTGTTACTAAAAAATGAGACAGTGTGTCCCGAACGAGGGCATTGTGGAATATTTCCCGCAATTATCCAACCTAACGTTGTGTTTTGTAGTACAGGACAATTTCTACCAAGAGTTATGAGTCCATTATCTATTAAATTATAATATAAATCAGCACCAATCAATAAATCAATGTTGGATGGTTTGAAAAATTCTCTGTCAGCGAGTGTAATGTGATCTGGAATAACAAAAGAGGTATTGTCGATAGTGGTTTGAGGCAATCTGCAAGTGATGCTTGACAGCACTGCACAAGAGATATCATTATAAGCATTGGAAAAAATTCTAAACTCTGCCATGCGGTTGGATACCACAGTGTCTTGAGTAATTCCAAATTTCTCTTGTATACTTTAGCGTTTATTTGTTGCAATAAATTTTCAGAAACGAAAGAGTTTTGTGACGCACTGTCTTAGGGTGGAGCGAAAAAATGAAGTTTAAATATTCAGTACGCCTGACTCTGTAAAGTACGGAGGACTTTAAAATAATCATTTAAAAATTAAAACGGAAATTTTTCGACACCCCCTTCCACCGCCCCAACCCCTTTACTTTTATTTTTCACATTTTCGCGCTGTGGCGGTGGAAATTCAACATTAACAAAGAAAAATCATTTACAAAAAATGTTTGTTTCAGTAAGACAAGTATTTTGCAAGCTCAGGTAGTGTACAAATAAATAAACAAATAATACTTTTTTTTTCACTTTAAGACATATTGTGTTTTTGCCCGTAAAATAGTATACTTTTTATTTCAAAATAGCTTGTGCCATTACCTATAAAATATAGTGACCTTTAGGACGTCGCTGAGCTTCCCCCTCTCTTTAGTTTTAGATGAAACACGTGCCGTACACATTTATCTCGTATTCTACGTATTTGCTAAATTAGTTTTATGCTTACTGTTGAAGTGGTGATGTTGTGTGTTATTTTGCTGATATCGGTTGTCTACTATCAGTGCAGATTATTATGTTTTTGTCAGAAATTCCTTTTCTGGTTAGTTCTTTTGTGGCAATTGAGATACCAGCCAGTTCTGTTTGAATCACGCTGGTATTGTTTCCCATTCCCCACTTGATCCTTAGGCTTAGTGCTCTCGAGTAAACTCCACATCCTGAGCCTTCATTCATTTTTGAACCATCTGTATAAATGCGTATTGCATCTGCAGCATCTGGCTCTGTGTTGTGTTTTATTTGTATTTTGTAGGGTTTATTAAACAAAAACCTGGGTTTAATTGCATCATTGGCTGCCTGCAGCAGAGGTAGCGCAGTAAGCGCTTCCTGCCATAGGCTTAACCGCAATTGGCCCACTCCTACTTCGGGGTTTACATCAGCCGTGCGCAATCGTACCATGGCCATCAACGCAACCTCCTTGACGTACAGGTCCAGAGGGGTCAGACCAGTAATTAGCTCCATTGCTGCGGTTGGTGTTGTTCTTATGGCTCCTGTGATGTTTAAACAGGCCATTCGCTGTATTTGAATGGCCGTTGCTTGTAGAACCTTCGGTCCCCATGCAATTGCTCCATACGTTAACATAGGTCTTATTATTGCAGTGTAGATCCAGGTGACCACTCGGGGTGACAGCCCCCATGTGCGTCCCACTGTTCTCCGACACTGTTCCTAAGCCACATATGCTCTTTTTGCTCTGCTGTGTAGATGAGAGTTCCATGTTAGTTTCCTGTCGAGGGTAATACCAAGGTATTTCACCTCTTCCGAAAAGTTTAGTTTGCTTTTGAAGATTTCGGGGGATTTTAAAACCGATAAACTCCTTTTCCTGATAAAAAGGACCATCGCACAGTGTGTTCACAAATTTGCCTGTCTGCAAGATAACTATGTCATCTGCGTTTGCAATTGTGTAGATTCCATTGTTGTTGAGGTGATTAATCAGGGTGTCCAGGACTATGTTCCACAGAAGGGGTGATAAGACTCCTCCTTGCGGACATCCCCTCATGACCAGTCTTACTGTTATGTCTTCTACATTGATACTTATTGCTCTACTAGAGAGAATCTTGACTATCCATTCTCCTACTACCAGAGGTACATTCCTGGGGTCTTTTATTACTTTGCCTCGTGGAGGTAAAGGGGATAATCACAAAAAAATAATGCATTCAAAAAACACACCTTTTTGAGTAGAAAGCTATTGGACACTCAAGCATTATCATTTTAAAACAATCTGTTTTTTTTAAATTGGCTGTGGCGGTGGAGGGGGGAGTCGTAGAAAAAAAATGTATATACAAAAAATACTACTTTTTCCATAATAAAGCTTTCTCATACTCAGAGGCGAGATCAATTTCAACAAAAAAAAATCTGAAATTTTCAAGTTGACTGTGGCGGTGGGGGGGGGGGGAATTTAAAAAAAAAAGACAAAAATACGTGACGCCTTATTTTTTCATATCACAGCTATTGCCCGGTCAGGAAACTTAATTTTTGAAAACAAAAAAATTCTCACCTATACGGTCGCTCCACGTCTAGTAATGCTTTTGCATATATAGGAGTACCATATCTGGAGTAGAGTGTGACAACGGCCGTAGCTAACAAAATATCACTGTGCTTCTGTGTCATTGAGGATAAATTAACGGATGCAGAGGGATTTTCAGAATTTTGTGGCAATTGTGAATAGCCACTATTTAGAGAGGACTGCCTTGAATTGTTATCAATGTGAGAAGAAAAGTGAGAAGCTCGAGGATTATTTGAGATGTTTGAATTTTGAGATGTAGAATTTCTGGGATTAGTTTGACTCCTACAAGGGGAGTGAGGAGGGGAAGGCTGTTGGCCTGGTAACCATTGATCTTGAGAGTTGGATTGCAAATGCAAAAGTGTATGATGCCTTTTTGAACAAACTGAGCATCCTCGAGACATGCAATTACCTACCATATGCTGTGAGCCTAGACAGTTTAAGCACATGCGGTGTGAGTTGACAAAGTTCATCATTTCCTGATGGGATCTTTCAGCGAATTTGGAGCACCTATAATTTTGTGAGAGGTTTCATTACAGAAAGGACATTTTATTTTTTGAGTAGTTTGAGAATAGTTTGTACGACTATTTTGTGTTGCATTCGCGTGATAAGATGCTGAGTGGTTGTGTTTAGTGAAAGTTTTTTCCTTTTTAGGAACAGAGGGGGAAATTGAATTAAGAACTCTGCATCTTTCTTCAATAATTTCAAAAAATTCATCGATAGTCGGTAACTTGCTTTGGTCTCTTTTAGACTCGTATTCGCGTTTTGAAGCAAAATCTAATTTTCGACAGAGAAGATTGATAATTATTAAATGATCAGTTACAACATGTAAATTTTTTAAACATTCTAATTGTTGTCTCATTTCCGTGATGAAATCTCTTAAACATTGTGCGTTGCTTTTTGTTATTGGAGTATAATCTATTATGGGATTTAAATGGGAGTTGATAATAGCCAAATTATCGTTATATCTTTTTCTTAATATGTTGAGTGCAACAGGAAAATTGTCATTAGTTCATTCTAAGGCGTCGATCAGTAACAAAGCTTCCTCTTTAAGAGATAATTTTAAGTACATTAATTTTTCTACATTTGAAATGTTTGTGTTATAAATGACTAGCGAAGTGAGCAAATCTATAAAACTTTGATATTTTTTCTGATCGCCTGAGAACGTCGGAATTTTTAACTCCGGCAGTTTTACTCGAGGTATATGTGAAGAAGGGAAGATACAACTTGTTTAGTTTGATCGTTTGACATATCTGCTATTTTTTCTTGTATTCTCGCTAAATAATCAAGATACGTTTGTTCGACATCAAAGCGTATATCAGAATTAATTTCTACGTTTTCTTCAGTTGAGAGATTCCCATATTGTTTCTGAATGCTTTCAAATTTATCAAATGTGACAGTGAGGGCACCTAGCCGTGTTTTAAGTTTAAATACATTAGTTTCTGTATCTACATTTTCGTCTATCCACTTGTAGTGTCGAGTAAATGCACCTTTGTTATTTTTCAAAGCTTTCTTTAGAGCATCCATTTTCTGAGTGTATACAAATTTCAAAAATATGAGTATTTGCTAGAAAGAAAGTATAGTAGGTATATTTTTGTGGAAAGAAAATGGATACCTTAGAGTATTACCGAAAGAGATTCAACGTTTGGTCAAATAAATAGCGTTACAATAAATTATGAATACAAGTATTTAATTTTTATACAAAAATACAGAGAAATATGGGTGTCTGTTAGATGTAAGAAATCGATAGGTCTAAACACGTTTTGTGATAAGCACTAAAAATATCGAATATACAAGGAACAAATGATAAGTTACAAAAAATTATTTGTCTAAATTTTCAAAGGCAATTTTTCACCTTAAACTTCCTATAGAGATATTTTTGAAGGCAATTTTTTACCTTAAACTTCCCTTGGAGTTGGTTGGATTTTGGTGATTGCCTGCTTTCACCTTACAGGCTGTGAAGATACGGCTAGCTGTCTGCTTGATGTGAAAAAGGTAACGTGGATAGCTTCTTCAACGTTGAGTGTAAGGGCAGGTATTTACCCTGGCGAAGTGGACTATAGAGGCACACGCGAGCACTTCTATCAAATTGTTGGCGTGAGAGATTTCTTTCTCCGAGAGAGCTGACACTAGTTTTTAAATAAATCCGGCCCGAAGGACCAATTAATGTTCAGATCCTCTGGTTTTTAGGATCCAAACACTGAAGTTTCACGAACTTGTCGTGATTTACACGAAACTTCAAAACATATATTTGGGTACCAGAATCAAAAACTAAGACTCTGGCAAAATAATAATAACAATACTAAAAACATTATTTTTTGACACTGACTTACAGGAGAATGATATCCTGATTTTGTACAAAATATAACACACCAAAACAGGTTTTGTCTATATCTAAACTAAACTACTCAACATTTTTGGAACATATTACATGAAATGTCAAATGATCAATCTAAAAGTGGTTGCAAGTTCGGTTGCTTTTTAACATCTTGAGAAAATGTTTTTAATTTAGTTTAAAGAGATTTGAACAATACTTATCGAAGTCTTAATTTTTTTAGTAAAACATTGATAGGTGTAAAGGAAAAAACATTAATCATGAACGTTCATGATGCTCTTGTGCATCAAAATACCACAAGTTCTGTTCGCGACATACCTAATTACTAACTGTGCCAATATGATAGAGGTAGGGGAATCAACGATTTATAGATTCTTACGTGAGAGAATATGCCGGAACCTCGGTGAATCTATTCCTTCATATTGAAAATCCTGTGTAAACATCCTTAATACCAAATAAAAAACATCTTTTCGAGTTAATTAGTAGGACGATCAATGTAATTGGTTCAAGTTCCAAAATTTCATAATTCTCCATTTAAAAATAAAAAACAACAATATTTTCATTTTTTAACTTGATTATAACGCCGAAAATAAGGCAGTTTATGTTCACTTCCCTTCGCAATCTTAAGCATTTTTCACACAGAACTCTCAAATGAAATTCTCCACTTTCCTTTTTTTAATTATTAGTCGATAAATATGAATTTTAGATAAAGTAGATTACTTTACTTAAAATGACATTAAAATTTAATTTAGATTCTGGAAATAATATATAGGATGTCACTTTCAAAATAACAAAGTTGTCGTTCAATTTCGGTATAACCGGAAGTAACGCTCTAACTTGTTCTCCATCTATGCTAAATTTTATGGAGATCATGTGGTGAGTAGTTTAAAACATGTATATAGTGTAAGCTTGTTGTGTGTTGTAAAGTGACCATGGTTCAAATGTTAAAAAAAAAATTTCTGGATATTCTTTTTTTAACGCAAGTTTTTCAACGGATAATCTTCCGATTTCTTGCAAAATCAGGCAAAAGCTCGTGGTTTCGTATAGCTCGTCGAACCTAGACAACGAATTTGTGTATCCTTCGTTTATATTTTATTTAAGTCAAACGTGATGCTAAATACTATAATCATAGTATTTCCCTTAAGTAAGTGGAATTAAAAGTCAGTGTGTGTCACCATCGACGCACAACTAAAGTATACTTCAAGGGCAAAAATCCTGGCACTAATAATAATAAATATTATTATCTTGAGTGTGCAATTGCTCAGCCCTTGCTGGTAATGTTCACCTATTCCGAACGTGTATACACGCTCTATTTCCCCCGCAGGCTACACCTGTCCTTCTTCGATTGAAAGATCGGTGTATTTTGCCTTTTTTATCGTTGTATCTGTAAATAGTGTTCATCGCTATTGGGTACAACAGCATCCACTACAAGAACCGAGTTAGTTCTTTCATCCAAACCAACAATATCAGGCCGATTATTCGTCACCCGTACCTATATCGGTGATAATTAGTAATCTTAAATCAGAATTATCTAAGACTATGGCTCTGATGTTTGTTGACACCTTGTGCATCTGTCTAATTCTGGTAATTATTAATATCAATTACTTGGTCTGGAATTGTCGTGATAAATCCTTCTGTTGTGGGATGTTCCATCAGAGGTCCATCAGAGTGATTCTTTATGAATATAAGGTTGATTGAGGTCGTGATAAATTTGGGAAAACCCAGTAAATGTTCATTCGGATTTATGATCATTCCTGTACATAAAAAACTTTCATTGCACTATGTTAACAAGTCTGGACGATAGTAGACTATATCAAATATCGCTTGAACGTAAATAGATTTCTTGACATCAAATCTGTTCAATGGTACAGGTTGTTGATATTACTAGGAAATTGATAAAATTTCTTATATCTTTTAAATCACTTCGTGTAACATTGGAATACCTTAGGTATAGCCCTGTATATTTAAATATATATTCAAAATTTGGTCCTATTTATGGGTTAGCTTTTATCCAAATAAAGTTTTTTCGTATCTCTCATGGCAAGTGAGTTATTGGACTAATGTCGCACCCTATGTGAATATAATTTATTGTTATTTTTGCCAAGATTTTTGCCGCAATTGAATAATGAATGGTAATTCATATTCAAAATATTGGTGCTACAAAAAATTAATTTTATCGAATGTTATTTATATACAAATTTCACCCTATAACAAATGAAAATTAGCACTTTGTCCAGGTTTCAAACCCTACGCCTAAAATTCACAATTTTCCAGCCAAATCTCTTCACCTCTTGGCTATGAAGACATAATTTATCAAGCTGTTGTTTAAAGCCCATGATGTAAGTCATACGTAAGTCAAAACTAAATAAGTGACGACTTATCGCATGATTGAGCGAATCAACTATTATTCTTCTTATTTAATTGGAATTATTGTATTGTTGTTTTTTGTAGGTATATACAAACAAACAAGTAAAAGATGTGCAAAGTACGCTGTTCAAATGCTTAATATGGAAATCATTTCTAAGGAGTAGCTGGAAATATTTCAAAAGTAGCTTGTTAAGTCGAAAAAGTCAATGAGATCAAACGAGTAGCACTACTCTTAAGAAATAAAACGCTGCCATAATTAAATTATTGTATATCGAAATTCCTGCCCCTACGTTTATCTTGAAGATCCTTGATAAACTCATAGTTGCGAGTTATAGTAAAATTGTTGTAACAAAAAAATATCGAATACTCTGAATAATTATTGGGAAATATATTTGAATTAATCTTACCTTTATTTTTCCTATCATCTTCTTTTTTGTTATTATTGTTGTGATGATTGTTATTATAACATACTCCACTTAATATTTCTGAAATAAAATAAAACATTAAAACGTGTGTCAATTAAGAATTTTGAAACTGTTGGCGATACTCGACACTGAACATAGTTCACACTACTGAACTGAACCACACTGTTAAGACTGAAGTTTGCCTCCAGTGTATGAAGAAAGGAAAAGATAACTTGGCTATCAAAACGCGCGTAAGATAGTGTGAAGTGTTTGTGTTGGGGCTGTGGTGGTGTAAACTATGTTTAGTGTTTGAAATATGTCAAGAAACAATCAAAATTTTTGCAAATATCTTTAATCTTCAAAATAGTTACACAGTTTTTAAAAACCGAATAGAGAAGAAAATCTCTATCAGTACCCATTTGGAAGACCCTTTAGGTATTAAGTAAAATACATTATATTCTCCTGAAAATGTTCCTATAAATAAATTAAGAGCTATTTTAAAAGATTCGCAATCAACACTGTTGATTTTTCCAAGGATTTTTAACGTTTTCTTTCTATTACAGTCACATTTTCTAATGTCGAATGTTAGCCTGCTATTTTTAGAATCGTGAATGTTTGGTATCTATACTACGCATGACATAGAGATTGAGTAACGTCATTTGTAAACTTTTATTTATATACTTCAATTCAAATAGAATTATAAGACAAAACCAAAACCTGAACTCCTGGCGTACTAGGAGTATTTTCCTGAAATTATCAACATCCTCAATTAAAGCAGAAACAAAAGAAGTCATCTGATATTCAATGTATTGATTAATTTCAAATTATAACTTCTTGAATGGCTGTTTTTCTGGAAATTTAGTGACTCTTTATGGAAAGCCTACGTTTGGTTCAAGCAACAAATGGACGATTTTGGTAGGTACCCAATCAGTACTGTCACTACAAAACTCTTTTATTTGACACCACTGGTAGAAAAAGTCAGGGCAAATACAGTTTCTACGTGTAACGTAAATTGATGTATTTTGGTTATGCTGGGCTCTTTTTGGGTGCAAATAGAACAATAAAATAAAATTTGCAAACTAAACCGTGGGGCATATTACATTTATGAAATTGTTGCGAGGATCTCAAATATACATTTCTTATCATTTCAAAAAGATACTGGTAAATTTACTAAAATCATAGATGGGAATTGACTATTTCCACACATTTTCTTCAAAGCCAATGCAACTTTTGGAACAATACAGGATATAATCATTTTTTGAATATTACAGAAAAATCTAAAATCATGGTAGGTCTTTAAAATAACAAACAATTAACATTTCATCAAACTTTTCAAAATTATTATTCCATTTTCGTCCAGTAAATAATTAAAATTATGTGTTATTTCCACTTACCGTGACTATTAATGAAATTAGCTAGATAGAGATCCAGTTCCCTTACAGATACATTAATATGATATGGATTAACACAAAGTCCAGGTTGCGAACAGTCGGGATTTTTTTCTAATCTTTCACCATCCGTACTTTCTAAAGGAATTGCTTTAAATAATATCACCATAACGAGATCAAGTCGCCAAACTTTATCAGCTTGACGAAGGCAGTCTATCCGGCGCATTTTACCCTTTTGATCAGGATTCGAGAGGACACAAACGGCGGATCTTTTGCCGGTTATACTCAACACGAAGTCCTCACGACACTCTTGAGTAATATCCTTTCGCAGCTTCCCCAATAAACGGGACGCCCACTTCTGTTTAACTTCCGCCTTCTCATTCTGAAAATAAATTGTTTTTGTTCAATAAAGATAACTCACAATCCATAATAAGTTAATGTATACTATTTATTAGAATATCGCACAATCTGGGGTGGTTTGTTTGGAAAGTCTATATGCAGCTGAAAGCTCAAAAAAGATGCAGAGAACCGATAATGTTGACATAACAAACTAACAAATAGATGAACACATCGGTTGTATCGGCTCATATCAGAAAAGCCAATGGCAATTCTAGACTACTGAGAAGTGATCTCTTATATATTTTAGCTGACTTACCTGTAAAGCCTCCTTACACTGCCTTTCCTCCTCCAAGGACATTCGTTTTTCGTGTTTTTTGTAATATTTTCTTTTTGCAGCCTGCAGGTTGAACCATGTGTAGGAAAATGATTTAACAAAAGGCAGGAGTGCCTCGATGAAAGGATGGAATTCGTCCTGTGAAAAATAGAAAAGAACATGTTTCTTAATATGAACGAATTTGACAATATGGATGCCAAAATTGAAAAATGAATAGACTACCGCATTTACATTTATCTATTCCAATAAATAAAGTAACCGAAATGCATTATTTAACCCCACATCTCACAATCGCCAAGCAAATGAATAAGCAAGGATCTGTTACTAAATCAAAATATTCAGGGCCTAACATTTCAGTTGAGTTCAAAAAAAATACCAAAATTATCATAACCGATGAAATAAAGTCTAATTAAACATGTTATTTATGAAACATAATATAGGAAATGATTTTTGGAATGTATTCATATCCATCAATAACACCCCTGTTTACTTAACGCACTCTAATTATTTCAAACTAACTTGTTGACTTCAGTTTTTGAAGTTTGAAGAATTTTAAATAATTGTTATAAAAATGCATTGGTATTTTTTGGCTTTCAAATTGAAAGAATAGTTTGTGGTATATACAGGACAAGATCTTTACGAATTAGTAGGTACTTAATTATGTACTTATAAGTACTTCATCGTTTTCATCAGTATCGTGTAGTACTACCAAAATACAAAATTAACTACTACCTTGTATGTATATTTAAAGGAACAAAATTCATTTATCAGCAGCGTCAAAAATTCTTCACTCACTCGTATTCACACAATTACTCTACTTAGTCTGCCAGCAGCCTTCGTATGAATCTAGAATTGAAACCACTAAATACACACGTAATAAATTTGATGTGAGAATATATAATGTACCTATGGAATATCTATGGAATAGATTAAATTTTAGCATTATTATGTACTATGTAGAAAAAACCTGAAACAGGTCGATGTTTATTTTTACATTGACTATTTATAGTATGGAAATATCCCCCTCCAGCACCCACTCTGAATTACTTTACGTATAATGAAGATAATAATGTCGTATAATAATATTTATATTATGATATAATATTTTTCAATGTAGTTAACAATTAAATTAAATGTTCAAAATGACCACCATTCAATTCTTGACAATAACCGGGGCGATTTTGTAATTCTCGTACATTTTGTATGACCTCACGAGTTATTTTGTTAACTCCTTCCGTTAGATATCATAACTTTCGAATCAGCAATATTGTCTAGTTTATTAAAATATAGGTACTTTAGAAATAATCAGGTATTTTCGTATTTGTTCTGCTATACTACACATCAGGAAAAAATCTTTGAAGATATAAAAGTATTAGTCAGAAAGACAAATAAACAATTGATATGAATCTAGTAGGCTGATATCATTTGCGTATTCAAAGTTACTAACTTCAGTATAATATTTGTGCGCGTATTAAATTTAATTATGGCTCATTTGTCAGTGACTCAAAGAATAGACATTTCAATTATGATTGATTGTGGTAATGAAACAAAAACTCAAAAGGAGGTTAGTGAAATAACAAATAGCTTGGTCAACACGTTTCGTAGTCTACAGTTGGCAAAATTAAAAAAAAAATGGATTTGTGAGGCTCACACTCAAAATCCTGAAAAAGTCAACGTTTTGACTAGTATCATTAACAATAAAATAATTGGCCTTCATTTTTTAGAAAGCTCGGTTATTGGTGAGGTTTATCTAGATCTTTTAATCAACTTTTTAGTGCCTACATTACAAAGACCTTTTCATGATGTTAATAATCCAAATGAGATAGATCGATTTATTTACTACGAACAAGACGCAGCACTTTGCACGTAAAGTAAGAAATTATTTAAACGAGGTTTTCCTAATAGGTGGATTGTGAGACGTAGAACGATCGCGAATGGCCTGCTAGACTCTGTGCCAAATTCACATTTTTCACACTACTCTTATACAAATGAGAAAATTTGACACCTGACATTTGCATTTTACGTTCTAGACGATGCTAATCTTTTTATGGCAATAATTTTTTTCGAAGAATTTACAAAAAAAAGTTTTTCCGCATACCTCTATCCAAAGTATACATTTTCTGGCGAGGAAAAGTAAAAGTGACATCATGGTACGTCATGACTTATATGGCATTGACGACCTATACTATATAATATTATACCATAAGTATAAATTTCACCGTTTACTCGTAGGTGCTCTATGCCTGTATTTTACAAAATGATAGAAATTAGTGAATTGTTATTTCAATTTAACGATTTTCACATTAACAATTTGACTTTAGGACAGAAATATTATATAGCATGCTATGGTCCATTGACAGTTTAACAGTTTCGAAGTGAATTAGGTAGTCAATAATATATCAACAAAATATAAAATGAGAACATCTTTTTATGTAATCTTTGATATGGTTGCGGAGAAGCTGTTTCAATTCAATATCCGAATGCTAAGCAGATAAATCATGGAAAACCAATACAGACCGAACAAAACGTCCACATGTGTCCATGAGGTCTATTGCTGGCATTTCGTTCCTTAAAATCCAATAGCTGTTTATAATGTTTTACTTTTCAATATTCATTGCATAGTTTACAGCACAAATGCTGTATATTTGTATTTAAAAATAAAATTATGGTATTAACTAGAAAACTAATTTAAGTACCTACAAAAACGGAACCACCTTAAATTTAGGATTGGATTAAATCATGCCCAATTAGTTTAAAGAAAACGAAGCTTAGATCAATTTTTAAACATCAAAGAAACATGCTTCACATGCCAAAAAACAAGAACACTATTGAACATTTTTTAAGTACATGGGATGAATTTATACACAAGATAAAAATGAATAAGTACAATTCTATTGAATGCAACCTAGCTTAATTGAAAAAGATAATGAAATAAGATTTATCAGGAATTTCTACTAATTACGTCAAAGTGAAGGGTGTGGATTGTTAAGAATAAGTTTGCGCAATTTGACGGGTAAAATAGTGAAATAATCAATATGCCAACTATAACTACGAAATATCAATATCAAGTAGATTGAAAAGTAGGGATTTTGAGGTTGATAGAAAAAATATTTCAAGCGATGTTCGATTTCGTTTTCCCGGGAGAGGTATGGTGGAGTCTTTTTAACTATAATTTTATCTTAAATAATTGGTGAAAATTAATTTACGCCATCAATTATAACTGTTCTTAAATAATATCGACCAATTGTGAACTTGACAACAAAGTCAGTTCATGATTTTCGTGATATTTAGAATTAAAAATGTGAATATTAAACAGCTCAGGTTGAAATTATATATGGAATAACAGAATTATTTTTTTAATATTTTCATCCTGTAAACCTAGTTGTTATTCGTCTGACCGCGAAAGCCGTTCCGAACATTCTATATAGTGTAAGTCCGGGAGAGATGCCCCAGCGGGATAGATGGCAAAGTGCAACTATTTGGCTAGGCGATGACAGATGGCGCTGCCGATACGCCGCCTCGTCATTTAATACCACATGTTAATAAGTAGAAGTGTAGTGTGTCATAAACGTAAGTTATCAAGTTTATAATTTTCCAAACAGGTTTGAAATTGTTTAGATACATATATAAATGTTTGTATATTTTTAAGTTAATTTAACAGGTTATTTTAGTAGAGTTTGTTGTGGTAGTTTAAGGTTATGTAATGGGCTATTCATAAATCCGATAGCTTACGTAGTGTCTTTGTTATAGGGTGGGGCATCTAACCCGGTATTTGGGATAGATGGCACACTGTTAGTCGGGTGAGATGCCTCACTATATTTGATACAAAACTATGCAATAAAATTCAAAATCATGCTCATAGTCTGTATGCGATGAATATTTATTGATGTATTGTTTCAGATGCCTACGAAATATATTAGAAAACCAGGTTCCACAAGAGGTTCTTGGTCGGAAGATGCTCTTCAGCGAGCGATAACCGCAGTAAGAAATGGTATGGGAATAAACTTGGCTTCCAGAACTTTTAATATACCATCAAGGACATTACGGCGTCGGGTGCAGAATAATGACGCATCAAAAAAACCAATGGGACCAACAGGAACTTTAGGAATGGCTAATGAGTTGATGTTAGTAGCTCACATTAAAAAGCTACAAAAGAGAGGATTTGCTCCCACTCGAGATGATTTAAGGACCATGGCATATGAATTTGCGGTAGAACTTAAATCAAACCATAGGTTTAACCATGAGGAAGAAAAAGCTGGTTACGATTGGTTAAATTTGTTTTTGTTACGCCACCCAGATTTGTGTGTGAGAAAGGCTGAAGGAGTTTCTGTAGCCCGCGCTGAAGGTATGTCCCGTAAAAAAGTCTTGGCTTATTTTCAACTACTACATGAAATTCTAGAAGGAAACAACTTATTCGAGTTACCAGGATCCATATGGAATTTGGACGAATCAGGTCTACAGCTTAATAATAAAGTGGGTTATGTTATAGCCCAAAAAGGATCAAAAGATGTATCCACAATTACATCTGGGAAAAAGGGGGAAACCATAACGAATATCGCATGTTGCAATGCAGAAGGCACTTTTCTACCCTCAGCTTGTGTGTTTAAAGGCAAGTACAAAAAAGATGAATTCCAAGATGGTATGCCCAACGGATCAAAAATGTACATGAACCAGAAGTCGGCGTATGTGAACTCAGATATTTTTTTGTTGTGGTTGAAGGGTCATTTTCTGCCAAGAAAAGGTGTAGGAAAAGCACTGTTGATCGTCGATGGTCATACATCTCACTGCAGTGCCGAAGTATTAAAACTTGCGGAAAGAAATGATATTATTTTATCGTGCTTGCCTAGCAACACTACCCATTACCTTCAGCCTTTAGACCGTGGGGTGTTCAAATCATTAAAATCTGTGTTTAACAAAGCTTGTCACCTTTTTATGAAAACAAATCCAAGCAGAAAAATAACCAGATTGCAATTTGGTAAACTATTGGCCGAAGTCTGGACTAAAGCAGCAACTAATGACAATGCAGTTTCTTCATTTAGAGCCACGGGAATTTTTCCGTATAACCCTGTAGCTGTACCAGAACATGCCTATCATGTTTCTGATGCTTCAGCAACTTTTGCAATAGGTGCTCGGCCTATTGAAAATAATGCAATAGGTTCTAATTGTCGATTACCAGAGTCTGAGTCCAATCAATCTTCAGCACTTCAATGTCGATCTTCTAGTCCTCAAGCTAGTTCCTCTTCAGTACCTGATCGTCGATCTAAGGAGCCTCGACCTGGTCCATCTTCAGCACCTCATCTTCAATCACCTGATCCTCGACCTGGTTCACCATTAGTTCCTCATCAACAGTCACCAAAAATTAGACATTGCTCATCCTCATCATCTGGTCAACCTCCATCTGCTGGAAAAATTCTGGATAATATCTCACCCTTACCTATAATTCCTTTAGCATTAAAAAAGCGAGGTAGAAATGTTGCAACAATATTAACTTCACCAGAAAATATAGAGAAGGCCAAATTATTAAAAGAAAGACTTGCAAAACGTAAAGGTGCCGCAAAAATCAAATCTGTTTTAAAACCAATTAAAAAAGCGAAGAAGACCAAGCCTTCCTCTGAGTCAGATGAAGATTTTGAATCCAAAGAAGACAGCGATTGCGACATCAACGAGGAATTTAATGAGAACGAATGTGTTGGATGTTTGGAAGACTACAACAGCACAACTCGTTCAGATGACTCGATCCGTTGCATTAATTGCAATCGGTGGATGCAGGAAAATTGCACTAAATTTGAAAATAAGTGTGACTCATGTGGGAAGTTTAGCCGAAAATAATTGAAAGACATTTTTTTGTGTTTTTGTTAACTTAAAGACTTTATTTTAGATTGTGCCATCTATCCCTTATAAGTCGGGAGAGATGGCAAAGTCGTATTTTTACTAAATAATTATTTTTTCGTTAAATGTGATATAATTTAATTTCTTCGTATTTGTAAAATGCTTAAATAAACTTTGCTTTTACTATTCCGTCATTTGTTTTCGACATAGAGATGTTGCATTTTGAAAAAATATTTTTTTTCGAATTGTAGGGCATCTCACCCGGACTTACTCTATAAATTGTTTTTTTGGATATAAAGTCACGTACTAAATTTAACGAAATATGGGGTGGCATTCTCTTCACACTAGCGAGTAGTTTTGAGTCGATCTTGTTGATATACAAATTCCGTTCACCAAATTTGGTTGTTTTAGAGCGAAAAATAGTTCTGATTTTTGATACCTATAAGGTGTCGCCTACGTATTCTCTATCTTTCCTTGTGAAAATAACAATGTGAAATGTGAAATCCAAGCGACGTCGCTTATAAGCGATCGCTAGTTTTTATGAACGGAATGTCACCCATGGTCGTATTTCATGTTACGTCATGTTCCTTCTTGGATTCTCAAAAAAAACTATTTCACAAAATGATGACTTTACAATAAAGAAGCAAGTACTCTTCAGTTAAACTGAAGAAAACACTTAGCAGTACGATAAGAGGTATCGTTTTTCAAGCTATATTCATATCCCACAAGGGCTGCCATCTAAAACTAAAATTAAAAACCAAAAGTTCACTATAATATATTGGCAAAATAAATTCAAATTAACTACATTTTCAATCTTTTAATCTTTTATAATGTTTTTTTCTCTTCAACCATCAGAAGTTACAAAGGCAGTTGAATTTATTGCAGCACTTACGGAGATGAGTGTAGTTTGAACAATCGATAGTTTTTTCCTTCAGTCTGGCTTTGTAACCGATTTGTGAGTTTGGATACTCCTCCAAACCAGTTAACAAAATCTCGTTTTTTGATAAAGTGTATTTCAATACTCGTCGGGGCCAATCGCCTGGAGAATAGTTGTTTCATTTCATAAAATGTTTTGTTTAATTTAGTAGCTTTCATACATAAAAAAAAACAATTTTAGTGAAAGGAAAGGAGAAAATAAAATATTCCATCTAATTAATGGTGCATGCAATAATTATTATAGTTAATATGATGTTAAGTTTGAAGTTAAATAAGTCAAGTACGTTAGCATCTAGCTAAATATAAATGTGTAGAGAAAGATTATTATAGCTAGGTTTGCCAGACGTCCCGGTTTGAACAGGAGAGTCCCGGTTTTGAGACAAAATCCCGGAGCTATAATTTAGCAGATGACGATAAGTAAATCTACACTGCAAAGGATGATTTTTATTTTTCAAAATTGCGTTGTGTGTTATAATTAGATATAATAGTGAATTCAACATATTCGTGTATATAACATTATCGATATTGTTATACATAGACATATTTTTTTTCTTGCTTTTATCATATCACTAGCAAGTGGGGCCATATAGTTCAGTGATTTCCAAAAATAGAGTATTCAGGTACATTAAGGGCCATGAAACATCTCTTTCTCCAGGCTCAGTATATGTTCCACTCCAATGAAAACAAAACCAATGCTCACCAAACATTTTAGTAAGTCTTACGTATAGGAAAGTGATGAATACAGTGGCGTTGTGTAAAAAATGAGTGTACCACAAAATTGTATTCGTTAACCTCGAATGAAACTTCAATCGTAGATGCCATTTCGGACATATACACGGTTAATCGCCGAGCTGGTAGCAGCTCACTAGAACGAAAAGCTGTTGAAAATGTTCAAGAAAAGCCAAGCAAATTAATTTGTCATGAAATGCATAAGCCCAAAACATCACACATAAAGATTTTCACCGACCAAGGAAAAGTATGTATGAATAATGTCGTAAGCTACTGTCTGAGTTACAGAAATTGATGAGGTATTGGATCAAAGTATGAAAAGAAATTTGTTGACCAACAGGAAAGAAGATTTTGTTTCTAATATTAGCAAAAGTGCAAAAATAAAAGGATTTTCTTGTTTTAGCAATTTAAATTTTTTATTTCAATATAATATTGTATACAAGGTTAGTACGTTCAATTACTGTACGAAATGGTTTCCTAAAATACTCATTATTCATGGATTCAACAACGGCAACTAAGCTTTAATCTATGGTTCACTAAACGATTTGATTTGGTGCAGATGGAATCAGATCTGCACCATCTGATCTTAAGCTTCGCTTCGTAAAATGCAAAATCTAGGCTTAGTAACTGTATATAGGTAATGATATATATGATGATATATATATATATATATATATATATATATATATATATATATATATATATATATATATATATATATATATATATACATAATAAGAAAGTAGTTCGTTGCCAAAACTAGATAGGTTTCAAATTTTGTGGGGAATGCGGCAATGTAAATGAAGTGTACTCTTTTTAGTTAATTCTGAGCTTTCGGTTTATTATTCTAACCATTTTCAAAGAAAACTAATTGAGATTACTAATATCTATAAATTGTATACATGGAGAATATATTCATTTGTAAAAAAATATTTCACTTTTTAGGTATGTTAACAAATCGTTGAAACGAACCGGTGGTTATTTTCGCTAACGCCCGTTTAACATATCCTACTGACTGCGCCACTTATCTTTTCACGTATGGAAAAGGCTTTTTAAAAAAAGATTTATTTATTGAGATAATTACAATAGTTGTTATAAGATCGGAAGTATATTCTAGACTGAATAAAAATGAATAAAAAGGTTTTACAATAACTAATATTAAAAAATAAAACATAAGCAAAAACTAGTTCACACTGAAATTGAAGATACTGACTAAACAATTTATTTATGCTACACTGAGAAAACTAACTATATAATACCTCCCCCATTAGAATGAGGCTCCTTATGGAAGCTGAATTTTCTTTTCTTGTAGTTCTATGGATATTTGTTCTGGAATCTTCTTTGTCTTCGTTTTTTTCTTTAAAAGTAGCCAAATAATAACTAATGCTATACCAGTGTATAAAATTATGGTCCATACGTTGGGAATATGCAGGTTGAATTTTTCTTCAAGTATTGGTGTCAATTCTTGAGACGAAAGTTCTTTCAATTTTAAATTTTTCAAATTAATTTCCATAGGAGACATTTTAATTTTGTTGAAATTTGTTTGAAGTTCATTTAGTACGAGGGGTTGGCTAAAAGTTTTTTCTTGAAATGTAAGCTCGTTATTTTGGAAAATTATCTTACAGAGAGAGTTTTTTCCTCTCAAAATTTTAATTTCTGTGTCTTGTGAACACTTGAATATTAACCTTTCTTCGTTTGGAAAAATGGCCAAATACTGGTTTATTTCTGGAATAACTTCTGAATGATTTCTTAAAATTTTAATTTTTGAGTATTCACAGCTGGTAGAGTTTCCTGTTAATAATACTTGCTCTTCGCATAGCTGCTTGTTATTGTCTTGAAGGTATGAAGGGCATTGAAATGTTTCAATTCGTGTACATATGTCGTTTAGAGGTTTAATTTGATTTCCAGATTTTAAAAAATATTTTGAACTTGGTATTATTGTTACGAATTCTGATTCTAATTTAGTGGGTATTGATAACAAATAAAATAGTTCAAACTCAATATTATAATTAATAGGAATAGATAAAAAGTATTCTATTTGATTTTTTCTTAGTCTACATGTTATATCTAATATTGATTCGAAGTTTAAAATATTCTCATATTTTAACTCAAACGGAAGTTGCAGTTTGTAATATGAAGATATTTTTTGCAATTCTGTAAATAATTCTTTCGGCTTAATAATACTCGGGTGTAATGTTCTCAGTTTGCAAAAGGTTAAAGAATTTTGTACTGTTTGCATTACATCTAAAATTACGTTATAAATTATTAAAAGTTCGTTTATCATATCCTTTAGATAAATGAGATTCTCATATTCGGCTTGAAAGTCTAACATATCTTTTATTTCCAAGATCTTTGACCTGAGTAGTATTTCATTTTTCTGAATATCCTGAATAGTGTTATTAAAATTATTTATTATTTGATGACTGACACTGTATTGCATTTTAATTTGATTTTCGAGATTTGCTTGATTTTGTTTTAAATGTCCTAAGATTGAATTTATCCTTTCTTCATCTTGAGAATCGAGATTGCCTGTTATGGCTTTTATCAAAGAACCAAATCCATTTATTAAGCCTCTTTTGTTTCTAATTGATGTGGAGTGAATATTTAAATTTTCAAATTTTTCTTCAATATTATTTTTATCATTTTGGATAAGGTTAACAAGATTTCCAGTCTGTTGTATGAAAAATGTGTTATTTGATATATCACGTGTAATATTTTTGAAATGTTTATTCAAAGAGTTATACTCTTCTAGTAACGGATTCAAGTTATAAAAATGTACAAATGTATGACTTGATTTTTGTAGTTTAGCTAGTCCAAGATTAATTGGTAAAATTCCTAAATTATGACTGATGTCTTTAATTTCTACTGTTGCCTGTCCGATTGAGACGAATCTGTAATAAAAGTATATGGTTTTTGTTTGGGTCGTTTAATATTAGATAAGTGAATATCTTCAGTAGTATTGAAGTGTCTGGTTACAATTTTTGCAGTTTTTCGATTTTTATTAGTACTTTTAATTTGTTCAGGTCGGTATTTATTTTTTGTTTTACTTTGAATTTGTTTATTTTTGATAAATACCTTTGTAGGTATTGGGTTTGGCAATTCTTCTCTATTTTCATTGGCTTTTGAGATAACTTTTTCTTTAGTTTCTTGTAATTTTGAGTTTATTTTAGAATAGAGTAGCTTCATTTTTTCCCTATGATTATGAATATAATTGTTAACTAGTTGCTTATCAATATCTAAGTCAAAAGAAGAGTTAATTTCTAAATGTCCTGTAATTATTTCATATGGTTTTAGCTTGGTTGTAGAGTGGATACTATTGTTATATGCTAAAAGTGCATAATTAATTTTAATTTCAATGGGTTCTTTCTTAAATTCATTTTGATTATTTAGAAGTCTAATATGTTCGACAATTGTCGAGTGAAATCGTTCGGCAATGCCGTTTGATTCCGGATGCTGTGAACTTATAAAATGTATCTTTATTTTATGGGTATCTAATAAATCTTCAACTAGGCTATTTTTTAATTCCGTGCCATTATCAGAAATAATCTGTTCTGGTATACAGTGGTGGGTAAAATATTCAATTAGATTATTAACAATTTCTATGCCTTGAGCAGAATTTAGTTTATAAAGTTGACCATATTTTGAAAATGAATCTATAATAGTTAAAAATTTTGTATTTTCTAGTGTTATAGTATCTAAGTGAATTATTTGAAAAGGTTTGACAGCTGTTGGAGTTACGTTAAAAAGTGGTTTCAAAGGTTTCCTATCGTATTTTGTTGCTTGGCATATTTCGCATTCGTTAATATAGGTTTGAACAGACGATCTTTGATTTGGCCAATAATAACGTGTTTTTATATTATTTTCAGTTTCATCTAACCCTCTAGAGTCAAAGCCAAAAAAAAAAAAAAAAAAAAAAAAAATCTAACCCTCTATGATTTCTTTTACCTCCATGATAATTTTGGATGACTTCTTTTATTTCATTTAAGGGGATATCGATTAATTTTTTGTTACCTACATTTAATAAATGAAATCTTAGATTTTTTAAAATAAGTTTGCAAAACTGCACTAAATTTTTCATTTAAAGGATCTTCAAAGTAAATATGATATTTCAATTTTGGTACAACATAATCTTTCACAAAATTTATAACATCATTTTCAAAATTATTTTTTGAAAATTGTACGAGAACTCTTTGTTTTGAATCGTACAGCTTATTAATTGTTGGTGCTGCGGGTTCAAAATTTACTTCAGAGATTATTATTTGATTTTATCCTACATTTACTGAAGATTCTGAAATTGGTATTCCCACTACAGGATCTTCTATATTAGTGTAGATAGTATTGTTTTCATCGTCAATGTCGTTTATTTCTTCTACTTCTACTATGAGTGACTCTGTTTCTATATTATCGTTTTTAGAAGTACTTGCAAATTTATCATTCAATTTTTCCATATAGGCTATTAAGTTTTTGGGATTATTTTCGGAAGAATCAACTTCATTTATATTTAGTTGTATGCGTGATAGACAGTCACTATTAGTATTTAATGCACCTTTTTTGTAAATTATATCATAGTCGTATTCTTCGAGTTTCAGACGCCATCTAACTAATTTAGAACTAGGGTCTTTTAAGGAAAACAGCCACTGAAGCGGCTTGTGATCAGTTACGATAATGAATTTTCTCCCAAAAAGATAGGGGCGAAAATATTTCACGGCCCAAACAATTGCAAGGAGTTCCTTCTCAATTGTTGAGTAATTTACTTCAGAATCATTAAGTGTTCTGCTAGCATATGCTACAGGTAAATCAGTTCCGATTTTTCCTTGACTAAGGACAGCGCCTAGAGCGAAGTTGCTCGCATCTGTCGTTAGATTAAATGGTTTAGAAAAGTCCGGATACTGCAATATGGGATTATTTATCAACATATTTTTACATAATTCAAAACAATTAATATAATCAGGATCATTAATGTTAATTATGGCATTTTTCATTAAGCGATTAGTTAATGGTTTAGTTAATTTTGGAAAATCTGCTACAAATTTCCTATAATATCCAAGTAATCCTAGAAATGCTTTAATTTGTTTGATAGTTTTTGGAATTGGAAAATTTTGAATGGCACTTATTTTATCGGGATTGGGTTTAACGCCTTCTGGTGTTACTATGTGTCCCAAATAAGCGACTTCTTTTCTTAAAAATTCAGATTTATCAATTTGTATTTTGAAATTAGATTCACGCAATCTTTTAAATACTTCTTTTAAATTATTTATGTGCTCTTGCAAGCTTGTACTAAAAACTATAATGTCGTCGAGATATACTAAACATTTTTCATTTTGAATACCTCTTAAAATGTTGTCCATTACTCTCTGGAAAGTTGCAGGAGCTCCTTTCAGACCGAATGGCATTCTCAAAAATTCCCAGTGGCCATTTTCTGTAGTGAAAGCCGTTTTGGGGATATCTTCTTAAACCATCTCAATTTGGTGAAACCCAGAGGCAAGATCCAGGGTAGTAAAGTACTGGCAACGACCTAGTTTGTCTAGTAGGGTAGTTATATTAGGTAGGGGATATCTATCTCCTAAAGTTATTTCATTAAGCTTGCGATAGTCTACAACAACTCTGAATTTTGGTTTACCTGAAGAATCTAATTTTTTTTGGAACAACCCAAATGCTACTTGACCAAGGTGAGCATGAAGGTCTTATAATATTTTTTATCTGACTTTGAACTTCTTTTCTATATATTTCGGGATACCTATATGACTTGGAATAAATAGGTACCTCATTGGTAGTTCTTATTTTGTGTTTAATCTGACTTGTAAATGTTAGCTGATTACCATCGACATGAAATATGTCAGAATACTCTTTTATTAATTTAAGAATAGCTTCGCGCTCTTCTTTATTCATGTGTTCTGTACGAACTTTTGTTATATCAAATTTAAATTTTTCTGCGTAAATTGCATTAAAATTTGGACTAAGTTTTGTTCGTATTCGTCGAACGATTCAACTTCTATAGGAGCACTTAAATCTACTTTAAAATATGATTCAGACGGATTTAAAATAGTGCATAAAGCTTGACTATTTTCCGCTTTAGTAAGACATTCCGGAATTTCTAGTTTTCCTATTTTTGTATAAGGTATAATTATATCGCCATTACTGGTATTTTCGATATTTAATTTAATTATTTGTTCTGTGCGTGGAGCCACTACTATACAATTCGTGTTCTCACAGTTTATTTTAAAATAATTAAGTTTAATTTTACTATTTGGCGTAATTAAGACGTTATTCACTAAATCAATTGTTGCATTTAGTTTTTTGAGATTATCTAAACCTAATAAGCAATCGAAATTATTATGAAATTTAAATATACAGTATTCTAACCTAATTTTATTCTTTATATTAAATATTTCTGAACATGGAATTGCTGTACAATATTTTTGTTGACTTGTACCGAGAGCTGACGATACTTTGAAAGGTTTTTGCATGATTGATTTTGAAAAAAAATTTTTGGCAATTTCCGGGGTTACAAAAGATTTTGTGCTGCCAATGTCTATTAAAACTCTTAAATTTTGTTCGGGAAATATAATGTACGGTAATTCACTTCCAGAATTAGTAAAATTAAATAGTTCTACGTTTCTATTGCGACCGAGGACGTTTCCTCTAAAAAATTATTTCCATTTTCAATATCACATTCAGTATTGTCGATATTATGTAATTCTTCAGAAATGAAATTTTTCCTTTCATTTGTAAATAATTGTGTTTGATTTTGCCCATTATTTCTATTTTGAGCGTTGAATGGATTGTATGTATTAGCTGTAGTTATACTCATTGGAGAAGTTTTTGGAAAATTTTGGTTTTGATTTGGTTTGAAAACGTTGGTATTTCTTGTTTGAATATTGGTTGCTCTACTTGTACTAGGTAAATTATTTGAATTAAAACCTCTGTTAAATTGTGTCTGAGCTTGAGCATTACTTGGGTTGGAATTTATATTAAATTGAGGCTGATAATTTTGTTGTAATTTGTATGTGGGTCTCTGTATTTGATTATTTTGGAAATTATCTTTATTTTGTGGTACAAAATTATTTTTTGGCCTAGGTTTAATAAAAGAATTTTTTGAATAGTTATTATTATTTTTATTATTATTAGTCATATATATTTGAAAGTCATTCGTTAGAACATTTAAGACTGCATTTAAATCACTAGGGTTTTTGGTACGCATTAAAGTGCCTAATGGTTCCTTTAATCCACGTAACAATACTCTAAGTGCTAAGTTCCTAAAATAATTGCCTAATATGGCTTGCTCATTGGCATTTGATCGTGTCATTAATAATGATGTCTGCAAGTTTAAAAGATGCTGTATTCTGTTGTAAAATTCAAAAGGGGATTCATTTCCCTGAGTTAATTCTGAAATTTCTATGCTTAGCGTATAAACATCTCTTTTATCTGCGTAAGTATTTAATAAAGCATCCTTCAAATTTTGCCAATTACTTATACTACATGCAGAAATATTTATTGCTGCTTGACCTTTGATTTTTGACAAAATGCTAGACTTTAAATATTCGTTTTGAAAATCTCCTATATCTACAGGGTTGTAAAATTTATTTACTAATTTTTCAGATATTTCAATAAATCTAGGTAATAAGGCATTATCGCCATGGAAATCTAGGATCATATCCAGATATTCCTTTTTTAAATGGGGTACTACGTTTTCCATAGGCATTTTGAAAATTGTATTTAAATTAATCACTGGTTCTGCAATTTTTAAGGTTATTTCTTTACTTAAATTAGTTTGTGAGTCTAATCTAAATCAGAATCAGAATCAGAATTTTCAGAGCTTCCTGAATCGAACAATTTATTATTATCTCTATACGACATAAGGTACTTACATTAGAAACAGGACTGCTTTCTCCATCTAGTCGGAACTTGTGAGCAGGAAATTGGCAATATTCGTTTGGAATTCCTCTTCTCAACAGGTCGAACTATCTTCAGGTTGAGTTACTCAGTTCACTCAACCAAGAGTCCCAAATTTCACTTTTTAGGTATGTTAACAAATCGTTGAAACGAACCGGTGGTTATTTTCGCTAACGCCCGTTTAACATATCCTACTGACTGCGCCACTTATCTTTTCACGTATGGAAAAGGCTTTTTAAAAAAAGATTTATTTATTGAGATAATTACAATAGTTGTTATAAGATCGGAAGTAGATTCTAGACTGAATAAAAAATGAATAAAAAGGTTTTACAATAACTAATATTAAAAAATAAAACATAAGCAAAAACAAGTTCACACTGAAATTGAAGATACTGACTAAACAATTTATTTATGCTACACTGAGAAAACTAACTATATAACATATATATATAAATTATTAGAAATATTTGCCAACTCAGTAATGGAGAAGATTTATGTGGGGATGTGGCAAGAAAATACCAGTGTACTCTTTTTAAAATTTATTCCAAGCTTTCGAATATTATATATTCATTCTCAAGAAATTATCTAAATGAGGATGTTGGTATAATAGTAAAAATATTGAATGTCATAGATATTGATTTTTGAGTTTCATTTATGAATTTTATATCAATTTTTTATACAATTTTTTACTATTATACCAACATCCTCATTTAGATAATTCCTTGAGAATGAATATATAATATTCGAAAGCTTGGAATAAATTTTAAAAAGAGTACTCTCTGGTATTTTCTTGCCGCATCCCCACATAAATATATAAACTATGTATACAGAAATTACATTTTCCAAGATTTAATATTTCCGTCCAAAATGTCAGCTAATCAAATGGAAAAATTGGTTGTGAAGCGTTCCATTCGAAATTAAATGCTGAATTCTATTCCAGCCATGCAAATTGTAACACATTTTTTTTCCTTTTTGATCCTAAGATGGAAAACTATTGTAAAATAAGATTAGTGCTGAATGGTACCAAAAAGGTTTTCAAGAAAAAAATGCAAATGAATGTAAGGGCTGGAATTGTAAGAAATCGAATTATCGGATCCTTTTTTATCGAAGATAATTTGAGGCAACGTACATTGAATTTTTAAGGGAGTATCTCGCACCTACTTTACGTAATTTGTTTCCCAGCAGAGGTAATCCTGGAGGTTTTGATGGAAGTTTATGGTTTCAACAAGATGGTAAACCTCCACATTGAGCTGTAGATGCTAGAAAGTAGGTACCTAGATGAAATTTTTCCAAAGAGGTAGATTGGTAGACGTGGAACTATTGAATGGCCAGTGAGGTCACCAGATATAAAACCTTTCGATTATTTCATGTGGGGTCATCTAAAGAATGTTGTTTATCAAACGAAACCAGCAAATATTCAAGAATTGAAAGGACATCAATGAACAATATCTCTCAGGACACAATAAACAAGGTTCAACAACCGTTTGGGTTACTGTCAAATACGGCAAGGGCTGCTGTTCGAACATTTATAAAGTGATGTATTTCATCATATTATGTTCGCTGGACAATAAGTATATTTGACAATATTTTCAATTTAACTAATAAAGAATGTTACACGTTATCTTATAAACACACACAAAACTATTGTATTTTTCTCCACCCTGTACCAATTGGAATCAACATGTGATACATTTTTGGCATCAGCTCAGCTAGAGTAATCCGAGAATTGAGACTCTCGGAGGAGAAATATGTTAAGTAAGAATTTCCGGAAAAAAAATTACATTGGAACAAAAACAATCTTTTTCCCACAAATTAAAATTCCACTCCATTTACAATAGAAATCAACAACTGTTTAACATAGTTTTCCTAAATATTTGTAATTTAAACAAAAAACTATTAGATTGCTTAGAAAATAATCTCAATCAATTCATTCATAATAAACAAATATCTCAAAATAATGATAACTAAAATAATTGCATTTGTTTTTCACTTCTAGAAGTCGAAGTCCTATACAATGAGTCTTACACAATTGACCTGGTTCAAACATATCCAGCTTATAGGAGTATTTGAAAAGTGTTCCATATTTTCTACTTAACAAGTTTTGAAATAGAGGATGAAGGAGAAAGGGTTCCTCAAGACAGGGATTCACCTAACTAGGCTAGACCAGCGGAAGTGCTGCCAAAAAATGAAGCAAAAAATTCTCCTATGTCACCGGCTTCTTTTTGTCAGTGGTCTTATGTCGGTAAGGATCAAAGGAATTTTCTAGGGCTAGGCGGGAAGGAGACAAATTGACATCCAAATTATTTGCAGTTTTTTCAGAAAATTCGCATAAACCCAATGGGTTATTAGCGATGGCTAATTTATTGTTCAAAAATATTATTACAAGATGAATAATACATATACAAAATGAGTTATAAGGGATTCACAAAAAATAGTTATTTAGATTTTTGTAGCAATGTTAATTTCCTTAAGGTATGCACACAAGTTAGGTACCAACATCACATTGATCACCCTAGATCAGTTTTAAATTGGATTTGAATGACCACTACGATCTCTCGTAACGGAATAAGGGACACTCCACAAGGATATGTTTTACAGACATTTCTGTTCGACACGGTTCGCACTGCTGAAATTTAATCATTTTTCAGGTTTTTGCTTTCAGTTTACTAGTTGTTTTGTACTTGTTTATAATATAACAAATGGATACTTGTTATATATATATATATTTTTTTTTATAGTTGGCATCATAATAATTTTTCTTTAAACATAAAAGTCTTTTAGAGTATTTCTGTGTTATTGGGTATTCATCAACAGGTTATGGGCCCAGGAACGCAATAAATAAATATACCTTAATTTTTGTCATCACAGATTTAGTTGACAAAATGGATTATACAAAAGTACAAATTGGATTTCAAGAAGGTAAATCAAATTGATATAGGTGGAAATTCAAAATTTGCACATTACTAAGAGGTATTATTGGAGATCTAGAAATTGTAGAAGGTACAATAAAAGAACCTACAACTTTAGCAGAAAATGCTACGGAGGCAAAGGTATCAAGGGGTGGCTACTAAGAACGGCCGTCGGCCATATCTCAGGAGTGGATTATACCACAGACTCGGGAAAAAAATTTTCATGACAAAAGTGGCCTCGAGAAAAGCCTGGAAATCACTTTCAGAATTGTAGGTCCACCGCTAGAGGGCGTATTTGACGGTTGAAATTTTAAAATAAGAATTTTTTCAAAATTCACCCCATTAACGAGCATATTAAACATTATAATTAGATTCCTCGACAATTTCTGCATACTTTTGATGTGACAAGTTTAAGTCTATCTCTTCAAATAAGGAGTGGGGGAGAGTGGGAACCTTGTTACGAAAAAGCACCTGTAATTCCGGTTCTGCTTGACCGATTTTAATAAACTTGATGTTGTTTGAAAGAGCTTCTGTTGATCAATCAGAAATTTGTAAATATGAAGCAATCTGATTGATAACATGAATGCTAAAGGCGCTATTTTATATTTTTCAAATAATGTGTTTTTTCGTAACAATTTCAAATGGGAGCATACAAATTGAAGTGATTCATTGAAAAGTAGACTAAATTTGTAATAAAACACCGCAAACCGCAAGGCGATATCTCTTTCCTATCTTGAGATATCGCAAGAAACAGGTAAATGGCAAGAATTGTTCTTCCAACGTCTAGAAGGCTGGTTCGCGTTAACAGAAATTATTAAATTTAGCCTGAATGAAAAGACCTTACATCGGTCTACAGTAATTTAAAAGTAATTTCAACTGTTATCATGGTTGCCACTACCACTAGATCACCTAAATGTAATGCTACTAAAAATAAGTACGAATTTTGAAATAATGTGATAAATCGGAAAATTTAAACTTTTAACAAATAGCTAGGTACGCAATTAGTGCCGCCCTAGATGTTCGAAATTTCGTCCATCATTTTCAATGCATGGAATCAATCGCGGACGGGTAGAGAAACCAGCAATCGTGCATTTTTTTAATGAGACTGTTAATGGAGGAAAATATTTAGATTTTTCAAGCAAAGAATTGTCACTTTTTTAGAGGACATATCTTTGGCCATTCGTCGTGACATGATTTTGCAACACGATGGATGACGAGCACATTATTCTAGAGGATTTCGGAATTTCTTAAATTATACCCTAGAAGGTGGATAGGACATGGAAGTTTATTTATTTGGCCACCGAAGTCTCCAGACCTTACTTGTATAGATTTTAATTTGTGGGGGCGAATAAAAAATCTTGTTTATGCCGATAGACCCGCAACAAGAGCTGATATGATTGGAAAGATACAACAGGCAATCGAAGTATTTTGAGGGCAGAAATTGAAGCTGCTGTTTTCTCCACCCGTCAGCGATTGATTTCATGCATTGAAAATGATGGACATTTCGAACATCTAGAACGGCACTAATTGCGTACCTAGCTATTTGTTAAAAGTTTGAATTTTCCGATTTATCACATTATTTCAAAATTCGTACTTATTTTTAGTAGCATTACATTTAGGTGATCTAGTGGTAGTGGCAACCATGATAACAGTTGAAATTACTTTTAAATTACTGAAGACCGATGTAAGGTCTTTTCATTCAGGCTAAATTTAATAATTTCTGTTAACGCGAACCAGCCTTCTAGACGTTGGAAGAACAATTCTTGCCATTTACCTGTTTCTTACGATATCTCAAGATAGGAAAGAGATATCGCCTTGCGGTTTGCGGTGTTTTATTACAAATTTAGTCTTCTTTTCAATGAATCACTTCAATTTGTATGCTCCCATTTGAAATTGTTACGAAAAAACACATTATTTGAAAAATATAAAACAACGCCCTCTAGCATTCATGTTATCAATCAGATTGCTTCATATTCACAAATTTCCGATTTATCAACAAAAGATCTTTTGAACAACATCAAGGTTATTAAAATCGGTCAAGCAGAACCGGAATTACAGGTGTTTTTTCGTAACAAGGTTCCCACTCTCCTCCACTCCTTATTTGAAGAGATAGACTTAAACTTGTCACATCAAAAGTATGCAGAAATTGTCGAGGAATCTGATTATAATGTTTAATTTGTTCGTTAATGGGCTGAATTTAAATAAAATTCTTATTTTAAAATTTGAACTGTGAAATACGCCCTCTAGCGGTGGACCTACAATTCTGAAAATAATTTCCAGGCTTTTCTCGAGGCCACTTTTGTCATAAAATTTTTTTCCCGAGCCTGTGCTATAATCCACTCCTGAGATATGGCCGACGGTCGTTCTTGGTTGGCCACCCGGTACAAAAAAGAGTTGAAAGAGTACAGAAATGTAGAAAGCAGTGCAATGATTATCCTAACAACCAATATGACCGAAGATACTTTAAAGAAAATCATGAGATTCTCAACAGCAAAAGAAATATGACAAGAATTACACAGACTATTTGATGGTGCAACAGAAGAAAAAGTTTATGATCTCTATGTAGAATTCCTTAGCTTTGAAAAATAACCTAATGACGATGTACCTACACATATGTCTAAGCTTGAAAATATTTGGAATTAATTAAAATTAGCAGTTCAAAAAAATGCAATTGAACTACCAGAAGTGTTGCTAATTTGTAAAATTTTGGGAACATTACCAGACAATTATTTCTCATTTAGATCTAATTGGATGTTAATATCCAAAAATAACAAATCAATAAATAACCTTACGTGTGTGCTTATGAGAAAGCCTTGAATGAAAAAGATCAAAATAAGGTGAATCAAGAAGTTTTTTTTACTGGTACGTCTTCATATCCAAATAAAAATAAGTTCAAGAATTGGTACTGCAAATATTGTGAAGAAAAAGGTCATGAAGTTAAAATGTGTCCCAAATGGCATGCTGATGACTAACCTCCAAAGCCAAGTACTACAAATTCAAAAGCTAACGTCATTCTAGTCTGTTCAAATGAATGTTTTAATTCAAAAGAAGTGGTTCGTATCTGGTATGTAGAAAATGGTGCTACAAATCACGTTACATTTTGTCCAGAATTATTTGATACGAACCTTTCACAACAGCTCGAGTGATAACTGCAAGTGGTGAATCAATTAAAGCCCTGGGAAAAGGAACAATCATTTTTTAAACATTGGTCAATAATAAAAAAGACACACTAACTCTTAGTAATGTTTGGCTTGTACCAAAAATCAATAAAAATTTGTTTTCCGTTCTCGCTGCTCAAAATAAAAAAACCAAATAGTCAGTTTATCTCCAGAGCCACAAATTTTTTTCTGAAAATTGATTATATGATTGTTCTTGAAGGTTACAGAAGCCAAAATTCCGGATTATTTGAACTAAATATGAACACTATTACGAAACTACCTGAATTGAATAGCATATTAAATCAATCATTAACTACAGTTATTTCACGAAAGACTGGGTCATCAAAACAAAAGACATGAGAGACACTTAATAAAGAGAGAATTTGGAATCAAAGTATATCTCGATAGCGAAATATGTGAAGGATGTGTGTTTGGAAAAGCCAATCGAAGAAAATTTTGTGCAAGAGAACATGCAACTCTACCTGGAGAACGTATTCATATGGATGTATGTGGTCCATTTTTAAATTCTATGCCAGGGTTTAGATACTATGTTTTATTTGAAGACGATTTTACTTGTTTTCGTGAAGTATTTTTTATCAAACATAAGTCAGAAGTTTCCTATAAGCTGCAAGAAATGTTACATCAGATAAGAGCTGCAGGTCATACAGTGCAAGAACTTGTGACAATGGAGGAGAGTTTGATAATGAAGAAGTTAAAAAGATTTTATCCAAGTATGAAAAAAAATAACGCTTTACTATGCCGTATACACCGCAACCAAATGGTTCTTCAGAAAGAGAAAATAGAACGCTGGTAGAAACAGCTAGAGCTCTTATGCACTCCCATGAAGACATTCCTCAAGGATTGTGGGCTGGGATGATAAATACAGCTTAATATTTTCTTAATCTCAGTGGCTCTTCTAGAATAAAAAAAAATCACCAATACAATTATGGACTGGAAAAAAACCAAGTCTTAAGTATCTTACAATTATCAGAACTACATGCTATGCTCATATACCTAAACAACAAAGGAAAAAATTGATAAAAAGGTCATGAAAGGTATTTTAATTGGCTATGATGGTATAGATGGGTATCGCATATGGTGCAGAGAGAATAATAAATTAATAATATCACGTGATGTAACTTCCCAAGAGAACATTCTCCAAAATGAAAGTAATTTCAAATTAGAAGTTGATTGACAGAAATATTAAGAGACTCAAGTGGAAAGTCGAGATGTTGCGGATAATGATATTCAAACAGAAGAAATCTTAAAGAAGACATGATACGAAGATAATGATGATGATGGAATAGAAAATTTAGAACCGCCAATAGATCAAACAAGAAATCTACGAAATAAAGCATCAATAAAACCTCTACAACCTCTCAGAACCATCTTCATACAGAGAAGCTATAGATAGCTCTGAGTGAAAAGAATGGCAGAGGGCAATGCAGATAGAGATGGAATCTTCACAAGAAAACCAAACGTGGACTTTGGAAGAAATCCCGGAAGGAATTAAATCACCTCCATGTAAATGGATTTATAAAGTGAAGATGAATCCCGACGGCACCATTGACAAGTATAAAGCTCGATAGTCATGAAATGTTTTGCTCAAAAAGAAGGCGTAGATTATGATCAAACATTTTGTGCAGTTTCGAGATGAAGCACTATAAGACTTTTACAATATACATGCGTCAACCTGAAGGATTCAATGGTAACTCACAAAAGGTTTGCAGATTACACAAGAGTCTATATGGGTTAAAACAGGCGCCTAGGTGCTGGAATCAACGTTTTGTTAAATTTTCAAAGGAATATGGATTGATGAAGAGCGAAGCTGATTCTTGTCTTTTTATAAAGCTACATGGAAAAATCAAACTTCCACTTGCTCTTTATGATGATGATGGCCTGTTAACTTCTAATCATCCTGAGCATACTGCAGATTTTGTTGAAAAGCTGAAATACGAATTCGAAATAACCCTCAAGCCTACTCTATATTTTCTAGGTATAGAGATATATACTGAAGACAATGGTTCAATAAAAATACACCAAAAGTCCTATACTAAGAAAATTTTAGAAAAGTTTGGCATGGAAAATTACAGACCAGTTTCAACACCTATAATTAAGGACTATTCTCAATCAGGGAAAGATAAAGATGAATCTCTAAATTTTTTTATGGAGAAGTTGTTGGATCATTAATGTACGTTATGGTATCTACAAAATCAGATATATCTTATGCATTAGGAGCTCTTTCTAGATCGTTGGAACATCCCAGTAAAGAAGATGTGATTAAGGTGAAACGAATATTTAGATATCTCCTAGGAACATTGGATTATGAAATCATTTATGAACCAGGAATATACAGTGATGCTGATCATGGTGGTGATACACTCACTGGTAGATCAGCAACAGGAATTGTTTGTATTTATGCTGCAGGTTCGGTATCATGGTTGAGCCAAAAACAAACTTCAGTAGCAATTTCCACAACCGAATCAGAAATAGTTGCTGCAAGTGAGGCTGACAGAAATAACCAACTTATCAGCTGTACCAGAGCTGTAGAATGAACCAGCATTGAGGTTAGCTCAAAATCCCGAATTCCATAGACGTACCCAGAATACACGCACAAGGCACTTTTTTATACGGGAATTGGTATCAGAATGAGAAATTGTCGTTAAGAAAGTACATACAGAGCATCAGTTGGCTGATATGATGACCTAGCTCTTCCAAAACCTGGATTAGTACAGCTTTGTACAAATATAGGATTAAACTAACTTAGTGAAAAGAAAAACCACTTGATGAAGGAAAGTGTTGAAATATTATAATTTTCTAGGTTTTTACTTTCTGTTCACTAGTTGCTATATACTTGTTTATGACATAACAAAAAGATACTTGTCATATGTAATTTTCATAATTGTCATCATTATAATTTTTCTTTAAATATAAAACTTTTTTGATAAAGTATTTCTGTATTATTGGGTATGTTTTTTTATGAGGTGTGAGGGGGCAACGAACGTATGCCCGATTTTTAACCTGGATAAAATCACTTGGTGACGGCGAATCGTGAGGGTAATCTTCCAATTACTCACGAACGTTTTAATTTCGGAAACTGAACAGTTTGTTGTAGTCGAATTTAATTTCGAGCCTTTAGCAAGACGCTTAACTAGTCCAGTTTGGTAAAATCAGGAAAAAAACTTATAAGAATCCGTTTCTCCATTTATAAATGGGTTTTCCTAGAAGATTTTTATCATAATACTATCATATTTCCAATGCCTCTCCATAAGATAATTTGTAAAATTTGTCTTTTGCAATATTTCAACATTCAATTATTTTTCTCTAGCGGTGGACCTAGCTTACTTGTTTTAAGTATTTTCTTCGAAATTTCATACCTTTAGATAACTTGAGCAAAGAAGAATGCGAAATGTTTACTTAATGGTTCTTGAGAGTTCGACGGATCAAATCAAATTTGTTTTTATCTGAATTATCACCATGTAAAATCGATAAAATTGTAAAATACGATTAGGTCTACTTATTTTTCAGGTGCTTAAAGATTTAATGTGGGTAATGGATTGATGTAAATTTACAAAAGAATACTAGCAAAGAGAGAAAATGGATTGAGAGCATACAACATATATACTGCAAAAGTATTAAGTTAAATAATTCGGTGCAAAAGGAGACAAAAGACACAAAACAAGTCATTCAACAGAAACAACAATCAGTTAAAACATCAATATAGCATTTCAACATTGAAAGCCACAATAATTAGCCCTATCAACAAACTGCAACGATTATTTTCACTCAAAATGGATTCTTTGGATAAACATTATTAATGTCTTTACCTCTACCTCTACGTACAGAATAATTTTTATTTTCCGTTTTAAGTTTTTATATATTCATACACTGGGTAATCCGTGACTTAGGTGCAGTGGAAACGAAATACAGTGGCGAGTATTTCAAGAAATGGTTGGTAATAGGGATATATCGTAAGCGCAGCCGGTATTACCATCTCACGTTAATAGCGTTATAGCATAACAAAAGTTGTTACGTAACATTTTTTCCATTTAATGGTGGTGAGGTCTTGGGTTTTGATTTTCATAACATACCCTAAATGAATTATAATAGATTGATACAATATATTATCTAAACTACAAACTATAGAAAACATTTAAAAATACTGATAATTATAATCTACTAGACTACTAAGACGAAAGCATCTGTGGAATAGGTTACATCAGATTTCTTGCTCTTATTTATTCAGCATAATTTCTTCTTTCAAATATAAACATTTAACATTTTATGATTATGGTATATGTATTATTAAACGAGCAATTTATGATAGCCATTATTCACGATGGGTGACGTCGCCTGTGGCTCGGGACGTAAGTCACCCGAGTGAATATTGGCCATAAATTGCGAGTAGAATACTATACTTTGTATACGACCCTTGATTTCTTCATCAAGTAAAAGTCAACTAAATAATGCGAGCGTAAAACGGAAAGTTTTTATTGAACATCATTAGGTACCTACTACTTATTTATATTATTCCTGAATAAGATTATCTTGTTTTTATTGAACACCATTATTGCTGAATTCAATGAATTCATCATTGCAGTAATATAATATAAAGACTATCGGCAGGTTCATAACAATTTGGTATCAATATCAAAATTAATAAATTTCTGTATTAGGTTGTGGAACCATAGGTAGCTACATAAAATAATTTGGCATATATAGAGATGGGCGATACTGTGTAAAGTATCAATAGAACGTACCGTTATAAATATATTGTGTTAAAGTACTTAATATTAGAAAATATCGTTATGAAAAGTATCAATACTAAAAATTATACGATATATTCCAGAAACGAAGTTCCTGGACAAAATATACAGATTTAATAGTTTATTTAATATTGTACCCCCATCTCTAGTCACCTATGTAACGAAATATTGTGAGTGTTGAGTTGTCATGGCGTGAACTATGAACCATAATTCACTCTAGTAGATATATGGGTACCATATACCTTTTGTTAGGAGGTGAAATATTGACTTATCATTAGGAGGTCGTGGACAAACTCATTAGTTTGCATTTATTTCGCCCCAAACAAGCTGAACGTTATAAATTTTGGATTAAAGTTCGCATGCTTATACAAGTTAGTCCTTAAGTAATTGTGAACAGAAGTATAGTACAATATTCACTTTAAAATATTGCTATTTAAATCAACTATACCTCATTTAAAAACCAGGAGGAGTACCTAATTTGAATTTAAGCTGGCAATTCTGTAGACCTATGAATGGTCAGAATCCACCCAGTTTCACACAACACTTTTTAGCATTGACATCAGCTGATAATTTAAATTAATGATAGTTAGAAAATTGGTTCTCCTTTTTCATTTCATTCACTGGCATTCAGTTATTTGCTACTTGAGAACAGTCATATTAGAGTAATGTGTATGTTCCAATCTTTCAGTTTGAATACGAAACAGGAAAAAGTTTTACATGTGACAAAATACCCGTCTGCATAATTCTTGGGTATAAAATAATCTACTAGACACACGAGAAGTCGACTTATGACGTGGATGATTTTTTCATCAATTAAGGCATATTTAATAGATTTGGATCACGACTGTTAACTACTTTTTCGGAACACGCCATTTAGTAACTAATCTGGTAACTTTTAGTGATGCGAATAAAGCTTTCCAAATTACTCCTCCTGGTTATTAATAAATAAAATGTTTATATTAAGAGAGATACAGGGTGTTGAACATAAAACTTTAATTTTCGTCTTTTACAATAACTTTAACGCTTTTTGACGTATATGCACAAAAATTTTGATGTGGGGGTATTTGAAAATGAGAAATCATAATTTTGTACCTATTTCGATGTATTTTGTAGAGGGCGCCACAGAGGACTCTGGATTTGTCCAAATGCGCACTCGATTTACAAATCTGGTATTATCACAAATATATGAATACAGGGAGCTACAAAAATGGTTAACAAAATAATCCCCCACTTACCTTTTGGCTCTGTAGTTGTAGAGTATCTCAACAATAAGATCAACTCAATAGAGCACTTAGTAGTGATTCTAAGGAAGATGAAATTATATGCTTGACCAATAAAAAAATGCAATATTTCACAGCAATGTTAAAATCACATCATATGTTCTTATGAAACGGCACAAGCCTCCAGACAGCACAGGATGTTCGTTATCAGACATCCGGAGTACAATGTTTATCCATACAGGGTGTCAATTTTGAAATTTACAATGGGCTGTACCTTATTAACAAAGGAAGATATAACAAAAAATTTAAAGCCCTTTCTAGAGTAGAGAGAGGAAACTAAAATGAAATAATGGAGAACGAACCCCCATCAACCTTCCGGAATTGCAGTAAATTTTCATATAAAGTTTTTGGTTCTCCAGTTCCTGAACAATTGAGGACTCAGTAGTATTCTCCAGCATATCGAGGTACATTTCACCGTCCAAATTTCCCGGTTTAATCAAGAACCAACCACAGATTCTCCCAAAATGTCTGTCCAAACATTCAGTTTTCCAGGATACTGAATGTGGTTTTCTTTAAGCAAAGGGATTTTCATCTTCACCTCAATGATCTAACATGCTGTCTGCAAATACATTTCTTCCTGGGAGCCAAATATTAAAATAATCTCCACACACTCGGGTATACTGTAAACCATCGTGATTATTGTAGTTCAATCAAAGTACAAGACGTACCAAAATATTTTTGAACCAAACGTACCAATAATTAATATATCACACATGACAATGAAATTGAGGTAAGCATCAAAGAACCAATAACTTGAGTAGGTACAGAAAGGAAATGGAAAACAGAATGACTAAAGGTGTTAATTGAAAACTGCAGGGCAAACAATTTTTTTTCAAAAAGAACAGTAGTAGCACCTTACTTGGAGTTTTTTGAAAGCGAAGTATCGTTCCACAAATGATTTTTATTTTTTTGTCAAATAAATGTATCCGCTTCATTATTACATCCTGTATAATTTTAACTAAGATAGTTAGAAAACATTTTTTTCTAGCCTTCCAACGACGTATCACTAGTAGGGGGTTGCTGTTTATATTTTTATAGGTGAGGTGGGTTGGGAATAGGAACTTGAGTAGGGTGCGTTTTCTGTTATGTCATTTTAGTTTCCTCTCTCTACCCTAGAAATGATTTTTAAATTGATATCTTCTTTCGTTCACGAAGTACAGCCCAAGTTCTGAAATTGACATCCTGTATAAAGTCTGCCTTCCACCCTTCCATGTGTTTCGTGCTTTCTTGGTTCACAGTTCAATTTTTGATGAGAAATAAGCATTGAGATCATGCACTGTTGTATCTTCAATAGGTCCATTTAAAATAATTTCTCTATTGGATACATCATCACTAATACTACAATCATGCACTTCAATGTCTATATCTTTAGCAGAAAGTGCTGAATTCGCCGATATTTTAAAATTGGCAACTTTAAGTCTCTTGGCTCTTATGTAATATTTTTTTCATGAATGTCATGATTATAAATCAGACAGAATGAACACTTACGTATGTACCAGAGTTTTCAACCAACACATCAAAGGTATTTATGCACCAAATATCTGCTTGTTGATCACCACACAAAGCTTTACCAAAGATTATGTTATACACAAAAACTATACATATAAACAAGATATAACAAAAAATTTAAAGCCCTTTCTAGAGTAGAGAGAGGAAACTAAAATGAAATAATGGAGAACGAACCCCCATTAACCCCCCGGAATTGCAGTAAATTTTCATATAGAGTTTTTGGTTCTCCAGTTCCTGAACAATTGAGGACTCAGTAGTATTCTCCAGCATATCGAGGTACATTTCACCGTCCAAATTTCCCGGTTTAATCAAGAACCAACCACAGATTTTCCCAAAATGTCTGTCCAAACATTCAGTTTTCCAGGATACTGAGTGTGGTTTTCTTTAAGCAAAGGGATTTTCATCTTCACCTCATTGATGTAACATGCTGTCTGCAAATAAATTTCTTCCTGGGAGCCAAATATTAAAATAATCTCCACACACTCGGGTATACTGTAAACCATCGTGATTATTGTAGTTCAATCAAAGTACAAGACGTACCAAAATATTTTTGAACCAAACGTACCAATAATTATTAGGTTCGTTCCAACCAGCAATTCTGTTATCGTACGTAACCAGTAATTGAACTATTTAATGCGCATGCGTGAGAGAAATTAGTAAAGTTACTGGTAATCTCTTACCAAACTGTTGGAACGTATTTTGAACTAGTTTGGTAGTTGCACCGATTCTGATATTTATTTCTCTATAGTCGCACACTTTATTGTACCTACATATTAACATTAATCAAAAAATAAATACAACGAATTTATAAAAACAAGAATAAACACTTTCAACCTAAAAATATCAAATTAGTGAAACTTAATACTAATAATGTCACCTATATCAAAATATCACAATAATAGAAGTCTTTGTAACCTTAATAAATGGCAAAATTATGTGTATGTTCTATTTTGACCATTTTTCAATTACCTATGCTATATCATAAGTAGTAGCATATAAAGTGGTTTCGGTCTCCATTTTTCCCTTTTTCATTTTATCAACGACTACACAAAGAAACAGTTAGTAAGAAACGGTGCACACTATTTTCAAAACAGTTCCAAAACTAAAAATTCACTTTTATATCCTATATACACTTTCCATAAAAATACAAATTTGACAGTTTGAGACGAAAATGTTGCCATTGCGCATATATCTTAATTTCAGGACTATCGATACTCGCTATCAAGCAAGAATCGTTTGAACGGTAATTTTACTAGTCCACAAACGGGATGGAACAGAGAACTGATAGTAATCGATAGTTCAGAATCAGTAATTTCAGGTGGTTGGAACGATTTTTTTCAACTGCGCATGTGTATTAGTAATATTACTGTAAATTACTGGTGGTTGGAACGAACCTAATATATCACACATGACAATGAAATTGAGGTAAGCATCAAAGAACCAATAACTTGAGTAGGTACAGAAAGGAAATGGAAAACAGAATGACTAAAGGTGTTAATTGAAAACTGCAGGACAAACAATTTTTTTTCAAAAAGAACAGTACTAGCACCTTACTTGGAGTTTTTGAAAGCGAAGTATCGTTCCACAAATGATTTTTATTTTTTTGTCAAATAAATGTATCCGCTTCATTATTACATCCTGTATAATTTTAACTAAGATAGTTAGAAAACATTTTTTTCTAGCCTTCCAACGACGTATCACTAGTAGGGGGTTGCTGTTTATATTTTTATAGGTGAGGTGGGTTGGGAATAGGAACTTGAGTAGGGTGCGTTTTCTGTTATGTCATTTCAGTTTCCTCTCTCTACCCTAGGAATGATTTTTAAATTGATATCTTCTTTCGTTCACGAAGTACAGCCCAAGTTCTGAAATTGACATCCTGTAAAAGTCTGCCTTCCACCCTTCCATGTGTTTCGTGCTTTCTTGGTTCACAGTTCAATTTTTGATGAGAAATAAGCATTGAGCACTGTTGTATCTTCAATAGGTCCATTTAAAATAATTTCTCTATTGGATACATCATCACTAATACTACAATCATGCACTTCAATGTCTATATCTTTAGCAGAAAGTGCTGAATTCGCCGATATTTTAAAATTGGCAACTTTAAGTCTCTTGGCTCTTATGTAATATTTTTTTTATGAATGTCATGATTATAAATCAGACAGAATGAACACTTACGTATGTATCAGAGTTTTCAACCAACACATCAAAGGTATTTATGCACCAAATAGCTGCTTGTTGAACGCCACACAAAGCTTTACCAAAGATTATGTTATACACAAAAACTATACATATAAACAACCAAAATGGCGCTTGAAGCATAGATTAGATCACCGATCACGCTGAATTTAAAAAGAATTCAAATGGATATATTACGTATTCTTTGGTTTTTGGTTATTTTATACATACAAATTCTAAATAATTGCTGTTTCTAATAATGATGTATATTATTTTCTAATTTTTCATTCTAATTTGTACGTCCTTATGACGTAAAAATTAATACAAATTTTACTATCCACTGAAAGAACATAGGAACATTTTCTTAAAAAGAGTCGAAGTGCCTGGAGAATTTAATCTAGATCTAAAGGATCACAATAGATCTGAAAATCTCGCAATGGAATAGGCCGATTACACACCTTATCAAATCTATCTATCCTTAAAATCGCCACCATATCATCCTGACTTGAACCTAATAAAAATATTGTTGAAGATTTGGCTGAAATGTAATTTAAAGCAGTTACTTAGATCATCGTGAGGAGCAGTGTGAGTACGTTATCAATAACGAAAAGATATGATATGTATGAAAAATTACGTCTCGTCATAGATTTATATGATTTCAGTGATGAAGGATTTGAATCTGAATGTGATAGTGGAAAGGTTTTCATAAACTGAATTAAAAATTCATATTTTCAGCTTATAATCATTTTGTACTGTAATCACATGTGATTTCAACTGAATGTTATATTTTTGGAACGCCACTGTATAGAGACACAGTGAATTTATATTTCTGGGAAAAACTCGCCACTATATATTTTGATTTCTATTGTACATCAAGATAATTACATTTTTTGGTAATTTTTTATCAGTATTGTATTTCTTAAAAACCTTTTGGAATATACAAAATCTTCCGTAGCTGTTGCACATTTCTCAGAAATACTGTGAAAGTGAAATATTTTTTTATAAATAACTATGCTTCAGACTTAGAAATACTGTTCATAATAGTCCTACAAAGAAGAAATAGTCTAATAATTATTTCTGTAGATATGAGAAAGTATTGTATTGACTTTTTTACCTAATTATAAAACAAAAATAATATATTGTATAGTTTATACATACATCCGACGGAGCAATTATATGACTTCAAGCATGTGTGATTTATAATATTTTATATTCACTGATAAAATTCGGCACATTTCGATTTTTTTTAAACGTTCAAAAAAATATTTCATTCTCAGCCCACGACACTGATTATAGTGATAACATAATTTTTAATATCTTTACTATATAAACGGGGTGAAGCTATCTGCCCGATATTATTTGGATGGATTTATTACTCCACCGAACTAATGGATATAATTTAGTTTTGTTTGCTTTTTATTTAGCTAACTTTTCACAAGATATCAATATAATCACTTTGACTGACCACCACTCACCAATCACCATGCATACAAAAATATATGAAATATCATTTTGTCACTTGGAAAACTATCCTGTAAACTCGTATGATATGCATTCTTTTATGTTTTTGATAAGTTAAACAGCTGTACCTACTTGCAAACCATGTGCTCTGCCTCTATTTTAGTTGACAAATATTTATATGCTACAGACAGAAACAATCCTGAGAACATATATACTAGAACGCAATTATAAAATGACTACCAGAATGCAATTATAGAATTACTACCCGTTAGGGAACTAGTAAATTATTTCATTGGATATATCAAGGTTGTGAAAGAACTAGGAGAAAATGTATGTATATATATGATCGCCTTTTAGAGATTTCGGTATAGAAACAAAATCCTACAAATCAACAAAATATCCTTGTTTTTGAAATATTTGAGAAAAAATTTCCAAAGACTGGTCTTGACTTTTCAATAGTTTGATTAAATCAGTTAATTAGGTGATAGTAGTGTCACGTTTTACTAGAATATGAGACAAATCGAAATTACCGTTCAAAAGTTATGATCAAAAGAAATATAAGTCAACATTCACAATTATCCCTGTATATTATTAAAATATGGGAACAGACACTTTTTAATGGCCATTTGACATTTCCCATAGGGGTCTCCATACGAGGTAGGAGTATGTACAGCTCCTCTTGATACACCCTATATTACCAGCGCCGGATGAAGACTGTGAGAGGCCTGGTGCCAAATTTCGAAAAGGCCCCTTTAAGGGCAGAGAAAATTAGGATTTTCGAGAACAAATTACAATTTTTCAATGACAAGGAATTGATCTCAATTTATGGCAACAAATATAATATATTTTGTTTGTTTTCTTTGTTATACATATAATATATAAATATAATTTACGACTATTGAACATCGTGTCTGTGATTGGAATTTATAAATTTTTCTCACAAGCAAGGGCTATAGCCTCAGCAAGCCCCTCGACTAATCCGGCGATTACCTAAATAAATTTTTCGTATATTAAATAATAAACTTATAGTTCATTCATAAGTCCGATGGAGCTATAGATCAATCAATTTACCAAATTTCATGTACGTATCACTCAAAATAAATTACTTTTTATATCCAATATATTGAAGTACAAATTTGGTATATTCCGTTGTTTGCATAAAATAAGTCGAAAGAGAAACAATCAATGACTTTCAAATTATACAATTTTTATTTTATCCGAAACTTTCAAAATATTTTTCATTCTCAGTCCATGTCACTGACCCGTTTTAACTTAATTTTTAATCAACTGAAGCTACCTGCCCGACACAGAAAAATAAAAATAAATTATGTTCACGATAATAACTCGATATTACTTGGATGGTCAATCCTGTATTGATCATGCAAGAGTCATGAAGATTTATTATTCTGCTGCATTTATGAATAAACTATAATTATACATATAATAAGCGATAGGAATTTACGGCTTATGATAATACTGGAAAATGAGATAAAATGGAAAATCGAATTTGTTTAAATTCATATATCTTAAAATAAAAAATCACACATTTTGTTGTTCCTTAGTTACGCAATGTGTTTGCCATTTAAACAAATATTCATCTCAGTGTGTACGTGAAGGGGAATAATTTACCGGCATTATAATTTCCAAGGAATTTATACACAAAGTTTTGGAAGCACAGTGTGTTTATGTACGGTGACCACCAAAGGTATAACAAATATTAAATAAAAAATGTGTTCATTGATTTCTCAAAAATAAACACAAAATAAAGAAATCACCTACACAATTTTTGTTCAAAGATAAAATGCATTTCTGAGCTGATGTATACGGGGGATAAGATTTATGATTATTTACGTCACCCGTTAAATTTGGTAATTATTGGCTTGGCACTTTGTTATTTCCACCCAATTGGATATGATTCATCTAAAGACAAATTGAATGTTTCAGAGAACAAACATTAATTGTGAATTTTGAAAACTTCTGGTTGTCTCTCAGAATATTTTTTGTATACTTTAGCTAAAAAATTTGGACGGTTTTAACAATCTCTTGTTTCACCTGACGCATGTTTTTGCAAGTAAGAGTCATCGAAGTTTTGTAAGGATTTTCGAAACAAAAACTATTTTTAAATTATTTTTTGCCAAATTTATGAAATTTGGTTTGCTCATGAATACATTTGGAATTCCAAAAAATATTGATCCTTTATATTAGGAAATCCATCCAGAAAATATTAGTCAATATACAGAGTGTTGGAAATTTAGAGCAGAACAAGTGTCTGTTTGAAGCAGGATCTCTCAAGAGCCGTTAAAATTTCAACAAAGCGAAAAAAATTTCAGGTAACTCAAGCTTTTTTAAGTTGAATCGTCGAAGAGTTAACACAACATGCTTCCAACTCAAACGCTATGTACAGGGTGGTCCTGTAATTGTAAGAGTAATTGTACATAGAATCACAGTGCAATCTTCAATTCAAAATATTGCGATATAAACCAACTAACCTTAATGAACTGTTGATGTCAAATGAGATATAAGGTGATGAACATAAAATTTAATTTTTCATTCAACTTAAGTAATAATAATGAAGTTAATCACTGAGTGTGATTATCTCTAAAACTATTAAGATCTGAGGATACTAACAGGTATACCTTTTTTTGTTGTGGCTTTAATTATTTTTCACAGAAGTAACGCTAATGTAACAGTCAAAAATAATGATTTCTCATATTCAAAATCCCCAACCTCAAATTATTGTGCATATACGTCAAAAAGCGTTAAAGTTGTTGTAAAAAACGAAAATCAAAATTTTATGTTCAGCACCCTGTATCTTTCTTAATATCAACATTTTATTTAGACTAGTTGGCTAAAATCGCAATATTTTGAAGTGAAGATTGTATTGTACTTTTATGTACAATTACTTAAGGACCACCCTATATAAAAAAATTGAGGAATCCAAGCTGTTTAAAATTCATAAATTAATATCATTACCAAAAATATCTTAAGTACAATTTTGAGAAGATTTATAAACTTTGATAACAGGCTTACACTACAGTAATCATCGAAAAACTGCATAACAGAAATGAAAATTATTATAATTGGAATAAACTGGCATAAGCCCTTGGAATTTGGGTGATTTATAATTGATAAGACATGCAAATAGGAATGGAAAGGTTTTGACAAGACATCGCGACTTCATTAATTTTTTTATCAGTTTATAGCTTTTATTTTCCAAATTAATTCTGAAAAATATTAAAAATTTTCATTAGGTTCATCTATACATGTTTTTCCAAATGGTTCACTCAATTAAAACAAAACAAAAAAATATAAATATCTAAAGGTGAAAAATTGTATTTTTTTAGTATAGTAATTGTATACTTCATTATGGTACCAACTAGAAGAATATGCGGGAATGAATAAAGGATTGAATAATCCATTTTGAGTGAAATAGGTCATGCAGTTGTGAGAAAAACCGACTGAGCCAGACACTGAACAGAGTATACGGAACATAATAACACTCATGTTAATCAGGTTAATTACATATCACGCATCGCGGATTGCGGCGTGGGGGAGAGGGGAGGATAGCAGCGGGTAGGCACCTGTCCCGTGGACGGGGTCTGCAGATATGAGGATACATCGGGTTCCACCATGCAGCTGCGCAGCGTATCAGGGATGAACATTCCTCACAATTACGTCACGGTCACCGAATTGCGGCCGAATGGGAAAGTTTTTCCATCATTAGAGGCTGAAATAATGCAGTCCACTATAATGCACGAACACTTTTAAAAAATTAGTCACTTAACACCGAATTTCTCTTTCACTTGGTACAACGACGACCACAAATACATCCTCCACTATACAAATCACCAAACTTTCAAATCTCGAATGACTGTAATCGTCGTTGACCGAAGGAAAGAGAAACACAAAACTTCACCGAGATTCACGTTCGAATTGCTATTAATAAATAAGAGACGTCCGTCGAGTCACCACAGCGCTTATATTTAGATTTTGAATCTCGACGACGACGCTAAGGAGTGCTGAAACGATGGTATTTGGTATAGTGTTTAGGCCGTGGCAAATGCATGTTGTTAGGTGAAGGCATGTGCTTTTCTATTTCCTCCTTCTATGAAAACATCGAACGATCTGCGACGACGCGAGTCGCGAATTTCCAGCGCCGACTACGATTCTCTTAACGATCGCAGCAATGCGTTGCTCTGCTCCCGACGCCCGTCGGCGTCGCCGTCTGCTCTGCAATTGCAGCAAAACTAAACAAATTTACGGTTATTAATTCTGCTTTCTAATCCCAACCATTTCTGCTGTCTACAACGTTACACAATAAAAAAGTTCTTCACCACAAATTGGGTGTTTATTTGCTTGCATTTCTTCGTTATAGGTAGATGTCAAGAAACTATTCATAAATTACATTATATGCGTATTTATAATTATCCTATTTGAAAAATGTTATAATTTGATACGTGAAATTTGTAGAAGTATAGGGTTTTTCATTATATATGGACCCTTCTATATCTCACTTATTATTTGATGCAGAAATCAATGTTTCAAATAAGAGTTAAAGGGTTATTAATGTAGTTTTTAAAATTCAACAAAAATATTATACAGGATGTCCCCGAAATGAGGATCAGAGTCAAAGAGTTTTTTCTTAAATGGGACACCCTATATATTTTTATATTTTTAAATCGTTCACCTCAATCCGAATTCGACAATATATAATTGTTATAGTCTAGCCTTAACAGTTCAGAAAACGTATACGACGCAGTAAGATGTAGTAATCTATCGATTGGAATTCAGTAAATTTATTTAAAAAATAAAGTAATCTCAAACTGAATAAGCCCAAATGAAACTATAAATATTGTTCAAAATGACCCCCTATATTGTCAATGCATAGTTGGTATCTTCGGCGTAAATTCTCTAATCATTTAGAAATAATATCAGCATGATTTTATTCAAGTTATTAATTTTGCCTTGAATCTTTTCCTGGATTGTTATTTTGCTCAAGATTGTTATTTTCGCCAAAGTTAACTATATCTCTCAGCATCCCCCACAAAAAAGAATCTAAGGGAGTTAGGTCGGGGCTATTAGGAGGCCATAGAATTGTCCCATTATTTCCGATCCACTCTGAAAACTGATTGTTGAGATGTTCTCTCACCTCTAATACATTATGGGGTGATGCCCCATCTTGGTGCGAGATCATGATATTTAATTGGTCAGCTGTAAATTCATCTAGTATTTCACTTATTTTGGGTATTATGCTGTTTAGTTCTTCCTGTTAACTTATGATTGAAAAATATTGGCCCAACCACTTTATTCTGGAATATTCCACACCAAACTCTAATTAATTTCCATTCAGATTTCTTTATTTGTTGCACTTTCCGCTGTCTATGATTTTTATTTTTCCATGAACGTCTATTTTTTCTATTAAACACGTCAGCTGTAGAAAAACTGGAATCATCTTTCCAACAGATTTTCTTGAGGATATCTGGAGTTTAATTCAAGCGATGAAGCATTTCCTGACAAAATATATTACTAAATTCCAATCGATAAATTACTACATCTTACTCTGTCGTATACATTTTCTGAACTGTGAAGGTTAGACTATACGAATAAAATTATATATTGTTGAATTCGGATTGAAGTGAACAATTTAAAAATATAGAAATATATAGGGTGTCCCATTTAAGAAAGAACACTTTGGCTCTGACCCTCTTTTTTTGGGATATCCTGTATAATATTTTTGTTGGATTTTAAAAACCATTTTAATAACCATTCAACTCTTATTTAAGACATTTTTATTTATAACAAATAATAAGTGAGATATGGAAGGGTCCATATATAATGAAAAGCCCTGTACCTACTGCATATCTTCAAATATAAATAGAAAACTTTCCATCATATTCTTAATATAGAGCGTAATTTTATATGACATTACGCGGCTTTCATCTGTTAAACAGGTTCTTTCCTCTCTTCTCAAATTTTTGCTAGACATAACTTTAAATTTCCAGCTTCCTATACAGGACGTTTCTTACGGGAAAAATAAATGAAAATAAAAAGTATTGTGTACCCACACTTTTCATTTGCTTTCGCTGAATTTCATAATAATATGAGTTAAGCTTTGTTAAGGCATTATTATACCTTTAGGTGAAGATATTAACTAGCTTTGGGGATGGAACATAACAGCATGATCTGATGTATAAGATATACTTGAAACTCTACAACTCTTCTTTTTTTGGTTATATGCACTCTTTTTGTTTCCTATATAACTGATGTCAGCAAATTTATTACCAGCTATGCTATAGCAAAAGCATTGATAATTTGCAATAATTCTGCCATAACTTTCCTCAAGCATGGCTTTGAGGTAACAACCAAGCAATGTTACCAAACAATACGCTTTCTATCACAATATTATTGCAAATTATTAATGTTTTTGCTAAATTATAGCAGATATTAATTCGCTGACATCAGCGCCTAGTAATGTTATCATTTTTGTGTCAATGAATGGAGTAAAAATTATGAAGGGGATGTCGTTAACGATAAAATAAGTTAATCGCACAGCTACACCAACAACATAGCTTTTGTGGTGCCCTCTGGGAAATACATCGAAATGGATAGCATAATAAGATTTCTCACGCTTTAAAATCTATCTTGAAATTTTTACGTTTGTATATCCAAAACCTTCCAATTTACCGGGAAAAAACATTTCTCATATTTCAACTTTGCCACCATGTATCTTCCCTATCACCAATATTTTATCAAAGGAAGCTAATTTGATTGTAAAATTCAGGCAAATAATCTAACCTTCCAATCTCTTATGACAAACTTCTTGTAATTGTTGGTATTCATTACTTGGTCTTGAATTGCCATCATAGATACTTCAGTTTCTGAAAATAATGTTCCATCAGAGAGCCACTTGTCGATGTAAGGTCGTGATGATGTGGACGATGAAGCGCTTCCTGGACACACTTCACCTTTTTGTCAAAGCCTGGTACGACTTAAAGTTTTTTATCAGGGCTTACAAGATTCAAGGAAGAATACCTGCTTTTGCGACCATCTCATGCAATTCAGATGTTTGAGCTTTGCCAGTGAATAATTATTTAGTGAAGATATCTGTTTGCTATGTTTATTCACTATGTCCATTAGATATCCCCCTCCCTCTTTTCTTGGTAGTGTTGATATCGAGTGGTGACATTTGAGTTTGGTCATCATGGTATGCGTTGTTCTTTGAATATCCTCCAGTTCTGTTTTTGTCCATTCCAGAAATCCAAATAAGTATGTCAGGATCGGTATGGCGTAGGTGTTAATATCTTTGGCAGGATATCCTGCGTTAAACTGAGATTTTAATAGTAGCTACCTTTTGGGTGAACTGGCCCCTGATCTCAATTTTCGCTTGCTTTTGGTCTCGTAGCTTAGCCTGCTAAAGTCCTAGATATTTGTAAATTTCGCCATTTTGCATTACAGTTATAATATTCTCATTGGGTGGGTAGTAACACATCTCCGTTAACGATTTTACCCTTCTCGATATTTGAGGTTTTGCACTTGTCTAATCCAAATCCCATTTGTATATCACTGGAAAAATTTTCAAGTGATACTAAGTAAATGTTGGATTTGACGCTGGTTTGATGCGTATATTTTGATTATCTCAAGGGTGTTAAGGCTCCGCTCCCCGGGTGCGCGAAAATACCATTTAAGAGGTTTAGAAATACACATTTTTTTTGAAAACCGTTGCATATTTTGGCTTGATTTTTGTTCTATTTAGTATATAGTATATATTATAAGATCGAGACATGTCTATAATTATATGAGATATTTCAAAATTGCATAGAAAGTTATGATTTTTGTAGTTGAAAATATCCAATTTTCGAGCGGCCATATAAAATAATTAGGGTTCTCAGATCAGAATTAAAAATAATTACAGACATCGAGTCAAACCTTTTCTATAAGCTCCTGAAAAATTCATCAAAAAAAATTTAACCGTTGCTGACAAATCTGTGTATTTCAAAACCCTTGCAAGTGCATTTTTATACCACGGAACGTGGCGGCATCTACCAATAATTGCAACTACGCGATTTCAAGAAAAGAGAAGATGCTGAGGTCCGTATTCTATTTTTTGCTGGAATATTGGATTTGAAGGATAATAATAACGTGTTATATATCTTTTTTAGATGCAAGTGATTGATAAATTAGTTTATGTAAAAATTATTGATAGGTTTGAATAGATACTTCAATTTATATAGGTATATTTTATTAAGTAGTGTTCTATTGAATGTAAATACATATTTAAATAGATTTTAAGGAAATATTTCTGATGTCCATACTTCTAGATTTTCTGGGATCTACTAGCTCAGGTAAATAACAATTCATATAAAATTTTTAAAGCTGGTCTTTCATTTTGTCGCAAAACACATCATTTTTTAAAATAATTTCTTTTTTTATACCGGACGGCGTCCAAACAGCGAAACAGCAATAGGATCTTTCAGTAACCAGAAGCTGGCCTTGCACTTGATAGAACCATTTGTGGTTTTGGTTGATTTCCCCGTTTTTCTTCCAAAATGTTATTTTTCTTTTTTGAATTCCATCTTCGGGGGAAATATGTTTGGCGCTGAATGGACATTTTATTTCAACGATTCCTTTCTCTCCAATTAAACCGTCTGAAGTTGCAGCTAAAAATGGGAAACTTTGACTTATAAATAGCCCACAGGGCGATATTTTTTCATCGATAAGCTGTTCTAAGCTTTCGATTGCTCGTTTTTCGTTCTGTTTTCCCCATTCCATACTATCTGAACGTATTTTTTTCGGGTAGAGAAGACGTTCAATCAATTTACTGGTATGGCCATTGCTTCTAGCACTAAATTTTGCACAAATTGCGCTGAAGTTTGATGCAGTAAGGCGCTTTCTGCGTTCTAAATGCCACAAATCCGAATCGCTCTGTTCCCTGGTAACTTCTTCAACTCTTTTGATTTCTTCAGAGTCTTTTTTAATTTTTTCCAAAAACTCCTCTTTTTCCCTTTCGAGTTCCTCGGGCGATAAGTCCGGCTTTTGACATTGATCACCATAGCCTAAATCACGTCCTGCATTCTGTTTTGCATCGAAAAGTCTCTTGCGCTTTATCCCGTATTTATGTTTTACTTCAAATTTTTTTACCATGCCAATTGGACTCTTATGAAGAAGAAATTTTTTTATTGTATATATGGGTTTCTTCGTATTGTGGGAGATAACAGATGCCAAACATCGAGCCTGATATGATCCCCTTTGACAGTAATTAATCCGTTTTCCTCCAATGAATTTTGCAATTATTGAATTGAATTGTTCTGATACATTATTGTCGACATCGTGAATCAAGCTATTGCTATTTCTTGACAGATAATTTACGAAACTTGCTAATTTGTCGTATAGTCCTGAAATAATAAAATATCACAAATAATGTTCTTGAACACATGCAACTACTTTTTTTGTAGCTGTATCAACATACCTGTCATTTTAAAATCTGATAATATGCTACCCTTGAATCTATATTGCTCATTGCAGAAATAACCAAGTTTTATACAGGATTTGTGTTCTCCAAAAATATGGCTAATCGAATTTTCTATATCCAATTTCAATAATTTGATTTTTTCGTTGACTGAAATATTCTCTTTTTTTCTATATTCAATGGCTTTGGTAATTGCAGTTCGTAATCTTAATTGTTCTTTCTACAAAAAAGTTTTCATCTCATAAATTCATTATTCAATAACTTTTACATTTTTATGCTTTTAGTAAAATAATACTTACGCTTATGTGCTTGCGGAGAACTAATGGGCCAGCACTGGTATCTTTTGCCAAATCTCTTATTTTTCTGGAGTAATTCCGCAAAAGATGATTTCTGCATTCAATCTTTTTCACAACAACGTTTTCATATGGATGAGCATCTAAAATTTGCTTGAGAGAATTGCTATCACCATCAGCTATAAGTTTATTGTAGATTAATCCATGTTGTTCAACACTGTAAAGAAATCCTTCCTTCAGAATATCACCCTCCATACTGGTCGAGGAACCTTCAAAATTTTTAAAACATTTGTGTTTTTTGGGCGCTTGTCCTTGATTTTTTGACAGCTGGCACACTGTGCAATATTTGTTTTTTATGCCGATAAACAGCACCTGAAAAAATATGTTTATTAGCATTCGTTGATGGTTTATTATACCAAATCATGGAAGTCAAAATGTTACCTAACATTTGTTTATTGATTTTTAATTATGCTATTAAACTCAATCACCTGTTTAGTTCGACAGCCTATAATTGCAGCAGCCCCTGATAGAGAATTGTAGTTTGTTTTATACGACCGTTTGGCCCAACATCCATCAGCTACGACAGTAATCATAGGGATACCATCAGGTGAAAGTTCACCAGCTTCTATAGCCAATTCTTTTTCTCTCTCGCCAGCTTGCTTCATACTTTCCAAAGAAATTGATTGATAAGCTTCACGAAGGATATTTTCTTGAGTCTGGTATGTTTTTCGAGACGGAAAAGGAATTTCTAAACATGTAGAAAGTTGAGCAAGAGCACTGTACCCTGCTCCCATCATCATGGCTCCCAGAACAGCATCTTGATTCGGGTCTGTTGTTGTCGTTTGCAGGTCATATGTTCCATTACACATTGCACATTTAAATTTTAATGTGGAAACATATCCATTTTTAATTTCTTTGACTACATTCATATTACTCAAATTGCAGCCAAACCGTGGTTCATGATTGTTTAAATCTTTTAGGCAATCCAAGAAATATTGAATGTCCACTAACCTCCTTCCTTCTAGTTTAACGAATTCCTAAAATTCAATATAATATAGTATAGGTATAGTTCTAATTTAGGCAGTACTAAGATTCTGAATAAGAATAAGATACCTACCTCTTGTAGGTTGCGAGTTTTTTTAGGAGTGTTTTTATTATTTTTATCATCAAAATCAAGCAGGGTGTTGTCTTCACTAACTTCTGGAGCCGTAAGGGACGCCTTAAAAATACATACATTTAGTACTTCAAATCCTCGCATTTTTATCAATAAGAAAAATTATGTAAATTGAAAAAATTTGTTGTCAAATCAATTTTTTTTTCCTGAGTTTATTCTCTTGGAATACGGGTGTCCCATTAATTAGTGGACGAAATTGGATGGATACCGATAAAAAGTGTTTTCTATAATTATTTCCAAAACGGTGTGGAATGAAATGTTGAAACTTCAAAATCCTACTAATTTTAATATTTTGCATTCAAATATGGATTCGAAAATTGGGACACCCTGTAAGTATATCTCTTATTAGAAGAACATGTGAAAACTCACTGCTCTCTCCCACAAAATGTCATCATCGGTCTCTCCGAAATTTTCATTCAAGTTCTGATGGGATGACGATTGTTCATTTTTTTCTTTCGATCGTCTCTGTCAATAAGAATAACAAGTGAAAAATATACTATGTAATATGTTATATTGCGTATCTAAAGTCATTAGATGAAATAATTATTAAGTATGGTACTTACAGCTTGTCCCCTTTTGCGACCGGGGCGTAGTCTCCTGGCATTCAATCTAAGTCGAGCTTTCAACCCTTTTCTACGATCCGCCATGCTTTAAAAGTTGGTTGAACGAATAATCTAATAATAATTATGTCACTAACACTTTGCACTAGGTTCCACCTGACCACAAGTAAGTATACAGACTGCGAAAATACTTATCGAAACATGCGGATTACACAAGTAAGAAAAGGAAAAAATAAAAAAAAAGTTTGGAAGGGAGAGAAACCAGAGCCGGATATTAACAATAAAATTATGATCTATTCACAAGGAAATAAAATAAAAAAGGAAAAAGAATTTGTCTAAATATGGGATTACCTAAAGTATTTAACAAGTTTACCTGGAAACTCATTAACAACAATCCTACAGGAACCTTTCTAGGTGAAAGGATTTAATAAGAGAGAATTGTTGATCTATTTGGTCGTTAAGAAGATTATCTGAATATTTGTTTTTATTTATCTCAAGGGCTTTTAAAAGATTTAATTTGAAGGATTTAGGTTCTATATTATGCAAAATTTGAATCGAAAGAGTGTTGGTTTGCTAATAATCTCATAAACAATATATCTTAATAATGCAATTCTACAAAATTCCTAAACCATCCCGGCAACAATACCTACACACTGCTGAGCGAAGCGCAATTTAAATATATTCGAAATCATAGCCGGCCAGCCGGGCCCTGGAATATTTCCGAAGACAAGGCAAGCGTATGAGTTGCATATCGTGAACGGTGTAAAATTAGGCGAATTGTCTTTCCTCGCCTCTCACCGTTGCCCCGCAGGAGTTTCTCCGACGGATAGGATACCTACCCTTAAGTCATTCATTGTGGTGATAAGGATTCCCTAAAAAAACTAAAAACAACAGCAGCCAACCAACTTGGAAATGAATATGAAATAAAGGCGTAACATTGTAAAGCCCAATTACCATGCCCAAACTGTATAATAAAAATAAAGAAAAAAGAAGATTGTACTTTTCATGAATATGAATGTACCAATTGTAGATTCGCTGTGGAAGTTTTAAAAATAAGAAATATTGCTTGTAATCATAGTGTGTTCGATAGGAAATGTCCAAACTACTTAAAGGAGATCTCTCCGTATAAAGAAAGAATAAGTTGTCAATAGCAATTAAATTCTACAAATAATGGTTATATACTTTGTATTAATATTCAAGTATCAACCACACATTTTATTCAATTAAAGCAACTAATAACTGATGTTGACCCAGGGGTAACTGTGGTAAGGGAGACACACATAATTGAAAATATTGATCAATCTGAATTTCATATCAAGGGTTATAAATCTAGCATAAATCTTTCATATAGTAGATACACTCGAGGAGTAATTATTTATATGAGAGGTAGTTTTCAACATTCTGACATACGTAAATTTAGTATCAATGAGGAATACTGGTGTTCATCGATTGAGGTGTCTATCGGTGGTAAGAGTGTGCAAATAGGAGGTGTATATAGATCTCGGGGTGGTTGTAGTGCTAAATTTTTAGATTTCTTCCAAGATGTTTCGGGTTTGGGTATAATAAGAGCTAATGTCGTTATCATTTCAGGGGACTTTAATTTGGATGTTTCGAATCTTAATTATATTGCGCATATATTCGTAAATATTATTCAGTTAGCTTGCTTCAAACAATTAGTACAGAATCCAACAAGATTAACTTGTAACTCAAAATCACTGTTTGATTTAATCATCACTAATAAACCGATTGAACAAATTGTTGACAAAAACTTTCCAAAACTTACGGATCATGACATTATAGGTGTAGAAGTACAAATTAAAGTTAGTAATAATGTACAAAAAGCGTATACTAGAAATTTTTCATCAATGAGAATAAGGGATATCGAACCAACTTCAATGGATAAATATTAGGATTACAACTCTTCTGATGTTGATGTTTTATACAAAAATTTTGTACATAATATTGAATGGACCTGAGATAGTCTAGTGCCATCACAAGAACGTAAATATGTTGGAAGTAAGTGTTGGATTGATGCGGAAGTCAGACAAATGCAGAAAAAGAGACATTTATTATACAAGACATTCCCTCCCCTCCCCCGAGGAGCTGTGAGACCTGGTAGTTGGTGGGGAGCCGAGTAACTGTTCCTTCTCAGAAGGAATACGTGAAACCAAGGACAGCTCAACGGATTCCTGTGAAATGCAGAGATCTGATATCAGGATCTTCAGCGTGGAGAGTGGACTGATGTCCCGACAAGTCTGCTGATAGCCGGAGTCAGCGGGATCGTCGGAGCAGCAGACTGCTTGTGGCAACCTGCCTGATATAAACCGTATCTAGTGGAAGGTGGTTGATGAGGTACATTCACTAGATGTGGGGGCTTGCCTTAAACAGCTGGCCAAGTGAGAGGAGACCACAAAAAAATACCCTCCAAGTCAAGGTGGAACAGCATATGCCGAGGACTGCGTGGTTAAGGGGAAGCTTAATCGCCAATATGCGGACTCTGGATACCTGGGGACATCCAGTTTAAATACCCTTACTCCTGCATGCGGGGCTCTGCAGGAGTGGACCTTGTGCTTCCCTAGCTACTCGTGGGATCAACCATGGATAAAAGCAAAAAAAAGAAACCAAGCGGGCATGCACCGCAACCGGGCACAAGTCGGAGCAATGCATCCACAGTGCCCAAAAATACAGAAGCACCTTTATCACACGCGAGCAAACCTCGTGTTGAGGAAGTCAGAGAAAAGCAGAAGAGGAGAAAGGCGGGGGCACCTGTAGTCTCAACCTCCTCAACTGGTAGAAACCTCCAGGAGAAGTCCTGGACAAAAAAAAAAGAAAAACCCCCTACTCCCTGAACTGGGTAAACCCGGAGGAAGGGATGATCCACTAAGGCGTGGACTTAGTGGAGCGGGGGTAAGATGGCATCTTCGCTTCCTTGAACAGGGACTTACACCGGTGGAAGCAAGAAAGAAGGCTACGGAACATAGGAGACAAGGAGAGGAGAAAAACATCCCTTCTAAAGGAGAAAAACGAAAGCGGGAAACGGCGACAGCCCAAGCACCGCAAGCACAGGCGAAGAAGAAAAAGGAGGACCGAACAGTTATCCATTCTTCATCTGGCAGATATACAGCTGCAGCAAAATTAATAAGAATGGCGGCAGTTCTCCCTAGATCGTACCCTGAGACTACCCTCAGTGCGGACGACCAAACCTTGCTGGAGAACGCGATAATAGAAGAAATGTATGCTGGGTGGGAACACAAACTCCAGTTTAGTGGCATACATTTCAGACCAGGAGTCGTTCTAATCGACTGTGGAACACCACAGACTGCAGAATGGCTCCGGTTGATAGTACCCAAGCTGGAGAGCTGGAAGGGAGTAGAACTGACGGTGTGCCAGGGAGACGACATCCCAAAAATGCATACCGCCACGATCTTTCTCCCAAGAAGCAAAGGCGTGGAAGAAGGAAAACTCCTTCGCTTGATTAAAGCGCAGAACGAGGGTTACATCTCATCTCCAAACTCCTTGGGGAGGAGTCGCCGCTGACCGAGAAGGAAATGGATATTGCGTCGGAGGAAGGGGACAGTACTCTTTCAGAAGGGGACATCACCCTGATGAAAGAGGGAAACACCCAAGAAGACAACCAGCAGGATGGTGGGAATAAACTTAGCTCAAGTTAATGCTCACCATGCTAAAGGAGCATCGGCGGTGATCACAAGATTGTTCACCAAGGACCAATGGGGTATATGTTTAATCCAAGAACCTTGGGTTAATAATAACCAGGTAAGATGATTAGCATGTAAAGATGCTAAAATATTATATCACACTGGTGGTGATATACCAAGAACATGTATTATGATGAGGAACAATATTAACTATTTTTGTCTTTCAGAATACATGACTCGAGACCTCGTTCCAGTTCGAGCATACCTCGAACACAAGAAGGAGGAAAAAGAAATAGTGATAGCATCGTGCTACTTTAAGGGAGATGGGCCTGCACCTTCCCCAGAGGTACAAAAGCTGGTGAAGTATTGCGAAGAGAAGAGACTACCTCTACTTTTAGCATGTGATGCCAATGCACACAACACCGTTTTGGACAGTAGCAGCACCAACAAAAGAGGTGAGCAACTTTTAGAATATATCCTTAATAAAAACCTTAATATCCACAATATAGGGAACACCCCCACATTTGTAACAAGGGTAAGGCAAGAAGTTTTAGATATCACACTGGCATCACAGGATCTAAGACATATAGTAAAAGATTGGAGAGTATCGGGTGAACCGTCTCTCTCCGATCATAGTATCATAACATTCAAATTAGGCCTGGGCATACCCGAGGCAAGCCTCAGGAGAATACCAAGAAAAACAGATTGGGACACTTATAACACCAATCTAAAAAGAAATCTATCACAAATCCAGAGGAAAGGAAGGGCTAAGCACCATCTCGACCTTGAAAATGAGCTAGAGGGACTGAACAGGGCAATAATCGATGCGTTTGAATCGAGCTGCCCTCTTCAAAAACAACAAAGCAGCAAAGATGCACCCTGGTGGAACAAACATCTGTCAGAACTAAGATCTCAAACCCGGGACCTTTTCAATAAAGCAAAACTCACCGGAGTCAAGCAGAGGTACACCGAGGTGAGAAATACCTACTACAAGGAAATTAGAAAAGCTAAAAGAAATAGCTTCAGGAAATTCTGTGAATATATAGACGCAACACCTGCTGCGGCAAGACTTTACAAAGTTATGGCGAAAAGTAGGGTCAACACAGATATGGCTTTGAGGAAGCCAGACGGCAATTATACCGAAAATGAGGGGGAAAGAGTTCGACTCTTACTAGAAACTCATTTTCCTGGGAGCATCCCAAATAGGGGAGACAATCCTCTCGAAGCTCATAATAGATCTTCGAGGGCAAGTATTACAATGGCCAAACACATTTGTAGTAACGATAGGTTGAAATGGGCCATGAACACCTTTTCACCCTTCAAGACACCGGGAGCGGATGGAATTTTCCCAGCATTGCTCCAGCAAGCTCAAGACGAAATTCTACCGCATCTGGCTAGAATTAGTCGAAGTAGCTTAGAACTGGGTTATATACCAGAAGCATGGAGAAGGGCAATAGTAACCTTCCTTCCAAAAACTGGGAAAAGGGACACAACAAACCCCAAATCCTTTAGACCAATTAGCCCAACATCGTTTGTACTCAAAACGATGGAAAAAGCAATTGACAACTGCACTCGAACGGAAATCCTAGAGAGACTACCTCTCCACCCGTGTCAGCACGCTTACCGGGCAGGCAGATCTACGGAGACTGCACTGGTACAACTGACGGAGGATATCCGAGGTGCTCTAGACAACCAAGAAACTAGTATGTGCATTTTTGGACATAGAAGGAGCAACATCCAAATGGCTGTCGGAACTGCTCACCACAAGAGTAGCAGAGACAAGGACAAGCAAAGACATTGTCTCCATCTGCACTACCAGAGGACGCCCACAGGGAGGAGTAGCATCCCCTTTAATGTGGAGTCTGACGGTTGACGAACTCCTGTGTGGTTTGACGAATCTAGGAATATCCTGCCAGGGATATGCCGACGATATTGTCATAACAGCCAGGGGGAAGTTCGAAAACACCCTTTGTGATATTGTACCACAGGGTCTGAACTATACAAATAGCTGGTGTAGGCAAGTGTGACTTAGCATCAACCCCACTAAAACCATCTTGATACCCTTCACTAAGAAAAGAAAACTCAACCTCAAAACCATAAAACTTGATGGAAACGAGATTGAATGGAGACAAGAAGTCAAGTATCTAGGTTTGACTTTAGATAGTAAGCTCCTGTGGAACAAACACGAAAAGGAGATTACTTACACGGCGAAAATGGCTCTAATGGTCTGTAGGAATCTGGCAGGGAGACATTGGGGTTGCAGCCCAAAAATCCTAAGCTGGATGTACACTGCCATAGTGAGACCAATTATCACTTATGGAGCCATTGCATGGAGTAGTAGAACTAGTGTAACGTGTTTTTTTCTCCATTATAATTATATCTCTGATAATTTATATTTCTCGAGTAATCGTAAATAGTGTCGCATACCTTATTGATTCATTTGTTAATGACATTGAGTAAGGTATTTGAATTATTGAATTTTGCTTTAGTTTTTATCCTCAATTATTGGGTATTATCGATTATATTATTGCTTTTGATTAGTTGAGGCCATAGCTAGGTCAGTTTTTTTTATGGTTGGGTATTAGTATATTCGCTAGCGCGAGAGAAAAATGTACTGGAAGTTTTCCTGTAAATTTTTATGTGGGGAAGGGGGAGATGTTACACTTCGTTTTCTTCTTATAAGCAGTCCTATATACGTATCGAGGAAGCTTGGTAGGCAACCATATTTTCGACCTTTTACAGCTCGCATGTTGGTCAAATGAAGATTACTCGTGTTTGTGGTGGGGCTTAAGTTGGTAATCCACAGTTGAGGAAGGTGATAACGTAGGAGCTCTCCCGTCGTTTCCATTTTCACCTGTTGGAGGAATAAGTCGTTTGAATAAAAGTGTTGATCCTGTGCATTGTGGCGTTGTTGGGGTGTGGAGTTGTTAAGCCATCCTTAGAAGGGGAGTAAGCCAGGACAATTAATTAATTTTTTTGAGGTTCGATATTGAAGATTTTGAAAGAATAATCGACTCAAAAACCGTATATACGGATTAAAAAGAAAAGAAGGACTTCCATTCCGCCATATTTGATAAGCGACCCTCACAAGAACACGAGGTAGTTAGTTTCATTTCGATGTATTTTCTTGACGAACTTTTCGTTATGGTTCGGGGGCTCAAGTTCTGGAAAAAACATGATGCTATTTTAATTTTTCTATTTTAGGGTACTAGTACGGGGCGTTAACTTCATTAGAAACACAATTTAGTTGGTATATTTTTTTTGTTGCTGTGTTGCATTCCTGCCGGTGGCCGTTTATTTCCGTTACTGAGGGGCTCTTCAGGAGTCTTTCCAGGAGTTTTCCTTCCTTTTCGCACCGTGACGTCATCGTTTCCACTGGGAAAGAATTTTTTTCCTTTTTTTTGGCTGGACCACCTTGCCGGCAGATTGACGCGTCCTTGGCCGTACACCTGTAGTAAATTGGGAGCAGGTTTTATTTTTTTATTATTATCAACTGTTAACGTGTTCAATTTTTTTGACTCTTTGATTTCCAAGAATACCTTAACTTTCGTTTCAGTTCATGCTTTTTTTTATTTATAAGAAAATTAGGTAAGCGTCTTGGCCAAGATTTTGTGAGCATTTTTGTTATATATATTTTATTCATATGAATTTCAGTAAATAGGTATTAAGATTTTTCTTTATATAAGAATACTTCCGGTAACAAGTCGGATTGTATTTGATTTTGGTTTTATGTGGGGTGGAGCTATTCCAATGTTTCTAGGTTGAGCTTTCATATATATATATCATTTTGATGATATGGTTTTAATGTAAAATAGATTATTCAGCGTCTCTTGTGAACACTCTACTACTACCAGTATAATAGTAGTATTTGTAGGTAACATAATATTAATTTTTCCTTGTAATATTTATTTTAACAATAGATACAATTATAGTATTTTCTCTTGAGGAAGGTCTATCTCTTTTCCCCTATTTTTCTGATTTTTCAGGGGAGAGTGCACACATCAGGTTGAGGCTTGGGCAAAATCAGATGGCGCCCTAATTAAGACCTTTTTTTTTAAATTTGATTCAATTTTATAGTGAACCACACCCGTCTTCACTGTAAGCTAGCCGGAGCCTAAGGTTGCCACCAGACAGCCGAAAGAAAAATTGTAACTCTAGTCTATTGACAACGAGAGAAAACCTCTCCAAAATTCAAAGACTAGCTTGTATATTCATTACAGGAGCAATGAGAACATTCCCAACGGCAGCCATGGAAGTAATTCTCAACCTCATCCCTCAACATATGGTGGTGGAAAGTATTGCAGAAAGAACAAGATACAGACTAAGTAGAGAGGGAATCATTAAAAGAAAAATCACCTCTTCACTTTTTAGAAATCAGACAACCTGGGAGAGTAAGTACAACTTTTCGAAGAAATTAGTTACAGAATTTAGTAGCAAGAAGGAATGGGATCCGAATACCATTACCAGAATTGGTAAGAATGCCATTCAATGGTACACAGATGGCTCAAAAGCAATAGGAGGAACTGGGATAGGAGTGTTCGGGCCAGGAACCAAACACTCCGAAAGCTTGGGAAAACACCAAGTATCTTTAAAGCGGAAATCCACACCATAAGAAAGTGCCTCCAGTACAATATTGATAAAGGATACAGAGGACAAAGGATTATCATAATGACAGATAGTCAAGCAGCCATCAAAGCACTGAGCTCTAGCGTAATCAGTTCTAAAATGGTATGGGAATGCCTAGACAAACTAAATGAATTAGACGAGAACAATATAGTTACCTTACTATGGATTCCAGGACACACTGGAATAGAAGGAAATTAAATAGCAGATGAACTAGCAAAGAGGGGGTCTGAAATACCCTTCTGGGGGCCTGAACCTTTTTGCAGAATCAGCTCCAATGTAATATTGGAAGAAATAGGTGAAGCCGAAAGAAAGAGAAGATCTGACCATTGGAAAGATCTAGTAGGGCTTAGACAATCAAAGATTATCCTGGGTGACTACAATCTACGGAGATCAAATGAATGCATAAGTCAAAGCAAGACTGCGCTAAGAGTTTTAACAGGGATCCTAACGGGACATTGTCGCCTGAATGGGCACCTGAAAAACCTCAAATTAGTGGAGGAAGAAGAATGCAGATACTGTGGCATGGAAGGAGAAACCTTCATCCACATACTTTCCAACTGCACAGCACTCCAAAATCCTAGAGCACAGTACCTGGAAGATTACTGGATAGAAGAACATTTACCTTAGTTGAAGCCTGCAGATATCCTGAAATTCCTCCGGGAAATAGGACTAAAGGAGCTACTAGTTTCAGGAACTCTCCTCAGAAACTAAGTAGAAGTAAGGGGGCACAATAGATCTTTTAGGTCTCATTGAATGTTAGGCAAGGTCAATATATCATTGAAATTTATAATAGTATAGTAGAATACGTAGATTGTTAAGGAAACTTCAAGTTTAAATTTTTGCCGCGTAACACACAACATTGGCGCATGGTTGAGGAAAACGTCGACATGCCCAATGGCCAGTATATCAAGAAGCCACACACGGTAAACGAACGCTTTCGATGAAATATTAAAAATAAAGAAATCGAGTGACAAAATTGTGCCAGAACATATATCCTCAACCATCCCAGGCGCCTGGATACGGACAGTGAATAATATAGCTTCACCAGGTAGGGGCCTTCTAGTTTTTTCCTTTTTTTCTCTTTTTTTGCGTTGATGATGTGTTACATTTTATTTATAAAATCAATATTAGGTTTGTTCCAACCGCAGTCAGAAACCGTCAGAAGCGATCAGAGAATAGTCGACCATTGCAATCAGTGATAGGAATTGCGCAGAAATAACTCGTTGTTTGCTATGACCAGTTATTCTCTGATCGTTTCTGACGGTTTCTGACTGCGGTTGGAACAAACCTATTATAGATACAGTCCACCAACATATTTTTCATATTTCCTGCTTTAACATTGGCCCTTCTCCCACGGATTGAGTATACCTAATATACCTAATTATTTTTTCTTCTTTTTCTTATTACTAACATTTTATCGGTACATTTTTAAACTCGTTCGCCGGTTGACCTTCATTTTTACGTAGGTAGATAATTTCTATCTTGATTTATTCCACTAAATGTTATTCGATTATAAGTTCACCGTTCGTTAAATATTAATATTAAAACCAAATTCAACAATAGATTTTGCATTCTTAGTTTGGTGAATTTCACAGTTTACTTCAAATTTAAATAATTTTTCTAATCCTCGATAATTTTTTTCGTACCAACTTTTTCTTGGCATACAAAAACCACATTGACCTAGGCAGGTGTTTTTGGTAATTTTCTTGTTTATTATTTTCCACAATTAATTATTCATATTTGTAATGGCTCCAACTTCAGATGAATTAACAAGAGCGAATTTAAATCGCACGCTCGCTCACAAAAGATTAGAAGAGACTCATCAAGCAGGTCTTGATGCATTACACGATGAATCTTTGAGATCAATTTTCTTAGCTAGAGCCGAAGCTCTCGACGATATATATAATGACTTCCAAACCGCCCATAATACTGTCATATCTCTAGTTAGTGATGATGATTTCGTAGTCTACGATACAATGCGTAGTTCAGCAGATAAAGTCTTTTACAGTGCTAAATCCATCAAGCATGATTTTTTAATATCGGATGCAGCCAATAATTCGGTGACCAATTTAAATAGATCCTCTTTACATCAACGGTTTGTAGCAAAGCTTCCAAAAATTAACTTACCTACATTCGACGGAGATTTTAAAAACTGGTCTTCTTTCTATGATCCATTCAATACGCTTATCCATAACAATACTGATTTGTCCGACGCTGAAAAATTCCAAGATTTGCTCACGTCACTTGACAAAGAACCCTTAGCTTCAGTTAAGGGTATTCCCCTTACTGATTCAAATTATCTTATAGCATATGAACCTCTGGAGAAACGATACCAAAACAAACGGATTCTAGCTACTCACTATTATAATGAACTTTCGAATGCAGCTTCAATTCAAACTCCTACTTCTAGGTAGCTAAGGAAACTTTTAAATACCTTTTCTGAAAATGTAGCGTCTTTTCGAGCTCTTAAATTTCCAGTTGATCAATGGGAATTTTTTGTTGTTTCATATGCTTATAAATAAACTTGATACTAAAACTAGAACAGATTTTGAACTTGAAAATAGTTTAAATTCAGAATTGCCTACTTACAGACAATTAATAACATTCTTAGAAAGACATTGTATTGCTTTGGAATCAGTTCAATTTTCAATTACTACTTCATCTACCTATGTAGACAAATTTAAAAACAAGTTTTCAAGCTCGAAACATTATAACAAACCTTCAACATCTACATTTGTTACAAATACACAGCAAAACAGTAGTAACGTTAAATATCTTATGCTCCTCTTTTCACCCACTGTATAAATGTCAATCATTTTTGGCTAAGATGCCACAAGAAAGATTTTCTTTTGCTAAGCAGCACCAGTTATGCGTCAATTGTTTAGTATCTCCTCATTCCATTAAAATGTGTTCATCCACACAAAGATGTAAAATTTGTCGATTTCCTCATCATACAGTGTTACATTTTCCAAAAAATTCAGCCAATTCTAATCAAATACATAATTCTATTTCCTCTTCTGACAATGTCCCGAATATTTCTAGTGACAATTCCAGCTCTTAAAATACAAATGGTCATTGTATTACAAATGCTTTAACTTTACCACAATCTACGGTTTTATTATCCACGTGTGAAGTGCAGATTAAGGACATTCGTGGTCATTTTCAAAAAATTCGTGTTTTACTAGACACAGGCTCCATGGCTAATTTTATATCTGAAAAATGTATTAGAAGACTTGGGCTTTCTCGCAAACATTGCTCTATTCCCATTGAAGGCCTCAATGGAGTGACTACCTTTACAAATCGAGGCCCAACACATTGTATCATTAAACCATGTGGTGAAGAACATCCAGTTTTTTCATTCGAAGCAATTATTATACCTCAAGTTTGTTCTGACCAGCCGAGTCTTCATTAATCCTGCAGAATTGACATAATATATTCAAAACTTGAACTTGGCGGATAGTAAATTTCATATTCCCGGACCCCTGGATATGATTCTTGGAGCTAAATTAATACCTTTAATTTTGAAATCAGGTCGTATATTAGGAAATCCTGATCAACCTGTCGCTTTAGAAACTGTCTTTGGTTATATTCTTCAAGGACGCACAAACTGCACCCATGTCTCAAATAATTACTCTTTAAGTTGTCATGCATCTTTGGAAATAAATCTTGATATACAATTGCAAAGGTTTTGGGATGTCGAACAGGTTGTCAAATCTACTCATGCATCCCCGGAAGATAATAAATGCGAAGAAATTTATAAGACTTCCACTTTTCGAGAATCTTCTGGACGGTTTTCGGTACCTTTACCATTTCGTCAATCCTTTCCCAGTTTTATTGATACTTACACACAAGCACATCGGAGATTTTCAATGCTAGAGAATAGATTTTCAAAATCGTTTGAATTACACATCAAATACTGTGAGTTTATGCAAGATTATCTTGACAGTGGACATAGGTATGGTTCCAGTCCCACTGAATGATTATAAATCTTCATCTGCTTATTACATACCCCATTACATACCCCATCACGCAACTTTTGGGTTCTCAAATAATTTCCAAAATTCGGGTTGTGTGACTCTCTTTTAGTTGGCCCAAAACTTCAAGGTGATATTTCGACAATTCTTTCAAGATTTCGATTTTTTTCTCATGTGTTTGTTTGCGATATAAAGCAAATGTACAGGCAAATTAACGTTCAACCTCAGTTTTGGAATTATCAAAGAATTCTTTGGCGCTTTAAGCCCACTGAGCCACTTCAGGAATTTTTTTTGCAAACTGTAGCCTATGGAATCTCGAGCTCTCCGTTTTTAGCTCTACGAACTTTGAAAGAATTGGCCACCCAAGAGCAATCTTTCTTTCCTCGAACATCCCAAATGATTAATCATCAATTCTACATAGATGATGGCTTGCTTGGAAGCAATGATTTAAGTTCTGCCATTTCACTTCAGTGTGAATTAATTCAGCTCATGAAACGAAGATGTTTTCAATTGAGCGAATGGGCAAGTAATTATCCTGCTCTTTTAGATGCAGTAAGTCTTTCTGATCGCCAAGAATCGTGCAGTTTTGATAAAGATGAGCCAACATTTATTAAAGTTTTAGGACTCAAATGGGATCCTGATACAGACCGTTTTTCTTATACCTATATCCCCTTTGAGCGGGCTTGTACAAAACGGAGCATTCTTTCTGAAATAAGTCGAATTTTTGACCCACTTGGATTTGTTTCAACATGTCTTCTTCTTGCAAAACGACTTTTGCAACAATTGTGGGAATCCAAGGTTTCCTGGGATGATCCTCCTTCGAAGGATATCCTGGATGTCTGGTCAAGATTTAAGATCGAAATGCCAAACTTAGCTAACATCAAAATTCCTCGTCATGTAGGCTCCAGTTCTCTTTTCCGGATTGAACTACATGGGTTTTGTGACGCCTCACAAGTTGGCTATGCTAGTGTTGTCTATTTTCGTATCCTTGAATCGTCAGGAATTGTGAAAACGTTCTTAATTTTTGCGAAATGTCGAGTATCCCCATTGAAAACCCAATCTCTACCAAGACTTGAACTTATGGGTTCCGTTTTATTGGCCGATCTAATGCACTTTGTTAAAGAAAGCTATAGTGATCTAGTCGTTTTTGATGCTATTTATGCTTGGACAGATTCTATGGTAACTCTTGCTTGGTTATCTTCATCTCCACATAGATGGAAAACATTCGTAGCTAATAGAGTCAGTCATGTTCAAGATATCCTTCCCCCCTCTCTTTGGCATTATGTCCCATCTTCACAGAATCCAGCTGACTGTACTAGTCGGGGTTAAACCTTTCAGAAACTCCTATTTGGTGGTCAGGTCCTGAATTTCTATCTCAGCCTAGCAATGCATGGCCTGCACAACCTACCAACAAGTTAAACTCATCTGAAATATCTCAGGAAGAGAAAATGGTTATATCATCTGCCTGCACTTCCTCTGACAATTCCATTTTTTCCCTTTTTTATAGATTTTCCTCTTTAAATAAGATTAAGCGAATTGTAGCGTATTCTCTCCTTTTTATTCGTAGTTTAAGGTTACAATCTCAATCCCAAAGAATCTTGGATGTAGATAATGGTTTTAAAATTATTATAAAATGTGTACAACGCGATATATTTTCTGATATCTTTATTAAAATTGAACATAATCAACTATTGCCTAAGCCTTTTAGGAAACTCGCCCCTTTCATTGACTCCTTTGGGTTGCTCAGAGTCGGTGGTAGAATCAGGAATTCAGAATTTTCATTCGATGTTAAGCATCCCTTTTTATTACCAAAATCACATAGACTTACTCAGTTGATAATTGAAGCAGTCCATCAGGAACATTTTCACCCAGGTTTGAAAACATTACACTATTTATTATTACAGCAATTTTGGATTTTATCTCCACGTAGTGCAATTTATAAATGTCTTTCAAGCTGCATCCGATGTTTTCGTTGCAAACCAAGGTGTTATAACCCATATATGGCCGATTTACCCTCTATAAGAATTCCTCAAATCAAGGCTTTTTCATCAGTTTGTATTGATTTTGCTGGTCCATTTTCACTTTCAATGAGTAAACATAGAGGTAGGAAAACCTACAAAGGTTATGTTTGTGTCTTTGTTTGCACATCCACAAAGGCGATTCATTTAGAGGCTACTTCAGATTTGAGCTCCGAAACTTTTTTAGCCGCCTTTAGACGCTTTATCGCCCGACGTGGGAAATGTCTCACCATTACCAGCGATCAGGGCACAAATTTTAAGGGTGCCAACAATGAACTCCTTAACATGGCTAAAACCATCGCGCAGAAATTATCCATTTCTTGGAATTTCAACCCTCCAGGTAGCCCACATTTCAATGGACTAGCTGAAGCGGGAGTAAAATCCTTTAAAACACATTTTTATAGAGTCTTAGGTACTCAGAGACTATCATATGAAGAATTCTACACCCTGTTGTCCCAGATCGAAGCATTATTGAATTCACGCCCGTTATGTGCGATTAGTAGCGATCCAAATGATTTACAACCTCTGACTCCAGGACATTTACTAATTCTTGAACCGCTCACCAGTCCTATTCCTGAGGTAGATCTAACACCTTTATCTTTAAATAGACTTAATCGATGGCAATTGCTGCAACGTATGCGGAGTGATTTTTGGAAGCGTTGGTCACAAGAATATGTACATTCTCTCCAAGAGAGATATAAATGGACCGAACCTTCACCTCCTATCGTTAAAGGTGCTTTAGTTTTAATTAAAGATGAACAGACGTCTCCGCTAAATTGGGAACTTGCTCGAGTTACTGATGTACACCCTGGTCGGGACAATGTGGTTCGTGTGGTTTCATTGAAAACCAACCATGGGGTTATGCAATGCCCTGTGGTTAAAATTTGCCCCTTACCGGTTAATTAATTTTCTATTTTTCTTTAATTAGTTAGGTATCAATAGTTATATAAGTATTAGTAGATTTAAGCATTAGAATATTCTATATATACATATATTTTTTTATCACCCTTTTTTCTTTCTTCTTTGCACTCCACTTGTTCGAAAACATTCGTTTTGGTGGGGTGAATGTTAAGGAAACTAAATGAAGTTAAATGGAAAATAAATTGAAGTTAAATAAACAAAAAACTGAATGTATGGTACTAGGTAGTAGGCAAGGTCAATATATCATTGAAATTAATAATAGTATAGTAGAATACGTAGATTGTTGAGGAAACTTTAAGTTTAAATTTTTGCCGCGTAACACACATCATTGACGCATGTTTGAGGAAAACGTCGACATGCCCAATGGCCAGTATATCAAGAAGCCACACACGGTAAACGAACGCTTTCGGTGAAATATTGAAAATAAAGAAATCGAGTGACAAAAGTGTGCCAGAACATATCCTCAACCATCCCAGGCGCCTGGATACGGACAGTGAATAATATAGCTTCACCGGGTAGGAGCCTTCTAGTTTTTTCCTTTTTTTCTCTTTTTTTTGCGTTGATGATGTATTACATTTTGTTTATAAAATCAATATTATAGATACAGTCCACCAACATTTTTTTCATATTTCCTGCTTTAACATAGATGGAATTAAATATTCAGGAGTTATATCAGATCCTCAGCTCAGATTCCATTTTTTCGTGCAAGAAAACAGGGAAAAAAGTTGGATATTTTTCTAGAAAAGTCTTTCACTTTGGTGCAGAAAATTGGTGTACAATACTTTCATCTATCCTCATTTCAATTATTGTATGTCTCTATTGATGTTTTGCTCTAATAAAAATAATCATAAACTACGAGTCTCTCAGAATAAGGCTTCAATTAATAGAATGTTAAAATCATTAAATTTTTTAAATGTATCACAGTTTATACGGGAATCGAATTTGTTACTAATTTATAAAATCATAAATAATCAAGCTCCATCATATTTTAATGGGTACATATTTAAATAAATGATCTTCGAATATGAATTGAAGCTTAAGGACAAGAGATAATTACCAAATTGAGAAATTTAACTCTGCAATAATGGAGAAAACATTATTTATAGGAGGCTTGAGGTTGTATAATAGCTTACCAATGAGTGTCAAGACTCCTACTACTGTAAAACACTTTAAGTCAAGATTAAGGAAAATGTATTTCGGGAATTGATGCTTGTATCGTTTTTGTAATTTGAAATCTTTTTATGTTATAGCTTATTATTAGCTAAATAAAGTGGCATGAACATATTCGCAGGATTCGCATTAACTCACAACCAGGACTTAATTTGATAAGATATTTATCCAACAATAAATGGGGGTCTGATACAATAACACTTTTAAGAATATACAATTCCCTGATTAGAAGTAAATTAGATTACGGCGCGTTAATATACGATCCAAGCACTAAAACCTTTCGAACAAGCCCATGCTCTAGTTTGCAAGTAATTTCAAAAGCTATGCCATTAGACCTAAGACGTAAGTACCTCCTTCTCTCCTATGCCTCCAGAATATCAGCAAATGGACATAATCCTGCATACAATGCTCTTTTTTCGAATCCACCAATCATTTACTCAAATAAAAAATATCTCCCACTCCACAAAAAGCTTAAAGATACCGGCTTTGACCTCCAACAATTTCACAAAACACTCCCTATCACTTATAATAATCCACCATGGATCATTAATATCCCCTCTATAAACACTTCCTTACAAATATTCCCTAAAGACTGCACCAACCCTGTAACGATCCGATCCCATTTCTTAAGAATACTAAATGATTATCAACAACATCACATAATGTACACAGATGCATCCAAATCCACAAGAGGCGTGGGAACAGCAGTTATTTCCGGTGACTTAAAATATAACCTACGGCTACCAGATTCCAGTAGCATATTCACTGGAGAACTTACAGCTATATTACTTTCCTTAAAATTGCCTGTGCCCAACAATAAAAACATTTTGGTTATTTCCGACTCTCTAAGTGCCGTGCAAAGTCTAAAATCCGTCTACTCAAACCACGAAGTCATTCTAAGAATCAAGAACCAACTTTTCAAACTCCAGTCCGATAATAGGAATATATCCTTGTTATGGGTACCATCACACACCGGTATAAAGGGTAACGAAGACGCCGATATCTCAGCTCAAGAATCAATCAGCAACAGCCATACCCCAAAATTGGAGATGATACCACACCAAGACCACAAAGCAACTGTCAGAAGCTTTGTTGTAGATAAGTGGCAACATAAATGGAACCTTCAGAACCACAACAAAATGTATGAAGTAGTGACAAATGTGAGAGAAACCCCCTCCCTACCGACTACAAGAGCTGAACAAATTAAAGCTACCCGATTAAGGATTGGACACACAGCCTTAACGCACAAATTCATAATAAATAAAGAAGACCCAGTGTTTTCTATTCTATTCTATTCGATATGTGGGAAGATGTCAAAAATCAGACCCAAAAAAGTTTCAATTCAATATAACCTCCTGATTTACAGATCTGTTCGACTTTTGAAGCAGATTTTGGATTCTACAGGGTCGAATTAGAAAATTTCCTTGGTACAAATAATGGAGAGACATAAAAATATTTCGAAAAATCCAAGTCTTGAAAATTTTCCACACCAGTCCACACCAATAACAACACACATGATATACTTATTCGCGTAATTTTATAATTTCTGTAAATTCTGTTACTTAGTGTCGAAAAACCCTCTTGTAGTAGCAAATTTTATGATGAATCGAATGACGCAGACTAATGCCTTGTGGAACATAAACTTCCGGAGATATTCGATAATATGTGGATGTATGTCATAGAAACACTGATAATGAGATACTAATACGCAATCCTGTTTCTCAATGTCGAAAAATCCTCTCATTTTATGCTAAATCGAATGACGCAAACAAAAACATTGTAAAAATCGAATAAGTCGTACTCACCTATCTTAAAAATTTTCCACACCAAAAACAACACACATAATATAGTTACTAAGTCGCGAACACCGACAATTCCCAAAAATCCTGTTTCTCAGTGCCGAAAAATCCTTTTATTGTAAATATCTCCAAGTCCACACCAAAAACAAAGTATTATTTCCATCTGTTGACAATTTCTATTCCATCAGTTATTTATATTTTGTGAGCTGTTCTTCCTTAGTGATTTTAGGACTTTATAAAATAGTTTCTGGTTTTCTTTACTGTTGTGTTCCATCTTTAAACTAAATTTATCACATGTGTCCTTTTTTGAATCTCTAGCGATAACTTTTCCTTTCATTTTTGTATTCATCGTAGTTTTTTATTGTTTGCTCTGAAAAATAGCGATTCCATGCATCTTTCTTCTTTCTACTCAGTTCCCTATTTTCTTCGTTCTTCTTATGTTTATTTCTATATCTAATTTTTCTTTAATAAAATTTTCCACCTCATTTTTCAGTGTTTCTTCTTCCTCATCCCAAGAATAACAATATTCTTCTTTCTTCTTTCGTTGTCTAATATCGAGCTTTTCATTTGATGTATTCCTTTCTTGAGTCCCAGGTTTTCTTTCTTAATTTCCCTGTTTTCTTTTTTGATCTTTTTCATTTCTCCTTCGTATGCTCGTTGTCCAGTTTTAATTTCTTTTAGCTCTCGAGTTATTTCTGATTCTAGATCCAATATTGCTTTAAAAAGTAACTCAAACTTATCTTCATGCTATTGGTAGTTTTTGTATACTGAATTTCTTTATATTGTGAATATTAATTCAATCTCACTGGTAATGCAGCAAATTTTTTTCACACATTTACTATGTACAATACTCCACTTGATTCACTACTATTCACTAGTTAATTTCTCGTAATTTCCCGGAAAAAATGGGTTAAATTTCGGAGACATTAGTTGACATCCATTGGCGCACTCCACTGGATTGCATCAAATAAATCTAATTCATAAGTTATGTTTATAAAACATCAGCGTTTTTTATATAAAATGCAATCTAGCGTCGTTCTTCTGAAAATAGAAAACTTGTTATCTTCCTGTAATATGCAATCGGTGTTATTTTGATGACCATACGCTCTACCGGTATACAACCTGACGTAAGATCTAGTAGATTGAGACGTAACCTGTGGCTTAAGGCACTTAATGAGGTTCCACTGCTGCAGGCAAACGCGGACACAATCTCACCTCAATATACCTTCGATAGGCCCTACAAAGTAATCACTAAATATAACACACAAGACACATCAGAAGAAGGCGCAATCCGCATCTTTACGGATGGCTCTAAAAACAATATGGGCTCAGAATGTGGAATTCCAGATCGCTGAATCTAAATATTGAATGGGCGATGGGATGTAATGTCAGCGTTGCTCAAGCAGAGCTCACTGCTATCTACATCGCCGCAAAAAAGATTACCAAAAGAAGCACCACAGGTAATGAAATTCACATCATTACGGATAGTAGACAAGCACTACTATCCCTGAACAGACCACGTATCACATCAGGCGTAGAGTTGGAGTGTCACATGTCCCTGATCGAAGCCTGTAGCAACAACGAAGTCACTCTGGATCAAGGGCCACAGTAAATCGAAAGGTCACCACATTGCCAACGCATTAGCCAGGAAAGCAGCCTCCCAAAAACTCTTGGGACCTGGATGGGGTATTCTGACCGGTCACTGCCATTTACGAAAACACCTCAACAGACTGGGTCTGTCTGACACTTCACTTTATAGAGAATGTGAACAGGAAGATGAGGCGACGTTATCGACTACTTCAAACAAGTAGGCTGGATGACGAGCTAGAAGGAAGTCTGAACCTCAGAAGGATGCACAATGGGCCAATTGTGGCATAAGTGCTGTGGGGTCACCCAACCTTCAAACTCTTACAAATACAGATTCAGATAAAATCGATGTAACTCAAACGTCAGCGATATATCGTATATTACACAATATAATCATATACCCTTATACCCTTAGGTGTCGGGTTAATCGGGTTTTATCAATAATATTATCTAAATATGAACTTAAATTTCATTAGGTATTTTCTACGAGTACCTATCTGTTCTTTTCTGTTATTTTTTAATCAAACTTTAATACATAAAATATTTACGATACCTACATTGGTTATACTACTATGTATAATTATATTTCCTTTTTTGCAAAAAAACAACACACAAGCTTGGTTTTTAATTATTTCATGTTTTTCTTATGTAAGTAATTTGGAATTAATTAATGTGTCATTTTAAATTTGTGAGACGAATACTCTAAGGGCTTATTATTAATTTAAATTGCGTTTGTTATAGATTTTACCGAAACGTCACTATAAAAATAAAGATAGAAGCATCAAAAGTATGGAAATATTTTTAAAAATAAGGAATCTGCAAATGCGCAATGCCTAAAGTGTCCAAAAACCCGTTGCTTGCAAAGGTTCAAATACTAGCGGGTTGTTGAGACATTCAGCACATGTACATAAAATGACGGCTTCACTATAAATGGAATCACAAAAAGTGAATGCATTCGCGTGATTCACTTTCTGCTGAAGGAAATAAACTACCCATGTGTGTTAATGATATTATGATTCTAATACTAAAATACTATGACCATGAGGAAAATGGAATGATATACCTAAGATCTTCCAGAAATTAAGTATTGACGAGTGAACAAGCATACGTAACGAATGTAATTTGTCATACTTATACTATATAAAAATAACAAATTAAAATTTGGTGTAGGTTAGGTTAGGTTTGCCTAACAGGCACAAATTATATGCTCTGCAATGCCAATTGTAGGTTCTGGTCCGATAGAAACACGTGCGGCACCCTTCCTTGCAAGAAAGTCTGCCTTCTCGTTTCCTTCCATGCCAGAATGGCCAGGGATCCAGACCAGCAATACTTTATTGAGTTCTCCTATTGAGGAGACTCTTTTTTTGCAGTCTAAAACCAATTTCGACGTTACACGGCGAGATCTGCTTTTAAAGCCGCTTGGCTGTCCGAGAAAATTTTTATCAACTCACCGAATTTGTCAACAAAACAAAACACACTGAATGTGGATATAAATGACTGGGATTTACCTCCAAAACAGGTACCAGTGGTTCCAAACACTTCGAAAATTAATAAGCATAAGGACTTGATCTCTCAAAATAATTATCAACAATTGAAAGAAAAACAACTGAAAAAAATGGATGAAATTATAAACTATAATGAACCAACCAAAAACAATGATGAGTTTACTGTGGTTAATAGGAATAAAAGAAAACCGGCAAAAAAACTTTATGGAGAAAGTAATACAAAGGATGAATTTGGGGTTCAAAGAAAAGTTTGGCTATACTTGTATAGAATCAAAAGACAAATAACTGCGGAAAAAATTCAAAATTACATAAGAGAACAAGACAGCTTCAAGGATGCTGACATAGTGGTTAAAGAACTATCAACAGCAGAATCTCAAAACAAGTGTTTCATGTTTGGAATAGATTTTGAGCTAAAAGATGAAATATACAAACCATCAACATGGCCAAAATCAGTTGCATACAGGAGATTCAATTTCCAAAAATACCATAAGTATGGCCAAGAAGAAGAGGGTTTTTAAGTAGCGAATCTACTACAGATAGTGGAATGGATATAAAAATTAAAACTCTGAAAGGAGAGGAACAAAAATGGACCAAAAATGAAAAATATATCACACTACTACATCTAAATATGCAATCTATAGGTAATAGTATTGAAAAAATTGAAAAATTTGTATTTGATAATCCAAATTGTTATTTTATATGTGCAACAGAGCACTGGAAATCAACTGAACAACTGAAATATTACAAAATAAATAGTTATCATTTAGCAAACAGTTTTTGTCGTAGTGAAAATAGACATGGAGGGAGTGCTGTATACTGTAAACAAATGATCAAATATAAACCACTGAATTATGTAAATAAAATATCGGTTGCTGGAGATTTTGAGTGCTCTGGTATTGAAACCACAATATCTGATACGACAACTATTATTATTTCTTTATATAGGCCAAGTAGTGGAAAACTCAATATATTTCTTGACAAATTTGAACTACTGTTAAATAAAATTGTCGTAGACAATAAACTTATATTTGTTGCAGGGGATTTCAATATAGAGTTAAAAGAAGAAAATAGAATAAAATCTAAACTATTAGCATTAACTGAGTCATTTAGTCTTTATCATGTAATTAATGAGAACACAAGGATAACTAGCAAAACTAAAAGTTGCATAGATAATATATTCACAAATTTTAAAGGCAATTATAAGACGGAAGTCATAGATATTCACACATCAGATCATTGTGCACAGACAATAACATTTGAAAGTATAGTAGTAAAACCAGTTAATCATGTTTATAAGAGATTTTTCAGTAATGAAAATATTAATAATTTTATCAATCAACTTAAATTTCAAGATTGGAACCTAGTGTATACATGTAAAACTTGCGAAGTGGATAAACAATGGAATGTGTTCATGAATAATTTCAGCACTTTGTTCAATGAATGTTTCCCCCTGAAATATGTTAAATTATTTAAAAAAAAACATAATTATATCAAGAGTAATGAAATAAGAGAAACTAAAAATAAATTAGATATATTATTAATACTTTATAAGCATAATCCTGCTCTTAAAGATGAATACATAGAACTGAAAAATAAATACGACAATCTGTTAGTAAACACAAAAAAAGAATATTATAAAAATAGAATAATTAATTCAGATAATAAAAACAAATGTATGTGGAGTATATGTAATGAAATTACGGGACAAGGGAAAAACAATTCTTGTTTAAAAGGAAATTCAGAAAAAATTGCCAATGACTACAATACATATTTAATGGCGGTAGTTCCTGACTTAATTTCTAATATGGAGTATGTGCCATTTCACTTTAATTTACCAGATAATTTAGAGTCCATGTACATTCCAAAGTTCTCTTCAAATAATATAGTTGAAATAGCGAGTAAATTAAAAAACAAATATACTTCAGGTGAAGATGAAATTCCCACTGTTGTGATTAAAAAAATAATACATGTAATTAGTGATATTTTAGCATATTTGATTAACAATTCTATTAAATTTGGAGTATTCCCATCTCAACTAAAATTAGCTCTAATTAAACCAGTATACAAAAAAGGAGATCCTGAATCATTGGAAAACTATAGACCAATAAGTATCTTACCAAGTTTCTCGAAGTTATTTGAGTCAGCTATGTGCAATAATATAATAGCATTTTTCCAAAAATGCAATTTATTTAGCTCAAGTCAACATGGTTATCTCAGCAAAACATCTACACAAACTGCAATATTCCAATTTACACAAAATATTATCGATTTAATGGAAGAAAAATATTTGGCACTGGGTATGTTTCTTGATCTGTCTAAGGCGTATGACTGTCTTGACCACAAACTCTTACTATTGAAACTAGAACGTTATGGAATCAGAGGAAACTACTTAAAATGGATACAATCTTATATAGAGGACAGAAAACAAAGGGTATGTATCAAGAGTAATAATTTTCAAAATATAAAGTCAGATGTACTAACAAATAATGTAGGAATTCCACAGGGAAGCATTGCTGGGCCATTACTTTTTATTATATATGTGAATGATCTATGCCAACATAATTTCAAGTCCCACCAGTCTATAACTGTGTATGCAGATGACACTAGCCTTATTGCAGGTGGAGAAACATATCCAGAAGCAGTGAGAAATTGCAATGATATATTCAAAATAACAAAGGAATGGTTTGCACAAAACAAATTAGTGTTAAATGAAAAAAAAACGAATGTCATACTTTTCAATAATACAAAATTAAATGAAAAACCCAATGTAGTTGAGTTAAATTCCAATGCGTCTTTTCAATTGACTGATAATACGAAATTCTTAGGAGTATACATAGATGAAATTTTAAAATGGTCACAGCATATAGATATGACTTCAAAGAAACTTAGCAGCATAATCTATGGGCTAAGAACTGTCACTAAATATTTACATAAGGAAGCATCCAAAATTCTCTATCTTGCCAATTTTGAGTCGGTCTTAAGGTATGGAATAATTTTTTGGGGTAACAATAGTAACGCTGAAAAATTATTTATTATACAGAAAAGAGCAATTAGAATAATAAATTATATGAAATATAAAGACTCGTGCAGAACTGTATTTAAATCTAATAAAATTTTAACCATGTATGGTTTATATATTTTTGAGTGCTTAATGTATTTTTATAAAAACAGAGATATTAATTTTACCAATACTGTAATATCACACAATTACAGCACAAGGAAACAGGAATTGTATTATCCACATCACAAGCTAATGGTTACTGAAAAATCTCCTAATTATATGGCAATCAAATTATTTAATAATTTACCGCGACATATCAAAAGCTTAAAATCGCCTATTATATTTAAAAAACATGTAAAAGAGTTCTTGGTTCAGTTAGAACCTTATAATATAAATGATTACTTAAATCATCATGTATCCTAAAAAATTGTAGGTGTGACGTTGTTTCGTTATTTGTGGTCAGTTATATTTTATATCTGTAAACATATTTTGAAATAAACATTATTATTATTATTATTATTATTGTTCTATGTATGAGATTGGCTTACTCCACTCTCTCCACACATGAAACAATGGCGTAAATTTCCGTCTGAAATACGGTTGCATAGGATCCTAGAGAGTTTGACATCTCTGTCCTAGGTCTGCGCCCGTATACACCTGCACCAGAGCCTGAGGGTGTTTTTGAGCCGTCTGTGTACCAACAGCTGTCTGCTCTTAATAGTTCGGTGTAAGGCAGGTCGTAGTTTACTGTTGGAGGCATTATGTCAGAGGTCATTCCCAGAATACTGTTACTTTCACTGTCCGCCAGTATTCTGCTTTGTTTTGCATAAGCCTGATTTGTGCGTTTAGAAATATGTACAATTCTGTATGCCGTCCATCTAGCCTGTGTTTCCCAAAAAATAAATGGAGAGGAGGTAGGTCCAAAGGATTTCCATGGCTGCTGACAGTGATTGCCAGACAAGCCTGTCTCTGTAAACCAGAGAGCTTTGCTTGGGCTGTTCGCTGTAAAGCTTTTGGTCACCAGGCAATAGCTCCATATGTGATCATTGGCCTAACGATAATCACATATATCCAATAGATTTGTTTGGGTCCCAAGCCCCAAGATTTTCCACAGATCCTGCAACATGTCCACAAAGATAGTCTGGCCTTATGGATAACTTTTTCCAAGTAGGCGTTGCAAGTAAGTTTCTTATCTAGGATAATCCCCAAATATTTTACTCCCGCTGCTAATAGAATAACCTCACCATTATAGGAAAGTGGTGGAAGATGCTCCAACTTTCTTTTTCTAGTGAAGGGAACTATTACAGTTTTGCCAGAGTTAACAGACATCTGTTCCCTCTGACACCAACTGTGGACATCGTCCAACCTCTTTTGGAGGATATTATATGCTACCCTTCCTGACTTGGTCCTTGCCAAGATGACAAGGTCGTATGCATACGCTTGCAGTTCTACGCCTACTCTTTCGAGATCACTAAGCAAATTATACATCAAGAGAGACCACAGTAGGGGAGATAGTACTCCGCCTTGTGGGTATCCCCTGGAAACCTTAAAGCTGATGGACTCATCCTGAAGGGATGTAGTGGCTGTCCTATTTGTGAGCATGGCATATATCCAACCAGTAATGGTTGGTTTGATGCCCCTTTCAGTCAAAGCTGAACCAATGGAGGTCGGTAGTGCATTGTTAAATGCTCCTTCAATGTCAAGAAATATGGCCACCACAATCTTCTTATTGTTAAGGGATTGTGTGATTTTCTCAACAAGGTTGTGTAACGCTAAATCTGTTGATGTTGGAATTTGCAGTATAATTCCTACTGTGTGAATTACAAATTTAGGAACACCCTGTACAGCCACCCTGAAACCTGCGCAGTCGGTGACGCATCCCTACCAACAGCGAACCTCCGCGCGCGCGAACCCTGTTTCCCTCTCAGTTGTTCAGTAGCAACCGCAGCATTCAGACACTTTTGTGAAAGGCACCCGGCCGTGCCTATATAAAATGTTTGCTCACAGTCTCCTTTGACAAACAGCGCCAAGTGGAATCTCTGTGATCTCCAACATTTATAGTGTGTGCGTGAAGTAATATCAAGTATGTATCTCTAATTGCTACCTATCTCGTTTGTTGGTGGTGTTCTTTCGTCAAAAAGCCGGTACGTCTATCTCTCTTCAACCAAGTTGGTGCCGTGGTCTTAAGTCAAAAAGCCAGTACATCTCTTCAACTAACGTTAACTCCCTACATTGTTTATTAGTTTGGTTATCAATTCTCAAATTCTCAAGTACATAAAAATCTCAGTGTTTAACATTTGTGTATATAACTCTTGCAAAGTGCAGTGCCTTTTTACGTTGTATTATTTCTTTGCGTATTAGGTATCATTACTAGCGTATTTTGAGCGCGAAACTGTAATTAGACAGTGTTGCCAAGTAGTGGCTTCAATCATCGCTCTACATTTTCACATGTTCTATGTTCTTTTTTCTGTTAATGTTAAGATCTTTGGAATTTGATTCATTAAAGATCAATTTGAAAATAAACTGGCTATTATTGACATCTACGTAGTTAGTTTACCCTTTCGTGGTCAGTTATAGTCAAATGTCATCAACCACCTTCCTACAAAAAATACAGTCCACTAAAAATACTACTCGTCTACACTACCCGACATGGTCCTCAACGAACCGGATTTTGATCCTACGGATGTGAACTTTCCCCTTTTCTAGTGCTTTCCCCAACTTTCCGGTAAACACGTGATCGGTTTTTCTCAAGTGTTCTCGTTTTTCGCCTTTAACAATGTGCCGTATCGCTTAAACTGTGTAAGTGCGCGTACAATTCGCAATAAGAAGATTATTGGGTGTTGGATAACCAACACATTTCCCTATCAACAAGAATTTGCAGCGACGTGGCAACAGTGTCCAACTCGCCGTTTGCAGCACACCTGCAGCTTAACGGACGTAAGCTTTTAGCGTCCTTCTCTACAACGCTGGTTTATGCATATAGCCAGCTCTCTTCTTTAGCAGTGATTCCAGGCTCCATGGAAAGTCAGTAAGGTTTTTTATGATTTCAAGTTTTTTTTTATGACAATGAAACTTGTACACGTGTTGTTTACTACTTTCGAAAACAATTATTGATTTTTGTCGGATGTCTTTGATATTTGATATTTTGTTTCGACCCATATATTCGTTTGGTATTGTGGAATTATTTCGGCAATATTTATTGACCCTATTTTACAATACATTAGGAGAATTTATTTCACATTTATTTTGTTTATTGATTTTTGTTGGAATAGGTTATTGAGCTTTCATGGACTAGTAGAAGTTCAGTGGCTTATCATGTACATTTTATTATTGTTATTTCTTCAGGTTACCATTCATTTATGTGTAAAGACACTTTATGAAGTTTAAGATAATTATACTAATGCACAGGACCAAATTGAAGATCTAATCTCATCTAACCCCGCTTTTATTGACAGTGAAGACCGAGCAGCGTTTGAGGGAAAGTTTTACGACACTCTTGCAGATTACAAAGATTGTATCCAAAATATCACCGGTCCCATTACTTCCTCCAGCGCTGGCAATGGTTCAGGCCCTTTGTCTGGTGACAAATCTAATGTTGAAAGTGCAAGAAATTAAAATACCCAATTTCGATGGATCTAAGCCTTCGGATTTTGCTTCCTTTCATGATATATTTGAAGCCCTAAAAGGTTCAAATCCCAAATTAAGAAAAGCTGAAAAATTATATTACTTGCGCACTTTGCTTAAAAGTTCAGCTCTTCAGCTAATAGAAAATTTTAAAGTAATTGATTCAAATTATGAGGTAGCTATGAATACACTAAAAAAGAGATTTGAGAATAGATCTATTGTTGTAAATGAGCATTTAGCTGATCTGTTCAGCTGCCCCAATATAGTGAAAGCCAACTCATCAAATTTAAGAGATTTGACGAATTCTCTTACTAAGGAGCTAGAGTGTCTAAATAATTTAGGTATAAGTTAAAAAGTGCTTACTGAACACTCATAGTTTTCACGTTTGAAAGAAAATTAGACCCTCTGTGATCAGTGGCGGCTCGTGAACTTTTCAAGAGAGGTGGCTGGACATAAAACGTTTTTTTTCAATATATACTCTATTCAGCCAATTAATTTAAACTTAATACTCGATGTGATATGTTCTTGTGATTTTTCATGTCTGTCTAAACCACGAGATAAATTTTTTGAATCATTATAACCCAAGCGCCCCCAACATGAAGAATTATCTGTTGTAAAAAGTAAACAAGTCCAGCAATAAAACTTATTGTGTACCTCAGATCCGTTAACCATAAATATTTTTTATAATTGTCAGTGTTAAATGATCGATTTTGATACTTACATGTGACTTACATGATAACACTAATCTTTTTAAATTCGGTAGGGGTCGTTTATTTAAAAAAAACAATTTTTGGTCGTATGTTAATCCACTAAATGGATTTTCTAAAAATTCATCAATAAAATCACTAGCACAAGAGATCGAATTCATTTTAAATTTTATTAATTTTCCGAACAAACTAATTATTCTAACCTTAATTCGCGCGGCGTCCCTTAATTATTCCCGCTAAATCGTATGAAACAAAACAAACACCCACCACCCACGAGCCCACCCTCGTATTCTGTATATCGTGGTTCGTATCAGTTCGTATATCATCGCAGCCGAGAGAAGCTGGAAGCGAGCCTACTGAGGGTGTTGCCATTTTCGCAATTTTTTACGGTATTAGCAATTGGACTGATAGAAAAAACGGCAACTGTGTTGAGCAACGCATATATTTCGAAAGAGATGTTAGTGGAATCGAGCCTCTGGGCTCTGTTGTCAGATTAAAAAATAAGTAGTGTAAACGGGGAATTAATTGTGAAATTAAGAAATTTCAGTTAAACGAGGAATGAAACGAAGAATAATCAATAAAATATTTCTGGTGCTATTTGCTGGATAAATTGTTGAGGAGGCTGAGCTTCCGTAGCCTCCTTCGAGGAGCCGCCACTGTCTGTGATGCCTTTTGGTCAATATAATAAGTTAACAATAATATTTAAATAAAAGACATAAATTCCCTTGAAGTTAATTTCAATAAATCATAAGAACATTACATGAAGGAAGGTCTCACGTATGAATTCAACTTCAAAGCGTGAAATAAACATAGTATTATTTATATTTACCTACGATGAACTTGAATTGTCATAGAAAATATGCAAACGAAAGTATTTTAGGATTATTATTATTAAATAATTCGTACTAGTATAATCATTCATTATTAGTATTAAAGTATTTAGTATACTGTATAGTAGTAAGTTTAAGTTCAAGTTTAAGTAATAAAAGAGAACGTATCCCAGTGCTACACGTAGTGTTTTATTCTTATAAGATGACCCTCCGAGTGACCAGCAACACCATCAGTTGAGAGGCCAATTACCACCCAGTAACCACCACATTACCTGGCTACCCTGCCAATACGTGGCATATATTACACCTCTATCTCGTAAAATATTTGAGGAAGAGGGAATTAATAACGATATCCCTACTCTTAAAGATTTTATCACCTTCACTGAACGAAGGATGGTTCCTTGCATCTAGGTAAAGGTCTCCCTGTTCTTTTTAATAGTCATTTGGGATGAGTAATTGCAGGTCAAATACCATCGTATGCTAAACAAAATGAAAAACCAACCATTGCACAAACACATTGTTTTTGCTCAACAGAGTCTTGTAGCGGCTCTGCAGACGGTTTATGACTAAATGAACCACCAACTCTAGACTCGCTTTTAATGAAATTTTGGAATCAGGGCACTCTTCACGCTCACCCGGAGACGATTACGTCGAAAATCTCTTCTTATCTACTACCAAAATTTTGAATAACGGTACTTATCAGGTAGACATGCCCCTGCGCACCCCACATGAATTTACAAAGTTAGGCGATTCTTTTATTACTGCGCAACGCAGATTTCTCTCACTGGAAAAAAGGCTTTACAGCAACCCTGTATTGTTTGAAGAATATAAACGTTTTATTGAGGAATATATTTCTTTAGGTCATGCCTAAGTGACACCCCTAGCTCTTACGCATACCCCTTCTCCAGGTCCTGCCCAAGGGACAACACCGTCGCCGTCAAGTAAGCAGGGTTTCAATAAATATTTTGTTCCACATCTCGGGTGGTATTCGAATTCTCGTGCAAGACATCGTCATCACTTTCTCTAATTTGTATATCGTGCAAAGGCTACACGGTACAGCCTGTTCTATATGATATTTTGTGTCGTTTTCGAGTCCCTCGATATGCGGACATCAGACATCAGACAAATGTTTCGCCAGATCAAAACGAACCCCAATCAAAATTTCTTGCAGAATGTGGTGTGGAGAAATTCTCCACAAAAGAGTCTCTTCAGTGCATCGAATTGCAAACGGTTTCTTTCGGTAACACTTTCGCCCCTTTTTTAGCTTGTCGGATGATCAAGGATATTGCTGACGAAAACACTGATCTCTATTTGAGCTGTTGTATATCTAAGGGTTCAATATTCAGATTACACTATATTTCTTGCTCACTTGTCTCGGCAAAGTCTCGTGTGGCCCCTATTGAGAAAACCATCACAATACCCCGATTAAAACTTTGTGCCATGCTCCTACTCTCAAAATTAGTTGTAAAACCACGTTCGTGTCCAATTGCGTATCTCAAATACATTCTCTTTCTCAAGAATTCCAGTGGCGTCACATTTCCTCTCAGAACAATGCGGCAGATCCTTTGTCTAGAGGAATGTTCAACTGTAAAGTCTAGGACACATGGTTCCATGGTCCAGAATTTTTAAGAAACCCCAATTTGAATTTATCTCTTTTTGAAGCTACCCCCAACGTTGTAAACCACCTCCCAGAAGAAAAGAAAATTGCTCTCACTCTGGATACACAACAAATGAACTTTTGGTCATCATTTTTTCCGAAATTTTCCAATTTCACAAAATTACAAAGGACAGTGGCGTACTTATTGCGCTTTACCCACAATTTAAGAAATTCAGACAGAAGAATCGGACCGCTCTCGGTATCCGAGCTGTCCTCTTCTCTAGATTTCATAATTAAAATTATTCAAAAAGAACATTTCTCTACGGAAATAAATGCCCTCTTGACAGATCATCCTCTGAAGAATAGTAAAATTCTTTTTTTTAAACCTTTTGTTGATAAGTTTGGTTTTCTGCGTGTAGGAGGTAGACTCACATACGCAGATATTCCCGAAGCACACAAATACCCCATTTTGCTCCCCTCAAAGACACATGTCGTCTCACTTATGCTTCGTCAAGAGCATGTTAGGCTGGGCCACGCAGGCGCACAAACACACTTTCGAATTTTAGATTACGATTTTGGTTGTTAAATGGACTCAGAGAAGTTAAACGGATAATACACTCATGTGTTACATGTCATCGCTTTAACGCAATAGTAGCTGAACAAATCTTGTCGGATCTCCCTAAGGATCGCGTCTGCGCAGCTATCCCTTCCAGAAAGTTGGCGTGGACTTTGCTGGACACTTCTTAATAAAATCTTCTAGGCTGCGCAAATCTCCACTTATCAAAGGTTATGCTGCTCTTTTCATTTGTATGGTAACCAAAGCGGTGCACCTCGAATTTGTAACCGGTTTATCCTCCGAAGCCTTTTTAGCCACCCTAAAAAGATTTATTTCCAGACGTGGAAACCCCACTCGAATTTTCAGTGACAATGGCACAAATTTTCTCGGCGCACGCAACAGTTAAAAAGAGCTTTATGAATTTTTTCAATCTCAAAGTAACTACGATACAATCCGTGAGTTTTTGTCACAAAATGAAACTGAATGGAGTTTCATACCCCCACGCTCACCCCATTGGGGAGGGTTGTGGGAGGCTGCGGTAAAAAGTACAAAATATCACCTTGTGCAAATTTTGGGTGACACTCGAGTCACTTACGAAGAGTTTTCCACGATTCTCGCTTAAGTGGAGGCAATTTTGAACTCCAAGCCCTTGTGTGCCCTTTCTAACGACCCCTCGGATTTTCAATCGCTCACGCCTGGGCATTTTTTAATAGGAGCTCCCTCAACCGCATTCCTCGAAAAAGATTTAACTCAACCCCAGATAACAGGCTCTCATTTTGGAAAATCTGCTCCAAAATGCATCAAGGATTTTGGAAAAAGTGGACGGTAGACTACCTTCACAGATTGCAGCAAAGACCCAAATGGTAACGTCCCTCATCCAACCTTGAAGCTGGTCAAGTGGTACCAATCAAAGGTGAAGACACACCCCCCTTAAAGTGGCCCCTAGCGCGTATTATTGAGGTAATCAAAGGCAAGGATGGTAAGGTGCGGGTAACACGTCTTAGAACTCAGGACGGTGAGGTGACTAGACCTATTGCCAAATCGTGTCCTCTCTCCTCTACCCCTCAGGTAGATCATATTGAGTGAATGCACACTGGTTGCATTTAAAGACTTTACACGTCTTAACACACCAATTTTTATTTTGTATGTATATTTTATTTTAATTTGATTCGCGTTTCTTTTTATTCAAACTTTAGTTAATAAGTCTATTTGTTGGGTTGGGTAATGACCTTGGAATTACTCTTCTAGAGATACCTTTCAATTTGTCGCGCGGGCAGAATGTTGGAATTTGCAGTATAATTCCAACTGTGTGAATTACAAATTTAGGGACACCCTGTACAACCACCCTGAAACCTGCGCAGTCGGTGACGCATCCCTACCAACAGCGTACCTCCGCGCGCGCGAACCCTGTTTCCCTCTCAGAAAGGCACCTGGCAGTGCCTATATAAAATCTTTGCTCACAGTCTCCTTCGACAAACAGCCCCAAGTGGAATCTAAGTGATCTCCAACATTTATAGTGTGTGCGTGAAGTAATATCAAGTATGTATCTCTAATTGCTACCTATCTCGTTTGTTGGTGCTGTGTTCTTTAGTCAAAAAGCCGGTACGTCTATCTCTCTTCAACCAAGTTGGTGCCGTGGTCTTGAGTCAAAAAGCCGGTACATCTATCTCACTCAGCTAACGTTAACTCCCTACATTGTTTATTGGTTTGGTTATTAATTCTCAAATTCTCAAGTACATAAAAATCTTAGCGTTTAAAATTTGTGTATATAACCCTTGCAAAGTGCAGTGCCTTTTTACGTTGTATTATTTCTTCGCGCATTATGTATCATTACTAGCGTATTTTGAGCGCGAAACTGTAATTACACAGTGTTGCCAAGTAGTGGCTTCAATCATCGCTCTACATTTTCACATGTTCTATGTTCTTTTTTTTTGTTAATGTTAAGATCTTTAGAATTTGATTCATTAAAGATCAATTGGAAAATAAACTGGCTATTATTGACATCTACGTAGTTAGTTTACCCTGTCGTGGTCAGTGGAGACAAGGTAGTTATAGTCAGATGTCATGAACCACCTTCCTACAAAAAATACAGTCCACTGAAAATACTACTTGTCTACACTCCCCGACAGTTGATTTGCCAATTTAAAAAGCATATTGATGGATGCTCAGGGGGGAATTATATAAAGCTACCCGCCTGATGTAGCAATCCAGTGCTTTTTCAAGTCCTTCAAGAAAGAAAGATGTTAGGCTAATTGGTCTGACTGATTTAGGGTGTGGGTCTGTGCGGCCCATTTTTGGTATATATACCACCCTAGCCGCCAATACCAACTGGGTGGTATGTAATTCCACGCCAGACTAGCTCTAAACAGTTTAATGAGGATGGGTCAAAGTAATTCCAGTCCATTTTGCAGCAGAGCTGGAAATATGACATCCGCACCGGGAGATTTGAAGGACTGAGATTTGATTGTCCATCCAACTGCCTGAGCTGTGATAACTTCCTTGGTAGCCTCCCAATCAATATTTTTTGGCATCCTAGCGTCCTCAAAGTGTGGAGGTCGATTGTTATCCAGAGTCAAACTTCCAGGAAAGTGATTTTTAATTAAAAGCTCCAACGTTTTTTTTTCTAGAGGTCGTGAAAGTGCCATCAGGTCGCTTTATCGACCCAATCTCGGCAATAGACTCTTTAGAGAGAATCTTGTGAATTCTAGTACTACGAGGTATATCAGAAATACTCTCACAGAACTTTTTCCAATACTCCCGCTTTGCCTTTCTGATTTCTTTATTGTAGCTTGTTAGAGTAGTTTTATAAAGCTCCCAGTTGCCTGACTCTTTAGCTCGGTTAAATAGTCGTCGCACTTCTTTTCTTCGCTTTTCTAGGCATTTGTTCCACCAAATAGAGTTGCGATTATTTCTTTTAGTCTTTAGTGGACAGTTTTCATGATATGAGATCACTGCATTGCGAAGCTTTTCCGCTGCAAGAGGGTATCTATCCCATCACAACAGTTGATTGTGGTGAAACCATCCCCAACGTAGCGTTGAGGTGAATTTTTATATCCACTCCAATCAGTAGCTTTTGATTCACGATATTCCACCACTGGCCTCTGGCCTATTTCAATGCTGAATTGAATATGTATATGATCCGAACACGAAGGTTCAGTAGATACAGCCCAATGTCGTATCTTATTTCTCAGAAAGTTTGAGCTGATAGTTGAATCTAACATCTCTGATCTGTTTCTAGTTACAAAAATTGGTTCGGAGCCCTTATTTATAACTGATAGCCCTTCCCCTAGTATATAATCAAAGCGATTTATATTCGTGCTGCCCCACGATGTATGGTGTGAGTTGGCGTCACAGCCCATGACTAACTGAAGTCTGTTGTTCTTGCTATAGTCGATCAATCGTTGTATAGCAAGAGAGGGTACAGTATCCATGTCTCCTGGGAAGTATGCAGAGCAGGCAACTATGTTTGCCATGCCATTCTTCTCCGGTAAGTACATCTGGATGGCTACTGGATGCAAAAGCCTTTAAGCAAGAAATAATTAATATTTTTCCTGATGAGTAGACATGCTCTAGGTTTCACCCCAGGGCAGGCTATTACCTCACCAGGAATATTGCTGAGACCAGTTATTCGGTCTGTGTTTCCTGTCCATGGTTCTTGCAGGAAGGTAAGGTCGATTAATTCGTCCTTGAACCTTTTACCAAGGATGTGAGAAGCGTCCTTGGCGTGCTGTAAGTTTGCCTGTAAACAATTGAATGTGGCAGACTGTTGGGTGCTGCAGGCAAACTTATATCTCCTCAAACATTGGGAGGATCAGTCGGTGGGTCATTTAAGACGCCACCATCTGCACTTGCCGATCTTGGGACACCAAGTCCAGTCTCTTTTACCGGTTTCCTTGAAGAGACGTTAGCCGTCTCCATCCTGGGAAATCCAGCTTTCCTAGCTTTTGGTTGGCTGGTGCTTTGGCTACGTGCCGGCGGTGCACTACCCCTAAGCTTGTGAGAAGTTTTGGTTCTCCTCACTACCGCAGGGGGTTTTCCGCTCGATCCAGGGCCGTGGATTTTCTCAGATCCTTTCGATGGACCTGGTTTTGCTGCCGTTGGGAAGAAGACCTGGTTTTAGGGCGGAAAACAACCTGTCCAAAACCCAAGTAAGACTTAAAACCCACCCTCTCCAGCTTGCCATAGATCCATCGTCAACAGTCCACTCCAAGGTTAACAGACCATGGTTCATTTTCCTCAGTCTAGTGAGGACCTGTTCAGAGGTTAGTCTATGACTGCCCTCATCAGGTATGTAAGCCACACAGATGTGTGGCTTTGGGAGTTGGTCACCTAAGACGCATCTCCTGATCTACACAGGTGACCTGCAGCCATCCAGGCCGGAATGTACAGCTCTGGAACTGCACTTGTGGACCACACTCCGGAATATTCTCTACAGCGGCCAAAATATCGTACTGAAGAGATTCCAGTTGGTTGGTCGTTATGGAGGTTGTCGGATGTTCAAGGTGTAAAATTCCCACCTTGATGCCAGATACAACCTGTCCATAAGAGGGTTTTTGTAGGTCAATTCTACCTGACGCTAAAACTGACACAGCCGATCAGGGCTTTTTTGCCTCTTGTGCGGGTGGGTCATCATTAGAGCGTAAGCACCTGCTCGAACCAGTCACAGAGGGAATATTCTTCACCTCTTGCGACTGATTCTGCTTCCGCTGCTCTAAGATTTGGATCAAGGCGGATTGGTAAGGTACCCCGCTCTTGAGGAGACGACCAAGTCGCTTCCTAGCTGCACCCCTCAGTTTCCTAGGTTTGCTTTCAGGTGTTGGAGAACTAAGGAGCTCTCGTTCCTGATCGGATGTTACAGGGAGGTCAGTTGGAGCAGATAGATCGACTTCCATCTCGTCTGTAGAATATCTTATAAATTTTTTTGTTACTTCTTCCATTTAGTCCCACGAGTAGCTAGGGAAAATATGTCCATCATGGCATCCCCTCGGCACGGATACGCACACCTTAGGATTAAGCCAAAAACCGTTGGGATGTCATTTAGTCAGAAAATAATAGCACCAAAATGATCCTGTTATTCTCATTACCAGCGGTGCTAACGTGGAAGCAGACACCCGATAGCTGAATTTGCCCGCTATTCCATAACCTAAGCCAACATACATGCAAAAGCAGCAAGCAGTAGCTCAAGCAGTGCAACAACGAACAAAGACGGCCAGCCCCTCATACGTAACGAATGTAATTGTCATACTTATACTATATAGAAACAACAGGTAGCACATGTCATCTAAATGACGTCAATTAGGCGGCACGTTATTGGTCCACATGACGTCAATTGACCACATTAATTAGGAGCGGGGGTCCGGTGAACTATAGGGAAACACGAATTTTTGACTAATTTTGCGAAAAATCGATTTGCGGGTTATACATATTTTGCTGAAAAAATCCAAAAAAAGATTTTTTTTCGCCACTTGAGACATCACTTTTGGACTAGTTATTTTATACAAACCACAGTTTAAATGTATTGCACTGTACAGAAAAGTGATGAACAACATGTATTCTCGCTAATTATAACATTTTAGTTAGTTTCCTCATAATATTGTTTAAATTACCACTTTTATAAATATATATTTGACAGGCTACTAGTTTGGATAATAATAATTTTAATGACATAACTGACAGATATTCTTTCGTGAAACGTAATGCGTAACCAAAACCATAAATCTAAATAAGCATTCTCTGAATATACAATGTAATGAGAACATTCAAAATTTTTAGGACATAATAAAAAATAGAATTCTTTATACTACTTCATTTTTAAATAAATATCACGTTTGGGTCCCATTATTTTATACTCATGAAACCAAAACATAAAAATTTATATGAGTATCGCATACACAGATATACAACCTACAAAACATAGAACAAAATACAATACTTTGTAGCGAGTATTGGGCAAAGCAAGGGCAAGGCCTTGCCCTCAAAAGATATTCAAGAAGGGAAGGGTGAATCCAAGTATCACATTCCCTTCCCCTTCTTGAATAACTTGTGGATTACAAAGTATTAGATATCTCCGCCTTCCCCTCAGAAGATATTCAAGAAGTGGAAGGGTGAATCCAATTATTATATTCCCTTCCCCTTCTTGAATAACTTACTGTGGATTACAAAGTACTGGAAGGCGAATGCCTTCCCCTCAAAAGATATCCAAGAAAGGGAAGGGAGAATCCAATTATTATATTCACTTTCCCTTCTAGAATATCTTTATAATCCACATTAATTATTCTAGAAGGGGAAGGGTGAATCCAATTATTATATTTTTTATGAATTATGAACGTTTGTCACAAAATAATTAAAAAATAGTTGGCTTTGCACTCAAGCAGTCGACTAACATTTTCTGTTTGAAATTGAAACTAAGAGATAGAAATATACTTAGTAACAAATTTGGTGTAGGTTTGTGGTTATCACTAATTTTTAACAGTTGTTACACACTACTGTTTACGCTAGAGCTTCTATGTCATTTGTCAATTGATTTAATTGTCTTTATACAAATTTGTAGCATGTCAAATATATATTTATAAAAGTGGTAATTTAAACAAAATATTATGAGGAAACTAACTAAAATGTTGTTATAATTAGCGAGAATACATGTTGTTCATCACTTTTCTGTACAGTGCAATACATTTAAACTGTGGTTTGTATAAAATAACTAGTCCAAAAGTGATGTCTCAAGTGGCGAAAAAAAAAATCTTTTTTTGGATTTTTCTCAGGAAAATATATATAGCCCGCAAATTTTTTGACGGATTATTCTCAAAATTGGTGAGTACTATCGATTTTTCGCAAAATTAGTCAAAAATTCATGTTTCCCTATTGGGAAGAATCACGGAGTGGGCGACATCTACAATTAATCGTTAGAAATACTCGGAGGGTGAACAACAAACTAACCCATATGTGTTTATATGGGTGATGTGTGAGATTTTTATACAATTTTAAGTGATTTAGGTCGAAAGTGATATATTTTTACGTTATTTTATGAACAATAGATGTTTCAAATAAACATCAAATCTTAAAATGCAGCGGATTGGAAGAGATAATGAGGTAATATCACGCAAAATGTGCTCAGTTCCCCAATGTGCATCAGACAGTACTTCGGATATTTCTGTACATAAATTATCTTTGAATCCCACGGCAGTAAAGAAATGGCAAAAAATCTTGAAGGTAGGGAAGCCTATCTCAAAATACATGCTTGTTTGCAGCAAGCACTTTCATTATCAACATACAAAAAAATATATATTATATAGGTATATAGTGACGGATAGTAGGTGAGAACTCAAAAAAATTACTTCTGGTTTATTATTTTTGCTATACCATGTATTTTATTCTATATTTTTTCATTTAGTCAATTAGTATTATAAATGTTTCTTTATTCGTATTCTGCATAAAATAGATTAAATGATATTATGAAAAGCAAAATTTGTTTTTATTATTGCATAAAGTCTTCCACCTATTTATAATTATTGTGCAAAACCATACATATATACCTTTGCTTATATAATGAAACAATAACTTTTTTTTATTATTTATTTATTATTGTGATACAATACATATTGCATAATATGATCTGGATGCCTGAAAATAAAAACAAACAGCACATAAAAGAGAACAGGTAAGTCGAACAGATAAAGCTTTTTTCTCTCTAATCGAAATGGCCGATATGCCATTTTAAAACTAAATTATACAACATCTGCTTATTACTTGAATCATACACTGGCGCACCCATTTGTTCTTCTACTTGATGATATCTTGCCAAAAATGTTGCCAAAGCAGAATCCCCCACATCTGCAGGTATTAAAAAAGTGCTGATGTTCAACATATTCAAATGGCTTAATTATTGATCGTTTTCATTGTCTAAAACTGTAGGCAAGAAGATCAAAGTTTTTTTTTTGTTCAGTTCAGCTGTTGTATTGTATTTTCTTTTTTTTAATTAATGGGTGACTAAATGACTGAAATGGTTCTGGCCTACTTATTATCTCTGTCTTTTTTCCTTTCCCTAATTTTGAGCCAGAGATCAGTACAGCTTACTGGTTCTAACATCTCATATCTGAAACATGAAAAAGAGAGGAGGCAAACAGGGATGTGTGGTGTGGTTTTGAAATCATCTACCTACTTGGTAATTGAGAAAACTTATTTACCTGTTAATATAAATCAATGTAGCAATAATATCCTTGCAATATCTCCCTAATCCTGCTTTACAGGAACATTGACAAATCCAGGACTCACTGAAATTTATAATAGGGGATTGTAATATTGTTGGAGATCTCATACATAAGCTTCTAATAACTTTTTCATTGGAACCTCACCTTCATAATTGGCCAAACACGTTCACCAACAATCCAGAATATCCGAAATTGATATCTCTACTTTCACAGCCATTATTAATAGATATCTTATGACACAAATCCAGCAATACAACACAAAAATTTCGAAAACGAAGCTAATATCAAATGAGAGAATATTTGTTGTTCACCCTCCGATCGGACATTTTGGATTTTTCAGCGCCATCTCGCGGTTCGTGATTTTTCCCTATAGTTCACCGGACCCCGGCTATTCGGAGGAAGAAAGGAACATAATCCGATGTTGTCAATTTTCCTATTTCTACACAATGGTCACAATCACAATGTCAACATAACATAACCTTAAATTTTGACGACTTTTGGTGGTCTTGTTTGTGTTACTTGTGACTTTGATTTTCCTGCATTCCAGCTTCCTTCGAGTACTTTTCAAAATATGCCGGAGTATTGTTTTGAATGCCATAAATTTTATTCAACTCAATCCAACTTAAACAAGCATCTTAAAGAAGTGCATAAAAAAACTTCACAGGTGATAAGTTATGCCTGCTATACCAAATATAAGTGCCAAAGTTGTAATGATCATTTTAGATGTAAAAACGATTTACGGAAACATCTAGAATCACAACATGACTTTGAAAATATTGTTGAGGAATTGCATTTTCAGAATCGTAGTGGTAAGTAAAAACATAAATTTAGTTTTATGGATCATTAAATTTTAAGTTATATACATTGTTTTATGTTGTTACATAATAATTATTATTTTATTGTAGCAAATTATTTTCGGATCGATAGCAAGAGCTTTTTTAAAAAAACCGTTTATTTATTAAAAAGTACAAATTGAGTTTTATGTGTGTTACTTTTGAAACAACTACAACAACTAACTATTTTAATTCTAATTTTTAATATAAGAAAAAGAAATGATGATTCATGAACTGCAGTGTCCACACAATTCCTGGAAGGCCATGAACACAACGCATCTGCAATTCTTATCTTCTTATATGTGCTTGTATCGTGGGAATACATAACTCCTCCGCTCTTAGAGAGAAATTCGGGGGGTACCAGGAGAATTTCGGGAACATTCTTCATCTTGAATTTTTCTTTGAAGTTTCTTCTTACATTTGTAAAATAGGCCTATGGCAATGCAAATACTAAGGCAAATATAAAGTATTACAGTCCATACACTCGCACTATGAAAATTAACCGATTTTTCAAAAATTGTTTTTAAATTTTCATTTTGAATTTTTATAGAGTCTTTTAAAGTTTTGATTTGATCTAAATGAATGTCATTTAATTTTAGTGGTTTAATTTGAAGTATTGAGTTTTCCAAGAGAAGGTAATAAAATGTCTAGTTTCAGTAACTCAAAGTTATTGAACTCGCGTTTAACACTTTGAAATGTTTGGATTTTGAAATCTTTTATTTGTACGTAGCACAAGTTATTCAGTTCTAGCAACAGAGTACCTTTTAATAAAATAGCGTTTTTGGATTTACCACACATCACTACGGCTGGTTGAGGTTTTGGTAAAATGATTATCCATTTGTTGTCTTCAATCTTCTGAATTTTTTCTCCATTTATTTCGACAGGGACGCTTTGGAAAATTGTTACATTCGGCATGTATTTAATCATGCGCACTTCACATGGTGTTGTTTGTCCTGTTATCTTCTTCGGAGGTTCCTCTTGGCAAATGAATTCACCTGAACTTATTTCTCGGCATTTTTCTTCGGTTGTCATATAATTTTGCTCATTTAGGAGTACTTTAGGAGTAGGTATTTGGATATTGGGATAATTATTTTGAAAGAATTTATCTGTGGTGTGGGTAAAGGATAAAGATGATAATAGTCGTAATTTTTGCATTCTACTATAGGAATATCCAAAATGAAAATGATTCGGTTACCCTTGCTAAAGCCTTTTATATTCATCATTTTTTCATAAAGCAAAATGTTTCCTAGATTGGGTTCAAAAGCTAATTTACTTTGACTTAAATGATTACTGATTGATTTTATTTCATCTAATAGATCTTTGGGTTCAACAATTGAGTTATGAAATACATTAATTTTTGAGAATGTAATTGCAATTTCTAATGATTCTAACATGTCATATATTGCCTGTAATGCAATAGCGATTTCTGGAATTATTGACTGTGTGTAGATTTCTTTAATTAAATGATTATTTATTTGATTATTTACATCTATTGATTCTTTCAATTTATTTATTTTAGATTCTATTATAACTTGATTTTGCACTAACTGAGCTGTGGTTTTGTTGAATGTGTCTATTGATTTATCTAAGATAGTAATTTGTTCACTAACCAAAGTTGTGATTTTTTTCTGATTATTTGATATACTTTCAATAGCTGTGTCATATCGTATGGCGTCGTTTTCGTCTAAGTTACCTGTTATAGATTTTATTATGCTACCAAGAACATTTATTAATCCTCGTTTACTTCTAGAAATTTCAAGTGGAGGATTTAATCGGTTTATCTGTTTTTTTATTTGTTTTTCAAGTGTTAATGCTAATGTATAGTAATTAGTGGATCCTGTTTTGAACAATTTTTCTAGTTTGATTTATTGAAATATTATTGAAATAATTATTTATTTCTTCTAGTTCTATTGATAATTTATTACTTTCTGAAATTATATTTGTGATATCAAAAATTTGAATAAAGGACCAGTAATTTATAATGTTTTGAGCAGAGCCTAATTTTAACGGAAGTAATCCTGGGTTGTCGGTTAGGTTATGGAACTTTGGTTGTCCGATTCCAAGGGTGTAACTGTAGGCATGGCTGAGGAACCTAAAACAATATTAGGTTTTCTCAGTTCTTTTGGTTTTTTGTATTTATAATCTCTACTCGATTCATATCTAAAATCTTTGTAATTTCGTACGGACCTAAAAATTTGTTTAGTTTTTTATTTCTTTCTTGACCTGGGTTCTTTTTGAATACTTTTTGTCCGATAATAAAATCTTGAATTTCGTCACCTTGAGAATTTGTTTTAGAAATAATTTTTTGTTTATTTATATCCAATTTCTCACTATAGTCTAACAAACAATTGGAGAAGGTGACTAAGAGCTGTTTACGTGCTTTATTATTGCAAAATGTATCGGAATCACGTGCCATTCGGTTGCAAAACATCGGTATCATACCCTTGGCTTATGTTCACTGGGAAATATATTTTTCCAGTGGCGTAAACATTTTATATTGGCAAATTTATATTGGGAATCACCTTCTCCAATTGTTTGTTAGACTATAACATTCTTGTAAACATGTTCGAGTTTTTGTTTGTGTTTTTCTGCGTAATCGGAGTAAAAAGTGCGTGGGAGAAATATTTCGTTAGGATTTCTGCTATGGGTATGCCCAAATGTGAGTTCAAATGGGGTGAAATTAGTGGCTGAATGGATTGAACTGTTATAACCAATTAAAGCATATTCCATTATATTAGTTTCGGAAGGATATGTTTCTTTCAGAATTCTTAGATGCTCAATAAGGGTTGAATGGAAGCGTTCTACGATTCCATTAGATTCGTGGTGACCTGGGGTAGTAAAGTGAATTTTAATTTTGTGTAAATTTAAGAGTTCTTTAACAGTGTCGTTTTCAAATTCGGTACCTTGATCAATTACTAGTTTTTCAGGAATTCCAAATGAGGAAAAGTATTTTATAAGAGTATTACTGATATGGATAGCGGTTTTTCCGGCTATTTCATATGATTGGGCAAATTTGGTAAATGAATCGACTAAAGTTAAGAAGATTTTATTGTCAAAAAAGAATAAATCTATGTGAACTATCTGGAAAGGTTTTGAAGCGGTCTCTGTTAATAAAAGTGGGGAATAAGGAGGTTGTCTAGAATATTTTGTGCGCTGACACACGTCACAAGAGTTTATATAGTCTGTAACAGATTTTTTTATACCTATCCAATAATAATTTTGTTTGATTTTTTCTAAAGTTTCTAATATTCCACGATGGTTGGTTTTACTTTCATGAAAATTGCGAACGAGCATAATTTGTTCTTCCTTTTCTTTTATTGTATTAATTCGTTTAGTACATTTAATAAGTTTTGGACCTTTTTCTGAAAATTGTTTTAAATAAACTTTGTTAAAAGCGTTATACAGAGCATCAGAATGAAACCATATTTATACGATACGTTCTCTTTGCAATAGTGTAGTCTCTAAGAAATTCGAAAATTAGTGATTCGTTATTATGTTCTGGAATTTCTACGGTAACAATTTTATGATGTTCATAATTTTCGTTTTTTATTTTTAAAGTTGGGTAAGCTTGTGGAAATACTAATATTTGGTTTACTTTATTATTGATAATTTCATCTAATATTTTTATTCCGTCATTGGTGGTTGGCGAAGCTGTCGTATGTTGAGTTTCCGACGTGCTTGCGGGTATGTTTTCTAAAGGAGTGATTGTTTCTGGTGTTTCGGAAATTTCTTGATTTTCTTCAAAAAGATTTGGAAATGGATTTGGTTCTAAATCGTCGTTTTTTGGTCCACGCATTGATTCTGCTATTCTTCGTAAGTAGTCAAATGATTCTTGATTGATATCTCCGGGATTATTGATTAAGATTCGTCTTCTAACGCATTCAATGAAATCCGAGAAAGAGAGTCAGCTGCTCCATTTAATTTTCCTTTTCTGTACACTATTGAATAGTCAAATTCCTCCAGCTTCAATCTCCATCTCAATAATTTAGAATTCGGTTCTTTCAAGTTAAATAGCCATACAAGTGGTCTATGATCGGTAATGATTTTAAACTTTCTGCCAAATAAGTAGGGTCTGAAGTATTTACATCCCCATACTATTGCTAACAATTCTTTTTCAATAGTACTATATCGTTGTTCCGATTCGTTCAATGTTCTAGATGCAAATGCTATTGGTTTGTCATTTCCAATGTTACCTTGCGATAAAATTGCACCTAAAGCAACGTTAGACGCATCGGTCGTTAAAATAAATTCTCTTGAAAATTCAGGGTATTGTAAAATTGGTGGGTTAATTAATAAATTTTTACATGTTTCAAATGAATCTATAAAATCTTTGTCATGAATTATTTTAGCACCTTTTTTAAGACATTTTGTGAATGGTTTGGTAATTTTTGCGAAATCTTTGATATATTTGCGATAGTATCCAATAAGACCTAAGAAGCTTTTAATTTCTTTTTGGGTTTTTGGAATTGGAAATAATTTTACAGTTTCTACTTTATCAGGGTTCGGTTTAACTCCATTTGGTGTTATAACGTGCCCAAGATAATTCACTTCTTTTCGTAGAAATTGACATTTATCTAATTGTACTTTCAGATTTGATTGTCTTAGTCTTTCGAAAATTGATTTTAATCTTTTTATGTGTTCCTGTAAAGAAGTACTAAATATAACAATATCGTCTAGATACACAAGACAAGTTTCGTTCTGTAATCCTCTCAATACATTGTCCATTACACGCTGAAACGTGGATGGAGCATTTTTCATTCCGAAAGCCATACGTTTAAATTCCCAATGGCCGTTTAGGGTTGAAAAAGCTGTTTTAGGAATGTCCTCTGGGTTCATTTCAATTTGGTGAAACCCATTGGCTAAATCTAATGTCGAAAAGTACTGACTTTTTCCAAGTTTATCTAATATGTCATTAATATTTGGTAGGGGGTACTTGTCGTCGATAGTACGTTCATTTAGTTTACGATAATCAACTACAAGTCTCTACTTGCGTTTTCCTGATGAATCTAATTTTTTCGGTACTATCCAAATTGGACTAGACCAGGGTGAAGTGGAAGGCTGAATTATATTTTGATCTAATAATTTTTGGATTTGGTCTTTGACCTCGGCTTTATTTATTTCTGGAAATCGATAAGATTTCGTATAAATTGGTGAATCGTCTATGAGATTTATTTTATGTTGAATTTTATTGGTAAAAGTTAAAGGTATTTTATCGGAATAAAATATGTCTCGAAAGTCATTACAAAGTTTTTTAATACATTGTTTCTCTTCTTCATTACAATGATCTAATTGAATTTTTTGTAAATTTGATTTTAAAATTTGATCAATACACTCATTCATTTCAGTATCGGTTTCCATTTTTTCTAAAAAATTTCTTCCATGTCAATAATTTCTATATCAAAAGGACTTTGAATAGTGATTTTTATGGGGGTTTCTCTAGAGTTAGTAATAGAAGTTAAAGCAAAATGATTTTCAACGTTCACTAAAGCACATGGTGATTCTATTTGATTTCCGAAATTAATATAATTTAAATATCCTATTCCTTTTTCGATGGAAACGGGTAATTTAACAATTTGGGTCGTCCTTGCGGGGACAGTGATTACAAAATTATTTATTTTAAGTTTTCTTTCAAGAACTGATAATTTTTCTGGTTCATATATGATTGGTATTTTGGCATGCGGTGTAGATATTATTTTTTTATCTACGTCTACAGAAGCTTTAAGTTGTTTCAACAAATCAATTCCTATCAAACCGTCATATTTTTGACTAAAATCAAAAAGGTAAAATTTATGGAATTCATTAACCTTAAAATTGTCAAAAACTGGTATATTCATAACTTTATTATGATAAGAAGTACTATGAGCCGTTTGAACTGTGAAATTTTCATCATAAATATATTCTCTATAAAATCTATCAGCTAAATTTGGATTCATAACACTACGGGTACTACCGGTGTCAATCAAAAAGTTTGCTTTCAGGGAAGGTATAAAAATGTACGGCAAATTACATCTTAATAAATTTAATTGAATTACGGAGGATTCGGGTGAGGCGGATCTTGTCGAAAATTTTCATTAACATTGGGGTTAAATACATTCTTGTTTTGAATATAATTTTGAAGATTTGAATCAAGAGAATCGATTGGGTTCGAGTAATGATCATTCTGGGAAGAGTAGTTATTTTCATATAAGTATTGCTCACATTCATGATCGTCACTTGATTGGTAAAATGGATTTTCAAATTCTTCGGCGACTTGATTATGGAGTTCTGTTGAAATAAATTTATTCTGTGGTCGTATTCGGGTATTGGATGAAGAAGTATCCATTGGTTCTGGCTTATATGAATGTTTTGAAATGGTAGAATTTTTTTGTGCAAATCTGTTTTGATTAAATGATTAATTTTGCTGAATATTCTGAGGGTTTTGTAGTCTGAATTGGAAGTTATTTTGAAAAGGTGGTCTAAAATTATTTTGGAAATTTGGAGGTGAAAATCTATTTTGGGAATTGGACATGGCTAAACCTTGAAATTGTGGTTGTCCATTTCTGGGGTTGAACATATTTGGGTTGTGGGAATTATAAAAATTAGGTTGTGTACGCATTGGTAAGTATTGATTATTTGAGTTAAATTGTGATTGAAAGTTTTTGGGTCTTTGATTGGTAGATGGAGCTATTCTCCGAGAGGGTTTAAAATTATTTTGTAAATTAAGAGAATTGCTACGGTTTTCGCTGTATAAGAAGTTTTCTTCTTCCACAACTAATGACATTGCTTTTTCCAAACTATCAGGCTTTCGAAGTCTAATATTATTTTGTAAATATCCTGTCAATCCGCGGATGAAAGTTTTCAAAGCTAAATCATCATAACTTTTAAGTCTAATAACCTTTTCTTCCGGCGAAAAATTAAGACAATTGATTTTCGATACTATTAAACTACGCGCATCTTGGCATCTCATTCCAAAATTGTACGGAGCTTCGTTTTTATGAGGATAAAGTGTAATTAAATCTTGAATTAAACAGTCTAAATTCCTTTGATCACCAAAGCATAATTGTAAAGAATCTTTTATTGAAGCCCAGCTTCGTAACTCAATTCTAGAACCGACAAGTATTAATGCTCTACCTGTGAGTTTACCAATTATTGCTCTCAATATATAACTATTCAATTGAGGATTTGTTCTATCTTGAAAATTATTTATTAAACTTTCGCAACTATCTATAAATATTCCCAGTGTATGAGGGTTGCCATCATACTGAGGAATAGCGTCTACATTTAATTTTAAAAGTTGAAATTGAGCCATTTCTGTTGCTTCTAAAACTATCCTATCTAAATTATCAACTAAATCTTCTACGTCTGAATTACTCATAAAAATTATTTTTATTATTGATTTTATTTATTATTGATAATATGTATATTCCTTATGTGGGTAAGTTGGATAAAATTTTGAACAGGAAAGGAATGCAAAATAAATGACTTACAGTATAATCTTCAATAACTTCATTGGAGGCGATTTTCTTAAACTTATAGGTGGTTACCAATTGAATTCGGGCTATGTTGGTCCCTCCTCCTTGGCGTGGGCTGATTTTGGCGATTTTGTCCCCAATCAGACCGGTAGCTGGAACTCAGCGATGGGTGTCTGACTTCACAACTTATAGCACTTTTTTCTTAAACAGTTTTTATTATAACTCCGCGTTTGTTCGTAAATGATTAAAACCAACCGGAAAATCACGATTTTTGTTGCTTTTCCGTCGAACAATCCTACTGACTGCGCCAATTATTTTCGGATCGATAGCAAGAGCTTTTTTAAAAAAAAACGTTTATTTATTAAAAAGTACAAATTGAGTTTTATATGTGTTACTTTTGAAACAACTACAACAACTAACTATTTTAATTCTAATTTTTAATATAAGAAAAAGAAATGATAATTCATAAACTGCAGTGTCCACACAATTCCTGGAAGGCCATGAACACAACGCATCTGCAATTCTTATCTTCTTATATGTGCTTGTATCGTGGGAATACATAACTAGCATTTACCCAGTGGCTGTCTGAAGAACATTATGCCAACCAAGCTCAATATATACAAGATTCGGGAAAAAAGAGCAAAGGTGATTTTGACATACTGTATTATCATTGTAAACAGTCTCACAGAAATATAAATAATGAAGATATGCCAACAAGAAGAGACATGACATCTCAAGAATCATGTAAAATTAATAAAGTATGTTGTGTAAGCCAAATTATTTTAAAGACCAGCAAGAAATCAGATGAATGCTTCGTTACCTATTATAAGAGTCATTATTCACACCAATAAGAACTTGAAAAGGATATACATCATTTGGAAGTATTGCTAAAGTATAAGTGTGAAACCTGCAATCAACGCTTCAAGTATAATAATGATTTACGTAACCACCTGGAATCACAACATGATTTTATAAATATTGTTGAAGAATTGCATTTTGACAACTATAATGGTAAGTGAATATGGCCATAAACCAAAACCCCTTAGAGCCCTTGCAGAGTTAGTGAAATAAGCCCACTTAGGCGTAAGCTCAGAAATAGCAAATTCAGAAGTGTCAGATTAAGACCTATATAATTTGTATAAAGAAAGTTCATTGTAAAGTCATAAATGACATAAAATATTCTTACAAATTTTACGAGAATTATAGTATGAACTACCAACCCTAGTTACATAAATAATTGATGTTGTATTTTGTTTATAAATGAGATATTTTTATTATAGCATTTTCTCAATGGCTGACTGAAAAAGAAGATACAAACCAAGTTCAATATGTACAAAACACAGGGAAAAGGCACATTTGATTTAGATGTAGTATATTATGAATGTAAAAGATCATACAGATGCAGAAAAAATGAAGTTTTACCAGAAATTAGAAAAAGAGCTTTGAAATCACAAGGATCATGCAAAATTGAGAAAGCATGTGTAAGCCAAATTATTTTAAGGAAAAACAAGCATTCGGTTGAATGCTTTGTTACGTATCATAAAAGCCCTTATTTACATGGAAAAGATATACAGCATTTGCAAATATCAAAAGCAAACAAGAGTGAGATTGCATCCAAGTTAATATTGGGTGTTCCTGCAAAAGGGTGAATACTTTTTAAAATATCTTTTTTATAAAACTATGATAATACCTATATGAATTGTTCATTTGTGTACAGGTCAGGATCCTTTAATACCTTGGAATATGGATAAAAACAGAAGAAACAACATTAAAAATGGCAAATAATGCCTAATAGCAAAAGGTATATACTCATAATATGTAAGATTTTGGTGGTGTATCTTGAAATCCCAATGGACTTGGCTCTTTTTGTTCTGTAAATAACAAGTTTTATTTTTCTGCTTTGAACTAGTTGAGGTGGTGGGTTCTCGTTTAAACAGATAAAAACATAGAAATTACAAAATAAAAAATATTGCAAGGTATTTACTTATATATTATAATTTGTAAGAATTTAGTTGGGTATTTTGAAATCAATGGATTTGGCTCTTTTTCATCTTTGTTCTGTAAGTTATAGTTATATTGTTTATAGGTCTCTGAAAATAATTTTTCAGTTTTTGTTGTTCTCTTGTTTAAGTTGATTCAATATATTTCAATTTTAACATATTTATTATTGCAGAATTATAAATTCAACTCGAGAATCAGTAGTTGGGGAAGAGCTTAAGAGAATTTTTCTGCTTACAACCAAGGATGTCCAGAATATCAAGAAGTCTTACAAAATTGCAATCAAGGATGGGTGTCGTCATCAAAAGGATGCAGTCAGTGTTGATTTATGGGTGACTGAATGTACCAACTCAGCTGAAAGTAATCCAGTTTTATTTTACAAACCTCAGGGTCATAAATTAGATGGATTTGCAGATACTGATTTTTGTCTGATTATTATGACCAATATCCAAAAACAAATGATGAAGGATTTCGGAACAAAAGCTGTCACTATTGATGGTACGCATGGGTTGAATTCGTATGATTTTGAATTGACAACCCTATTAGTTTTAGACGAAAACAGACTAGGCTTTCCTGTATCTTTCATGTTTTCCAACAGGAAAGATACTGATATTTTTTATACAAGTAAAAGATGAAGTTGTACATATAGTTACTGAAGTTTTTATGTCTGATATTACAGATACTTATTTTAATGCTTGGTGTTCTGTAATGGGCAGTGTAGAAAAGCGATTGCTGTGCTCATGGCATGTGGACAGGGCCTGGCAGTCCAATTTGAAAAAAATATCACACGAGGAAAAAAGGTCTTGGGCTTACAAAACAATAAAGTCTCTTCAAAGTCTACTTAGTAAAAGAGTTTTTGAAAAAAAATTTGCTGAGTTCATTCAAACTATTTTTGACGATGAAGACACCAAGTCATTTGGTGAGTATATTGAAAGATATTATTCACAAAATTCCAAAGAATGGGCATATTGTTATCGATCCGGTTGTGGTCTAAATACCAATATGCACCTAGAGAGTTTTCATAAAACAATCAAATATTATTATTTAGAAAACAAGAAAATTAAAAGGCTAGACAAAAAAATACATCAGTTAATGTTGTTTTTACGAGATAAAACTTTTAAAAGGATAATACATTTAAAAAAAGGAAGTACCCTTAGAAACACAATTGATTCAAGACATAAGGTTGCTTTGACAATACAATTTGAAATTCAAGAAGAAAATGAAAACTCATGGAATTTAAAGACTGCTGACTCTAGTAAATCATACTCAGTCACAAAGGTTACAAACTCAGTTTGTTGTTCATTAAAATGCTCTTTTTGCAACATATGTGTGCATTCCTTTACTTGTAGCTGTACAGATTTTGTTATAAAAACCACTATTTGTAAGCACATTCACTATATTAATATACATATTGATCACATTAATTTAAGAAATACTACTAGTCTGCAAAATAATAATGACAAAGATGCAGAGATATTATAATTATTAAAAACAGAGACATCTAACACTGAAACCCCAGATGAACTTAAAAGCAGAATCAAATCAAACTGTTTACAGATAATGCAAAGCCTCGACTATGAAAACATTAGCTTAGACAATTTAAATTTAATGTTAAAAAATACAAATGTACTTGTTGCTTTAAGTAAAACAAACACAGTTAGGCCTACTGTCCACGAAGCCGCACGTCATACGCACGACATCGTCATTTTACACTTGTGTGTAGCTTGCTTGCATCTTACGCAGAAAGGGACGACACTGTGTCCACGATGCGGCATCGTCGCATTTGCGTATCGTCATACGTTCGTCATGCAGCTCGTGCAGCAGCCTGCCAGTACTCAACCGTACGGCGAGACGCAAACACTTGTGAAATGGCGGCCTCAGCAGCCAATTTTGTTCGGATCATCGCAGAATATCCATGTCTGTACAATAATAAATTAGCAGAATATTCAAGGAAAGATGTCACGGAAAAAGCGTGGAGTGAAGTGGCACAGAAAACCAATATGTCTGGTGAGTAATCATATTATTTATTCATTCAATTACACAGTAATTCCATTGCCAGGAGAGTGCACAGTCCGGTCTCAAAAAATAATTTGTTAAATAATTACGTAAACCGTTTGGTGTGTTAACGAAGGTCATATTTGGTATTAAAATTGGTTTGTTTATCTGTGTTGCTTCACCGAATGTATTCAGTGTATACCGGACTCCTTCGTGTTTACGTACATAATTATGTAAAATAAATATACATTTTACTATTGAAACTATTGTAGCATATTTGCGACATGTTATACTTGAAATTTTTGAGACATCATACCAAATACACATTCAATTGTTTTGCGTCCACGGCTCAATCGGTAATTGAATATTCTTCTGGTGTTGTCTATTTGTTTTACAGAATATGGTCTCATCAAATATCTTTTTAAGGGAAATGCATTGTCCCCAACAAAATAATATGGAAATATATTCCCAGAATCTTCGTCATGTGGCAATGGTGAGCCTGCATTAGGAATATTTAAGCCATCTCTTTCTAACCACTGTCCGAAATTTGACACTTGAAAGACACCACCATCACTATTTCTTCCAGCAAATCCACATTCTATAGCCGTAAAGTAACCGTCTGCATCGCAACATCCTAATAAAATAATTGAATGGTATCCTTTATAGTTGTAATTTGCAGATCCTGTGTTAGGATACTTTTGAATTCTTATGTGTTTCCCGTCCACGGATCCTAAGCAATTTGGCAGATTCCAAAGTTCGTAGTATCTGGTTGCGATAGCCTTCCATTCATCTGTAGTTGGAACAAGCATAAAGGTATCTTTGAGTGCATTCCATATAACTTCAGTCGTTTCTGCTACAACTCGTGATATTGTGCATTCTCCTCGAGCAAAGTAAAATCCTAGTGCTCGAAAGCTACACCCAGTTGATAGGTATCTGAAATAAAAGAGAAAGATATGTATGTTTTTTTGCAGTGAGCGACTGTCAAACTAGATGGAGGAGTATTAGGAATGGATTTGTCCGCAGCCTGAAACCAACTCCTAGTGGTTCATCAACGAAGCAAAAGAAATTATACTATCTACATGATGAATTACAGTTTGTTCTCCCTTTTGTCAAAGCAACTATTCACACGGGTGAACCAGGCAATATCCCTTTATTTCCAGAAGAAGAGACTGAAAACATAGCGGTTGACAACATATCAAATTCTTCAGCTAACGAAGAACCTGCTGAATCTGCTACAACTTCTGGCGAAGCATCTTCTGAATCGGTCTTGCCCAAATTCAAACGACCCAAAATAAAAAAAGTTACCAACGAAGCGGATAAAGCATTTGTGGACTGGATGAAAAGAAAAGAAACAGCGAAGGATAATCCAAGAAAAATGTTTTTACTCAGTTTATTATCAGATGTAGAAAGTTTATCTGAGGAACAAATGCGAATGTTTAGAATTAAAGTGCTATTATTACTCGAGGAGATTCAGTCGGGCGCACCACAGCAAAGGCAATCATACACGGACAATTATGCGGCAACACACCGCCCACAACAATATAATAGCGACAATTATCTACCAGTACAGCACTCGGAACAATACAGGGATTATTCATCAACACAGCAGTTACAATACAGAGACAATTATTCGCCAAGTTCTTCTGTAGGATCTAATTCACATAACCCAGTCTCTCCAATAAATTATTCTGCAAATACAAATTGTACTGTTGATTTGTCAGAACTACAAAATCTTGAAAATTTGTGATCTGGCCGAAATTTGTTTAACCGATGACGGTTATTTTATCAATAAAGTGTCGTCTATTCAATTTTACATTGTTTTCTTTTTTTTCTACCAATAAATACTATACACATACAAACAAACTGTTTAAAACTTACCTCAACGTTATAAGTATCCTTTCTTCCGGGCTGACACAAGCTCGCATAACAGTATTTCGTTTTTGTATTAAGGGCCCAACAATATTTACTAATGTTCGGTACGTATTTTTAGTCATTCGGTAAAATGATTGAAAGTAGGAATCATCTTCTGATAACTCTCTTGCCGCAACAAATAATCTACAATTAACGTTTCTTTCAATATATGGATGAAGCCAGTACAATCGACGTCTGTGTCGTCGCCGTCTAATAAAATTGTATGCTGCAATCACGTCTTCATCATCGCTTGATGACATTTTCGCAGAGAATGAAAACGTGCTTCTGCGATGCTAAAAACCGTTTTGTAGCTTGCATGACGATTGTGTGACGATTGCGTGGACGTATAAAAGATGCAAAATACGTATGTCGTCAACTGTAGCTTGCGTGCATTCGTCAAATGACGCCTCAGTGGACAGTAGGCCTTAGTTGTAACAGAACGGAATTTCAAACAATACCAATTTCTATCAAAGAACCTTCAAATAAAAAAATTAGTAAACAGGTTTCATTTTATTCAACAAAAAAGAAAACTTCCAAAAATTTCACAAATCTTCAAAGTTCATCTGAAGATAAAGAAGTTTTCAATGAATTTGTTAATAATTTATTAGTTAAATCAGTAGATCCTAATAACGATCATAAATATGTATAGAATGTAGGTTCGTGTAGGTACTCTCTTGGTATTACAGACTGTTTCAAGATGGATGAAACATAGGATTTACATAATTGCATTGTGCATTATTGTTGTAAATATGTGGGCTATCACATCAGAAATGCCGTGATCTAGTTTGACACTAACTGAAAATATATTCTGACATTAGTATTAACATTTATCTGAATTGTATAATTGTAAAGTATATTAGTAAAATAGTTTCTTAATAATAATCAGTTATTCTTTCATTCGTCGTTCCACCCAACAAATGGTAGCAGAGCGTGGTTGCTGATAGAAAATATAGTCGGTAAAACTAAAAATTTTTCGAAATGAGCACGTCGACAGCAACCGCTTCGTCGTCGTACCATCGCATCGAAGCCCTAACAAAAGAAAACTACGATACATGGTGTCTACAAGCGCAAGCAGTGCTAATCAAAAATGGCCGATTTCAACCAGCGACGAGACGGAAAAGAGAGAATTTCTGAAAAAGGATCTACTTACTAGGTCAGAATTATTACTTCTAATTTCACCATCAGAGTTGAAACAAATAAAAGGCTGCAAGACTTCGCACGAGCTTTGGCAGAAACTGAAAAGCATTTATCAAAGTACGGGCCCCGCAAGAAAAGCAACGCTGAAGCATCTCATACTGAAAAAGTATGATAACGGCGACGTACGCGAACATCTAAATGAGTTCATGAATACTGTCGATAAATTAGCAGATATGGACATTACTCTGAATTCAGATCTGTTAAGTATCATGATGCTATACAGCTTACCCGTTTCAGATGAAAATTTCAGGATAGCGGTAGAATCTAGAGATACACTACCAAAGCCCGAAGAGCTGAAAATTAAGATTATAGAAGAAAGCGAAGCTAGAGATAATCAAGATCTTAGAAAGGAAAGAAGAGAAGGTGCGTTCTATTCCAATAAGAAGCTGAAATACTGCCAGAAGTGTAAGAAACAGGGACATAATACTGATGAATGTTGGAGTAAGAAAAATAAACGTCAACAAAATCAAACATTACAGAGAAGAGAAGAGAAAAACTTCAGTATAACGCCTACTTGTTTATCAAATACCTCTGCAGATACCTGGTGCCTTGACAGTGGCTGCACATCCCATATGTGTGCACAGGAAGAACATTTTGTGAACATGAATTCTGAAACTGGAACTTTGCGATTAGCGTCTGAAAATCACACTACTAAAGTTGAAGGTAAAGGTAAAGTACGTATAAACATCCAAAATGAAACAATTAACCTTCTTGATACATTGTACGTACCTACCCTGGCAACAAACCTGATGTCAGTCGCAAAGATCACTGAAAAAGGAAACACCATATTGTTCACCAAAGATAAGGCATATATTAAAAACCAAAAAGGTGAAGTAACTCTAACAGCTACAAAAGAAAACGGCCTCTACTACACGAAGAGAGAAAAAGCAAATATAGCAAAAACTATTAACAATATTGAAATTTGGCATCGTAAACTTGGACATATTAATGAGAATGACTTAAAGTTAGCTGCAAACAAGAACCTTATCAATGGATTGGTACTAGAAAAAGGAAATTTACCGGATTGTGAAGTATGCATTAAAGGAAAGATGGCCAGACTACCATTTTCATCCCTAGACGGACCACAGTCTACACAAGCACTAGAAATTGTGCATAGTGACGTCTGCGGACCAGTCAGCACTGAGACATTAGCTGGATCAAAATATTTCCTAACATTTCTGGACGACTACACTGAATATTGTTAGGTCAAATTTTTTCTGTTGTGTCAGTTAGGGATAAAAATCAATTTTTACTTATTTTTTCTTGACAACGGTAGCTGGAACGCTACCGAAACGTTGAATTAAAGAATTTAAAAATATTGTGGTTTAATTTCCCAAGAAATTAAAAAAATAATGAATAATATACCACAAGGAACATACAGAAGATAAATATTGTTATGTCTATTTCATATCGCACAAAAGCGAAGTTTTTGGGAAATTCGAGGAATACAAAAGCAAAGTTGAAAAACTTCACAACAAACCGATAAAAAACTTACAATCTGATAACGGAAAGGTATACTGTAATATCGAATTTGATAACTTCCTGAAACAAAATGGAATCAATAGAAGGCTCACATCACCTTACACACCTCAACAGAACGACCAAAGCGAACGCAAAAATAGGTCTCTTCTTGATAGACACGGGGTTTGATGATCGAAGGTAACATACCTCAAAAAATGTGGGCCGAGGCGGTATACACAGCGAATTATCTAATTAACAGAAGCCCAGCTAAAGCTCTGAAAGGTTGTACACCATATGAAAAATGGGCCGGCCGTACTCCATCTGGAAATCACCTACAAATATTTCGGTGTAAAGCTTTCGTCCTGAACAAAAATAGAAAAGGCAAATTTACACCAAAATCTGTATAAGGAGTTTTCATGGGCTATGCACAGCAAGCAAAAGGTTATCGCATTTATATTCCTGAAAAACAAAGTATCGTAATAAGCAGAGACGTAAAATTTATTGATAAAATGTATTATAAGGGTGAAGACTGTACCGAAGAAAACTATGAAGAATTTTTAAAGGAGCTTGAAGAACAAGAACACATGACACCTGACAAAGAAAATAGGGTTAATAAAAATACCGGAATAAAGGGGAAGAAACAACAAAGAAAGAAGATCAAAGACTTACCTATCATGGAAGTCGAGTTTTCATCAAAACCTACCCATGAAACTGAAATTATACCTCCTGAGCAAGAATCTGAAAATAATGAGCTTGATGTAAACGAAGAACCTGAGATCCGAGAAGATATAAGTCATGAACCATTGAACATGAGAAATTGTATGAACGAATAGCCAAGACCACGTAGAGAAAGGAAAATTCCGAATTGGCATCATGATTATGAGATGACAAATACAGTTTCATGTTCTGGTGAGAATCAAGAACCATTAAATATAGACGTAGATGAACTCACATTTATATGTAATCAAGATCTCGAAAATGAGGAATGGCATGACGCTATTAAAGCAGAAGTAAAAGCTCACATTAAGAACGGAACTTGGAAAATCGTCAAGAAAAAAAAGGATATGAAAATTATTGATTAAAAAATGGTTTTGAAAAATAAATGGACTCCAGAAAAAGGAGAGATAAAGAAAGCTAGACTTGTTGCGCGCGGATTTGGACAAAGACCTGGGATTGATTTCAATGAGACATACGCACCAGTTGCAAAATTAAGTAGCAATCGAACTGTAATCGGACTAGCTGTCGAAGAGGATTTGAAACTTAACCAAATGGATGTCACGACAGCATATCTGAATGGCGACCTAGTAGAAAACATATTCATGAAGTTTCCAGAATATATCGAGCAATATATTGCCGAAATTATGGTAGACGCATGCGATAAAGATGATTTTATTTTGTATGATAAAGCAAAGAAGATGCTAGAAGATATGAGAAGTATCGAACAAGAAAAAGAATGTCACCTCAAAAAGGCTCTCTACGGGCTAAAACAAGCAGGAAGACAATGGTATACAAAATTAGACAATGAATTAAAGAAAATAGGATTACAAGCGTCGAAAGCTGATCCTTGTGTCTACATATCAGCCAAAGGAGGAGAGAAGACAGTAATTGCCATATATGTAGATGATCTCCTTATTGCTTATTCATGTCCAAAAATACTGAAATTTAATATGCAGGATAGCAAGATTTCTTCCACACCGATGGAAGTTAATTTAAATCTGGAACCTAATACGAAACGAGGAGCAGAGAATTTGCCTTACAGAAACCTAATTGGAACACTTATGAATATTTCTGTTGCTACCCGACCTGACGTAACGTACGCTGTAAATTATTTATCAAGATTTAATGATTGTTTTGGACCAGAGCATTTCAAATCAGCAAAGCGAATATTATGATATCTAAAAGGTACGATCGATGTTGGTTTAACATATTCAAAATCACAAGAGCCATTAGAAGCTATGGCAGATTCTGACTGGGGTGCTTGCAAGCTGGACAGAAAGTCCTGTTCCAGTTACATTTTTAAATACGCAGGAGCAGCTATCAGTTGGGCATCCAAGAAGCAAAGAAGCGTACCATTATCAACAGCAGAATCTGAATACACAGCTTTAACAGAAGCTGCAAAAGAAGCTGTTTATCTTAGATCACTGTTCAGAGATCTGAACATTGATTTCGGACAAATAAAAATTTGGAGTGATAATCAAGCTGCCATAGAATTAGGATATAACCCCATAGTATCTCCTAAGTCAAAACACATAGACCTTAAGGTTCACTATATAAGAGATTGTGTTAATCAAGGAATCCTGAATATCACTTACAAGTGTACAGAAAAAATGGAGGCTGACCTTTTGACGAAGGCATTACCTGGACCCAGATTTACAATGCTGAGAGCCAAACTAGGTCTTCTGCATTAGTGCTGTGAGGAGGAGTGTTGTAAATATATGGGCTATCACATCAGAAATGCCGTGATCTAGTTTGACACTTACTTAAAATATGTTCTGACATTAGTATTAACATTTATCTGAATTGTATAATTGTGAAGTATATTAGTAAAATAGTTTCTTAATAATAATCAGTTATTCTTTCATTCGTTGTTCCACCCAACAATTATAAATAAAAAAAAATAAAAACAGTAAGATTTAAAACTCCAAGCTTACAATTCACACATTTTTTACATAATTAGCTAAAGTTGTCAACACTATTGAAAATTGATGTCATTTTATTTATCCATCCATAGTGAAATTGTCTGTATGTTGTAAATAAGCTGAGAAATAATCATTATTTATGTTTTGTTCCCTTTGTTGTATTTTGTATCGACTGATTAGATACCTATTATAATATGATAAAATAAAAATATGTTACAACTTGCAGTCAGTTTATTTACACCTTTTGTCTGTACACTTGATAACAGGAGGGGATAGAACTACGGGAGACTTATCAACAAAATGAAACACAAGGAAAGTACAAAATTCTTTTTCATTACCATTTATCTTATAACATGATACAACCACATGAAACAAAAGTATTATAAGTAATAATAGCAAAATTCTCACCTAATACCTAGTGAAACTTATACTTATTTATAGTTTAATTGGAACAGACACTTAAATAGGCATCCATATATTACACTATAACAGCCATTATTCACCATTCTGTATCAGTCTGATAAATTTATCAATCTGGCTTGTAATAATGACAACCTTTACCAATAAATCAAATGATATTTAACAAACTGCTTGTGATAAAATCTTGGTTAATAGAAATAGTTTATGATTATACTAAACAAAATGATATTTAACTAAAAATAATTCATAAAATTGCAAACAAAAAATAAAATATACATAACAAAACACCAAAACCAGTTCCAAAAGGCATGTAAAATTAGTAAGGTTATATTAGGCGTTTTGCTGCGAGGTACCGGTTGACTACCGATTCAATGGAAACGGTACTATCATTATCCTTTTCTAACGTGCTTTTATTTCTTTTTATTGGTTCCTTCGCAAAAATGTGTTGGTCTTGATTTGTCACCACTTGTCACTTTGGTTTTTCGTTGTGGTTATGTTTGTTTCATTTGTTATTTGTTTATATTAATTATTATTTATTATCGTGTTAAATGGATGATCTATTCTGTATTGAGGACCTAGTCCTTACAGATTTTATAATGTTTGATAATTTTGTACAAAATGAATTGATGTTTTTTTTAATAGAAGGTAGAAGAATTTTATTATTAAAGGAGTTAATTAAAACTCCTTATCATATTATTATTTTTAGAGATGTTGAGGAAACTTGGTTGAATCGTTACAATGAAATAGTGTTTTTTCAAATATTTCGTATGGAAAAAGAAATATTCCAAAAACTGTTAAGTGTAATTTTAGAAAATGATACACACAGTTTAATAAAAAAGAAATATAGGGGTGGTCATTTTCCTGTTGCTCCAGAAAAAGGGCTATTAATATTCATATGGTTTTCATCGAAACAAGATTCCCTGAATTCAATTGCAGAAATATTTCGTATTTTGCCATCTACAGTAATGAGATTAACAAATGGTTTTTTATATGTTATAAAATCTTTAAAAAACAAATACATATATTGGCCAAAAACACAGCCAGAATTTGAAGAGTTGAGAGCAGGTTATCAACGTTATCCAGGTAATATGTAGGTGGAGTACTTTTCTTGTATTTTATGTCATGGCTCATTGTTGTAGGGGCAGTTGATGGATGCCACATTAATATTAAAGTACCAATAGCGCAACATGACAGCTACACTGATAGATATATGGCACAATCTATAAATCTAATGGCTATTTGTAATGCCAAAAAAATTTTTATGTATGTGATTATTGGGTTTCCAGGTTCATCTCATGATTCTCGAGTAAGCACAATATTTAATGCTTTTGTAAATTGACTAAAATATTTCAATCTACAGGTATTTTCCAATTCATTATTTGTGAAGAATATTGAAAGATTTGGAAAAGAAATATATTTTCCAAGGGAAGACTATCATATAATAGGAGACAGTGCTTTTCCATTAGCCGGTTAATGAAACCTGCATACAGGGATCCAAGAACACACATTCAAAAAAATCACAATTATGTTTTAAGTGCTGATAGAATTTGCATTGAACATGCTTTTGGCATATTATTAGGACGATGGAGACGTCTCCAATTTATAAATACTTATTCTATTTCTAAATCTATTGAAATTGTAACTGCTGCATGTGTAATGCATAATTTTTGTTATTTAAATAATGATACATGGGAAGATGAAGTTTTTGAGTTTAACCATAATGTAGCTGATAATAATAATAATCCTAGGCTAGATATTAATGTTGGGCTTCTTAAAAGAGATCATATTGCTGGAAGTTTAATGTAAATAAAAATTTTGTTTCTATAAAAACGTTTTATTATAAAATATTGTTACGCGAGTGCCCCAGCGAAATTCCCGTATGAGACGACTATGGACTATTGACCGTGTGAGCTCAGCGAAATCGAGAATTTTCGAGACTGCCTACCTCTCGCCTCTCCCACTCCTTAGGTAAAATTAATAATCAACTAGAAATCTTAAAATGAACTAAAAACACCTAAGTACCTACTAGTAACACAATGCTGTTTCATATATCACAAAATAATTAAAAATAAAAATATCAGTCTATCATTATATGGTTATTCAGATGACGAAGAGTTACTAGGCCTTCTTTTGCGTTTTAATATTTTTAAAAATCCAGCCCTTTGTTCATTTTGTATATTTAGAGCATTTTCAAATATTTTCATATGCTGTGCCTTATCAGATCTTATTTGGTCATGCTGTTCTTTTAATAAGTTGAAAATTTTATTCATATTGGAAGTTGGACGAACAGATGTTTTGTGAGAAGCAAATCTGAAATATATAAACTATATTATATTCTTTATACAAATGTCAAAAAATGGAATTTGGAAACAAAAAATATTTTACTGAACACAAACCTATTTTTTATTCCTTTTTGAATACTACTTGACTCATCTCCACTACTTTGAAGTGTAGTAACCTTAGATGTACTTGGCTCATCAACAGACATACTTGGCTCTAGAGAGTCTTCCAAATATGGAGTGTTAACCTCATCCTTTTCCCCTAAAATGGCATGCATTTCATCAAAATAAGGAGGGGGTTCTTTTTTTTCTGCACCTGTTGTATTAATATGTTTTATGTAATTCAAATAAGTCCTTTGTAGATTTGCAAACTTTTGTCTGCACTTTTCAGCACCTTCGCGTCCTTCGTTAATATCAAAACCAAAACCTTTCAATTCAGCAGCAATCTTTTGCCATAATGATTGTTTGAGAGTTTTCCTATCATTAAATTTATCATTATATTTTGTTCTTAGTAGTAAATGAGCAGCACCGGTTCTGGCTCATGGCGATTAAGGCGCTAACATGGGAATCTCCATAAGAAAATCGTCGAAAAAGCTAAGGTTTGAGAACGTAAAAATTGACTTGTAAGGTGGGTTCACACCGGCAACCGGACTGCAACCGGATGGCAACTAATCGCGGAGAACAACGTCTCGTTGGAAAGGCCTTAACGTCTAGTGTATTTGAATAATAATAGAAAAATTCTACCCCCGTTCATCCCCCACGCATCATCCTTCTTACTAAAAGTTAACCAATCATAGCAAACGACGTTCGTTGGAAAGGCCTTAACGTCTAGTATATTTGAAAAATAATAGAAAAATTCTAACTACCCTCGTTCATCCCCCACGCTGCACCCCTTTTACTAAAAGTTAACTAATCAAACGACGTCTCGTTGGAAAGGCCTTAACGTCTAGTGTATTTGAATAATAATAGAAAAATTCTAACTACCCTCGTTCATCCCCCACGCCCTTAACTATTATATACAGGGTGGATAAAAAGTAACATGCATGCAAGGCATAAATGTCTATTATATACAGGAAGGATAACATGCATGCAAGACATAAACGTCTATTATATACAAGGCGAGAAACATGCCAGTTCGAAGGGCCTTACGAAAATCATATACAAGGTGGATCAAACGTATATTAGGTTTAACATGAGAGTGTAGCGGGAATGTCAATACATGTCCATATACATGGAGTATCTGAAGAAGTGCACAATGGCCTCGAACGTCACGCTGTCACGTCAAACGTCACGCTGTCACGTCAAACGCCACATCGTCACGTCAAACGTCAAGCTGTCACGTCAAACGTCACGCTGCCACGTCAAACGTCACGTCAAATGTCACATCGTTATGTCAAACGTCACGTCGTTAAGTCAAACGATCATCAAACGGTTCTACGTATGAGAATGCTCTCTTTCGTAATATGCCTTCAGAAGAGTACAGACGTCGAATTGAAGAGTTTATTAATAGGATTGGTGAATTAAAGAAAGATATTGCTTTCTATGAAGATAAAAGTGAGGTTATGAAACAAATGGAGAATCTTAGTTTATCTGATAAGAAAGTGAGTCAGACGTGGAGCAGTCTTCGTATAAACTGGGTACCTCAAGAGATCCATCAGTTAGCCCGTAGACTGCCGCAAACTACTTATCCGTTAAGACGTATTCAACCTACACCATGTTCAACAGAACAGAAAAGGAACTGAAAAATGAAATTAATAATGTTTTCGCCATGTCATGTGTAATATTAGTGGCTGTATTTGTTTTAATTTTAAAAATTATTTTAAAAATTGTAAAACGAAAATTCAAATCTTCATGTAATATAAAAGTTGATGAATATATAGAGTGTTTCAATAATCCATGTTTTTTTAGAAAAAACTTCATTTTTAAAGGTAATACAGTATTTGAAAACCAGTGGCGGAGGCGTTGTACATTTCTTCCGGCACACGAATATACTCCAGAGGCGTGGCAGGGGTTGGGATCTTGAGCAAAGTTTCCAGTTTCACAGGGTGTGCCATCGAATTTGCAAACGTCAATAATGTGTGGGAAAATATCGAAAATGTGACATTTCTTTTGCAGAAACTCGGCTTTTTGTTGTCCTCGAACGTAAATGTAGTCTGCGGCATGCAACAACTTGCTTTCCAATATTTCATTTAGTTTAGAATATTCTACATCTCCTGAAGAGTATCGAATGCCATGCACATTCCTTTCCAAGTAGGATGTAGTCTTTTTGTCCGCGTTGCTCAATGTGGAAAACGGTTGCGGTGGTAAAAATATGTAATGCGAACCTTTGAAGCCAATTTCTATGCTGAGTTCTTTGACAACGAAAAGGCTGTCTACGACAAAACCTTGAATGTCTACGAATGCTACTCTCATGTTGACGTCTGCTCGAACACTAACTCACAACATCTAGTTCAATCTTTTAACAATTTAGGAGAGGGGGAAGTATTCCATTACACAATTGTGAATTATGATGCAATAGACTTTGGTATTTTCAGGGAAGCCTATGTTTGCTTCAATGTCAAGTTTCACATCGACTGTGGACGCCTTCATGCTTTCCTCCTGTTTTGAACAATCGATAACAAACAATGCCCGTTTCTTGAAAGAAGAATAATCCAGCAGGGGGCGCTTCTGTGTGGAGTTTGCATAGTTGGGATAGAATTCGGTGTAGTTAAAATATGCCTCATTGTAGTTATTTTTAGCGAAATCCAATTGCATTCTTTCATTGGGCCAATAGTCACCATTAAGTGACAGTCTTATACTTTGTACGTCGGCATTGTCAAATAAAGTCGGGTCAGCTGTACTCGAGTTACGTTTGTCGGTTTGAAAGAAAACAATAACAAAACGAGGTCTTTCAACTGAAGTGGATGTCTTGACAGCCCAAACTTCACGTGTTGCTCCTTCAGTAATTGAAGGTAATTCGTGTAACTCCCACTTCCTAAATGAAATAACTAAAGGTTGATCTTTTTGAATGGATTTCATGAGATTTAATTTTATGTCATCATTAGGAAAGATATGTTTAACTTTCAGCCCAACGCTTGTAATTTTAATGTTAGCTGTTGTAGTGGAGAGCGCTCCAGAGACATTCTTTTCAGAGCAATCATAAGCAATCATTATCGTTTTGTGCCCGAACTAGTCGTATTGTTTGACGTCCACATGTAATCATGGAATAATCGTTGAAAATGTTGAAAATATGTTTGAGTGGTATTTGAAGGTTGAAGGACTTGTCGCTAACATTCAGAATAGGATCTTTCGGGTAATTCCAGCCGGCTATAGCCATATGATTGGAATCTTCTTGGTTATAACAGGTCATGGCACGTACGGCACTCACTATTCCAGGATCCCGAACTGTTTCCATTTCCCTGGCACTTTCACTGTACGTACATGAATCGAATAGAAAGGCTCAACATTATTTGCTAATTTTACGTCACCAGCTCCGTGTGTTTCGAGCGAACCTTTAATGCACAATAAAGTTTCACTGATTGCAAAGAACGAATCAACCTGATTAATGCTAAACTCTACAATGTCACTGCAATTGAATGATTATATGAATGGAGCATAGGTTCTATATTCGGCCTTTCGAATTGACTCATCAAATATCGGCTTACGATAGATATCAAACATTGAAGGCATGTCGTTTTGGCGTAGACGTTTTCCATACATGGTTGTCATTTTTCAATTTAAAACCCAGCGATTGCAGGACCAATTTGTTTGCGAACGTGAGCTGTTTCAGCTTTGGCGACTGCTTAGCTAATGAAGTTGAAAGTGCTGCAGATTGTCTTTTATGATTGATTATAAGCCCCATCGCGCTCTAAGCTCCAACACCAACGTACTTAGTTCTCCACGAAAGTTTACCGGCTGACCGTCCTGGTCTAAGGCTATGACAGTGATGTTGGTAATTTCACGTTATGGTATAACGGGTAAGTAGAGCAAATTATGAGGAATTTCATCAATGGAATATCCTGGATCCACTTGTATGACGAATTCGTATATAGTATGAGCAGGTCTGTTTGCATCGAAGGCTCCAGTGGTAATGTTACAATCGAAGCGTATGCTAGATACTTTAATAATTTTGACAGGGAGATCTGAGGAGTGTAATTTGTTGGCGTCGAGTATTTTTGGCAAAAATCCCAATATTCTTCCAAGACTATTGGTCTTCTTGAAGGAAATTTTGTATTCACTGGAAATTTCACATTTCAACGTATTGTGATTGGGTTTTAGTGAAAATATTTCCTCTGGCCTAGTTAAATTGCCCGCACCCAATTTATCTCGGATAAACGCTTCAAGATCAGCAATTTCATAACATCCTGTGGGAAAATCAAAACTTTAAAGCTTGCCCTTGGTATCGTAGTAGTAAAACTTACAATTTTCAATGTTCGGTATACTGTGATAAGAATGAAAAGATCGTAGAGCTATTTCGTATTCATTCTTCGGATCGAGCACAATAGGCGTAGGAGGTTGAAAGGTAAACACGTGATTGGTGCTGTTAACTCTCAGCAGCTGCGACATGATGACTAATGAAATACGAGACATGTTTGAATTTAAATATCATATTTTATTTTTTAATGTTTGTTTACAAAGGAAACAATTAGCTTGCGAACTCGGAGGGCTGTCACAATGCGTCGTCCAATCAGGTCGGTTGTAATGGATGAAACAAGGTAGTCGGATTTGTAGTTCAAAATTTGCTCGATATTCATTGGGAAGTTTATGCCACATTTTCAGCAATTCCGAAGGTCTTACACACTCTATTAGATGCTCAATGGGAAAGTGCTTTAGTTCTTCGGCAGTGAAACTACTCAATGTTTTTCCATGGTAGATATGTTGTAGTAATAGTTCCATCATTGTTGTAGAAATTTCAAACACAAATGACCGCAATTGATTTGATCGCAGTTTTGATATTGAGTATTGTTGTAGAAAATTCTCGCACTCTTCCCCAGATACTTAACAACTTCTTTCGGTGGCTTCAAGTTACCAAATGAATCGAAATACTCTACATTGTTGTTTATCTTTCGGTAAGCTACCCAATGACTTCCGCTATTCTCGGAGGTGTCCAAATTAACCACTGCGCATTCTTGTTTCCGGGGTCCTGCTTTGGGAAGGGTGTCTCGCATGAAAACTCCTCGAAAATGCGGTATTTTAAGCGATTTTGCGAAATGTGTTATGTCAAAGTCGGTTAATGCGTGATTGGGTAGCTTTATTGGTTTTTTTGCTTTTTCAAATACAATCCGAAGCCGCCCTTTGGATACTTTTTCAGATACAGACCAGATCCTACACGTTCCATAGCCTTATTATGACGTACATCTTCTTCCAATTTCTTTTGCGCATGCTTTGCGTCAATGACAGTTTTAGCAATCCCAGCAGCACCACCTGACAAAGCTCCGAGTGCCGAAAGACCGGCAAACAAAGGGATAAGTGGTAGGAAACCTCCGGATTTCGCTACAGGTATCACTCGAGGAACCCCGACTTCTTTTTTCCCACCAAATTCTTTAATAAGTGCTTTGGCTGCTCGTAAGGCAAACGTCGCAGTATCTTTCAAAGATGCCCTTTTTTCAGGGACTTTTCCACTTTTAGAATGACATCTCGATGCAAGGAACGACGTTTGCGACGACAGCCCATTCCCAGCTTTCTTTTCACCTTCATTCCGCCTGTCACAAGTAATGCAGCAGTTTTCTCTCCCAGTGAAGCGTCTTTTGATTTGACGCGTGTCGTTCCTCTAGAGACTTATTCTTCCAGTAAGAAATATCGTGTTGTTTACAGGCTGCGTCCAAGGGGTTAATGCCTGGATCTCCACGATCAAGACGTTTTTCCAATTTTGTACCAGCTAAAAAAAAACAATCAATTTTCACATAAAGGGGTGGAGGGGGTAGTACTTACGTCCACAGTACTGATAGCTAGGTAAGTAAAGTTCAATAGGTAGTTTATTGATGAGAGAATTTAAGAGACCTTCTCCTTCAAACACCAACATTAAGACTGATACGCGTATTGGTGACATCTATATTTAAAAAGTAGTACTTCGAAAAACGACACACACGATGAAGATAATTCAACAAGATCAGACGATTCCCATTGAAAATCTGGATTTCACCTCAACACCATCGATCGGCAAACATGGTAAATTGTTACCAAATTCTTTCCGTGCCATTATATGCGGTCCCAGCGGGTGTGGAAAGACGAATGCCATGCTGGCGCTCCTATTCAATCCAAATGGCGCGAAATTCAAAAATGTTTATGTCTATTCAAAATCGTTATTCCAACCGAAGTACCAATTGCTGCAGGAAGTTATAGCACAAGTCAAGGGCGTTGGCTATTTCCCATTTAAAGACAATGAGGAAATAATAAGTCCAGAGAAAGCACGACTAAATTTCGTCTTTTTATTCGATGACGTTGCATGTGACGGTCAGCAGAAAATTCGTGAATACTACTCCATGTGTAGACATAAAGATATTGATGCTGCATATCTTTGTCAAACATACTCAAAAATACCGAAACAGCTTATTCGCGACCAATTGTAATGTTATTGTGTTATTCAAGCAGGATGAGTTAAACTTGAAACATATATTTGACGAACACGTATCTCCTGACATGACATTTGACACATTCAAAAATATGTGTTCAAAGTGTTGGTGTGATCGCTATGGTACATTGGTAATTATGAAAGATTTCGCCCTCAATGATGGAAGGTATCGCAAAGGATTCGATAAATATATAAAATTGTAAGCTGCGCCTCCAGTCCATACCAATATGTCTGACGATAAGGTTGCTATTGCATTGCGCAAGAAAAAAGTGTCTGAACTTGCTAGATCGATTCGAAAAAAATACTTGGCATTGAAATTGGGTAAATCAGAGCAAGATGAGTTTATTGATAAACTATTTAAGCCAATATCCAAACCCCTAGAAGAAATTGTACAATCCTCGAAGACATTACAAAAATCGATTACAAATTTACAACCAAAGGAGAAAATAAAGAAAGAAGAACCCGATGATGATGATGTGTTTACACCTTTCCTCGAAACGGAACCGGTGGCTGAAACCGATGAAGCGGGAAATTTTCCAATGCCCGAATCTCCAGAAATAATGCGTCCTGAGGTGACACATGAATCCATCCAAGAGTATTTAGATCAATATCCTGAAATTAGTCAATCGTATATCGAAGACTATTTCCAAGATAATGGAAGAATCGATAAAAACTACGGTCCTATCTACAATGACGAACTCGGTTGGAGTTTAGGTACGCGTAGAATTGGATTTGATGGAAGAAACGGCAATATCAACATACTACAAGAACTAAATAAAGAAGCTGGATCCGTGACTGGTACACCTGGCTTATACCAGCTTTTAATCTACCACGATCCAGAAGGTTACACCCAGCAGGATTTGGAGGCATATAAAACCCTTCTAGAGTATACTAAGGTTCACCTAGATACACGCAACCGTCTTAAGGGTTCAAGCACTTACAAATATCACAATATTATCAAACCTTTGTTTAGAACAAAATCAGAATCATCGAACCGTCGTCCCTCTACTCGAACACAACAGCTACTAATGGGACGTCTATTAAAAATACCTTCTACGAAAAGTGGCGGAAACGTTCTCGATTCCCGTTTGGTATACAACGAAGACCCTATGGAATACATTTATTGGGATGATCCCAACGAGTTGGTTGAACGTCTAAAGCTACTAATTGCTTCGAAAGAGGCAGGTAATACGTCACACGACAACGAAATAGTAGCAATTATCAATGAACTCAAGGAAGCTGATATAATAGAATAATACAAGTTGGGACTTGTTCATTTCAATTATGCCAGTCGATAAATTCGGACATAGACATCAAACGCCCTATGCGCGTTTACCAGCGAAAATTACGTTCCCTCATACACCGGACGGTAATATTGATATTGAAAATGTGAAAATTTGTAATGTTAAGGAACCGACAACAAATAGTGATGCTGCAACAAAAAAATATGTTGATGACTTGCGTACTATCAACTCACCACAAACACACGATATAAAGGATTTAGAAGTAGGATTGAACGAAATCAGAAACGAGCGTCATAAGATCGAAATTCCCATATTACAGGCGAATATTGCCGACTTACAAAATAAAACTAACGAAATTAATACATTCATTTCGCGAAATCCCCCAGTAGCAGGTAGGGATATGGCTACGAAGAAAAACGTTGACGATTCAATTGCCACTGCAAAAGTCTTCATTCGAAGAGAATTTAGTGCGAATGCAAGTATACGTGAATTGAAAAAAGAATCTGCAGAAAATATCAGAGTCGTTTCTGATTTGAAAAGTAACATTTCAGACATAGTGAACTATATTAAGACATTGGATACAAATTTCCATAACCGCATTCACAGTCTGGAGCTGAAGCTAGCCGGTAATACATCATAATATGCACGCCAAGGAAAAGATTCAACTCGTAAACGAGCTTCACAAACCTATTCGGAAAAAATTCCCTCGCAGACGCACTATTATTAAGGGCCTTGAGGATCTTTGGCAAATGGATCTTGCGGAGATGAGGAATTTTGCATCACAAAATAGGAATCATGAAATGATATTAGTCGTTATTGATTGTTTTTCAAAGTTTGTTTGGACACGCCTACTAAATACGAAGACCGGAGAGGAGATTACTCGGGCATTCTCGGACATTCTCGCTCATACACGACGAACACCGAAAAATCTACAATCCGATCAGGGGAAGGAATTTTATAACAGCAAATTTCAAAATTTAATGAAAAAACATGATATAAATCATTATAGCGTATTTAGCACGATGAAAGCTTCTATGGCTGAGCGTGTTATAAGAACATTAAAATCGAAACTCCACAAGTATTTCAGTTTAAATGGCACCTACAAATGGATTGATATTCTGCCTGAAATTACTCAAAACTATAACAATACAAAACATTCCACAACAAAATATAAGTCTTCTCAAGTCAACAAATCTAACGAAAAAGCTATTTTGAATAACACATATAGTCATTTGAAGATAGCAGGCCCGCAAAAATTTAAAGTTGGTGACATTGTGCGCATATCCAAGGCAAAACATGTCTTTGAAAAAGGATATACACCTAATTGGACTACAGAACTATTCAAAATCACCAAAGTGAAAATTACCAATCCTGCTACGTATTTACTTGGAGACATGAAAGGTACACCAATCAGCGGCTGCTTCTATGACGAAGAACTACAGAAAAAATCGAATCCTGATGTTTACTTGGTGGAAAAAGTTCTTAGACGTAAAGGCAAGGAACTGCTCGTGAAATGGTTAGGCTTAGACAAAAAACATAACAGCTGGATTAATGGAGTTGATGTTTTATGACGTAAAAGGCCACACCCGCTATAAATTGGATTCGTTTTAGATCTTAAACTCAGTTAGCAACATGAGTTATCAAGGTGTCAGTAGTGATTACGACGTGGTAGTAGTAGTGATAATAACTATTCTGCAGAGCTGGATAGAATTTTGAAAAACTATGAGTTTGATGCAAAGTCTGAAAATGTATACCTGCTTTCAACACAATATTCAATTTCCGGTTATCAAGTAAAATGTGGAATTAGTCCGGCAAGATCATTTACGCCTGCTGTTATTCTATCCCAACAGCTAAAGTGCAGCAAAATATCTTTCAGCACTTACGAATGGAATACCTTTATTTCAATAATGACGCAACAGATGAATGCTTTCTTACATGCCATAGACGACGCCGACAAGTTCCAACCTGATTCGTTTTCATGTGGAGAGTACTGCACGATTACTCCATCAAATTACGACGGGTCCAAGTTGATTTTCATCAAGAAATATGGAGTTGAATATTATATGGATGAAGGAGAAGTGTCCCAAATTTTAGAACTAAATAATTTGATTTTACAACGTATAGCTATATTGGAAAATTTAAATTTTTGTCAATATTATTATACTGTTTTGGATTTCTGTAAAAATGTCGCCTCTGAAAGTCCTTTACAAATTTTATATTTTGTTCCATAACACCAAACGATATGTTGAACAACGCTCTTAGAGAATTTGTATACTTTTATAAAGTCAAAGTTATCAATGATTTGAATAAATAGTTATATAATATAAGTGTTGTGTTACTTCGTCCTAGCCCCACCCAAAAAAAAACAACATGTTGAAAAATAATTGTTTTTATTTAAAAATACATTTACAACCACAATTTCAAAGGATACATAAAGCTTATAAGTAAATAAACAAAAGTAACAACAGACATTTTTTTTGGAATTAATTTAAAGCAATGTATCAAATACATTTGAAGCACCAAGCGAAGTCATATTTCAATCAATATTACCACTCGGAAGTTTGTTAATATAATCTAGGTGATGGTTACTAGTTAACTAATATATTAATATTTTTGCTTTTATAATCGCTCTAATGTTTAAGGTTGAGTCATATACAGCAATATAATTTCTCCCCAATTTTTTTTTTCATTGAACCCAGTCGGATTGATTAATTCCAGTTTTGACTTCAGAGCGGTATATCATTTGAAAAAAATATCACTTACCCTTTTTCAATTCTCTTGTATTTCAAAGGACGTTAAAGGATTCGACTTCCCAACGTCTATTTGTTTTCTGTACGTGATATTATATTTCAAACTTCTGAAAGCCATCACGTGCGGCCGGTATGCTTCTGTCACCCTCTGGGGTAGGAATACAGTCTTATCTTCTAGCTCCAGTAGAATTGCCTCCCCAAATTTTGTCTTGACAATTTGACCCGCTGTAATTCTGAATCGTATATCTTTAGATAGGTCGGTTAGTTTAACAATTGGTTTCTTTTATATAAGGGATACAGCACTCAGTTTAGTAAGGTCCATCTATAAAGAAATTAAAATGACATTTGATAATTGAAAACGGAGAAAAAATCACTGCTTTCATAAAAAAAGGTTGTTGAGAACTCATCTTAGTTATTTATCACACACCTCGGCTTTTCAGCAAACTCCAGCTTAAGGTTGGCTTCTAATCTCTCCAGATTGTACTTGCAACCGTAAGTCAAAACATATAACTAATAAAGTAAGTTTTTGTGGTGTGATTTTGTATCGGGTCTTACCTCAAGATTATAACTTCCTGTTATCGGTAGATTGTAACTTCCCATGGCATTGAGATAAAGACTTCTTATCTGTTTATTATTTATCGAAAAATCCAGAAAAACAATTTAATAATGTGCATGGTTTATCAGAAAATATACATGATAGAAAAAATTATTTTTGGTAATAAAATCTTTGGTCTCCAATTTGTGGTGACAGCGTGACGTTTGACGTACCCTGACGTCAAGGGTGTGGTTGTTAAGTCCAACGCTTTTGCTCTTTGTTGATCTTTTGGAGATAGGTGAAAATAAGTGACAGGTGATAGGAGACCTTCTGATCATTGTTGATTCTTCGAGCCTCTGGTCGATTCTTCAGGTGATCGTGACAACTTAACGTTTGACGTGATGTTTGACTCGATAGCGAGACGTTTGACGTGACAACGTGACGTATGACGTGACAAGGTGGCGTTTGACGTGACAGCGTGACGTGACAAGGTTGCGTTTGATGTGACTGCGTGACGTTTGACATGACAGCGTGATGTTTGACGTGACAACGTGAAGTTTGACGTGACAGCGTGATGTTTGACGTGACAGCGTGACGTTGGACGTGACAGCGTAACGTTTGACGTGACATCGTGACGTGATATCGTGACGTTTGACGTGACAGCGTGACGTTCGAGGCCATTGTGCACTTCTTCAGATACTCCATGTATATGGACATGTTTTGACATTCCCGCTACACTCTCATGTTAAACCTAAGATACGTTTGATCCACCTTGTATATGATTTTCGTAAGGCCCTTCGAACTGGCATGTTTCTCACCTTGTATATAATAGACGTTTATGTCTTGCATGCATGTTATCCTTCCTGTATATAATAGACATTTATGCCTTGCATGCATGTTACTTTTTATCCACCCTGTATATAATAGTTAAGGGCGTGGGGGATGAACGAGGGTAGTTAGAATTTTTCTATTATTATTCAAATACACTAGACGTTAAGGTCTTTCCAGCGAGACGTCGTTCGATTGGTTAACTTTTAGTAAAAGGGGTGCTGCGTGGGGGATGAACGAGGGTAGTTAGAATTTTTTTATTATTTTTCAAATACACTAGACGTTAAGGCCTTTCCAACGAGACGTCGTTTGCTATGATTGGTTAACTTTTAGTAAGAGGGATGATGCGTGGGGGATGAACGGGGGTAGAATTTTTCTATTATTTTTCAAATACACTAGACGTTAAGGCCTTTCCAACGAGACGTTGTTCTCCGCGATTAGTTGCCATCCGGTTGCAGTCCAGTTGCCGGTATGAACCCACCTTACAAGTCAATTTTGACGTTTCCAAACCTTAGCTTTTTCGACGATTTTCTTATGGAGATTCCCATGTTAGCGCCTCCGTCATGAGCCAGAACCGGTGCTGCTCATTTACTCTTAGTTTTAAAAATTTTATTGTAGCTTCTCTTGAATTTAGTGCATTATTCTCTTGTGTGTACAACGTATTGTTGGTTGTAACTGTTTCTTGTGCAGATTGTCCCAATAAGGTCTGCACGTATCTTGACGCCGCTGCTTCATCTGAAACAGAATAAAGGCTATAATCATATAAATATAAATTTTTCACTTGAAAATATTTACCATTTAATAGAATGTTTGCTTCTTCAAGCGTTACCACAGCTGTCACATCATTACCTTCATAATTTATTGTGATTTCAACCATTTCTTTTTGCTCTACCTCCATTTTTGTGATTTATTTTTAAAGAACTTTAGAACTACCTTTTGTTATATTTCTATAGGTTATGTGATTATAAATGTCAACCGCTCCTAAAAACACCTTACTCACCACGGTCCATGAATTCGCGTACCGTTGAAGTATACTCCAAGACAAAAGTTTGAACCGACTTGTCGCGAAAACGTTACGGTCACGAGAAATTGTGTAATGTTGAGGCAACGGTACCTCGCGGCAAAACGCCTATTATGACAGTTATGTTTCACGACAGGACAGGAATCGAAAACGGCAACGTTGGATTTTGTTCCTTTCTTCCTCCGAATAGCCGCTCCTCATTAATTGACGTCTAAAAGACGAAAGTAAGACACAGCTAAAAGACGTCAGCTCCTGGACGTCTTTTCTACGTCCAGACACGACTTCCCAATTAGAACGTAGTTTGGATGTAACATATGAGGTTGTTAAAGCAATAAGAATATCCACAAACTATCTGGTTTATTATGAAAAACTTTACATTTTGAACTTATATCTAACATATACCAAACCTTTGAATCGGAAAAATTATTAACTATGTAAATACTTAAATCTCTAGATTTTATTGGATAAAAGATATCAAAAAAACAAGATAAGCACAGAAAAATAATAACATTTCATTACTGCGCATTTGAATGGAAATTATTCATCTTATGTAATTTTGAATCCGCAACTTTGTTGAAAAGATTTAAAAATAGATCAAAGATCATAGATGTACTATGTATAAATTCAATCCCCTCATCCCTCCCTAGGAATCTGAAAAAACAAAACAATTTTCCAACTGAAACTTATGAAATTATTTAGATGCTGTGGAAGTGAGAAATACATTTGTATTATTTTTGTCGAACTTTTGTATTTTTTCTATAAAATCGCGCTTTTAAAATTTTATAGGATGGATAGTTTCCAATAATGCACTGTATACTACAATGAATGCAGTAAAGGAAAAGATACATAACTCAAATTACCTGGTTTATTGGGAAAAACTAATTTTGAACTTAAATCTAAAATATTCCAAGCCTGTAAATCGGACAAATCATTAACTATGTAAATACTTAAATCTCTAGAATCTATTGGATAAGTGTACAATGGTTTATACATCATAAATTGTTTACCTACAACAAAAGTTTCTCCGTTTTTATTCATACAAATATTATGTATTTCGACAACTAAATTGTTTTTCATCATGCAGTATGCATCAGCACATGAATGCAATTTGCAAATGCAAAAAGTTGAATTTTTATGCAACATTTTGTTGTACTGTTTTACTACTATTAAATTGATGGTAGGCCCATCATTCTCTTTTCCAAAAGATAAATTACTTGTACTAAATTCTGGCTTTAAGTAAACAAAATTTCTTTCACTTAATCTACGATAAATCTGTTGTAAAGGAGGATGAGGAGATCGAATAAAACCTTTAATAACAATTTTCAAAAGGAAGCGCAGAGAAATAATCCAGAGTACCAAACTGCTCAGCTTCCTGAGCTAAGTGGAATATATGGTCTCAGAAATAACATATTATGCTCACTCAAAATATTAACATTGGTAGCTCTTAGCCTAACATGTAAGCCACCCGAGATCCAGCACATAAGAAGTTTTTTCATGATTCCCAAACATACAACATGCATGTAATCAATTGTGGAAGATGACACTAGGCCTATATTTAAGTCAAGCAAAGGTGAATTGCCTTTATGATGTTCATCGTCCAATCCTAACTTAAACTGCTCATCTGTTCTCAAAGAACTAGTTATACCATTTAAAATTACTTTTCCTGATCTATGGTGCCATACACCAGACTCCCAGCATTTATCACAAGAAGAGTAGCCTCCATGAGATTTTATGCATTTTAAATATGCCTTAGCCGGTGCATCACAAATGAAATTAACTATTTCCACAAAATAAACTCTACCATGTAATGTGAATCCTGTTTCTTTTAAATAATTCATTTCTTTTAAAAAATCTTCCAGATATGAATATAAAGGACTCGGTTTAGATTTTCCGCAAAATATGCCTATAGCAAAAGGAAAACTCAAAATTTCTCAACATTCCTAAAATTGGCCAGAATTGCAAATTTGTACTAGAAAATAAGGGTAATCCGTCGATATTAATACTAAATTTTAACTTTGCATCAACACAATTACGAGGAATAATTTGTTTAAGGACTTTTTCAATACCAAAGTGACAATACTCACCATTGTCTAATTTTTTTAAATTGACTGGTCTCTGAGTTTTTAGTAACGTTCTACTATCTAATGGAATCTCAGGATGAAATGGTGCCAGAATTTTTAAAAGAGCCGTTACAGAGTTATGAGGCACATTCAATCTGATTGCCCAATTTCGTAGGTCAGAAACTAAGTCAACAGTATTAGAGCATATTTTAAATTCATTCAACTCAAAAATTTCAGGTTCATGTGTTTCAAGTTCATTCTCATAAATATTTACATCAGCAGAATCATCATCAGAATGAAATAACTCATTAACTGTATTGTTTGGATTGCTACATGTATCAACAGAATCATGATGAGTTTGACATAACTCATTAACTGTATCGTTTGGATTGCTACATATATCACCAGTTTCAAATTTTTCTATGCTATTAACAGTTTTGGACTTGTCCATATGTAAATTTGCAAATACTTTTTTATTTTCTTCTGCTACTCTACGATAGAATTGACTTTTCCTTACAACAGGCTCTAAATATTTTCGTTTGTACAGAATTGAAAATTAATACTAAAAATTAACAACTGTACATCCTATATATATTTTGGTAAAATGTGCAAGGGTTATATAAAACTTACTTATATTTAGTTGAAATTAAACACATTTGCTTAAACCGTTTGATCTGATTTTCTCATATTTCTAGATTTGATCCTCTCCGGCGCATGTTTTATCCAAAGCTTAATAGTTTCTTCAATCTCTGTTCTGTTAATCAGCTTGAACTGAACTGCTTCTAAAGAGGAAAACATAATAAGTATTGTAAAACATGTGTGGAATATTTTTAGTATTGGAATTATTATTATTGGAATGTGTCAAACAGTTCACTGTCCCTACCTCCAAATTTTTTTACATCTGTTTAGGTATTGTCTGTATCAACAATGTAGAAACTCTGAAATATTTTTTGTTTCTATAATTGAAAATATGAATCACAAAACTCACCAACTGTTCCACATGACTCTTTTCCTTTAGACGATCTTCAAAGATTTTTAGATCTTTTTGTTTTCAATGGGAGATCTGTTGGGGAAAAAAATCTCTGTAATATTTGCCTGGTCATTTTCACTTCTGTTTCCCAACTTTTTGTCAATATCTTCCAACTTTGACCATATTTGTTTATTTTGTTCTTTAACTTGATTGAGCAAGTTTACTAAGGTCTTGAAAGCTACAAGAAAAAAATATATTTTATATTATTCACCAACCACAACACAATAATTATTCAACAGTAATAAATGTGAGGATACTCTTGAATTTGAAGAAAACTATCCAAGTAATCTCACTTACTTGTATCTGAAGTCAATGGGCTTTGTTCTGGTAGTTTTTTGGAGTTTGAGACAAACTAAAATCGGCAGCCCTGTTTGATGGTTCTGGATCTGTATTCCTCAATCGTCTTACTTCCACAGCACCTAAATAATTTCAAAAATGTCAAGTAATGTGTGATGAATGTATAATTGAGCTAGTGACAAAATTAACAGATATTGTCCTTGCCATTTTGTCCTAAATCAGTATTTGCACATACCTGATATTTTTTTTATTGTTATTTTTGGAGGTCTTTTATATTGACTTTCTTCAACATCATCAGAGGAAAGCTGTAAAATTCTCTTTTTAATTTTTCGATTTGGCCTTATATCAGGCTCCTGATCATTTATGTCAGTGTCCGCTAAATCACTGGTCAACTCTGCCTCCCTCTCGTTTATTAAAGCTTTCTCTAAATCACCTAAAATAATGTAACAAATTATTGATGGTTATTTTAACAGTTCAAGAGAGTAAATTATGCTACATATAGTTTTGGGTTTCTAGTTTTATATTCATTATTACTTTTGTTATGGGAAATCAAACCACAATATTTTGTATGTTTTTTTAAACTCGATCACCACTACCTATATCACTTAACAGAATAAACCGCTAAATTCGGCGTGCTTACATCTGAAAAGGGCGGGATCAGAACTAAAATAAAAGATGTAGGTACTTACTTGTTTGATAAAAAACTCGATTTACACCATATAGTGTCCAACTTTCACCAATACATTCTCACTCCACAAGAGCTTTCCTGTATGTCCTGGAATCTTTATAAAGTGGCCAGAATACCTCCCGTTTCATGGGAGTCAGCCATTTTTCATTCACAGTGGCAAGGGTATTGTTGCCAGACTCATCCAACTGAACGACGTAGAGCATCGAAACCAATTGTATCAAAACTAATATTACTGATATTAATATTGTCATTTCTTATTCTAACAATTTATACATTATTATTTTTGTACTCGCGACACACGACACTGTACGCTGCACGACACCAAGCATAGATAATACAAGTGACACCAAGGAAGGATATTGATTAGAATCGACACCGCCACGAAACAGAATATGGCCGATGACGCGTCGGCGCGGTTTTATGCTACGACCTAATCCGATTCATACTCGGGTGTTCGGTTCGTCGTGTTGGCTCACCGTAAACGGCGGTAGATTTGAATTGAGTAGTGGGTAATATTAAAAAATTTTATTTTGGGGTTTTTTATTTGAAACAATTTCATTCAATTCCACTAAATATTATATTAATTACAAGTGTTATAAGTACCTAAAATATATTCTTTTGCGTCCAAAATCTCTAAAAGAATTTTCTATTTCTGAAGTATAGGTTACACTTTTTAGATTATTTATCCATTGGTACAGCAAGAAAAGGCGTTAAATATACGTCAATAGGACGTCTTGATTGACTCTTGTCACAAACAATCGAAGCTTTTAAAAAAATTGAAGGAGCTTTCGAACAGGGAATTTTTCGTTTCAGGCAACAAAACTCTTATTCAGAACATTTCGAAGATACACCAGAGACGTTAAGAAGACGTCAAAAAGACGTATATTAATTGACGTCGAAAATACGCCTATGATCTGCAAATTTATTAACTGCGAAGGTTATGACGTATTGTTAACAAAATTAAAAGTATCAATGCTCCTTTGTCGCTAAAATTAGTAGATTGAAAATATTAGTGCGTCGTAATAGGTGTCTAATATCGCTGCTATAGGTAATACTTGAACAGCCGCCTTGACAATTTCATGCACAATAAAAGTAACTATTTCATTGATAACAATAAGACATTTTTGATCGGATACGCTAAAAGAGAATATAATCATTTATAGGTACCCTATATACCATCACAACCGAAAATGAGTCGGAAATGGTGGAAGAAGTAACCCCTGAACCCGAATAAAGCTTCAATATTCAATTAGAAAAAGCAATTAAAGGCATTTCCACAAATGAGGAGGCAAAAGCAGTGGCACTGTCAAAATCTGTAGTAAAGAAAGAGTTCTTACTTTTTGAACAGAATGAGAGAAGAGGTCACTAAATTTAGAATCATTGTACAAAACATTGCTTTCAGTTAGGCATACTTAAACTGAAAATAAAAGAGAGATTCCAATTATTTCAGGAAATATAGTAAATTGATTTTTTTTTAAACGGTCATACCATTTTAATACAAAATTAGATTAAAAGTGGGTGAATACAAAATACAAAATGCAACAATAAAAATACAATACTGAAAAAAAGCACAAAATATAACAGGAAATCAATGAAATACAATTTAAAATATGAAACAAAATATTACAATTTAAATTACCCATGATGAAAATTAAAATTCGAAGTTAAAAATTTAAGATTTTTGTCTGTTTTTTAAAGTAGGAATTGAGGTATAAAAAAGTTCTATACTAAAATTAATGTCATTGGCAATTCTGAGAACTCTCGTGATGGATTCATTTTGTCCATAGTCCGTAGGATGAAATGGAATATTAAATATTTCACTATTTCTAGTTCTTCTACTATTAACATTGAAGTTGATGAGTGCTAATAAATCAGGACAATTAATTGCACCATTAATTAATGCATGTAAAAAAGTTAAAGAACTAACAGATCTACGATGTGATAGCGTGTTTAAATCTAATACTGTTAATAAAGCATTACTTTGATATGCGCCTTTACTAAGCCCCATCTTAAAAGCTGCATAACGCAAAAATTTTGTTTGAACATTTTCGATCAAATTAACGTCATTCATTCGGAACGGATTCCACACAACACAATTATACTCCACATATGAACGTACCAAGGAACAGTATAGAATCTTGATTGAATGCAGTGACAAATCTCTTGATGATCTCATTATAAAACCCAGCATTTTATTCGCTTTTGCAACTATCTTAGAAACATGCATTGTTCAGCATGTAAGATGTTGAAATAGGGTTGTTGTTCCTGAAAAATGAAATTTGTTGACATTAAGTAGGATTAAGCCTCAACAGGTTTACATTGCACAAATTTGAAAGATTGTCCAAATCACCCTGTAACAAGATAGTGTCATTAGCATTGACTATACACTTGAACAATTTTAGATCATCTGCAAATATCAAAATTTCTGAGCTGCATATAACATCAGGGATATCACTGACATAAAGATTGAACAGCACTGGACCCAGGTGAGCACCTTGTGGAACTCCCGATGTAACGGAGATAGATGTAGATACAGAGCCAGCACAACGTACAGATTGCATACGGTTTTCCAAAAAGCTACCTAACCACCTTAAAATACAACCGTCAAATCCTATTGCATTCAATTTTGTTAATAAAAGTAAATGGTTAACACGATCGAATGCTTTGGTAAAATCGGTATATATTGCATCAACCTGCCCTCTTTTCTCTAATGTATTTAGGATAAAATGTTTACACAGTACTAAATTAGTGGTAGTTGATTTACCTTTCACAAATCCGTGTTGTTCCTTATTAATTAGATGAGAAGTATCCCAACTCATCTTTCTAGATATAAGGCAGTCAAGTGATTTAGGTAACTCAGATTGAATGCAGACGGATCTATAATTCCTTACATCATCTTTAGGTCCTGATTTATGGATTGGAGTAATGAAACTCTGATTCAAAAAATCAGGGAAGATACCAGAGTCTAAAGAAAGATTAAAGAGGAATTGTATTGGTCTAGCCAAAGTGAAAACACAGTTCCTTATAAGAAACAATGGAATACCATCAGGACCGGATGAAAGTTTACTAAGACCTGACATAATACCCTCAATTATTTCCTTAATATCGCATGAATACCTAACCACATCAACACATCCACTCAAACCTTTATATTCAGGAATCTCAATAGGTTGTTCATTGCTATATACTGTGCTAAAATATGAAGTAAAAAGATCGACAATATCGTTATTAGAATTGCTAGATCATTGTAGTGCATTGAAGCAGGTGGACGGTAATATCACAAAACAACAATATCATCAAAACTTGACAAAATCAAATCTAAGTATACACCTCTTTCATTTGGCACTCTATTTATTTGAAATAAGTTAAGAAAGCTGAACGAGTTAAGCAGGGTCAATGCATGTGAATTATCAGGACAGACTACATCCAAACCCAGGTTACTGTTGTACCACGTCGCTTCAGGTAGGTTGTAGTCACCACAAATTATAAACTTATGGTTACTATAGTTTTCTGCCAAGTATTCTACTATAATAGAATGTTCAATATTTAACTCAGCACGTGAATTTCTTGGGATATATACACCACCTATAATTAAGTTAAGTAGTAAAAAAATTTGTAAAAAAAATCAAATAAGAACTCGGCTATCTGATAAAGCTACAAATGCTTTAATTTTTCTAAAGGCATATTTGATCAGACAGAGTAAGCTGGCCTAATTGTTATTGTAACGGTCATTTTAATTTATATTCACAATTACTTTATTTTATATTTACAGATGTATATGTTATACTGTCCTTATTTAATAATTTATATCACATACTAGAGTCTAGACAGACTAACTATAATTTAAATGACAGTCACTTAATAAACATTTTAATTTATATTCACAATTACTTTATTTTATATTTACAGATGTATATGTTATACTGTCCTTATTTAATAATTTATATCACATACTAGAGTCTAGACAGACTAACTATAATTTAAATGACAGTCACTTAATAAACACTTTATCGATGCGGGATTGCTTTCCTTCAGTATAAACACTAACTGTCCATTTATATGACTATTTGACGACTATCATGTGCAGCGATGTTCGTCTATTTATATTCGAGCGTGAGGTATAATTCTAGAAATCCTTCGTTATGCTGAAGGCGCTGGATAGCCTAGAAATCTCTCGAGTGGGAGGGCGCGGTGTAGGTCAGAGATAATATAACACGTGTAGGTCATGTGTAGGTAGTGTGGATGGTTCTCGATTAGTGAGCGGAAGAGTCATATACGCGAAAAAAGGTTAGACTTCAGCGCCTCTACCGGTCACTTTATCGTCCTCCACCGGGCCATTGATAGTTTGTTTACTTTCGTTTTCATATGACATATTGTGTAGGAGTTTCCTGAATATTGAGGTGTTATATTTTCCGTTTTTCAAGTGTACTGAAGGATTTTTTTAGTATTGGTGTTTTGTTCGGTGTTGTGTTAGATAAATTCGTTGAACATTTTTATAGTTAGTGTATTTTTTTGCAAAGGTATGTTTACCATGATACCTACTACATTAACCTAAAAACTTAATACTATTTTCACTTGCAGATGAGGGAAATTAGGCTGAGTATTGTGGATTACATGAAGTATTTAGAAGGGACCGAAAATTCAAAATTTGTTTACGAAGGTGAACACGTTTTAAATGCTGGACATCTAATATTGGCGGGTAAAACGTATCTTCTGTATTTCTCTGTCCTTTGGTGACATATCATCTTGAATGAATATTTTATGTCCTTCTTTATTCCTTAATTTGAATTTGTTTTGCATAATTTTCCTTTTGTTATCTGCGTTATTCAATTTTATTAGACACGTTTTCTCTCCTAGTTTAACAGCTTCGTATACTTTAATTTTCACTCCCAATTCTTGTTCCAAAAAGTCTTCCATCGTATCTGTTAATTCTTTTTGGTTTTTAGTATCTGTCTTCATACCTTGTATTACTATATTATTACGTCTTTTCTCATTTTCTAATCTATCCAGTCTGTGTTCCATCTCCATGACTAGTTTTTCCATTTTTATATTATCATTAACAAGTTTTTCATTTTCGGTTTTCAGTTGTAATATTTCCTCTTTATATTCTTTCTGTTCTATTCTTATTTGTTTTATTTCTTTCGATAGTTCGTTTATAGATTCTCCCATTTTTTTCTATCATTCTCATCAAAGAATCCATATTTTCTTCTATTTTTCTATAGCCTTTTTTTGGTGATTTCCTATCGAATCTGCTTTTCTTGAGCTCATCATCATGCTGGTCTTCCTCATCTTCCCAATCACTTTTTCTTTTCTTCACAACTTCATCTTCACTTTCCATTTTTATAAAAATCCGATCCTGTCTTTCCTATGGTCCCAATATGCTGGTTGTCTGACCACTAATATTTTTCTTATCAGTTTGTTAATGGATTAATTTGTTGTTTTTATGTTCTATTCTCATAAATTTTATACTGGTTACTGTCTATTTGAATGAATATTTTAGGTTTTCTTACTTGTTTTGATGTTGTTTTTCGATTTCTTATTATCTAAACGCACTTTGAGGTCTTATATACTATATTATTCACTTTTTAAATTTAAATTACTCGTATTATCTCCAAAATTTGAGTTTTAATACGGAGTGTCAATATAAGCCACTTTTCACTTTCTTGCCAGGACCGAAAATTAATTACCAGGGAAAAATACAAGCCAGTACCTGTAAATGAAATGCCTTGCTTGATGAATAAAGTTCCATCATGCAATATTCAAATTAACAGGTCTGAAGTAATGAACTTTTTTTGTGCTAACATGCCTCAATCAGCAGTTTCAAAACACAGGTATGAGTGGGAAGTTTTATTTATTGCAGATTTTAACCAAATTTATTTTAGAGTCGGTAGAAGAAATTTTACAGATATGGATGATATTTTGGAGGATGTTGATGCAGGTAAGTACATAAATGTACTTCTGGACAATTCTTCACAATCAATTACTATGATGGAGATATTTTCAAAGCCAGTTGCTTTTAAGGATTGTTGCAATAAAATGTTTCAATTGTGTTCCGAAGATATTGATTCGATAGTGAAAGCTGCACAACATAGTACAGAATGGTTAAAATATAGAAAATACAGAATTACTGGAAGTCGTTGCTATTCTCTTCATACATATTCAAAAAATGACTGGGAGACTAAAACAGTCAAATATTTCCACAAGCATTCTTTTGATAATAAATTTGTTAAACATGGGTTGAAACGGGAGCCACAGGCAAGAACCATATTCAAAGATCAATCAAAATCAGAAGTTTATGTATGTGGAATAGTTGTAAGCCATTCAAATCCATGGCTTGGATTTTCTCCAGATGGAGTAATTATGGAAAATGACAAGCCACATCAATTGTTGGAAATTAAATGTATTTTTGAAGGCAATAAAACAACTATTGTGAAGTATAGTCTGTTCGCTGAATCTTTTCCCATGTATGAAATAATTCACTTACTACTTTTTGTATTACGTCTCTTTCCTACTCACAGAATCTTAATCCCCGAAATGGAACCGTTTGTCCCATTACAGCGTAATATAACAAACAGAGATAGCCATATGATGAATGTCGGCGATTTGTACCTTGACGTCTGTTGTGGATTGTGTGGACTGTAATAATTTTGTGTTGATTTTTTAACGTTTTATTTACTAATAGAATATTATATAGATAAATGGTTATAATGTATGAGGTAAACAGTATGAAGTATATAATTGAAGTGCCTGAAGTGGAATGAGGTGGCTTGCTACCCCTATTGTTCTCCGGTCGTAAAGTCGAATGCCGGTCGAAAGATCCGATGTGGAAGGGATGTAGGTAGCGCATCATGAATCTGGGCAGTGGCGTAGACAACGTCGTTGACAGACCAAAGACTTTGTTTACATTTTTATTTTACATTTTTATTCATCTTTTCGCCCCTTATATATAAATTCATTTCAAAAACAGTTGTTATAACGACTAACTTTAACCTGAGTGTTCAAATTATTAAGGTACTACTAACTAAGTTTGCAGGCGAGCCTTGTCCTGGACAAACTCAAGCCAAGGTTCCGGCACTGAGGCCACTGGCGGGCCCATTGTGCCATTCCTGCTACCTAGACATCCATAAAGCCGAGCCCTTCTATAAAGGCCACAACCTTTTTCAATGGATGCCTGCTTGTGTCTCCAGGGGCCATAACAGGGACTCCGAAGATTCGTCTACGTAGTACAGCCCAGTGTGGGCACTCTGGGAGAACATGGACTGACGTTTCGTCAGTTATGCCGCAACCCCTGCATAGGGAACTTTCCTCTACTCCTAAGTTGTGGAGGTGTTTCATCATACAGCAGTGCTCTGTTAGGAGTCCTGCTATCTTCCTTAGCCTACTCCTTGGTAGTTCAGTAGCTGCCCTAGCGTGTCCATCAGTCCATCCCTTCAGTAAAAGTTTGGATTGCCTAGGACCCTGCAGAGCATTCCAATGAGCGAGGTGCTGATTCTTCAGCCACTTCTTCGTCTCCTTGCGTATTCTTTGTTTTGTTAGGCCCAGGGTCGGGCCCGGGCCGCAGAAGGGAGCTGCCGCCCCTTCCACAGCCAGTGCATCCGCCATCTCGTTGCCTTCAAAACCAGAGTGGGCTGGAATCCATTCTAGCCGCACCACGTTGCGCCTTGCAAGATTAGCAAGTCGTTCTCGACATTCATTAGCGAGTCCTGAATTGCTGATATACCCACTCAGGGCTTTAATTGCCGCCTGACTGTAGGAGTATATGGTTATGCGTCGATCCACATAACCTCTGTCTAGGTTTATCTGCGCACATTCCAAGATAGCATATATCTCGGCCTGATATGCAGATACACCATCACCCAATGGTACACGAACTTGTGTTCTTGGGTTCCTGGAGTAAATTCCAGCCCCTGCTCTATCACCGGAGCATGAGCCATCTGTGTACTAGACAGTCCCATTAGGCTGTGTATTCCTCTCTTTTTCCCAGGATTCTCTATCCCGGATCATGGCCCTGTACGGAGTGCGAAGTAGTACTTACGCAGGCATTCGTCAGGTGCTCGGGCCAGAGCTGGAATATCTTCCAGAAGCCGGAGCTTCTTGACGTGCCTGCACGCTTCCCCTCTTCGCACGTATCCCAGCTGTTTTAAGCGCAAAAAAGCCCTCTCCGCCTCAGCCTCAATCACATGGTGAAGAGGCCGAAGACCAAGGATCACTTCCATCGCAGCAGTTGGTGTAGTTCTCATGCAGCCAGTTGCCCCCAAACTGACCACCCTTTGGAGGCGTGTCAGTTGCGATCTAGCCGTGACCAAGGTTACCCTCGGCCACCAGACCAGAGCCGCATTTGTGAGCATAGGCAGCATGATTACTCTATAAAACCATATAATCGTTTTGGGGGTCAGTCCCCACTTCGGACCAATGGCTCTCCTACAGGCCCAATACGTGTTTGTCACCTTGCTTAGGCGACTGTCAAGATGAGCCTTCCATGTCAGTGATTTATCAAGGATCACTCCCAGATACTTCACCTGCTCAACCACCGGCAGTGGTACTCCATCAAGATTTAGACCCTCAGGTCTTATACCTCTTTTTTTGGTGAAAGCAACTATCTCAGCCTTGGCAGGATTTACTGCAAGTCCGTGTTCGTTACACCACCCATGTACCCTATTCAGAGCCCTTTGCATGAGGTCCCTGAGAACGGTAATATGCCTTCCAACAACAAGGACAACGATATCATCGGCATACCCAATCGTTAGAAAGCCCTCAACGTTTAAAAGGGTTATTAGCTCGTCAATGACTAGGTTCCACAATGTGGGCGAGAGAACACCCCCTTGCGGACATCCTCTAGCGACGATCACTTTTGCTACATGGTCTTTCCATGTGGATTGCACAACATGGCCCCAAGCCAGTGAGTGATCATTGGCTCTATTCCATGATTTGTCGCAGCCCTACAAATAGATCCTACAGGGGTACTATCAAACGCCCCTTGTATATCCAAGAAAGCTCCCAGGGCGATCATGCCATTTTCCAGCGCCTTCTCCACCTGGGTTACCAGTTGGTGTAAGGCACTTTCAGTTGACTTGCCACACCTGAACGCATGTTGGTTGTTGTGCAAAGGATACCTTAGCCCAACTTTTTCCTTTATGTACCGATCAGCCACCCTCTCCAATGTTTTCAACACAAAGGATGTTAGGCTAATGGGTCTAACTAAAGGATTTAGCCACCGTATATGTAGTACAACCCGGTTTGGGTATGAAGACGACAAATTATCAAGGTAAGTAAATATTATTTCTTTATTTACTTCGCAATGAAAACTAACCTTAAATTGACATTTCAATATGATTCTGGATAGAATTCCATTAAACTAAATTATATGAAACATATTTTGCTTCCACCAATGTAGAAAATATTGACTTTATTTTCTGAAAGACCAGAACTATTTATGAATGATTCTCATTTTTACAATATGCCTGGAAAGAGGTTGAATTCGCAAGCACAGGAGCTGGTCCTAAATGTATTTTGAGTTGGAAAAAAGAAATGGAGGACCTTTGGAACCACTTTCATGTGTTCAAGAGGTAACATAAATACCTAAGTGCATGCTTGTTTAGGAATATACTTATTATTAATCATTTTTTTCATGTTAGAGGGTAGCTGCTGCTTTAAAAATATAATAATAATAATAATGTCTTTATTATTTCTCTAAACAAAAACAATGGTAATAATAATGTATACATACAAGTAATAGAGAAATAAAGGGCGAAGTTCATTTCTTGCAAGTACCTACATAGAGTACCTGCAAGCAATGCTCTTCCACTTAACCCTAAAATCACTGCGAATTATATAATTTAAATATTTATAACAGTTATATTATTTATAATGAAAACAAAAATACTAGGTAGCTAATTAAACACGAGCCAACGTAATTATCAGTTCGGTATTTGATTTTACGGTGAAGATACGACGGCTTTTTTGTCCTTATAATTTTATAAAATAGACATAATGCGTGATGTATTCTTCTGTTGTTCATATTTAACCATCCAATTGATTGGAGTTTGTGCGAAATTCTCTGGCGCCTGCGAATCCCATAAATTAACCTAAGACACGAATTTTGAACCTTTTGAATTCTATTTTTAGACTGGATAGTTAAATGTGGGCCATATACTGAGTCAGCGGAATTGAAAATTGATAAAATAAGTGATTCACATAGACATTTCTTTATATGAAACGGTAAAAGGTGTCTATACCCATAAATGATTTTTAAAATATAATATGCGCGTTGTATTAATTTAATTACATGATTCTCAAACCTCAAATCTGCATCCATCAAGACACCAAGATTTCTCGCTTCTCTCACAATTGCCAAAGATTCTCCTCGAATGTTTATATTTACAGAATGGTATACATTTTCCCTATGATGTTTTGGGCCAAATATTAAGACCTTCGACTTCTTAGGGTTTATGCACAAACAATGTTCCTCTGCAGCAGTAACAAATTTATTTAAGTCTGTATTAATCAGGCTACAAGCATTTCTTATTAACTCTCCTGGAAAACTGAAATAAAGCTGAGTATCGTCAGCATATAGATGAGTTTGACATGACTGAATAGTAGATAATAAATATTGAAAATAGTAAAGGCCCTAGTATTGATCCCTGTGGCACACCAGATCTGAGATTTAAGAAACTTGAACTACAATCATTTATCGATACTTTTTGCTGTCTATTTTTTAAATAGTTACCTAATTCCAGCGCATTTGGAGAGAACCCTATAAATTTAAGAATTTTCAACATTAAATCGTAATTAATTGTATCAAACGCCCGGCTAAAATCTAATAAAACCAAAATCGTATATTGTTTATCATCAGTTGCAGCTATAATATCGTCGACAATATGCAAAAGTGCGGTAGCACAGCTGTAACCTTTCCGAAATCCTGATTGGTCCTCAGGTAATAATGAATATTGTTGGATATATTCCTGAATTTGTACTTCTACTGCTCTCTCAAAAATTTTAGACATAGTAGGTAATATACTTATACCCCTAAGGTCCTTCATTTCTGTTGGGTTTTGTGTCTTTGGTAACACTTTCACCACAGCACTCTTCCACACTGACGGAAACACATTACTTGTCAAGCAAAAGTTTATTATGTGAGTTATATAAGGAACTATGTGGAGACAACAAAGTCTAATAAGCTTTATATTTATACCATCACACCCTACTGCGTTTGTTTTAATTTGCGATAAAACTGTGTACACAAAACAATCATTTATTTCTTTAAATTGAAAATTCACGTTATTTACCTTGTTATTATTGTAAAATTCTGAAACAATCCTTGGCGGTTTTATATCAGGAATTGAATTGATAAAAAAACTATTTAGCTCTTCAGGCTTGCATGAAGTTTCTGGTATTTTATTATTTTTATCAGAAATTAATTTATGTGTTCTAAGTGCGCTCCACATTTTTTTTTGTTGAAGTATTGTTAAACTGATATATGAAATATGCTTTTTTTCTCTGCAAATAGCCTGGTTAGTTAAATTCCGCATTTGTCTATAAAAATTTAAATGTCTCTGTAATTTTGTTGCCTTAAATTTAACTAAAGCTTTGTCCCTTTCTTTCATCATTATCTTAATGACATCTGTTATCCATGGTGCTTTTGCTTTAGTGATTCTAGATGTGATTAAAGGGATATGTCTATCAAACAAATTATTTAAACAGTTAATAAAATATGACAATTTCGCATCAACAGATTCTTTATCGTATATTCGAAAAAAGGAGGTATTTAGAAGATCTGTTTGAAACACATCTTGATCAAAATATTTAAAACTTCTATATGTGCATATTTTTGGCATCAGCTTATTACTAACAATTTTAAATTTACAATAAACAATGGAATGATCTGATATAATACTATGAATTACACCTTTTTCCACTTCTCTATCAGATTGAACGATGACATAATCTAATAATGTCGCTGAAGTAGCTGTAACTCTTGTGGGAACATCAATTATTTGTGATAGACTCAAAGTTTCTAGTATTGAATAGAATTTTATCACCGAATTGCTTTTTAAGTCGAGTAAATCTAAATTGAAGTCACCCATACACATAATTTGGTCTGCAACTGGTCCTATCTCAATTAAACTGTCCTCAAATTCGTCCAGAAAACTATTTGTGTTCTGATCATGTGGTTTATAAACAACTCCAATGGCAAATGTTGTTTTTCGGGTGGTGACTTTAATCCATAACTGTTCCCAAATAAAATCCTGCCTTGATTGAATAACATTAAAACGGAGTGAATTTTTAACCCATACGCATAAACCCTTACCTCTAGAATTTCGGTCAGCCCGGTATATATAAAAATGGTCAATATTTAATAATTCATCACTTGTACAATCACCCAACCAAGTTTCACATACTAAAAGTATATCCAACGAATTAACCAAAATAATTTCATTCATTCAAAAAACAACACTTTTGTGCACCACATTTAATGGAAAAAGTGGTACTTTATTGCACTAGTGCAATAAAATATTTTATTGCACTCATCTGTCATTCTTGTGTCAGTTTTGTGATGATTAATGACAAACATAAACATTTAAATTAAATAAAAATAAATAGCAAGTACCTGATCCAGCTTTAATACAACAATAAAATATGTATATCTTACTACTTAGTCTCAACGAGTTACAATTATTTCAAAAATCTTTAATTATTTAAAATTTAAATGGTCTAGGCGAAAACCAGCTATGATTGAGTACTGACAAGGTGGAGGCCATAAAGATACAAAAAAGAAGAACGGGTTGAGTTTTATTAGGTTATATTAGGTTTTTTACATATTTATATTGTAATTTTCCAGTTTTTGCATGAATTTAGAAAAAATATTGTATGCAACTCTTGCAAAACGTGTTTTTTGCACTCGACGTGTTGTCCAACTCGGCCTAAAGACCTCGTTGGACAATTTCACGTCGCGTGCAAAAAACACTTACTTTTTGCACTTGTTGCATAAATAACTATTATGTCATGCAAAGATGGCAATAAAGACCTAGCATTACAACATCCTATTTTTAAACTCATTTATCCACAAGTATCAACAAAGTACGCTCCCGTGTTAAAATAACGAAATTAAATATGTTAACAAAACCTTATGGTGTAAAACTAGAAACAAAAGTTTTTAATTCAACTTAACTGATAGAAATAAAGAATATACAAAGGAGTAAACCATTTGCACAAAGTGCTGCAAAATAAATACACACTAAATAAGCACTTGAAATATTAGCAATAAAAAAGTTATGATAAGTTCGTAACATCTTCCAGTCATGATCCTTCTGGTATTATGCTGGTTACTTAATTTTACAAAGATTCTTCCAGAATTTGTCCATACAATTCCCATCTTACCAACTTTCTTTATAGCTTCATTAACAATATTAAGCAGTTCTAGAGTAAGATCCTCTCTGATAACTATTTTTGTAGACTTGAGTAGTCTTGAGTATATTAAATTTTTATAGTATATTGAAGATAATCTCAACATTATTGGCCTGCATTTATTTACTTCCTTTTTGCCAATTCTGTAACAGAAATCGATACAAAGCTCATCAAGTTTAAGTTCAATTTTTGTATTGAATATATCCAACACCACTATAGATAGATTTTCGTTTTCGTTTTCAGTTGCAGGTGGCTCAGGGACTCCATAAATTCTGACATTTCTATTTCTATCCATTTGTTCCCGTTTTTGATCCTGGGTTTTTAAATTATTTATTGCAACTTCCTGCCTCTGGAGTTTTTCACTGAGTATTTTGTTCTCATTTTCCAACTTTTCAACTTTCTGATTAAATTTTTGTTCAATGATGTTAACAATCGATTCTGTTAGTTTACTAATGAAATCACTTGCAGTACACAATTTGGTAACTAAATCACTAACCATTGAGTGCAATTCGTCCTCACCTTTGCCGGTTTGGGTTTGACTTCGTGTATCTCGACCCATTGCAAAAAAATAAATTCAAATTCTGCTTAAACGGATTGCCCAACAGAAGCAAATTTTTTTATATATGTTACCTGTCACTTTCGCCAAGAGACTACAAATTTCCACTAAATTATGTGCACTTTTTACCTTCAATTTTAAATTTTATATGCAGCACTTCGAAACACGTCTACTCGGAATCCACTTTAATGGCCGGACAGTATATGCTATAAGAACAAGAAAAGAAAATAATCCAATACTTTCAAGCCCAGGCAAAACCAGAACTCGTTCTAAATCTAAAACAACTGATCTACCCGAGGGAGCTAAGATGGCAGTACGAAATACATTATATGATATGTACCAACAAAGTAAATATTTATTTATTATTGAATTAAAGTCTTTTGGTAGAATGTAGGTGTAGGTATTTTGTAATGAGTATATTCAAATCATGGTATATTAAAGAAAACTTCAGGAAGGTATTTGTATAGATTTTAGTAGTTTTGCGATTACATTACAAATTCAATTCAACTATTGAATTCATCTTATTTTTGAACAGTCAGGGCTGGAACATTGATGGAATGAACAATCAGAATATCATTAAAAATATATTATATAGTATTTGTTCAAATTGAATCTACTATAATTTTTGTTTTTGTTTTAGAGAAGCATAATACTTTGACTACATTAAATTGTGAATTAAGGGAAAGAGAAATTGTATCTATTTGCAAAACATCTCTAAGCATTTTGTTGAAATTATTGGGATTCAAATATAACAAAGATGACAATCGAAGAGCTTTAATGGAGCGGACCAGTATTGAAGCCTTGAGAGCCAATTTTCTGCATGAATATATGGGAATCCTCTCAAGTACTCACCCAAGAGAACTTTTGGATTAGACATGGATCTATTCAAAGGGAAATAAAACATATTCTTGGCAAGACAACAGCACTAAAAGTGTACGTAAACCAGATGGTTATGATGGAAAACGTTATATAAGTGTTCATGCTGGTTCTACCAAAGGTTTTGTCTCTGAAGCAAATCTAGTATTTTGTTCAAAATCTAAAGTAGCTGACTAACATGGAGAAATGAACAATGAAATTTTTATGGAATGGATGAGTACTCAATTAATTCCCAACCTAGAAAAGCCATCTATTATTGTTATGGATAATGCTTCATATCATAGTGTCCTTTTAGAAAAGCAACCTTCTACTAATTCGATAAAACATGAGATTGTTACATGGTTGACAACAAACAACATCAAGTTTGATACAAAACTTACAAAACCTGAATTGCTACAAATTGCAAAAATTAATAAAAAAGTAAACGTGTATAAAATTGATGAGTTACTACGAGAACATGGTCATGAAGTGCTGAGACTACCACCATATAATTGTGAATTCAACGCTATTGAATTAATTTGGGAAAATTGCAAGTCATATTACAATAAATATTGTAACGTTTATTTTAACTTATATTTACAACTAATTAATTTATATTTACAGATTTATATGTACGGTCCTTAATTTACTAATTTATATTAAACACTAAACTAACTAACTACACTAATTTATATGAACGTCACTGAACCACTTTATCGATCGCTTTTCTTAATTATAAGCACTAGTCCATCTATGTGATTATGTCTCAACTATCTGATTATTGTTGACTGTTAACTGTGCGGCGATGCTTATATTTATATGGCAAAGGTAGATCTCTGGAATACTCTCGATATTCTCTCGTCGCTCTAGTGACGAGTCTCCGGAATGTTCTCGTCGTTCTGGCGGAGGCGCTACATAGACTAGATCTCTCTGGAGGAGTGGGAGACGAGAGGTAGGCAGTCTCGAAAATTCTCGGTAACAATCATAGTCGTCTCACGCGGGAATTTCACTGGGACACTCGCGTAACATTGCCTCCTCCTTAAGAGACAGTTCCTCCTGGAACTAACTAAGAAACTAAGACGAGATGACTGTATCGGCAACTTGTTACATTTTCCAGTTGCATGGAAGTAACATGCGACCGTCTTCTTCGTTGACTGTGCCTCCTGGGAATGACCGCAGACAAGTACCTGCACTTCGGTGTCTCGGAAGATTACTTCTACCATGTTACGGATTATTCGCCAATCTAAATGCCTATATTCAATCTTGGGCATGGCTAGCCTATGAGCGTTTAGTTCAAGCACATGCTCTCTCAAGTTTAGTAAAGCTTCCCAGACATTCTCGTACGTTGGTCTTTCGTCGAAGGTGTTTCTCGTCACTAGGTGGAAATTGTAACGGGTGCCATCTTGTACCTTCAAAGCTTTACCTGGTACTGGTAACTGGTTTTCCAAACTTCGTGCGCCACTCTTCTTTATTAACAGAGATGGCAATCCACGCGCATCGGTTATGCTGGCAGGGATGTTTATTGCCAGTGAGTATTCCTCCGGAACTGTAAGCAGGTCTTGTCGTTTCTCCGTGGTGACAACGTATCTTGCTTCTCCGGTACCACCATAGGCACCCATGAACTCTACAAAAGCAGGATCGGCTACTTCTTGGAGTTGTTTCATTTCCTCATCGTGGTCACCCTCGAATGGCGCTAGTAGATTTCGGTGTACCACCTTTGGCTTTCCGTTTGGAATCTTGGTGATGCGATAAATGACGTCGTTGATTCATTTATTTACAAGGTACGGACCGTCCCAAGCTTTCAGCAACTTTGGAGAAAAACCCTTTTGTCTTCTTGGGTTATGCAGCCAGACTTTGTCTCCTTCGTGGAAACCTCCTTCTGTAGCTGGCGTATCGTACCTTTTCATCATCCTATCGCTAGCGATCTGGAGATTCGATCGAACCAACTCGTGTATGTCGTCCATTCGTTTTCTCAGCTGGGTTACGTAATCTTCACCAGCTATGTCTTCTCCGGGTCGGCATCCAAATTCAAGGTCGCAGGGTAACCTCATTTCGCGTCCGAGCAGAACTTTTGCTGGTGTTTGGCCGGTAGACTCATTGATGGCGGATCTGTAGGCCATCGCAAATAGCGAGAGATACTGGATACTACTTTGGACAAGTATTTGCCAAGAGTTCTGTTCATTCGCTCTACCATTCCGTCTGACTGTGGATGTAAGGCCGTAGTTCTCGTTTTCTTCATGTCAAGCTTATCACAAACTTCCTGGAACAGCTGGCTTTCGAAGTTTCTGCCCTGGTCGCTGTGTATTTCCAGGGGCACTCCATATCGGCAAATGAACTCCTTCACAAGCACGTCAGCAACAGTTGTCGCTTCTTGGTTTGGAATGGCATACGCTTCCACCCATTTTGTGAAATAGTCCATCACCACCAAAATGTACCTGCTGCCATCTGCTGTCGGTGGGAACGGTCCGGCAATATCCAGGGCAATGCGCTCAAAAGGGCTTCCGACATTGTACTGCTTCATAGGAGCCTTTCTTCTTCCGTGTGGTCCATTGGCCGTGGCACAGGTAGTGCATTTCTTACACCAGTCCTCAACATCTTCGGAACTGTGCATCCAGTAAAACCGTTCTCGCACCCTCTGGAGGGTCTTCTTCACACCTAGATGTCCTCCTGATGGACTGTCGTGTAATTTCTGCAGTACTGCTACTACCCTTGATCTTGGAATCACCAACTGTCTTCTACTTCCGGAACCATCATCGTTCTCGATTACTCGCTGTAGCAAACCGTTTTCCAGAACCAGCGAGTCCCACTGGGCCCAATACGATTTCATCGTTGGCGAGTATCTTGAAATCTCCTGCCAAGTAGGTCGACAGTTTTCCTCTTTCCAATGTCGGATTTTCTTTAAATCGAGATCGTTCTCTTGTCTTCCAGCTTTTCTGGTGTCCATTCGTCGCTGGTCACCGTGGTTCTTCGAATCGCAGCTTCCTTAGCTTCTGTTTTGCTGCAGTGGGAGCGTTCTTCAGGACGTGGTCTTCTAGACAGGAAGTCATTGGAAATTTTTCGGGTCGAATCTGTTTTCCGAAGGTCGACCTTTGCTAGTTTTTCCTGCTGGATGTCTTTATTTGTAGCAGTTTTGGCTCTCTTGCACGAACTGCGTACATGTCCTCTTTTTCTACAATTCCGGCATCTCACAGTTTTCGGCTTTTCATTTGAGATGCTTTTCATCATGTTGACAAGCTGGTCGAGCTTAATCTCAACTTCTTTGTCTGCTACAGCCCTCACCTTATCGTATAGTCCGGAAGCCTGTGTAGCAGCTTCGTACTCCAGGGCTGCAGAGAGTACGTCGACCAGTGTCTTATGCCGAGCCAAGCGTAGAGTTCTCTGCATTTCGTTGTCACGAACTCCGTCGATGAATGCCTGTACCCCTAAACATTCCATGACATTTTCCGGTGCCGATGGATAGGCAAACCGCACCAACCTCGCAATATCCGCTTCGAATTCTTGCAGAGTTTCGTCGCGTTTTTGTTTGCGGTTTTTCAGCTGCGACTGGTACAGATGCTCCAGGTGTTCCAGGCCATATCTCATATTTAGTCGCTTTTTGAGTTGTTCAAAATCATCGGTCTCTTCCACTGGAATGGTCTGAAGGATATCCATGGCGTCTCCTCTCAGGACAAGAGTTAAATTCAACGCTTTTTCCTTCTCACTCCAGCTGTTCGCCTTTGATGCCGCCTCGAATTGCTTAAGATAGTTCGGCCATGACGTTTTACCATCGAAAGTTGGCAGTTTTACTCGACTGTTGATATCGTTTTCTATTTTCGGTTTTAATTCCACTTTTTCTCCTAGTTCGCCGTTGTTCGGGGCCTGACTAGTTGTAATATACGAGCTATTACTAGTCTTCTTTTCCATTTCTTCGATTTTTTGTTTCATTTTTTGCTCCATTCTTTTAATCTTTTCTTCTACGGTAGAAATATCAGTTTTCATGGATGTCACTTCGCTTTTTATGTCCGTCATTTTATTTTCTATGTCCTCGGAAAGCTTATTTTCCATTTCCGACATTTTATTTTCTATATCCGCCGAAAGTTTACTTTCCATGGATGAAATTTCGTTTTTTATATCTGTCATTTTGTTGTCCATATCCACCGAAAGTTTACTTTCCATCGAAGACCTTTTCTTTTTTCATGTCCGTCATTTCGTTTTTCATATCTATCGAAATTTCGTTTTTGATGTCCGACATTTTATTTTCCATTGAAGACATTTTGTTATCCATGTCTTTCGAAATTTCGTTCTTCATGTCCGACATTTCTTTTTTTATGGAGGAGGTTATCGAGGCGGACGCTTCGTCGGTGAATTCAAACGTTTCCGGGTCCAATCCATTATTAATCATTGCATTTTTCAATCGATCCACTAACACCGACTTGGTCCGGCTTGTGTCCAATTCGTAATCCTCCAACTCTCTTCGAAGTTCTGAAACTTTCAATTCACTAAGTCTCTTCGCCATCTTCCTGTATATTTATTTTTAATCCCACTTCTGACACCAATGTAACGTTTATTTAAACTTATATTTACAACTAATTAATTTATATTTACAGATTTATATGTACGGTCCTTAATTTACTAATTTATATTAAACACTAAACTAACTAACTACACTAATTTATATGAACGTCACTGAACCACTTTATCGATCGCTTTTCTTAATTATAAGCACTAGTCCATCTATGTGATTATGTCTCAACTATCTGATTATTGTTGACTGTTCACTGTTAACTGTGCGGCGATGCTTATATTTATATGGCAAAGGTAGATCTCTGGAATACTCTCGATATTCTCTCGTCGCTCTAGTGACGAGTCTCCGGAATGTTCTCGTCGTTCTGGCGGAGGCGCTACATAGACTAGATCTCTCTGGAGGAGTGGGAGACGAGAGGTAGGCAGTCTCGAAAATTCTCGATAACAATCATAGTCGTCTCACGCGGGAATTTCACTGGGACACTCGCGTAACAATATATTGGTAGAGATGGATATTCAGATAGTTCTGTTAAAAATATGTGGAAAGAGGCACTGGAACAATGTGATCAACAAATTTGGGAAAAATGTGTTAGACATACTCATGAAATTATAGAAAAGTGGTATGCCCGAGAGCAGAATATAGTTGGTTTTAGCATTCAACCTATTACCATTGAAATAAATACTGGTGATAGTTCTGATTCCGACTATGAGGAGGATTAAATGAAATTTATTGTATATATATACAAGGACAGGAATATTAGGGAAGCGGCAAAATTGTAAAAATTTACTCTGTATATTATTTTCCAAGCTTTTGGAATATCTTTATTTCCATTTTCAAGGATAGCATTCGAGATTGTATCACAAGTTGTTTTAAATGGTAAATACATCTAACAATAATTTTGATTTCCCCAATATTCCTGTCCTTGTACATTATTATTCGGCAAATATCTACTATAACTATATTTCAATGAGTCTCAAATATATATATATATATATATATATATATATATATATAAAGAAGTAAAGGGTAGTCTTGACGGCTAGTTAGAAAACAATCTACTAAATTATTGGGGATTCCGTCACAATCTGGGCTGGTTAAGAAATTAAACTCTTTTTTACTACTTCCAAGCTTTCGGATTTATTTGAATCCTTTATCAAGGCTAAAATATGAACAAGTTCTTATAACAGGTAAAAATTATAATAAATTTAAACTTACGTGCAAAGTGAGTTTGTACAAATCAAGTAAAACATCATTAAAAAACATGAATAGATTTTCCACTATAAGTGGTAGATAAAAAGGTTACATTTTGAAAAGTAAATTATAAATCTGATTGAAGTCGAACATGAAGACAAAATGTTTGTAATTAAAATTCTTAGTTTCTTATATCTATAAAATAATATTTCTTTTCTTTATTGACCTGCGTACCATTAATATTTAATAAACAATCTGAAATCATTAGTTGTATTGGACTATGAAAGTTATTTACGAGGGCTTGTGAAATTTTTAGTAAGATATTTACAAATGTATAAAATTTTTTTATTTTTTTTAAAACTTGGAAAAAAAAAAAAAAAAAAAAAAAAATATATATAGAAAACCCTAACTTTATTACCCATTTAACCCTATCAATGACAAAACCATGGCCCATGCAATGTCTAATTCTTACATCCACAAGTTTGCCATTCTTATGAACATAAAAACCAAACATCACCCTTTTACCATTGTTCTTAAACATTATCCATCGCACATCTCAGGATCAATTACTTTGCCACCAATAAGGATCCAAAGATATGCGATATCCAATCTGAAAGAAAATGGACATGTCAAAGACAAAGCCAAAATGAGTAATAACTATTATAAGTAGTGTTAATCTAAATTGTTAACAAGGTCAATAAATTGTAAAAATGTACTTTAAAATTCGAGATTTTTATTATATCCCAGGACAATACATAACAAAATTAGCCATTCGCAACAATCTTATCAACAAAAAACCATGGCTCATGTGACATTCAGCGTCTAAATTCATCAGTTTGTCACTCTCATAAAGATAGAACCCAAATATCACTCTTATTACCATTATTTTATCTCACTGACTACCACACATCACACAATCAATTATTATTAATATATATATATATATATATATATATATATATATATATATACAATCTACTAAATTATTGGGGATTCCGTCACAATCTGGGCTGGTTAAGAAATTAAACTCTTTTTTACTACTTCCAAGCTTTCGGATTTATTTGAATCCTTTATCAAGGCTAAAATATGAACAAGTTCTTATAACAGGTAAAAATTATAATAAATTTAAACTTACGTGCAAAGTGAGTTTGTACAAATCAAGTAAAACATCATTAAAAAACATGAATAGATTTTCCACTATAAGTGGTAGATAAAAAGGTTACATTTTGAAAAGTAAATTATAAATCTGATTGAAGTCGAACATGAAGAAAAAATTTTTGTAATTAAAATTCTTAGTTTCTTATATCTATAAAATAATATTTCTTTTCTTTATTAACCTGCGTACCATTAATATTTAATAAACAATCTGAAATCATTAGTTGTATTGGACTATGAAAGTTATTTACGAGGGCTTGTGAAATTTTTAGTATGAAGATATTTACAAATGTATAAAATTTTTTTAATTTTTTTAAAACTTGAGAAAAAAAAAATACAGAAAACCCTAACTTTATTACCCATTTAACCCTATCAATGACAAAACCATGGCCCATGCAATGTCTAATTCTTACATCCACAAGTTTGCCATTCTTATGAACATAAAAACCAAACATCACCCTTTTACCATTGTTCTTAAACATTATCTATCGCACATCTCGGGATCAATTACTTTGCCACCAATAAGGATCCAAAGATATGCGATATCCAATCTGAAAGAAAATGGACATGTCAAAGACAAAGCCAAAATGAGTAATAACTATTATAAGTAGTGTTAATCTAAATTGTTAACAAGGTCAATAAATTGTAAAAATGTACTTTAAAATTCGAGATTTTTATTATATCCCAGGACAATACATAACAAAATTAGCTATTCGCAACAATCTTATCAACAAAAAACCATGGCTCATGTGACATTCAGCGTCTAAATTCATCAGTTTGTCACTCTCATAAAGATAGAACCCAAATATCACTCTTATTACCATTATTTTATCTCACTGACTACCACACATCACACAATCAATTACTTTGCCACCAATAAAGACAATGCAACATGTGATACCAACAAGGAAAAATTGGTCTTGTTAAAAAAAACCTTCTACACACTACCACATTAAATTTCAATCTACGTAATTTATTAGAGTCGTCTCCTACGAACAAAAACTACCAAGTAATACAGAAACACAAAAAAACAACTGAGTACTAACCTCTATAAAAATAATCGTTTTCAGAAAAATGCTACTAACATACTCTCATGTGCGGACTCACAGGCTTTCCAATTTTTAATTTTCTTATCCATTTCCGCCTCCGATCAACAGCTTCCCGTTTCCCTAATTTAGTTTCCACCAAAACTGTCCTTTTTTGGGAAATGTATGAAAACTAAGTTCATTATTCACTTTTACCCTAGAGGAACACATGGGAACGCAACAGTGATGGTTCATTTTGATAAATTGAACAATTTTTTATCAATATACGACTTAAAAATATCCCGTACAAGCAGAAACCGTAAAATCAACGTATGAATCAGTAAGAATCACATATATAAACAAAACTTGATGGCCCACTGGAAGGTTTCAAAATAAGACTGTAGAGGGCGTATCGCTTATTTTGTCTTGTCTGTCTCATACGGGAATTTGACTGGGGCACTCGCGTAACATTCCCCCTCCTTAAGAGACAGTTCCTCCTGGAACTAACTAGGAAACTGAAACGAGATAATTGTATCAGCGACTGGTTCCCTTGTTACATTTTCCAGTTGCATGGAGGTAACATTCGACCGTCGTCTCCGTTGACTGTGCCTCCTGTGCATGGCTGCAGACAAGTCCCTGCATTTCGGTGTCTCGGCAACCATGTCCGCCAATCTAAATGCCTACATTCAATCTTGGGCATGGCTAGCCTATGCACGTTCAATTCAAGCACATGCTCCCTCAAGCTTAGTAAAGCTTCCCAGACATTCTCTTTGTCTTCTGTCGAAGGTGTTCCTCGTCACTAGGTGGAAATTGTAACGGGAGCCATCTTGTAGCTTCAAAGCTTCACCTGGTACTGGTAACTGGTTTTCCAAACGTCGTGCGCCGCTCTTCTTTATAAACAGATATGGCAGTCCGCGCGCATCGGTTACGCTAGCAGAGATGTTTATTGCCAGTAAGCATTCCTCCGGAACTGTAAGCAGGTCTTGTCGTTTCTCCGTGGTGACAACGTATCTTGCTTCTCCGGTACCACCATAGGCACCCATGAACTCTACAAAAGCAGGATCGGCTACTTCTTGGAGTTGTTTCATTTCCTCATCGTGGACACCCTTGAATGGCGCCAATTGATTACGGTGTATCACCATTGGCTTTCCATTTGGGATCTTGGTGATGCGATAAATGACGTCGTTGATTCTTTTATTACGAGGTACGGACCGTCCCAAGCTTACTGCAACTTTGGAGAAAAACCCTTTTGTCTTCTTGGGTTATGCAGCCAGACTTTGTCTCCTTCGTGAAAACCTCCTTCTATAGATTGCGTATCGTACCTTTTCTTCATCCTATCGCTAGCAATCTGGAGATTCGATCGAACTAGCTCGTGGATGTCGTCCATTCTTTTTCTCAGCTGGGTTACGTATTCTTCGCCAACTATGTCTTCTCCGGGTCGGCATCCAAATTTAAGGTCTCAGGGTAATCTCATTTCGCGTCCGAACAGAACTTTTGCTGGTGTTTGGCAGGTAGACTTATTGATGGCGGATCTGTAGGTCATCGCAGATAGCGAGAGATACTGGTCCCAGTCTCGCTGATGGTTAGATACTACTTTAGACAGATATTTGCCAGATATTTGAGTTCTGTTCATTCGCTCTACCATTCCGTCCGACTGTGGATGTAAAGCCGTAGTTCTTGTCTTCTTTATGCCGAGCTTTTCACAAATTTCCTGGAACAGCTGCCTTTCGAAGTTTCTGCCCTGGTCGCTGTGTATTTCCAGGGGCACTCCATGTCGGCAAATGAACTCATTCACAAGCACGTCGGCAACAGTTTAGGATTCTCAGTTTGGAATGGCATACGCTTCTACCCATTTTGTGAAATAATCCATCACCACCAAAATGTACCTGCTGCCATTTGCTGTCGGTGGAAACGGTCCGACAATATCCAGGGCAATGCGTTCAAGAGGGCTCCCGACATTGTAATGCATAGTCCAGATCCGGTGGTAAACACTGTCTTTTCTTTATCGGCTGGATCCATTTCCACCTGCCAATATCCAGACTTCAGGTCCAAGGTAGAAAACAATTTGCTACCGGTCAGCGTATCCAAAGTGTCGTCGATTGTTGGCAGTGGATAGCTATCTTCCTTGGTAACATTGTTCAACTGCCGGTAGACCACGCAGAACCTCGTGGTTCCATCCTTCTTCTTTACCAGAACTACCGGAGAGACCCAAGGGCTGGTAGAAGGTTCTATTACCTTGTCCTTTCCCATCTCGCGAACAATTCTCTCCGCTTCCTCTCTTTTGGCCCGTGGTAGCCGTCGAGCGGATTGTCCCATCGGCTTAGCGTCGCCGGTGTCAATTTTGTGTTTGACAGCAGATGTTCTTCCTGTCTTTCCTTCTTTTGGTACAAAAAGAGATCGGTATTGTAGCAAGAGTTCTCTGATTTTTTTCTTCTTTTGCAGGCTAAGGGATTGTCCAGCCACTGCTATCATTTGTTCAAATTTATTATTGGCATTATTGGAGGTTGTTGTTTGATGAATTATTGACGCCACTGGTACGCAAATTCCAATTTTGGTTTCCTTCTTTATGGGACGGTCATTAACATTTATAATTCGTACAGGTGTTTCTTCGGCAGCCATGATTAACACTTTTCCAACCAGGATTCCTCGACCAACCTCTTCATCGTGATTCCATGGTTCCATCATGACCGGTGTTCCTTCTCCGACGGTTCCTGGTAGCCTTGCCACAGTGAAAATTATCTCCTTGCGCGTACAACCGTATCCTCCAATACGGCTACCTGAACAGTCTTATCCTCGTGTGGGAAGTAATACTTCCTCAGAACCTACTCTAATCACTCGGTTTTTGAAATCTAGCTGGAATTCATGCAGGTTTAAAACGTCCATTCCGAGTATTATGTCCTCTCCGATATCAGCGACAACGACAGTGTGGGTGAACGCCTCTGTGCCAATTCCCAATTGCACCGGTAGTTCTCCATGGACGTTGGAGCTTTCACCTGTAGCAGTCTTGAGTCGCAGTCTGGTCGGCAAAAGTTTTTTTCGGGTGTTGACAGTCTCGAGGCGAATAATAGTCCTCGTTGCTCCAGTGTCCACCAATAGTGTATACTTTCTTCCATTAATTTCACCATCCACGTATACACTATCATCGCGACATTTCAGAGATACTATTAGGATGAGAGGGTCTTTGGAAGGTCTTCGGGTCGAAGCGGCCCTCTGAATGTCGACCCTTCCTAGTTTTCCTACTGGGTGTCTTGGTTTGTAGCAGTTCTCGGTCGCTTGCACCAACTGTCCAATGTCCAATTTTTCCACAATTCCAGCATCTCACAGCTTTCGGTTTTCCATTTGAGATGCTTTTTATCATGTTGACAATCTGGTCAAGCTTGTTCTCAACTTCTTCGTCTGCTACGGCCCTCACCTTACCGTATACTCCTGAAGCCTGTGTAGCTGCTTCGTACTCCAATGCTGCAGAGAGTACGTCGACCAGTGTCTTATGATGAACTCCGTCGATGAATGTCTGTACTTCTAAACATTCCATGACATTCTCCGGTGCCGATGGAAAGGCAAACCGCATCAACCTCGCAGTGTCTGCTTCGTCAGTTCGTCGTTGATTTCGATTTCTTTGATTTTTTGTTACATTTCTTGCTCCATTCTTTTAATCTTCCCTTACACGGTCTTCATGGATGTCATTTCATTTTTCACTGTCCGACATTTTGTTTTCCATTGAAGAAAATTATTTTTTCACGGAGGAGGTTATAGAGGGACGCTTCGTCGGTGAATTCAAACGTTTCCGGGTCCAATCCATTGTCAATCATAGCATTTTTCAGTCGATCCACTAACGCTGACTTGGTCCCACTTGTGTCCAACTCGTAATCCTTCAACTATCTTCGAAGCTCTGAAACTTTTAATTCACAAAGTTCCTTCGCCATCTTCCTGTATATTTATTTTTTAATCCCACTTCTGACACCAATGTTACGTTTTTTTCAATGTATATTTACAATCACCCAATTTATATTTACAGATTTATATGTAATACTGTCCTTCTTTAATAATTTATATCATACACTAGACACACTAACTATAATTTATATGAGAGTCACTTAATAAACACTTTATCAATGCGCGATTGCTTTCCTTCAGTATAAACACTAACTGTCCATTTATATGACTATTTGACAACTATCATGTGCAGCGATGTTCGTCTATTTATATTCGCGCGTGGATATAAATTTCTAGAAATCGTTCGTTCTGCTGGAGGCGCTGGATAGCCTAGAAATCTCTCGACAAGTGGGAGGACGCGGTGTAGGTAGTCTGGATGGTTCTCAACTAGTGATGTGGTTTGTGGACTAGTGAGCGGAGGAGTCATAGTCGTCTCATACGGGAATTTCACTGGGGCACTCGCGTAACATTAGGTTTGTTCCAACCGCAGTCAGAAACCGTCGGAAGCGATCAGAGAATAGTCGACCATTGCAATCAGTGATAGGAATTACGCGGAAATAACTCGTTGCTTGCTATGACCAGTTATTCTCTGATCGTTTCTGACGGTTTCTGACTGCGGTTGGAACAAACCTATAATGTATCTGTATGTCTGTCTGTTCAGCTCCTCAGCGTGAGATGTTCCATTGATCTTACTGAGGTTTCATTTGTTTTTATTCTAATTAGCATGCCATAAATGGTGCTATGATTAGATTTAATCATAATTTACATTTATTTTCTACCTGAATTTGAGATATTTGTTTCCTTCCATGTTATTTTTTTTGTTTTATAGAAACTATTTTGGTCTACAGTTTTGAGTTGATTTTTTTTTCTGAATAACAAACCCAAAGTGCAGGTGCTGTGATTATAATTTAATTATAAGTTAAGATATTAACGTTTTCTTCCTTGTTGATTTTTTGTTTAGTAATAGAAGCTACTTTTGTTTATAAGTTCTAAATAACCAGCCGAAAGTGTTGCTGTCATTTTAATTATGAGTGAATAATTTTTTTTCGGTATTTAAGTTAATCACCTTATTTATAAGATTAATGTTTTTGAATGAAATCAATAAAAGTTTTATTATCAATTTGATACTTCTATTTGAGAGAAAAAGTACTGAGGTTGTTAACGTTATTGTAACCAAATATGAGAAAACGTACGTGTAAAATTTTCTACAACCCGAGAAGCCATCATAAACCATAGGCGATATCCAAGAAGTCTAAAGAAATGGCAAATTTTACAAAAGATTGAATGAAAGCGGCTCTTGAGCTTATCAGAAATGAATACAGCATTATAAATGCGGCTAAAATGAATGATCTTATCCAACTTTAAGACGATATTACCTATACCAAAACAAGAAATTTGGAGAATATTGAAAATGTTAGATCTGTCCCTAACTACACTTTAAACCAAATATTTAATGCAGACAAAAACAAACACTCATTCAATGTTTAAAAGGCTGTCCCTATCACTTTTTATGGTTTGACGAACATGGATTATCGGAAATAAGCTTACGAGACAGCATCGATTAATCAAAATTTCTAAATTCGGGACCGAAAAAAACTAGCTAGAGTTGAATGATTAAAATCTTTTCGATCACGTTATTCGGTGTTGTCTCTTAGAGCTCCGGAGCCTTGTAGTTCAGCAAGAGCTTCTGGATTCAATCGGACAAACATTCAAAAATACTTTGAAAGTTTTGAAACGTCATCCAAGTTTTGCAGATGGCACTCGGGTTTTCAACTTGGATGACAAAAACCACAAAAAGTACATGCACGCAAAAGTATAAGATGTATTTCCAAAGTAACTAGTAGCGGCATCAATCACAACATGTGCTATAGTTTGCGCCAATGGACAATCACTTCCAATGAGTAATTTTTCCTAGGAAGAATTTCAAACATTTCATGACTACATGAACGCTGCCTGGAACTTTAGGCATGGTAGCACCAAGTGACTGGATGAACTCTGATTTGTTCCCCGAGGTCATCAAACATTTTATAAAGCTTAGTTCTTCCTCTAAAGAAAATCTATCTCTTCTAACTCACTTGTCAATAGAAGCACCCCACTTTTCACACAAAACGCAACCTCTTGATGTAGCATTATTCAAACCATTTTACAATGCGAGTATAGAATCATCGTGGTAAGTCATTCATTGGTGAAGCATATCAAAAGGCACTTACACCACAATCTATTACAAATGCCTTTCTAAAGACAGGAAATTTTCCGTTTGATAAAACAATTTTCAGAGACTGATTTTTTACCAAGCTCGGTTACTGTACCTACTTTTTCACAATAGCATCAATGAAGCTGGTTCTTCGCATATATCAGTAGAAGAAAACTTCGAAGCTATTCGTGAAAATACATTTTCTGGTATTTTACTGGGAATTCCAGAAGGCTGACCACATAAGCATTCGTATCATTCGAAGTCTTATTATAGCTGACACCCCTGAAAAGGGAGAAATTGCAAAATCTAAGACGGAGAAACAAAGAAAATTAGAAATGAAAAAAGACAAAGCCAAGTGAAGAAAAAACTGCCAAAAGTGTTTCAACAAAGTTCTTCATCAGAATCTGACCTTAGAATAATCCTAGAAAGTGACGACTTAGGACGAAGAGATGTTAGTGAGAGGAAAGTTAGATTTGCGGACTATACAGATCCTGCCATGTGTGATTTTTTATTGGTTGAATTTCAGGGAAACAAAGACGTCTATGTGGCAAAAGTTTTAGGAATCTAAACTATGGAATATGAAGTCAGTTATTTAAGAAGAAAATCTATGCAGACTTTGTTTTCTTTTTTTGATGTTCCTGATGACGTATCAGTGGCAAAAGTTTTAGGAATCTAAACTATGGAATATGAAGTCAGTTATTTAAGAAGAAAATCTATGCAGACTTTGTTTTCTTTTTTTGATGTTCCTGATGACGTATCATTAGTTCTAAAAACTGATACAACTAATTTCACTGAAACCTACAGAACAAGGAAGTACGTCTAGACAAAAAAAACTCTTTTTATTGTTTTGATGTTAATTTTTGCGGGTGTAAATTTGCGGTAGGTGTTCTATTTGTTTATCTTTAGAAATAAAGTTACCAAATGTTCTATAACTTCCAAGAATAAATTTTATATTTTCTACTATATTTAGTTTTTTATTTTTCCCTCAAAATTTTCAAAAATAAATTAAGGAAGTATTTTACAATTTATTTTACTTTGGTACACTGTTCACTTAATGGTGGTTCACTGTGTCCACTATGTGGTAAATAGTTAACCACTTTGTAACGAGTTATTTTTCTGGACCAATTTTGAATTTATTTTATTTAGTTTTCCAAGTTTTGAGTTTATATATAACTCGTTACTTCATCCTCGACTTCAATTTCTGATACCGTTTTAGTTTTACCTAATGATTTATTAGTATTAGTAATTTAGGATACACATATTTACTTCTAAAAAATAAAGTTTATTAATTACGATTCTCTAAAAATTTCAAGACGAGAGGACGTCCGCTATATAAAGTATTTTATTTAAAACGAAAGCCGTTCAGTGAAACCTTTTCTTTTGCTTATGAAACCTCTTATTTTACTAATGTTAGATGTTAAATGAAAAGTACTTGGGAAAGAAAAAATAATTGTACTCTACAATGATTCTCAGGGGTGGTTTCCTCCGAACTTAAACAATAACAGAACTATAGCTTGAAATAACGTAGTTAATAAAGTTGAGCGCCACGTGGTTTTCTTTCTTTTTTTTCATACAAAGAATAGGTTAACCACGAAACTATGAATATATAGTTCTGTCCAGTTAGTTAAGCATTCACTAGATAATCCACTATTTGATATTTTGAATTGTGTGTCTATAAATTTAGTAGGAAGGAAGTTGAAATAAAAATTCCACAAGTTAAGAAATAACAATAAATATGGATTTAATGAGTGTAAAATGTAAAAATATAAAAGTTATGTCAAATCTATCCTAAAAATAAATATATCAACTATGTTAGTGGGTGAAGCCCTTAAGTTTACAATTTTAAAAAATTACAATGGGTGAAGCCCTTAAATTTACAATTTAGAAAATTACAATGGGTGAAGCCCTTAAATTTACAAATGATGCGAGATACGAATTTTCAGCTTGAAAGGTTGACTTTGGTGAAAACTTCTTTATATACTTTAGGTACTTATCTTAATGGAAGTACTAGTCAGGAAGCCTCCCTGCCTTCTTGGGTATCAGACCAAATTAATGTTCCCTCAGCAGTGGAGGTATGCCTCGAAGTAAGTCCATCAGTTCTTATCACACCATAAAATTGGTTTAAAGGTAGATAGGAATTTTGATACTTATTCCATTTTCAGTTGTTTTGTGCAACAAAAGCTATGAAGCCAACCGCTAAAATAATTCACAATAAATTACTTACAATGATTACAATGATCACATCATCAACTCTCTGTGAAGTTAATTTTTCTATCTTTAAGAACAAGTACATTTTTGTTGTTTTTTTTTTTTTTTAGAGCTCATGAAATTAGCTAAAGAAATATTAAAATAAATTAACTTCACCAGAGAATTGTTGAAGAAAGGGAAATAATTATGAAGAATTATTCAAGGAAGGGAAGGAAATAATTTAGGGAATGTGAAGGTAACACGAGGTCACGTGTCCTAAAATGTTAAATAAATTCCAGAGATTTTATACAAAATCCGTTAATAAACATTAAAACTATTAGAAGGAAAATATGGAATCTTACCTGTAGGAATATAATAATTAATGAAATAATTCGATTCTTAAAAATTATGATTGATATTTGAAGATATATCCCACAGCGGTTGAACTGTTAACGTCTTTCTTAGTAGACAACTTAGATAGGAAAGAGAGCTTGCTGTTTGCGATCACAGTTCACCTCCACTTAGGACAATATATGTGACAGTAATTAACATCAAGTCCCTGGTTACACGATACGGCAAAGCAACCGGAAGAATATCAAAGGCGACTGTGAAACTTCACGTTTCATTCCCTTAATAGCCGAAGAAAAAAAAATTGAAATAATTTTTTTTTAAATAAAAAAACAGGGTTAAAACCTCAAAAAAAAATGACCAGATTTTTATACAAGGTACTGGACAACCAAAAAAAAACATAGGTACTTGACCAGATTTCTAAACAAGGTACTGGACAACCAAAAAAATCACAAAGGTACATGACCAGATTTCTAAACAAGGTACTGGACAACCAAAAAAATCACAAAGGTACATGACCAGATTTCTAAACAAGGTACTGGACAACCAAAAAAAAATCAAAAGGTACAGATATGACTTAAGCCATAAAGAAAAAAAACTACAGAAAAAAGAAATCCGGAAAAAATTACTAGAATACTAAAAAAAAATAATAAACTACACCCCGCTGTTTAATATGATTGAGATCCATCACTACCACCAAACTACATGATCCAAATAAATCCAGCCTGATATCAAGATAGAGAGGAGTCAAGATGAAAGAGACTACCCAAAAGTTGAAATTGCACCTATGTAGCAGCAAAAATAGGTCTCGTCTTCCAACTCATCAATAATGACACCAGAACAAGAATAATCAAATCACTTCACCTAATGACAATAACGAAACCTCAGCCATAGGAAACGTCCAGTTCAGAGTACTGCTTACTCAATGATATTATAGCATATCATTAACGCTGAAAAGAATAACCTGAAGGGTTATTTCTGAGATATTATTAACACCTACTGGTGTTAAAAAAAAATGTCATAATAGGGAGAAGAAAGAAAAGAAAAAGAAAAAGCGTAAAAGTTGGAAGGTATAAAGATGGTCCAACATTAGCCATCCATTATTTGCACCGGGAATAGGCACTCATCACGAATCTTATCTGCGCAGTATACATTTGTTGTGAGGTAAAGGGATGTGGGAAAGAATATTGAACAGAAGTGTAATTTCAGTGCTGTCCCTCGTTACCCTCAGGCCGAACTGAAAACAACACAGGAAAGTGATTTCGAAAAATCACACCCCATTCAATTTCTTTAAATAATAAAAACGCAAAAATTAACTAAAAAAGAGAGGAAAGGATAACAAAGTATATCTTTGCAGATAGATCGATAGATTTGCGTCTACTATCAGTAACAAATAACTAAGGAAAAAATATAAGAGATAAGAAAGAAGAAAAGGTAATATTCTCAAAGAGAATAATCGTCACAATAAGGTATTTGTTTTTTTTTTTTTTTTTTTTTTAAAAAAACCGTCGTAATCGGTAAGAGGATTTCCTACAACATCAGAAAGAATAAAAACAACGACAAAGAAATACTACAAATACGGTACTAAAGGGAACAGGCCATTATTCCGACACTAACATGTTACAAAAGCATGTCATACTCAAAGGTGTGGTAATAATTCCTGAACTTATCTGTAGCCTATCTGAAGTTATAAGGAAAACCTAGACAAGTCTTGAACCTACTAATAGAAAAGGCTCCGATATAAAGATACTATTGATAAGATAAAGTTAACTACCAGACCTTATCGAGATAAAGTACAATATCCAATGATCATCATCTGCTAAATAAAAATTGTTATTTAAATAAAATCAACAACTTAAAGGTAATAAGATAATTAAAGATTTGAACACATTTAGTACTAATTCAAAGGAACAGTCTACTTTACAAGGCAACTGAACTTACTAAATATATTCGTAACCACTAATAAACGAGAAGGTACAAAGAAATTGAGAGATAGATAAGTTTGGAAAGGAAAATTAAGTAACACAAGTAAAAATTATGTATGCTCCTCTGTCTTGTAATGCTATACCGATTGAAATAATTTTCAATAAATCTCATTCTATTCAGATAACCAAAAAAAAACGGTACTCTCAACTTTTGAGATAGATATTGTCAATTGAGACAAAGATAAGATACGATAAGAGAAACTTTACGTCACTATGTCGAGGTCTTCTCTGGAACTCAACACGATAGATAAGTGAAACGTAAAAAGATAAGATAAAGATAATTTAGTCTTTGTCATATAGGACAAAGCTAAAAGTAAAATATATTCTCAGGAAAAAATATCCCAAAGAATTCATCACATAAAACTATAATTAGGAACACCAACATTCATAGGTTCACGATATTCCCTTTATGCATAGTTTTCAAATTTAAATAATCATATAGAAAGTATGAATTAGTCAGACTTTCCCAAATTTCTAATTGCAGCAGGATCTCAGATAACCTATAGTTACCTCTAATTAATCCCTCATTGAATATATATAGCAAATCAAAACAGAGAAGGAACACATGTAAGATATTAATAGGAAAGAATTCCAAACTTATAGGTAATAGAGAAAACGAATTAGCAGATAATTAATCAGAAGATATTTCAGAGTCAGATTCTGAATTTTCCACCTGGTGGTCACTTGAGTCAGCAGAAGATAAGATATTTTCCTTCAGGTCTTTGATATGCCAACGACCAATATTTTTACCATTTAAATCTTTCAGTTCATAAATCAAGGGAGAGATAACTTTATTTACTACACAATGTATGTATTTAGGCATGAATTTAGCAGAAATATATTGAGCTTTATCAGATTTAGGATATGTTTTTTTCCAAACATGATCTCCTGGATGGAATTGAATGTTCCTCTTACGGAAATTGTAACGTGCACTTGTTTTCACATATGCTTTGTGAAGGCGCTTCCTAACAGATTCAAATATAGAAGGCATGGTTTGTGTATCCTGTAATCTATGAATCTTATCAGATATTTGAGGTTTATTAATGGGATTATCTACAATTTTTCCATAGAAAGAACCTACAACAGGTACGTTACGAGCAAATACTAAAAATGATGGTGTAAAATCAGTAACTTCGTGCTTAGAAAGACGAATTGCCTGAGCTATTTTATGTATTTCTAAATCCCAAGATCTATGATCTTCATAACAATATGAGCGTAAAGCAGTAACGATAGATTTATTCACACGTTCTGTATGATTAGCTTGTGGTGTAAAATTTGACGTATACCAAATATTTTGAACTTCAAATTTAGTCATTAAGTTTTTAAATAACTGACTGGTGAATTGTTTACCATTATCAGTGGCTATAATTTGAGGTACTCCAAAAATTAAAAAGACATTATTTTCTAAAAATTTACAAATGGCTGGAGCGGTAGCTTTAGGCATAGTATGAACTAAGGTAAACTTAGTGAACCAGTCAACAACTACTAAGGCATATTGATTACCTTGACGGGATCTAGGATAAGGTCCTATCAAATCACAAGAGATGAGTTGAAATGGAAATTCTATGTTGCGATATTGTCCCATTAGTCCAGCTTGTGGCAAATTTGTAGGCTTACATGTGGCACAAACCTGACAACGCCTTACATATCTGCGTACAGACTGTCTCATATTCGGCCAATAATACAACTCAGAAATTCGCTCTAAAGTTTTGAATACACCAAAGTGAGCTGAAGTTGAGTCATCATGAAATTTAGTTAAAAGTTCAGACCTATTTGGAGTTGGAACCACAATTTTCCAATCAGTAACGTTACTCATATCGGCATATTTGGTAAATACATGTTTATACAAGACATTATTTTCTACCTTGAAACTGGGATAACTATCAGGATCACTGGTAACCTTTTTAATCATCTCCTTGTACCAATTATCAGGCTTTAGTAAAGATAAATCTAAGACATTTACATCAGGTATACGAGAAAGGAAATCTGCAGGTACTGTTCCTGTAGATTTTCTATGAACGATAGAGAAATTATATTGAGACAATTGAAGAATCCAGCGAGCGAGACGAGGGGATGGTTTTTTCATATTATTTAACCAGACAAGAGAAGAATGATCTGTTATGACAGTAAAGTGTCTACCTAAAAGATAATATCGAAAATGTTCTATCCCTAAAAGAACAGCTAAGGCTTCTTTCTCCGTAGTAGAAAATTTCTTTTGACCTTTCGTAAGTTTTTTACTCATGTAAGCTACTGGATGCTCTAATCCATCTTCAAGTTGAAAAAGAACACTACCGACTCCTACATCACTAGCATCACACATTAAAAAGAATGGACGATCAAAATTAGGACTACAAAGTACTGGTGCAGAAGTTAAAGCAACCTTGATATCTTCAAAAGCTTTCTGGGCTTCTGGAGTCCAAATAATGGGAGCATGTTTCTTTCGGTTAGTCAAAAGATCAGAGATAGGTGAAGAAAGAGTTGAGTAACTTTTTAGGAAGCGACGATAATAAGAAACGATACCTAGAAATCTGCGTACTTGAGTAGTAGTTTTTGGGACAGGATAGTTACAAATGACACTAGTTTTCTCACTGTCTATACCTAAACCATTTTTATCCAAAGTGTATCCTAAATATCGAAGAGAAGGGCGACAAAAGTGACATTTATTAATATTAATAGTTAAATTGGCATCTTTCAACTTATCATGAACTTTATTCAATATCTCAAGATGTTTTTCAAAGGTAGGGGTACAAATTATAATGTCATCTAAGTAATAAAAACAGTAAGGTTCTAAGGAAGGTCCTATGACTAAGTCCATTAGTCTACACATGGAAGCAGGAGCAGAAACTAAACCAAACGGAGTACATGTGAATTGAAAAAGTCCTTTAGATCGAACTGCAAAAGCTGTCTTAGGACGAGAGGATTTCTCTAAAGGTATTTGATAGAAAGCATGTTTCAAATCGATACTAGAAATATATCGAGTATCCCTAAGTTGACTAAGAATAACTTCAATATTAGGTAAAGCATATGAATCTTTATTTACGGTAACACTATTAAGCTTTCGACCATCAAAACAAACTCTATATGAACCATCAGATTTTTGAGTTAAACAAATAGGTGAACAATATGAAGATCTGCTTTCTTCAATAACTCCTAATTCGAGTAACTTATCAATTTCTTGGTTTAAGTATCCTTGTAAAGCTTGAGGTAATGGATATTGACTTTGCTTAAAAGGTGGAGAATCTCCAGTATCAATAAAATGTTCTAAGAGATGTGTTTTACCTAACCTATCCTTAGGACTAAGAGATTTAAATTTTTCAATAACCTGATTAAGTTTATCAGTTTCCGTTGAAGTTAAATTTGAGACATCCTGTACGGTATTAATTACATTTACAGATAAAGAATTTAAGTTCATAGTGAATTTAGAAAAATCAATTTTAATATTAAAAATTTTAAGAAAATCTATACCAAGTATGACTGTATGTTGTACTGAAGGTAAGATAAATAATGTAATTGCCCGAGATATCTTATCTAATGTGACATAAGTTTCCACTGAACCAACCACATCATGAAGTTTTCCATCAGCGGTGGACACCTTGTTATACTGTCCCTTTAGAATGGGTAAAGATAAATCCTGAAGAAAATCAAGTCCTAACGAACCTATCAAACTTAAGTTACTACCGGTATCAATTAAACAAGAAAATGTTTTCCCGAAAATCTGTACATCAACATAAGGTCGATTGTCATGTCCCTTCCTATACAACAATGATTCCACACAACCAAAAGGTGAATTGTACTCAATTTCAAACCTTGAGCTATCAGAATTCTTATAAAATTTTCTAACAAAGTTAAGCCAAGAATTCCAGTCTTTTCTATCAAATTTAGATACTGTACGAGAAATAGGTGGTTTATGGAACTGGGTTAAAACATTGTCATGCAGAGAAGAACAATTAGGAAGGTGATTTATTGACTTTTTGAATTGTTTGAATTTTGTGTGTTGGAATTGGATTTTATTTTGCTTTTGTCTTTGTTTTTGTTTTTCTTGGATGAAGAAGTCCCTGGTTGATTTTTTTCTGCGGTTGGGAGAGATAGGGACGATACTCGACCGCCTTCGCAGTTTTTTTGACAATTAGTACATTTAGTTTTAACCACTCCAGGTGTACCACATCCATAGCAAAACAATTTTCGAGGCATAAGGCACTGACTATAGGTATGATTCTGATTGTTACAATTCCAACATACAATATTCGTATTCAATGCAGATACTTGACGGGAAAAAGTATTGTGCGGACGGTAAGAGGAAGTATGAGGTAAGCTTAAGTCAGGTTCAAGTAAATTTTGTTTTCGAGAACCAAAGTTAGAGGTATTTGAGTGTTGTGAGTACATGAATGTTTCCTCAAGTTTTTTACATTTAGTAGTTAAATCCGAAATTGTTAAAATATCTAGTAAAGCTAATGGTTGAACAAAATTTGGTAACAAATTGCGTTGAATGATTCTAATTTTAGTTGACTCATCTGGTTTGATGTCTAACCTATTAAATAAACTACACATAGAATTTATGAAAAGGGTAACTTTCTCATTAGGATGTTGTTTACGATTTTTAATTTCCTCTAATAAATCTTCATGGTAGTTATAAGGAAGAAAATCTGATTTTAATTTAGTTACAAGTTGACCCCAATCTTGAAATTGTGTCCTATTATTCAAATACCAATAAAAAGCTTGATCGGTAAACAAGTCAGCGGCACTAGAGAAAAGTTCAGTATCGCTAACTCCCCTAGATATTTTTAAACATTCTACTTTTTCTAAAAAACTTGTAAGAGACTCTTTAGGAGAAACCCCAGAGAAATGTAACCCCCATTTATGAACTGGTACTGGTTTAGAAAAAGAAAAAGATTGATTGTCATTGACAGGTGTCGAATGAGCTTGGCTTGTACCCGATAATCGTGAATCTAACTCTCCTTCCAACAAGAGTATTCGTTGTGTGAGTCTTTTTTTGAAATTTTCTTGTTCAGTCGTGAACTCATTTAAATTATGATTTAATCGAGTAGCTCTTGCATTTACATGACCTAACCGACAAGTTAATCTTAGATATTCTGTATCTCTGACAGTTCCTACAAAATCTTTAATTTTTTTGTCAAGATCCGCTAATGTGGTTTCAATACCAGCGATTTCTTGATCAATTTCTAAATTATCAACATAATAAAGAGAACTTCTACCAGAATATTCCTGTGCTAAAACACCACGTAGTATTTTCCTACGTTCAGCTGAAGTAGCTAACACTGATTGACCCCGGTATGCTAATTCATGTTCGAGTTCATGATTGAATAGATAATCTACGTTCAATTTGAAATTTTGAGACATGATTTATTTTATTTTTAAAATGTAATTAAGGTAGAAACACAACAATAAAAAAAGATAACAGGTAAGACAACTTCGACACTAAACCTCTAAATTTGGTACCACTCGAAATGCAAATATTTAGGTAAAAAATAATCAAAATATATGTAAGGTATCAAGATAATAAGTTCACAAAAGAGTTCTTGAAAGTGTAAAAATATTTATAGGAACACAAGGTATTTTGTAAGATAACTTGAAAAAGAAACAATACACTTTCAAACCCTATTTGTAAACTAAGTTTTCACCTCTGCTTTTCTGTATGTTAGATATCAATCTTTCATAAGCCCTTTACAGAAATATAAATATATTCAATCCTCCTGACCAAATTTATACACACTTCATATATTATAGTATTTTCCCCATAATAGGCAAAGAAAAAAAGATATTTAAAGGCAAGCTAAGTGATTACTGAAAGAAATAAATATTACAAGAAAACTATAGTGAATAACACGTTGGGCTGCCAAATGAAACCTTCTTTTTTTGCTTATGAAACCTCTTATTTTACTAATGTTAGATGTTAAATGAAAAGTACTTGGGAAAGAAAAAATAATTGTACTCTACAATGATTCTCAGGGGTGGTTTCCTCCGAACTTAAACAATAACAGAACTATAGCTTGAAATAACGTAGTTAATAAAGTTGAGCGCCACGTGGTTTTCTTTCTTTTTTTTCATACAAAGAATAGGTTAACCACGAAACTATGAATATATAGTTCTGTCCAGTTAGTTAAGCATTCACTAGATAATCCACTATTTGATATTTTGAATTGTGTGTCTATAAATTTAGTAGGAAGGAAGTTGAAATAAAAATTCCACAAGTTAAGAAATAACAATAAATATGGATTTAATGAGTGTAAAATGTAAAAATATAAAAGTTATGTCAAATCTATCCTAAAAATAAATATATCAACTATGTTAGTGGGTGAAGCCCTTAAGTTTACAATTTTAAAAAATTACAATGGGTGAAGCCCTTAAATTTACAATTTAGAAAATTACAATGGGTGAAGCCCTTAAATTTACAAATGATGCGAGATACGAATTTTCAGCTTGAAAGGTTGACTTTGGTGAAAACTTCTTTATATACTTTAGGTACTTATCTTAATGGAAGTACTAGTCAGGAAGCCTCCCTGCCTTCTTGGGTATCAGACCAAATTAATGTTCCCTCAGCAGTGGAGGTATGCCTCGAAGTAAGTCCATCAGTTCTTATCACACCATAAAATTGGTTTAAAGGTAGATAGGAATTTTGATACTTATTCCATTTTCAGTTGTTTTGTGCAACAAAAGCTATGAAGCCAACCGCTAAAATAATTCACAATAAATTACTTACAATGATTACAATGATCACATCATCAACTCTCTGTGAAGTTAATTTTTCTATCTTTAAGAACAAGTACATTTTTGTTGTTTTTTTTTTTTTTAGAGCTCATGAAATTAGCTAAAGAAATATTAAAATAAATTAACTTCACCAGAGAATTGTTGAAGAAAGGGAAATAATTATGAAGAATTATTCAAGGAAGGGAAGGAAATAATTTAGGGAATGTGAAGGTAACACGAGGTCACGTGTCCTAAAATGTTAAATAAATTCCAGAGATTTTATACAAAATCCGTTAATAAACATTAAAACTATTAGAAGGAAAATATGGAATCTTACCTGTAGGAATATAATAATTAATGAAATAATTCGATTCTTAAAAATTATGATTGATATTTGAAGATATATCCCACAGCGGTTGAACTGTTAACGTCTTTCTTAGTAGACAACTTAGATAGGAAAGAGAGCTTGCTGTTTGCGATCACAGTTCACCTCCACTTAGGACAATATATGTGACAGTAATTAACATCAAGTCCCTGGTTACACGATACGGCAAAGCAACCGGAAGAATATCAAAGGCGACTGTGAAACTTCACGTTTCATCAGTACAGTTGAAACTTTCGGTTGTAAGTTAATTAGTATCACCGATAATGCCAAAAATTGTAGGTGGGAATGGAAAATATAAATTTCAAAACCCGATCATTTTCTCTTCCTTCTTCTGCGAAGACTTCTGCTACGACTTTGGGTTAGATTTATTGAATCTCTCTGCTGTGTGTTGAACACCGTTTGTTAAGTTTTTTTTTCCTGCCGGTTTAATTGATTTAGTTTATATTTTAAATATTTTATTTTACTGTTGAGAAAAGTTTAGTAGCCGACCGTCCGAAATTTTTGGAGTAGGTAAGAAAAGAAATTGGTAATATTAAATTATAGGGTACAGTATTTTGTTCCGTTTACCATACAAAATTGATTTCCGCTAACCGTGTAAAATTTTGAATTGTTGAAAATTTACTACAGACTCATATTGAATGAGATATTTTATTTATTGATAATAATTACTTGTTTGCAAGTTTTTTTATCAGTGCTTCCTTTTAGTAAACATATTTTTTTGAGGATTAGTTGAACGCTTAATACACGATACCATTTGTATTGAATATTGAATTTTATTTTTGGATTTAAACTTTCATACCTATTGTCTTATCCCAAATTACCTGAATACATTATAAATTTTGACCGAAACTTTAAAATTTAAAACTGATCGTGGGGCAGATAAGAGGCTGTTGCCACAAGCTGTCCAACTTTCAGCCGGGTGTAGCTTTTGTTTTTCCTTAAATAATTTTCTTTGTTATATAGCTCATTTTACCGAAACTTTGAAATTCAAAACTGATCGTGGGGCAAAGAAGAGGCCGTTGCCACAAGCTGTCCAACTTTCAGCCGCGTATAATTTTTGTCTTCTGAAATCATATCCCTGGCAATATAGTTTAGTTTATCGAAATTTGAAATTTTATATTTAAAACTGATTGTGGGGCAGAGAAGAGGCTGTTGCCACAAGCTACCCAACTTTCAGCCGGTTGTAACTTTGTTTGAGTTCCTTTTAAATTGTTTTTTTTTCCCTTTCAAGTACCTATTTACTTAGTTAACGAATTGATAAGATTTCCAAACAAGTATTTGGGTACCCGTAGTCCTATCTTCCAACCAAATTTATATTATTCAATTTTAAACGATAATTTGCAAATGCTAAAACTGATTGTGGGACAGGTAAGAGGCCGTTGCCACAAGCTGTTCAACTTTCAGCCGGTTGTAGTATTGAGTTCATTTTTTTTTATTCTTTCCTCCTCTATATCCTTTTAGTTTAACGAGAGTTGGAAATTAGTTTCATTACATATTAATTCAACAATTTTTTGTTAATATAAATTGGTTTGGTAGTATTTCTTCCCCCATATTCCTGTTATTTTTCCGCTTCAAAATGTATTAAAAACTGCTTGCACTGCTTTGACTGATTTTAAGTAACTATACTAGCTTGCTTACACCTAGTTTATTGTACCGTTGCTTATATGCGTAATACTGATAAAGTTTTGCATGGTGCATAGTAATAATAATAATATATGGTTTTGTAACACTTGCACTCTGTACATATTAATTTTGTTTGATGCCGCTGAAATACCTAATTCACCATTTTTATTATTTGAATGTATTTTTTTCTGTATATACTGAGTCCATCCTGTAATATACGAACCGACATAATCTGTGTTTTCTTAATACTCTGTAACAACATAGCCGTCTAAGGATTTAAAGTTTTAGAAGTGTTGAATTCAACGAGACCCCTGGAATTTTCCGTAACCTCCATCTGAGGCTATCTGGAACTCTTGACGCTAAAGGTCAAGGGGCCGTGGAGCAAACCACGTAAAAAATCTGGCGCCCGAGCATCTATTTGAAAGATTTTGCATCGAGGGTGGCCAAAGTGACGTGCCTAGTTGGTAAGAACCTAAGGGAGGTGAAGAAAAACGTCACTTGGTACTAAAAAAAACTGAAAAGTGGTTGATTTTTGGAAATCATTTCGATCAAATATTCACAGAAACTGGAAGCCAATATTTCAGAGAGTAAGTTAATGAATAAATTTCATAAATATCTAGCGAAACCCTACAGCTAGCCCTGCCTAGATAAAAAGTGGATCACTGTGAAACAGTTCACCCTATTTCCTATCATCGGGTGTACTTTGTACCCCTAATTTTTAGCATCGCCTCGTGAAGAAACTTTATTCAACTCTCTTGATTTGGTGTCCAAAAAACTGGTCCTAATCGTCAAATCCAACTTTCATGAAACATATTATGTAAATAGCCTATTTGTTGACAAACAAATTAGGAATATGTGTTTATATTTCTGAATCTACTAGACCGGCAGCCCTAGACATATGTAGGCTTCATTATTTCAAGTGGAAGCCCTATAAAATATCGAGTTTAATTTGAAAGACAAGTAGAATAAGACCGAAACTTGCTAATCGCCATTGGGTTAACCATCTCGATTGATGCGGATAAGCCGAGTAAAAAAATACTTACTTAAAAAATTAGTTAATCGATAAACAGCATGATAAAGTTGAATTAATATTCATGAAGTGAACGAATGTAATCACAGCTTACATATCTCTTGACATTCTTCACCAACATTTATATTTATATCTTTATAACATGCAATATGTGAATTCTATTCAGTAAACACACAAAAAATCTTTAGATGTAAGACCATCTTTAAAGGCAAGCTTAAAAATGAATACCATCAATATTGTTAGGTACATTTAGTTATTAGAGTTCCTGTAGGTAGTATTTACTTGTGTATTTATTTTAATTTAAACTGGTAGTAACCTATTATTTTTTCTTCAAGTAGTGATGGAAACAAAATTAAGACATATATAGACTTTTTCGTTAATTTTTCAATAATTTTTCAATTTGTCATATAATTTATGATAGAAAATAAAATCTTCAAAGTCTCCCGTTTTTTGTTCTTCGAGCGGGGATATTGACAAAGATATTTTCAGGTAAGACCAAACATTCTTGGTTCTTCGAGCGGGGATATTGACTAAGATATTTTCAGGTAAGACCAAACATTCTTGGTCTTCGAGCCTACAGAACAGCACTATAGAAAAATACAGTCCACATTCAATCAAAGATGGAAGGCGGCAAGACAAATTCTGTACCACTCCGCAGGAGTAAAAGGATAAGGGATGAAACGGCAGTGGTGGAGACGACCATCGCCGCCGCCGTATCACAGACAATCATGACTCCCAGATCCGAAGCGACCGTGGCAGCGACAGAAACGACGGCCGCCCTACCACTGACGACGATGACCAATACCGTACTACAAACCATAACTTCGAAATATATTGATGTTAGATCTTCAATCAGGAGTGGCTCTAGTAGTAAAACCACGAATCTGATTAGACAGGCAGAGCTCCGTCATGCCATTCGAAGGAAACAACTTGAACAAAAACAAGAGGAAGCAAAGAAAAAACAAGAGATTCTGGATCTAGAACTAGCTTTAAAATTAGCCGAGCTAGAAGAAGCCTCAGAGGCTAGATCTCGATCTTTTTCGTCGGACACGTCAGAAAACCGAACGAAGAGAATTGGATGAGAGGTGACATTCCTTGGGAAAGGTATAATGAAACTAATATCAATAATGAAACTAATTCTCATTTAAAAAGAAAACAGCTAAATCCAACTACTGATCATATAAATGAGGTCTCTCTTCCTCAAATGACGCAACTATTGGTAAGACAGTCCTTGCCACGAGATTTGCCTATATTTTCAGGCGATCCCACAGATTGGCCAAATTTTATCCACCAATATAGAAACTCCAATAAACTCTGTAATTATAGCAATGAAGAGAACCAAGCCAGACTACAAAAGTGTTTGAAAGGAAATGCTAAGAAAATCACACAATCGTTATTAATCATGCCTCAGAATGTAGAAAATGTTATAGAACTCTTGCAATCTCGCTTTGGTAAACCCGAACACATTATTTCACTGTTAATTTCCAAATTAAAACAATTTACTAATCTCAAAGTGGATCAGATTGACCATTTGGTGGAATTCGCAGATGAAATAAAAAATTTTGTTGCTACAGTGCAGTCACTTCATAATCCGTTGCTTTTATCGGAATTTGTGAATAAACTTCCCATTTCCTATAAGATCGGATGGACTGAACATATTCATAAAATGAGACCACAGTTCAAACTCCTAGTTTGCTAACTGGCTTAGTAAAAAATCAGATATTTTGTGTGAAATACAAACGCCAAAACTGGTTGACAGTGACAAAAGTGACAAAAAAACTAACCTTAAATTTGGACCAAAAAATGTCAAATTTGGCACTATTCTGACAACACATGATAAGGTAAATATGAAAAAGTACGTTTGTTGCTGTCAACCAAGTACGCACTATTTAAGCTCTTGTCCTAAATTTAACTCTCTGTCCGCTGACGACAGATGGTCATTTGTGACGTCGAATAAAATCTGCTTCTCGTGTTTGACACCATATCATAACGTTCAAGTATGTCGTACGAAACGAAATTGCGGTATCAATAATTGTATGAAACCTCATCACAATATTTTACATAAATACTCTACAGAGCCCATTCCTGTGAGACAAAATGATACAGAAGCATCTGAAACGAACTGTCATATCAACGATAATAAATACGTTCTTCTTAAAATAGTACCTGTAGTTTTAAAACATGCTAACATTAAGGTTGAAACTTTTGCGCTACTGGATGATGCATCTACTATCAATCTAATAGATAAAGATTTAAGTGAACATTTGCAACTTTCTGGTCCAAGCCAACCTCTCTCAATTCAATGGACAAATCAGGGTATCACTCAAACGGATACCGATTCGAAAGTTGTTAGTCTCACTATTCAGGGAGTCGATGGAGGACAAAGTTTCCAGCTACGACATGTACGCACTATGAATCTTGCATTACCGACTCAGTCAGTTGATGTAGACGTATTAAGAAATAAATATTCTTATATAAATAATAAAGTTCGATCTATGTAATGCTAAACCACAAATAATTATAGGACAAGATAATTGGCCTCTCCTAGTGAACAAAAAGGTGACCATTGGATCTTGGAACGGTCCAGCGGTGAGTAAATCCCTATTAGGTTGGATCATTCACGGTAATATAGGTACGCGCTCTGAACATGACAGAAATCATTATTACACTTACTACACTTACACAGACATGAACACTTCTCCTAAGGATGACTTAGACCTCCTACACGACATGGTAAAAGAAGCTTGGAAAATAGACGAAGCTACAAATGCAAAAAGTAGGTCTTATTCTCCTGAAGATAAACGGGCAATGGCAATTTTGCAGGAAACAATGAAAAGAAAAGGCGAAAGATTTGAAACGGGATTACTATGGAAAAATACTAACGTAGTCCTACCAAATAACAGAGATGCTGCTTTAAAAAGATTGTATAGTACTGAGAGGAGAATGGATAAAGACCCGGAGTGTGCTAAATCATACTGCGAAAAGTTTATTGACCAGGAGAGAAAAGGTTACATACGAAAGTTGACTAATGAAGAAGCGTTGTACACACAGATCGAACGTGGTATTTGCCACATTTTGGGACAGTCAACCCTAATAAACCTGGAAAACTACGGATTGTGTATTATGCTGCGGCCAAGAGTCACGGAGTAAGTCTAAATGACCACCTCCTAACGGGCCCAGACTTGTACAATTCTCTATTTGATATCTTAGTAAACTTTCGTATAAAAAAATTTGCATTCACTGCTAAGATTCAAGAAATGTTTTTACAAATACTTGTACGACCTGAAGACTGTCATGCTCAACGACTTCTGTGGAGGGGCATGGACCGTCATCGACAACCAGACGTCTATGAAATAGGCGTAGTATTTTTTGGCTCTTCATGCGGACCATGCTTAGCGCAAGAATAAGAACGCTCAGCAGTAAAAGATATAGTAGAGCTCCATTATATGGATGATTATTTAGGAGGTGCGGATAGTGTTTCGGAAGCCATTAAATTAATTCAGGACATAATACACATTCATAATCAAGGGGGATTCACTATATGTAATTGGGTATCAAATTCAAAGACAATTCTTGAAGCAATTGAACCAGAACTTGTTGGAGATAGTTTCAAAGCTTTGAAGATGGATGATGTTATCGTTTCTGAGAAAATTTTGGGTGTGTTTTGGAATCCATTGACAGACAGTTTCGAATTTAATACAAAATTTCACAAAATAGATAAGGATATATTAACTTTGAAGAGGAAACCGACAATGTTATGATATGTAAAAGTTGGTAACCCTGACAGAATTCATGTCACTCAGCCGATGTCACTTGTTAGTTTTCAGTTTCCTATGAACAGCACTTTTAAGCTGTCGTACTTGCTAAATACTAAATGTTCCCGCCAATTCCCGGCTTATGTATTTAATCCTAATAACAATACAATGAACGGATGAAAGTTTGAGTGGGTGCCGCGAAAAACAGCAAGTGCTGCCCAAATAAAATACAAGGGAATAAGCGAACACCAAAATACAATTTAAATAAATACAAACGGAAATTAGAAATATATCTGAATAGATAATACAACAATAAAAAAATGACAACTTGCCTTATTTAGGTAAAATTGAGAACACAACAAGGTGTGTACCTATATAATTTTTTCTTTACCATTGCAATATGATATATGACCAGCTTGAAAAAATTATTTAGTGAAATGCTAAATTAATTACTACTGGAATACGCTTTTAATCACAAATTTGTTTGTTATTGCTCTGTAATAGGTAAACGTGATAATTTTGTTATGGGACGAGTATAAATACCATCTTGAGTTTTTAAACTCACTGACCTGATGTTACCATCTTTTCCTGTGAAAAGTTCAATTATACGTGCTAAGGGCCATTTCAGTGGTGGCGTATCATCATCATTAAAACTAAATCATTGACTTGGAAATTTTTTTCAGGAATCATCCATTTTGGACGGTTTTGTAATCGGTTGAGATAATCAACTTTCCAGCGTTTCCAAAACTGTTGTTGAATTTGAGAACATTTTTGCCAGAATGAAATTCTGTTAGATGGGGTATTAGAAATGTCTTGCTCTGGAAATGAAGTAAATGGGACTCCTATCAAAAAATGGCCTGGTGTCAATGGGTTAAGATCAGAAGGATCATTTGAGAGTTGATACAGAGGTCTTGAATTTAAAATGGCTTCTATTTGTGAGAAAACGGTTGCTAACTGTTCAAAAGTTAATGTTGAATTTCCAACTATTCTTATGAGATGATATTTTGCGCTTTTGATAGCTGATTCCCAAAGTCCACCCCAATGTGGAGCTTTAGGAGGGATAAATTTCCATGTAGTCTCAGTAGATTGCAAAAAGGACTGAATTGTTTTATTGTTAGAATCGTTACTCAAGAAATTATGAACTTCTTTCAGATAATTATTGGCTCCTTGAAAATTGGTTGCATTATCACTATAAATGATTGTAGGAGAACCTCTCCTTGCTATGAAACGTTTTAACGCTGCAGTGAATGCTTCAGTTGTTAAATCAGACACTAGTTCCAAATGAACTGCTTTTGTGACCATACAAACGAACAATGATAAGTAACATTTGGCAATAGGAGCTTTTCTTAGTCTAGAAGATTTGATTAAAAATGGTCCACCGAAATCTACACCTACTTTTTGAAAAGGTCTTGCTATTGAAATACGATCTGACGGAAGATCTGACAAGAGTTGGAATGTTTGTTGTGAACTAAATCGATGACAAATTACACATTTTGAAATAATTCGTTTGATTTCTCTAAGACCGTCTAACGGCCAATACTTTAACCTAACGTTTGATAAAACATTTTGTGGACCGCTGTGTCCTAATCTTATGTGTTCAGCTTTCAATAATAACGATGTAAATTTACATTTTTTTGGTAAAAGTATAGGGTGTTTATGATTATAATTTATGTTAGAATGCTTCAGCCTTCCACCTACTCTTAAAATTTTGTTTGAATCAATGAAAGGATTTAAAGATAAAATTTGTTTTGATAAACTGGTTTTTTGTTTCTCTAAAATTCTCAACTCTTCTGATAAATACACTCTTTGGATTTTTATGATTATGAATTTTAATGCATTGTCCAATTCATTATTTGATAATAGACCAGTTAGTTTCTGAGTTTTATTTTTCAAATTATTGATAAATCTTAACATATACGCTATAGACCTTACTAACTTTGAAAAGGAATTGAATGTTTCGAAAAGAGTAGCCCAGAAATCTGGGGGTTCTGTGACTGTGTGCATGATAGTTTTCTTTTCCTCAGGTGGTGTTGGTACTAAGCGAAATGTATCAAGATCATCAAATTTTTCCTGAGGTTCGTTTAAAAATGTTGGCCCATTAAACCAAAATTTATGTTTTTCCAAAGGAAACTGTCCTCTAGAGAGTAAATCTGCTGGGTTTTGTCCCGATCGGACGTGCCGCCAATGGAAATCTTTAGTGATTTCTTGAATTTGAGAAACTCTGTTGCTGACGTAAACTGACCAACGCGATGGATGTCCTTTTACCCACGACAGTGCAATGTGAGAATCTGACCATAAGTTTACCGACTTAAATTTCAGAGAATTTTCAAAAATGATTAAAACTTTCTTTATTACAAGTGATAATAGAGTCATTGCTGCTAATTCCAATTTTGGAAGAGTTAAAATTTTATTTATAGGTGCAACTCTAGATTTTGATAGTAATAAAGTACAGTGAATTGAATTGTCAAAATAGACAGACCGTAAATAAACGTTACATCCATACGCCACTGAACTGGCGTCGCAAAAAGCATGGAGTTCAACATGTGACAATTTTTTGATTAGCATTAACCGTCTAGGAATTGTTAAATTTTTTAAAATAGATAAGTTGTTACAAAATTCTGTCCAGTCTTTTAATAATTTTGGATCTGTTATATTTTCATCCCAATTCAATCTTTGTAGCCAAATCTGTTGCATGATTAGTTTACCGTGTGCTAAAAGAGGGTTAACCAAACCTAATGGATCAAAGCAACTAGATATGGCCGATAAAATTATTCGTTTAGTTACGTGTTGTGTTGGAAGTGATGATGGAACTGATATTTGAAATCGATCTGAGTTGGGATTCCACTTTAATCCTAATATTTTACAGGGTGAGTTTTCTAAATTCAAATCTTTTAGATCTGAGAGTTGATTTGAGTTTTGCATTCTAACATTAGAGAAAAACTTATGAAGTGAAAAACCATGTTCATTTAAACAAGTATTTAATTCTTCATGTAATTTATTTAAATCATTGAGAGAATTTGTTCCTGAAAGGATGTCGTCTACATAAGTTTGATGAAGTAGAGCGTTTGCAGCTAAAGATAAGTGGGGGTTTTTATGTGCTATTTCGTTTAAGACTTTACATGCTACGTATGGAGCGCTTTTTTGACCAAAACTGACTGAAGTTAATTCAATGCATGTTAGTGGTTCTTCTGGAGAATTTCTCCAAAGAATGTTTTGCAGAAAATTATGTTTAGGATTCATTTCTATTTGTCGATACATTTTTTTAAAGTCAGCTGTGAAAACATAATTGAAAAATCTGAATCGACATAAAATTTCTAACAATTCAGGTTGAACTCTTGGTCCGGTTAACAAAATATCATTTAATGATAAATGTGATGTGGTTTTGCACGAAAAGTCAAAAACAACTCTAAGTTTAGTTGTTATACTTTGATCTCTCAGAACACACAAATGAGGAACAAAATATTTTTGTTCATTAAATTCGTTTTTTAGTTGCAAAGGAATGATTCGGGCGTGATTCAATTGCAAATATTCATCTATGAATTTCTTTGTTATATTTGTTACTAATTTGAGTAACATATAATTAGTCTTCTTAATTTGAAGAAGTGTTTCGGTTGGAAGAACTTTTAGTAAAATACGGTCTATTACCAATTAGTTTATTTCCAACAAGGTACACACACAAGACGAGACATCATATAAAACTCGCCAATAAATATCAAATTTGTAATAAACAAAAACTATAAGTACCTGCCATAGGCGTATCATTAAATATTAAATTAACAAGATATAACATTTCCCCTCTTAGAAATTTTTAAACTTATATACACATATTTTTTTTACTGATTTAACTAAACCCCAAAGTAATACAATATTGCAGAGTATAATAATTATACAATAATTATCTTAATCTAACCCTAAAAAAAAGTATTTTCTTATTTATATAATACAATAATAACTTAATCCTAACTATTCTATACTCATCCTTCAGAAGGTTTAATATTCCAATCTTTCAGGAGGTTTAGTATTTCTTTTTGGTCTAGAGAGAGTTGAAGTATTTGGTGTCAATTTAACTTGTGAAGTTACTTTTTCTGGAGAAGGTTTCTCCATTTCAACTGGTAAAGTATTTTTATTTACTATTTTAATTTGATCTAAATGACGTTTCCAAACTAAATCTAATTCTGGAATATAAATTTGAAACATTTCATCCCCTATTAACTTTAAAACTTTTCCTTTTTTCCAAAAAGATTTATTATTTTTGCACTCCCTAGCTAATACTTCGTCTCCTATCTTAATCTCTAATATTCTCCCTCCTGAAAAATTTTGTTTTTGTTTCAATTGACCCTGTAAAACTTTAGATTTAACTTTATTATTAGGTCTCAATAAACTAAATCTTGTATTAATTTTATGTCGAAAAACTAATTCAGCGGGGGTAACACCAGTAGCGGAGTGTATCGAATTTCTATAGTCAAAAAGAAAATTAGAGAGAATAAATTCCAAATCAGAATGATTTTTGTTTTCAAAAACTAGTTTTTTAATGGCATTTTTAATAATTTTTACACTTGATTCTGCTTGTCCATTTGACTGAGCATGATAGGGAGGTGAAAATTTGTGATCAATATTATTTAATCTTATGAACTTTGAAAATTCTTCTGAGGTAAAAGCAGTACCATTATCAGAAACCAGTTGTTTGGGTAAACCAAAACATGAAAATATTGATCTTAAATGTTTTATTGTCACTTGGCTACTAGCTGAATTTATTATAAAACATTCTAACCATTTTGAATGAGCATGAGCATGAGCGGTTGTCAATTTATTTTTTATAATTTCAAAAGATTTTTGACATGACTTGTCCCAATTCCATTTAACAGATTTTTTTAAAAGATTATATAAAGGATACAAAAGTGTGGATAAATTTTTTATAAATTTTCCATAATAATTTACTAAACCCAAAAAAGATTTTAATTCAGTTATGTTACTTGGATTTGGTGCATTTTTTATAGCTTTAATCTTTTCCATACAGGGATGAAGACCCGCTTTTGAAATAATAAATCCTAAATATTTTACTGATTTTTGAAAAAAATTACATTTCTCTATCGAAACTCTAAAATTTGAATCCAATAATATTTTTAAAACTTTCTCTAAATTTTTTAAATGTTGACTTTTGGTACCTCCCGTAATTAAAATATCATCTAGAAAACAAATTACCCCTTCTAGCCCTTGGAATAAAGTTTCCATTATTTTTTGAAAAATTGCTGGACCAGATGATATGCCAAAAGGCAATCTATTATATACAAAAAAACCTTTATGTGTAGAAATAGTGGTAAATTTTTTTGAATCATCCTCCAACAAAATGTGCTGGTAGGCATTTGATAAATCAATTTTACTAAATTCGATACCTCCTCCTAATTTTGCAAACAACTCATCCGCCCTTGGTAATGGATATTGGTAGTTTTGCAAATAAGGGTTGATGGTGATCTTAAAATCTCCACAGATCCTTACTTGACCATTAGGCTTAATTACAGGAACTACTGGTGTTGCCCACTCTGTATATTCCACTGGTGAAATTACCTTTTCAGTTAGCAATCGATTTAGTTCATTTTCCACCTTTTCCTTGAGTGCAAAAGGCAGGGGTCTGGCCCGAAAAAATTTTGGTGCTATAGAATTATCCTTTAAAAAAATGTTTGCTTTACTTTTATTGAAAGTTCCCAATCCTGGTTCAAATAATTTATTATATTTTTCAATTAGCATGTTAATTTGAACATTTTCATCAATAAAATAATTTTCTGATAACCCTAGGTTAAATAATTCTAAAAAATCTCTACCCAGGATTGGAGGCCCTCCATTTTTTATTACAAAAACTGTCAAATTCTTTGAAACATTTTTATAATTTGCAATTAAATTTGCACAACCGATCGGTTTTATTTTTTGTCCCGTATAAACAAAAAATTCTTGATCCGTTTTATCTAATTTTAATTTTGGAAAATTTTTAAAATAGAATTTATCTGAAAAACAAGTGCTAGAAGCACCGGTATCAATTTGAAATCTAAAGTTTTTATTTAATATTGTGATCTCTGCAGTTAGCGGCTGTTTGCTGTTACTTTGAATTAAATTTGAAATCATAAACAACGAATTTTCTTCGATATCCGAGTCATCGGAACTTAATTTTTCGAAATAATTGTGTCTATTTTTACCTTTAATATTTTTAAAATTTTTTTCTTTTTTAGGACAAACAGGCGCTAAATGCCCTTTTTGATCACAAATATGACATTTACACTCACGATACTGACATTTGTTACCAAGATGGTTTCCTCTTCCGCATACATCACATGTTCTTGGAACCTCTAAATGCCCTGACCAAGATGGCTGATAGTTTGACGTGGCTCTCCTTCCTGACCTGCGCATGTGATGAAGTGGTTCTTGCTAAATGGCTACTAGGTTTTGAGAATTTTTAATTGCGGCTTCCTTACTAGTAGCAATACGTATCGCTTCCTCAAATGTTAGGGTATTTTTTTCTTCGAAAAGACGGTCCATGACAGCTCCTTTTCCAATCCCCATTATAAATCTATCTCTCAGAGAGATATCAATAAATTGTCCAAAATCACAATGTACTGCCAGACTTCTTACTCTAGCGACCCATTCATTTATAGATTCGGACGACAATTTTTGTGCATTGTAAAATTTAGCACGTTCAGCAAATACCGATGTCTGACCCACAAAATGTTTATCAAACTTACTAACCAGTTCTGTAAAGTTTTTCTCCTCTGGTTTATTTGGCAAACACAAATTAAACATTAACCGGTAAGAATCTTCTGATAACAAGTTTAAAAAAATTGCACATTTCTTTCCTTCGTCGGTTATTCCGTTTGCACTGGAATAGTTTGACAATCTTGGTTTGAATATAGTCAAATCGTTTGTATTTGTATCAAACTCCCGAAGATGTCCTATTAAATTGTTATTTTTTGCATTATCCGGCATTTTGACACTGTATCACTGTAACTTTTTATATATTTTCATTTTTTTTTTACCTCGTCGCCACTGTTATATTTGTTACTAATTTGAGTAACATATAATTAGTCTTCTTAATTTGAAGAAGTGTTTCGGTTGGAAGAACTTTTAGTAAAATACGGTCTATTACCAATTAGTTTATTTCCAACAAGGTACACACACAAGACGAGACATCATATAAAACTCGCCAATAAATATCAAATTTGTAATAAACAAAAACTATAAGTACCTGCCATAGGCGTATCATTAAATATTAAATTAACAAGATATAACATTCTTATATTCTGCAAATAGTTCAGGGTTTCGTGAAAATTTTTTCTCCAAGGTTAAAAATCTATGTTTTGCAATTTGAAATGAATCTCCTAATTTTTTGTGAATATTTTGAGCTTTAAAAGGAAGATCTACTTGAAATTTACCATTTGCTAAGTTGATCGTTGTTGATTGAAAAATTTTCTCTGCTAATTCGTCTTCCTCTGACCATTTAAGCGGAGGCTGAATTTCTTCCTGTACCCAGAATTTTTCTAAAATGTGTTCAATTGAATGTTCTTTACAACAATTGATATCAGTTTCTAAGTTATGTTCATTGTGCGAAGGATTGCTTATCTGATCAGTTTTTGCTGAGGTTGATGTTTGATACGTTGCTGGTTGATAATTTGATCCGACTTGATCAATCATTTGTGATAAAGATTGCATTGATAAAAGTTGATTTGTCTCTAGCGAGATAAGTTCATTTGGTGAGGATAAATTTAATGAACATTCATATTTGGATACGTTTGATACTGAAGAATCATCCTTTGGTGATATAACTATGTTTGATAAAGATTCATTTTTTAAAAAGCTTGATTTGGGTGATAATATGTAATTGTTCTCTTTCAATAAAAATTCATGTGATACCGATTTGTTTGATGAAGAGCTTGATAAAAATTCATTTGTTGATGATCCAGTTGATAAAGAGCTTTTGTTTGAGTCTGGACCAGATACTTGTGATAAGAACACATTTGATGATAAAAGATTGTTATGATTTGATACCGATGCAGTGTGATAAGAACCTACGTTGTTGTTACAGCAATTTGCTGGGATAATACCTGATATTATCCATCCTAAATGAGTGTTGACTAGTGTGGGTAAGCCTTTACCCAACCTGTGTAAGCCTGGCTTTAGCAATTCGTAATAAAAATCTGCTCCCACTAACATATCTATGTCAGAAGGAATGTTGAAAGAACTATCAGCTAAATGAGTTTCAAATTGAACCGGGATATTCAATTGATCTTTTTGTACAATAAATTGGGGTAATTTGTATGTAATGTTATCAATTACTGCGCAAGTTACCCTACCCTACCCTTGTTGTGGGGAGAATAGAGATGAAAAAGTTACATTGGCCCTTTTTGTGATTACCTTCTCGTTTTTAAAAATACCTGAAATGTTTAACGAAGCGTTCTGAGTTTCAATTCCCAATTTTTGAACAATGTTTTTTGAAATGAAAGAAGTCTGACTTCCATTGTCTAGCAACACCTTTGCAATGATTGAACCTCCATTAGTTGTTTGAATTTTGGGCTGTTGCTAAAAGTACGTAATTGGTCTGAACTGAGAAGGCTGAAAGGGCATTTGAAGATTGTCAACTTGATTGTTCGTTAAACTCCGAATGATTAGTTGCCACACAATTTGGAGGAGGAACTGATACATTTGGCAGCTGAGCGTTTGATGTAATAGTATTTTGGTCATCCTTCCTAACATTATTTTCATGAATTAATGAATGATGTCGCTGATTGCAAATTGAACAATTTGATTTAGATAAACATTGTTGTACACTATGTTTTCTTCCTAGACAGTTAAAACATAACCTATTTTTTTGAATGATATTTTTCCTATCATTTATTGATAATGAAATAAATTTGGGACATGAGTAACTTTTGTGTGATGACTCATTGCAAATTGCACAGGTAAAAATGTGTGATTGATAGCTTTTTTGCGATTGATTTGGTTCATCATTAGTTGATAAAAAAGATACCCGTGACGTTTGGTTTTGAGGTAGAGAGGAACGTTGATATTTGAAATCGTTGGTTTTAGGACTTTCTGCACTAATCGTTTCTAAAACCATGCATCGTTTGTTCAAGAATTCAAAAAGGTCATTGGGGGTGCTTAAAGTGGTAGGATCTGATTTTTCTTCAAATGCCTTCCTAGTTTGATAATCAAGTTTCTGCGAAATGATTTGTGAGATGAGAGCTTCAAGTAACTCTTTCGGTGAATAATTTAATGTGAGCAGTGATTCAAGATTTGATTGTGTGTGTGTGATTAGCTACAATTTGCCTCTTGTTGTTATATCTAACATCTAACAACTCTGAAATTATTGTCCGAGATTTGTAAAGATTCTAATAATTTCAGGGCCTGTCCTGATAAATGTGATCTCAAATAAAACAATTTTTCTGAGTCTGATCCCAATTGCACATTGTTAGTTATTAAAGAATTGAATAAATTAATAAAAGATGTGTATTCTAAAGGATTGCCAGAAAAAATTGGTATTTTAATTTCAGGTAATTTTAGACGTGATGTGTTGTTATTGCTTTGACATGAAGAAGCTACGCTTGGTGTATTTGCTTTTTCTAAAATCTGATTGAAGTTTTGAATACGTTTCAAAATATGAACTCTCTGTGATATCTCTGTCTTGTGATGAACTATCTTCTTCCTCAATTTTGTCTTGAATTGTTGAATATTTATCGAAATATAATTTGAGAATCTCTAATCTACTGATGAGTTGATTTTTATCGGCACAGTCTAAATGAGAATCTGCCCAATTTTTGACTCTCGTTATTTGTGCTTTGCACGTTGCTCTAGATTTCTTTAAATCATCTATTTGTGACATTGTAAATTATTGTTACTTATACCAACAGAAGGCCAAAAAGTTTGCTTAAGATTATTATATGTATACACAATTTTATTTATAGGTAAATAACCTTACAAAAATGAGTCGATATAAAAGAGGTCTAAACTAATATCGGTACCTGGATGTTTGACGTTTTCTCTGATGATGCTAAATGCCAATGATTGGATTCGGCAGTTCTTTTTCTCAGAAGAGAACGCCGACTACGAAGTGAAGTTGTTGAATTTCTTAGTTCTTTTCTTGAGACTTGGAAGTTGATACTTTCTATGCGGAGGATGTCTACCAGGGGGTGGAAGAAGTTGATATTCGACGAAAAAGATGTTCACCTGACGTGCAAATTCTTCAAATTTGTCTTCCTTTGACGACTATTGCTGATTTTCTGAATTTCTTGTACGTTGACTGCGACGACGTTGTCCACAAACGATGAAACTAATTTTAATCATCCGGCTCGAAGGACCATGAACAATTTTAGCATATCCGTTGTAAAATCGTTTGATAAGTGTAGACTGTATAAGGTGCTGGGTTGTTTAATTGATTAAAATTAGGAGGTCTTCTTGAATGAAGCGATTATGGACAACTTAACATGCTTTATTGTATAACACCACAAAATCTAATTACATTGATCTCTTCAATTGAAATATTCGAAAAAATTGAAAATTTATTTTTGACAAAAATGGGTGAATACTCTTTAATTATTTTTTACTGTCACTGTCACTTCTATTTTTTCATAAACATACAATATTATATCAAGTAGTTAAGGAATTTCTTGTGCTGATAAAATCATGGAAGAAATGTTGAAAGTAAATAGTTAAAACTTGGTGTGAATCAATTTAGTAAGGTACCTGCTACATGACTTAGCGTACAGAAAGGATAAGTTGCGACGAAGTAAATATTAATATTTCACTTTTTCTGTTCAAATGGCTATGGAATTTGAACAAGTTTTTATATTATAAAACCTGTATCGTATTAGTGCATTATTTCCACTAGTTACATAACATTGGTTATGGGCCCAGTTATACACAATACGGGAGAATAGATCATAAATAGAAAAAGCCAATAGTGAGGTTGAGTTGAAGAAAGAAACAAAAAAAAGGGAAAGAACTAGAGAAGGGTGATAAAAATGGAAACTGGAAAAGACCAGATGCACGAAAATAAATATGGAATAATACCCTTCAAAGGTAACGGCTTTGATAACTGGAAATTTCGAATTGAGTCAGTTTTAAGGGCCTCTGACGTGGTCATCGAGGTCACCAATGATGGCGATAATGGCACACAAATTCAAAGTGAAGAATGGATTAAGAAGGACAATAAGGCAAGAAACATTATAATTCAAAGCGTAGCAGATTCCCACCTTGAATATATCAAAGATATAGAAAGTGCCGTCGAAATGTTAAAAAAATTAGAAAGCGTGTTTGCAAAGAAAGGTGCATGCTCCAAGTTTTTCCTTTTAAAAGAGTTAGTCTGAAATACAATACACAAGAAGACTTACAAAGTCACTTTACGAAATATGATAAGATAGCAAGAGAACTAAAGGAGCTGATTTCTCAGAATCCGACATGGCCTGTTTCTTGCTATTGTCAATGCCCATTGAGTATGAAAATGTAGTGACTGCAATAGGAACAATGTCCGAAGAGGATGAACTAAAACTCACAGCAGTGAAGAAAAGGCTGTTAGAATTCAAAAATAACAAAAGAATAGTACAGAAACCAAAAGAATCCTTTTCAGCATCATTTGTCGCTACACAACCAAATATAAAGTGTAACCGTTGTGGTAAGAATGGACACTTACAAAACGTATATGCTTTATTTGTAACAAGTTGGGTCATCGAGCAGCAGAATGCCGAAATAAGAGAAAAACAAACAATGGTAATAGAGTGCAAGCAAACTATGTAGCAGATACAGAAGTTGAAACTGTGGCTTTCATTTCAGCTCCAACTATGGAAGAAAACAATAATAAATATACCTGGTGGTATATGCGGATTCTGGAGCATCTCATCACTATATCAATGATGAGAGACTTCTGATAAATAAAAAACAGTTGGAAGTGCCGAAGTCAATACAGTTAGCAGAAGAAGGAAAATGTATGCTAGCAACAAGTTATGGTGATGTGAAAGTGCTAAGTGTAATAAATGGAAAGGAAATAGTGATTAGTTTAAAAAATGTATAATGTGTGCCTGAATTACGGGTAAATTTATTGTCCATATCTAAAGTAGAAGAAGCAGGTTATGATGTTATTTGCACTGCTGGTACCATATGCATAAAGAAAAACAATGTAATTTTTGTGAAAGGTAAGCAAATTAACAAGTTGTATAAATTAGCATTCAAATTGCTGGATGGAACCAGCAATTAAATTTAGCTATTGAGTCAAATGAAAATATATGGCATAAAAGATTTGGTCATTTAAACTATGAATCATTAAGTAGAATCAATAATCTTGGTCTTGTTAATGGCTTATGTTTCAAAGGTAACAAAAATAATGTCATCTGTGATATATGTGTGAGGTCTAAACAAAGAAATCTACCTTATCATTCAAAGACTTTAAGGTCAAACAGAATATTAGAATTAGTTCACACAGATGTATGTGGACCAATAACACCTAAATCACATAATGAAAACAGGTATTTTGTTACTTTTATCGATGATTTCTCTAGATTTGTTATTGTATATGTTGTAAAATCAAAAAATGAAGTTTTTGAATGTCTCAAAAACTATGTAGCCAAGGTAACAGCTTTGTTTTGCGGTAAGAAGGTAGCTAAAATTAAATCTGATAATGGGGGTGAATATAATTCATCAGTGTTGAGGGACTTTTGTAGTAAAAAAGTAATTCAAATTTCATTTACACCTCCTTATACATCTCAAATGAACGGAGTTGCAGAGCGCATGAACCAAACCCTCATGAACATGGCAAGAGCAATGATAATGCAGGCAGGCATAGACAAAATTTTTTGGGAAGAGGCCATTTTGACTGCTGCATATATAACCAACAGAACCCAGTCTCATCTAGTTTAAGATAAAACTACATATGAGCTCTGGCTAGAAAGGAAACCAAATGTTTCAAATATGCGTGTCTTTGGATGTGTATCTTATGTAAGAATGCCTGACAGTACAAGAACAAAATTAGATGATAGATGCATCAAATGCAAACTTGTAGGGTACACTGAAAATGGCTACAGACTGTGGTACGAAGAAGATGGTAGAATTATTCATAGCAGAAATGTTATCTTTGATGAAGAAAAATTTTCTGTGTCAAACGAACAACATAAAATAAAAGAAGACAGTTAAGATGAATATGATGCTAGTGAAGAGACCAGTAAGATGAAAGAACATAATCAAGAAGAAAGCGAGGAAGGACAAATTGAAGAAATAACAGAGAGACAACATGAAAATGGAATTGAAAATAGTGGGACAACTGAAGAGAGACCAAAGCGAAATATAAAGTTGCCATCCTCTGTGACACTCCAACTCCAAAATCATACTTGGATGCCAAAAGAAGTCCAAAATGGGATCTATGGAGCAGGGCAGTTGATGAAGAAATTAATGCATTAGAAAACAATAATACATGGGTATTAGTAGACAAACCAGAACATGAAGAAGTAATCAGCAGCAGATGGGTGTTTAAAGAAAAATTAAATAATGAAGGTAAAATCATATACAAAGCAAGATTAGTTGCGAGGGGTTTTGAACAAGAGATCAGTGATCTTTCTCAAATCCATGCACCCGTAGCTAGACTCTCAAGCTTTAGACTATTATTGTCAATTTGTGTTAATCATAAGTTACATTTAGAGCAACTTGATGTAAAAAATGCATTCCTGAATGGGGCTATAAAGGAAAAGGTGTATATGAAAATTCCAGAAGGGCTTAAAGTAAATGAAAATAGTCAGTATAAAGTATGCCTTTTAAATAAAGCAATTTATGGGTTGAAACAAGCGCCAAAAATTTGGAACAACAGATTTAATGATTTTATGTGTAGCTTAAGCTTTAATCGATCAAAGTCAGAACATTGCTTGTTTTCCTTCATTAAGCAAAACATAATGTGCTATCTTCTGCTATATGTGGATGACATTCTGATAGTTTGTAATAACAAAAACTTCCTAAACTATGTTAAATTAAAATTATGTGAAACCTTCAAAATGAAACATATTGAGAATGTAAACAATTTTTTAGGTATTTGTATTAATCAAAGTGTCCTTGGTGTTGGCAAAATTATTACCATTGACCAGTCATGTGCTATTCAAAACCTTATTAAAAAATTCAATGTGATTGACTGTAAAGAAGTCAAAACGCCTATAGAAAAAGGTTTAAATTTAGAAAGAAATCAAAATATATACTGTAAGACAAACCTTCCATATAAAGAACTATTAGGTAGTTTAATGTATATAATGATGGGCACTAGACCTGATATTTGCTATTGTGTAAGCTATTTTGGCCAATTTCAGGACTGTGCAACGGACCAGCATTTTCAAAGCTTATTAAGGGTATTAAAATACTTGAAATCTACAATTAATTTGAAGTTAATTTTTAGTTGTTCTGATAATGATCTTGTTGGGTATTCTGATGCAGACTGGGCGAATGATTCAACTGATCGAAAGTCAATAAGCGGTTTTTGTTTTAAAATTAATGATAATTTAATTTCATGGTGTTCTAAAAAACAGTCTATGGTAACCCTGTCTAGCACTGAATCAGAATTTATCGCGTAGCAAGTTGTGAGCTATTATATATTAGAAATATTTTGGATGACTTGGAAATTAATTATTCATTGCCCATTACTCTATTTGAAGACAACCAAAGTACTATTACTAATTAAAAATTTTGAAAATAATAAAAGATGCGAACATATTGAAGTAAAATATCAATTTATAGTTGATCTTATGCAGAAGGGCATAATTAACCTGAAATATATCAATACTAACGATCAATTAGCTGACATATTTACAAAGTCATTGGGCCATGAAAAATTCAAAAACCTGGTATCTATGTTGAACTTGGTTCAGTAACAAAATGAATGCTGTCGGGCTTAAGGGAGGGTGTTATAATATGTAAAAGTTGGTAACCCTGACAGAATTCATGTCACTCAGCCGATGTCACTTGTTAGTTTTCAGTTTCCTATGAACAGCACTTTTAAGCTGCCGTACTTGCTAAATACTAAATGTTCCCGCCAATTACCGGCTTGTGTATTTATAAGTTTTTATATAATAAAACCTGTACCGTATTAGTGCAATATTTCCACTAGTTACATAACAGACAAAACGTGATATTTGGAAATTGGAATGTCAGTATTTGATCCTTTGGGATTTTTAGCGAATCTCCGGGTTCAAGGAAAAGTAGATATTTGGGGACTACAAATGGGCTGGGATAAGGAAATTCCTCTCAAGCTTTACGACACATGGTGTAGATGGATTGAAGATTTGAAGCAAATCTATAGTTTCCACATACCAAGACAATATTTTACCTTGGATCGAAATGGAACCAACATAGAACTTCACATATTTTGCGATGCTTCAGAGAAATGCTACGCAGCAGTTGCGTATCTTAAAGTCCATAAAGATAATGATATGCAAGTTGGCTTCGTTTGTGCGAAAACTAGAGTTGCTCCCCTGAAGCCTTTGTCTATACCCAGGCTAGAGCTTCAGGCAGCTCTAATGGCAGCTAGAATAGGCAATTCTCTCAAGAATTGTCTACAATTAATCGTTGAACGGTTAGTCTATTGGAGTGACTCCAAAACTGTTCTTCATTGGATACGTTCAGAAGCTAGAAGATTAAAAGTCTTTAGTTCTCAAAGAATAGGCGAAATTCAGGAACTTACCAATATCTCAGATTGGAGATATGTTCCAACTAGATAGATAGATAGATAGATAAATTTATTGTATTAAAAAGAATTTACAATTCTTATTACAAGAAGTTCGGTTTGGAACGAAACAACAGCAATAATAAAGTAAGAAAAATCTAATTAAAACATACTTAATCTAACAAGAAGAAAAAACAGTTTAAACAGAGTAAATATCTCATTCTTCTAGTACAAAGGCCCTCAGCTTCAAAATATTGAGAAGATAATTCACAACTTCAGTTAATTTAGGGAAGTCAGTGGTGTTTAAAATACATATTAATTCGCCGAATGTCTTCAATTCAGAACATATGCTATCTCCTCTGAGATCATTGTATATTGGACATTCTACTAATAAGTGCATTAATGTCTCGGTCTCATGCAAGTTACAAAGACTACAAGTTGCAGTCATATCAACTGTGTATTTTATACCTCGATAATAGATTTTTAGAGTTTTGGAGCTACATAGTCTAATTTGGGATATTATTCTGATTATATATATATTGGGCAAGATCTTTGTAAATAAAAATCATTTTCAGAAAAAATCAGATGTTTGTAAATCAAAGGATACGAGGAGTTAGTTATTCTTTGTTGATCATGCGCTATTAATTTATTTTTATATAATTCTAATATGTTATTTAAAAGTTTCCTGGAGTTATTGTGCATGAATTCTAACCACAGATTACCACAACCGGCATAGTGATATGTTCCAACTAGACTAAACGTAGCTGATCATGCTACCAAAAGGACAAGCGACTTCTTATTGTGTGAAAATTCGAGGTGGTTAAATGGACCAGAATTTCTAATTCTTCCGAAGACTGAATGGCCGAAAGAAGAAGCGGTTAATGAAGCAATCGATAGCGATCTGGAGGTCAGACACATCGAACCAGTCTTCATCATGATCAACCAGGTAGATTTAGGCCAAGCATTACCAGATCCTCGTCGATTTTTTAAATGGTGGCGACTAGTAAGAGCCACATCTTATTCTAGACGATTTATAAACGCCTTGAGGACAAAAAGAAAGATTACTGGAGAACTTCAAGTTGATGAAATCAACGAAGCGGAAATTTTATTATTTAGAAAAATACAGCAAGACTTTTTCAGTAAAGAATTGTCACTTTTGAAAAATGGAAAACCTATTCCACCTTCTAGTAAACTTTTCACTTTATCACCAATTTTAATGGAAAACGGACTCATTCGATTAGGAGGGAGATTAGAAAACTCATCATTAGCTGAAAACACTATTAAGCCAATCATCCTAGACACACCTCATGTCATTATTTAATTACTTATTCAACATTTCGAAGCTCTGACACCAAACCATTTTCTCATTGGACCTGATTACATTGCTCAACCTTTTGCGACATCTACTGATTCTGACGTTAATCTTATGTCATCTTGGCGTGCTGCTCAAAAATTGACGGATCACTTTTGGCAAAGATGGATGAAGGAGTACATTCCGACATTGGTGAAAAGAACTAAGTGGTTTACGGATCAAAATCCTGTGCGCTTAAATGATGTGGTTATTATGGTGGACCCATCGGGACCAAGAAATACCTGGCTAAAAGGAACTATAGTGGCCACCTACCCGGCAAAAGACGGAAAAATTCGTATTGTAGATGTTCGGTCCAGTTCCGGAGCAGTACAACGTCATCCAGTGACGAAAATAATCCCACTAGAAGTATACAAAGAGTAATTTTTTTCAATTACTGGGGGGAGAATGTTAGGTACATTTAGTTATTAGAGTTCCTGTAGTTAGTATTTACTTGTGTATTTATTTTAATTTAAACTAGTAGTAACCTATTATTTTTTCTTCAAGTAGTGATGGAAACAAAATTAAGAAATATATAGACTTTTTCGTTAATTTTTCAATTTGTCATAATTTTTGATAGAAAATAAAATCTTTGGAGTCTCCCGTTTTTTGTTCTTCGAGCGGGGATATTGACAAAGATATTTTCAGGTAAGACCAAACAAATATTATTAGGTCAAACATTTGCTAAATAACTAAATTTATTTTTGTGGCCCTAATTTTAGCCAATTAGACAGCTTTATATTTGAATCCCTATTTTCCTGGTTAACTGTGAGATTTAGTGAAGTTAAATGTTAGTATACTTGTATTGCAGTTGTGATTTACATTTTCATTCGTTTCTAGCGACATTTGAGTACGGAAAAATTTTCAAATGACAAGAAAATTGAATTATTATATCAAAATACAATGACGCACTTTTTCATATCATGGTAGTTAGGTAATTGAAAATGGAAATTTATGTTTAAAATATAGTTATATTGATCTTAAACTTAATTTTACTTTTAACCTACTACAGAATATGGAAAAAAGTACCAATAGCTATCAAAATTATCAGTAAAACTTAATCTACAACTGAGTAGTACATTTATATTATATGCACCTACTCAACACGCTTTACCTCCACCCACTACCTGTTTGTTGTTCCTTTCATACTAGTGGGGACGTTTTTGGATATATTAATACATTTGTAGTTAATGGTCAACTGGTTTTGAATCACTGCAATGAAATGGGATATTTTTGAATCGTTATTTGCTAAATTCCAGATTCCTGACAATTGTCATAATTAAAGCGTGCTATCAATAGTTGTCAAGATAATACTTTCATACTATTACATCACCTAACAAGTTTGGAATTTTACTGTTTTAGAACCGTTTTACACGTACGAGAATTATTGCGGAATTTACTCTGAAACTTTTCATAAGAATATTTTTTTCTGTTTTACACGTCAAATAATCATTGCCAAAATTTTAGGAGTAAAAATATTGACATGTTCTATATTTTTTAGAAAGTGCGTGAGAATCGACGCAGAAGCCAAAAATAGAATAAAAACAATAATGGCGTCAATGTGTCATTATTTGTTGTCGTTTTTTTCATTTAGGAAAGCCAAAACCTTTTCACACACGCAAATCTCAATTAATAGAATAAATAATCAATAATATAAACGGTTCGAATACAGCTGATTATTCAAAAATCTCAATATGTAAATCGTAACCATAACAACTTATCCCAAAAACAATCTCACTGCGAAGGCGTATGGCATGAATTCTTATGAAATTTATAGTGGTAAAAATATTATGTGTAAAACAGTCAAGCAGTGAAATGTTTCCAAAATTCTAATGAAAATTATCAATATCATTTTCAGAGTAAATTTCAAAAGAATCATTTTTGCTGTTTTACACGTCATAGAATTATTGCCAAAGTTTTCGGAGTAAAAATAATATTTTTATGGGAATAAACTAGAAAGTGCGCGAGAATCGACGCAGTAACCGAAAATAGGATAAAAACAATCATGGCGTCAATGTGTAACTATTTGTTGTCGTTTTCTTTATTTAGGAAAGCCAAAACTTAAGCATAAACGCAAATCCCAATTAATATAATAAATAATCAATCGAATAAACGGCTCGAATACAGCTTCAATTTAAAAATGTCAATATGTAAATCTCAATCATGACAACTTTCCCAAAAACAATCTCACTGCGCAGACGTATGGCATGAATTCTTATGAAATTTTTAGTGGTAAAAATATTATGTGTCAAACAGTAGAGCAGTTAAATGTTTTCAAAATTCATTTGAAAATTACCAATATTATTTTCAAAGTAAATTTCGCAATAATTCTCGTACGTGTAAAACGGTTCTTAGACCGTTCATCAAGAACAAAAATCTACTTCTCAGGCTGTATGCTTCGACAGGGATATCTTCACGATATAACCAACCATTCTGGTTTGTTATTAGAAGGAACAATATGACTTGTAGACCGGCTTCGGCGTATTTGCAACTCATTAAAACATGGTAGATATCATCTTTATTATGATCTAAGTACTTCTGGACCTTCTAATTACTAACCAGAATGTTTGATTGTTTCGGGAAGGTATCCCAGCCTGTTTAACTTAGAGTAATTCATTGTTTGTCGGGGCATATAGCCAAAATAGTATGTGTTTATTTTTAGTGAACGGTCTTCTCTTTGAAAAGTGATTTACAAATTTGTTAGGCGATAAACAGTATAATACTATCATCTTGACATCTAATAATGGAGCTATTATTGGGATCACTACTGTTTAGATTGTACTTATTGAGGTAATAACCAATTTGACTGCATACTGACAAGATTATTTACAACAATAGTGGGCCGAAAATGTTACCAGAAATCTCATATTGTAAATCTACATGTTCATCGTTTTAAACTGAAAAATATGGGTTTTATTGGCATGGTAGGGGAAAACGTGTTGAAAAATTGAATAAATACTACTTAATGAAAACTTTTAATAGTGTTTGGAATGTTACTTAGCCTCCAACTCAAGTTTTCGACGATTCAGTTTATCTAGCAAAATTCAAAAATGACCCAATAAAACTTGATCATACTAAAGTATCCAATATTGAACAGAGACCTTATAGTTGTTATTGAATCTAATTAAAATAAATACTGATCAAATGATAAAGGATGCATTATGGAATCGTGTGCAAATAATTGCCAAGATTCAAATTTAAAGAATTGCCCTGGTGTATGAGCAACAAAATTGTTTGCTGCAAATGTTTTCTTATTCTATACATGGGATCGTGCCATTTAGAAGTGCGCAAAATGTTTGAATTGTTCGTTTCTTTAAAAAAAAAAGAGAAGTTGGTTCATGAAATCTGCATCAATAGTGAGCAGTGTGGGTGAAACATATGTTCAGAATCCCCAACAATATTAAAAGTTTTGTAAGTAACATTGGATAATATACATCAAAAATAATAGTGAGTATTTATCAATTGAGTATTGAGCTACTTGAAATGAACCTATTTGAATCAATATCTACAAGTGAATTATGTCCTACAGTATCTGGAATAGGTAAAGGTTTAGCTACACCTATTCTCACAACTCCTCTAGGAGCACCTTTAAGAGCTTGTACAGCTTGATCAAGAGAAGCATTTTCTAATAATGTATCATTAACAAATAACAACCGATCACCAGGAATTAACCTTCCATCAAGTTGCGCCACTCCTCCAGGTACTAAACTTCTAATTACAATAACAGTATCATTGGGATCAATAGGATCCTGATAATCTAAAATTGAAAATCCTAATCCTCGTTCTCCCTTAACTAATTCAATTACTTGTGGATCTGAACTCCACATAGCTAAACCTGTTAATGGTTCTAGTGATCGAGACTTCATTTTGGTGAAGGTTTGGTCTGAGGATCCTAATATTGTAATACTACTTGCTAATGATCCATCTGATTTAGCTTTCACAAGTCTATCAGAAACTGGAAGAAGGTTGTGTAAACTTTGATTAAAAGATCCTCGTTCTGTAATTGAGTCTTCTCGCTTAACAAACAAGTTGAATGGATTCCTACCGCACACCATACATACATTGATTGGTAGTTCTTTTAAAATGCTAACTACTTCATGATGATTCATACCCAGAAGTTTGTTGCCATTGACTTCCAGCAATTCATCTCCTGATTTCAAAGTGCCATTTCTTCCTACAGGACCTTCTGGAAGTATTGATCGGATATAATGATGTGGTCTCACTTCTTGTCCATCTTCTACATCTACAGTGCCTTCTAAGCTAATACCTAATCCTCCTTTATCTCCAAATTTGGTCAATAGTGCTATGATTATCTCAGTGTCTGGACCCATTATCTTTTGCCACTTCTTGTGAAGAGCTTCTTCATTAATGGCTTCATTTTTTGCAAAAATGTTATGTTCTTTATGCATTTGACCAGAATCATGTATATTACTGCCATTTAGATTTAATGTCCCTTCTTCTTTGAGAAATCTGAAATTTACATAAAATACGGTATATTTTAAAAATAAAAATGGAAAACTATATCCAGACACCGTGATTAGTACACATGAAGTATGAGTTAATTAGGGTTTATTATGAATTAGGCCTATAGGAAAAGGTGTAGATTGAAAAGGCAACTAATAAAGGTAGTACAAACGCTTCTCTATTACCGTGACACATCAGATGGAGATGCAGGTTTTATCTCACTAGCAGCAATTGCTTGTTGAAGTTGCTCATATTTAGGCCCATGTAGATATCTTTCTAAACATAATTTGACAACATTTCCAGAATTCCTTAACACTTCAACAGCCTGATAATTTGTATAACCTTGTAAAGATTGACCATCAACTTCCACTATTCGATCATTTACTTTAATTTTACCGCTGAAATCCGCAGCACTACCTTTACTGACACTTTTAACAAATATTCCGGAGAGCTCTTCCTTCACACAAACATAACCAGCAATAGTAATTCCCAAACCATTTGCATCTTTTTTCAATTCTACAACAAATTTTTCCATTTCCGGCATTTTTACAACCGTGTCTAGATTTAGTAATGGTAACGATGACGACGCACGAACTCTGGATAAACCCGAACTTCCATATGGCATAGATACATCACCTTGGAATATATCTGTATCAATGCTTCTTTGAAAAACTGGGGCATGTTTGTGCTGTACAAGATATTTATCCAGCTCAGTACAATCATGAAGTAGCCGAGTGGGAACAAGAGGTGCAGAGCTTCCTAAATACTTATACTCAGTTGATGTTATGGGTACCGGTCTGGCAACTATCAATTTTACACAAGTACCAGATTGCCTCAAAACAGAAGCTACTTGTTCAGAATTCATTTCTTGCAGATTTATTTCACCAATCTGTAAAAATATCATAAATAAAATCAGTCTATAACCACCTAATGTGAATTATATTATGCAATTTTATGACAGTAAGATAGTACAGCAAGTGAATATTTTGTTTTTAGTAATATTAGACATAACAAGACATGTTATTATACTGAGATCAAATCCAAGCTGCCGACAATGTAAGAAAAAACTAGTCACAACATATAGATAGTTTTTTGTTATACATGAATTGTCAAAGTTTAACTGCAAATTTTGAAGAAGTTAAAAGTTTTATTATTAATAAAAATCCACTGAGTTTGCCTGTCAGAAAGACATTTAACTTCAGACATACAGTTGGTTCGTTGGATCTTTTCCCATGCGTCATCATTAATATACAAACGCAATACATCAATACATTAAAAAACACGTAGGTCGTAGTTGTAAACAAAGTCATTGGTCTGTGAACGTCGTCAACGTACAGATTCGCGTTAAACCTATCGCCGACATTCATCATATGGCTATCTCTGTTTGTTATATTACGCTGTAATGGAACAAACGGTTTCATTTCGGGGATTAAGATTCTGTTAGTAGGAAAGAGACGTAATACAAAAAGTAGTATGTGAATCATTTCATACATGGGAAAAGATTCAGCGAACAGACTGTATATAATAATTAAATAAACATTAATAGTTTCATAATATACAGAGCTGATAGTAATAGTCGACATAGTGGGGTAGTTATTGTTTATGTGAATCAGATATTACAAATTTTAGATTTTGAGACAGTAGGTAATTTTAGATAGAACTTATTGGTTAATTTCACCAAAATTACATAACAACAAAAAGTTTATGATTGTATGCCTTTATAGATCTCCCAGTACTAGAGAGAATTTTTTTTTTTGGCTTTGGACAGCTTGATCCATTCAGCCACGAATTTATTGTAAGAAATTAGAAATTATATTGGTAGGGGATTTCAATATTAGACTACAAGCCCGAGCAAATTTTCAGGGGGTGATTTTATACACAACGAATCACATATAATCTTGAAGTACTGTTCGAGAAACAAAGTTTAGGGACTATGCCGTCAAATTTCCGCGGTACAGGTGAGTGCACAGGTGAGTTGAAGTGTAGAAAAGAAGGGGGTACTTTTCGATTACTTTATTCATGACGGCACTATTCTCGTTAAAGAGGAAATGGAAAAAGAATGCTCCTAAACTATGTACCGTCAAAAAATAGCGGTACCTACAGGCAGAAAAAATTTTTGAAATCGGCCCCATGCAATAAATAATATTGCATGGGGTTATTGGATACATGACAACATTAATGAAAAATACAGATTTTGTAAATAAAATTTAAAAGTTGTCAATGAAGTGGCACCAAAAAAACAAGTTAAAATTCTACCACATTATCAGACCTGGTGGTGATTGAGTTGGAGCTGCTACCAGTGCAAGAGATGAGAGTTATAAAACTTTCATTACCAACAAATCAGAAGAAAACTGGCAAATATATCAATGCAATAAGAATAAGGCAGTGAGTGTAATTAAACATGAAAAAAGAAAATATTTGGAAACAAAAATAGATTTAAACAAGGGTAATCCTACTGATATTGAATTTGATAATCTTTGTGACAATCACCATAACCTTACTTTTCCAAATGCTTTAAATTATTACTATGTAAAGAGTATTGAGCGAATATCTGAATAGTTGCCTTCTATTGATAATTATCCGATTATACCTCTAACTGTAATTGAAACTTTTGTTAGTTTTAAACTACTGAATTGTAACGATTTAAAAGAAATATTGCTTTCTTTTTTTTCCATGTTTATTTAACGTCGGCCTATTTCTGCGACTAAGGCTAATCACCGACGCCGGGAGCACTTTCAATGTCAAATAAAAGTATCCCAGACGAAATACCCACAATTTTATTAAAAGAATGTTTTGATAGTTTATCACAACCTCTATTGCATATTATAAGTCTTTCTATTGAAACAAGTTTAGTTCCGGATGATATTAAGATTGCTACAATAATTAATTCCAATACCAAAAATTTCGAATCCAACTAAAGCTAACCATTTAAGACCAATAAATTTGATCAGTGCTATCGGAAAATTAATTGAAAAAGTAATATATCTTCAAATTATTTATTATTTAGAGGGAAATAGAACAATAAGTAACGTGCAATCAGGATTCCATAGTAAACACAACTATGAAACTGCTTTGCAGTTGGTGTTACATGACTGGAAGTTGTCAATAATCTTGTCACAATTGCGGTATTTTTGGACTTACAGAGGGCGTTTAAAACTATTAATAGGGGTAGATTATTAAGGAAATTAAGAGCTATTGGTTTGGCGGGTTGTGCACGACTGGTTGGGACATTATTTGGAAAACAGGAAACAGAAGGTAAAAGTGAGTAATTGTGTCTCAGATACTATAGAGAATAATATTGGGGTGCCACAGGGTAGTGTTCTGGGTACCCTACTGTTTTTAATTTATATCAATGACATTGCTAGTAGATGCTCAATACACTTATTTGCGGATGATACCTACTCTGGTCTATTTTACCCATGAAAATATTGAGACTTATTTTAAAGAAATCAATAGCTCTATAAGTAAAATAAATGATTATTGTAATGGAAATTCGTTGGAAATAAATTATGAAAAGACAAAATGGATTTTAATTGGGGGTAGTGGAAATTTAAGAAAATTAAATATAGCAGACCAGAGTGTTTCTGTTGAGAGAGTCGAAAAAATTTTATATCTAGGAGTGAAAGTTGATCCAAATTTACAATTTAAGGAACATGCTAATAACATACAATACAAAATTAATTATTTGAGAGGATGTACCAAATGGGCTAAAATAGTTATCTATAATACTCTTGTATTACCTCATTTTAATTATTGTGCGACTATATTGTATTTGCTCAGCTAAAATGAGTTGCAGCGATTGCAAGGGTTGCAGAATGGAGGTATGAGGCTAATACTGAACTGTTCGCGATTGGAACCAATCAACTCCATGTTAAATGTGCTTCAGTGGTTGCCTGTTGGAAAGTATTTACTCTTTTATTCCATGATATTTATATTTAAGATTAAATTAGGGATCTCACCAGTATATTTACAAAGTATTTTAAGTTATAACCAGGATGTTTATTCACATTTTAGAGTTCATAAGGCCACGAAAAAAGTACACAAAATTAAGATTTTTCTAAAGGTGTACAGGCTTTCAATAATTTGCCTGAAGATATTAAAGGCTCTACAAGCATAATAATACTTAAAAGAAATCAGTGATTACTTGCTGACTAGTTGATGTTTTTTTGTGTTATGTTTTGTTAAATGGACTCTGTTTTATCATTTTAAAGGTATTTTAAAGATATACTTATGTATTTTTTTCATGTGAATGTATTATCATGTAAATTTCTATGTAAAATTAGTTATTTTTGACTAAATAAATAAAGATAAAACTGATATCCTCAATCTTTCAAATGTAGTTTACTGTATCCCTTGTAAAAATTGCGAGGATAAATATATTGGTCACACTAGCCAAAAATTAAAAAACCGTATTTCTCTCCATAAAAGTGATTCTAGATTATATCCCGAAAGATGTGCTTTGGCCAAACATATACACAATAAAGACCATTTTATGGATTTTGAATGCTGTCAGTATTTTAGATATACAATCTAATACTAAAAAAAGACTTTTTTTTGGAAATGGCTCACATATCTCAAGAACAAAATATCATTAATAAAAAAAGTGATCATAAAAATTTGAGTGATATTTATTACTACCTTTTGTCTATTGATAGGGAACCTGAGTGTCATAAAATTTCAAATTCGTCTGTTTCAAACATTTGAGGTTAAAAAAAACATCAAACAAATTTTAAAAAAAGAAGATAACCTAACCAATATTGATATTTTTAGATATAGGATAGTTATAATAGTTATAATTTTATACTAGTTCTTATTCTATAAGCAAACGATTTTGTTTGACATCATTTAGACATTTATTTTTAAAAAAATTCAAATCAAAATTATTGTTAGATGTATTTACCATATAAAATAACTTTTGTAATACAATCTCAAATACTATCCTTGAAAATGGAAATAAAGATATTCCGAAAGCTTGGAAAATAGTGTAAAGAGTACTCTTTTTACAATTTTGCCGCTTCCCCAATATTCCTGTCCTTGTACATTATCATTCGGCAAATATCTACTATAACTGTATATATATATATATATATTTTAAATTTTGTGGGGAATGCGGCAATGTAAATGAAGTGTAGGTACTCTTTTTAGTTAATTCTTAGCTTTCGGTTTTTATTCTAACCATTTTCAAAGAACTACAAGAAAATATTTCATAGATATAAATCAAGTATAATTGAAAAAAATATTAAATAATTGCAAATCATACTTACAACTAATTGAGATTAATAATATCTTTGGATTGTGTACATGGAGAAAATATTCATATGTAAAAAATGTTATATATACAAAATTGAAAAATATAAAACCGAAAGCTAAGAATTAACTAAAAAGAGTACACTTCATTCACATTGCCGCATTCCCCACAAAATTTGAAACCTATCTAGTTTTGGCAACGAACTACTTTCTTATATATATATATATATTGGTACACGATACCTTGTTGCCTCCGGTACATGGAACAGGCGACCTGACCTCCGGGTCTTCCCGTTGGCCTACATCGAAAAAAAAGTTATATATGGAATGATGAAGTGATGACGAGTCCGAATCCCTTGAGAGGGGTAAATATATTTTAGTTTTCAACAGGTCATATATACTTGTATATACGAAACACAGAGAGTACTATGTCACCTCCGAAAATTATATATCTTGTTATCTTTGTCGCCTCCGACAGCGTTGCCACATAACCGGAGGTGATAAAGACACCACTTTATCCACATGCCCGATTTTTAATATAAATTTCCATGTATGCGGAGATTTGTTCCCATATTCTTCACAAAGGTAGGAAGATATGTGAATTCTCAATTATTTAAACATAAAATCAGTATAACAGAATTTTACTTTCATGGATATAGTGTGGAACCAAGTAAATATTTGTGAAATTATTAGAGATATCAAAATAAAATTTGGAAGGTGGATACTACAGTAGATTGGCTAATTTTTTTCATATTTTTTAACAATTTTGAATTTCCAATTTCACCGGAAGTAATGTCGATTTTAAGATTTGCCATGGAACACCCTGTATATTATTTTAGTTTCTGATGAATCATTCTATTACGAATACAAAAATATCGGGTTCGATATTTTTTATTTCAATACCTACCGAGATATTAACAGAAAAGTAACTAAGGAAAGGAAAAATTTGATGGTAGCTAGTAGTCCATGAAATTCATTGTAAAAGTGACAGTTGTTGTCCAAATAAGTTATTAGTGTTTGTATTTGAACGTGAAAAGATTATATTGTTTTAATTTGATCGTAAAATGGCCGAATTAAGTGAAAGAGAAATAATAGAAAATCACAAACCGACTTGCATAATGTCAAGAAGTAGACGGTGCTCAGTTTTAACATCTGATACATTAATTCTAGTTTAGTTAAGTTCCAATGTTTTGAAAATCATTTAGTTTAAGTGAATAATTATGATTATTTCTTTAATTGATATTAGAATTTTCCTTTCCTTAGTTACTTCTCTGTTAATATTTCGGTAGGTATTGAAATAAAAAACCCAATATTTTTGTATTCGTAATAAAATGTTTCATCAGAAACTGGAATAATATACAGGGTGTTCCATTGCATTTTGGAATCGACATTACTTCCGGTTAAACCGGAAGTTCAAAATTGTTAAGAAAAATGAAAAAAGTTAGCCAATCTACTGTAGTATCCACCTTCCACATTTCATTTTGATATCTTCTATAATTCCAGAGATATTTACTTGGTTCCACACATTTGCCCATCACTGTATGTGTGTACAATAATCCACAAATGTAAATAAGAAAAGGACAAATGAAGCTAATTTAAAATAAAACGTTCTATTTTGTTGCTAATTACCATTTTTGACATATTTTGCCTCACGCACTGTGCGTTATGTACATATTTAACCAACAGTAGCAGGAAATAGTATATTACGTAACGTGTGTGGTAAGAAGCATTTTACGCACGAATGGAAAAGTTACGCACGATGCCGCGTAGCGGCGAGTGCGTAATTCCGTGAGTGCGTAAAATGCTCTACAACACTAGTTACGTACTATACTTTACCTACGACCTACTTCTACATGTATTTATACTCTTATTATTGATAATATTTGAAAAACATCAACAATATTTGGCTAATTCTGCGATTTCCATGATAATATTAGATCCATCTCACTTTCACTCGACATTTTTTAATTGAATAAAGCTTTCCACAAAATACACAAACCAGTTATAAGTTATAAGGATAATAAAAAAGTGTTTCAAAAGTTTCTTGACAGTTATTACGCAAATCGCTATTGCAGCCCATACCTAAAATGATGTTTTGACGGCTTATGTCAGATTTTTGAATAAAATGGCGACGTCTATTGACAGTTGCTAAGATGTTGCTAGGGAAGCCGTGCGATTTACTTTACAGCTGTGCGTTTTTTTTACCGTGCGTAATAGACGTCATTACATTAGCGCCGACTGTGTGTTATTGACTGATTACAGGGGGGGTCGTAGGTAAAAGGTATTATTCATTAGCCAGTTTAATAAGATGTTACAGTTAGATTTTACATCAACAGCGGTTCTATTTAGATCATGTGTCTCGATAAATTCTCTCAATTGTTGTGCTGCGCTTTTTGAATAAAACCACCTATTTTTTAAATTTTATTTTCAAGTTCTATATTTTGGTTTGAAAATTGTTATTTTTATCAATTCGAGGTTTTGTGAATCTTATACGTGTTAGACTCATATGCCAAATTCGCCTATTTGCCGAAAGAAATAGTCAGTTCGCGAAATGATCAAAGCCAAATGATGGATTGCCGAAATTAGACCTTATTTCGAAATCTGTTGAAACTGATTTACACAATTCGTAGTTGCTCAAATGCCAAATATGAATGTGTTTCGGCAACTTCCGATATTTTGCACGTGTTCGCAGTCTCTGGTAGTTTCAACTTGTCATTTCAGTTATTCTAGTTAAACAAAAGAAGCAAGATGGTCTTCCCTGGCACGGTCACCCATCCAATTACTAACCATGTTCGACGTTAATTTTGATTCAGAAAACTCCCAATGAGACACATTGCTGCTAAATAAACTAGGTCCAAGCAAAGATATATATATATGAGATGTGATTGCAAAAAAGAATGCCAAAATAAAAAATGTAAATGTGTTGCAAGCAAGTTCAAATATAGCAGCAAGTATCATGGTAGTTCTTCTTGTTGCAATAAGTAGAAAATATTATAAATAAGTATCTATTTGAGTAATGAGATGTTTCTGAAAAATAAATGTAATTCCCCTTGATACATGGCATTTTTCAAAACCCAAATATTGCAATCGACGTCTGAGCATTTCTGAATTGCACAATTGGCGAAATGCTAAACTAAAAATGATCACCGACTGGACACCAAGTAAAGACGTATGCAAAATTTCAAGAAATGTGGTGAGAAAATTACAGACAATGTCACTTTCCCAATGAATCACCCCGTACATTGCAATGAAGGTATGCCCTGAAGCAAACAGCTTTTTATATGAAACTTACTTTTCTGTCATTGCAAGTTTCTAAGAAAAGGTAGTTGGCTATATTAGGTGAAATCATAATACCTATAAACTATTTGATCCTTACTGCACAGCTTTAACATTACCTATTTCAGTTCTGGACATCATTATTGCACAATAGGTATAATGAATTTTTACACTGCTACAACCCCGTTCATCGTGCGCGAGTCACAAGATATAGTGTTGGTGCTAGAGAAACATCCTTGTCACCTCTTCTCCAATGTTGCCATTTAGGAGAGGCGGGAAAGTTCCTTATGTTATGCAAACATGAGAGTTTATATGATAGGAGGCAATAACGTACCTCGCCTAAATGTGTTGTGCTACACCAGCGCCGGTGATATATACTGAAACTAAAAACTAATTTTGGAGGTACTAAGCATACTTTCTGACCTCCGACAAAATTTCCGTTTTTGGGCTCTAGATGGTATCTGAGTACAAAACCGATGAAAACATAGGAAATATGAGGTGACAACGTTTCTCCAGTATCTACTTTGGAGGTGACAACATACCCTTCATACCTATATATATATATATATATATATATATATATATATATATATATATATATAGGAGACAATTTATGTGGGGATGTGGCATTTTATGAAAGCCATTCAATTGATTATCAATCAGCCAAAATATTAATTACTGAAAATAATTATAAAAAACGTCTATTTTTAGAAACTGCATTTGTTTCACAAGAAAATAATTGCATTAATAAAAAAACTGACCTGAATAACCTTAGTGTGATGTATGCCTATCTCTTAGATTTTGAAAAACAATCTTTGCAAAATTTAAATTTCAATAAAAATCAACTTTATTCGAATAGACCTTAAAATAAAAAATCAGAAATAAAAATAAACAAAACATTTTTTGTTGAATGTCATATTGAAAGTCATATTTATATATTGTATTTTGAGTTTAATTTATGAATTTTTTCATCAATTTTTTACTATTATACCAACATCCTCGCTTAGATAATGTAAGTGAATTTATACATTGATTTATTTTATAATTTGACCATATATGTTGATGATTTTTAGTCCTTGAAAATGAATATGTTATATTCGAAAGCTCGGAATATATTTTAAAAAGAGTACTCTCTTATATATATACATCCACATGAAAGATATGTTGCCACTGACCAAAAGCCATTGATCTATAAGAACAATAAATAGCACATGAATATCAAAATGCATTTTTCCATTTGAATAAGATTAGTGAAAAAGTTAAATGAGAGAACATCAGTGTCTGTAGAATATAACAACTTGGTTATCGAGATGCACATAAGTAATGTTCAGTATTTTTATGTGAAATTATAAATATTCAATATGAAGGTCACAAATAAATTAAAAATAACCAGTCATGAGGATTGCCGACAAGAGTGAAAGCAGAAGTAAAGGTGCTTCCTTTAAAAAAATTGTATGCATATGATAGAGGGAATTTTGTTCAAATAAATGAGCCTCTTCCAAAAATTGTATCATTACCCATCCAAATTGTGAAACATTATGTAGTTGGAGCACAACATGTCACCTTAAATTGGTGACATCACATATGACCAGTACTGGATTAAGCAAGTGCAGACCCGTAGCAAATTCTTCCAAAGAGCTCTTTTTCTGCTATTAGTTCTCAAGTTTAAAGTGATATAAAACATTCTTTTTCTAATTTCTTGGGAAATTAAACCACAATATTTTTGAATTCTTTATTTCAACGTTTCGGTAGCGTTCCAGCTACCGTTTTCAAGAAAAAATAAGTAAAAATTGATTTTTATTCCTAACTGACACAACGAAAAAAATTTGACAACTAGACAATCAAAAATATTTTGAAGTTTAAGACTGCAAAATTTTGTTATCAAATTTTTATTAAGGTCCATTCATAGTAGATCATATCCCCGGTAAAATGTCAAATGAAATATTTCATTTTATGACATTCCAACGATATGATAGTCTACTAGAAATGGAATCCAGTGAAGTGCACGTTTCAGGAACGGTTTTTAAATTGGGATAGCGCGTTTTTTCGCTTATATTGGAAATGTTGTTAATAAAACGCATTTCTTGATACTTTTTTTGTTTATGAATATTTAAGTTTTCAAAATATGTATGTATACTCAGTTTTGTGATTTTATGTATTGAATTGTGTATCGATTAACAACTATTCAAATTATAAATCATAAGAAAACCTGGATAAAAACTTATGATGCTATCCTGATAAAGCAGGTAATTGATTATTGGAAATTTCTCTTTCTAACATTGGTAACCAAATTTGACTACATTCGGCTGAAATACTAGCTACACATTTATCTGCATTTAGTTGTATTAAAGCACTTTCTTTGATTTTTCGTCTTTTATTATTGGGTTCTTTTAATATTATTTTTGATGAATCCCATTGAATTTGATGACCCTCTTCCCAAGCATGTTTACAAATAGCTGACTTAAAGAATTCCCTATCTTAAATATATTTTTTGTGTTCGTTTATTCTTACTTTCAATGGTCTAGATGTTTCACCTAAATAAAATTTGTCGCATTCGCATGATATTTGATATATGCAGTTTTTGGAAGATTGTTCTTCATTCTTTGGTTTCGTTTTTGTTAGTATTGATCTTAATGTATTATTCGATTTAAAACTAGTTCTAATATTGAATTGATTACCAATTTTTTTAATTCTTTCTGATAAACCCTTAACATACGGTATTGTCAAGTTTCTAAAAATTATGTTTGCTGAATTATTAATATTATTGTTATGGGGTATTAACAATGAGTCCCTCTCTATATGCTTAATCTCCAAAATATTTTTGATTGTCTAGTTGTCAAATTTTTTCCGTTGTGTCAGTTAGGAATAAAAATCAATTTTTACTTATTTTTTCTTGAAAACGGTAGCTGGAACGCTACCGAAACGTTGAAATAAAGTATTCAAAAATATTGTGGTTTAATTTCCCAAGAAATTAAAAAAAGAATGAATAATATACCACAAGGAACATACAGAAGATATTTTGATATAAAACAATTCAATATGTTCATTTGCTATTTATAGGTTACACTTTTGTGGTTAATTAATAGTGTGGTAAATTACAATAGAAGAGAGGACTTGAGTACAATCCAATCTTATCAAGTATTTACCTGTAAAATATGATCACCGCTTTGTAGTCTACCATCACGATCTGCAACTCCACCAGGCAAAATTGTTTTAACAACTACACCCATATTTCTCATTCCTAAAATACCAAAACCCAAGCCTGTTCCATCATTAACAAGGTTAATACTTTCAACTTGAGACCATTCACTGTTCATTATATTATCAGGTTCATTTCTGGAATTGTTGCTTCCAACAGAAGGAGAACGATGAATTACATCTTCATCATTTGTAATGAAATTAGAATTATTCTGTAAGATATGTAAGGACTGAAAAAAAAAAGGTACTATAAAACTATCGCTAGTAGGGTTGGAATTCTACTCTTGTTTATCAATGACTGCAATTGGATGTGAACATATTTTAATATAAAATGTTTATTACCTCTGCATTGCCATGTCTAGTATTTAGTTTTGGACTGTTGACTAGTAACATCTGGTTCTCAGAGTTATTCAAAATTGGTATTTGGGGTGAACTAGGTGAAATAGGTGCAGAAGGGACTCTTTGTTCATCAAAATCTTTATTAGGAGGATAATTATCAGTATAATCTGGATCATATAATTCACCTGCCGGTGGTACATTTAACACCAATTCACCTGCTGCTGTAATATCAAAATCAACTGGTAAAATAGAAGGATGCTGTCCAAGCTGTTGATTTAATTCACTTATTGAATCCTGTACAGTAACTATACTCCTAAATACTGGATTTTCTAAAACACTTATAAGCAAATGTAGGTCCTGGTTTGTATTCAATTGAAGTTTTGGATCTCCTAAATTGTCGACAGTTTGTTTTATGTCTTCTAACAGTTGCAGAGCACTAGAGATATCCGCATTAAGATGCATTGTGGAAAGGAATACTTGAACATCAATGGATAATTAGCTGCTATATGAGAAATCTTCACCAGTAATTGTTTATATTTTAATGTACAATAAACAAAATTTCTCACCACCGTCAATACGCTTCGTATAAACAAATCTGTGGGAATTGTGGGATTTTCTTTTCTTACTGGATTATGACTTATGACAGCATTTACAGCCATAAGCCATTACAGGAGCCGCGGAGCCGCTTTCGGGCAAGGATATTAGCACAGAATACACCATCTAACGGTGTACATCTAGATGGTGTACTCTGTGATATTAGATTCTCATCCAAGGCCACCTACAACACTAGGCCGGAATGCTGAAATTTGGCAACTTTGTAGAGCGGGCCGATCATGTCAGACTTTTATCATGGCGAGACCGTGGAATAATATTTATTTATGTTTATAGTGCCTCTGTATTTATAATTCGTGATATGTAATAGATGATCAGAGGATTGTAATAGTGTGTACAATCTTTTTAAATTGATTTTATGAACTTGGTGCTTGTTATTCGCAGTTAAAAGACTGACAACTTCAACATAGGACTTCTGTTTGCATCCGTTTGTTTTTTAGGTAGGTAAGATATTTAATAATATACATAAATAAAAAGATTTTAGCATCAGTATAATTGGTAAACATACTCTCTAGTATGTGACTCATATAAAATATAAAGCAATCAAGGCATAACATGGTAATTGTTTCGAATAAAGGATGGAAATTTTCTTAAACTGATTGAAATTGTTTAAAAGTGACTTGAACCAAGACTAATTTTTATACTATTATACAATTTCTGATTCTTGTTAAGCCATCAAGCCACATTAGTAGATGGTCTATGTATGTTCCACAATAAGTATAGGGAAATCAATGTTATCCGCCTCCGCCAAAATGGGTTCCACCAGCGGGGCGGTGCGGAGGTAATCGACGTAATCGAGAGTATAGATATACCGGGGATGGTTGAAAGTAGCGCAATGCTGTCAAAAAAGGCACTAACACCTAACTTCGTTACTATTGGTCCGATTTGAATGGAACAAACGGCATTATGTATGGAAAGTGATGTAATTTATGGAGAGTATAAGCATGCGCAATAATGCTACCATAAAGGCACTAGCACCTAGCTTCATCCGATTTGGATGGAACGTCAGGTCAAATGACACACGTCGAAACGTCACGTGACACGTCGAATGATACACGTCAAACAGTTTCATAGGGTGTACCATCAAATTTGCAAACGTCAATATGTGGAAAAATACCGAAAATGTGACATTTCCTTTGCAGAAACTCGGCTTTTTGTTGTCCTCGAACGTAAATGTAGTCTGCGGCATGCAATAACTTGCTTTCCAATATTTTATTTTAAAAATTGTAAAACGAAAATTCCAATCTTCATGTAATATAAAAGTTGATGAATATACAGGATGTTTTTCTAATAATACTTATAACAATTTTATATCATATTGTTTTAAGAAATTAAAAACTTAAAATGGCAGAAATTTATAAGTTGATCGACCTAAGTACCAGGTCATGTGGCTCAGGTTCATATCAGGAAATTGATTGCAATAAAATATTATTTTGTAATATGTATGTGTCAACACGTCTATGCTGAATATCGAAAAATGGATAATGCTGTGTAGCAGCATGTGCCGATTAGCAAACAGGAAATACGTTTTTGCTAATTCTCGATATTCAAAACACAAAACCTGTAAATGCAGGAAATCTCTTACCGTGCGGTTAGTTTGGAAAAGCATATTTTCTTGCATTATCACTCTAAGAATCTGTCGGAGGGGAACCAATCATATTTTTTGTTTTGTTCATTTAGGCGCGTTATTTATTAATTAGCGAAGTCCAGAGAGCTCACTTTTCAAAAGCCAGTCGCAGTTAATAGACGTCAATTATTAATAGTTTGTGTGAGTGTGGTACCTTAAAATATTAAAAAGTAAGTTTATTTTTGAATTCCATATCTTTTTTTATTTTTTCCACATTGATGCATTATTTCTTGTATCTCAAAAATATCTCAATTTTATTTTTCAATAGAAATTTTTTTTATAAAACATTTTTGCGCTAGTTGAGTAATTTTTTTTGTTATCATTATTTAATTTGAATAATTTTAAAATGGTGGATAAAATAGTAAAAAGTAAGTTTATTTTTGAATTTCATATCTTTTTTTATTTTTTCCACATTGATGCATTAATTATTTCTTGTATCTGAAAAATATCTCAATTTTTATTTTTCAATAGAAATTTTTTTTATAAAACATTTTTGCGCTAGTTGAGTAATTTTTTTTTGTTATCATTATTTAATTTGAATAATTTTAAAATGGTGGATAAACTATTAAAAAGTAAGTTTATTTTTGAATTTCATATCTTTTTTTATTTTTTCCACATTGATGCATTAATAATTTCTTGTATCTCAAAAATATCTCAATTTTTATTTTTCAATAGAAATTTTTTTTATAAAACATTTTTGCGCTAGTTGAGTAATTTTTTTTTGTTATCATTATTTAATTTGAATAATTTTAAAATGGTGGATAAACTATTAAAAAGTAAGTTTATTTTTGAATTTCATATCTTTTTTTATTTTTTCCACATTGATGCATTAATAATTTCTTGTATCTCAAAAATATCTCAATTTTTATTTTTCAATAGAAATTTTTTTTATAAAACATTTTTGCGCTAGTTGAGTAATTTTTTTTGTTATCATTATTTAATTTGAATAATTTTAAAATGGTAACATGTTTTTCTTTTACTTTTGTAGATGGATCTAAAAAAAATAAACGAAAATTGTAATATTGCAGAGCGAAAACCAAAAATAAAATTGAGCGCTTTGCCACTTGATGAGCCGCAGAAAATATATGCCGCTAAAATAGTTAAAAGCAGATTTGGAGACTGCGTCCTACTAGATTTAGAAGAAGCTGTTACATTCCTTCCAGCCCGTGTCACAGACCAATACAGGGAGAGCATTAAATATTTTTCTTCCGAAAAGTACTCAATAATATTTAAGGGAACGGTCGACGTGGGAAAACCATCGCCTACTAATTCTTTCGCAATTGTTGAGAATAAGGCTTAGAATACGGGTAAGTGATTCTTATTTTTTATGGCCATGCATTCTGAAAGTGTTAAAGAAATTGCTAAAAAGTCAAACGATTTTTTGTTGGTTATAAGAAAATTGAAAAAAATTATATTCGATAAATTTACTGAAAAAGATAAAGAAATCTGGCTAAAACGGCTTAAAAAACATATTCGAATTTGCAATAAAGCTATTCGTTCGAGGACTAAAGATACAACTATAGGTACTTTGAGAAAACTTCAAACAAACATTGGTCATTTTAAACATTTTAAAAATTTAATTGAAAAAAGACACATTGGTTTAGGGCTCAACAATAGAAAATTGCAAAACAGGGTCAAGTGGGAAAATGTAGCTTCGAGCTTTAAAAGTAGAATCAAAACAGGGTTAATAATAAATTTAGCTCATAAAGACTTGGGTCCATTTTTGGAAGATGCTTTAATAATATTTAAAATGGAAATTTCTAAACAATTTAGATCGTTTCATATGATGAAAGTTAATACTTGTTTTTGCGGAGAATTTATCAAAAAAAATGAAAACAAAACTGAGGACGATGAAATTTTAGACTTAAAATATTTCAATACGAAAAATGCAATACTTGATGTATCTACCGATTTAGAGCGTTGGTTTTTTGATAACGTAAAAGATAAAATTTTTCAAAAACTATCTGAGTTCCAAGAAAGGGATTCTTGTTATGCCCTAAATAAAGTTGTCTCTTTAGAAGTAAATATTAATAAGTTTGAGATAGGTAACGGTTCATCTTTCATTCCATTACCAAAACAAATACTTAATAAAAATGCATGCATAAACATCAAAAATACAGATCAAGCCTGTTTCTATTGGTCGATTGTAGCAGGCCTTTATCCGAAAAATACAAACATCAATATAACTTCTTCATATCCATTTTATAGCACGGTATTAAATGCAGAGGATTTAGATGCTCCCATGCCGTTATGTAAAATTTCCAAATTCGAAAAATTAAACAATATTTCCGTTAACGTGTATGCTTTAGAATTAAACGAAAAAGAATTTTATACCGTGGTACCGGCAAGATTAACTCAAACTAAATTAGAACACCATTTTAATTTATTATTGATTCAAGACAAGTATTTTCCAAAATTAAATGACTTTGATGTTCCTCCAGAAGATGATGATGATGACAATAATTTTGAAGTCAAGTATCATTATTGCTTAATTAAAAACATGTCTCGACTCGTAAGTTCACAACTCAGTAAAAACACAAAAAAAAAAACTTCTGTGATAGATGTATGAACTATTTTAGTGATGAAAATAAACTTAAGGAGCACGAAAAGTTGTGTTATGAACTTAATGAATATAAAATGTCTTTTCCCAAATATGAACATGTCGAATTTAGAAATTTTACTTACCAGCAAACTACTCCGTTTGTAATCTATGCCGATTTCGAAAGCATGTTAACAAAATTTAATGATCCAAATGTTTCGACTGCAACTAAAAGATATCAAAAACATGAAGCGTATAGTGCAGGTTATTATGTAAAGTGTAACTATGATGACAATTTATCGTTTTACAAAAGCTATCGAGGTTCTGACTGCATGGATTGGTTTTCAAATGAAATGTCGTTAGTAGCCGAAATTATCCAATCAAAAATGAAAACCATAGTGCCAATGGTACTTCCGTCAAGTACCGTTGATGCATCTGATTGCCATATTTGCGGAAAACAATTTAAAGACGTCGAAATAATTGTACGCGATTACAACCACTTCACCGGTCAGTTTCGTGGATTCGCACATCAATCGTGCAATCTTAATTACCGCAAGTTGTTCGTAACACCAATAATTTTTCATAACCTGATCGGCTACGACAGCCATTTCATGATTTCTAGTTTATGTAAAAAAGGCACTATGAGTGTTCTTCCAATAAACCTAGAAAAATACATTTCATTCACTTTATTCGACTCAAAAACTAATTTAAAATTTAGATTTATTGATTCATTGAGATTTTTGGGGGCTTCCTTGGATGAACTAACATCCATCATGGATCCCAACGATTTCATCATATCCAAAAATGAATTTTCCCATTTGGATAATGAAAAATTTAAATTATTGATTAAAAAAGGAATATTTTGCTATGACTACATCGATAGCTGGGAAAAATTCAATGAAACGTCATTACCGCCTATTGAATGCTTTTACAATAAATTAAATTATAAACCACTTAGCTCCAACAAATATGCTCATGCCCAAAGTGTGTGGGATAAGTTTCAAATTCAAAACTTGGGCGAATATTCAGACATGTACATGAAAACAGACGTTTTACTTTTGGCAGATGTTTTCGAACAATTTCGGAAAAAGTGTCACGCAACTCATGGCTTGGACCCAGCGTGGTACTATACCATGCCTGGGTACACTTGGGACGCGATGTTAAAGTCCACCAGGTGTAAATTGGAACTATTGCGTGACGTAGACATGGTTTTGTTTATTGAAAAAGCTATTCGTGGGGGAATTTCAGTTTGCAGCAGCAGATTTGCTGAAGCAAACAACAAGTACATGTTGGAATATGACCCTAGTAAGCCTTCCAAATACTTGTTGTTCCTGGATGTGAACAATTTGTACGGTTGGGCAATGTGTGAACCTCTGCCCTACGGAGGGTTTAAATGGATCGAAGACGTCGATCAATTTGATGCTGATTTTATTCAGTCGATTCCGGACGATTCCCTCGAAGGTTATATTCTCAAAGTTGACTTGACATATCCGCAAAACCTGCACGATACGCACAAAGATTTTCCATTTGGTGCTGAACACCGTGTTCCTCTAGGTTCAAGATTACCGAAATTAATGACTACACTTTATGATAAAAAAGAGTATACCGTTCATTATCGAAATTTAAAACAGATGCTCGCCAACGGATTACAGCTCACTAAAGTGTATAAAGTTTTGAAATTTAAACAGTCTACCTGGCTAAAGTCCTATATTGAGTTAAATACTCGACTAAGAACGACAGCTAAAAGCACTTTCGAAAAGAACCTGTATAAATTGATGAATAACGCGGTGTTCGGTAAGACGATGGAAAATATTAGAAAACATAGAGTAGTGAAATTGGTGACTAAATGGCAAGGTCGGCATGGGGCGAAAAATTTGATTGCAAGCTATCGGTTCCATAGCAGAAAAATTTTTAATGAAAACTTGTCCGCAATTGAACTCAATAAAACTAACATAATATTCAATAAACCTTTGTATGTAGGAATGGCAATATTAGATATTTCCAAAATATGCATGTATGATTTTCATTATGGGCATATGATTCCTAAATTGGGTGTTGAAAAATGCAAACTTATGTATATGGATACCGATAGCTTTATTTATGAGCTATCATGTGATGATGCTTATGAAGAAGTTATTAAGGCAGATATACAAAAATTTGACACTTCAGATTATCCAAGTGATAATCAATATAATATTCCACAGGTGAATAAAAAAGTTTTAGGTGTTATGAAAGATGAATCAAAAGGTAAAGTTATGACCCACTTTGTAGGACTAAGATCGAAAATGTACACTTATAAATTGGACGTAGATGGGGAGGAAAGGGCAAAGAGACGACAGTATTTAGAACAAAAGAAACTCGATAAAGACCGAATCGAGTTTAAAATAAAAACGCTAGGGGTGGTTAAAAAGTTGAAGGGGGTAAAGTATAATGTAGTGAAAAATAGGATAGGTTTTGAGGATTATGTGAAATGTTTAACTAATTTTAAAGAACAAACAATAAGCCAGCGTTGTATTCGATCATATTTACATCAAGTATTTAGCATCGAACAAACAAAAACTGGTCTAAGTCCACATGACGATAAGCGGCAATTAATTCCGGGGACTTTTGATACTCTACCTTGGGGGCACTATAGTAACCGAGAATAATTTTTGATAATTTTGTTTTTTTCTATAATTGAAGTAATTTTTTTCAATGTAGTCATTTAAAAGATTTTTTTAAGTTTATATCTATATATATATATATATATATATATATATTAATTTGAATGTGTGGCTGTAAAAAAAGATTCACTTGCGTTTTAATTTTATCTAAGATTTTTTTATAAATAAAAATAATTGTAGTTTTTAAATCGCTTTTATGTGTATCGAAAATAAAAAAAAATCAATTTATTTTTTGTTTTCATTTTTCCTGCAATGAAGGAGACACTAACATGAGAAAAATCCTTAGGAAAAAAAAAGATTGAAATGGTTCGATTTATGCATTTTTTTGGTAAGTTCAAGGTCACACATCGAGACTCTCTCTCTTATCAGTGAAATAAAATATCAAACATTTGGTGTCTTTATGTAATAGCTGAAATAGCCGAATTGGTTGGAGCATTTTTCCTAGCATAGCTATTGAAGAGGAAATAGGTTCAATCTTCGACTATTTCAGCTATTTTTTTCCTAAAGAAAACACATATACCAATAATATATAACTATTTATTTAAATCATTGATAACTGTAAGTTTACAAAAGTATACAAATTCTCTAAGAGCATTGTTTAACATATCATTAGGTGTAATAGAACAAAATGCATATAAAATTTGTTGAGGATTTAAATTTTCAGAGGCGACATTTTTACAGAAATCCAAAACATTATAATAATATTGACAAAAATTTAAATTTTCCAATATAGCTATACGTTGTAAAATCAAATTATTTAGTTTTAAAATTTGAGACACTTCTTCTTCATCCATATAATATTCAACTCCATGTTTTTTGACGAAAATCAACTTACACCCATCGTAATTTGATGGAGTAATGGTGCAGTACTCTCCACATGAAAACGAATCAGGTTGGAACTTGTCGGCGTCGTCAACTGTGGTATGAAAGAAAGCATTCATCTGTTGCGTCATCATTGAAATAAAGGTATACCATTCATAAGTGCTGAAAGATATTTTGCTGCACTTTAGCTGTTGAGATAGAATAACAGCAGGCGTAAATGATCTTGCCGGACTAATTCCACATTTTACTTCATAACCAGAAATTGTATATTGTGTTGAAAGCAGGTACACATTTTCAGACTTTGCAGCAAACTCATAGTTTTTCAAAATTCTATCCAGCTCTGCAGAATAGTTATTATCACTACTACTACTACTGTCGTAACCACTACTGACACCTTGATAACTCATATTGCTAACTGAGTTTAAGATCTGAAACGACTCCAATTTATGTGGCATTTTACGTCATAAAACATCAACTCCATTGATCCAGCTGTTATGTTTTTTGTCTAAGCCTAACCATTTCACGAACAGTTTCTTGCCTTCACGTCTAAGAACTTTTTCCACCAAGTAAACGTCCGGATTCGATGTTTTCTGTAGTTCTTCGTCATAGAAGCAGCCGCTGATTGGTGTACCTTGCATGTCTTCAAGTAAATACGTAGCAGGATTGGTAATTTTAACTTTGATGATTTTGAATAGTTCTGTAGTCCAATTGGGTGTATATCCTTTTTCAAAGACATGTTTTGCCTTGGATATGCGCACAATGTCACCAACTTTAAATTTTCGCGGGCCTGCTATCTTTAAATGACTATAGGTGTTATTCAAAATAGATTTTTCGTTGGATTTGTTGACTTGAGAAGGCTTATATTGTGTTGTGGAATGTGTTGTATTGTTATAGTTTTGAGTAATTTCAGGCAGAATATCAATCCATTTGTAGGTGCCATTTAAACTGAAATATTTGTAGAGTTTCGATTTTAATGTTCTTATAACACGCTCAGCCATAGAAGCTTTCATCGTGCTAAGTACGCTATAATGATTTATATCATGTTTTTTCATTAAATTTTGAAATTTGCTGTTGTAAAATTCCTTCCCCTGATCGGATTGTAGATTTTTCGGTGTTCGTCGTGTATGAGCGAGAATGTCCGAGAATGCCCGAGTAATCTCCTCTCCGGTCTTCGTCTTTAGTGGGCGTGTCCACATAAACTTTGAAAAACAATCAATGACGACCAGTATCATTTTATGATTCCTATTTTGTGATGCAAAATTCCTCATCTCCGCAAGATCCATTTGCCAAAGATCGTCAAGGCCCTTGATAATGGTGCGTCTGCGAGGGAATTTTTTCCGAATAGGTTTGTGAAGCTCGTTTACGAGTTGAATCTTTTCCTTGTTGTGCATATTATGATGTATTACCGGCTAGCTTCAGCTCCAGACTGTGAATGCGGTTATGGATATTTATATCCAATGTCTTAATATTGTTCACTATGTCTGAAATGTTACTTTTCAAATCCGAAACGGCTGTGATATTTTCTGCAGATTCTTTTTTCAATTCACGTATACTTGCATTCGCACTAAATTCTCTTCGAATGAAGACTTTTGCAGTGGCAATTGAGTCGTCAACGTATTTCTTCGTAGCCATATCCCTACCTGCTACTGGGGGATTTCGCGAAATGAATGTATTAATTTCGTTAGTTTTATTTTGTAAGTCGGTAATATTCGCCTGTAATATGGGAATTTCAATCTTATGAAGCTCGTTTCTGATTTCGTGCAATCCTACTTCTAAATTCTTTATATTGTGTGCTTGTGGTGAGTTGATAGTACGCAAGTCATCAACATATTTTTTTGTTGCAGCGTCACTATTTGCTGTCGGTTCTTTAACATTACAAATTTTCACATTTCCAATATCAATACCATTGATACCGTCCGGTGTATGAGGGAACGTAATTTTCGCTGGTAAACGCGCATAGGGCGTTTGATGTCTATGTTCGAATTTATCGACTGGCATAATTGAAATGAACAAGTTTCAACTTGTATTATTCTATTATATCAGCTTCCTTGAGTTCATTGATAATTGCTACTATTTCGTTGTCGTGTGACGTATTACCTGCCTCTTTCGAAGCAATTAGTAGCTTTAGACGTTCAACCAACTCGTTGGGATCATCCCAATAAATGTATTCCATAGGGTCTTCGTTGTATACCAAACGGGAATCGAGAACGTTTCCGCCACTTTTCGTAAAAGGTATTTTTGATAGACGTTTCATTAGTAGCTGTTGTGTTCGAGTAGAGGGACGACGGTTCGATGATTCTGATTTTGTTCTAAACAAAGGTTTGATAATATTGTGATATTTGTAAGTGCTTGAACCCTTAAGACGGTTGCGTGTATCTAGGTGAACCTTAGTATACTCTAGAAGGGTTCTATATGCCTCCAAATCCTGCTGGATGTAACCTTCTGGATCGTGGTAGAATAAAAGCTGGTATAAGCCAGGTGTACCAGTCACGGATCCAGCTTCTTTATTTCGTTCTTGTAGTATGTTGATATTGCCGTTTCTTCCATCAAATCCAATTCTACGCGTACCTAAACTCCAACCGATATCGTCATTGTAGAAAGGTCCGTAATTTTTATCGATTCTTCCATTATCTTGGAAATAGTCTTCGATATACGATTGACTAATTTCAGGATATTGATCTAAATACTCTTGAATGGATTCATGGGTCATCTCAGGACGCATTATTTCTGGAGATTCGGGCATTGGAATATTCCCCTCTTCATCGGTTTCAGCCACCGGTTCCGTTTCGAGGAAACGTGTAAACACATCATCATTATCATCGGGTTCTTCTTTCTTTATTTCCTCCTTTGGTTGTAAATTTGTAATCGATTTTTGTAATGTCTTCGAGGATTGTACAATTTCTTCTAGTGGTTTGGATATTGGCTTGAATAGTTTATTAATAGACTCATCTTGCTCTGATTTACCTAATTTCAATGCCAAGTATTTTTTTCGAATCGATCTGGCAAGTTCAGACACTTTTTTCTTGCGCATTGCAGTAGCAACCTTATCGTCAGACATATTGGTATGGACTGAAGGCGCAGCTTACAATTTAATATATTTATCGAATCCTTTGCGATACCTTCCATCATTGAGGGCGAAATCTTTCATAATTACCAATGTACCATAGCGATCACACCAACACTTTGAACACATATTTTTAAATACGTCAAATGTCATGTCAGGAGATACGTGTTCGTCAAATATATGTTTCAAGTTTACCTCATCCTGCTTGAATAACACAATAACATTACAATTGTCGCGAATAAGCTGTTTCGGTATTTTTGAATATGTTTGACAAAGATATGCAGCATCGATATCTTTATGTCTGCACATGGAATAGTATTCCCGAATTTTCTGTTGACCATCACATGCAACGTCATCGAATAAAAAGACAGAATTAGGCTGAGCTTCATCTGGACTTATTATTTCCTCGTTGTCTTTGAATGGAAAATAGCCAACGCCCTTCACTTGTGCTATAACTTCCTGCAGCAATTGGTACTTTGGTTGGAATAACGATTTTGAATAAACATAAATGTTTTTGAATTTCGCGCCATTCGGATTAAATAGGAGCTCCAGCACGACATTCGTCTTTCCACACCCACTGGGGCCACATATAATGGCACGGAAAGAATTTGGTAATAATTTACCATGTTTACCAATAGTTGGTGTTGAGGTAAAATCCAGATTTTCAATGGGTATAGTCTGCTCTTGTTGAATTATTTTCATTGTGTGTGTCGTCTTTCGTAGTACTACTCTTTAAATATAGGTGTTACCACTTACGCGTATCAGTCTTAATGTTGTTGTTTGAAGGAGAAGGTCTCTTAAATTCTCTCATCAATAAACTACCTATTGAGCTTCACTTACCTAGCTATCAGTACTGTGGACGTAAGTACTACCCCCTCCACCCCTTCATGTAAAAAATTGATTGTTTTTTTTCAGCCGGTACAAAATTGGAAAAACGTCTTGATCGTGGAGATCCGGGCATCAACCCCTTGGACGCTGCTTGTAAGCAACACGATATTTCTTACTTGAAGAATAAGTCTCTCGAAGAACGACACAAAGCGGATCGAATACTTGAAGATAAAGCTTGGGCTCGTGTCAAATCAAAAGACGCTTCACTGGGAGAGAAAACTGCTGCATTACTTGTAACAGGCGGAATGAAGGTGAAAAGAAAGCTGGGAATGGGTTGTCGTCGCAAACGTCGTTCCTTGCATCGAGATGTTATTCTAAAAGTGGGAAAGTCATTGAAGAGAGGAACATCTTTGAAAGACACCGCAACGTTTGCCTTACGAGCGGCCAAAGCACTTATTAAAGAATTTGGTGGGAAAAAAGAAGTCGAGGTTCCTCGAGTGATACCTGTAGCGAAATCCGGAGGTTTCCTACCACTTATCCCTTTGTTTGCAGGTCTTTCGGCACTCGGAGCTTTGTCAGGTGGTGCTGCTGGGATTGCTAAAACTGTCATTGACGCAAAGCATGCGCAAAAGAAATTGGAAGAAGATGTACGTCATAATAAGGCTATGGAACGTGTAGGATCTGGCCTGTATCTGAAAAAGTATCCAAAAGGCGGCTTCGGATTGTATTTGAAAAAGCAAAAAAACCAATAAAGCTACCCAATCACGCATTAACCGACTTTGACATAACACAATACGCAAAATCGCTTAAAATACCGCATTTTCGAGGAGTTTTCATGCGAGACACTCTCCCCAAAGCCGGCCCCCGGAAACAAGAATGCGCAGTGGTTAATTTGGACACCTCTGAGAATAGCGGAAGTCATTGGGTAGCTTACCGAAAGATAAACAACAATGTAGAGTATTTCGATTCATTTGGTAACTTGAAGCCTCCGAAAGAAATTGTTAAATATTTTGGAAAGAGTGCGAGAATTTTTTACAACAATACCCAATATCAAAACTACGATCAAATCAATTGCGGTCATTTGTGTTTGAAATTTCTACAACAATGACGGAACTATTACTACAACATATCTACCATGGAAAAACATTGAGTAGTTTCACTGCCGAAGAACTAAAGCACTTTCCCATTGAATATCTAACAGAGTGTGTAAGACCTTCGGAATTGCTGGAAATGTGGTATAAACTTCCCAATGAATATCGAGCAAATTTTCAACTACAAATACGATTGCCTTGTTTCATCCATTACAACCGACCTGATTGGACGACGCATTGTGACGGCCCTCCGAGTTCGCAAGCTACTTGTTTCCTTTGTAACCAAACATTAAAAAAATAGAAAATGTTATTTAAATTCAAACATTATTCGTATTTCATTAGTCATCATGTCGCAGTTGCTGAGAGTTAACAGCACCAATCACGTGTTTACCTTTCAACCTCCTACGCCTATTGAGCTCGATCAGAAGAAGGAATACGAAATAGCTCTACGATCTTTTCATTCTTATCACAGTATACCGAACATTGAAAATTGTAAGTTTTACTACTACGATACCAAGGGCAAGCTTCAAAGTTTTGATTTTCCCACAGGATGTTACGAAATTGCCGATCTTGAAGCGTTTATCCGAGATAAATTGGGTGCGGGCAATTCAACTAGACCAGAGGACATATTTTCACTAAAACCCAATCACAATACGTTGAAATGTGAAATTTCCAGTAAATACAAAATTTCCTTCAAGGAGACCAATAGTCTTGGAAGAATATTGGGATTTTCACCGAAAATACTCGACTCTAACAAATTGCACTCTTCAGATCTCCCAGTCAAAATTATTAAAGTATCTAGCATACGCTTCGATTGTAACATTACCACTGGAGCCTTCGATGCAAACAGACCTGCTCATACTATTTACGAATTCGTCGTACAAGTAGATCCAGGATATTCCATTGACGAAATTCCTCATAATTTGCTCTACCTACCCGTTATACCACAACGTGAAATAACCAACATCACTGTCATAGCCTTAGACCAGGACGGTCAGCCTGTAAACTTTCGTGGAGAACTAAGTACGTTGGTGTTGGAGCTTAGAGCGCGATGGGGCTAATAATAAATCATAAAAGACAATCTGCAGCACTTCCAACTTCATTAGCTAAGCAGTCGCCAAAGCTGAAACAGCTCACGTTCGCAAACAAATTGGTCCTGCAATCGCTGGGTTTTAAATTGAAAAATGACAACCATGTATGGAAAACGTCTACGCCAAAACGACATGCCTCCAATGTTTGATATCTACCGTAAGCCGATGTTTGATGAATCAATTCGAAAGGCCGAATATAGAACCTATGCTCCATTTATAAAGTCATTCAATTGCAGTGACATTGTGGAGTTTAGCATTAATCAAGTTGATTCGTTTTTTGCAATGAGCGAAACTTTGTTGTGCATTAAAGGTTCGCTTGAAGTACACGGAGCTGGTGACGTGAAATTAGCAAATAATGTTGGAGCCTTTCTATTCGATTCATGTACGTATAGTGAAAGTGCCAGGGAAATGGAAACAGTTCGGGATCCTGGAATAGTAAGTGCCGTACGTGCCATGACCTGTTATAACCAAGAAGATTCCAATCATATGGCTATAGCCGGTTGGAATTACCCAAAAGATCCTATTTTGAATGATAGCGACAAGTCCTTCAACCTTCAAATACCTCTCAAACATATTTTCAACATTTTCAACGATTATCCCATGATTACATGTGGACGTCAAACAATACGACTAGTTCGAGCACGAAACGATAATGATTGCTTATATATTACTGAAAAGAATGTCTCTGGAACGCTCTCCACTACAGCTAAAATTAACATTACAAGCGTTGAGCTGAAAGTTAAACATATCTTTCCTAATGACGACATAAAATTAAATCTCATGAAATCCATTCAAAAAGATCAACCTATAGTTATTCCATTCAGGAAGTGGGAGTTACACGAATTACCTTCAATTACTAAAGGAGCAAGACATGAAGTTTGGGCTGTCAAGACATCCACTTCAGTTGAAAGACCTCGTTTTGTTATTGTTTTCTTTCAAACCGACAAACGTAACTCGAGTACAGCTGACCCGACTCTATTTGACAATGCCGACAAAGTATAAGACTATCACTCAATGGTGACTATTGGCCCAATGAAAGAATGCAATTGGATTTCGCTAAAACTGACTACAATGAGGCGTATTTTAACTACACTGAATTCTATCCCAACTACACAAACTCCACACAGAAGCGTACCCTGCTGGATTATTCTTCTTTCAAGAAACGAGCATTGTTTGTTATCGATTGTTCAAAACAGGAGGAAGGTATGAAGGCGTCCACAGTCGATGTGAAACTTGACATTGAAGCAAACATAGGCTTTCCCGAAAATACCAAAGTCTATTGCATCATAATTCACGATTGCGTAATGGAATACTTCCTCTTCTCCGAAATTGTTAAAAGCTTGAACTAGATGTTGTGAGTTAGTGTTCGAGCAGACGTCAACATGAGAGTAGCATTCGTAGACATCCAAGGTTTTGTTGTAGAAGGTCATTTCGTTGTCAAAGAACTCAGCATAGAAATTGGTTTTAAAGGTTCGCATTACATATTTTTACCACCGCAACCGTTTTCCACATTGAGCGACGCAGACAAGACGACTACATCATACTTGGAAAGGAATGTGCATGGTATTCGATACTCTTCAGGAGATGTAGAATATTCTAAACTAAATGAAATATTGAAAAGCAAGTTATTGTATGCCGCAGACTACATTTACGTTCGAGGACAGCAAAAAGCCGAATTTCTGGATAAGAAATGTCACATTTTCGTTATTTTTCCACGCATAATTGATGTTTGCAAATTTGATGGTACGCCGTGTGCAACAGGAAACTTTGTCCACGATCCAAACCCCTGCCACGCCACTGGAGTATATTCGTGTACCGAAAGAAATGTACAACGCCTCCGCCACTGGTTTCCAAATACTGTATTACCATTATAAATAAAGTTTTTTTAAAAAAACATGGGTTTTATTGAAACACTCTGTATATTCATCAACTTTTATATTACATGAAGATTGGAATTTTCGTTTTACAATTTTCAAAATAATTTTCAAAATTAAAACAAATACAGCCACTAATATTACACATGACATGGCGTAAACGTTATTAATTTCATTTTCTATATCCTTTTCTGTTCTGTTGAACATGGTGTAGGTTGAATACGTCTTAACGGATAAGTAGTTTGCGGCAGTCTACGGGCTAACTGATGGACCTCTTCAGGCACCCAGTTTATACGAAGACTTCTCCACGTCTGTCCTTCCTCATCAGACAAGCAAAGATTTTCGAGTTGATTTATAACCCCCCCTTTTGTCTTCGTAAAAAGCAATGTCTTTATTCAATTTTCCAATATTCTTAATGAACTCGTCAAAACGATGACTGTACACTTCTGAAGACATTTTACAAAAGAAGTTTGGTGTGTAGTAGACTGCACTTTGGCTACCCCTCTCCACCTTTTCTTCTAGTCAGCACCGGGATGTCCCCCCACCACCCCGTGAGGAGACTCGTCGCTAGGAGTCGTTTGGCACCTCTCTCCCGTCCCACGTGACGTTTGACGTGTATCATTTGACGTGTCACGTGACGTTTCGACGTGTGTCATTTGACCTGACGTTCCATCCAAATCGGATGAAGCTAGGTGCTAGTGCCTTTATGGTAGCATTATTGCGCATGCTTATACTCTCCATAAATTACATCACTTTCCATACATAATGCCGTTTGTTCCATTCAAATCGGACCAATAGTAACGAAGTTAGGTGTTAGTGCCTTTTTTGACAGCATTGCGCTACTTTCAACCATCCCCGGTATATCTATACTCTCGATTACGTCGATTACCTCCGCACCGCCCCGCTGGTGGAACCCATTTTGGCGGAGGCGGATAACATTGATTTCCCTATACTTATTGTGGAACATACATAGACCATCTACTCACATTAAACATAAATGCAGTATATAAATTAAGCCAATAAAGTTAATTATTCATAAACTAATAACTCAACTAATAAGTAACACTTCTATTAAATCTTTATTTTGTTGTAGATGTCTGCAAAATGTTCAGTACTAAAGTTGTACTAGTAATTATGATTTCAACAGTGAAGGATATATTACAGTATTTAAGTTTCCACCCAGTGATAACCCAAAGAAAGGATCCCACATGCAAATTGGGAACTAATTCAAACTTCAGTTTGTATTAAACTCAGTATTAAATATTTCCCAAAAGATCAAATTTCATTCACTGATGTGTACAAGGATAAGGATGGTGACCTTAAGACATTTACAAGGAAACTGTGTTAAAGGAAAATGTAATACCACAAATATTTCCCCGTCTCTCGAAATATCTTCCAGTGGAGAAGAATCCAGCTGCAAGAAGTAATCCTGGAATGGGAAGAATAAGGACAGGCACAACAAGAAGAATGGTTAAACAGTGATGTGATAGTGAATTTTTGTGAAGATTAAATCTAAATTGAGTTCTCATTTAGAGAAGTGGCTGTGTCAATAACAAACAAACTGTATATATTTATATTTGATTGGATTTGACAATGATGAACCATATGTCAGGTGTAGTATAAAACTATTTGAATGAATAAATGATAATCTAGGTAAGAATTGAGCATAATTTATTCAGTATTTAGTTGATTTATACTTATTTTAGGGTGATGTCTCGTCAGCTGTAGAGGCTGATTTTATTCATATTTTATATTCTTATCAATAAAATACCTTTTGCACTATTATTTTCTTTGGTCTACCCATATATATTTCGATTTTCATTCGTTGAAAATGTTTTTTAGCCTGATTTATTTCATATTTCTCAGGCCTACAATCGTTTTCTTCGGCCCACTATTTGAAAGGCACGCCACGTTGCCACATCTAGGTTTCCGGCCTTGTGTTAGAGGTGGCCTTGTCTCATCTAATTCTAATATCCTTGGCTTTCGGGTGCATCATGTGTAGAGCACTCCGGAGCTGCTCCGTAGCACTTCGGATCTAATCTTGCACGTTCGGGTTCTTAAAGTATGGCACTCTCGGACCACTCTAGGCTACCTCGTCCCTCTGCCATGATACTCATGACTCCTACCGTTTTCAAAGAGTTTCAAGATCTTAAACGTCAAAATACTCAAAATGTTGTTTTTGTAGGTTATATAGGTTTTTATGAATGTTTATTGTTAATGTTTATACAAGTTATATTCAATACTTTAAACGAAATTGAATAAACCACAGTCCACGAGTTAATAATTAACCATAGAGATAAAACCACTTTTTTTTATTTTGTGTATGGCGTGGCATTTAAAAAGCTGGCGGTCAATGGTCATGGTTCAGAGCGTTCGGGTGCACGAAAATCGAGAGTACTTTTCGAATCACCGGTGCATAGTGCTCCCGGAGCGTGATGCCATAGAGAAATACAATATATCTTTCTTTAATTCACCAATCCTATTAATAAACTCTTCAATTCGACGTCTGTACTCTTCTGAAGGCATATTACGAAAGAGAACATTCTCATACGTAGAACCGTTTGATGATCGTTTGACTTAACGACGTGACGTTTGACATAACGATGTGACATTTGACGTGACGTTTGACGTGGCAGCGTGACGTTTGACGTGACAGCTTGACGTTTGACGTGACGATGTGGCGTTTGACGTGACAGCGTGACGTTCGAGGCCATTGTGCACTTCTTCAGATACTCCATGTATATGGACATGTTTTGACATTCCCGCTACACTCTCATGTTAAACCTAAGATACGTTTGATCCACCTTGTATATGATTTTCGTAAGGCCCTTCGAACTGGCATGTTTCTCACCTTGTATATAATAGACGTTTATGTCTTGCATGCATGTTATCCTTCCTGTATATAATAGACATTTATGCCTTGCATGCATGTTACTTTTTATCCACCCTGTATATAATAGTTAAGGGCGTGGGGGATGAACGAGGGTAGTTAGAATTTTTCTATTATTATTCAAATACACTAGACGTTAAGGTCTTTCCAACGAGACGTCGTTCGATTGGTTAACTTTTAGTAAAAGGGGTGCTGCGTGGGGGATGAACGAGGGTAGTTAGAATTTTTTTATTATTTTTCAAATACACTAGACGTTAAGGCCTTTCCAACGAGACATCGTTTGCTATGATTGGTTAACTTTTAGTAAAAGGGGTGCTGCGTGGGGGATGAACGAGGGTAGTTAGAATTTTTTTATTATTTTTCAAATACACTAGACGTTAAGGCCTTTCCAACGAGACGTTGTTCTCCGCGATTAGTTGCCATCCGGTTGCAGTCCGGTTGCCGGTGTGAACCCACCTTACAAGTCAATTTTTACGTTCTCAAACCTTAGCTTTTTCGACGATTTTCTTATGGAGATTCCCATGTTAGCTCCTTAATCGCCATGAGCCAGAACCGGTGCTGCTCATTTACTACTAAGAACAAAATATAATGATAAATTTAATGATAGGAAAACTCTCAAACAATCATTATGGCAAAAGATTGCTGCTGAATTGAAAGGTTTTGGTTTTGATATTAACGAAGGACGCGAAGGTGCTGAAGATTTCGCTAGTAGATTTCGGTGTACCACCTTTGGCTTTCCGTTTGGAATCTTGGTGATGCGATAAATGACGTCGTTGATTCATTTATTTACAAGGTACGGACCGTCCCAAGCTTTCAGCAACTTTGGAGAAAAACCCTTTTGTCTTCTTGGGTTATGCAGCCAGACTTTGTCTCCTTCGTGGAAACCTCCTTCTGTAGCTGGCGTATCGTACCTTTTCATCATCCTATCGCTAGCGATCTGGAGATTCGATCGAACCAACTCGTGTATGTCGTCCATTCGTTTTCTCAGCTGGGTTACGTAATCTTCACCAGCTATGTCTTCTCCGGGTCGGCATCCAAATTCAAGGTCGCAGGGTAACCTCATTTCGCGTCCGAGCAGAACTTTTGCTGGTGTTTGGCCGGTAGACTCATTGATGGCGGATCTGTAGGCCATCGCAAATAGCGAGAGATACTGGATACTACTTTGGACAAGTATTTGCCAAGAGTTCTGTTCATTCGCTCTACCATTCCGTCCGACTGTGGATGTAAAGCTGTAGTTCTTGTTTTCTTCATGCCAAGCTTATCACAAACTTCCTGGAACAGCTGGCTTTCGAAGTTTCTGCCCTGGTCGCTGTGTATTTCCAGGGGCACTCCATATCGGCAAATGAACTCCTTCACAAGCACGTCGGCAAAAGTTGCGGCTTCTTGGTTTGGAATGGCATACGCTTCCACCCATTTTGTGAAATAGTCCATCACCACCAAAATGTACCTGCTGTCGGTGGAAACGGTCCGGCAATATCCAGGGCAATGCGCTCAAAAGGGCTTCCGACATTGTACTGCTTCATAGGAGCCTTTCTTCTCCCGTGAGGTCCATTGGTCGTGGCTCAGGTAGTGCATTTCTTACACCAGTCCTTCACATCTTCGGAACTGTGCATACAGTAAAACCGTTCTCGCACCCTCTGGAGGGTCTTCTTTACACCTAGATGTCCTCCTGATGGACTGTCGTGTAATTTCTGCAGTACTGCTACTACCCTTGATCTTGGAATCACCAACTGTCTTCTACTTCCGGAACCATTATCGTTCTCGATTACTCGCTGTAGCAAACCGTTTTCCAGAACCAGCGAGTCCCACTGGGCCCAATACGATTTCATCGTTGGCGAGTATCTTGAAATCTCCTGCCAAGTAGGTCGACAGTTTTCCTCTTTCCAATGTCGGATTTTCTTCAAGTCGGGATCGTTCTCTTGTTCCTCTTGCAGCTTTTCTGGTGTCCATTCGTCGCTGGTCACCATGGTTCTTCGAATCGCAGCTTCCTTAGCTTCTGTTTTACTGCAGTGGAAGCATTCTGCAGGACATGGTCTTCTTGACAGGGTGTCCGCATTTCTGTGGCTTATTCCGGCTCTATGCTCAATTGCATAAGCCACTTAAGTGCTGCATGATCGGTTCTAATTACAAATTTCTTCCCATACAGATACTGATAGAAGTGCTCCACGGACTACTGCCAGGAGCTCTCTTCTTGTGACGCAGTAGTTTTGTTCTGGTTTGGAAAGGACTTTGCTAAAATATCCCAGAACTTTCTCTTGCTAGCATCAGTATCTAATATGAATTCTCCGTCTGGTAGTGGATAGCCGAGTATGGGTGCAGTAGTCAAATACTTCTTTAAGGTTTCGAACGAAGTTTGGCAATCTTCGTCCCAGCGAAACTCCCTTGCTTCCTCTGTAAGTCGTGTCAAAGGCTTGGCGATATCTGCAAACTTCTTTATAAATCGCCTGTAGTATGTACAGAGTCCAAGGAAGCTTCTAACTTGGTGCTTGTCGGTGGGTCTTGACCACTTTCGTACAGCAGCAACTTTTTCTTCGTCTACAGCTACACCATCCTTGCTGACTACATGGCCTAGGTAATTGACTTTGTTTTGAAATAGTTGACATTTCTTGGGGTTAAGCATCAGTTGGGCAGCTTGCAACCTTTTGAAGACATCTTCCAAATTCTTTCGAAGTTCTTCGAATATCCTTCCCAAGACTATGATGTCATCAAGGTACACTAAGCAGGTCTTCCAGGACAACCCTCGCAATACGTTTTCCATAAGTCTTTCGAACGTTGCGGGGGCATTGCACAGCCCAAATGGCATAACGGTGAAATGCCATAGTCCAGATAAACGCCGTCTTTTCTTTATCGGCTGGATCCATTTCTACCTGCCAATATCCAGACTTCAAGTCCAAGGTAGAAAACAATTCGCTCCCGACCAGCGTATCCAGAGTGTCGTCGATTCTTGGCAGCGGATAGCTATCTTTCTTAGTAACATTGTTCAACTGCCGGTAGTCCACGCAGAACCTCGTGGTTCCATCCTTCTTCTTTACCAGAACTACCGGAGAGACCCAAGGGCTGGTAGAAGGTTCTATTACCTTTTCCTCTTCCATCTCGTGAACAATTCTCTCCGCTTCCTCTCTTTTCGCCTGTGGTAGCCGTCGAGCCGATTGTCTTATCGGTTTAGCGTCGCCGGTGTCAATTTTATGTTTGACAGCAGATGTTCTTCCTGTCTTCCCTCCTTTTGGTACAAAAAGAGATCGATATTGTAGCAAGAGTTCTCTGATTTTTTTCTTCTCTTGTTGGCTAAGGGATTGTCCAGCCACTGCTACCATTTGTTCAAATTTATTATTGGCATCATTAGAGGTTGTAGTTTGATGAATTACTGACGCCACTGGTACGCAACTTCCAATTTTGGTTTCTTTTTTTATAGTTACGGGATGGTCATTAACATTTATAATGCGTACAGGTATTTCCATAGAGAAATATAATATATTGAGAGTTGTCAACCCTGCAGTATCAGTTGGCATCACGTTGATCGAAGCGCATCCCGAAGAGGTGGTGGAACTAATTTTTGAAGGCGGGATATTTAAATTGGTTAGTTTGGATAGTGGGCAGGTAAATTTTACAATTTGTCTAGAAATTGTTTATTATTATAATTATTTCATTATAAAAAATTGAATTATATTTAATATAATTTAATTTTTTATAATGAAATGATTATAATTATTAATAAACAACTTTCAGACACGTTATTTAGATAAATGAAAAATGAACACAAATTTAATTTTTTTATTAAACTGCACATAATAACATGACATAATCTACATCTATATTATTAATTTATGAAACATGAACATACGTTTACTACTTACATCATATTTAGGAAAGTTAAGCCAATATCACATCAAATTGCACATTATTTCAAAGTTTTTCACTAAAATTTCAATAAAAACGAGTTAGAACGTAGATTCTCCAGACAGGAACAGGTCTGAAACAAAATAAATAAAATGCAGTACCATAACTTACAAATAAAAAAGAATTATTTTTGTTTACTAGTTCTCTTGCGAAGGTAAAACAAATCTTAATAAGTAAGTAAGTAAGTATTTTGCATAATGAACCTGTAAATGCATTATTACCAACCAAAATGATCTTTACAAAACCTTTGAATCTTGGATTTAGAAAGAAATCCTAAAATTATGAACCACTGTTTACTTTGATTATCAGATGGAAGTTTGAAAAATGTTTTATTTTCACTCCGAAGTGGCCAAAAATATTTACTATTTCAATTTTTTGCAATACATTTATAACGAGTTATATCTGGTGATAATATTTAGAAGGTTCACTTACTGTTATTTCCTTTATTAGAACTAAAATCCTAAATAAATCTATGAGTAAAATAATACCACTCGCCATTTTGTTTTGTTGACACACTCTCTCTCTTGTCCTGTGTTGCCGATCCAAAAATAAAAATTATCCGATTGTCGAACTCAAATTATCCGAAATTATCCGATTGTCGAACTCAAATTATCCGAATGTTTCAACTCCAGAAAAAGAAGATTGTTCAACTGACAACTGACAGAATTGAGAGTTGACATTGACAGAATTGGCAGGTGACAAGAAAACAAAATGGGAATGTGTAAAATAAACAATTTATTTAAATAAAAAGATCAGTCCAGTCATGAGTCAATACACATAGATACAATACAGAAATTACACAATCTTACCTATCAAATTAACAACTAATTCTAAAAAGGTATATTAAAAATGTTTAAATAAACTAAATCTATGATGCTAGTGTGTAGATGAATAAAACACTTTAAAATAAAACTAAAAAGATTAATAAATTAACGAACAAGCAATAATTCGTAATATGCTAACACATGGAATAAAAAATAGAATTTATGTTTTAATAATATAACTCTGTGGAAATAAAAAATTTTTTTATAATACAGAAAATATATTTATTTGATTTTAAACAATTATAAAATATAGGAAAGTACATAAATTTTATAGAACACTGGATTATCCGAAATTATCCGAAAAATTATTGGATCCGAAAATTATCCGATGGTACACGAAATTATCCGAAAATCGGATAATTATCCGGACATTGGCAACACTGCTCTTGTCTTTCTTGTTTGACAAGCAGAAGCTAGATTCACACCAGCCAATGTATGATAGTTATTGAATATTTTTATTTTTAATCACTTAAAAGTTGATATACTAGGATATTTTATAATATTTATCGACATTGAAGGATAAATATTGCATTGTAATGTAATTTATAATATTTTAAACTATTTTATTCCATTTCCCTTATGTAAAAAGTCTTGTAGTTCTCGCGACCGCAGCGACTCGATGCGCGGGTGGTGGCGCAGAAACGTTATGCCGTATACCACCCAGATACCACCTATGCTTCAATCCGTCTCTTTTTTATTTGTCTATGCGTGATGCACTACACCCGAAAGAGGCCAGTACTGGGACTCTGCACACTATAGAATTCTACCAATCGCTTTCTACAGTATTACTATTATCATTGTCTAAGACAATGCTATTATTATTACAGTCGTCAGTAGTCGGAAGTCTCACTCTGTATATTGTCGACAAGTATTATTGTATTTCTGACTGAATAAAATGAAATATATCGATGTTTTTATTAAAAAATCGTCGACAAAAGACGAGTGAATAGAGTCGATTGTAGAATTCTATAGTGTGCAGAGGATCTTTATAAATGTATTATTGTTGTGCTCTTTTTACAGTATTTGGTTCAGGGCTGCTATTTTCTGACTTCTGCGAAAATTTTCTTATAAGAATGCTCGTATACGGATTTTTTTCGTATGGCAAGAGCTTTTGGTATTTTGGAATCTATGCGAAAAGCAATTTGTCTCGCACAGCTGTCTTCGCATGACTTGAGCCGGCAACGCTGTGTAAATGCATATCTACCACAACTCCAACAAGAAAGCGACTAGGTTAGCTAAGATTATTTATATCAAATTATCTTTTTGTCAGGTTAATAATACTTCTAATAATAATATAATCTACAAGTTTGTTTTTTTTTCTTATAGATTTGTTGTATAGGCATAAAGTATTTGCTGTCAGTTTGCAAAAATATTTTAATAACTATGAATGAAAAAAAAGAACGGGAAATACAGGGTGTCCCAAATAAGAGTGACTGATTTTAAACATAAATGCCTAGCTTATGAGTTGCTCCAAAGAGATGGGATTTTCACTTGTTTTACTAGTTTATCGAAGAGATTTTTTTAGGCTTGACTGGCATTTCATCTCATCAACACAGGGTGTTTTACTAATGTTGGTCAAATTCAAAGTGGAAAATATGTATTATTTTGAATGGAACACCTTATAATTTTTGATCTCATTCGAAAGAGCAATCATTCTTCTTTCAAAAAATGTATAGTTATCTATCTTTTGTTTCATTAACAACAAAGATATTCGAGGTTTCATGTAGTTGTACCTACATTTTCAATTAGTAATCTTATATGAACGTATTTTGAAGCCTAAAATCAACTCCTAATCCTAACAACTTAGCAGAACTAAAAAATAATGTCAGGAACATTGTTGGAATTCGGAACCTTTTTTTAATTTTTTATATGCACGCCATTCATCTTAAATTCTATAATGCTGGCCGGCTTGATATCCCCTTATCCCCACTTTGCGATAGCCTTTACCAGCAACCGTTTTGCGAGGGAAAAACACCACGTAGGGGAGAACGACCGCCGACCGCACCCCCGTCCCTTTCCCTTTACAGTCATTTAAAAACCGAATGCATGGGTGAGCACGTGGGAGATTGTGCAGTTAACTATATATTCCTACACCACGAGGTGGTGAAAAGTATAATAAGTTCCTCCGTATGTTTTTATAACTAAATTTCTTTTCTACATAAGTAATTTTAATACTTATAAGTTCTAAACATATCACGTAGTGAATACAAGTTTTTTTTTTATTTATTTCAGTCGCTTCAACCACTGAGGTCATTAGCGACATAAGAGACATATTATGAACAGGAAAAAAAAAAGGAAAATTACAATAACATATATAAACCGGTGTCTTTTAAATAACCTATTGTATCCTTGACATTCATGTTTTGACCTAGAGCCTCCGCTATATTCTCTGGAATGTTGTATTTCTTTCGTGTAGTTTCGTATTGTTTGCACTCGATCAATATGTGCTTTACGCTAAGTCTAATTTGACAGGTCTCACATATTGGTAGTTCAGTTCGTGTGATGACATATTTATGGGTTAAATTAATATGACCGAGACGTAAACGTGATATTCGTACTTGGTTTGGTCTGTTCGATGTTGGTTGGGTCCAAGGGTTTACTGTTTGTTTAATTTCTTTAAGATTATTTTGTGTTGCACTCCACGCACCTTGCCATACAAGTTGTTTCTGCGTATATCAGTGTTCGTGTGTGCATTCTTCAGGGAAATCCAAGGTAACCTTAGTATTAACTTTTAAGTTGTATGTGTAATTGGAAGATAAAAATTACAACACCACCAAATCAACATACATATTACCTATGTAATTGTTGCTCAGTTCTTGGAAGACATTGAGCTTTCGGTCCTTCGAAAAACTTTCATTAAATAATATATGTTTCAATTTCTTCAAAGTGGTATTATTAAAGCATCATCCTTATATCGTTTTGAACCAGAGACCAGAGCTACATTGAAGGAGTGTTAAGTTACACAACTTATTTGTAATTTATACATTTTTTGGTCACTTCGACCGGATAAACGATATAATTACCGTTGTACGAGTTTTAATAAATACGATTCAAGTGGAAAAATCCTGTCCAGACAAGTGTGATGTTTGCCGGTTTTCTGGCGCCGCTTAGGTAAGACGGCACAATTCGAGGAGTGCAGAAGTCCAGTGACGGTACGGTCCCTTTTTGCCTTTAGATTTATGATTGATTTGATTTATATTGTAAAAAAAATACATTTGTGTTTTATTTGCATGCAACTGGATTCAATTTTTGGTAAAAGGTGGTGTTGTAAAAAGTTGCGAAATAGTAAAAAAAAAAATTAATATTTTTGATTCAATTTAAACAAAATCTTGACGAATATTTGTGTAAAATTTAGATTCATAGTTTGTCAAAGTCCAGTGGCGTAACAAGGTTTACGACTCAATCCATTAAAAAATAGTGTATTTCTGAAAGAATCTAAGTTTTGCAAAAGAAAATTGGTTTCAGCTTTTGTACCGATATAGTCGTAAAGTAAAAATACGACAGGTACCTAGTTTAAGAGTAAAGTTGCTTATAATTTATATGTTTAATTTTCCAAATGTATTAAGGGTAGGTATCCTATCCGTCGGAGAAACTCCTGCGGGGCAACGGTGAGAGGCGTGGAAAGACAATTCGCCTAATTTTACACCGTTCACGATATGCAACTCATACGCTTGCCTTGTCTTCGGAAATATTCCAGGGCTAGTCCAGGGAAGATCCATAATATTAACGGAATTTGGCGGGGACGATCATAGAGAGATGCGGTTTTCTGCATTGTGTTCAGGAAGGTCCCAGAAAAAAAGTCAATATGGTGGGATCCACCGGTTTTGGGGAAAATGCCTTGTGGGCCGGAAAATGCATTTTCCAAATGGATCACTACTTGCACCATTATAAGAACGACTGAAAACTCGGAAAAATCGGTCGGAAATTGTTACTCGGGGGTTTTCAGGCCCGCTGAACTCGATTCTGACATTGGAATTACCCGGGGGTGCTCGGGGGTGGCTCTACATGGGGTGTCTGGGGGTGAATTGAGGGATATATGTTAGCATGCATGAAAATCGCTCCAAACTCGTTACTCGGGGGTTTTCGGGGATGCCGAATTCATTTATGGCATTGGAATTATCCGGGGGTTCACGGGAGCGCCTCTCCGGGGGGTGCGGGGGTGCTTGATTGGGGGAGAAATTCTAGGGTGTATGGAAATCGATCCAAACTTGTTACTCGGGGGTTTTTGGGGATGCCAAATTCATTTATGGCATTGGAATTATCCGGGGGCTCAACGGGGCAGCTTTGCGAGGGGTGCGGGGGTGATTTATTGGGGGAGAAATTCTAGAGTGCATGGAATGCCATTGGAAGTGGGCGAGGAGGGGTGCAGAGCCCATGAATGGTAGCGGGGAAGGTGAAAAAATAAAGAATATGAAAATAATCCTTTATTCGAATAACAGATAGCAGTTTTTATTAATTTGGAATTTATTTTTAATTTTATTTATTTATTTTATTTAAAACGAACATCTTGTTCACAGTTACTATTATTTGCACTGTAGCGGCTACAGTGCAACTATTTTTCGAAAAGTTAGACAGAAAGGCATACAATTTCAATTCATTACAATGGAATTATTAATTATTAATTCATTACAACGGGATTATTCATTACAAATTTCAATTTTTAACTAAAATACTAAACATTTTGGTACAATAACTCTTCTTCCTCTTCTTGCCGCTCTTCACGTTCTTTCCCTTCTGAATTTTCTTCCCCTTCATCTTGTTCCTCGTCAATACTGTCGGCCTCATCGAAAGCCTCTTTTTGGTTTGAGCAATTACGATACGATACAGAATAATTCTGGTCGCGCCGGTCACGGTGGTAACGATACTCCACTCTCTTTATCTTTGTCGGCTTTTTCAAATCCAGTTTCGAGGCACACAAGACTCCCAAAGCAATTGGTTTATAATATTTTTTACTTCTCCCCCCCCCCAGCAAACCTCACAGAAGAGCCCTCGGATGATTCCAGGAGCAGAATTCAGTTCAGCATCCCCGAAGACCCCCAAGTAACAAGTTTGAATCGATTTCCATGCACTCTAGAATTTCTCCCCCAATAAACCACCCCCGCACCCCTCGCAGAGACTCCCCGTTGAGCCCCCGGATAATTCCAATGCCATAAATGAATGTGGCATCCCCGAAAACCCCCGAGTAACGAGTTTGGAGCGATTTTCATGCATGTTAACATATATCCCTCAATTCACCCCCAGACACCCCATGTAGAGCCACCCCCGAGCACCCCCGGGTAATTCCAATGTCAGAATCGAGTTCAGCGGGCCTGAAAACCCCCGAGTAACAATTTCCGACCGATTTTTCCGAGTTTCCAGTCGTTCTTATAATGGTGCAAGTAGTGATCCATTTGGAAAATGCTTTTTCCGGCCCACAAGGCATTTTCCCCAAAACCGGTAGATCCCACCATATTGACTTTTTTTCTGGGATCTTCCTGAGCACAATGCAGAAAACCGCATCTCTCTATGATCGTTCCCGCCAAATTCCGTTAATCCGGCTGATTTTAAGGTATCTTCCCTGGACTAGGCCCGGCTGGCCGGCTATGATTTCGAATATATTTAAATTGCGCTTCGCTCAGCAGTGTGTAGGTATTGTTGCCGGAATGGTTTAGGAATTTTGTAGAATTGCATTATAAAGATATATTGTTTATGAGATTATTAGCAAACCAACACTCTTTCGATTCAAATTTTGCATAATATAGAACCTGAATCCTTCAAATTAAATCCTTTAAAAGCCCTTGAGATAAATAAAAACAAATATTCAGATAATCTTCTTAACGACCAAATAGATATCAACAATTCTCTCTTATTAAATCCTTTTACCTAGAAAGGTTCCTGTAGGATTGTTGTTAATGAGTTTCCAGGTAAACTTGTTAAATACTTTAGGTAATCCCATATTTAGACAAATTCTTTTTCCTTTTTTATTTTATTTCCTTGTAAATAGATCATAATTTTATTGTTAATATCCGGCCTCTGGTTTCTCTCCCTTCCAAACTTTATTTTTATTTTTTCCTTTTCTTACTTGTGTAATCCGCATGTTTCGATAAGTATTTTCGCAGTCTGTATACTTACTTGTGGTCAGGTGGAACCTAGTGCAAAGTGTTAGTGACATAATTATTATTAGATTATTCGTTCAACCAACTTTTAAAGCATGGCGGATCGTAGAAAAGGGTTGAAAGCTCGACTTAGATTGAATGCCAGGAGACTACGCCCCGGTCGCAAAAGGGGACAAGCTGTAAGTACCATACTTAATAATTATTTCATCTAATGACTTTAGATACGCAATATAACATATTACATAGTATATTTTTCACTTGTTATTCTTATTGACAGAGACGATCGAAAGAAAAAAATGAATAATCGTCATCCCATCAGAACTTGAATGAAAATTTCGGAGAGACCGATAATGACATTTTGTGGGAGAGAGCAGTAAGTTTTCACATGTTCTTCTAATAAGAGATATACTTACAGGGTGTCCCAATTTTCGAATCCATATTTGAATGCAAAATATTAAAATTAGTAGGATTTTGAAGTTTCAACATTTCATTCCACACCGTTTTGGAAATAATTATAGAAAACACTTTTTATCGGTATCCATCCAATTTCGTCCACTAATTAATGGGACACCCGTATTATACTTCCAAGAGAATAAACTCAGGAAAAAAAAATTGATTTGACAACAAATTTTTTCAATTTACATAATTTTTCTTATTGATAAAAATGCGAGGATTTGAAGTACTAAATGTATGTATTTTTAAGGCGTCCCTTACGGCTCCAGAAGTTAGTGAAGACAACACCCTGCTTGATTTTGATGATAAAAATAATAAAAACACTCCTAAAAAAACTCGCAACCTACAAGAGGTAGGTATCTTATTCTTATTCAGAATCTTAGTACTGCCTAAATTAGAACTATACCTATACTATATTATATTGAATTTTAGGAATTCGTTAAACTAGAAGGAAGGAGGTTAGTGGACATTCAATATTTCTTGGATTGCCTAAAAGATTTAAACAATCATGAACCACGGTTTGGCTGCAATTTGAGTAATATGAATGTAGTCAAAGAAATTAAAAATGGATATGTTTCCACATTAAAATTTAAATGTGCAATGTGTAATGGAACATATGACCTGCAAACGACAACAACAGACCCGAATCAAGATGCTGTTCTGGGAGCCATGATGATGGGAGCAGGGTACAGTGCTCTTGCTCAACTTTCTACATGTTTAGAAATTCCTTTTCCGTCTCGAAAAACATACCAGACTCAAGAAAATATCCTTCGTGAAGCTTATCAATCAATTTCTTTGGAAAGTATGAAGCAAGCTGGCGAGAGAGAAAAAGAATTGGCTATAGAAGCTGGTGAACCTTCACCTGATGGTATCCCTATGATTACTGTCGTAGCTGATGGATGTTGGGCCAAACGGTCGTATAAAACAAACTACAATTCTCTATCAGGGGCTGCTGCAATTATAGGCTGTCGAACTAAACAGGTGATTGAGTTTAATAGCATAATTAAAAATCAATAAACAAATGTTAGGTAACATTTTGACTTCCATGATTTGGTATAATAAACCATCAACGAATGCTAATAAACATAAAAAATGATGTGTTTTGCGACAAAATGAAAGACCAGCTTTCAAAATTTTATATGAATTGTTATTTACCTGAGCTAGTAGATCCCAGAAAATCTAGAAGTATGGACATCAGAAATATTTCCTTAAAATCTATTTAAATATGTATTTACATTCAATAGAACACTACTTAATAAAATATACCTATATAAATTGAAGTATCTATTCAAACCTATCAATAATTTTTACATAAACTAATTTATCAATCACTTGCATCCAAAAAAGATATATAACACGTTATTATTATCCTTCAAATCCAATATTCCAGCAAAAAATAGAATACGGACCTCAGCATCTTCTCTTTTCTTGAAATCGCGTAGTTGCAATAATTGGTAGATGCCGCCACGTTCCGTGGTATAAAAATGCACTTGCAAGGGTTTTGAAATACACAGATTTGTCAGCAACGGTTAAATTTTTTTTGATGAATTTTTCAGGAGCTTATAGAAAAGGTTTGACTCGATGTCTGTAATTATTTTTAATTCTGATCTGAGAACCCTAATTATTTTATATGGCCGCTCGAAAATTGGCTATTTTCAACTACAAAAATCATAACTTTCTATGCAATTTTGAAATATCTCATATAATTATAGACATGTCTCGATCTTTTATATACTAAATAGAACAAAAATCAAGCCAAAATATGCAACGGTTTTCAAAAAAAATGTGTATTTCTAAACCTCTTAAATGGTATTTTCGCGCACCCGGGGAGCGGAGCCTTAATACGTAATTTTAGTAGTTGTATAGTAGATATTTCAGATTTTGTGGTAGTATTTATAGTTACAAGACAAGTGAGGTAAGTAGCTCTAAAAACTGCGGTTAGCATAACGTGCAGGTGTAAATTTATGGTAAGCTGATATTTTTAAGCGGAAAATTTGTAGTTGCAAAGTTTGTAAAAATTATTGTAAACATAGTTATAGATAATCATGGATGCGTTGAAGAATGCACGCAAACACGCGAAAGGCCCCAGCTGACAGCCTTACGTTCTTTGTACGTAATTCTTTCGTCACCCATTACGTCGTTTTGACTTATTGGATGACGTAGAATCGACTAAAATATGACGTGAAAATGTCACAGCCCAAAGACGTCACCTATTCACGTCACGTCTACGTCATCGTATGAAGTAGAATAGATATGTTTTATCGCCGAAATTGTAACGTATAATTACGTTATTTTACGACGTCATTTCATCAACCTATTATGACGTATGTTTGGATATTGGGAGAGCACAAAAACCAAAAATAATAATAACTACAAGTTTATTTGTATCAAATATCACAAGTTAGAAAAAAATAAATAACATATTATTATATAAAAAGTACTATATAAGATCTACAATGAGCCAATTACATGTTAACTTGCTTGAAATAAAAAGTACTCACAAAATTATTAGAATTTTGTTCACTAATTCAGAACACTTCCAAGTTGGTTAAATCTTCTTCTGTTGAAACTGGTAATTCTATTGGCAAATCACTTAAATCAAAGGTAGGTTTTGGATTTCTTGGGGGAAAACGATTTCTTTTGGCTCGTCCTCTATTATCATTTGAGTCCTCTATATCGCTTTGCAGGTCTGATGTAAGCTCAGCTAGTTGAAGTTTTTCACGGGCCTTCTCTAAGTTTTCTGCAACTACATAAAGTAGCAACATTATTATTCTTTTTTAAAGCTGTTTTATTGACACAAAGGAATTTATTTAGCTTCCAAATGGTTTTTCCTTTTTTAAGGTTTGTGAAAATACCTAAGTAGTAATTCATTTTCAAAGGAAAACTTATTGAATGAACTAGCGATAAGCACATATTTGATCTACCTATACTTATAATTTATATAATCAAAACTGTGCACTTCAAGAATGTATGTTTTTGATGTGCTGGTTTTTCAATTTATTTTGCAGTTGTCATCTCAGAAACATAATAAACAAAAACTGATTTTTCAATTCATTAAAAAATTATATAATTGTCAAATTTATCTTACCTTGTTCAAAGTATACTTTTTCACTTTGTAGGATGCCCAGCTTTTATAGTCTGGAGAAACGCCAAATTTCAATGCTTTCTGGTACTTTGTAGATGGCCAAAAACACGCCGATTACCTTGCTATGGACTAGTGCTAAGCCACCCACATCATGGTCAGTTTCACAGAATTCAACCCCTACGAAAGAATCCATATCCTCGTCCATATCTATATAGACAAAAATTACAAAATTAGTAAAAGCATACTAATTACCTACACACTGCAACCATTATGTATATGAGTACAAAATGATTTAACCTATTACGTTTACTGAATTTTTAATCCAAACAACCCAATATACATGTAAAAACTCAAAATAACAATGCTTTGTTAAATTTCAAACTTGTTAATTATAATTTTATTCTCCTTACTTTTTCTAAATATGGCTGCCCATTAAGGAGGGAAACCGGCTGGTAAATACATTATCCATTGATTATGTGATTTTAATAAACCTACCGGAATAGCAACGTTTTACTCACCTCAATTTATCTACAAACACACTCAAATCACAGCACAAGTGGTAAAATAATCTAATGGTAAACAATAATTATCACATTAATATCACCATGGATTTATACGTCCATGAATATCACCGATCTCTGTACAATGCTGTGGTCACTGGTGTACAATGACCAAAAATGAAAGAGGAGAGGCAACGAGAAAGGGCGAAGACATTCGACCCAGTTCGACTTGGTGAGGTGCGCATGCGTCCGAGCAGCCTTTAAGCTTCTATTCGATGTAACTGTACATGAGATGATTAGCACAGTTATTAGGATACTGGGCTTGCAACTGAGAAGTCGTAGGCTCGAAGCCCGGCTAGGACATAAGTTTTTTTTTACACTTACACTTAGATCAATCGGGCTTGGGCATGGATAACAATAATTTTATTATTTTTCACAAGTTGAAAAAATACTCTGAATTCCAAAGGTAGGTATCTGTATTAAATATTTAGCAATAACAAATGAGCACGTAAAATATATGATAACTATCCATAATTATCACTACTTGGAATATTTTCAACTGCATATATATACCTATATTGAAGTGATGTATTTACCATAGGAGTAAAGCTTCCTCAGTTGTCCATCCCCACCTATACAGGTGATTACCAGAAATGGACATCATTTTACCAGTTGTTTTGTTCTTTGATAAAAAATAATCAAAGTTTGAGTGATATCCAAAAGTTCATTTATTTAAAATCCTATTTAGTAGGTGAGCCTCTAAATTTAATAGAATCATTGGAGCTCACGAATGAAAATTTTGCAATAGCAATAGAGATATTAGAAAAAAGATATGAAAACAATTTGTCCATAATAAATTCACACTTAAATGCAATAATAGATTATCCAAATATAGTAAAAGGAACTGCCCAGGCTTTAAGAGAATTTCAAGTAAATGTTAGTAAAAATGTAGAATCATTAAAAAACCTAAAGTGTCCTACGGATAGTTGGGACTTAATGCTAATAAATATTTTGTTAAGAAAGTTAGATTTTAACTCAAAAAAGCACTATCAGTCAAACAGAAATACGGAACAAACCCCATCATTGTCAGAATTTTTTGAGATTATTGGTACATATGCTGATGTACTGGAGGCATTATCCTCAAACATTTTACCAAGAGAGAAACATTCACCCAAACCCATAAGAAAAACTACACTGCACGTAAATAATTCAAAAGAAAAGAAATGTTTTCATTGTAAATCAACGTCACATGACCTGTACTCATGTAATAATTTTGCTAAAATGTCATTAAATGATAAATACAAGTTCCTCAAGTCTGAACGACTATGTTTCAACTGCATGGGTGCCAGACACATGGTATCTGAATGCAAATCCAAATCCTGTTACTGTGGTAAAAAACACCATTCCATCCTCCATAATGACAATACAAGACAAAATAATCTCCCTTCCTCTTCTTCAAATGCCAATAACGCGTCTTTTCCAAGAAATAATCATACAAATGTTAACCGTAGCGGCCCGGAAATAAATTCTAGAAATTCCAATCGAAATCCAGCAATTCCGTATCCCGGGCATAGCAATGGCTCAAATGATAATAGAAATCATCATCTTGAAATTCCATCTAATTCGCAGTTGCAAAATGTTGCTTCCGTTAATAATCCAAGTACGAGAAATGGTGATCAAGGCCAAACTTCTTCTGTTCTTTCCGCTCGTGCAAATAGCAATAATGTTCTTTTAGCCACGGCTGTAGTAACAATTTATTCCAAATCTGGAAATCCTATCCAAGCAAGGGCTGTTTTAGATGCAGGCAGTCAAACGTCATTTGTTGCAGAAAGGCTCTGTTCAAAATTAGACGCTAATACGTACAGCATGAAATTACAGGGTCAAGGGGTTCAGCAAATTTCCTTCATTGCGAAAAAGATGACCAATTTGCAAATCCATTCCAATTCCGAACCCTATGAACGTACAGTGGCTTGTAGTGTTCTAAAAACCATCACCTCCAAGTTGCCTGAAATAGCAATAAACGTCAGTTCTTTAAATATTCCTTCACATATTCAGTTGGCAGATTCCAATTTTGGCACTCCATCCGAAATAGATTTACTTATAGGTGCCGATGAATACTATGATATTCTTAAACCAGAAAAAATCAACTTGGGTAAAAATCTTCCAAATTTAGTCAATACCCATTTGGGTTGGATATACTTCATTTAAAAACCAGGAGGAGCGATTTGAATTTAAGTTGGCAATTCTGTAGACCTCTGATTGGTCAGATTCCGCCCAGTTTCACACAACACTTTTTAACATTGACATCTCGTGATAATTGACAGCTCTGACATATAAATGTTGTTGTTTCCATCATCGTTTTCGTTTCCTAGTTATTTCATCATTTTTACTCAGTTTTCCACTCCATTACGCTAAAACAGTTCTTTTCAGAACTTTTGTGTTGAATTTCTGCGATTATGGATCCCTCTACTCCAAGTACCAGTTGTTCGCGTACACCGCCAAAACCACGAAAACGGCCAGTTTAGGCCATTTAGGAATGTCAGAAAAGCAATACATAATAAATATGTAAAATTTTGGATGATAAGCCGAATACCTAAGTTGTTGATATTATATAAAAAATTTCTCAAACAGCAGGTAAGTTATCATAATAACTTCAAATTAAGAGTAGTATTAAATGCTGATCATTTTTCTCACAGGAGTAGCAAAGTCAACAGTTTACCGAACACTGAAAGAATACAGTAGTAGTGGAACAATTACCAGGCCAAAAAATATTGGTGGAAGACCCTCACTTCTTAAAAATGTTGATGAAGGGTATAAAAATTAAGTTCGAAGAATAGTTCATAGTTTTTTTTTTAAACAAGTTACCTACAGTTGATAAAATTTTACAAGCTTTGAAGGAACGCTCAGATTTGTTACAATTGTCCTGGTCATCTTTATATACTTTCTTCAAACAAATTAACTTCAAGTAAGTGTGTAACTTTGAAGAGTAAAATGTACTGTTTATTATCATATAATATATTTTTAGATATTTGAAGAGAAATCGGAAAAGTGTGTTGATAGATTGTGACGATATGTCGATGGAGGTTGAACTACTTAAGATCCATAAAACAATATAGAGAAGAAAAATTTGAGAAGGTGTGAACTCTTATACCTAATTCAACAACATAAAGATAACCATAATTTGTATGTTGTCGATGAAATGGCAAAAGAATCTAACAAAGTTGTATTACGGCTGTTACCATATAATTGTGAGTTAAATCCAATTGAATTGATATGGGCACAAAAAAAAATAAGGTGGCAGCTAAAAACACAACTTTTAAGTTGGCAGATGTCAAAGACCTGTTATTGAGTGCAGTTGAAAATGTAACTCCTGCAAATTGGCAGAAATGTATACAACATTTCATCAAGGAAGAGAAAATGTCCACACTGGATGGAATAATGGATGACATGATAGAGCCTCTAATAATATCTGCCTACACTGTAAGCTCATATGAAACAGAATCTTCTGATACAGATAATTAAATTTTTTTACAGCTCCAAGAACAAATAAAATTTCTTCATTTTTTATCATATGAACAACTTCACCCAATTATGTCAATATTACAGTGATAACGTAACATGGGCTACTTTCAAGTGGCTATGGACACATATTGATTCATTTTATTTTGAAGTTTCTAATATTTGATATTTTTCGAAATGTCACAATTTGGTTGTAATACTAAGGAAAATATTAGTGAACTCACAAACTTCTTGAGCTTATTGCAAAAGAAAATCTTGAATTGGAAGTTATATTCAAATATGCATTACTTAGTTGTGAAAAAAATAGAGTGTGTTAATTGAAAATAAGAAAAAAGTTTCCTATTTGGTTCCCGCTTAAGTAGAGACATTGTATATTTATACTATTATTTTTGTTTGTTGAGATACATATAAACCAATGAATAAGATTTTATACATAACATTTATCATATGAATGTGTATTGTATACAACTTTGGAATATACATAAGGAACTTAATACCTACTGTTATGAAATATTGTAATATATTTTGTGAAGCAAAAGTTGTAGAACATTTTCAATAAATAAATTATTAACAATATGTGTTGACTTTTAATTAAGAAAAATTTTACTGGAACCATTTTATTCATCAGATGAAAAATTTCATCAAAACTAAGAGAGATTGTCCCTATATATAATAACACTAACAAGTCCAGGTCTCATTTAGTATGATAATAATTTCATGTGGAGGTTGTGGAATTGTAAAAAATCCCATACACAAGTTTTTGATCATTTTCACCTTTAATTTGTCGATTATGTACACCAATTTACTGGAATTTATAGAAGTTATATCTTTTAACATTTACATGTATTACCACAATTATAAAATAAATACTTTCAATATAGTTTCAAAAAGAGACCTTCAATATAACTGTACAATGAAAGATCTATTTTTAATCTCTTCAGAACATCAAATACGAAACAATCAAAATAATACAAAAGTTTTACAGGTTTGTTTACATCCTGTGTTTACATCTCAACTCGAGATCTTAAGAACAATTTTCAGTACATAAGGGCTACGTATGATTGGCTAGTTTCTCCGTCAAGTCAATCAAGGCATATTTCATAGATTTTGAACACGACTATTTCGGAACACACCCTTTAGTAACTAATCTGGTAACTTTTAGTGGTGTGGGTGAGGCTTTTCAAATCGCTCCTCCTGGTTTTTAAATGAAGGTGGTAAACTTCTGAATTCATATCCAAGTAGAAATGTTAAGTCCTTTTTTCTCCAGTCAGTAGACTCAGTTCCAGATTCTAATATCTTCTTAAGTGAAGCTTTGACAAAGTTTTGGGAGACAGAGGAAATTCCTCCGAGTTTGTTTCGTTCCCCTGAGGAACAATTAGCAGAAAATCACTTTCTGGAAACGCACAAACGTCTAGAAAATGGTAGGTTTCAAATAGATTTTCCTTTAAAGACCCCATCTGAGGTTAACAAGTTAGGTGAGTCTTTACAAATAGCTAAAAAACGTTTTTTCAACTTAGAGAAAAGATTACATGCGAATGAAAAGTTGCTGAATGATTATTCCAAATTTATTAATGAATACGTCCTACTAAACCACGCTAGATATGTACCTTGGCGTGAAAATGAATCTTCTTTAAAATTCTATATTCCCCATAGTTGTGTGGTTCGAGAAGATCACCAAACCACCAAGCTTCGCGTAGTGTTTGACGCTTCCAGCAAAAGTTCTACGGGAATATCTCTGAATGACATTAACTCTAAAAGGCTACCAGGTTCAGCCTGATCTTTTTGATATTCTGTGTCGATTTAGACTGTATTCATTTGTCCTCACCGCCGACATTGAAAAAATGTACAGGCAAATAAGAACCAATCCGGAGCAAAATGTCCTGCAAAATATTTTGTGGAGAAATTCTCCTTGTGATCCAATCCAGTGCATAGAATTATTGTGGTGAATACTTTATAGCTGAGTACACATGACTCGAAAGTCAAGAAAACATATTCGTATTCTGTGTAAATATTAATTTATTAAAATAGCAGAGCGCTTTCGGCTATTAAGCCATCTTCATTGCTTACTCGTCAGGTAATACAAGAAACTTGGACAACACATTGACGTCATGAATTAAAATTACATTAAATTAAAATTAATGTGTTGTCCAAGTTTCTTGTATTACCTGACGAGTAAGCACTGAAGATGGCTTAATAGCCGAAAGCGCTCTGCTATTTTAATAAATTAATATTTACACAGAATACGAATATGTTTTCATAGAATTATTGACAGTAAGTTACGGTACTAACTTCGCTCCATTTGTAGCTACTCGATGCTTACATCAACTAGCTATGGATAGTGAAAAAGAATTTCCTTTAGCCGCTGAGGCTCTAAAATTCCAAACGTACGTTGACGACATTTTGTGTGGCTCCAATTCAGAAAGTGAATTAGAATTCGTACTTCCAATTGAATACACTCCTTGATTCAGCAGGATTCCATCTGCATAAATGGAATTCAAATTCTTTGATGTTCCGAGAAAAATTTTGTACAAATAACGATTCTATAAATTATGAGATTACCAACGAAAAAGCTTCCAATAAGGTCTTAGGGTTAGTGTGGAATAATATATTCGATTCCTTTGCGTTGTCCGTACCTCAGTCTTCTGTTGAGAATTCCGTAACCAAGAGAGTTGCATTGTCTATCATCAGTACAATGTACGATCCACTAGGACTGGTAAACCCGGTATGTGTGATTTTTAAAGTTTACATGCAAAAATTATGGATTGCTAAGCTTTCATGGGACGAACCTTTCAAAGGTCCTCTTCTTTCCGAATGGCATGAAATTGTAAATTCTTTAAATTCCTTATTAGAGTTGAAAATTCCACGTCGATTATTTCAAAATAAATCCATTCTGAAGATAGAACTTCACGGGTTCGCTGACAGTAGCGAAAAAGCATATGGAGAATGTGTATACTTCCGAACAGTTTACACCGACAACACTGTATCCTGTGCTTTGGTTAGTTCCAAATCTAGAGTAGCTCCGGTTAAAACAATTAGTTGGCCACGTTTGGAATTAAGTGCAATGGTTTTGTTGGTGGACCTGTCTCAAAGGATAATAGACATTTTCAAAAACAAAATAAATTTGGACTCCATAAATGTGTGGACAGACTCCCAAATCGCATTGTGCTGGATACAATCACATCCATCTCGGTGGTCAACCTACGTAGCCAACAGAGTTTCTCATATACAAAAACTATCCTCCACGTGGCATTGGAGACATGTCAAGTCAGCCGAGAACCCAGCAGACATTTTGTCGCGCGGATCACTTCCTAACAATCTAATCAAAGCATCTTTGTGGTGGTATGGACCGCAATTTCTTTCTGAGTTTGATAAAGATTTAAGTCAGTTTATTCCACAGATATCGTCATTAACAATTCCAGAAGAGAAGAAAGTTTCTTTACACTATATCACTCCAAAAGATAGTCGATTCATAGATGATTTCTGGTACAATGTATTTTTACGATTTTCACAGTTCAGCAGATTGACCCATGCTATAGCATATACTTTAAGATTCGTGTCAAACCTTAAAAATGCAAACAATAAACAAGTTGGCCCCATAACAGCAGTAGAAAATGAGAATGCTGAATTTCATTATCCGACAGATCCAACGTGTCCATTTTGAAAAAGAAATTTTTGAGATTAGGTCCAACAAACAACTATCAAATAAAAATTTATTGTCTTTAAGTCCAATTCTAAATAAATCAGAATTTTTATGTGTCGGAGGCCGTCTGGAACATGCTGACATCCCAGATCCTCACAAGCATCCTATTCTCCTTCCAGCAAACAATCATGTAGTAACTCTCTTGCTCGCACATGAGCATAAGCGTCTTGGTCATGCGGGAGCTCACACAGTTTTATCCAATATACGACTAAAATACTGGCCATTAAATGGCCTCAATCAAATAAAAAAGGTTATTCACAATTGCCTTAACTGTTTCCGTTTCATGTAAAAACTTCAAATCTGAGAAAAGCACCACTTTCCAAGTGCTATTTAGCTATCTTTGTGTGCATGGCCACTAAAGCCATTCATATAGAACTTGTGTCTTCCTTAAGTACTGAATCATTCTTACTGACCCTAAAACGATTCGTTGCCAGAAGAGGCAATCCGTCCAAGATTTACAGTGATAACGCCACAAACTTTTTAGGGGCACGGAATCAGTTGAAGGAATTGCGCGACTCCTTTCGAAACCCTGAATTTCAAGATAGCATCAAATCCTTTGCTGCAGAAACTTATATCGAATGGAAATTCATTCCATCTCACAGTCCTCATTGGGGAGGTCTGTGGGAAGCGGCTATAAAAAGCTGCAAATACCATCTCAGACGCATTATGGGCAATGCCAAACTAACCTTTGAAGAGCTAATTACTGTATTATACCAAATAGAAGCCATTCTTAATTCCCGTCCGATTTGCCCATTATCTAACGACCCGTCCGATTTGCAGTGCCTGACTCCAGGGCATTTCTTAATAGGCACCAGCCTCACTGCTTATACAGAGAAAAATGTTACCCATTTGCCAGACAACAGACTTGCCTTTTGGCAACGATGTTCTCAGCTCCAGCAACATTTCTGGTACAGATGGAGTAAAGAATACTTGAACCTGCTTGAAAACAAACCCAAATGGTTGAAACCAATCCAAAATTTAGCTCCAAACGATCTGGTTTTGTTGAAAGAAGACAATATTCCTCCATTGAAATGGCCAAGAGCTAGAATAATAGAAATACTTCCCGGTCGTGATGGGAAGGTCAGAGCAGTCAAGCTTAAAACCACAGATTCCATATTAACTAGACCCATTACAAAGGTCTGTCTGCTGCCCTCCTCAATGGGTTGAACTCTGCTTGTAAATAATTAGTTTTAGTTTACTTTATCCATACCTTATTCCATCGAATTGGCACTCGTTAATGGGATGATTTAGTTTTAGTTGCATTGTTTCCTTTCGTTGTTGAAGTCAGGTGACTTCAAGGGCGGGAGTATGTTGGAATTCGGAACCTTTTTTTAATTTTTTATATGCACGCCATTCATCTTAAATTCTATGCTGGCCGGCTTGATATCCCCTTATCCCCACTTTGCGATAGCCTTTACCAGCAACCGTTTTGCGAGGGAAAAACACCTCGCAGGGGAGAACGACCGCCGACCGCACCCCCGTCCCTTTCCCTTTACAGTCATTAAAAAACCGAATGAATGGTGAGCACGTGGGAGATTGTGCAGTTAACTATATATTCCTACACCACGAGGTGGTGAAAAGTATAATAAGTTCCTCCGTATGTTTTTATAACTAAATTTCTTTTCTACATAAGTAATTTTAATACTTATAAGTTCTAAACATATCACGTAGTGAATACAAGTTGTTTCTGCGTATATCAGTGTTCGTGTGTGCATTCTTCAGGGAAATCCAAGGTAACCTTAGTATTAACTTTTAAGTTGTATGTGTAATTGGAAGATAAGAATTACAACACCACCAAATCAACATACATATTATGTAATTGTTGCTCAGTTCTTGGAAGACATTGAGCTTTCGGTCCTTCGAAAAACTTTCAATAAATAATATATGTTTCAATCTCTTCAAAGTGGTATTATTAAAGCATCATCCTTATATCGTTTTGAACCAGAGACCAGAGCTATATTGAAGGAGTGTTAAGTGACACAACTTATTTGTAATTTATACAAACATTATTGAAAATTTAAAATTTCGCTTGCAGTTATGCAGCATTTATTGTAACTTTTTGTCATTCGTTCTTATACGTATTGAATAATGTTATGTTTTCTAGCTAAATAAACTGTTTGTCAAATTTGTTGTCAATTATTTACGTTATTAAAAATGCATATGAATTGATTTTAGGCATCAAAATACGTTCATATAAAACTACTTATTGAAAATGTACTACTACATGAAACCTCGAATATCTTTGTTGTTAGTGAAACAAAATATAGAGAACCATACATTTTTTGGTAAGGAGAATGATTGCTTTTTCGAATGAGATCAAAAATAATACATATTTTTCCCTTTGAATTTGACCAACATTACTAAAACACCCTGTGTTGATGAGATGAGATGCCAGCCAAGCAAAAAAAAATCTCTTTGATAAACTAGTGAAACTGGTGAAAACCCCATCTCTTTGGAGCAATTAATAAGCTGGGCACTTATGTTTAAAATCAGTCACTGTTATTTGGGACACCCTGTGTATAATATGATCCAGTAAAAAGACGGAATTAATAAATTTTATGGAAAAAAAATCCACAACTCCGATCTGGAAAATTTACAAAAACATACTTTCAAGAGTTCACAGATGCTGTGGATGAACATTACAGATTCAAAGCATTAGTATATACGAATTCATTAATTCGCATCCCATTGACCATGCGATGTATTTCCGCACAGAAAACTCGCGTACGGATGTTTTTCGATTGCTCGAAAATACCGTTTGTTTAATTTTATACGAAAACAGCATGATTCCGTATACGGAAGTCATTCGCATGAGTTAGAAAATAGCAGCCCGAAGATTGTAATAGTGTGTACCATTATATTTCTCTATGGTGTGTACTATCTTTTTAAATTGAATTTATGAACTTATTGCTTGTTATTCGCAGTTAACAGACTGACAACTCGTGTGGATTTATGCAGACACATTTAACAATTTTATTATCAATTAGAAATCAACAATTAACATTTATCGATTATATGGTGAACTACTCATTTCACCATGACTCCATTTATACACACAATTAACAGTTATCATTTTTCAATTAACGCATGATGACAGTCACTAAGAATCACCAAAATATTGATTTGATATAATTATTTAAGATACAGAGATTCTACAAAAATCATTTATTTTTCATTTTCATGTGTGATTACATTTATTTTAGTAAAAATATAAGCACCAAATCTAACCATCCGCCATCTTATCTCAAACACCAATCAGAAGAGAGTGACGTCATATTCTCGCAAATATCCATGATCCGACCCGAACCAAATCCGAACATCTGTTTTGTTGTCTTTATATTATCTATGGTTTTGTATTTCTTTTCTTGCTGTTGGCTTTGCTTGGTTCATGTGATATTTTCTCGTTATAAACTATTAGTATCTGTTTTTTATTACCACAAAAAACCGTTTTTGGAATTATGTTTATGTATCAAAATAAACTTTTAACCTGCAAACTGTCAAGTGTTTGAAGTTTGACAATTTTACTACATGACACAGATCATAGATAACCTATCGAAGTTGACACCGTTACGAATTGATGATGTCATCGACAGACGCCATTACTATTCTAGCGTTTTGGCGCATAATTTAAAATGTTTTTTTTAAAGTTGAATTTTTCCTTCAAAAGCATTTTTTTACAGAAATAACATTTGTTGTAGATAAAGTATATACGTGAAAACATCGTGGAGCGGTTTTTCAAAATCAGTCATCATGCCTATTGCGAAGCTGGCCAACTAGTACGCAGATCCTGAAATGTATCTCACTTTTTTCATAAAAAAAGTGGTTGATTTGATTTAGGGTTATATTGTGTGTCAGCATCATTATTAAAAGGAAAAAAGTCTCAGCTTTTTCAATTCATGAAAATGTAGGGTTATTGTAAATATAAATAACCAGAATCTCGGGCTTGTGCGCGTGCTTACTATTTTCTCCCAATTTATAATTGTGTCTGCATAAACGTTGGCAGTTTTAAGGTGGGATTGTACAGCAAATAAAATAAATATAAGGAACTAATTAAAATAAGTTAAGAAATGAGGACAAAAAAACATTGTTTATACATAGATGAATAAAATAAGAAGTAAGAGTAAGCCAATCAAATTGAAGCTTTTTTGACAATTACTTTGTTTATGTTTTGTGCAAGCTTAGTGAATTCCACTTTTTGTTCAATATTTTGCTTAATATTTTTATCATCCATCTCTAATTATCACAAGAAAAATTCAATCAAAGTAAACAAATAAATATAATATTTTTAGGTTACATGTTATAAGAATAATTGGAACCTCAGAACATTTAGAACAGAAATATCTTGGTCATGCACAATATCGGTTTCCAAACAAATTAAAATAAAATAAAACAAAAAGATAAAAGTTGGCCATCTTTTGTACCAATTCTTATTTTTTTCTTGTATAAACGCTTTCATAGAGATGCTTATGTTCATCTTCATTATTTTAATTTATTTTATTTTATTTGTTGTATATTCTCAACTTTACTATTGTTAACCGATAAATGTTAATTGTTTAATGCTAATTGATAAGTGTTAAATGTGTCTACATAAATTCACACTTAACATAGGACTTCTGTTTGCAGCCGTTTGTTTTTTAGGTAAGATATTTAATAATATATATAAATAAAAAGATTTTAGCATCAGTATAATTTGTAAACATACTCTCTAGTCTGTGGACTCATATAAAATATAAAGCAATTAAGGCATAACATGGTGATTGTATCAAATAAAGGATGGTTAAAAAATTATAAAACTGATAAAATTGCTTAAAGGTGACTTGAACAAAGACTAATTTTTATACTATTATACAATTTGTGATTCTTGTTAAGCCATCCCACATTGGACATGAATGAAGTATATAAATTAAGCCAATAAAGTTAAATGATGAACTAATAAGTAACACTTCTATTAAATATTTTATTTTGTTGTAGATGTCTGCAAAATGTTAAGTACCACAGTTGTACTAGTAATTGATTCCAACAGTGGAGGATATATTACAATATTTAAGTTTCCACCCAGTGATAAGCTGAAGAACAAATAGTTGAGAAGGATCTCACATGCAAATTGAGAACCAAGACAAACTTCAGTGTGTATTAAACTTGGTATGGTTCATACAACAGCCTTTTTGGTGTGCGTCATCGTTTGTTAATGTCTTTCTAACACATTACGTGAAAAGAAATGGAAAAAAAGTCAGGTCTTTGATTAATCCTTATCAAAATATCGCAATAATGAACCGTTCAAATGTATTACAAACGTTAACCCTAATCACTGACAAAAATTTGATTAAATATGCTTAAATTACGCGCAAGCGCGGCCTATCAATTGGGTGTTCAAAACACAAATACGTTCTTTTCGTAGCGGCAATATGTCTGTCGTCTTTTTCTATTGTCTCACTGACAGTTCTTGTCAGGGGTGTACTTTATGTTGACCGGTTATATCCATAACCTCACTTTTAATTAATCAAGTTGACAGCAAAATGGAAAATAGAATGGAACTTGTACCGTTAATATTAAATGAGTTTTTTTTAACGATATTGATATGCTTGTTGTAAATTGGACTAGAGAAGGTATTACAAACAACAAAACATCAAAACACAGGATGACAGCACATGAGACGTATATCGTATATTTTAAAACATAACATATATGCATTTAATTCAAAACAGCTCCAGACCTGAGTAAATACCGGTCATTACAAATGTCAAATGATGACGACATAAAGGGCCCAACAGTGACGACATATTGAATAACCAGTGATAACTAAAATCGCTTTAAAGTAATAGGTGAATATACCAATTATAAAAAGTTATAACCGGCTGTTCGCTTTAAATCGGTTAAAGTCTTTTCGAATTTTGCTGAATACGATCCTGATGATTTTATTTATCAAATTTAAGGTTAGATATGTGTCAAAATAGCGGATAACATGAACGACATACCCAAAACCCGAATATACGTCACAAGCGATGACGCACACCAAAAAGGCTGTCGTATGAACTCTATTAAATATTTCACCAAAGATCAAATTTCATTCACTGATGTGTACAAAGATAAGGATGGTGACCTGAAGACATTTACAAGGAAAAGACCTGTATTGAAGAAAAATGTAATACCACAAATATTTCCCCGTCTCTCAAAATATCTTCCAGTGGAGAAGAATCCAGCTGTAAGATGTAATCCTGGAATAGGAAGAAAAAGGACAGGAACAACAAGAAGAATGGTTAAACAGTGATGTGATATTGAATTTCTGTGAAGATTGAATCCAAATTGAGTGCTCATTTAGAGAAGTGGCTCTGTCAACAACAAATAAACTGTACCTACCTACATATTTGATTGGATTTGACAATAATGAACCATATGTCAGGTGTAGTGTAAAAATATTTGAATCAATGATAATTTAAGTAAGAATTGAGCATAATGTATTCAGTATTTAGTTGATTTATCATTATTTTAAGGTGATGTCCCGTCAGCTGTAGAGGCTGATTTTGTTCATATTTTATATTCTTTTTCTTGGAATTTGCAGTATAATTCCAACTGTGTGAATTACAAATTTAGGGACACCCTGTACAGCCACCCTGAAACCTGCGCAGTCGCCCTACCAACAGCGAAACTCCGCGCGCATTCAACAAATTTTTTTATTAATTTTCTCATTTCATCTTTGTATTTGTATGGTATTGGATAACTCTTTGTCCTGAATGTTCCCATGTTTCTTAATTTTAATTCATGAATATACCTACTCTTTTGCAATTCTTGACTCTTCTGAGAATAATCCCACATTTTTTTTATCAACTTTCTCACTTCATCCTTGTAATCCTTGCTACATATAATATCTATACCACTCCAATTAAATTCAATTTTATTTATATTCCTCTCTACTTCCATTAAACCCTTACAATTGCCTTGCAAATCATTTCTATCTTCTTTCCAATTACTTTCATCTTCATCTTTTTCATATTTATGTATAAAATGTACTCTATTCTTTGATACTATTTCCTTCCTTCCTTCCTAATTCAATTTCCATTTCATTTCCACTTATAATCAGTAATTTTTGCTTATAATTTATTTTAACTTGATGTTTATACAATTCATCTGATCCAAAGAGTATATCGTATTCCATATTTCTCACAATCACCAGTTGTACCATTATTTCCTTGTCGTTTAAGTTTAAATTCACCACTATGGATTTATTTACTTCAGTTATTTTTCTTAAATTCATTGTGACTAAATTCATTTTTGGTATTGTTATTACATGTTTTTCTAAGTTAAGCTTTCTTATAATTTCTTCATTTATTAGAGATATTTCTGAACCTGTATCGATGATTACTTTAATATTCATATCATTTAATTTTGCGTTAATTATTATTAAATTTGTTGAATTTTTCTTTTCCAGGTAGTCATCTGAAATTAGAAACAAATAAGGACGAATGCAACTATACAGACCACTGTTTACATCCTCCTCTAATGAAAATGCTGATGAATGTCGTCTGACACGTCCACATCATGTCTTTCATCATCATGGCTTGAACGTGCAATTTCTACACGTTCCTCAGGAATTTCAGAACGTCTATTTCTCTCTTCCCTATCGACACTTTGACTTCTTTGAAAATTTACTCTTCTTTGATAATTGTTATCATTATTATTGTAGTTTGTTTGATTGTTTGTTCGTAAATTATTTTCGGAGTTTGTTCTATTTAATTGATTAGTATTATGATTGTTATGCCTATTTGTTTGATTTCTATTAGTATTTTGATTATAGTTATTTTGATTTTGCCTATTCATAGGATAATTAGATAATTGTTCCCTATTATTTTGGTTATTGCAATTATTGTTTTGTCTACTATAATTCGTATTTTGATTATTATTATACATATCCACATGGTTATTATTTTTATTTATACTGAATCTATTTGAACTTTGATTATTTATTCTATTGAAATTAGGTTGCCTATTCAAATTGTGGTTCTTTGTAAATTTCTCTACCCTCATTAAGTAATTTGTTAGTTGTTCAAAATTTTTAATATTCTATATTGCTATTGTTTCTGCTATTTGTGGTTTGAAATGTCTTGATAGGTATGTTACTATCTCTTCTTCCCCAATGACCGGATCTAAAAATTTGGCTTGAGCATAAATTTGCAGAGCATAATTGTACATGGAATTGCCATTTTCCTTGTATGTTCCAAAATATAGCTTTTCTCTAGTGTAAGCCTGATTGATTTCTCCCCAATATTGTTTTAGAAAGGAATCTTCAAAATGTTGGAATGTACTAAATTCCATCTCCTTGCTAGTAAACCAGATTTGTGCTTGTCCACTTAAATAACTTCGTATGAATTCTCTTTTATCATCAAAATTTTCCCAATTTTCAATTTTATTCTTTATGATTTTTATGAAAGTCTTTGGATGTATTTTTCTAACATTTCCCTCAAATTTCAAATTATCATCAATATGATAATTTGTATTATAAGGTACTGGAATACTAATAATATTTCCAATGCTTGTCTGTCGTTTTAAATCTACCTCCAAATCTTTCTTCTTTTTTCCAATTTCTTTTATTATTCTCTCTTGTTCTTCTCTTAATCTTCCTATTATTTCTTCCTTATTGGTATTTACTTCGCTTGGTGTTAAATTTTCCTCTTTAATTTTACTTACCTCTTCGTTTGTTTTCCTTATTTCTTATTCAAATTTCATTTTTAATTTGTAGTTTTCTTCTTCCATAATTCCCAGATTGCTAGAAATTTCCAATCCTAGATTTTCTTTTAAATCTTCTAAGTCTTTATGGTTGTTTGCTATTGATCTATAATTATCTTTTATTTTCTTCTCAATGTTTTTATTTGCTTCCATATGTATGTTTGTTAGCAGTCAATATCACAACCTCACACACATATGTATGTTTGTTATTTCTACTTTTATAATTTCTTCAACTTCCTTTTCTAAATCTTTTCTTAAATTTTCCAATTTTGTGGATTGTTCTTTTTGCGTTGTCTCAATTTCATCTAGTCTTCTATTTATTTGTTTTTCCTGCTTTTCCAACTGTGTGGTTTGTTGTTCTATTTTTGATTCCAACTTTTGTCCGTGTTCTTCTATTTTTTCTTTCAATTTCAATTCCAGGTTTTGTCCTTGCTCTTCTATTTTTCTTTGCATATTTACTAAGAACTGCATAATATGGTATTCTTTCTGCTTTGCTTCTTCTTGAGCAGTTTCTTATTGTTTTCTTTTAATTTGCTCTGTCGTTTCATCGCCTTGTCCTTCCTCAATTGTCACCATATATTCTTTTGGAATTGTTTTTTCTTTCTCCAGGATTTCCGTCAATCTTGCGATTAATGTTGTTTTTGTACCTTTCGTGTCGCATCCTCTTTTATTTAATTCTTCTCTCAGTTCTTCAAGTTTCAAATCCTGAATGATTTTTTTCGATTCCATTTTTTTTTCCGTTTTTTATTCGAGCCTGAACGTTGGTCGCCAATTTATTATAATTATGTTAGGGTTCAAAGTATAATAATAGTATTTTTTATTTATTTTTTCAATTTCAATAATTTATTTTATAGTTGGTGAGTTTATTCAATTAAATTTTTTTTTATTGGTCAATTGAAATGATTTACTCAAAATTATTCTCTATTTTATTTTTATTTTCTTTAAACATGAGATCTTCCAGGGGATTAGTTTCAAAAACGGAAATTTACTCACCTAAACAAAACTGGTTGCATAACTTTTTAATTTCCTCAATCGATTCAACTTTTTATCATTTTTCAAAAAAAATCTAAACAATTTTTTATAACGGAACAAACAAAAGGATCATTTATTCATAAATCTTAGAAGGTTTCATGAATGTTAAAAAAAAACTTTCAAATATTAAAAAAAACCTTTCCAAATAAAAATATAGTTCTATGAATGTGTATCGTCCTTGAAATTCCTAGTATTATACTACCGTCAAATGTCTGAATCTGAGTGCATGAATTCTCACAAAACCAAATCTAATTTTAATTTTAAACTACATAAAAATATCTACATTTTTATTTGGAAAAATTGTGGAAACGTTTCCTTCAAAAGGTAAGTAACTATCAAATATGTTAAAGTTATGTGAAAATACTATTTTTAAATTATGCTAATTTTGTTACAGAATCTCATACTTAAAATGTCAACAGAAATCACGAATAACACACAAAAAGGATTAAGTTCGTTGAAGTTTGTTCTATATAATTAGTCAAAGTGCACAATTGAAATATCTTGGAAAAGTTTATGGAATGTTTGGACTTACAGTTCCATCTTCTTCTGTGAATATGCAGAATTTTGGTGTGGAAGCCTATCTTCCACCTCTTCAAATTTGGTAAAATTTATTATTTATTTTATTTTTGGAATGTAGAGGATTTTTTCTCAAATATATTTTTTTGGCAGCCTCTGTCACCACAAATTCATTTGAAATCTCCATCCTTTTTCCTTTTCCAAACACTCTTAGATTTATTTTTAAATTTTAATTTAATGAAAAACGAGAATTCCTTTTCTGTAAATATAGGTACCTATTTCTTCACTTACACTCGAATTTAATTTTCAAATTAACACTTCTTAAAATTATTTTATAAATCATAAATGAATTCACAATATTGTACATAATATGTTCTTATCCTTCATTATTCTCAAGTTTTCAATAAATGATCCCATATCACTATTTTCTAAGTTATACTAACTAAATTTCATGAAAACTTTATATAATATTAAATATTGAAACCAAATTATTCTAATAATTTTTTTTATTAGATATATATCATTTCCGTTCTTGGTCATTTTTATTTGTGTATTAAATTTAACATACTTTCATATTTAAATGATTGAGAGTTTCTGATTCTATTGAATATATCATCTCAATATATGTATCTCTAATTGCTACCTATCTCTCGTTTGTTGGTGCCGTGTTCTTTCGTCAAAAAGCCGGTATGTCTATCTCTCTTGAACCAAGTTGGTGCCGTGTTCTTCAGTCAAAAAGCCGGTACATCTATCTCACTTCAACTAACGTTGACTCCCTACATTGTTTATTTGTTTGGTTATTAATTCTCAAATTCTCAAGTACATAAGAATTTCATTGTTTACCATTTGTATAAGTATAACTCTTGCAAAGTGCAGTGCCTTTTTTCGTTGTATTATTTCTTCGCGTATCAGGTATCATTACTAGCGTATTTTGAGCGCGAAACTGTAATTAGACAGTGTTGCCAAGTAGTGGATTCAATCATCGCTCTAAATTTTCACATGTTCTATGTTCTTTTTTTTTGTTAGTGTTAAGATCTTTTGTTTTTTTATTCATTAAAGATCAATTTTGAAATAAACGGGCTATTATTGACATCTACGTAGTTAGTTTACCCTTTCGTGGTCGGTGAAGACAAGGTAGTTATAGTCAGATGTTATCAACCACCTTCCTACAAAAAAAAACAGTCCACTAAAAATACTACTTGTCTACACTCCCCGGCATGGCCCTCAACGAGCCGGATTTTGATCCTACGGATGTGAACTTTCCCCTTTTCTAGTGCTTTCTCCAACCTTCCGGTGATCACGTGATCGGTTTTTCTCAAGTGTTCTCGTTTTTCGCCCTTAACAATGTGCCGTATCGCTTAAACCCTGTAAGTGCGCGTACAATTCGCAATAAGAAGATTATTCGGTGTTGGAAAACCAACACATTTCCTTATCAACAAGAATTTTCAGCGACGTGGCAACAGCGCAGAGTGTCCAGCTTGCCGTTTGCAGCACACCTGCAGATTAACGGACGTAACCTTTTAGCGTCCTTCTCTACAACGCTGATTTATGCATATAGCCAGCTCTCTTCTCTAGCAGTGATTCCAGGCTCCATGGAAAGGCAGTAAGGTTTTTTATGATTTCAAGTTTTTTTTTAGGGCGACGACCCAGCACTACAGTGGAACGCATCTCGATGCGATAATTACAGTCAAGCTATGTCGGCTTTGGTTAGTACTTGGATGGGTGACCGTCAGGGAAAACCATAGTATAGGGCCCGTACAGCCGGCAGCGTATTAGCATATCACAGCTCGCAGGCATTATACCAATGAGCACGAGATATAATGTAGATATGCCGTCTTTCGAAGGAAACGTAAAACCGAGGTCCCTAGTCCATGGATGTTGGGCTCGTTAAAGAACGCTACCACTGGTTGGTAGTGCTACCGGCGTCGGTGATTAGCCTAGTCGCAGAAATAGGCCGACGTTGCTGATTCAATTAAAAAACGTAACTCGTGCGTGGGTCAGTTGAACAGGTTATCTGATTGGATTACAGGTCATTTTGCCACGGTTAAGCGAGTATCAGAACTCGAAACAAGAGTAAAGACACTTTATGAAGTTTTTGATAATTATACTGAGGCGGAGGACCAAATTGAAGATTTAATCTCATCTAACCCCGCTTTTATTGACAGTGAAGACCGAGCAGCGTTTGAGGGAAAGTTTTACGACACTCTTGCAGATTACAAAGATTGTATCCAAAATATCACCGGTCCCATTACTTCCTCCAGCGCTAGCAATTGTTCAGGCCCTTTGTCTGGTGACAAATATAATGTTAAATAGCCAGAAATTTAAATACCCAATTTCGATGGATCTAAGCCTTCGGATTTTGCTTCCTTTTATGATATATTTGAAGCCTTAATAGGTCAAATCCCAAATTAAGAAAAGCTGAAAAATTGTACCTATTATACTTGCGCACTTTGCTTAAAGGTTAAGCTCTTCAGCTAATAGGAAATTTATAAGTAATTGATTCAAATTATGAGGTAGCTATAAATACACTGAAAAAGAGATTTGGAAATAGATCTATTGTTGTTGATAAGCATTTAGCTAATCTGTTCAGCTACCCCAACATAGTCAAAGCCAGCGCATCAAATTTAAGAGATTTGACGAATTCTCTTACTAAGGAGCTAGAGTGTCTAAATAATTTAGTTATTAGTGAAAAAGTGCTTACTTAAGCACTCATAATTTTCATGTTTGAAAGAAAATTGGACCCTCTATCTCGTAAAATATTTGAGGAGGAGAGAATTAATAACGATATCCCTACTCTTAAAGATTTTATCACCTTCACCGAACGAAGAAGCATTATTTTGGAAAACTCATCATGTTTTGATGCGCTGCAGGATCGCAAACCTGCTTTTCAGGATAGGAAAAATGATGTTGTTCCCCATACTCGTGTAAATTTACACGTCAATACTGAGTCTAACCGACGGGTTTCTCCTCCAGGTTCACCAAACCTGAGGAATAGTTGTGCTTATTGTAAGCAATCACATCGAATTAATTCTTGTTCTTCATTCGGAACTCTTTCTCCGCACGAGAGGTACAGATTTATAAAAAGTAAATCCTTTTGCTTCAATTTTTTAGGAAAAAATCAAGTGGTAATTGATTGCCCTTCTGCGCATCGTTGTAGCGCATGTCAAGGTTAACATCATAGTTTGTTGCATTTAGTAGATTCGTGACCTAACAATAATCGGCCGGTTTCGCAAACCAATGCAAATTCTAGTAGAGTCGTTACTCATTTCAAAAGAGATACTGGTCAACATAATCGGTATTCGAATCTCTCTAGAACTAGGAACACTCCGAATCCTCACCACAATCGGTCAATACCTAAACCTTCCCGTCCTCACTCCTCAAATCATGTTTCTCCCACTGCGCAGGCGTCAAGTTCACAAACCCAGAGCTTGAACGCCCCTTCAAACAACAGCTCGTATACTTTATTAGCAACTGCTCAAGCTATAATCTATGACTCTGATGGTAACCCTTGTGTAGCTAAAGCCATTTTGGATTCTAGCTCCCAAAGCAGTTTTATTTCTCGCGATTTGCACATTTCAGGTATATCAGCGCAAGATTCCGTTGTGCCAAAGGAATATACAAATTTGATTGTTCACTCGACAGTAAACCCAAATGAATGTTTTTCTCTTTCATGTTCTGTATTGGAAAACATAACAAAACAAATCCCTCAGATTCCTATTAATCCCAGTATGTTGAAAATACCCCAAGAAATTTTGAATGAGCTCGCAGATCTGTCCTTCTCCACGCCCTCTCTCCCGGAGATTTTAGTGGGGGCAGATTTATTTTATGCGTTACTCACGGATGGTTCCTTGCATCTAGGTAAAGGTCTCCCTGTTCTTTTTGATAGTCATTTGGGATGGGTAATTGCAGGTCAAATACAATCGTATGCTCAACAAAATGAAAAACCAACCATTGCACGATCACATTGTTTTTGCTCAACAGAATCTTGTAGCGGCTCTGCAGACGGTTTATGACTAAATGAACCACCAACTCTAGACTCACTTATAATCAAATTTTGGCATCAGGAGGAAATTTCTGATTCAGGGCACTCTTCATGCTCACCCGAAGACGATTACGTCGAAAATCTCTTCTTATCTACTACCAAAATTTTGAATAACAGTACTTATCAGGTAGACATGCCACTGCGCACCCCACATGAATTTACAAAGCTAGGCGATTCTTTTATCACTGCGCAACGCAGATTTCTCTCACTGGAAAAAAGGCTTCACAGCAACCCTGAATTGTTTAAAGAATATAAACGTTTTATTGAGGAATATATTTCTTTAGGTTATGCCCAAGTGACACCCCTGGCTCTTACGCATACCCCCTCTCCAAGTCCTGCCCAAGGGACAACACCGTCGCTGCCAAGTAAGCAAGGTTTCAATAAATATTTTGTTCCACATCTCTGCGTTGTCCGCCCTGACAGCGCAACCACCAAAATTCGGGTGGTATTCGATCATCATCACTTTCTCTAAATTGTATATCGTGCAAAGGCTACACGGTACAGCCTGTTCTATATGATATTTTGATCGTTTTCGAGTCCCTCGATATGTTTTAACTGCAGACATCAGACAAATGTTTCGCCAAATCAAAACGAACCCCAATCAATATTTCTTACAGAATGTGGTGTGGAGAAATTCTCCACAAGAGTCTCTTCAGTGCATCGAATTGCAAACGGTTTCCTTCGGGCAAACTTTAGCTCCTTTTTTAGCTTGTCGGGTGATCAAGGATATTGCCGACAAAAACACTGATCTCTCTTTTGCCTCTTAAGCCCTATTATCTCAGACTTACATTGACGATATTCTTCCGGGTGCACAAACTCTTTCCGACTTGAAAACTCTCTACCTACAGCTTAACTAAGTTTAAAATAATTCTGGCTTCGAATTGCACAAATGGCAATCCAACTCTAAAGAATTTTTACAAGGTATAACCCATATCAATGCATCGGAAAAAGATTTAAATTTAGATGAATCCGCATGTAAAATTTTTAGTGTTAAGTGGAACCCATCGCTTGATGAGTTGAGAATCTCAGTACCCTCACAATTAGATATACACCCCCTTACGAAAAGGAAGATTCTATCAGTAATTAGCTGATGTTTCGAACCATTGGGTTTGGTCAACCCTATCATTGTAGCAGGTGAGGTTTTGATGCAGAAAATTTGGATGTCTCACCTTGACTGGGATATACAAATACTAGATGTAACTCTTCTGGAACTGTGGCAACAATTTATTGCAATTCAAAAGTTTGTCAATCTCTAGGAATTTGTTCTTAAACAAAGAAATCTCCAACATCGAGTTACACGGTTTCGCGGACGCTAGCACATTGGCGTACGGAGCTGTTGTATATCTAAGGGTTCAATATTCAGATTACACTATTTCTTGCTCACTTGTCCCGGCAAAGTCTCGTGTGGCCCCTATTAAGAAAACCATCACAATACCCCGATTAAAACTTGCCATGCTTCTACTCTCAAAATTAGTTGTAAAAATTTCTCAAATTTTTGAAAATAAAATTTCGTTCAAATCTTTCAATCTTTGGACCGTCTTCTCGGTTTAAATTTATCTCTTTTTGAAGCTACCCCAACGTTGTAAACCACCCCCCAGAAGAAAAGAAAATTGCTCTCACTCTAGATACACCACAAATGAACTTTTGGCCATCTCTTCTTTCGAAATTGTCCAATTCCACAAAATTACAAAGGACAGTGGCGTACTTATTGCGCTTCACCCACAATTAAAGAATAACATAATAGGCACTCATTTTGGAAAATCTGCTCCAAAATGCAGCAAGACTACCTCCACAGATTGCAGCTAAGACCCAAATGGTCACGTCCCTCAGCCAACCTTGAAGTTGATCAAGTGTTACTAATCAGAGGTGAAGACACACCCCCTCAAAGTGGCCCCTAGCGCGTATTATTTAGGTAATCAAAGGCAAGGATGGTAAGGTGCGGGTAACACGTCTTAGAACTCAGGACGGTGAGGTGACTAGACCTATTGCCAAATCGTGTCCTCTCTCCTCTACCCTTCAGGTAGATCATATTGAGTGAATGCACACTGGTTGCATTTAAAGACTTTACACGTCTTAACACACCAATTTTTATTTTGTATGTATATTTTATTTTAATTTGATTCGCGTTTTTTTTTATTAAAACTTTAGTTAGTAGCTTGATAAGTCTATTTGTTGGGTTGAGTAATGACCTTGAAATTGCTCTCTTAGAGATACTTTTCAATTTGTCGCGCGGGCAGAATGTTGGAATTTGCAGTATAATTCCAACTGTGTGAATTACAAATTTAGGGACACCCTGTACAAGCCACCCTGAAACCTGAGCAGTCGGTGACGCATCCCTACCAACAGCGAACCTCCGCGTGCGCGAACCCTGTTTCCCTCTCAGTTTTTCAGTAGCAACCGCAGCACTCAGACCCTTTTGTGAAAGGCACCTGCAGTGCCTATATAATATGTTTGCTCACAGTCTCCTTTGACAAACAGCCCCAAGTGGAATCTATGTGATCTCCAACATTTATAGTGTGTGCGTGAGGAAATATCAAGTATGTATCTCTAATTGCTACATATCTCGTTTGCTGGTACCGTGTTCTTTCGTCAAAAAGCCCGTACGTCTATCTCTTTTCAACCAAGTTGGTGCCGTGGTCTTAGCCATAGATAACATAATACAGAGTCTCAACTCAAAAAGCTGGTACATCTATCTCCATAGGCGTGCGCAGACTTTTTTATTAGGGTGGGCCATTGATTCATTTGAGTATGCCTATTAAAAATTATAACTAAGCAATAACGCTGCCTTTTCTATAACGCAAAAATCCATTGCAGGCTTATCGGCGAAATGAAAAAACGTCATTGCCTTATTTCTAATCAAAAGATTTAGTAACTACGTAATTATAAGTAATATAACAAAATACATAATATTGAACCAAAAAGTAAACTAGAGGAAAAGATGGATAATTATAATATTCTATCAACTGATCTACAAACGCATTCGACGTGTTGCTTCGGATAACACTTTAAACACTCACTGTCAGCTGCGAAATTGGAATGAAGATAGGTACATACAATACATAGAAAAATTTAAAATATCAAATCGGAATCTTTTGATGAAAAAACAAAGAGCCGTGTCCGCCGAAACATTGCTTAAATTGCTTTTGCATATTGCCGCCCTAACCGCCCTTCAATTTGTTGCAATTCATTTTAAGAATAAAAAACTGCTTCACTTGCAATGAAATCCCACTCTGTGTCGGCTCTGTTCCTTTTGCCATGATTTCAAAAAGCCGACAAAGCGGTATCTTAAGCGGCATTGGTGTGGACAAAGGTGGCACGCCGCGTCTTAAAAAAATAACAACAGTAGGTATGTATACTAACAGTAGGTATTTATATTGGTTGTGATTTTGAAAGAATGTTAAAATTTTAAAAATGTAAAATGTTTTCAATACATCGGTATTTTGAGGAATTAGACACCCCCGTGGGCACGCCTATGTCTATCTCACTTCAACTAACGTTGACTCCCTACATTGTTTATTGGTTTGGTTATTAATTCTCAAATTCTCAAGTACATAAAAATTTCAGTGTTTAACATTTGTATATAACTCTTGCAAAGTGCAGTGCCTTTTTACGTTGTATTATTTCTTCGCGTATTGGGTATCATTACTAGCGTATTTTGAGCGCGAAACTCTAATTAGACAGTGTTGCCAAGTAGTGGCTTCAATCATCGCTCTACATTTTCACATGTTCTATGTTCTTTTTTTTTGTTAATGTTAAGATCCTTTGTTTTTTTATTCATTAAAGATCAATTTTGAAATAAACTGGCTATTATTGACGTAGTTAGTTTACCCTTTCGTGGTCAGTGGAGACAAGGTAGTTATAGTCAGATGTCATCAACCACCTTCCTACAAAAAAATACAGTCCATTAAATATACTACTTATCTACACTCCCGAACACTTAATACACTCAATAAATTACCTTTCGCAGTATTATTTTCTTTGGTCACACTTAAATATTTCGATTTTTTTTTCGTTGAAGATGTTTTTAGCTTGATTTATTTAATATTTCTCACGATTGTAGTACTGTAGTAGGCCTTCAAATCGTTTTCATCGGCCCACTATATGACAGGTGCGCCACGTTGCCACATCTAGGTTTCCGGCCTTGTGTTAGAGGTGGCCTTGACGTATACGTAACGAACTGCGCATGTGTAGACCCGTTATGTCTCAGCCGATACGATGCGTTGAACGTATTGTTACGTACCCTACACCGTATACAGTCGACAGAAGCAAACATGAGCCCTGGTGGGCGTGTCCATGTCGCTGTAGTTGTATTATTTTAACAAATTACTAATGTTCGTTCGTTAACATTAGCACCTGATTGGTTCGTTGCGATGAAATTCTTTTAGTTCGCATATTTTCCAGGGCTCATGTTTGCGTCTGTCGACTGTACTTAGAACCGTTTTACACGTGCGAGAATTATTGCGAAATTTACTCTGAAAATTTCCATAAGAATAATTTTTGCTGTTTTACACGTCAAAGAATTATTGCCAATTTTCGGAGTAAAATATTATGTGTAAAACAGTCAAGCGTTCTCAAAATTCTTAGGAAAATTACCAATATTATTTTCAGAGTAAATTTCGCAATAATTCTCGTACGTGTAAAACAGTTCTTAAACGTATCGGTATCTCGGCCAAAGTCAGTATTCCGTGCTATTAATGCTATTTTACAGGTCTTCTCTTCTTCTTCTTTGATATTGGTTTAGTTTAATATGCATCGTAAAAGGTCGTCCAAATCATCATCGTTCTCGTCTAGCAGCATTGAATTGTTTAATATCGCCCTCATTTTACGCTATACAAAAATATAAAAAGTTAAAATGAAAAAACTTGAGGTTATACAATTAGAAACAGAACAAAACGATACGTTTTCTGCTAAAAAGGTTACGTGTAAAAACTTATGACAATCTAAAAGTGTCTATTGTTTTGTTAATGTTTATAAAAATTTTATTTAAACTTATTGTAAACGAAATTGAATAAACCACAGTCCACAAGTGAGAACGTATTCCAAAAAAATTCATAATTAACCAAAGATAAAACCCGTATTATACCATGAATAAAACCATTGTATCATGGATCTTGGATAAAATCTGTCTCTGGGTCTATTCACTATAACTTGTGTGAGTAGTCGTGTAGGACCTCTCTCCCATAATTTAGCTTTACTGCGCATGTTATCATATCTCCTGAAATCATAAAATTCCTAATCAGGAGAGGTAATAGAATGCTCATACACTCCTATGTGAGTACTCTACTGGGTGAAACTCTTGGTTGTTAGATTTTGGGAGAATGGACTTGCACACATTGTCTTTGGTCATAGGATTAGACATAAGAGACGGATTGAAGCATAGGTGGTATGCGGCATAATGTTTCTGCGCAACCACACGCGCATCGAGTCGCTGCGAGAACTTACATAGGGAAATAAAATAGTTTAATAGTTATTTATGCAACAAGTGCAAAAAGTGAGTGTTTTTTGCACGCGACGTGAAATTGTCCAACGAGGTCTTTAGGCCGAGTTGGACAACACGTCAAGTGCAAAAAACACGTTTTGCAAGAGTTGCATACAATATTTTTTCTAAATTCATGCAAAAACTGGAAAATTAGAATATAAATATGTTAAGAACCTAATCTACCCTAATTAAAAGAGACCCGTTCTTCTTTTTTTGTATCTTTATGGCCTCCACCTTGTCAGTACTCAATCATAGCTGTTTTTCGCCTTGACCATTTAAATTTTAAATAATTAAAGATTTTCGCAAAAATTGTAACTCGTTGAGACTAAGTAGTAAGATATACATATATTATTGTTGTATTAAAGCAGGATCAGATACTCGCTATGGATTTTTATTTAATTTAAATGTTTATGTTTGTCATTAATCATAACAAAACTGACACAAGAATGACAGATGAGTGCAATAAAATATTTTATTGCACTAGTGCAATAAAGTACCACTTTTTGCATTAAATGTGGTTCACAAAAGTGTTGTTTTTTGCATGAATGTAGAAAAAATATTATAAATTACATTTCACTTCAATATTTATCCTTCAATATCGATAAATATTATGAAATATCCTAGTATATCAACTTAAGTAATTGATTATGAAAATATACAAAATCAATCATACATTAGCTGGTGTGAATCTAGCTTCTGCTTGTCAAAGTAAAAGTGAAAGTGTCAATAAAATGGTGAGTAGGATTATTTTACTTATAGTTTTATTTAGGATTTTAGTATGGAAATGAAAGTAAGTGAACCTTCAAAGTATCATCACCAGATATGATTCGTCATAAATGTATTGCAAAAAATTGTAATAGTAAATATTTTTGGCCACTTCGTAGTAATAATAATAGTATATTATTCAACGAGCGTGTAATGATGGCTATTACTCATGAGAATGAAGTTTGCGACGTGAGCCGCAGGCGAACGTCGTAATCATTCGAGTGAGTAATAGCCATTACACGAAAGTAGAATACTATACTTTTTCTATGACTGAGTGTTCACCTATCAATTCAAACGAACGAGATATTTAGAGAATATTTTATTGAATAAACTTAATGCTTATGTCAAACAATTCCATTTTGGAAGCTACAATGAAAATTCATTTATTGCTTACAATATTGATGGTGAAATTTGAGCAGTTGAATTCGTTTTCACTTTCTGTATCCATTCTGATAAAATGTCAGCTCTAAATCACCTTCGGTAGGTAGGTATAGGTACTGTCAAAATCAAATTATGACATTTCATATCGAGTCTGATTCAAACATTACACCGAACATAGTCGTGTGTAATGGCATTCTTTGACGGTGATTGGCCAGATAGTCGTGTGTAATGGATCATTACACACGGGGCGTGGCTTGTTTTATGTAATGCATCCAGTTACTCAACAAAAATGTTACATAAAAAGGATCCATTTCTCAACAGTCATAGAAAAAGTATATTACGTAACGAGTGCGTAAAGTGACATTTTTCACACGAGTGGGAAGTATTGTCTCACGAGCGCAAGCCGAGTGAGAAAATCCCACGTGTGTGAAAAATCACTTTCGCACACGTTATGTACACTATTTTTCCTACGACCACGCGATATACTTTTACCGAATCAGTAATATACAATCTTGCGTTTTCATGTAGATGTGAGAGGATTTACATATGTTTATTTGTAATTACTGTATATATTTTTGATTACTTACCTTGGAAAGTGGCCCAGAAAATTGTGATTTTTAAGCGATGAAAAAGAGAGCCTTCATAAAAAAAGTTAGAATAAATATTGGTACACAAAATATTACGAGCATTTATTATATTAACCAACTAACAACAATTAGAAACAGAACATCAGAAATAAAACTGTTTTTGTTACATAAATATTGCCATTCATAATTAATTATTTATTTGAATCATTGTAATAATTAAAAGTAATAAATTATATTATATGGTCAAATCAACTTAGGAAATACGCATTTGACATATACAGTCGACAGAAGCAAATATGAGCCCTAGTGGGCGTGTCCATGTCGCTGTAGTTGTATTATTTTAACAAATTACTAATGTTCGTTCGTTAACTTTAGCACCTGATTGGTTCGTTGCGATGAAATTCTTTTAGTTCGCATATTTTCCGGGGCTCATGTTTGCTTCTGTCGACTGTACATAAATTTGCGGGGTATATAGACTAGCATTTCAACATTCAATTTGACAGCTTTTTTATCCGTACACGTAGGGATAAGATTTTTTTTCGTACGCGTATGAATAAAGGCCACTTTCTATAGAACTAGACAGTGCGATATATGTCACTTTCCTATGTGATCGTAGGAAAAATCTTTTTCAAACTTCCATCTGATATTAATTAAAGTCAGTAGTTCATAATTTTAGGATTTCCTTCTAAATCCAAGGATCAAAGGTTGTGTAAAGATAACATTTTGATAATAATGCATTTACAGGTTCATTGGGCCAAATAATTAATAGATCTGTTTTACCATGGTACTGGTAATATTTCCAATAATATTTCAAAGATAATATCTTCAGCAATAAATACAACAATTTCTTTTAAAACAGAAAACAATGTAGGTAGAAATTTGCTAAATGTAAAAACAAAAATAACCCCATTAAGAAAATCTGGGATATACAAATTTAAATGTCCGGATTGTAATGCTGTCTATCTTGGTCAAACCAGTCGTAATTTTGAAATTAGGTACAGTGAACACTTACGAGCATACAGATTAAAACAACCAGATAAATCACATTATGCAAAACACCTACTTGACACTAAACATTCAGTAACACCTAACACAGAACCAGAAATACACATGTTTGTGATAGGAAGCAAGAACTGGACTTCCTTGAAGAATTAGAAATAAGAAGACACTTAACAGACCCACAATATGAAGTCCTCAATGAACAGCTGAATCTAGGAAGTTCTCCATTATTAAACTGTCTTCTTAAGTAATAATTGTAAAGATCAGCAGATATAGTTTTCCTGGTTTCCTATATCATTGCACAGTTATACTGATCTTAAATGGGACAAAGATATCCAGAATATCCCCATAGGGCTAATAATATCAAAGCTACTATTTGAAAATTCTTCTTTTCTTTTTTCTATTCATATATATTAAGTCAATCACTAGATAGGCACTATTTGGACTAGCCAAATATATATCAAGTATACATCATGTCAAAAGTAACTTCTGTCATTCTGATGATGATATATTTATCGAAACAATTGTCAAATAATTTACTTGCAATTTACACATTTTTTCAAATATATTGTGGAGTCATTTAGAAACAGTTAGTTTCATTTAAAACCATATAATTAAATTTGTGCTGATTTCTCATTTATCTAAATAATGTGTCCTGAAATTGTTTATTAATTATAATCATTTCATTAGAAAAAATGAAATATAATTTTATTTTTTGTAATTATAATAAACAATTTTCAGACAAATTGTAAAATTCACCTACCCACAATCCAAACTAACCAATTTAAATATCCCGCCTTCAAGAATTAGTTCCAGCACCTCTTCGGGGTGCGCTTCGATCAGCGAATTATAGTTTTTGATCTAAAAACTTTAATTTTAAAAACAAATTTATTTTTATCAATACAACTTTTATAATACCGACAATTAAAATACGTCTTAACTAATTGAACTCTACCAACTGACTGACTATCTATTGTCCTAAGCACTTTTATATCTTCTTGAAAGGATGTTGATTCAGCTTATATTTTATAAATATTACGAGCATTTATTATATTAACCAACTAACAACAATTAGAAACAGAACATCAGAAATAAAACTGTTTTTGTTACATAAATATTGCCATTCATAATTAATTATTTATTTGAATCATTGTAATAATTAAAAGTAATAAATTATATTATATGGTCAAATCAACTTAGGAAATACGCATTTGACATATACAGTCGACAGAAGCAAATATGAGCCCTAGTGGGCGTGTCCATGTCGCTGTAGTTGTATTATTTTAACAAATTACTAATGTTCGTTCGTTAACTTTAGCACCTGATTGGTTCGTTGCGATGAAATTCTTTTAGTTCGCATATTTTCCGGGGCTCATGTTTGCTTCTGTCGACTGTACATAAATTTGCGGGGTATATAGACTAGCATTTCAACATTCAATTTGACAGCTTTTTTATCCGTACACGTAGGGATAAGATTTTTTTTCGTACGCGTATGAATAAAGGCCACTTTCTATAGAACTAGACAGTGCGATATATGTCACTTTCCTATGTGATCGTAGGAAAAATCTTTTTCAAACTTCCATCTGATATTAATTAAAGTCAGTAGTTCATAATTTTAGGATTTCCTTCTAAATCCAAGGATCAAAGGTTGTGTAAAGATAACATTTTGATAATAATGCATTTACAGGTTCATTGGGCCAAATAATTAATAGATCTGTTTTACCATGGTACTGGTAATATTTCCAATAATATTTCAAAGATAATATCTTCAGCAATAAATACAACAATTTCTTTTAAAACAGAAAACAATGTAGGTAGAAATTTGCTAAATGTAAAAACAAAAATAACCCCATTAAGAAAATCTGGGATATACAAACTTAAATGTCCGGATTGTAATGCTGTCTATCTTGGTCAAACCAGTCGTAATTTTGAAATTAGGTACAGTGAACACTTACGAGCATACAGATTAAAACAACCAGATAAATCACATTATGCAAAACACCTACTTGACACTAAACATTCAGTAACACCTAACACAGAACCAGAAATACACATGTTTGTGATAGGAAGCAAGAACTGGACTTCCTTGAAGAATTAGAAATAAGAAGACACTTAACAGACCCACAATATGAAGTCCTCAATGAACAGCTGAATCTAGGAAGTTCTCCATTATTAAACTGTCTTCTTAAGTAATAATTGTAAAGATCAGCAGATATAGTTTTCCTGGTTTCCTATATCATTGCACAGTTATACTGATCTTAAATGGGACAAAGATATCCAGAATATCCCCATAGGGCTAATAATATCAAAGCTACTATTTGAAAATTCTTCTTTTCTTTTTTTTATTCATATATATTAAGTCAATCACTAGATAGGCACTATTTGGACTAGCCAAATATATATCAAGTATACATCATGTCAAAAGTAACTTCTGTCATTCTGATGATGATATATTTATCGAAACAATTGTCAAATAATTTACTTGCAATTTACACATTTTTTCAAATATATTGTGGAGTCATTTAGAAACAGTTAGTTTCATTTAAAACCATATAATTAAATTTGTGCTGATTTCTCATTTATCTAAATAATGTGTCCTGAAATTGTTTATTAATTATAATCATTTCATTAGAAAAAATGAAATATAATTTTATTTTTTGTAATTATAATAAACAATTTTCAGACAAATTGTAAAATTCACCTACCCACAATCCAAACTAACCAATTTAAATATCCCGCCTTCAAGAATTAGTTCCAGCACCTCTTCGGGGTGCGCTTCGATAAGCGAATTATAGTTTTTGATCTAAAAACTTTAATTTTAAAAACAAATTTATTTTTATCAATACAACTTTTATAATACCGACAATTAAAATACGTCTTAACTAATTGAACTCTACCAACTGACTGACTATCTATTGTCCTAAGCACTTTTATATCTTCTTGAAAGGATGTTGATTCAGCTTATATTTTATAAATGTTGCCATTGTTTGGAGGTGACATAATTCCTCCCCCTGAAGATTCAGCTTCCGAGGGCTGCAAGCTTAAGGAAGATGAACGTCTCGAAGATGTGGGACGTCTTGAAGGTTGAAGGCCTCTTCTTGAGTGATAATGGGATGCCTGGTTCTAAACTTTCTGTATACTAGAAACAGAGCGATTATTATCAATAAAATATAAAGAATAATAGTCCAGGCACTAGGAGAAGTGAAAGTAGTGTCTTCTAATATGGGTTCATTCTTGAGGATTCTTTCTCGTAGGGTGTTGAGTTTGTCCAAATTAATTGGCGATAACGTGAGGTTATTGATTTCATTTTTCAATTTTGTTTGTAGAATTACTGTCTGTGGGAACAGAACTGGTTGACTTTCAAATTTAATAGGTTCATTGTTTGAGATGGTTTCTCTATCGGTAGTAATTTGGCAATTTTTAGGAATGTTAGCCAAATGTGTGCCAACTAGGTTTAATATTTCTTCTTGTTGATAGCAATGAAGTTTGATTTTGGTTTCTTTTGGTAGAATCAATATCCATTGATTTGTTGTATCTAGTCTTTGGATTGTTGTTCGGGAAATTTCAATTGGCAACTGGTTGCAGGTGGAGGTAGTTTCAAAGTTCAGGATTTGAAGTTCGCAAAGGCTGCTTTTTTTGACTTCATGGAGGCTAGTTTCCTCGCATAGATATTTTTGGTTTACTAATTTTTGGTATGGGTTTTTCATAAATGCATAGTACAATTTATTTTTAATTACAAATGAATTTTCGGGAATAATGACCTTAAATTGTCTCTCTTTCTTAATTGGTATGGAATAAAGATGGAATAAATCTAATTCATATGGTAATGTTATTGGTATATGTAAAATATAAATTATTTTATTATTCAATGTGAAACATGAAATTTTGATAAGTTTTTCAAAAATTAATATTTTATTTATCTCTAAGTCAACTGGCATTTGAGTTTTTCTTAAATTTTCAAATACATTTTTTAGTATTATATATAAATCTGAATTTTTAACTATACTAGGATGCATTACTCCTAGCTTGACAAAAGAAATAGAATTTTCAATATCTTGTAAAATTGATATTAATAGTTCATACATATTTAAAATCTGGTTAAGGGTGTCTTTGATGAAAATACTATTTGTGATATTAACTGTGTAAACCACCATTTCTTCAATTTGTTTTAGTCGATTTTCTAAAACAATTTCGTTATGACTTATTTGTTGCATTGTTAAATTGAGGTTGTCAATAAGAGATATTGCTAATGAATTTTGGGCTCTAATATTGTTTGCTAATTTGTTTTGATTTTGTTGAAGTTGTTTAGAAGTGGAGGGCTGTGGCGAATTTTTCTTTATTTGTTCTGGATAATTAAATTTAACAGATTTATTTTGGTAATTATCAAAGTCATTTAAAATTTCGTCTAAACTTTCCCAAAAGGAAGTTTCTTTTGCATGAACTTCTATTCTAGATAAACAGTCTGCGGTTACATTTGATTTGCCTTTTCGATAGATTATTTTGTAGTCGAATTCTTCAAGTCTTAATCGCCATCTTCATAATTTCGAATTTGGTTCTTTAAGAGAGAATAAATAAACAAGAGGTTTATGGTCTGTAACTAAAATAAAGGGGCGTCCATATGAATATGGACGAAAATATTTTGTTGCCCACACAATTGCAAGCAGTTCTTTTTCGATCGTGGAGTAATTTTGTTCTGAGTCGTTAAGTGTGCGTGATGCGTAAGAAATTAGCAAGTCTTGTCCTAGAGTTCCTTGTGACAGTACTGCTCCTAAAGCAACGTTGGATGCGTCTGTCGTTAGGATAAATGGTTTTTCGAAGTCAGGGTACTGTAAAATTGGTTCGTTCGTTAGTAGTTTTTTACAAGTCTCAGAGCAAGTAAGGTATTCGTCATTAAGTTCGATTTTTGCTCCTTTTTTAAGGCATTTAGTAAGTGGTTTTGTTATTCGAGAAAAGTCTTTAATAAAGCGTCTATAATATCCTAATAGGCCAAGAAATCCTTTAATTTGTTTAGTGGTTTTTGGAATTGGGAAATTTACAATTGCATGAATTTTGTCCGGATTGGGTTTGACTCCATCTGGGGTCACTACGTGTCCTAGATAAGCGACTTCTTTTCTAAGAAATTCTGACTTGTCAAGTTGGACTTTAAAGTTAGCTTCTCTGATTCGTTGAAAAACGGCTCTCAGTCTTTCTAGGTGTTCTTGTAGTGATGTCGAAAATATTATTATATCGTCTAGGTATACTAAACACTTCTCGTTTTGTATACCCCTTAAAATATTATCTGCTACCCTTTGAAAGGTTGCAGGGGCGTTTTTTAGTCCGAATGGCATACGAAGAAATTCGTAATGTCCATTCTCAGTATTGAATGCGGTTTTTTCGATGTCTTTTACTTCCATCTCGATTTGATGAAAGCCACTTGCCAGATCGAGGGTAGAAAAGTATTGGCATTTGCCGATTTTGTCTAGGAGGTCCGTTATGTGTGGAAGAGGGTACTTATCGCTAATCGTCTTGTCATTGAGCTTTCTATAGTCAACAACCACTCTATATTTTGGAATATTACTAGCATCTAATTTTTTTGACACGAATCAAATAGGTGCTGACCAGGGTGAATTTGAAGGGCGAATTATTTTTGAATCTAACATTTTTTGTATTTGTTTGGCAACCTCTTGTCTATGAACAAAAGGGTACCTATAGGTTTTTGTATAAACGGGGATTTCATCGGTGGTACGTATTTGATGTTTGATTTTATTTGTAAAAGTTAACTTGTCGTTTTCGTTATAAAATATGTCTATATTCATGACATAAAGCTAAAATTTTTTCTTTTTCTTCTTCATTCATGTGATCTGTTCTAAATTTTGAAAAATCTAATGGTTTGTCTTCTTTTAATTCAACGTTATTTATTTCAAAATTATTATTTTCATTCTCGTGATATTTTTCTACCTGTACTATTTTTGATAAATCTAATGTAACGGGGCTTAATGAACTATTTAAAATTGTTGTTAAAGCATAACCTTTTTTTGCAGTGCTGAGAGACTGAGGAATCTCGCAGCTGTGAAGTTTCTGATAAGGAATAATAATATCTCCTTGATAAATGCTTGTGGGTATTTTAATTACTTGTTCCGTTCTCGGTTCTAAAGTTACTAAATTAAGTTCTTTGTTGGTTTTATGATACATAAGCTTTATTTTTGAAAAAGGTGTAATCAAATAGCCTTTATCTATATCTATTGTAGCTTGTAATGACTTTAAGTTATCTATGCCGATTAAGCCATTGAATACAGTGTGGAATTGGAATAGATAAAATTTTAATTCAGTTGGTTTTGGTAATTTAAAAATTTTTGAAGCCAAAATATTTGCACTATATTTATGTGTCGATTTTTGGAAAACAGTTGACACTACGAACGGATCGTTCTTAATAGTATTAGGATAATATTTAAAAGCTAATTCAGGATCGATAAATGATTTTGTTGACCCTGTATCTATTAAAAATTTAAGATTATATTCGGGTAAAATGATATATGGTAATTCGCTTGAATTTTCAGAATTAAATGATATTACTTCTGGGGTAGGTTTATTTAAATATGTGGGTTCCGAGGCATTTAATAAAAATTTGCATTTTCTGTTAAAGATTCAGTATTATTATTATCGTCATTAAACTCGTAATTATTATTGTAAAAATCGTCAGGATTTTCATTATTTTGATTATCGTTACTTTCTACATTATACAACTCTTCTGCAATAAAATTGGGTGGACCATTTGGTCTAAAGCGTGTAGGCTGTTGTCTATTATTATTATGATCGAGCGTTGCTTGTAGAAACGCTCATAGGGGTAGGAGAAGGTAATCTTGTATTTTGATTTGGTTTAAAGACATTTTTATTTTGATTTGGCTGTCTAAAAGCTTGAATATTAGTGGGGAAATGTCTTTGTATGGGTCTTGGTTGAACTGGTATAGGTCGTGAAGGGAAATTATTATTTTGTCTAGCAAAGAAATTATTTGCGATTCTAGAGTTGTAAGAAAAGTTTGAATTTTGGTTGGAATTAGAAAAATTTGGGTTTTGATTTGGTCTAAAATCATTTCTATTGAATTGATTAGGTTTTGGAACATTAACCTGTTTTGGGAAATTTTTATTAGAAGAATTTTGCAAATAATGAGCATTTTCTTCCTGTAAAACATATTGCATTGCTTCGCTTAGAGTGGTAGGTTTCATACATCTAATAGTGGTTCCTAACGGTTCTCTTAATCCAGATAGGAAAGTTTTTAAGGCTAAATTTTGGTATAAAGTTCGTTTTAGGGTCTTTGCAGCATCAGTAATTTCGTGTATATTAACATAGCTACAAAGTAGATTTAAAATATGTAAACATCTGTCGTAAAATGACTGATTACTTTCACTATTATTTTGTTTTAGCATGACGAGATCTCTATTTAAGGAAACCTCATATCTTTGGTCAGAAAAGTTATTTGTTAAAGTAGTTTTTAGTTGATCCCATGTAATGCAACCCTGTATATTGACAACTGATTATGCATTTCCTCTCAATTTGGAAATGATTGAATTTAATAAATAAGTATTTAGAAAATCGTCTGGTTCGGCTCTATTATAAAATTTAAGCAATAGTGATTCACTAACAGATAAAAATCGGTTTAAATCATTCGGATTTCCGTCGAAATCAGGAATGCAGTTTAAATATTCACTTTTAAAAACATCAGCTCTTGCATCAGGCATGATTGTTAAATTATTATTATTAGAAAATAAATTTGAATTTGGATTTGAAATTGAGTCAGTTGAAGGCGTATCTTGAATATTATTAATTTCGTCCAGTATAGACGTTAAATCGTCGACAAAATTATCAAAAATCATAAATTGTACTAACACAATTATAAAAACGATGTACATAATCTTTCTTCTTCTTAATATATCTATGAGGGGCAATGGCTGGATTTTGGCAATGTAGTCCTCACCAGGTCCTTTGGTCCTCGCAAATTTGAGCAATTTGTGTCCCAAACCTCGATGATCTGCTTTGGAAAGGATTGAACAGGTTCTCGATGAACTGATGGGTAATCCTCGTAGTTGGGTACCTCACTGAACAAACACCTTCACAGTTTTTTATTAAAAACAATGTTCGTCTATTCCGGCTAATCGTTGAAACGAAAAATTACACAATCGATTTGTATAATCCCGAAATATCCTACTGACTGCGCCAATTATAGTTTTTGATCTAAAAACTTTATTTTTTAAAACAAATTTATTTTTATCAATACAACTTTTATAATACCGACAATTAAAATACGTCTTAACTAATTGAACTCTACCAACTGACTGACTATCTATTGTCCTAAGCACTTTTATATCTTCTTGAAAGGATGTTGATTCAGCTTATATTTTATAAATGTTGCCATTGTTTGGAGGTGACATAATTAGCGTGATGTCATCTTTTACTGCAGGATTGACAACTCTCATTATATCATCTCTCATCATATCATTTATATTTCTCTATGTATCTCTTGAATTAATCACTTTAGACTCCAAGTGTGCTAGTTAGTTGGAATTGTTTTATCGGGAGGAACACAAAAAGGCAAAAATATACAGGTTGTCCCATTAATAATTTTGAACGCGACGTCACGTGACCAAAAACAAATACCTCATTGGGTAATACAATAACAAGAAAAGATGCATCATTTGCTTTAATTTACACCCCCAAAATTATAATGATCCACTACTGCCCAATATCACTTGTCTTAATCGTCGTGGGACACCCTGTATAAAGGGAGATTGTAATGTAATCACTCGTGCCTATTTACTTTTTAGTCCATAAAATAATTACTAAACATTAAATCCATTTTTAGTTTTTGCAGTTTAATTGTTTAGCTTTTGGAGTTTATTCATAGTTTTTAAAATGGATTTAAGACGAACGATTTGGTTATCCAAAATATAGACAAAGTTAAAGATGCCGAAGAACAAGCTGCAAATAACATACCACGTCTGTATTTCCAACGTCAAGATCCTTTCTCGGTTTTGTCTAATTTGAATTTTTATTAAACATTAATAATCAAATAGAGTTTGCAGTTTATCATTATTGTTTTTTGTGCCTCACACAACATTTTCTTCTCAATACATTATAAAAAGGAACTAAAATCGTACTTTTTACCTACTCTCTCTCTCTCACAACACATCTAAATAAATATCTCATCATTCTCATCGTATAACTACGAAAGCACCCTGGTGTCACGCACACTTTTCTCTTTTCAAAACTCGTTATAATGAATTTTATCTCATTATAATGACTTTTATCTCATTATAATGACTTTTATCTCATTATAATGACTTCTTCACATTATAATGACTTTCATATATTTGCACTTATATTTTCTTGTGTGATGTTTCGAGATTATCAATTTTGTACTATTTAAATCATTATTAATTAAATTTCTCACAATTTCCATCAAATTAAAAAAATGGTGGATTATTATATTGCATAATATCACTTTTGGCCATCTGATCACCATATTTTGGAAAGTATTTTTCTAGTTCCTTATCTTCCATCAGTAGAATTACATGTTCATCAATCCAGAATATAAATTCAGTAGTACCTAGGCTAGGTACCTAGTGATAAATGTAGCAGTTAATAAATACACAATTTCAATAGAAGTTCAGTTGTGTAAATACATGAAGTTGGTCACACTGATATATTAATACTAGATATAATGTTTTATACAAACCAGAGCGCTATTCTGTGAACAAATGAATCCTAACAGATCAAAAATCCATCATTTACCTTTTGAGAAAAAATCTCAATTATACAGCTAAGGGAATATTTCGACTTTGCAGGATCTCCCCCATATCATTTGAAAGATTCATGTCATAGATTTATGTATAAAATAGAAAATACCTTTTCCTACAACCACTATGCAAAACACACTTTTTATACGCAAAAGCAGGCCTTTTCTCTTTTGATAACCTTTGTAAAAGTAATGCGAAAAGTACACGCTATGGCACTTCTCCGCACCGAAATGTCAAGCAAAGCTACCTATGACCTGTCAACTTTTTTTGACAATACAACTTGATTGAATTTCTTATTGGTATTGTAACGGCTACTCAGATGAAGAGCTGCTCAGGCGTGAATTCGGATACCAAACTAATAAAAATTCAGGGAGTAGTCTCACCCGTTCGCGGGTAATACTACTTATTTAAATTATTGAAGTTATATTGAAATAAATGAATTTAATAAGTTAACAAAACAATCAATAAATTACGTTAAGGAATTTAAGTAAAGTTAAGGTAAGTGGGCGCCACCCTGAATAATATTAGTTGACTTGTTTTCAACACTCTCTATCAACAAACCTGGAAATGTTGGAAGGGAAGGAATATGAACTACGTTGTTAAATTTACAAGTTGTATAATGACTTAAAAAAAATAAATAAATATCACAGTTGAGTACTCTTGTTGTAACAATGATTTTTAATTAACGACGGTACTTTCCTGGTTCTTCTGAGTTCAAGTATGGCGTCTTTTGGAGGTCCGGTGTCTTTGGAGGTCCGGTGTCTTTCGGAGGTCCGGTGTCTTTCGGAAATCCGGTGTCTTTCGAACCCGGCCGTTTATTGCCCAATGAACATAGTAGTAGTAGTAGTTGTAGTGGTATATTAAATTATATATATATATAAATTAATCAGGTAGAAAGTGCTAGAAAGAACACTTGAATCAGATATATAATAAAACAACTTAGTAAAATGCAGGATATCTGAAGACTGAAATGAAAATGGATTGAAAAATGAATATTTAAAAACGTGGTTCATACAAAAAACAACATCCTGTATTTTACTGTGAAACAAAAATAATAAAGGAAAGCAATAAAACGGTATTGTTAGTGCCGGTAAAGATAGTAGAAGGTATATCAAGTGTCTTCAACAAGATATAAAAAAAAACAAGAAAAAATATATAAAAAAAACATTATCGATATATCTGGTACTGGAACGCTAGAGAAAATAATAAGAAAAGCTACTATATATTGAGTAAAGCAAAGTTAAATATGTAATAAATATATGCATTTAAGCGAAACTACTTACCATTCACATGAATGCACTTAGATAAATTCTAGGTGAAACCTCACCAAATAAATTTCAAATTATTTATTTAACATTTTGTCACAGAAAAGACAAAATCTCTGGTTGCTTCTGTTTAAATATAAAACATGAAATCATTTGAATGATAATGCACATACGTCGCATATCTGTATCATACACCTTTGTTTGGAATGGAAATGTAATTTAAATTCCGTAAGTGGATTCTTCATTCATTTGTGTTAAAATAGAAAACCAAATAATTTATAGTAAACCGAAGTGACTATTTTTACTATAGACGGTATCGATTTGACCCGCAAATAAACTTAAAATTTTGTCCTTCATCGACTATAGATAAAGTTAAACTCGATACATTTCTCAGCGCTGGGCATGAGAAAGGACTGGCTACTCGCCACCCATACGATATTTTAGTAATATTTAAATATAAGGATAGTGAGCAAAATTAACGTTACACACCCTTACAAACAGGAAAAAAAATTTTTTCACAAAAAAAAATTTTTTATAAATGAAAAAGAATTTCCACACAAGGAATTTATATAAAGGAAATAGTAAGTCATTAAAGTAAAGAAGAGGCAAAAAAAAATTTGAACGGTATATTTTGTGAGGAAAGGAACCAGTACCAGGTATATACGAATCGTTAAGAGGATTTCTTATAAAAAAAAATACTGATATACTTATAATCAGTGAATCAGTAATTTACTAAAGATAAGGAACCCGAGATTTAATAAACAAAACAAATAAATTTTCACCTGATATCAGTCGATAGGTAATAATAATATAAGCAATATAAGTAAATAAGTACTAATAATAATATATTATATAACTAACTTACTAAGAATATCTTGGACCAAAAAAAAAATATGAGAAAATGAAAGGAAACAAAATTAAAAAACTTCCAAGTATCTTTGGTCCAAGAAGAAAATAAGAAAATAACGTAATGCTAAGTGATAATTTTTTTCCGAGCTCATACCAGGGAGGTTGCCAGTTAGCGTCCGCAGTAGCCATTGGTCATCGCGCAGGTATAGCATTCGAAAAAAAAAACATCACACAAAGCAGCAGACAATTAGACTAACAATTAATAACCATAACCTAGGATGTTAATCCTCTTAACGATATAAAAAATAGTTCTCAGATGAGAAGGAAACAAAGCAAAACAAAAGAAATAGTTACAGATATAATTTAGGAGCAAATCCAAGGAAGCTTTATATGACTCCCTAACAGAATAAAACTGTCAACCAAAAAAAAAATTTCCATTATATTATACTACATAATATAATATGATAAACAAAAAAAAACTACCAATATTCCAGGCTAATCATGTGCCCTATCACAGCATCCCAGATCAAGAGATCAACCCCCACCTAACGAGAAGGACCTCGCGAGAGATGTTAAGTCGCGTCGTGGTCTTCAATCTCAGCTTCAGCAGAAATCTCAACCTAAGATACCAACAACAACACACATGAATCACCCAGAATGGAGAAGTTTATCGATAAGAGAAAACGAAAAGAGAAAAATTTTTGGAATTTTGGAGCTAGTTACTATAACTAGTCAAGGAGGCTCGATATACCCCCTAACAGAGTATAGCCCCTGTCAGGCTGAAATTTGAGGGAGGTAAGAAATAGACAACGGTATCCCACAACAGTACTGTTGGAAAATCCTCAGAGCGATATGCGAGCCATGTTGGCACAGACGCAGTAGCTAACCCCCCAAGTAGATTTAACTATATGACAGCAGACCTCAGCCACCTCTGCCTCCCAGGCTGATTAACCCCCCGACGCTGAACCCTGAAACACATTCCAGACCACTCTGAGTTCCTCCAACACCCACTATTGAGAAATCCAACAAAAAAATTCAAAGGGAAAGGTATACAATAAAATATAGACAAAATGAAGGTATGTCTACAAGTTAAATATCTAGATCAATCTTTCGGAATGATCATAGATAGAGATAATGAAAAAGTAGATAAAAAAATTAGGTAGACAAGATATTAGGTAAGGTATTGAATGTAGATAAGCAAAACGAATTCTTTTTGTACTGTAAGTTGATATCTCGAGCATGTAGATAAAAATGTTTAAAACAATTAAAATACTATAAAATTTTCAACATAGAGGTAACGAAAATTTTAAGATAATTGAAATTTCAAACTTTCAAGATAATAAAATTTTTAGATAGTTGAGATAATATAAAAGATAATAATTTTCGATATCCCATGATATATCAGCTAATATTTCACTAATTGCAAAGTCAAATTTCCAATGGTCTTCAAAAAAAAATTTATATACCCTCTCGGTATATAAATACAGACAAGACATTATCTGCCTGCAAAGATAAGATAAAGATAAGATAAAGATAAATACTATAAAATATAGTACAGTAGACAAGTTACATCCCTTGTCCACTTGGATACGATAAGATACGATAATTAAGATAAGATAATAAAGATAGGATAATGAAGATTTAATATCACCCTTAACACTTAAGGTTTCTTCAAATCAAGAAGACCCAATATTTAATAACCTCAATGCTTGTGCACCAACATGTTTATTAAACTCAAATTGATTTGACTATGCGTTTTCCAAAATTATAATATTTATGGATATTTAAAAATTTTCTAAAAAAAAATTCTCAACGGATTTTGTATTATAATTCTCAGATTAAAATTCCATCCAGCTAGGAAATATTTATTACTTCACTTATTTTACCTAGAACATGAATGCTATTTTGCCAATCAATAGAGAAAGAAAGTGAAGTCATTATCACATTTATAATTAGAGAAAAAGGAAATCTCTACGATAAGAGAGATAAAAAAAATATTCGAGACACCAACACACATCACAAAAAAGATTACAAATAGGAAAGATATAATTATAAATGGTTACGTTGTGGTTGAATCGGATTCATCGATATCAGAACACCCATCATCAGAAAAGATACCAGCTTTAAGGTCTTTTATGTGCCATCGACCAATGTTTTTCCCCGTTTCATCCTTTAATTCATACACTAAGGGAGAAATAACGCGATATACGGTACATTGTGTATATTTTGGTGAAAATTTAGCGGAAATATATCTGGCTTTGTCCGATTTTGGGTAGTTCTTCTTCCAAACCCGATCACCTACGTAGAACCTATGATCTCGTTTGCGCAAATTATAACGTTGACTACTCTGCCGATATGCTGTTTGCAAATTTTTTCTCACCACTTCAAAAATTTTAGGCATTTGTTGTGTATCCTGAATTCGATGGACTTTATCGGAAATGGTAACCTGAATATTTGCATTTTCTGCAATTATACCATAAAAATTTCCCGAGACAGGAACATTTCGAGCAAAGGTAAGGAAGGAAGGGGTGAAATCGGTAACTTCATGTTTCGACAGCCGAATTGCTTGAGCAATTTTATAGATCTCTTCATCCCACGTTCTATGATCTTCATAACTATAAGATCGTATAGCTGTGACAATGGATTTGTTTACGCGTTCAGTGTGATTAATTTGCGGATGAAAGTTAGCATTATACCAAATCTTTTGTACTGAATATTTGTCCATGAGGTTTTTGAACAAATGACTCGTAAACTGTTTACCATTATCGCAAGATACAATTTGAGGGATTCCAAAAATAAGAAAGACATGATTTTCTAAGAAATCAACTATAGAACGAGCGGTAGCCTGTCGTAAGGGATGAACTAATACAAATTTCGTGAACCAGTCAACTAAAACAAGTGCATATTGATTACCTTTACGAGATCGGGGATATGGCCCTAAAAGATCACACGATATCAATTGAAAAGGGAAGTTAATGTTACGATATTTTCCCATTAATCCTGCTTGTGGCAAGTTAGATGGTTTACAAGATGCACATATTTTACAACGAGTAACATATTTATAAACTGATTTCCTGAGATTAGGCCAATAATAAATTTCAGAAATTCTCTCTAATGTTTTAAAAACACCGAAGTGAGAAGAAGTTGGACTATCATGAAAATGATGTAAAATTTCACTTCGATTTTTAGTAGGAACGACAATTTTCCAATCGGAAACATTGCTAATTGGTCCAAATTTATTGAAGACATGTTTATATAATATGTTATTTTCAACTCTATAACTTGGGTATTTTTCTGGAAAATCTTGAACATGAGAAATCATGTCATTATACCATTTATCGGGATGTAATGTAGATAAGGCTAAGATACTAACTTCAGGTATCCGAGATAATGCATCTGCTACCACAGTTCCGGTAGATCTACGGTGAACGATAGAGAAATTGTATTGCGACAATTGCAATATCCATCTAGCTAAACGAGGAGAAGGTTTTTTCATATTATTCAACCACACAAGAGAAGAATGATCAGTAATTACGGTAAAATGAGGACCTACAAGATAGTATCTGAAATGATCAATCCCTAACAAAACTGCTAACAGTTCCTTTTCAGTAGTACTAAACTTCTTTTGACTCTTTGTGAGTTTCTTACTTATATAAGCTATGGGATGTTCGAGTCCATCTTCCAATTGAAAAAGAACACTTCCTACCCCAACATCACTAGCATCTGTCATAGGGAAGAAAGGTTTGGTGAAATCGGGACTTGTGAAGAATAATACGTAATTAAATTTAATTTATCGTTTTTCATTATTTCATATTGTATGTACTTAATTTATATTGTTAGACTTTAAGTTGTCTCTATCGAGGAAGTAAATACTATCTCCTAACTAAAACTTGACAGTATGTCAGTTAAATTTTATAATTGGAAAGATTGAAACGATAGAGGCAACCGTAAGTAATATTTTATTAGAGTTTTATATAATTAGTTATATTATTGTACTTATTCTAGGAATTTGAGTACTACTACTTCCACCACTATTACAGTTATAATAATAAAGAGTGTACTGCAAGCTCAGCCTAATTTCTAAATCAGCGTTTCAATCACTAGTTTTAACAAGCTCAAATTCGTCGCTCCAATTTGGTGTTGCATTACCATATCTACTGGATCGTAAGAAATGGCTTCAGCAAGAGTTGAAGGAACCAAATGCGATCGCTGTCCGGTATGCAATAGTCCATATAGAGAAGATAGAATGGTTGAATGTACGAGATGTATGAAATGGTGTTGTTACGAGTGTGTAAACGTTTCCGATGATGTAGCCGCTAACGAAACTTGGATGTGTCCATCATGTAAAGAAGCGATAAGAGTACCACAGCCTGGTCCCTCCCATAAATCAACAAGAAGCGACAAGAGTTCTCTTCGGATCTTCACAAATAAATGGTCCGCTACCTTTTAATGATACATTTAATTATAACACATTGACTTCGCAACAATATGCTGCCAGGAAAACTACTCCTAATGAGCTCCCAATCTTTAACGGAAATCCTTCTGATTGGCCTTTATTCATAAGTTGCTATAACAGATCGACAATAACTTGTGGTTTTGATAATAATGAAAACTTACTCAGACTACAGAAAGGACAGCTGTCGCTAGTTTTCTTATACAACCTGAATGCGTTCCTCAGATAATATCTACGTTGAAGATTCTTTATGGTAGACCGGAACAAATCATAGAAGCACATATCAATGCGATTCGAAGTCAACCACCACCAAGAATGGAAAAACTTGAGACACTGGTTGAATATTCTCTAGCAGTAAAAAACCTATGCGTTTCCTTAGAAGCAGCTAAATTGAACGATTACTTGAACAACCCAATATTAATGCATGAGCTGATAGATAAGCTTCCATCACAGATGAAAGTAAACTGGGCCTTGCACCGCAGTTCGTTAAGAAATTTTAAGGGTCTTACTGAATTTGCTGATTGGATGTACAATACACGTACGAGAATTATTGCGAAATTTACTCTGAAAATAATATTGGTAATTTTCATAAGAATTTTGAAAACATTCCACTGCTTGACTGTTTTACACATAATATTTTTACCACTATAAATTTCATAAGAATTCATGCCATACGCCTGCGCGGTGAAATTGTTTTTAGTTACGATTTACATATTAAAATTTCTGAATAATCAGCTGTATTCGAACCGTTTATTTGATTGATTATTTATTCTATTAATTGAGATTTGCGTTTATGCTAAGGTTTTGGCTTTCCTTAATAAAGAAAACGACAACAAATAATAAGACATTGACGCCAACATTGTTTTTATTCTATGTTTGGCTTCTGCGTCGATTCTCACGCACTTTCTAAAAAATATAGAACATGTCAATATTTTTACTCCGAAAATATTGGCAATAATTTTCAGAGTAAATTTCGCGATAATTCTCGTACGTGAGTAGATGTATAAGGCGGTTACGACTATAGAGATAGGGAAAACAATGTGTTGGAGAGAGAGAGAGTGATGGATGCAATGTGTAGGAGAGAGATGCCGTCGCCATTTTTGGTCCTTCATTGCGCCATCTATGAGATGCCCCATTGTAGTCAGTTTTAGCGAAATCCAATTGCATTCTTTCATTGGGCCAATAGTCACCATTAAGTGACAGTCTCATACTTTGTACGTCAGCATTGTCAAATAAAGTCGGGTCAGCTGTACTCAAGTTACGTTTGTCGGTTTGAAAGAAAACAATAACAAAACGAGGTCTTTCAACTGAAGTGGATGTCTTGACAGCCCAAACTTCACGTCTTGCTCCTTTAGTAATTGAGGGTAATTCGTGTAACTCCCACTTCCTGAATGGAATAACTATAGGTTGATCTTTTTGAATGGATTTCATGAGATTTAATTTTATGTCGTCATTAGGAAAGATATGTTTAACTTTTAGCTCAACGCTTGTAATGTTAATTTTAGCTGTTGTGGAGAGCGTTCCAGAGACATTCTTTTCAGTAATATATAAGCAATCATTATCGTTTCGTGCCCGAACTAGTCGTATTGTTTGACGCCCACATGTAATCATGGAATAATCGTTGAAAATGTTGAAAATATGTTTGAGAGGTATTTGAAGGTTGAAAACGAAGCCGAAAATGATCATTATCCCTCATATAAAGGAATGGAATTTATTCACTGCTCCAAACAAATATCCACACATTTACGAAATACGGTAATAGGAAAAGCAGATTGGGGGTATATATTTGAAGAAGCGGAGTCAAGGTATTGTATATGGTTAAGTGGATACTGGCTTCAACAATATCGTCTAAATGTATGCAAATCGTGTTTTTATATATTCAAAAAAGTACATGAAACTTTAAATCAATACATACTAGTTAACTGCGATCACTCTCACGAAATTTATGATGCAAACGATATTGTTGAAAGCGTATATCAGGAGCCATATTATTGGTGTCAAAGCTGTTTTGCAGCTGTATAATTTGAATTGAAAAACTACGATTCATGTGTTAATGATTTACATGAAATACCCAGACATACTCGATTTGACGATTCTGATGTAGATTGTGATATTGACTCTTTTGAAGTAAATATGCAGTAATTGGTAATTAACATATCCATGAGTGTTTCTCTCTCTCTCTCTCTCTCTTTACATATGCATGTATATTTTTAATAGAAATATGTTTATCTACTTTTAACAATCATATTCCATTTAAAAATAAAAAATGTTCATCTTCTTTTATCTTTTATTTTCGACACAACAATAACTAACATTTCTGCAAGTACAATTGTAGAACATCATCATATTTTACTATTTAAATCATTAATTACTCTAGGTTTATAAAAATAAACCAATTTTTTAAGAGCACTATTCAACAGGTCATTTGGCATTATAGAACAAAATGCATACAACAATTGCAAGCTATTTGAGTTCTTACAAAAATCCAAAAGATCATAATAATGCTGACAAAAGTTCAAATTATTTAAAACAGTTAGACGTGGCGAAATTAAATTATTATTTAGTTCCAAAATTTGTGTGACCTCTTCTTCATCCATGTAGAATTCCACGCCATGTTTCTTGAGAAAAATAAATTTATAATCATCATAAACTAATATGGTAATTGTACAGTATTCTCCACACGGAAATGAAATAGGCTGGAAGTTATCATGTAGATTTGCTTGAAAGAAATCCACCAATTGTTGTGACATTATGGAAGTGAAGATGGACCATTCATAAGTGCTAAACGATATTCTGCTGGGCTTGAAATATTGAGATAAAATTACAGCTGGCGTAAATGATCTCGCTGGACTGATTCCACATTTTACATCATAACCGGAAAGTATATATATTGTTGAAAGCAGATGGATATTTTCAGCCTTGGCGGCATCTTCATACTTTTTCAAAATATAATTCAACTCTGAACTATAGTCTAAGTCGGAACTACCTTCAACACTATCTTGATAACTCATAATTATTACTAAGACTGAGAGCTAAAACTAACATCATTTTATAAGACTCCCCCCCCTCTTTGCGGTCTTTGCACGGCGAACTAAAAAAGTTGATCTATACAACATCAACATTTTCTATCCAACTGTTATGTTTTCCATCCAAGCCTAGCCATTTGACGTACATTTTGTTACCCTTCCTTCTAAGTACTTTTTCCACCAAGTAAATGTCTGGATTCGCTGTTTTCTGCAGCTCTTCATCGTAAAATCCTCCACTGATTGGTGTACCGTACATATCCTTAAGCAAGTAAGTAGCGGGATTCGTGATTTCAATGATCTTGAAGAGTTCAGTAGTCCAATTGGGTGTATAACCCTTTTCAAAGACATGTTTTGCCTTGGATATGCGCACAATGTCACCAACTTCAAATTTCCGCGGTCCTGCTATTTTTAAATAACTATAGGTGTTATTCAAAATAGATTTTTCGTTGGATTTGTTGCCTTGAGACTGCGAATGCGATCATTTGAATCTGGGGTATTAATGTCTACAATACTGAAAAGGTTACTTTTCAAATCGCAGAGTTCTGTAAATTCTTTTTTTAATTCACCTATGCTGTCAACACACTTGTTTATGGAAGCAGAAAATTCTTTTCGAATGAAAACTTTGGCTGTGACAATTGAATCGTCAACGTATTTCTTTGTAACCATATCCCTTCCTGCTACGGGGGGATTTCGCGAAATAAATTCTTCAATTTCGTTGGTTTTATTTTGCAAGGCTGCAATATGTGTCTGTAATATGGGGATTTTCGTTTTATGAAGCTCATTTCTTATCTCATTCAATCCTACAGCTAAATCCTTTATATCACGTTCTTGTTGCTGGAGCACGGTATCATGTGCTTTAATTAATGGTGAGTTGATGGTACGTAGGCTATTCAACTGCACATCAACATATTTTTTTGTTCCATCATTATTTGTTGTCGGTTCCTTAACATTACAAATTTTCACATTTTCAATATCAATATTATCATCCGTTGTATGAGGAAACGTAATTTTCGCTGGTAAACGCGCATATGGCGTTTGATGTCTATGTCCGAATTTATCGACCGACATAATTGAAATGAACAAGTTTCAACTTGTATCATTCTATTATATCAGCCTCCTTGAGTTCATTGATAATTGCTACTATTTCGTTGTCGTGTGACGTATTACCTGCCTCTTTTAAAGCAATCAACAACTTCAAACGATCCACCAATTCATTCGCATCATCCCAATAAATATACTCCATAGGTTTATCATTATATCTTAAACGATCGATACCTTTTCCTTTTGCAAAAGGAATTGATTTTAGACGAGTCAATTCCTGAGACGATCTAGTCGTCGTTAGAGATTTTGTTTTGAATAAAGGTTTTATGATGTAGTGATATTTCTCAGTCCTTGACCCTTTAAGACGATCTAACGTGTCTAAATGAACTTCAGTTGTTGTCAAAAGACTTTTATAGTTCTGTAAATCTTGATCAAGGCATTACATAATATATGCAGGGATCAGTCAAGTGGAAATTTCTTTTTGGTCACAGACTCACTCAGTGCAGCAGTTAGTTTAGGAAAACTATATCAAACCAATGAACTACTTATCCAGATCAAGAATAAGATAGCTGAACTTAATAGCAAGCATAAAACGGTATCTGTACTTTGGGTCCCATCACATACAGGAATATGCGGTAACTAAAGCGCTGATAGGGCTGCCAAGCAAACCTCAGAAAATTTATCCCTACCATTTGCAGAAAATAGAATCACCAAATCAGATTTGAAGATCCTCATTAAAGAAAAAGTACATCTACAATGGCATAAAATATGGTTAAGCTCAAATAGTAAATTGAGAAAAGTTAAGCGGAGTATAACACCTTGGAGAACCTTGCCCACCAAAAGAAGAACACAGACCATTTTGACTCGACTACGTCTGGGTCATACACGCTTCACCCACGAATATCTCCTCAAAAGGGAAGATCCACCTATGTGTATAACTTGTGATGTACAAATAAGTGTTGAACATGTATTAGTGCAGTGCCCGGTTTTTGAAATAAGTCGTAGAATGTGTAATTTTCCGTGCTCCATAGAATCATTATTGAATGACAATTGTAACGTGGACAATCTTTTAAAATTTCTTAAAGACATCGACATTTATAAGAAAATTTAAATAATATTTCATGTAGAAAATTATTGAACACACCATACTGTACCACTGCTAATAACCCAAGGTGGTTGATGCAGTTTATTTCTAAATAAAAAAAAATCTTGATCATTGTAACTGGGATCTCGGTAAAATAGAAGCTCATACAAGCCTGGTGTTCCAATTATATATTTTCCTACTTCGTTTTTCTCAGGTCTCAGGTCATATTACCGGTTTTTCTATCAAACGCAATTCGACGTTTGCCTAATGACCAACCGATTTCATCGTTGTATATCGGTCCATAATTTTTATCAATTTTATCATCTTTTTGGAAGTAATCTTCAATGAACTGATAACTGATGGCAGGATATTGGTCCAAATGGTCTTCGAAAGCTTCCTGAGAAATTTCGGGGCGCATCTCTTCTGGAGATTCAGAACGTGTAATATTGCCTGATTCATCGGTTTCGGCTACAGGTTCCGTTTCGAGAAAAGGATGTGTAAACACATCATCATCGGGTTCTTCTTTCTTCATTTCCTCCTTTGGATGTAAATTTGTAATCGATTTTTGTAATGTCTTTGAGGATTGTACAATTTCTTCTAGTGGTTTGGATATTGGCTTGAATAGTTTATTAATAGACTCATCTTGCTCTGATTTACCCAATTTCAATGTCAAGTATTTTTTTCGAATCGATCTGGCAAGTTCGGACACTTTTTTCTTGCGCAATGCAATAGCAACCTTATCGTTAGACATATTGGTGTGGACTAGAGACATGCGCTACAATTTTATATATTTATCGAATCCTTTGCGATACCTTCCATCATTGAGGGCGGAATCTTTCATAATTACCAATGTTTCGGTATTTTTGAGTATGTTTGACAAAGATATGCAGCATCAATATCTTTATGTCTACACATGGAGTAGTATTCACGAATTTTCTGCTGACCGTCACATGCAACGTCATCGAATAAAAAGACAGAATTTGGTCGAGCTTTCTCTGGACTAATTATTTCCTCGTTGTCTTTAAATGGGAAATAGCCAACGCCCTTGACTTGTGCTATAACTTCTTGCAGCAATTGGTACTTTGGTTGGAATAACGATTTTGAATAGACATAAACATTTTTGAATTTCGCGTCATTCGGATTGAATAGGAGCGCCAGCACGACATTCGTCTTCCCACACCCGCTGGGACCACATATAATGGCACGGAAAGAATTTGGTAACAATTTACCATGTTTGCCGATCGATGGCGTTGAGGTGAAATCCAGATTTTCAATGGGTATAGTCTGCTCTTGTTGAATTATTTTCATTGTGTGTGTCGTTTTTCGTAGTACTACTCTTTAAATATAGATGTCACCACTATCGCGTATCAGTCTGTAATGGAAGTTCAGGATATCGATAATTATTCGGCAACTATTATATAATTGAAACTCCAGAGACCGAATTCGTTACTAGTTTATTTTCAATTGGAAAAGAATAGAATGAAAGCAATTAACATACTAATAATGTCATGAAAGCAATTCATATATTTTAATAGACAAAACAATAAGTATATTCTGCAAGCTAGTTAGAATCAGCGATTTCTATTTAATTTGAAATTACTAATACAGTTGGTTCAACTGTTGCGTAAAACTACTATTGAACTTTAATGTAAACAAAAGACGTTACACCTTCCCCCTTTGAGGAGAATGACCTTCACTATGGCCACTTGTGAAGGGCATTGTCCTAAGAAGCTATTCATCACGAATAAACAAATGACAGAGCACTAGAAAACTTGATTCTTATAAATTCATTAGAATAACAACAAACTTGCAGAGTAAGTGAATTCCAATAAACGCAAAAATATATTTAAAAATATTCAACTAGTGAACCATGATTAAATGTAATATTTTGCTGACAATAGATATGTACAAATTGACTGAAATGAAATTAAAATTAATTATACAGTATAAGCTAAAAATACATAATTTTTCAGGAGCTTCCTTATAACGTAAGAAAAATGGTAAATAACAAAACTATACAATTATTGTTTATTTAGGCGTATTTTTGTAATCGATTTTTGTGTACAGTCACTTCTTTATCCTTAAAGTTACTAATAACGCAATTTGGGCCATTTGTGGAAATTACCGTAAAGGGACCATTATAGAGTTTTTCGAATTTACTCCTGTTTTCATTTGTCAGAGTAACAAGATCACCACGTTGTAGTATTAATTCATCGGTACCGACATCATATTTAACTTTACGCTCCCTTTTGGTTTTTTCTAGATGCTCTTTAGCCCTTTTATGAGCCACTTGTAGTCTGTAGCGTACCTCTTGATCATAAGCGTCCAAATTATACAGAGGATCAATGCTAGAACCCATTAGAGTTCCGGGAATATTTACATTCCTCCCAAAGACTAATTCGGAAGGGCGTGTAATTATGGTAACTACTTGGGGTTGTGTTATAACAAAACGCATAGTAAGCTGTCCAAGTATCCCAATCGGTTAGTGATTCATTAATATACATGCGAACATATTCGTTAAAACCCTATGATTACGCTCACACCCCCCTATAGTTTGACTATGATAGGCAGTTGAAATACTATGTTTTATTGAAAGTAGTTTTGAGATGCTAGAAATTAATTCGTTTTTGTATTCTAGTCCCATATCGGTTCTAATTTCCTTCATGGGACCGTAAATTAAAATAAAATGTTCAACGATTGCTTTCGCCACAGTTACTGCTTCTTTGTTCAGTATTGGTATTATTACAATGTATTTTGTTAATTCACACTGTATAGTTACAGCGTAACTGTAGCCGCGATTCGATTTTTGAAAAGGCCCGATGGTAGATTAGATTAGATTAAAATTGGAGTGGCTCTTTGTCCTATCCCACTGCGACCTTTGCAGATCTATTGTGGTCCTCCCTATATTAGAGCTCGATATCCAGCTTTATTCTTTTTATTAGACTTAATAGCCTGGTTACCGCCTCCTTTGCGTAGCTCTCTGCCTTCGGTTTTTCTTCTCCGAATAAGTGAAACCGCAACCTTGCTAGGCCTTCACACTCACAAAGTACGTGCTCCGCGGTTTCTTCTTCTTCCTGGCAGAACCTGCATAGGCTGTCTTCTGCTAGTCCAATTGTATGCATATGTTTCCTCAGCCTACAGTGCCCTGTGAGCATTCCCACTATTATCCTCGTCGTTTCTCGACTTAGGCGTAGTAGGTCGTGTGACAGTTTGGCCGAAGGGCTTTTAAGGAATAATTTAGCGTGTCTTTGTCCTGGGGTTCCATACCACCAGTTCAACGCCTGGTTGTTTATCCATTTGTGGATGCTTCCTTTACTTAGGCATTTGGCAATTCCACAGGAAGGTTCTGGCCCTATCATGACCTCCGCTGCTCCCTGCTTGGCTAATTCATCGGCCTTTTCATTGCCTTTTATTCCTTGGTGGCCTGGTACCCAGGCTAGGGTTACTTTATTATGACTACCTAGTCTGTTGAGGGCCTTGCGACATTCCCACACCAGATTTGATGTTATCTTATATGAGCGTATCGCTTTTAGTGCTGCTTGCCTGTCAGAGTAGATGACGATTCTTTGGTTATTCACCTTCCGTCTTATCAACTCTTCTGCACAGCATTGCACCGCTATTACCTCTGCCTGAAAGACAGTAGCATGTTTCCCTAGGCTTAGAGAGATCGCTATCTTCTCCTGTACCCCATATATTCCGGCTCCTACTCCAGAGTCTGTTTTAGAGCCGTCAGTGTACCAGTTGAGATTCGCCATTATGGGAGGCCCTGCTTCCCAGTCCTTTCTCTCTGGAATGACGATTGTATATTCATTTTTAAAACTATATTGTGGGGCAATCTGATCCTTTGGCATTCCCAGTATGGCCCGATGGTATCTATGCATACAATATCGAAAGCTTGTTGAGGGGTTGGGGTAATAATCATTGGTTCGCGATGTTTAATTTTTGCTTTGTTTATTTTGCATTTATGGCATTTTCTCACGTAATTAGCTACATCACGTGACATGTTACGCCATCTGTAGGCCGACTTCAATTTTTTAAGTAGCCTTTTTTGACCACAATGTCCTCCTAAGAGGGCACTTTTTAAAAATTATATCGCTAGTATATAGCTTTAATTTAATAAGATTACCATTGCCAGCTATTTTGTCTAACCGAGACAATATTTGACCTAAGTCAATATTGCCATTTACAACTGGTAATACTTCTTGCGCGCTTATTTTCTTTTTGAACCATACACTCATCCTTAGATGTGTAGGTTTCATTTCAAATACCAATTTAGGTAATTTTTGAACATCTGTTCTGTTAAGAGTTTCAAATACTCTACAATTTGGATTTACTTTATCTTTTAATACTTCATCACTATGACGTGACTGTTTTTTAGACATTGCCCTTGTTACTGCAAGAATTTGACAATTTGTATTTTGAATATCTTTTAGGTCGTTAATACTTATTCTTGACAATGCGTCTGCAACATTGTCAGAACCTTTTATATATTCTATATCAAAATTATACTCTTCCAGATCTAGTCTTATCCTAGTTAATTTGGAAGAAGGATCTTTCATAGAAAATAAATATTGAAGAGGTTTGTGATCGCTTTTTACCAAAAATTTTTGAGATCCGTATAAATAACATTTAAAATATTTTATTGCCCAATGTATAGCTAATAATTCCTTCAATATTATCGGTTTATTTAATTCACTTTAAGTGAATGTACGGGAAGCATACGCCACTGGAAGTTCAACACCGTCGAAGTTTTGACACAAAACACCCTACAAGCAAAATTGGATGCGTCTGTAATTAAAACGAATTGCTTAGAGAAATCTGGGTATTGAAGTATTTGTGGGCTGATCAAAGCGTTTTTTAAGGTATTAAAAGATTTTCCGCATTCTGATGTCCACACGAATTCGGTGTTTTTCCTTGTTAATTTATTTAGTGGTTGGGTTATAGCTGCAAAATTGGGAATAAAACGGCGGTAATAATTACAAAATGCTACAAATCTTTTTACTTCGTCAGCGTTAATAGGTACTGGATATTTATTTATAGTATCATATTTGCTATCGTCGGGTAGAATCCCTTTATCTGTGATCTTATGACCAAAATATGTGATTTTCCTTTAAAAAAATTTACATTTTTCGGGATTAAGTTTTAGATTAAATTTCCTACATGTTTCAAATACGCTTTTCAGATTTCTGAGATGGTGTTTTTCGGAACATCCAATGACTATAAGGTCATCCATATACAAAAATGCCCTTTCGGGTGTAATACCAGCGAAAGCTAAGGACATCATTCTCGCGAAGCTGTTTGGGCTGACGTTTAGTCCAAAGGGTAGTCTTTTAAAACGGTAAGATCCGGAGTCCGGAGTATCTGATGAAATCCTGATATTAGGTCGACAACTGAGAACCACTTGGACCTACCAAGCTGATCGAGAACCTCATCGATCCGGGCTATCGGGAATTTGTCCGGAACTAGTTTCTTGTTTATTTGACGAAAATCGATAACTAACCGCCAAGATTTTTGCCCGTCCACTGATCGTCGCGGTACTAAAAGAACTGGGCTGTTATATTCAGAAAAGGAAGGTTCAATTATATCATTTCCCAGCATCTTTCGAACTTGCGTATTTATTTCTTGTTTTTGTGAATATGGTATACGATAATTTTTTACATAACTAGGGGTGCAATCTTTTACCTTTAATTTTTGTTTGTAAAAATTATTTGCAGTAATTTTGTCTGTCTTCAAGGCGAATACGTCTGAGAAATCTTTGCAAAGATCAAGTACATCCTTTTTTACAAATTCTGGTATGTTTTGATCCAAAGATTTTACCAAAGATTCGTTTCTATTTTCGGATTGGGTTTTTTTATCATAGATATCAAACTGATTGAGATCTGTTGTCTCAATATTTGGATTTCTTATGACTACACTTTCCAATGTTGTGTTCAGAATCCGCACATAAGGATTATCTTTTGATATTATACTTCTAGCTAAAAATACACCTGGCTGTAGCTCTTGATTGTTTACCAAAGAGTTATTTTTTACACTTTTGAGGTGGTTAATTTTCCGAATTACTTCGCACCTTGGTGGAACAGTTAAAGTATTTTCTTCAGGGCTGTTAAGTATTGGAATTGTTATGTACCCTGAGGCGACCATAATTGACATGGTCCAGAATGAATAGTTTAACGTACATTAATATTTAGATATGAAATCTCTACCCAAGATAGCATCGGCTGGTATAGGAAAATCGTCGTTTACGACATGAAATGAATGATTTAGTGTAAAATTATCTATTGCAATATCCGTCCGGGTTAATCCTAGAGAAGAAGTAAGGCCGCTGGTTATTCCTTTAATTTTTATGGGATTCAATGAATTTATTTTTGATTTGGTATGATTTTACCCTTTTTAAAAATTGATATATCAGCGCCTGTATCGACTATAAATGTACATTCCGAACATGCCATTTTAGTGTAAAGGATCACAAAATTCGAAAGTGATAGGTCAAGGTTAAATATTTTAGCATTTATATTTCCCCCAACTGCTGTTGGGGGTCGGGAAAGTTTCCCGACTCCTGATTAGTACCACATATTCTTACACGCTGATGATTATTTCCGCCTCTAAAATAGTTCCCTCTAAATCTATTGCCCCTACTGAAATTTGCGGAACCGCGACTGTATGTTTGTGGGTCTCGCTGATTAACAAAATTATTTCTATTATTATAGTTATTATAATTGTTGTAGTGTCGCTTACCCCTAAAACCGTTATTAAGATTCCTAGTTGATCTAAAATTTAAAACATTAGCCTCCGAACCTTGTGGGTTTGAGTTTATAAATTTGGTAATAACTTCGTTTTTTCCGAACTAGCGTTTTTGCTTAAGGCTTTGACAGTTGTTTCTGTGCTATATTTTTCCGCAACTTGAACAGGTACTCCTTCGCTATTATACGATCTTTTTAATTTTTCTGCCAAACGCTCGATTTCCGTGGCATAACTTACAGTATCCCGAGAAATTTGTTTAAAATTTAACATTTTAGTAGCAAGCGAACTAAAACTTTCGCCTCTAATTCCATTTTTAAGCGCTGTTATGATATCGTCAATATTATTTTCGGCTGTTATTAAAACACGAGCTTTACCTATTAGACGAGTCTTAATAAAAGCAACGGCGTTACCCATATGATCCCCGGTGTTACATTTTAGCAATTCTAACGCGTCTAAAAAAGATGGAAATTTCTCTATGGAACCATCGAATTCGTTGGGAATTATCTTCCCCGCTAAATTAAAAAATTCAATAGCGCTAACCGGCATGGTTTCTGAGTTATCGTCGTCTTCGCTATCTTCCTCGAGTAGACGAGGGTCGATTCGCTGAATGCAGGAAGTAGGTATTTTGTACCTAACACTAAAAGCCTAAAATGCCCTTAATACTGGGTCCCTAATCTTTTGAAACAATTGATTTGCCGCGAATTTTTGCTCAGTGTCTAAGGTTTCCCAAGAAAAAGTCAAAGTTCGCGTAAAATTGTTGAATAAAACGGTTAAGTTATCTCTTATCTCATCTCTAATGGCAGCAGTTTTCGGTACGTTCCTTTTAATGGCTCTCTTAGCTTGTCTTTTAATATCATCTCTGATTAATTCTAATTGAACAATAGTTTGTTCCCACATCAATTTTTAATAAGGATAAATAAGTAACGTACGAGGTTAAAAAAAAATCGAATACATAAAAATATGCCTTACCAGAAATTATCAATATCACTCAAACCGACGTTACACTTCCGACAACAGTACCTCACTTATACCACGGTCCAGTCACTAAACTACAGCTACACCATACTTGTTCGGGAACGAACCATTTCTTTTCTTAAATTCCTTTTTATTCTTCTTGTGTGGCAATTGTAAATTTTGAATGACAATTTAATAATCAGAACGGCGACAATTATGTAAAGTAACACTTTAATATCTCCTGTCACTTGTATCTGTTTCTCTTTCACTATGAAATTTGAGTTTACAACTCCATTTTCCGCAACTTCTTGATCCGTAGACTGCTTTTGGCCCATAATTTAAAAACTTATGCTTGATGCTTAACACTCTATACAATTGTTTTCGGCAGGATCGCCATGTAATGGAAGTTCAGGATATCGATAATTATTCGGCAACTATTATATAATTGAAACTCCAGAGACCGAATTCGTTACTAGTTTATTTTCAATTGGAAAAGAATAGAATGAAAGCAATTAACATACTAATAATGTCATGAAAGCAATTCATATATTTTAATAGACAAAACAATAAGTATATTCTGCAAGCTAGTTAGAATCAGCGATTTCTATGTTATTTGAAATTACTAATACAGTTGGTTCAACTGTTGCGTAAAAACTACTATTGAACTCTAATGTAAACAAAAGACGTTACAAGTCTTAATGTTGGTGTTTGAAGGAGAAGGTCTCTCTCATCAATAAACTACCTATTGACCTTCACTTACCTAGCTATCAGTACTGCGGACGTAAGTAAATCGCCCCACCCTTTTTGCGAAAAATTAATTGTTTTTGTTAGCTGGTACAAAATTGGAAAAATGTCCTGATCGTGGAGATCCGGGCATCAACCCCTTGGACGCTGCTTGTAAACAACACGATATTTCTTACTGGAAGAATAAGTCTCTCGAAGAACGACACAAAGCCGATCAAATACTTGAAGATAAAGCTTGGGCACGCGTCAAATCGAAAGACGCTTAACTGGGAGAGAAAACTGCTGCATTACTTGTAACAGGCGGAATGAAGGTGAAAAGAAAGCTGGGAATGGGCTGTCGTCGCAAACGTCGTTCCTTGCATCGAGATGTTATTCTAAAAGTGGGAAAGTCATTGAAGAGAGGAACATCTTTGGAAGACACCGCAACGTTTGCCTTACGAGCAGCCAAAGCACTTATTAAGGAATTTGGTGGGAAAAAAGAAGTCGAGGTTCCTCGAGTGATACCTGTAGCGAAATCCGGAGGTTTCCTACCACTTATCCCTTTGTTTGCTGGCCTTTCGGCACTTGGAGCTTTGTCAGGTGGTGCTGCTGGGGTTGCTAAAACTGTCATTGATGCTAAGCATGCGCAAAAGAAATTGGAAGAAGATGTACGTCATAATAAGGCTATGGAACGTGTAGGATCTGGTCTGTATCTGAAAAAGTACCCAAAAGGCGGCTTCGGATTGTATTTGAAAAAGCAAAAAAACTAATAAAGCTACCCAATCATGCATTAACCGACTTTGACATAACACATTACGCAAAATCGCTTAAAATACCGCATTTTCGAGGAGTTTTCATGCGAGACACTCTCCCCAAAGCCGGGCCCCGAAAACAAGAATGCGCAGTGGTGAATTTGGACACCTCTAAGAATAGCGAAAGTCATTGGGTAGCTTACCGAAAGATAAACAACAATGTAGAGTATTTCGATTCATTTGGTAACTTGAAGCCTCCGAAGGAAGTTGTTAAATATCTCGGAAAAAGTGTGCGAATTTTCTACAACAATACCCAATAGCAAAATTACGATCAAATCAATTGCGGTCATTTGTGTTTGAAATTTCTACAGCAACAATGACGGAACTATTACTACAACATATCTACCATGGAAAAACATTAAGTAGTTTCACTGCCGAAGAACTAAAGCACTTTCCCATTGAACATCTAATAGAGTGTGTAAGACCTTGGGAATTGCTGGAAATGTGGCATAAACTTCCCAATGAATATCGAGCAAATTTTGAACTACAAATACGACTGCCTTGTTTCATACATTACAACCGACCTGAGTGGACGACGCATTGTGACGGTCCTCCGAGTTCGCAAGCTACTTGTTTCCTTTGTAAACAAACATTGAAAAAATAAAAAATGATATTTAAATTCAAACATTATTCGTATTTCATCAGTCATCATGTTGCAGTTGCTGAGAGTTAACAGCACCAATCACGTGTTTACCTTTCAGCCTCCTACGCCTATTGTGCTCGATCCGAAGAATGAATACGAAATAGCTCTACGATCTTTTCATTCTTATCACAGTATACCGAACATTGAAAATTGTAAGTTTTACTACTACGATACCAAGGGCAAGCTTCAAAGCTTTGATTTTCCCACATGATGTTACGAAATTGCCGATCTTGAAGCGTTTATCCGAGATAAATTGGGTGTGGGTAATTCAACTAGACCAGAGGAAATATTTTCACTAAAACCCAATCACAATACGTTAAAATGTGAAATTTACAGTAAATACAAAATTTCCTTTTTGCAAACCGATAGTCTTGCGAGAATTTTGGGATTTTCACCAAAAATACTCGATGCAAACAAAAAACACTCGTCAGATCTCTCCGTCAAAATTATTAAAGTATCCAGTATCCGCTTCGATTGCAACATTACCACCGGGGCCTTCGATGCAAACAGACCTGCTCATACTATCTACGAATTCGTTATACAAGTAGATCCAGGATATTCCATTGACGAAATACCACATAATTTGCTTTACTTACCCGTTATACCACTACGTGAAATAACCAACATCACTGTCATTGCCTTAGACCAAGACGGTCGACCAGTTAACTTCCGTGGAGAACTAAGTACTTTGGTGTTGGAGCTTAGAGCGCGATGGGGCTAATAATCAATCATAAAAGACAGGCGACAGAGCTTCCAACTTCATTAGCTAAACAGTCATCAAAGCTGAAAGAGCTCACGTTCGCAAACAAATTGGTTCTGCAATCGCTGGGGTTTGAATTGAAAAATGTCAACCATGTATGGAAAACGTCTTCGTCAAAACGACAACGTGCCGTCAATGTTTGATATCTACCGTAAGCCGATGTTCGATGAGTCAATTCGAAAGACTGAATACAGAACCTATGCTCCATTTATAAAATCATTCAATTGCAGTGACATTGTGGAATTTAGCATTAATCTAGTTGATTCGTTCTTTGCAATGAGTGAAACTTTGTTGTGCATTAAGGGTTCGCTTGAAACACATGGAGCTTGTAACGAGTAATTTTTTTTGTGCACCGATTTAGTTTTTTTTTAATTTCTTTCACTATTTTATTTTACGACTTGTCTTTAAATAACTCGTTACTAACTCTCCGATTCCCTTTTGTTACCGAATTATTTTTTTTATCACCGTTATATTAGTTTTAGTATTTTTTGTATTAGTCCGGAGGTACGCAAATTCATATTGAAAAAAAAAATTTAGTCATTTCCGAAGTTAAAATTTTTCATTTAAAAAGGACATTTGGTATACATACCATATAATTTAATTTAATTAATTCCAAAAGACGTCTAGTATATGACAAACTTTTTTGTGGTTTTTAAATAAAAATTTTGCTAATGAGAATATAAAAGGAGAGAAGAGTTTAATTCGAGGATCTCGACTGGTAGTTCTAAACTCGTAGCTCTCAACGCCGTTCTCCGCTTATATCGCTCTCTGTTCAAGTGTAGTCCGAGATTTTGTTTTTTTTTTCCGTTCCGGTTCCCGGAGTGTAAATTGAATCCTGATACCGAAGCCGATTTAGAAAGGTAAAATATTTTTATTAATCACAGTACCTATACTCAACAATTTCCGTACCTCCGTATTCCGTACTTTTGAAATAGTTGGATATTTTTTTTTTGTACCGGTTGATATTTTGGTTTTTGTGTAAACTTTTAATTTGTTCAGTTTGGGTAAATGACCGGCAATATTAAATTATTGTAATTTTCTTTGAGGAAATTTTTTTTTTTTATTTAAAACATACATAACCCCACATCAACTACTACGAGTTATTAGCAGGGGAGACATTTACATGTAGTGTGGTATATATTATATGATATCACAATTTAAATTTTTGATGTCAAGTTTATGTCTTTCAGATATAATAGCACTTCGTTTCCGGTTGAGGAGAGAATTGACTTTAAAGAGTTTCCTAACTTGTGGTGTCTTCTTTGTTTTTCATATACTGGGCATTCGAGTAATAGATGCTTTACTGTGAGTTGAGTTTGACATATATGACATAAAGGAGCAGCTTCTTTTGTCAAGTGATATTGATGTGTTATTCGTGTATGTCCAATTCTTAAACGGTTTACCAGTACTTGTTCTCTTCTTTTCAAAGGCAGTGGGAGTTTGGTTCCAACTTCGGGTATTATTTGTGTTAAATTAGTTTCAGTGTCTTTCCAGATCGATTGCCATTTTTTGTAAATGTATTTTTTTATTGAGTATCTGTGATCGGTGTGGGGAAATTTTGTAAGGAGAGGTAAATCATCTGTGGAAGTTGATTTTAGGGCTAAGGTGTCAACTTCTTCGTTTCCTCTTATTCCCATGTGTGATGGTACCCATAAACAAGAGATGTTTTTATCTCGCAAGCCGTAAAGCTCCTTTTTAATAAGTTCGTGGATCGGGTGTGATGGATATACATTTTTCATATCTGTTAGGGTGCTTAATGAGTCAGATATAATAAGAAAGCTGCTTTCATTATCTGTTTTGCACATTTTGAGGGCATGGAGTATAGCAAACGCCTCTCCAGTATATATACTACAATTTTGTGGCAGTCGCATAGCAAATTTTGTATCTTTACATATGTAAGCTGCAGCATTTCCGGTGGTTGTTTTGGAAGCATCAGTGTAAATGAAAGAAAATTTGGAAAATTTCGATGTTACTTCGTTGAAGGAGTTTTGTATCTGGATGGGAGTGGTGGTCTGTTTTTGATAGGATGTTAGGGATGTTTCTATATGCGGTATTTGAATGATCCATGGAGGGATATTTAATTTTGATGTTAGAGAGTATTTAAATTTCTCATTGTCGTAACTTAAATTTCTGATTCTTTGGTAGAAAGGTAACTTTTTTGTGGGTTTGTTTCTAGGAAAATTTATGGTGGTATTTTTGAATGTTGAGGAATATGCTAAGCTGGAGAGGTTTGCTGATATTCTAGCTGCGTAGTTTAGGGAGAGCATTTGTCGGCGAAGATGCAGTGATGGTTCATTTGCTAATGCTAGGAGGCTGCCTATGGGGCTGGTTCTGAAAGCACCTAGTGAGGCTCGTATGGCAGTGGATTGGACTGAGTTTAGTTTTTTGAGCAAAGTTTTATTGGCTGTTTCATAGCAGATAGCTCCATAGTCCAATTTGCTTCTTATTAATGATTTATATAGACCTAGTAAGGTTGCAGTGTCTGAACCCCAAGTACTGTTTGATAGAATTTTGAGTAAATTTATTCTTGGTTGACATGATCGATGTAAATTTGCTATGTGTGTTTCCCATTTCAGCCTGTAGTCAAAAGTGAGTCCCAAAAAATTTATTTCATCAACTTTAGATATTGGCTTTTCGTTTAGGTGGAGGTTTAAATTATTTAAGCATTTCTTTTTATTGAAGACGATATAGTGTGTTTTCTCAGGGGAGAATTGAAATCCTGTTTTCAAAGACCAATTTTCTAAGCTATGTAAGCACGTTTGTAAAATTTGCGATGCTAACATTACGTTTTTGCTTTTAATGTAAATAACTAGGTCGTCTGCATATGAATTTACTTTTACAGGTTTGCGTATTTCTTTAACTACACTGTTTATTGCTACGAGGAATAAAGTAGGACTTAAAATGGATCCTTGGGGTGTTCCGTTTTGAAGTTGTCTCACCGAAGAGTTTTGACCATTTGCTCTAACTTAAAAGGTTCTAGTATTCAAAAAGTTTTTTATGTATGATAATATGTGGCCCTGAATATTCCATTCTTTGAGTGTCTTTAGGATATGATATCTCCAAGTGGTGTCAAAAGCTTTATTCAAGTCTAGAAATACTGCTATCAATTTTTGATCCATTAGGAAAGCCTCATGAATTTCAGATTCTAGTGTTACTAGACTGTCAGTAGTACTTCTTCCTCTTCGGAAGCCGCTTTGATTGGGTATAAGGATATTCTCATTTTCCAAATGCCAGGTTAGTCTATAGTTGATAATTTTTTCTAGAAGCTTGCACATATTACATGTGAGTGAAATGGGGCGATATGAAGTAGGGTCGATCTTCGGTTTGTTTAGTTTAGGTATAGGTATGACTATTGAGTGACGCCAAAGATTGGGGAATTGTTCTTGTAAAAATATGTTATTGAAGAGCTCTAAAAGAATTTGTTTAGCTTTGTATGGAAGGTTTTTCAAAAATGACGATAGAATATCATCAGGGCCTGGGGCAGTATTTTTCAATTTTTTCAGGCAAAAATCAAATTCTTGATAAGTTATTGGAAGATTCAGGTGAGAGTTATCTTCTATTATTTCAAGATTGCAGTCAACTGAGTTTTTGTATTCCAGAAAGGTGGGATTTAGATTGATATCATTCGAGTTACTTTCAAAAGTGTCAGCTAAGATGTTGGGAATTTCTGTTAATGAAGATATTAGTCTGTTGTTTTGAGATATCGTCGATATGGATCTATAACTATTGTTTCCCTGAATTTTCCGAATTTTGCTCCAGATGACATCTGTTGGGGTGGAAGAATTTATAGAGGATACATAACTTGCCCACGATTCTTTCTTGCTCTTCTTTATAAAATATCGGGTCTTGGCTCTAAGGTTTTTGAAATTAAGAAGATTTTCATTTGTCTTATGTCTTTTCCATGTATTAAACGCATGTTTACTGGCCGTCAATGCTTGGGCTATATTTTGGTTCCACCAAGGTACTGGATGTTTTTTACATAATTTAGTTTTTCCGATGTAGGAATTTGCTGCGTTAAGAATTATACGGTTGATATTTTCGACATTTTCATTTACGTTATTGACATGACCAAAGGTTGCGATATTATTTTCTATTTCGTTTTGATATTGGCTCCAGTTTGCGGCTTTAATTTTCCATGTTTGGTAAGGAAGGCTTGGTGGAGATTCTTTTTCTAGTAAGGATATTTTAATGGGGAAATGATCGCTATCATGCAAATGTTTTAGGGTTTCCCATTTCATCCAGGATGTTATTGAGGGGGAACAAAAGGAAAGATCTATAGCTGATAGGGTGCCATTGAATGAATTGAATCTTGTGGGTTCTCCAGTGTTTAATAGTGTTAAATTTGAAGCATTTATATTATTTTGCAGAATATTTCCATTTTTATCGGTTTTATTACTGCCCCATGCCAGGTTATGACAATTCATGTCTCCAACAATAATTTTAGGAGGTGGAATCTGAGCTATTAGCTCGTTCAATTCAACTAGGTCGTTATGATTTGGGTGAGGTAAGTATACGTTATATATATTTATCTTTTTTTTGTGAATAACCGATACTGCAACCGCTTCTAAGTTTGTATTTATGACAATTTCCTTTGATTCAATGTCGTTTTTCACAAATATTGCTACTCCACCGCTAGAAAAATCAGTGTTCCTGTTTTTTTGGTAGGCCATATAATCTTTTAGGCGAACGTTTGTTTGATTTTTGAGATGGGTTTCTTGAAGGCAAAGTATTTGAGGGGATAATTTATTTATGAGTAGTTTTAATTGTTCATGGTTCAAATTCCACTGAAGAATATATGAATCCATCACATTAATTTAATGTTGAGATAATGTGTCACTGTCGCTTAATTCTGATGTGGAGATGCTAGTAGCAAATAATTTTTTCTTAAGTCGTGTGATATTATTTTTCAAGGTTTTATTTCTTATGTTTTTATAGATGTAATTTAGAATTTCGAGTAACTCGGATGGTTCGTTTGAATAATCAGGTGCGATTATTTCTGGGTTTGTAGCACCAATAGTGTTTTGTAGGAAGTCACAGATCTCATTGAAACTTAAAACAAAAGGTGGGCTTCGATTTTCAATTTGATCCTTAATTGTTTCTAATAGGAGGGTAAGTTCTTCGCTAGTTGATTTGTATTTTTTCTTGCTATTTTTTGTTTTTGTTTTGGATGGATCCATAGGTTGAGCGAAAGTGATGGAAGGGCTTTCTAAACATTCAGGTGATGTTGAAATTTGTCTTTTTGTGGTGAGGGAGGAAGTTGATTGTTGTGGAATCTGTTTTAATGTTGGTTTGGAAAATTGAGGTGTGGTAGGATTGATTGGGGACGTTCTTGGTGATTCAGATAAGAAGCTTTCAGTTGCTGTCTTTGTTGTGGTTTCTGTTATGTTTTGTGTGCTGCTTGTTTCCTCTGTAGGGTTTGTTTTGGATGGTTTCATCTGTTTAGGGTTATTTTCGATATCCTGTTCTTCTATGGATGTGTGTGTGTCTTTTTGTTTTAAACAAGTGGATTCTTCGTGACCTATGGTTTTGCATACAGAACAATTTAATCCATCGATTGAGAGAAATAATCGGTAAGTGGTGTTTTCGTTTGTTAACACGAATGACTCTGGAATCGATTCGTTTTCGAGAGGAGATATAAAAATTTGTCTGCGGAAGCTCAATACGTGACTGTAATCTGCTTCAGGCATTCCTACTCTTAGAAATGTCATCCGTGATACTGTTTTTATTCCCATTTTTTGGATTTCCTCTTCGATTTGTGTATTTGGTATGGTTGGGCATACGTTAGATATTACAAGACGTTGTGACGGAGTTATCAGACGTCGACATTCGGTATCGATTCCATTTATTTTGATTGATTTATGTTGAGCAATCAAATTATCAACTGTTGTTTTTGAAGAAAGGTAGATACAAATTCTGTTGTTTGTGATCCGAGATGCGTATAAAACGTTTTTCGGTTGGACTATGGATCCAACGCCCACTATGTAGTCGTGAATCTTGGTCCCATCAATTGATGTAAGGATGATGGCTTGTTCCTTCGTAGGGTATTTATGTGTAACTAGTATGTAAGTAGTAACTCTTAAGGCAGGTGGTATTGATACCTCTGTTTTTTCTGGTTATAGCACTAGACACGCGGCTACGTCTGCGGCTTATAGAGCCGGAGTTTCTATTGAAATGATAAGAGAGAGGGCTGGTTGGACTCAAAAGTCAGAAATGTTTGCCAGGTTTTACAACCGTCCCCTTTGTGAAGATGCCACTCTATTTGCTAAGAGTATTTTAGGTTCAACTTAGGTTAAGAGAAATTTATAATTTTTTGTTAAATACCTATACGGTGACAAAACTCCTTATCACTAAAGGGAGCCAGGAGGATAGAATTTGGTCCTTTTATTCTAACTTATATCTTTATAATGCTAGAAAAATATTTGTAATAGATTGTAAAAATTATTTTTTGGAATTGTATATTTTGGGAATGAAGATAATTTTTATTTATTGTTCTTTCCCTCCCCATAATCCCAGATCGGTTTTCTTTAAACATCTACAAGTGGTTATTTTGTAATTTGAGAACGGCAATACGAAATATAATAAACTGGTCAATTGACTTACCTTAAGGAAAATTGAACCATATTATATGAGTATTGCCGTTCGAAGAATTACAAACCCACCCAGTTTCTTCACCCGTCCCATTACGCCGATTGGGATTATAGCTGGGTGAATTGCAGTGAGAAGCCGTGGCAGAGGATATGGTGTGGTTGGTAGATCGGGCGGGGTCGGGGAGTGATGACTTTTAACATTCGTGCTACCGAGCGAGGAAAAATTGCTACTACAAGTGGTTATTTTGTAATTTGAGAACGGCAATACGAAATATAATTATTATTAGTAAAGAAATTTGATTTTTTTTCTGTTTTCCGGATTTTTATTTTAAGTGCTGTCGAGTTGAAACTCGTTTTAGTTATTTGTCATGGGATATTACAAATGTTTAATAAAAGTTAATTTATCCTAGAAAATTGTTTTTTTTTATTATTGCTAAACAATTAATAGGTATTAATTCGCCGTCTCTTTATTGAATTTACGATTTTATGTGTTTTCTTTACCTGACATTTATATACGTTTTCTATAAATATTTCAATTTTCCTTCCAAGTTTTATGCTTACTACTCTGTGTGTCGATAAGTAGAATAATTTGAACTTGATCGAAATGAATCTATTTTCTCGTTTGAAAAGTAGTGTACCGTTTAAAAATTTTTTTAAATCCAAAGGGATATACGAACTCGGATGTGGCTCAGTTACGCTTGTTCGTTTACCCGGCAGATTTATAACTGTATTCCCTTCAGTCAGTAATCAATATATATATACAGTTGGTTCGTTGGATCTTTTCCCATGCGTCATCATTAATATACAAACGCAATAAATCAATACATTAAATAACACGTAGGTCGTAGTTGTAAACAAAGTCTTTGGTCTGCCAACGACGGCAACGTACAGATTCGCGTTTAACCTATCGCCGACATTCATCATATGTCTATCTCTGTTTGTTATATTACGCTGTAATGGAACAAACGGTTTAATTTCGGGGGTTAAGATTCTGTGAGTAGGAAAGAGACGTAATACAAAAAGTAGTATGTGAATCATTTCATACATGGGAAAAGATTCAGCGAACAGACTGTATATATATATATATATATAACTTAACTATTAATTAACTGAGAAAGTGTTTTTAAAAACTAACTTTATTAATAACAACTTAACAATTTGGATTCCAGTTCTAAACTGATTTATACAATACAAAAATGAGTTAACTAATAAAAATACGACTAAGCATAAATGGAATGGAAGTGGTAACTACAAATAATAAAAGTGATTAATAAGCTAATTATATTATGCAATCTAGGGTTAACAAGTACGGTAACACCTCCCCCTTCAGAATGAAGCTCCTTCTGGCAGCTGAACTCCTTCTGTTGGTCCGTTGTTCTTCTTCTTTCCATATTTTGAAATAAACTTCCTATATACTATGCAACTTAATATTATAACTAAACCAATATAGATAAAAACAGTCCATACACTTGGGATATGAAAGTAATATCTTTCATTTGGTATTGATTCCATTAGCGGAGGTGAAATATCTTTCAATTTAAGAGTTTTTAAATTAATTTTCATCGAAGAAACATTTAATTGATGAAAATCTAAATTAAGTTTGTTGATTATAAATGGTTGTCCAAATGTTTTATCTTGAAATGTTAATTCTTGATTTTGGAAAATTATCTTACATGGTGAATTTTCTATTAGAAAAATTCCTTTTAAATTTCTGTTTTCGGTTTCCCGAGCACATTTTACTATTAATTTTTCTTCAAATGGAAATATGGCTAAAAATTGATTGATTTCTGGTATAATTTCTATGTGATTATTTTCAATATTTATTTTTATGTACTGACACTTTGAAGAATTTCCATTTAATAGGATTTGTCCTTCGCAGAGATGATTATTATTGTTCTGGAGATGATTGGGACAATGGAAAATATTACTGTGCGTGCATATGTCGTTTAGAGGTCTGATTAATTTATCAGATTTTAAAAAATATTTAGTATTCGGTATTAGAGTTACAAATTCTGATTCTATTTGGGTAGATATGGGTAACATATAAAACATATCAAACTGAATATTATAATCTATGGGAATTGATAAGAAATATATTTTTCTACTTTGCATGTTACGTCTATGACTGATTCGAAATTTAAAATATTCTCATAATTTATCTCAAATGGCAATTCAACTTTATAATGAGATGATATTTTTCGCAATTCTAGAAATAGTTCACTTGCTTTTATTATACTCGGATGTAGGATTCTCAGTTTACAAAAGGTTAGCGAGTTTTCTACTGTTCCCATGAAATCTAATATTACGTTAAACGTTATCAAAAGAACATTTAACACTTGTTTTAAATAAATAACATTCTCAGAGTTTGTTTGAACTTGCAAAGTTTCGCTTATCTCAAAAATTTTTTCTTTTAATATAATTTCGTTATTTTGAATATCTTCAATTGTTTTGTTAAAGTTTTCTATAATTTGATGGCTGACAGAGTACTGCATCTTAATTTGATTTTGCAGGTTGCCTTGATTTTCTTTTAAATGTTCTAAAATTGAATTAATTTTTTCACCATCTTCAGAGTCTAAATTACCTGTTATGGTTTTTATAATTGATCCAAAACCGTTTATTAAACCTCTTTTATTTCTATGTGTCATAGAATGAATATTAAGATTACTGAACTTTTCTTCTATACTTTCTCTAGTTAATTGAATTATATTTACAATATTATCTGTTTTACTCCTTAAAAATGTATTATTAGAAATATTGATTCTAATGCACATGTATTGCGAACTTAACTTATTATATTCTATGAATAATTGACTAAGGTCATAAAAATGGACAAAAGTGTGACTTGACTTCTGTAACTTGGCAGGTCCTAGATTAATAGGAAGAATGCCCAAGTTATGGGTGATGTCCTTTATTTCGACTGTTGCGTCTCCGACGGTGACGAACCTGAAATAAATTTTTACGGAGTCTTTTTAGGACGTTTTATATTCGACAAGTGAATATTCTCAGTAGTATTCTTATGTTTTGTCACAATTTTTGCAGTTTTGAGTTTAGTATTTTTACTTTTAATTTCTTCACTCTTATATTTATTTTCAGTTTTACCTTGCGCTTGTTTATTACGCACAAAAACTTTTGTAGGTATTACCTCTGGTAATTCTTCGCGATATTTATTGAATTTAGTAATTACTTTTGACTTCTTTTCTTGTAATCTTTGATTTATTTTTGAATATAATAGTTTCATCTTATCTCTATGATTTTGAACATAATTATTTACTATTTGCTGATCTATTTCTATATCAAAAGGTGTATTGCTATTTAAATGACCCGTAATGATTTCGTTAGGCTTTAAATTTGTCGCCGAATGAATACTATTATTGTAAGCTAATAATGCATAAATAACTTTATTCTCGATAGGTTCATTTTTAAAATCAATTTGATTGTTCAATAGTCTGATGCGTTCAATAATAGTAGAGTGGAATCTCTCAGCAATTCCATTCGATTCTGGATGTTGCGAACTGATAAAATGTATTTTTACTTTATGCGTTTCTAATAGTTCTTTTACAATAGAGTTTTTTAATTCAGTACCATTATCTGAAATTACTTGTTCTGGTACACTGTGATGTGTGAAATATTTAATTAAATTATTGGCTACTTCGATTCCTTGATTAGATTTCAATTGATAAAGTTGGCCGTATTTAGAGAATGAATCTACTAACGTCAAAAATTTAGTATTTTCTAAAGTTATGGTATCTAAATGCAAAATTTGAAAAGGTTTCGTAGCTGTAGGAGTAACATTTAGATAGAGTTTTATAGGATTTCTGTCATATTTGGTTAACTGACATATTTCGCATTCGTTTATAAAAGTCTGTATTGATGCTCTTTGATTAGGCCAATAATACAGAGCTTTCAATCGATTTTCGGTTTCGTTTAATCCTCTATGATTAGTTTTACCTTCGTGGTAATTTTGAATGACTTCTTTAACTTCGTTTAAAGGAACATCGATTAGCTTTTTGTTACATTTAACAAAGTTAATTTGTGAATTTTTAAAGTAATTTTGAAGTACTACACTAAATTTTTCGTAAATAGGGTCTTCAAAATAAATAAAATATTTAGATTTTGGTACCACAAATTCTTTAACAAAGTTAATAACATCTTTCTCAAAATTATTTTTGGAAAATTGTACTAAAATTCTTTGCTTAGTATCATAAAGTTTGATAATAGTAGGAGCGGCTGGCTCGAAATTTACTTCTGAAAAAATTAACTGATTTTTTCCAATATTTACAGCTGAATCTGAAATTGGTATACCTATTACAGGATTTTCTACATTTGTATGAACGGTAATATTATCATCATCTTCGTTATTATTAATATTATCATTACCTGTTTCAACTATTAGTGATTCATTGTCATTAATGTCCTCTGATAATGTCTTATTAAATTTGTTCATATAATCTAAAAAATGTTTAGAACACTGTGGTTCTTGTACAAAAATCAGTTTCATTATTATTTAATTGTACTCGTGATAAACAATCACTATTGGTATTTAAAGCACCTTTTTTATAAACAATGTCATAATCATACTCTTCTAGTTTCAAACGCCACCGAACAAGTTTGTAACTAGGATCTTTTAGTGAAAATAACCATTGAAGTGGCTTATGATCTGTAACTATAGTGAATCTCCTACCAAAAAGATATGGGCGAAAATATTTGGCTGCCCAAACGATGGCTAGAAGTTCTTTTTCTATTACAGAATAGTTACATTCTGAATCATTTAAAGTTCTACTAGCGTAAGCTACCGGTAAGTCAGAACCTATTTTACCTTGACTCAAAACAGCGCCTAAAGCGTAATTGCTTGCATCTGTGGTGAGATTAAAAGGTTTCGTGAAATCAGGATATTGAAGTATTTGCTCGTTTATTAATAAATTTTTACAGGTTTCAAAACATATTCTATAATCCGAATCATTTATGTTAATAACCGCGTTTTTCTTTAATCTACTAGTTAACGGTTTGGTTAATTTTGAAAAATCTTTGATAAATTTTCGGTAATAGCCTAAAAGTCCGAGGAATCCTTTTAATTCCTTTGAATTTTTGGTATGGAAAATTTCTTTATTGCTATTATTTTATCTGGGTTGGGTTTTACACCTTCTGGGGTGACAATGTGCCCCAAATATGCTACTTCTTTTCGTAAGAATTCGCATTTATCAATTTGTAATTTAAAATTGGAATCTCTTAATCTGTCAAATACTTCTTTCAGATTACTCAAGTGTTCTTGCAGACTTGTACTGAACACAATTATGTCATCGAGGTATACCAAACATTTTTCATTCTGTATACCTCTTAAAATATTATTCATGACTCTTTGGAAGGTAGCAGGAGCTCCCTTAAGACCCATGGGCATGCGCACATACTCGTAGTGCCCATTTTCTGTGTTGAAGGCTGTTTTAGGAATATCTTCCTCAGCCATCTCGATCTGGTGGAAGCCAGAGGCGAGATCTAAAGTTGTGAAATATTGACAACGTCCTAGCTTGTCTAGTAGCGTTGTAATATCTGGTAATGGGTATCGATCACCGATCGTAATAGCATTAAGTTTTCGATAATCGATAACGATTCGAAATTTAGGTTTTTGGGAAGCATCTAGCTTTTTTGGGACCACCCAAATATTGCTAGACCAAGGGGAACTAGAGGGCCTGATGATATTTTCATTTAACATTTTATTAATTTGATTTTGAACCTCAGTTCGGTAAATTTCCGGATATCTATAAGATTTTGAATAAATAGGAATTTCATTCGAAGTTTTTATATGATGTTTTATTTTGCTAGTGAAGGTTAGCTGATTTCCTTCAACATGAAAAATATCACTATACTCTTGTAATAAATTTAAAATTGCTTGACTCTCTTCGGAATTCATATGTTCCGTCCTAACTTTTGAAATATCGAATTTGACATTTTCTGTATAAATATTATTAAAATTAGGGTTGAGTGGTTGTTCGTATTCATCGAACTTCTCAACATCAATAGAAGGGCTAAGATCTACTCTAAAAGCAGATTCTGAAGCATTTAAAATTGTACATAAAGCTAAATTATTTTCAACGTTTGCCAAACACTCTGGTATTTCTAGTTTTCCAATTCGAGTGTATGGTATAATTACATCACCATTTTTAACATTTTTAATATTTAATTTAATTACTTGTTCACAACGTGGAGGCACTACTATGCAATTCGTGGATCCAGTTTTTATATTGAAGTAATTTATTTTAATTTGACTATAAGGAGTGATCAAAATATTATTATTTAAATCAATATTTGCCTTAATCTTTTTTAAGTTATCTAAGCCTAATAGACAATCAAAATGGTCATGAAATTTGAAAACACAATACTCTAGATTTATTGGTTCCCTATAATTAAATATTTTAGAAGTAAGAATAAAAGTGCAGTAATTTTGTTGACAGCTTCCAAGAGCTGAAGTTACATTGAACGGTTTTCGAACAAAAGATTTCTTAAAATATTTTTCTGCTACCACTGGTGTCACAAAAGATCTTGTGCTACCGGTATCAATTAATACTTTTAAATTTTGTTCTGGAAAAAAAATATAGGGTAGTATGCTTTCTGGGTTATTTAAGTTTAAAAGTTCTATTGTGTTTCGTTGGGTACCGAGGCTGGTATTTCTAAAAAATTATCGGAATCTTTGGGTGTGCCTTCAAAATCATCTAGATTATGAAGTTCTTCCGAGATAAAATTTCTTTGCTGATTTGAGGAATTATTTTGAAATCTATTTTGGAAATTTTGAGTGGGTCTAGATGTATTTCTAGTAGAAATGCTCATTGGAGTGGGATTTTGAAATCTTTGATTCTGGTTAGGTTGGAAAACATTCGAAACATTACCAGAAAAATTGGTTGAACTCCTATTAGGAGAATTGAAGGAAGTTGATGGATGATTTTGTGGATTAGAATTAAAATTTTTATTTGTATTTTGATAGTTCTGCATCGGCTTTGGCCTAGTAGGTGGCTGCGTATGTACCACATTATTTTGGAAGTTACTTTTATTTTTGTTTGAAAAATTCTGCGAATTTGTATTTGAAAAAAATTTTTTTGGATGGTTATTTTGACTCATATAAACCTGAAAATCGTTTGTTAGAATATTCAAAGCAATATTCAAATTTTCGGGATTTTTCGTGCGCATTAATGTACCTAAGGGTTCTTTCAAACCGCGTAGCAATACTCTGAGCGCCAAATTCTTAAAATAATTACCTAAAATATTATGTTCATGAACATTTGAATGCGTCATGAGATAAGAAATTTGTAAGTTCAAAATATGTTGAATTCTATTATAAAATTCGAAAGGTGTTTCATTACCTTGTTTCATTTCGGATAATTCAATATTTAAAGTGTAAATATCTCGTTTGTCTGCATATGTATTGAGTAAAGCATCCTTGAGGTTCTCCCAAGTCTTAATATTACAAGAAGAAATATTTATAGCTGCTTCACCTTTTATTTTAGCTAAGATGCTGGACATCAAATATTCATTTTGAAAATCCCCTACATCTATAGTATTATAAAATTTGGTTACCAATTTTTCACAAATTTCTATGAACCTAGGAAGTAAAGCATTGTTGCCATTGAAGTCTGGAATCATGTCCAGGTATTCTTTTTTTAAAACAGGTAATTGTGGAGTGGCCATTTTATTTGTAAAATTTAAAGGTAAAAGTTTTGGAGAATTTAAAATTATTTTTTTCTTAGTATTAAAATTTGAGATAGAACTGGAAATACTTGAATCAGAATTTGAGTCAGAATCGTCAGATGTATCAGTTAAGTTAAAATGTATATTTTCTCTATACGACATATAAAACACTTACAGTAATAGAAGAAAGATCCTTTCCATTGGCTCGAAGTTGACAGGAATACACAATCTGCTCTTGAGTTTTTTCTGTCTTCTTGCACCACCAAGATCTTCTAGTTGAGCTACTCAATTCACCCAACTAAGAGTTCCAAAATTGAAATTTACACTTCACTTGGTTCAGATAGTCAATAAATCATAGAAATGAACCGACTGTTATCTACTTTAACGACCGTTTGACTATCCTACTGACTGCGCCACTTAACTATTAATTAACTGAGAAAGTGTTTTTAAAAACTAACTTTATTAATAACAACTTAACAATTTGGATTCCAGTTCTAAACTGATTTATACAATACAAAAATGAGTTAACTAATAAAAATACGACTAAGCATAAATGGAATGGAAGTGGTAACTACAAATAATAAAAGTGATTAATAAGCTAATTATATTATGCAATCTAGGGTTAACAAGTACGGTAACATATATATATATATATATATATATATATATATATATATATATATATATATTTATTTTTGTGACATTTTTCGGATTACATTTAGGTCCAAAGGGATATTCGAACTCGGATGTGGCTCAGTTACGCTTGTTCGTTTACCCGGCAGATTGATAACTGTATTCCCTTTAATCAGTAATCAATATATAAATTTCGTGTCATTTTCCGGATTACATTTGGATCCAAAGGGATATTCGAACTCGGATGTGGCTCAGTTACGCTTGTTCGTTTACCCGGCAGATTTATAACTGTATTCCCTTCAATCATTGATCAATAAATAATTTTTGTGTCATTTCCCGGATTACATTTGGATCCAAAAGGATATTCGAACTCGGATGTGGCTCAGTTACGCTTGTTCGTTTACCCGGCAGATTCATCCGTACTAGTAGTTTGATCGGCTTAGCCTATTAAGTCCACCCCTCTCTTCTCCCCGTTAGTTTGACAGTCCTATAGAATAATAACGACAATAGACCACAGAGTATTATTATTCGTATAGCAAAGCAAAAATTCCTATTTACTCCGTTATTAACTGATTAGTTGAAAATAAACCTATATTTTATTGTAAATTTGAGAATAGTTGATCAAAATAAGTGCAACAAGACCCCTGGAATTATCCGTAACCTCCATCTGAGGCTATCTGGAACTCTTGACGATCAGGGTCAAGGGGCCGTGGAGCAAACCACGTTAAAAATCTGGCGCCCGAGCATTCCGTCGAAAGATTTTCAGCTAAGGGTGTCCATAGTGACGTGTTCGAGTGGTAGAAGACCACGTGTACAGGGAAACGCGTTACAAGCTGGTGACGTAAAATTAGCAAATAATGTTGGAGCCCTCCTATTCGATTCATGTACGTACAGTGAAGTGCCCGGGAAATGGAAACAGTTCGGGATCGCCCAAGAAATGTCGCATCTTCAATGTTTTTCCGCACATTATTGACGTTTGATGGTACACCTTGTGAAACTGAAAACTTTGCACGAGACTCCAACCCCTGCCACGCCTCTGGACTATATTCATGTACCGAAAGAAATGTACAACGCCTCCGGCACTGGTTTTCAAATACTGTATTACCATTATAAAATAAAGTTTTTTAAAAGAGGCACGGGTTTTTCATTGAAACACTTTGTATATTCATCAACTTTTATATTACATGAAGATTCAAATTTTCGTTTTACCATTTTTAAAATAATTTTTAAAATTAAAACAAAGATGAACACTAATATTACACATGACATGGCGAAAACATTATTGATTTTATTTTTTATATCCTCTTCGGTTCTGTTGAACATGGTCTCAATGACGGTAATTGTCTGTAGGCCCCCTCAATGATTCTTCAGGCATCCAGTACGAAGACTGCTCCACGTCTGACTTACTTCTTCCTTTTCCTCATCATATAAACTAAGATTCTCTATTTGCATCATAACCTTACTTCACGTCTGACTTTTTACTTTTCCCCATCATATAAACTAAGATTCTCTATTTGCGCCATAACTTTACTTTTGTCTTAATAAAAATGTTAATTTACCAATGTTCAAGATTAGTTCTTCAACTCTATGTACTCTTCTGAATCCATATTATAACAAAAGAGTGACCACGGCTTTGATGTAACGTTTGATGTTATACGATCATGATTTATTACTCTGTCCTACACTCTGTATATGTTCAGGAATGTTTCGTGCGAGAGACTCTAATTTCTGTTTCATATTGCGTAACCACAGCGCGTCTAAAGGCCCCGTTTTCTATGATTTCTGGAATAACTTCATCCACAATCACATTGGAGTTTTATCCACACAGCATAATATACCAGATCATGATTACTCTAATTTTTCCTACACTCTGTTTAGGAATATTTCGTGCGAGAGACTCTAATTTCATATTGCGTAACCACAGCGCGCCTGAGGGCGGCTGGCAGCGATACCTTTCTTCATAACTTACAAATAAGAGAACTGATGGCATAGTGTGTTGAGTGGAGCGCATTGGATGCGTGGGTCCCTGGTTCAATCCCCGGACCAGTCAAATTTTTTAATTCATCGGCCGGAGCTAAAATTAGGGGATCAAAAATGGCGGCGTGACATCGGCGACCCAACAAGACGTTGATCATTGCGGCATTTCATAGATGGCGCAATGAAGGACCAAAAATGGCACGGCATCTCTCTCCTACACATTGCATCCATCACTCTCTCTCTCCAACACATTGTTTTCCCTATCTCTATAGTCGTAACCGCCTTATACATCTACTTACGTGTGAAACGGTTCTTAGGCAACTTTTAATATGTATTGGGTACGTGTACCTAACCTATCGAATTGTTTGCCAAACTCGAACTTATTTTGCCTATTTTAGATGCTTCTTCTCTCTTGCTCGTATTTGTGTTCTTTAGTGATTATAAAATACAGAAAGAATATTTACAGGTGAAGAAAATAGAATAAAAATGCGGCACTGACAGCGACAGCGCCAACAATATTCTGTCATAAAATTCTAGTTGGAATAGTTTGGAAGGGGAATAGGTATAAACTCGAAATAGGAACAAAAACATTGCGTGACATTTGACATTTAAAAAGCGGTTGAGTGTTCGGGTGCACGATAATCAAGAGTACTTTTCATAGCACCAGTGCATAGTGCTCCAGGAGCGTGATGCACTACACCCATACATATTATATTTCTCTATGACCCATACTACACCCGAAAGCGTTAAGTGGCCGCAAAAACTGTTAATTTCAAACAATTTTTAACTCAGCGTTGATAAACGCTAAAAACTGGTTAATAACACATTACCCATCACTGAAAATGGAGTTAAGAGAATTTTGATATTGAAGAAGTTAATTAAGACTATGACTAAGATATAATAATTAGTTTGCTTCTTCAAGCTGTCACATCATTACACTCATGTTTTATTGTCATTTCAACCAAATTTTCCTTTTCCTTTTACGTTTTGTTCTATCCCCATTTCTTATTTATTCATTCATTTTTAAAGTACAAAACCAAAACAAAACTCACAGACAAAAGTTTGATTAGTTGCGAAAATGTTACGGTCTAATTGTATTGGGAAAAGTAGAAATCGATAGATGGCGCTCCGATATGTCAATTGTGGGGTCCATAGGGTGTAGCTCACAATAATATATCATTTAAGAACAACACAACCCTTTATTCCACTTTAAATTCATATAAATCATGTGTCCGGTGTTTACTCCACCGTGCTTCGACGTCCACTGGCTAAACACTGTTGCCAGCTCTCTGAAGTCAGAGAGAGTGAGATAGAAAAAGGAGTGAGGTGGATAACAGCTCCCCACACACTCCCCTCCTAGTGGTAACTACCTATTACATAATAAACTTAAGTACTAAAAAAAAATTTTTGAACAGTATGCTGTTAAATGGTTCAAAACATAAACATATACATCAGTACTAACAGAAATAGAAAATAAAATATTTATTACATAGTATACAAAATATGTAAGTACGAATGTCAAATCACAACAATTATCGATTGCAGTCAGCCAGACATCTAGTTATTTTGTGGTAGGTGAAAATGTTACCTTTTTATTTTTACGTGAATACGTTCTTAGTGTTGGCTGGTTGTTTGATGCAGGTGCACTTGTGCAATCTAAAAGATCGGGCACGTGGAAGGCGGGCTTTAGCAGTTCCACTGTGACTGCCTTAACTTTACCGTTTACATCGATTTCGAAAATGCGGTCGGAAATGCGGCGAACAACTTTGTGAGGGCCTGAGTAAGGGCGTTCAAGGGCCTTCTTGGCTACGTTACGTAAAAATACGTGTGAGCATTCGTGTAACTCTTTGAAGTAGAAAATTCTATTTTTGTTTTTATGTGCGGCAGGGATTGGCCGAACTTGGCGCATATATTCTCTAAATTCCTCTATGAAGAAATTGGGGTCAGGTGTTATATCTTCTGGGAGGAAGAATTCACCTGGAAGTCGCAAGGTGGTACCAAATAAGAATTCTGCTGAAGATGCATTGGTGTCAGCTCGAATATGGGCTCGCAAACCTAGCAGTACTGTTGGAAGTGTGCGTAACCAGTTTTGTTCGGCGTGGCACATAATAGCCGCTTTAAAAACGCGATGCCATCGTTCGATTAAGCCGTTCGACTGAGGGTGATACGGTGTAGTTCGGATTCGTTGCGTGCCGATCAGATTTAATAACGCGTGAAATAATCTAGATTCAAATTGCGTACCTTGGTCAGTAGTTATGCATTTGGGCGAACCGTATCTGGATATCCAAGTATTGAAAAATGTTCGTGCGATTGTTTCCGCCGACATGTCCCTAATTGGAGTTGCTTCTACCCATCGCGAAAACCTATCCACCATTGTCAGACAGTACATGTATCCGTCGTGTTGTGGCAATGGGCCAACGATGTCTATGTGTACCTGGTCGAAACGACCATCCGGGGCAACGAATTGATCCGGTAGGGTTTTCACGTGTCTAGTTACTTTTGACGCTTGACAATCTGTGCACGATTTGCACCACGATTTAGTGTCTCGCTGCATGTTTGGCCAGACGTATCTCTGGCGAATAAGACGATCTGTTACTTTAACACCGGGATGTGCTGGGTGATGGATCATGCGGAAGACTCTTTTTCGGAGAGATTCGGGCACGTACGGTCGAATCGTTTCACCTGAGATCTCGCATTCGAGAGAAACATTGTCAGGTCCCCATTGAATCTGTTTAAGTTTCAATGGGTGATCCTGGGAAGTTTTGATTACTTTCAATTGTTCATCGGCAGCTTGGTGCTGGGCGAGTTCGTTTAGATTGAATTCTAAAGGCAATCGAAGAGCCTCGATTCGGGAAAGCGAATCGGCGACTACATTTTCAGATCCAGCCACGTGGACAATTTCCGTGGTGAATTCGGCGATAAAGGATAGTTGCCGAAGTTGTCGAGGTGATGCTTTATCACTGCGTTGGTTAAACGCGAATGTCAACGGTTTGTGATCAGTGTGGATTCTAAATTCGCGGCCTTCCAAGAAATGCCTAAAATGTTTGATCGCGGTGTAGATAGCAGTGAGTTTCCTATCATAAGCGCTGTATTAAGATTGGGCGGACGAAAATTTCTGGGAAAAGAACGCTAGAGGCTCCCAGTCGTCGCCACTAGATTGTTCTAAGGCTGCTCCCATGCCGAAGTCCGACGCGTCCGTCACTACTCTAATATTCGCGTCGATACGGGGATGGGCTAGTAAGGTCGCATCTGCCAAATCGTTTTTCGATTTTTCGAATGCTTCCGTGGCCTCAGGAGTCCACACGATTTCTCGTTGGTCATTTTTCTTAGCACCTGCTAGGTACGAGTTAAGCGGGGCGAGGGTTGTAGCGGCGTTGCGTAAGCATCGACGGTAGAAATTTAACATTCCGAGAAACCGACGTAATGATGCGACCGTTTTCGGCTTCTCGAACCTATGTATTGCCTCAATCTTTTCGGCTGTAGGTCGAGTGCCCTTAGAGTTAATTATATAACCTAAGAATTTCAATTCCGGAACGCCAAAAACACATTTATCCACGTTCAAGCGGAGGTGGAATTCCTTAAGCCTTCGGAAAACTACCTCTAAATGCTGTGTGTGTTCCTCAGGTGAGGATGAGGCGACTAAAATGTCGTCGATGTAGATGAATACGTAATCTAGATCACCTAGAGCTCGATTAACGTATCTTTGAAACGACTGGCCTGCATTCCGTAGGCGCCAAATGTCATAAACATGTATTCGAATAGTCCGAATGGGGTTATGATGGCGGTTTTTTGGATATCCTCGGGTGCCATCGGGATTTGATGGTATGCCTTCTGAAGGCATACGAAAATACCGACTTGCCGCTTAGATTTATAGAGCAATCATGTAAGTGAGGAGACGGATACCTGTCGGGGATTGTGACAGCGTTCAGCCGTCGGTAATCGCCGCATAGGCGCCATGTACCGTCTTTTTTTCTGGTCATGTGTGCAGGGCTGGCCCATGGGCTGCTCGATGGGCGGCAAATGCCCATCTCGACTAGAGCTTTAATTTCAGCCTTGGCAAATTTTAATTTCTCCGGGGTAAGTCTACGTGCACGCTCAGCGACCGGGGGGCCATTAGTTATGATATGGTGAAGTACGCTTCGATTTTCCGGGGTTGACATAGTCTGTGCACCGGTAATTTCCGGAAATTTTTTCAACAGGTGTGAAATTGAATTGTTCGGATTGAAGCTATAAATTGATTGTATTGACGCGGAACTGAAGTTTCCGAGCGAAAAACTGCCGGTTGCTGAATCGGTAACTCGGCGCTTTTTTAAGTCGACGATCATCCCGTAGTGGTTTAGAAGATCTGCTCCGATTATAGCACACGGAACGGCCGCGATGCAGAAGTTTCACTTGATGGGTCGGCGTAATCCGAAGTCTAGTTCACGGTACGATTCGCCGTAGGTATCTATTCGCGTATCGTTTGCTGCGAAAAGTTTGAGTTTGGCGGGTGCGAGCTTAATTTTGGTATCCGCGGGGACTAACGAAATATCAGCCCCTGTATCGACTAAGAAATATTGCCCGGTTTTTCTATCACGAATATGGAGACGACAAGATACATTTGTACCCTCCGCCACTGTCTCCGCGTGGGGAGGTATTACTAGTTTTTTTCTTTGAAGTTCGCGTATTCCTCGCACCAACTTCGACACGACGTAGGGTTTTCAGGAAATTTCAGGTGCGCGTAACACAGCCTGGACTTTCCCTTGTCCCTTGATTTGCTTCGCGTTTGAGAGTTGTTTCTGGACCGAGATCGAGAGCGCGTTTTCCGTTCCATCGCGTCCACCTTTAGTGTGAGTTCTTTAACAGACTCTATTAGTGCCTGAATTTGTGCCTGTGAAGCAGACAGCTCGGCATTGACAACACTAATTTGAGAATTACCGGAAGACGCGTTAGAAATGTCCGCCAGTTGGTCAGCTAAATCGGCCATGGCGTCTAAAGTTGCCGTGCTCGACATTACTATGCCTCGATGTTGCTCGGGCAACTGCTCGAGGAACAATGATTTGAGTATCGACTCGTCAACCGCGTTATTTACATTAAGATTGCGCAGACGACTTAAAATCAAAGATGGCTTACCGTCGGTTAATACCTGTCCTTTCAATAGTTGTCTCAGTTTGGCCTCGTTCGACACCGCAAATGTTTTGATGATCCTCTCCTTCAGTTTTTGGAAAATATCGGGAGGGGGTGGTGATGTGGCGATGATATCCTTTACGCTACAGAGAACCTCTACATCGAGCGCAGCAAGCATAATATTGGCCTTAGTCGTCTCGCTTGTAGCCCGCGCATTCCGCAAAGAAATCTCTACCTGCATAAACCACAGCGCAGGATCCGCACGAAAGAATGTGGGGATTTTAGGAGCTCGGTAGCTGTGGACTTGCGTATCCATATTTACCGTTAGTAATTGCTCTAGTTGCTGGACACGACCTTGGGCTGCCCTTGACTCGTCGATAATTGTTCTGATTTGGTCCTCGGTAAATGACATGAATGAAATGTTAAATAACAATATACAAATTCCTTATCTACAACCTACAAAACAAGAACCATATAATTTATGTTATGCACAATTTGGATTGAATACCAATAATTGTGAGATAGATAGTTGGCAAAAAAAAAATAAATTGCATCGACACTCATATGATTTGGTTACATCTTACATCTAATACGAAATGTTTTATGCTAAATACATACAATAAAAATGTGAAACTTCAGCATGTACACTTGATATAACGGCGAGATTTGCTAAAGGGGGTAAAAAAAATATGTAAACATAATTACAGTACCTCAGGAATGCTAATTGTTTGAACTCACTAGTCACTAACAACAGGAACAGCTGATAAAAGTAAACCTTTGGTAGATACTCGGTATGCAACCAAGATTTCACGTGTATGTTGGGTTGCTTATGTTAAAAATCAATAATATCCTATTGATTATCTGTAGGCAACCAGAATTACATCAACGTATGTGTATGTTGGGTTGCTGTGCTGCTGTCGACGGCAAAGGGCGGGACTATGGAGCACAGCATGGGGCGATGGACAGAATAGGGTTATGAAAAACTCACGTGTTTGGAAAATGTGAAATTATTTTTCCCTCTAGAGTCCTTACTGCCCTGATACCATGAATCGGTGCCTTCGGTCAGATTGACGATGGATTCACTGCACTGGTATCTGCTACTTCAGCCGGAGTGGCGAATATTGAAACACGAAACACTTAGCAATATGTGGAAATCACCAGATCACGTCGGGGTCAACAATGTGGGGTCCATAGGGTGTAGCTCACAATAATATATCATTTAAGAACCACACAACTCTTTATTCCACTTTAAATTCATATAAATCATGTGTCCGGTGTTTACTCCACCGTGCTTCGACGTCCACTGGCTAAACACTGTTGCCAGCTCCCTGAAGTCAGAGAGAGTGAGATAGAAAAAGGAGTGAGGTGGATAACAGCTCCCCACACAATGTCATCCTAGCAACGAGTAAAACAAATCAGCTGCCGTATAAGCCCTTTTATATTTAAGTGGTTTTATTTTGCTGTTTTAGTTATTTTCAATGTGTGTTTTGTGAAACTATTGCTTTGATTGTGCTTTAGTATTTTGTGTTGCAGCAAAAAGTATTGCTCCAATATGACTGCATGCTTCGCTATTACCAGCCATACATGTACAGTGTGCTGTATGTATATCACCACCATTGCCAACAATACACCATACTTCTAATGGTTTTGCACTAAGCCGTTGAGAATGTTTTACCTGAAATAAATGCCCAATATAAGTATGCAATGATCAATATAAAATCAAAAGATTCTGAAGTAGGTAATACATATTTCATAATAGAACAAACATCTAATAAATACTTATTGAAAGATTACATACCTTTCCAATCAACACAAACAAATCAGTAATCCTTTTAGTTCCTGCCTTTACAACAAAACCAGATTCAAAATATTTGTAGGATTGTGAACTCTTATATGCTCTTATTTGTTCTTTTGTATAAAAGCTGTGTGTTAGAACTAGATGGCTAACAATATCCATATTGGTAACTGGTGGAACACCATCAATGGAAGTGTTGAGGCTCTCCATATCAACAGTGTATGGATCTAAGCCATTTATTATTCTCAATTTCTTTTGATATCTGTGGAATAAGAAAGAAATATTTAGCATTAAGTACAGAAAACAAATTACGGGATATCCTGTATACCTTTTGCCAACATCTGGATTTTCAACTAATAATGATTTTAAATAGGCACTCTCCATCGTAAAATTGGAAAATTGTCCTTCTTAAACACTACGAAACACCTTTAAACACCACAAAATAAAAAGCAAACCGTTTTATAACAATAACACACTTCAACTTTCTGAAGATGAATGGCTACTGACACGTCATTGATTCCAATGTTTGACCGTCGCGGCCATATTGACAGCTAAAAGATCACGTGGTCTGGATTGCCTATTTGGTTTAGGTTATGTTAGGTTTAGGTCTGATTTCGTGTTTTTATCTTATTTTTGATTTTTTTTTCGGCAACGCAACACGTGAATGGTGTCCTCGTGTCTGAAGATTTTCAAGAAGTGCAGCAGTACCATACTAGTAAGGGCTATTACTAACACTACCTTTGTTTATCTAACCTTCTTCCTCTATATTACATTTATAGTTATTGTCAATCTTCAATTTTATAGTCTTATTTGATAGATAATTTTTTACTAAATATAGTAACCAATCAAATTACTTAATTTTAAGTCATGTGTCAAATTTCATCCAATCACCTCTGGATTACAGCGATAATACCCTACATGTCGTGTTTTCAGTTTGGTTAAACGTCAAACTGATTAAAACTAATAAATTGTGTATTTAAAATTATTAAACGTCCTCGGGCCTTGATAAATACTCAAAATTTTGTCATAGAGAATCCTTCAAGCGAGTTGCTCAAGGATAATAGCCCTCGGCCTGCGGCCTTGGGCTATTATCAAGCAACACGCTTTCAGCATTCTCTATGACAAAATTATCTCGGTATTATCAAGACCCTAGGGGTATTACTATTGATAATTCTTATCAAGTTCGCCATCATGGCGGACAAAATTCCCCCTGACCCGCCTCCTCCACCGGACCTCTCTCTAAATATGCAAGAAAGCCAAGCAAATCAGTCAAATAAAAATATTAACAGAGAACAGATTTTATATTCAGAGTCCGACTTAGGTCTCTATGAGGTCTTTGTTTTCAACCTAAGACTTAAAGAAGTTATTAAAATCAATAGAAAAGGTAAAAATAGAGTTGGAGTAGTGTTTAAAGACAGGCAATCGGCAAATAAATTTATTGTTAGGAAAGATTGGGAGGAATTGGGGTATGAGGTTTTTATATCCTCACATCTTATCTCATGCAAGGGAATAATTAGGGGTGTATTCAAATCTATTTCTGAAGAGGAAATAAAGCTATTCACAGACACTAATCTAGCTTTGTGCAAGGTTATCTCGGTGAGGGCAGCAGCAGTTACTCTCTCCCCAATGACCCAATCTTATTCCAATGTCACAAACTCCACCCCTAGCAAAAGAAAAAGACCACTTAACTCAGGCTATGATAAAAATTCCCACCTAAACTCATTGATCCATCCAAATGGAAGAATCCCTAATGAATCCCCATCAACCAGCTACTCTCAAGCCCCACAGGCTCTAGATGTGAATCAAGCTATGTCAATGCTGTGTGGGAGCACAGGGAACTAGTTATGACCTTTATTGGTAATCTAATCAATAAATGCTATGATATTCCTGATGACTGTACGGAAATAAATACAGATAACAGTGTACCACATAAGTATTCTAAAGGCAGCCAAGGCAGGCAGGGAGTGATGGAAGTGTCTGGGTCTGATGACTCAGATTGCTGATATCACTGGCCTTAGGTTGTCATTACTCCTTCTCCCTATCCAATCCCCACACCCCATTAACTATTCTACAATGGAACGATCATATAATACTAATGTAGACAACCTAAAAATTTTAATCAAAACTCATAACCCAGATATCATTCTGATTTGTGAATCTTGGCTTTCACAAGAATTTTCAATAAGATGCAGGGGATATAAAGTCATTAGAAAGGATAGATGGGATGGCTACGGTGGTTTAGTGACCCTTATCAAAGATAATATAGACTCCCATGATTCTCCTATCAATAACCCCGGTTTTAATCCTAAAGAACAGATGCAACTTACCCATCTGCCGCTATACAGACTAAATATTCTGAATATATATTGCCCTAAAGATAACCTAATCTCCAAAGTCAATTGGTCTTCTCTGGTGAAATCTCTTGATAAACCTCTATTAATTATGGGAGACTTAAACTCTAACCACAGGATTTGGGGCAGCTCCAGAAATAGTCCCAACGGAATAAATATTTTTCAAACTATAGAAGATCTTCAATTACTCTTTCTCAATGATGGTTCACCAACAAGATTGGTTGCCCCAGGAGGCAGCAAATCAGTGGTGGATTTAACCTTAGCATCCTTAGATTTAGCTTCCAAAGTAAGCAGGTGGGTCACTATTTCTGACATGGATCTAGTGATCATTTCCCGATTTTGTGTCAGTTAGGCATCTTCCCTCAAATCTATACACAAGTAAACAAAAGGAGAAATATAAGAAAGGCAGACTGGATTTCTTACCAAAATCAACTGGAAACCACTTTATTATCATCGTCCATTGAAGACTACGAAAGCCTAACCAATATAATATCATCAGTAGCAGACTCAACTATTCCCTGGTGTTCTACACATAATAGTAACAAATATTATATCCCATGGTGGGATGAGTCATGTGGTCAGCTAGTTGCTAAGAGAATAAATGCTATTAATGAGTTTAAAGAATTTCCTAATACTGAAAATTGTGTGGAAGCCAAGAAACAAATAGCTAAATCTAGAAAGTCGTTGAAACTGAAACGTAAAACTTGTTTTAAAGACTTTTGCAGCAAAATTAATAGAAATACTCCTCTAAAGACCATCTGGGAAAAAATTAATAAGGTCGTCTCAGGCATTCAAAGTCTACTTAAGATTTTATCATGCCTTTCCCCTACTTTAGGAGTCTCACAGTTAGTAATCCAAACGCCACTATTATCAGAAACTTTATTTACATTAGATGAATACTACAACATTCTCCCTATTAAAACTGACTCAGCTCCGGGAATTGACCTGATATCATATTCAATGTTGAAAAATCTTCCTCTCCCAGCGTCACTATTATTGATTAAATTCTTCAATGGAAGCCGGCTTTGGTGTCTTTTGCCCAGACTTTAAATACTCCTTCTCCAGCAAGTTGCCTCAACATACACAAATCTGCACTGCAGAAACTATTGCAATTAATCATGCTTTACAATTTATCCTGAAGAAAGATATTAAAAAAGCAATAATCTTTTCAGGCTCTAAAAGCTCTATACAAAAAATCTGTAAGTCAACCTATGCAATGGATACTGAACACTCCTCTTTCATGACCAAAAGAGGAATCATTGAAGCAAAACTACAAAATTTTGATATCGTCTTGGCATGGATTCCTGGCCACTCTGACATTAAAGGTAACTGGATGGCTGATAAATTAGCTAATGCAGGGAGACTACTAAATGGGAAAGTCAAATTTCACTTTTCTAACTACCTACCAGACATAATAAAAATGGACTCAAGGTTGGATCCACAGTAAATCAGACTCATCATTCTATAGCAAAATAGTTAACAATCTAAATAAAACTCCTTTTCTATAGAGGAAATAAGTGGCACTTTCATAAAAGTGCAATGAAAACGAAAAATAGAATAACATAACCTCTTTCATAATATCTCTGATTATATAAGAATGTAATCTTGGAAATGATCACAGTTGAGTTGAATAGAAAAACACAGTTTTAAGCTTGTCACTGACACAAAATTAAGCGAATTTACGCTTATTACGTTGACTTGCATATAATACAAAAACAAAAAACAATACAAAACAAATTGTTTTTTACTCGTTGCGGCAGTTACAATTTTTTCCGCCAGAGGTCTCATTGAATTCTACTCCGCCCAATACGCCACATTAGTGTGACGTCATATTTAGGGAGGGGCGTTTACCTGTATCTAAACAAAGTATTATTTTGGAGCATTTGAAACTTTGTTGACATTAAAACTACCAAAAAAGTGAGTAATACAATCTATATTTCTAAATAATCCACAAAGTTCCATTTAATTATGATGGATTTTCAAATAATCGTTTGTTCTTCACTTTCATATAGATTATTGTATGTTATGATATCAAACATAAACAAACAAACTTATCAGGTATAGGATAATTATATACCATTTTTATTTTTATAAATACTTTTAAAGTCTCATAGGTACTTAATTATTTTCTAATATGCAAAGTACTTACCCATATATAATATATACCTATTTATATATAAGTCTTAACACATGTCCAATCATTTTACATTTACAAATCTTCAATGGAATGCAAACGTTATAACTAACTATTTGATGAAATTGAAATACCTACAGTCTCTAACGTATTTCTTTTTTACAGTGGCATCCAAGCATGTTATATCATTTTCTGTGATAGCAGGGTTTTTTAAAAATGATACGGCACAGCTACAAAAAGGTGAAAATTCCTGCGAAAGTGGGAATGCTGTAAGGATGATCTTTGATGGGGAAGTTGTACCAGCTCTATTGAAAGGCGAAATTAGAGCAAGTATGAAAAACAAAAAATATACAGTGGAGGTATGTCCTTGATATTAAATAAATTGTAAAACTTGGAATTTTATCAAAAATTTGTATTTTAGATCTCAATTGATTTTGATGATGGCATAGTGGACACTAAATGCTCTTGTCCAAGAGGTCTAGCAGTATGTCACCATAAGGCAGCCCTTTGCATATATGCTCATCATAACATCAGTGTTACTGATAAGGCATGTGTGTGGAACAAGCCACATAAACTAGATGAAGTTGATGTCATTACAAAAATAAAAGACATCTACCAGCCTAAAAGAACAAACTATGTGGCTGTTCAAAGACCAGCAAATGACAGCGAACTGCATCTATTTAAGAAAGAATTGGGAGATTCAAATCCTACAGGATTTTCTTGGTGGTTAATGTCTACTCCTTTAGAGAAGATTAATCTCATCCCAAGTATTGAAGATATCATCTTTTCTGAATATGGAAATGCCTTGAATGGAGAATCATTCTTTATGGAGAAATGTACTGTAACTCAACATATCATAGAATCAGTACACCAACTAACAATTGGTCAGGGAAAAAATGAAAACTGCCTAATTGCACGCAAGCACAGAATAACAAGCAGTAAGTTTGGTGTTGTTTTGTCTGCATGTAAAAGGAATAAATATCCAAAATCTTTATTCAAGAGTTTATTGGAGGGATATGATTTGAGTGGTGTGCAGGCAATTCAGTGGGGCAGGTGTTAGTTAGCAGGGTCTACTAACTATATTTTAATATAGGTTTATTAAAATAACTGTGAGATTTAATTATATTTTAATGATGTACTACATAACAAGTTGCAAGTGGCTCTGTTGCTTGAATACCGCCTGTCAGGTGTCATCTGACATCCATGCGACACACCGCATGGCTGCCAACTCTAGCAGGACCATAGACCTAACATAAAACAGCTCACATAGATATGTGAACTATCTAACATCCCTCTTCCTTAACTAGTCATACTGATTCAGATTTGGAGGAGGATTGGACAAACGCCCAGCTGCAGTTATGTAGAATTTTTTTACAATTTGTTTCTCCAAATCTGAGTCAGCAGAATCTGAGTCTGTCTCATTCACTAAAATGGTGATACATTCTTCTTGTTCACTTTCTACATCACTCGCTGTCTCATAGTCTCTCAGTTGCTAAAATGGTGACACATTCTTCTTGTTCACTTTCTACATAACTCGCGTCTTCTGATAGAAGTTCGTTCCTTTTACTTTCTCCGTTAATATCACTCGCGATATCTTTTTTATCGAGTTCATTTTCTAGTTCTATAAAGTATCTGATTTCCTTTTTATTACTATCATTTTTGTTGTTTTCCACATTTGCTGCTAATGAATAATGGTTCTTTTCTTGACTACTTTGACTGTTGAACTTTTTAATAAATCTGCGATTTCTGACTAACACCGAGCTACTATTCATTTGCAGTTTATAACTCCCATCTCTACACTTTTCTACTGCAATACCTGGAAACCAGTTACCCTTAGGTTGAGTTTGTACATACACTTTTTCATTAATATAGAGATCAGGTAAGTATCTAGCCGAGTTTGTATTAAAACTAATTTGTTGTGACAATTTTTTGTTAGCGATTACACTCTTGTTGTAGGCACTAGCAATCTTGGGTTTCAGCTTATCTTTTGAAATTACCATATTTGTTCTTAATTTACGTGACATTAGTATTTCTGCTGGTGACAGATTTTCAAAAATTGGGTTAGACCTATAATGAAGTAGTGCCATAAAAATATCTTTTTTATCGTCTGCTATTTTTTTGAACATTTTTTTTACCGTCTGTATGTGCCGTTCTGCCATGCCGTTAGATTGTGCATATGTGGCTGATGAAACTATGTGATTGAATTCCCATTCACGACTGAAGTTTCTAAATTCCTCAGATGTAAATTGGGAACCTCCATCACTGACTACTGTTAACGGAATTCTATGTCTTGCAAATATAGATTTTAAAGATTTTATCATCATAATTCTGACACTTCAATATATTTGGAAAAATAATCAACTACTAAAAGGTATTTTTTACCTTTAAATTCAAAAATATCACACCCTGTTTTATTCCAAGGTAAATCTGGAATATCGTGTGGTTTTAATGGTTCCCTTCCTTGATAATTTGCATATGTAAGACATTGATGGCACTGTGATACCTTTTTTTTAATATGTTCAATCATTCCCGGCCAAAATATTGAGTCCTGCGCCAACTTAATACATTTACTAAGACCTAGATGGCAGATGGCTGTAGTGAACTCTATCTAGCATTTCTTTCTGTAATTTTTTCGGAACCACTAATGATGTGCCTTTAAAAATTGAGCAATCAACAACTGTTAAATCTGATTAAAAAGGACAAAAATTCTTAATATGATCTTTTAATTTTTTGTTCGAGCTTGGCCATCCCTTCAAAATGACTTCTTTTAGCTCTTTTAACGTTGTATCTTTTTCAGTTTCGAGTCTAAATTCATTGATTTTTTCTGGTGTAGCATTAAGCTCTGAATATACTAAACAAACTTGGCTCTCAATGTCATCATCAAGATCCTTATTATTATCTAATTCGTTCAAGTAAGCCCTAGATAAAGCATCTGCTATTAATAATTCTTTACCCGGTTTAAATATAATTTCTATGCCAAATTTCTGGAGCTGTAGAAGCATTCTCTGTAATCTTGCTGGACATTTATTTAATGGCTTTTTAAAAATTGAAATTAAGGGTTGATGGTCAGTTTCCACCATCACTTTTTGCCCGAAAACATACTGATAGTATTTATCCATACCAAAACATATTGCATACAGCTCCTTTTCAATTTGAGCGTATCTGGTTTGTGTTTCTGTTAATGCTTTAGAAGCATATGCGCATGGTAGGTTGTCTTGTAGCAGACACGCACCTACTCCTGATTTAGAAGCATCTACTGAGATAACTACCTTTTTATTAATATCAAAAAATTGTAACACTGGTGCACTGGTAAGAGTGCTTTTCAGGTTTGTAAATGCTTCTTCCGCTTGATCATCCCATATAAATAAATTCAACATTATTTTTATAAGGTTTCTAAGAGGTTCAGTTTTGTCAGAATAGTTTTTTATAAATTTACTAACATAGGTACACATTCCCAACAATCTCTGTACCTCTTGCTTATTTTGTGGGCGAGGCATCTCCTTAATTGCCTCAATTTTTATGTTAGAAGGAGAAATTCCCTTTTCTGAAATTATGTGACCCATGTATTCTATCTGTGACTGTCCAAATTTGCACTTACTTAAATTAAATGTTATATTATGTGCTCTTGCAACCTCTAATACTTTTCTCAACCGCTCATCGTGCTCTCTTTTATTTTCCCCCCAGATAATTATGTCATCAATGTACAAGTTTGCACCTTCATTGTTACCAAAAATGTTTCTGAACTTTTCTGAGAAAATTTCAGGTGCGCACCTTACTCCATACGGAGTCTGAGGATTTTATATCGCCCAAAGGGTGTGCCAAAGGTGCACAGCTTTGCACTATCCTCATCAAGAGGTATTTGGTAAAATCCGCTGGTGGCATCTAATGTGCTGAATACTTTTGCACCAATCAAATTGCATGATACTTCTTCAAATGTGGGTATTTTAGCATATTCTCGTTTTATTACGCCATTTAAATCTTTAGGGTCCAAGCAGATCCTAAGTTTCCCATTTTTTTTCCAATGATAACTAATGCGTTCACCCAATCAGAAGTACCTTCCACCTTTTCAATAATTTTATCTTTTTCCAAACCTAATAGACATTCTTTTAGTGGTTGCATTAAAGGGAAAGCCACTTTTCTGATTGGATGAACCACTGGTTAACTATTCGGTTCAATTTCTATGTGACATTTTCCACTAATGCATCCTATCCCCTCAAATACATATTTATATTCGTTTATTAATATTTTATAATCACTTTTTACCTCAACTGAATTAATTCTTTTTATTAGATTTAATGAGACACAAGCTGATAAGCCCAAAATTGCAGGTGTCTTACTACGCACAACAAAAAAATCCAACTTTATCTTAAAAACAAGTTACATTACATTTGCCAATAACATCCAACTCATTTCCTGTGTAGGACTTCAGTTTTACATGAGTTTTATTTATAGCTTTACAAGATACCTTTTAAAATGATGCAATGAAATTATAGGCGATTTCGTCCCGTTTTGGTTGGTAGGGACTTGGGTTAACCGATTGGTAGGTCCTACGTCACCGCTATGACGTAAACTACCAATAACAGGCGAAATCGTTTGGTTCCCAGCATAGCCCAGCTGGTACAGCTGATTGATGAAATTGACATAGAACAATATATTTACAAATAAAAAGAAAGACAGAAACTACTTTAGACAAGGATAGAAAGCTACCAATTTCAGTAACCGTGCTGCAGATCTCGGTATGTGATTTGACAGACCAAAAAGGTACCAAAGTTAGATTGACGTCATCGTTTTTCGGAACGAAATCGATTGGTATGTAATTGACAGACCAAAGTGGGGTACCAAAGCGGGACAAAATCGCCTTATGTTTGCCATGGCACCAGTGTCAATTTTCAATTGTTTATCTTTATTATTTATACTTAAATTTGTTACCCACTCATTTATTTGTACTTCATTTATGTAATTTATTGATCCTATGAACATCTGGTTACCTGCAGTTTCATCAATTTCATGTGTGCTTTGTACTTCATTAACATTTGTATTATATTTCTTTTTAAGACATTTATTTTCAAAATGATTTTTTACGTGACAAAAATTGCATTCCTTGCCAAACGCAGGACAATTATTATTGTGTGTGTGTGTGTAAGCCCACAACGTGTACAGTTAAATTTCTTATTCATGGGTCTACACTGTTGTCGCTGAAGGGCACCGCCATCGATTCACTCCTTTCCTTGGAAATTTCCCAGATTTCACATTTTTCAATTATTTTTTCGAGGCTCACTGCGTCATCTTCTTGTAGCAGTTTTTCTCTAATTGCTGTATTGTTAACACCACAAATTAAAACTGTTTTCGTTAGTTCCTCCTGTAGGCTGCTTAATTTGCACTTCATTGCCATTTTTTTAACTTCTGTTATGAATTGATCAAGGCTTTGTCCCTGCATCTGTCTAAACGAAAAGAACTCATACCTCTCGTAGGTAAAGTTTTCCTTAGGTAAAAAATGTGCTTCAAACTTATCCAGTAGTATTTTGAGTTTACCTCTTTGATCTTCTTCAAACATAAAATCGTGTATATTTTGAATCCCTCTTCACCTATGAAGTGGAGTACCTGAGCACACTGTATGGACTCGTCCTTTTTATTAATTTCACTTGCCACTAAATAGTCTTCAAAGCGGCATCGCCATAGTTTCCAGTTTTCGGCGATATTTCCCTCCATTTGCATCATGGGCACGCCGCGACTATCGCCCATCCTGTTTGATTCTGTAGCTAATTTCTACTTAAATTAATAAACGAGTAAACACTGTGACGTGAATTATAGCGCTCCGAAAACAAACCCAAATTTTGGGACTTTCGAGCATTTTTAATTTCATAAGTGATATACTAGAGAAGGAAATAAGTGAGTGAAATTGATTGGAAATAAGTTTTGAAAGAACAGAGTGAGTAGAACAGGTATAATAAAATACACATTGTACTGAGAAGTGGGTGACTTCCGAGAAGTCGATTCGGGAAGCCTTCTTAGTAGATGTACTAAGCCATTTCTAGATCGGAAGTGGACTGCGCATGTGCAAGTTCAGCTAGTCAATGAGTGTGAGAGAGACATCGTTCTCCATGAGGCGAATTTTAAAAAAACTTTGACTTAAGTGTGGATCGAACCCCGAACCTACGCGTTCATAGCAATACATCTAACAGTCTGCCATGATCTCTCATGCATATCGTTACCGTTAGGATGATGAGGCGGCGCGGTCTATAACAGCGCACCGTACGCTTCTTGCTGTGTGACGTAATCGAGACAGATCCGTTGCGATGATAACAGCGGGAACGCTGATATACCAGGTTGGTTAAAAGTAACTCTTTGGGTTAGGTTAGCTGTTACGTCAAACGTCACATCGTTACGTCAAACGTCACGTTGTTACGTCAAACGTCACGTCATCACGTCAAAGGTCACATGGTTATGTCAAACGTCACGTCAAACGTCACATGGTTATGTCAAACGTCACGTCGTTAAGTCAAACGATCATCCAACGGTTCTACGTATGAGAATGTTCTCTTTCGTAATATGCCTTCAGAAGAGTACAGACGTCGAATTGAAGAGTTTATTAATAGGATTGGTGAATTAAAGAAAGATATTGCTTTCTATGAAGATAAAAGTGAGGTTATGAAACAAATGGAGAATCTTAGTTTATCTGATAAGGTAGGTCAGACGTGGAGCAGTCTTCGTATAAACTGGGTGCCTGAAGAGGTCCATCAGTTAGCCCGTAGTGGTCCATCAGTTAGCCCGTAGACTGCCGCAAACTACTTATCCGTTAAGACGTATTCAACCTACACCATGTTCAACAGAACAGAAAAGGAAATAAAAAATGAAATTGATAATGTTTTCGCAATGTCATGTGTAATATTAGTGGCTGTATTTGTTTTAATTTTAAAAATTATTTTGAAAATTGTGAAACGAAAATTACAATCTTCATGTAATATAAAAGTTGATGAATATACAGAGTGTTTCAATAAAGCCCATGTTTTTTAGAAAAAACTTTATTTATAAAGCTAATACAGTATTTGAAAACCAGTGGCGGAGGCGTTGTACATTTCTTTCGGTACACGAATATACTCCAGTGGCGTGGCAGGGGTTGGGATGTTGAGCAAAGTTTCCAGTTTCACAGGGTGTGCCATCGAATTTGCAAACGTCCATAATGTGTGGAAAATACCGAAAATGTGACATTTCTTTTGCAGAAACTCGGCTTTTTGTTGTCCTCGAACGTAAATGTAGTCTGCGGCATGCAATAACTTGCTTCCCAATATTTCATTCACTTTAGAATATTCTACATCTCCTGAAGAATATCGAATGCCATGCACATTCCTTTCCAAGTAGGATGTAGTCTTTTTGTCCTCGTTGCTCAATGTGGAAAACGGTTGCGGTGGTAAAAATATGTAATGCGAACCTTTGAAGCCAATTTCTATGGTGAGTTCTTTGACAACGAAAAGGCTGTCTACGACAAAAGCTTGAATGTCTACGAATGCTACTCTCATGTTGACGTCTGCTCGAACACTAACTCACAACATCTAGTTCAAGCTTTTAACAATTTCGGAGAGGGGGAAGTATTCCATTACGCAATCGTGAATTATGATGCAATAGACTTTGGTATTTTCGGGAAAGCCTATGTTTGCTTCAATGTCAAGTTTCACATCGACTGTGGATGCCTTCATGCTTTCTTCCTGTTTCGAACAATCGATAAAAAACAATGCTCGTTTCTTGAAAGAAGAATAATCCAGCAGGGGACGCTTCTGTGTGGAGTTTGTGTAGTTGGGATAGAATTCGGTGTAGTTAAAATATGCCTCATTGTAATCAGTTTTAGCGAAATCCAATTGCATTCTTTCATTGGGCCAATAGTCACCATTAAGTGACAGTCTTATACTTTGTACGTCGGCATTGTCAAATAAAGTCGGGTCAGCTGTACTCGAGTTACGTTTGTCGGTTTGAAAGAAAACAATACCAAAACGAGGTCTTTCAACTGAAGTGGATGTCTTGACAGCCCAAACTTCACGTCTTGCTCCTTTAGTAATTGAAGGTAATTCGTGTAACTCCCACTTCCTGAATGGAATAACTATAGGTTGATCTTTTTGAATGGATTTCATGAGATTTAATTTTATGTCGTCATTAGGAAAGATATGTTTAACTTTCAGCTCAACGCTTGTAATGTTAATTTTAGCTGTTGTAGTGGAGAACGTTCCAGAGACATTCTTTTCAGTAATATATAAACAATCATTATCGTTTCGTGCCCGAACTAGTCGTATTGTTTGACGTCCACATGTAATCATGGAATAATCGTTGAAAATGTTGAAAATATGTTTGAGAGGTATTTGAAGGTTGAAGGACTTGTCGCTAACATTCAAAATAGGATCTTTCGGGAATTCCAACCGGCTATAGCCATATGATTGGAATCTTCTTGGTTATAACAGGTCATGGCACGTACGGCGCTTACTATTCCAGGATCTCGAACTGTTACCATTTCCCTGGCACTTTCACTGTACGTACATGAATCGAATAGAAAGGCTCCAACATTATTTGCTAATTTTACGTCACCAGCTCCGTGTGTTTCGAGGGAACCCTTAATGCACAACAATGTTTCGCTCATCGCAAAGAACGAATCAACCTGATTAATGCTAAACTCCACAATGTCACTGCAATTGAATGATTTTATGAATGGAGCATAGGTTCTATATTCGGCCTTTCGAATTGACTCATCAAACATCGGCTTACGATAGATATCAAACATTGGAGGCATGTCGTTTTGGCGTAGACGTTTTCCATACATGGTTGTCATTTTTCAATTTAAAACCCAGCGATTGCAAGACCAATTTGTTTGCGAACGAGAGCTGTTTCAGCTTTGGCGACTGCTCAGCTAATGAAGTTGAAAGTGCTGCAGATTGTCTTTTATGATTGATTATTAGCCCCATCGCGCTCTAAGCTCCAACACCAACGTACTTAGTTCTCCACGAAAGTTTACAGGCTGACCGTCCTGGTCTAAAGCGATGACGGTGATATTGGTTATTTCACTTTGTGGTATAACAGGTGAATAGAGTAAATTATGAGGAATTTCGTCTATGGAATATCCCGGATCCACTTGTATAACGAATTCGTATATAGTATGAGCAGGTCTGTTTGCATAGAAGGCTCCAGTGGTAATGTTACAATCGAAGCGTATGCTAGATACTTTAATAATTTTGACGGGGAGATCTGAAGAGTGTAATTTGTTAGCTCCGAGTATTTTCGGCGAAAATTCCAATATTCTTCCAAGACTATTGGTCTCCTTGAAGGGAATTTTGTATTTACTGGAAATTTCACATTTTAACGTATTGTGATTGGGTTTTAGTGAAAATATATCCTCTGGTCTAGTTAGATTGCCTGCACCTGCACAATTTATCTCGGATAAACGCTTCAAGATCGGCAATTTCGTAACATCCTGTGGGAAAATCAAAACTTTGAAGCTTGCCCTTGGTATCGTAGTAGTAAAACTTACAATTTTCAATGTTCGGTATACTGTGATAAGAATGAAAAGATCGTAGAGCTATTTCGTATTCCTTCTTCGGATCGAGCTCAATAGGCGTAGGAGGTTGAAAGGTAAACACGTGATTGGTGCTGTTAACTCTCAGCAACTGCGACATGATGACTAATGAAATACGAATAATGTTTGATTTAAATATCATTTTTTATTTATTTTAATGTTTGCTTACAAAGGAAACAAGTAGCTTGCGAACTCGGTGGACCGTCACAATGCGTCGTCCAATCAGGTCGGTTGTAATGGATGAAACAAGGCAGCCGTATTTGTAGTTCAAAATTTGCTCGATATTCATTAGGAAGTTTATGCCATATTTCCAGCAATTCCCAAGGTCTTACACACTCTATTAGATGTTCAATGGGAAAGTGCTTTAGTTCTTCGGCAGTGAAACTACTCAATGTTTTTCCATGGTAGATATGTTGTAGTAATAGTTCCATCATTGCTGTAGAAATTTCAAACACAAATGACCGCAATTGATTTGATCGTAGTTTTGATATTGAGTATTGTTGTAGAAAATTCGCGCACTTTTTCCGAGATATTTAACAACTTCCTTCGGAGGCTTCAAGTTACCGAATGAATTGAAATACTCTACATTATTACTTTTCTTTCTGTAAGCCACCCAATGACTTCCGCTATTCTTAGAGGTATCCAAATTAACCACTGCACTTTCTTGTTTTCGAGAGCCGTCTTTAGGGAGAGTGTCTCGCATGAAAACTCCTCGAAAATGCGGTAATTTAAGCGATTTTGCGTAATGTGTTATGTCAAAGTCGGTTAATGCGTGATTGGGTAGCTTTATTAGTTTTTTTGCTTTTTCAAATACAATCCGAAACCGCCTTTTGGGTACTTTTTCAGATACAGACCAGATCCTACACGTTCCATAGCCTTATTATGACGTACATCTTCTTCCAATTTCTTTTGCGCATGCTTAGCATCAATGACAGTCTTAGCAATCCCAGCAGCACCACCTGACAAAGCTCCAAGTGCCGAAAGGCCAGCAAACAAAGGGATAAGTGGTAGGAAACCTCCGGATTTCGCTACAGGTATCACTCGAGGAACCTCGACTTCTTTTTTCCCACCAAATTCTTTAATAAGTGCTTTGGCGGCTCGTAAGGCAAACGTTGCGATGTCTTTCAGAGATGCCTCTTTTTTCATGGACTTTCCCACTTTAAGAATAACATCTCGATGCAAGGAACGACGTTTGCGACGACAACCCATTCCCAGCTTTCTTTTCACCTTCATTCCGCCTGTTACAAGTAATGCAGCAGTTTTCTCTCCCAGTGAAGCGTCTTTTGATTTGACGCGTGCCCAAGCTTTATCTTCAAGTATCTGATCGGCTTTGTGTCGTTCTTCGAGAGACTTATTCTTCCAGTAAGAAATATCGTGTTGTTTACAGGCTGCGTCCAAGGGGTTAATGCCCGGATCTCCACGATCGAGACGTTTTTCCAATTTTGTACCGGCTAAAAAAAAAGGGGTGGAGGTAGGGGATAGCTAGGTAAGTGAAGTTCAATAGGTAGTTTATTGATGAGAGAATTTAAGAGACCTTCTCCTTCAAACACCAACATTAAGACTGATACGCGTAAGTGGTGAAATCTATATTTAAAGAGTAGTCCTACGAAAAACGATACACACAATGAAAATAATTCAACAAGGGCAGACTATACCCATTGAAAATCTGGATTTCACCTCATCGTCATCGATCGGCAAACATGGTAAATTGTTACCAAATTCTTTCCGTGCCATTATATGTGGCCCCAGTGGGTGTGGTAAGACGAATGTCGTGCTGGCGCTCCTATTTAATCCGAATGGTGCGAAATTCAAAAATGTTTATGTCTATGCAAAATCGTTATTCAAACCAAAGTACCAATTGCTGCAAGAAGTTATAGCACAAGTCAAGGGCGTTGGCTATTTCCCATTTAAAGACAACGAGGAAATAATTAGTCCAGAGAAAGCTGGAACAAATTCTGTCTTTTTATTCGATGACGTTGCATGTGACGGTCAGCAGAAAATTCGTGAATACTGCTCCATGTGTAGACATAAAGATATTGATGCTGCATATCTTTGTCAAACATACTCAAAAATACCGAAACAGCTTATTCGCGACAACTGTAATGTGATTGTATTATTCAAGCAGGATGAGGTGAACTTGAAACATATATTTGACGAACACGTATCTCCAGACATGACATTTGACGTATTTAAAAATATGTGTTCAAAGTGTTGGTGTGATCGCTATGGTACATTGGTAATTATGAAAGATTTCGCCCTCAATGATGGAAGGTATCGCAAAGGATTCGATAAATATATAAAATTGTAAGCTGCTTCTTCAGTCCACACCAATATGTCTGACGATAAGGTTGCTATTGCATTGCACAAGAAAAAAGTATCTGAACTTGCTAGATCAATTCGAAAAAAATACTTGGCATTGAAATTGGGTAAATCAGAGCAAGATGAGTCTCTTAATAAACTATTCAAGCCGATATCTAAACCACTCAAAGAAATTGTGCAATCCTCAAAGACATTACAAAAATCGATTACAAATTTACAACCAAAGGAGGAAATAAAGAAAGAAGAACCCGATGATGATGATGTGTTTACACCTTTCCTCGAAACGGAGCCGGTGGCCGAAACCGATGAAGAGGGGAATATTCCAATGCCCGATTCTCCAGAAATAATGCGTCCTCAGGTGACACATGAATCCATCCAAGAGTATTTAGATCAATATCCTGAAATTAGTCAATCGTATATCGAAGACTATTTCCAAGATAATGGAAGAATCGATAAAAACTACGGTCCTATCTACAAGGACGAACTCGGTTGGAGTTTGGGTACGCGTAGAATTGGATTTGATGGAAGAAACGGCAATATCAACATACTACAAGAACTAAATAAAGAAGCTGGATCCGTGACTGGTACACCTGGCTTATATTCTACCACGATCCAGAAGGTTACACCCAGCAGGATTTGGAAGCATATAAAACCCTTCTAGAGTATACTAAGGTTCACCTAGATACACGCAACCGTCTTAAGGGTTCAAGCACTTACAAATATCACAATATTATCAAACCTTTGTTTAGAACAAAATCAGAATCATCGAACCGTCGTCCCTCTACTCGAACACAACAGCTACTAATGGAACGTCTATCAAAAATACCTTCTACGAAAAGTGGCGGAAACGTTCTCGATTCCCGTTTGGTATACAACGAAGACCCTATGGAATACATTTATTGGGATGATCCCAACGAGTTGGTTGAACGTCTAAAGCTACTAATTGCTTCGAAAGAGGCAGGTAATACGTCACACGACAACGAAATAGTAGCAATTATCAATGAACTCAAGGAAGCTGATATGATAGAATAATACAAGTTGAAACTTGTTCATTTCAATTATGCCAGTCGATAAATTCGGACATAGACATCAAACGCCCTATGCGCGTTTACCAGCGAAAATTACGTTCCCTCATACACCGGACGGTAATATTGATATTGAAAATGTGAAAATTTGTAATGTTAAGGAACCGACAACAAATAGTGATGCTGCAACAAAAAAATATGTTGATGTGCAGTTGAATAGCCTACGTACCATCAACTCACCATTAATTAAAGCTCATGATACCGTGCTCCAGCAACAAGAACGTGATATAAAGGATTTAGCTATAGGTTTGCACGAGATAGGAAAGGAGCTAATAAAACGAAAATCCCCATATTACAGACAGATATTGCTGCGTTGCAAAATGAAACTAACGAATTTGATGTATTTATTTCGCGAAATCCCCCTGTAGCAGCTAGGGATATGGCTACGAAGAAATACGTTGACGATTCAATTGTGACAGCCAAAGCATATATTCGGAAAAAATTCACTGCTTCTATAAATAATTGTGTTAAAAGTATAGGTGAATTAGAAAAAGAAATTGCCGAAAATATCAAAACCGTCTCTAATTTGAAAAGTAACCTTTCCGGCATTGTAGACAATATAAGGACTATGAATTTGAATACCCATAACCACATTCGCAGTCTGGAGGTAAAGCTAGCCAGTCATGTCACATAAGCATTCTAAAGAAAAAATTCAGCTTGTAAACGAACTCCACAAACCGATACGGAAAAAATTCCCTCGGAGACGCACTATCATTAAGGGCCTTGACGATCTTTGGCAAATGGATCTTGCGGAGATGAGGAATTTTGCATCACAAAATAGGAATCATAAAATGATACTGGTCGTCATTGATTGTTTTTCTAAGTTTGTGTGGACACGCCCACTAAAGACGAAGACCGGAGAGGAGATTACTCGAGCATTCTCGGACATTCTCGCTCACACTAGACGAATACCAAAAAATCTGCAATCTGATCAGGGAAAGGAATTTTACAATAGCAAATTTCAAAATTTAATGAGAAAACACAACATAAATCATTACAGCGTATTTAGCACAATGAAAGCTTCTATAGTAGAGCGTGTTAAAAGAACTTTGAAATCGAAACTCTACAAGTATTTCAGTTTAAATGGTACCTACAAATGGATTGATATTCTACCTGAAATTACTCAAAACTATAACAATACAACACATTCCACAACAAAATATAAGCCTTCTCAAGTTAACAAATCCAACGAAAAATCTATTTTGAATAACACCTATAGTCATTTGAAGATAGCAGGCCCGCGAAAATTTGGTGAAAAGTTGGTGACATTGTGCGCATATCCAAGGCAAAACATGTCTTTGAAAAAGGATATACACCCAATTGGACTACAGAACTATTCAAAATCACCAAAGTTAAAATTACCAATCCTGCTACGTATTTACTTGAAGACATGTATGGAACACCAATCAGCGGCTGTTTCTATGATGAAGAACTACAGAAAACATCGAATCCGGACGTTTACTTGGTGGAAAAAGTTCTTAGACGTAAAGGCAAGAAACTGCTCGTGAAATATATGGTTGGGCTTAGACAAAAAACATAACAGCTGGATTAATGGAGTTGATGTTTTATGACGTAAAAGGCCACACACGCTATAAATTGGAGTCATTTCAGATCTCAAATTCAGTTAGCAACATGAGTTATCAAGGTGTCAGTAGTGATTACGACAGTAGTAGTAGTGATAATAACTATGCTGCAGAGCTGGATAAAATTTTGAAAAACTATGAGTTTGCTGCAAAGTCTGAAAATGTGTACCTGCTTTCAACACAATATTCAATTTCCGGTTATGAAGTAAAATGTGGAATTAGTCCGGCAAGATCATTTACGCCTGCTGTTATTCTATCTCAACAGCTAAAGTGCAGCAAAATATCTTTCAACACTTACGAATGGTATACCTTTATTTCGATAATGACGCAACAGATGAATGCTTTCTTTCATGCCACAGACGACACCGACAAGTTCCAACCTGATTCGTTTTCATGTGGAGAGTACTGCACCATTACTCCATCAAATTACGACGGGTGTAAGTTGATTTTCGTCAAGAAATATGGAGTTGAATATTATATGGATGAAGAAGAAGTGTCCCAAATTTTAGAACTAAATAATTTGATTTTACAACGTATAGCTATGTTGGAAAATTAAAATTTTTCTCAATATTATTATAATGTTTCGGATTTCTGTAAAAATGTCGCCTCTGAAAATTTAAATCCTCAACAAATTTTATATACATTTTGTTCTATTACACCTAATGATATGTTAAACAATGCTCTTAGAGAGTTTGTATACTTTTGTAAACTTACAGTTATCAATGATTTAATTATATTATTGACATGTGTTTTCTTGAACCAAAAATACACAAATCAAACCCATCATTTTTTCTTGAGGAGTTTCTCATGTCACCTAACTCCTTCAATAGGTGGATAGCAGGAAAAATAAAACAACCTATTGAAATAATATTTTATTTTAAACAAAATTAAAAGTGATTAAATTTAAAGCAATACATATAAATTCGAAGCAATACATATATAAATTTAAGCAATACACAAAAAAGAGAGAGGAGAGTAATTTTTTTAATTTTGAAATAATATTTTGAACAAAATTAAAAGTGATGTATATTCAAACGATACATATATAAATTCAAAGCAATACATATATAAATTCAAAGCAATACATATATAAATTTAAAGCAATACATATATAAATTTAAGCAATACACAAAAAGAGAGAGGAGAGTAATTTTTGTAATTTTCAAAGCCAACCTTTACATTAATTCATCAATTTCAGTCTCGCTAGCTTCTGAATCGATGAACCTGGTGCTTTTTGGATACGAGTGGAGTGAACTCACGCATGACTCCACATCCTTCATATCACACAAAACATGGCTAAAACAGCTCTGACACCAATAAAATTGGGATTGAAACACATCTGTAATGATGAGGTAATCTTCATATAATTCATGAAAATGATCGAAGATAACAAACAATGACTCTTGTTGGGAGTTGTGGAAATTTTTTATATTTGAAAAACATGTCTTACAAACCCGAAGGTTGTAATTTTTTATTTTATAATAATTTGTCCAAACACAATATTCGGATTCATCAAATTCGTGACTTGTTTCATCCGCATTTAAAAGAGTGTTTCTCATCGCTGTTCTTATAAATTTTGAACAACCGATGAATTGTATGTCTGCAAATGGTCCTAGTTTCGCTTGTTTATTTATCGCTCTCCACCTGTAGAATGGGTACTTTTTCACGATTAATTTCATAAGTATCTCCGGTAATAGAGATAGCTCCATTAATTCGGCTAAATTAACAACATTTTCACAAACAGATTTTATGCATATCTCTTTCAACTTTACAGGCCGCTTCATTATCTACGATAACAAAAAAAAATATTAGTTTAAGCTATAGTGTCCCCAAGGAAGCGTATCAAATGTACCTGGCATTAAATGACGTTTATCGTCATGCGGACTAGACTAATTTTTGTTTGTTCTATACTGAAAACTTTATGTGCATAGGCCCGAATACATCGTTGGCTTGATGAGTGTATTTTAAAATCTTTTAAACATGTTTCATAATCATCATACGTTATTTTATTTTTAACTACATTGGATTTTACACCTTTAGACTTTTTTGTTATACCTAAATTTTTCAAATCATTTCTTATTCTTGTTTCACCGAGCTGCTTTCGCTTTAGGCGGAGTTTTTCATTTTCTCTGTCTTTATCATTTATTTGCAACTTGTAGGTATACATTTTTGACCTAAGGCCAACAAAATGAGTCATAATTTGACCCCTTGACTCATCCTTCATAAGACCAATAATTTTTTTATTAACTCGAGGTATGCTGTATAAGTTATTTTCATCATAGTCAGAAGTATCAAATTAAGATAAATCAGCCTTTATTACTTCTTCATAAGCATCTGCGCACTGCAATTCGTAGACAAAACTGTCGGTATCCATGTACATTAACTTGCACTTGTTGACACCTAATTTTGGTAGCATGTAGTTATAATGGAAATCATACATGCATATCTTGGAAATGTCTAGAATTGCCATTCCTATATACAGAGGTTTATTAAATGTCACTTCAGCTTTAGTTAATTCAATAGCTACCAGATTTTCATCTAAAATCGTTCTGCTATGAAACCGAAAACTTGCAATCAAGTTTTTGGCGCCATAACGTCCCTCCCATTCTCTCACCAATTTCACAGATCTGTGGCGTCTGATGTTCTCCATGGTTTTACCAAACACCGCATTATTCATCAATTTAAAAAGATTCTTCTCAAAGTCGTTCGTAGCTGCAGTCCTCAAACGAGTATTTAACTCAATGTAAGACTTCAGCCATGTTGACTGTTTGAATTGTAACACTTTATGTATTTTGGTTAATTTTAATCCATTATTTAGAGCCTGCTTCAAATTTCTATAATGCATAATATATTTTTCTTTGTTATAAAGCGTTGTAAGTAATTTTGGTAATTTTGATCCTGACGGAATCGACAAAATATCTATGTACCCCAAACATGGTTCAACGCTGAACTTGGCATTCACCCATTTGAAGCCTTCGTAGTGCAAGGGCTCACTCATAGCCCAACCATACAGGCTATTAACATCCAAGTACATAAGATATTTCGAGGGCTTTGTTGGGTCATAGTCATGCATGTATTTATTGTTAGCTTCCGAAAATCGCTTGCTACATACAGATATCCCGCCTCTGATACCTTTTTCGATAAACATGATCATATCTATATCCTTGAGTAATTCCAATTTGCATTTAGTGAATTTAAGCATACAATCCCATGTATACCCTGGCATGGTATAGTACCATGCAGGATCTAAATGGTATGTATCTCGACACTTTTGTCTGAATTGTTCAAAAACATCAGCTAGGAGCAAAATATCTGTCTTTAAATAAATGTCTGAATATTCACCCAAATTTTTACAATTAAAAGTATTCCAAACTTTTTGCGCATGACTGTACTTTGCCTCACCAATATCGCCATCGCATAATTTATTGTAAAACTTATCAATTGGCGGTAAACAAGTTTCTTCTAATTTAGCTAAACTATCAATATAATCATAGCAAAAAACTCCTTTGCAAGATAATAATTTAAAAGCTCCATCATCTACACCCTGATACCCTTGTTTCAAATTTTTTTTCTCTTCAATATCCAAAATTGATGCTAATTCATCGAGTGAAGCTCCCATGAATCTGAATGAATCACTAAATCGTAATTTTATACCATTTTCATCGGAATATAGGGTAAAAGAAATATATTTTTCTTTATTAATGGGAAGTACGCTCAAACGGCCTCGTTTACAGAGGTCAACAATCATGAAATTACTGTCATATCTACTCAAGTTATGAAATACAACAGGAACAACAAATAATTTTTTGAAGTTTAGGTTGCATGCTTCATGTGCAGATCCTCTAAACTGTCCTGTGAAATTTGAAATTTGAAAGTTGCAGGAGCTCCTTTCAGACCTAATGGCATTCTCAAAAATTCCCAGTGGCCATTTTCTTTAGTGAAAGCCGTTTTAGGGATATCTTCTTGAGCCATCTCAATTTGGTGAAACCCAGAGGCAAGATCCAGGGTAGTAAAGTGCTGGCAACGACCTAGTTTGTCTAGTAGGGTAGTTATATTAGGTAGGGGATATCTATCTCCTAAAGTTATTTCATTAAGCTTGCGATAGTCTACAACAACTCTGAATTTTGGTTTACCCGAAGAATCTAATTTTTTTGGAACAACCCAAATGCTACTTGACCAAGGTGAGCATGAAGGTCTTATAATATTTTGATCTAACATATTTTTTATCTGACTTTGAACTTCTTTTCTATATATTTCGGGATACCTATATGACTTGGAATAAATAGGTACCTCATTGGTAGTTCTTATTTTGTGTTTAATCTGACATGTAAATGTTAGCTGATTACCATCGACATGAAATATGTCAGAATACTCTTTTATGAATTTAAGAATAGCTTCGCGCTCTTCTTTATTCATGTGTTCTGTACGAACTTTTGTTATATCAAATTTAAATTTTTCTGCGTAAATTGCATTAAAATTTGGACTGAAGTTTTGTTCGTATTCGTCGAACGATTCAACTTCTACAGGAGCACTTAAATCTACTTTAAAATATGATTCAGACGGATTTAAAATAGTGCATAAAGCTTGACTATTTTCCGCTTTAGTAAGACATTCCGGAATTTCTAGTTTTCCTATTTTTGTATAAGGTATAATTATATCGCCATTACTGGTATTCTCGATATTTAATTTAATTATTTGTTCTGTGCGTGGAGCCACTACTATACAATTCGTGTTCTCACAGTTTATTTTGAAATAATTAATTTTAATTTTACTATTTGACGTAATTAAGACGTTATTCACTAAATCAATTGTTGCATTTAGTTTTTTAAGATGATCTAAACCTAATAAGCAATCGAAATGATTATGAAATTTAAATATACAATATTCTAACCTAATTTCATTCTTTATTTTAAATATTTCTGAACATGGAATTGCTGTACAATATTTTTGTTGACTTGTACCGAGAGCTGACGATACTTTGAAAGGTTTTTGCATGATTGATTTTGAAAAAAAATTTTTGGCAATTTCCGGGGTTACAAAAGATTTTGTGCTGCCGGTGTCTATTAAAACTCTTAAATTTTGTTCGGGAAATATAATGTACGGTAATTCACTTTCAGAATTAGTAAAATTAAATAGTTCTACGTTTCTATTGCGACCGAGGACGTTTCCTCTAAAAAATTATTTCCACTTTCAATATCACATTCAGTACTGTCGGTATTATGTAATTCTTCAGAAATGAAATTTTTCCTTTGATTTGTAAATAATTGTGTTTGATTTTGCCCATTATTTCTATTTTGAGCGTTGAATGGATTATATGTATTAGCTGTAGTTATACTCATTGGAGTAGGTTTTGGAAAATTTAGGTTTGGATTTGGTTTGAAAACGTTAGTATTTCTTGTTTGAATATTGGTTGCTCTACTTGTACTAGGTAAATTATTTGAATTAAAACCTCTGTTAAATTGTGTCTGAGCTTGACCATTACTTGAGTTGAAATTTTTATTAAATTGAGGCTTATAATTTTGTTGTAATTTTGGAGTATATGTGGGTCTCTGTATTTGATTATTTTGGAAATTATCTTTATTTTGTGGTACAAAATTATTTCTTGGCCTAGGTTTAATAAAAGAATTTTTTGAATAGTTATTATTATTATTATTAGTCATATATATTTGAAAGTCATTCGTTAAAACATTTAAGGCTGTATTTAAATCACTAGGGTTTTTGGTACGCATTAAAGTGCCTAATGGTTCCTTTAATCCACGTAACAATACTCTAAGTGCTAAGTTCCTAAAATAATTGCCTAATATGGCTTGCTCATTGGCATTTGATCGTGTCATTAATAATGATGTCTGCAAGTTTAAAAGATGCTGTATTCTGTTGTAAAATTCAAAAGGGGATTCATTTCCCTGAGTTAATTCTGAAATTTCTATGCTTAGCGTATAAACATCTCTTTTATCTGCGTAAGTATTTAATAAAGCATCCTTCAAATTTTGCCAATTACTTATAAGTACTACATGCAGAAATATTTATCGCTGCTTGACCTTTGATTTTTGATAAAATGCTAGACATTAAGTATTCGTTTTGAAAATCTCCTATATCTACAGGGTTGTAAAATTTATTTACTAATTTTTCAGATATTTCGATAAATCTAGGTAATAAGGCATTATCGCCATGGAAATCTGGGATCATATCCAGATATTCCTTTTTTAAATGGGGTACTACGTTATCCATAGGCATTTTGAAAATTGTATTTAAATTAATCACTGGTTCTGCAATTTTTAAGGTTATTTCTTTACTTAAATTAGTTTGTGAGTCAGAATCTAAATCAGAATCAGAATTTTCAGAGCTTCCTGAATCAAACAATTTATTATTATCTCTATACGACATAAGGTACTTACATTAGAAACAGGACTGCTTTCTCCATCTAGTCGGAACTTGTGAGCAGGGAATTGGCAATATTCGTTTGGAATTCCTCTTCTCAACAGTTCGAACTATCTTCAGGTTGAGTTACTCAGTTCACTCAACCAAGAGTCCCAAATTTCACTTTTTAGGCATGTTAACAAATCGTTGAAACGAACCGGTGGTTATTTTCGCTAACGCCCGTTTAACATATCCTACTGACTGCGCCACTTATCTTTTCACGTATGGAAAAGGCTTTTTAAAAAAGATTTATTTATTGAGATAATTACAATAGTTGTTATAAGATCGAAAGTAGATTCTAGACTGAATAAAAAATGAATAAAAAGGTTTTACAATAACTAATATTAAAAAATAAAACATAAGCAAAAACAAGTTCAAACTGAAATTGAAGATACTGACTAAACAATTTATTTATGCTACACTGAGAAAACTAACTATATAACATACGAGTACATATATATATAATAGGAGTTTTCCTCGGAGTTTTCTTGGGGATGTGGCAATAATACCAAAGTGTACTCTTTTAAGAATTTAATTCCGAGCTTTCGAACAGCTACGTGTTCATTTTCAAGGAATATATCTAAACGGGATTATAGGTGAAATATATTTGTAAAAATGGTAATAAATTAAACATTTGTATATAAAACTCAAAAAACAATAAAATATAAGAAAACTCCTATTAAACAAATAGTTGGCAAATATTTCTCCTTGAATTATATATATATATATATATATATATATATATATATATATATATATATATATATATATATATATATATAATTCTCCTTGAATTATATATATATTACCTTCTGTCTGAGTTGTCGTTACCTATGACTGCGCCAGGGTCTAATAACTATATTTTAATATAGGTTTCTTAAAATAACTGTGAGATTTAATTATATTTTAACGATGTACCTCATGTACCACATAACAAGTTACAAGTGGCTCTGTAGTCTGTTGCTTGAATACCGCCTGCCAGGTGTCATCTGGCATCCATGCGACACACCGCATGGCTGCCAACTCTAGCAGGACCATAGACCTAACATAAAACAGCTCACATAGATATGTGAACTATCTAACAGCAGGGAAATGAAAAATATGGTGTAGATAAATTCCAACAAATTACTGGACTTATTGTTGAGCCTGCAGGATTTTATCTACATTAATGTGGTTTTTTGGGTACAAGTCCTGATGGATACGTGAGTGAAAAGTGTCTGATTGAAGTCAAGTGCTCTTTTAAATATCGCAAAGAAAGTGACTTGAAAAAACATTGGAAAATGACAAATCTTATATTATTTATTGTGAAGAGGGCATTATGAGGGTCAATGAAAATCATATTTATTATGACCAAATTCAGGGTGAGCTGCTTATAACCAACAGGGATATGTGCTATCTTATTATATGGATTCCAAATGATTGCATCATTAAGAGGATTTCAAGGAATTTTGAATGGGAAAAAAATCTGGGAATATTAAAATCATTTTATTTAAAACAATTTCTACCACAAATTTGTAGTTGATATGAAATAAAATATTTATATTTTGTAAGCAGTTTGTTTTATTTCACATAAATTTTATAAAATAAATTATAATATATGTATACATCATTTGCACAAATAAAATAACTGTATATTGTACAAAACCATACTAATTATTCAGTATACATTGCATTATTTGATCTCGACTGTAGAATAAAAGATTGAATACAAAAAACTAAATAATTAAATATAAAACTCAAGATTTTGTGCCACTCTCAGTATAATACTGTTCTACTTCCCTCATTAAAAGGTATTGTAAATTGGTTAAGGCACCTATAACCTGAAAAACAGCATCAGCATGTGCTAACAATGAAGTGGGAATAAAATTTAAAATATTTTATATTTTCATTCTACGAATGGCTCTTTCCACATGTATTCTAGCTCTCGCAATACATTCTGTTTGTCTTACTTGTTCTGGAGTAAAGGGGTGTGTTTAAAAATGGAGGAATATTGATGTGAACTCCTGCAGGCATCCTGCTTTGATCAAAAAACCTTTGTCTGCCAATATACTAAATCTCCTGTATCCAATTTATCTAAAACTCCACAATCTTTAACAATTTTCTTATCCGAAGTTGATCCTGGATACCTATAGATATGATACATAAGTAACTACTCCATTTGGAGCTACACCTATCAAACCCTTGCATGTGTTTCTATGCTTGTACGAACTAAGTGTTAGTTTCTGAACTTTCATACTAGATCGAGAAACACATGTATATACTTCGGTACAATCTAAAATTATTCTGCAGTCTGTAAAGCTACTAAAACAATTTGGTGAACAAAGTTTTTTCTTTGATCTGGGTAGTATTTTTGACATCATTTGTTTGAAAATGATTTCATGCAACACATGAAGCCATGCTGTTACCACATTTGAAACTGATGCCTGTGACACATTAAACCAGGGGTTCCCAACCTTTCTTTGTCTACTGCCCACTTTAAGAATAAATTATTTTTTAACGCCCCCCTTTTTAAACATACTCAAAAACCGCTGAGTACTTATAACTGATTATTGACACGCAACTTTATAGTATCTTTTATTGAAAATAAAACAAACATAATCAATTCTTATATAAAAACTAATGTGAAGGTTGAATCTGATGCTGTCCAATAAGTTTGTTGATATCAGGTTCCATGGCAATTTACTCAAAAACAGCCGCAAGTCGCCACGTTCGGTAACACGCAAACGATTCCTCTTTTTAGTAAGCAGCGTTGCCACGGCACTAAATCCACGTTCACACAAATATGACGATGGAAATGCTATCAAAAATCGTTGAACAATTGACCACAATCCAGGGTACAATTGCGGGATCGGTTTTTGTAGCCAAAATTCTTGATATCCATTTTTGAACTTGATTTTTATTTCTTCGTTTGTTGTCAATTCTATAAGTTCTTCTTCCAGCTGAGGTGACATTGCTGTGTTGACATTTGAAAACGGATCCAACACCCGGTCTGGTATTTCCAAGTTTAAAATATCCTGGTATCGTTCGGTGAAGTCAATGTGGAGGTTTTCCAAATTTTGGCAGTAGGCAAACAAGTCGTCGTTACTGCAGGATACTGATAAATTCGGAAAATTGTGAAACTCACGTCTGCCCATATTTTTTTTGTGCAGAAGCAGTTTGGCTGCGAAAGCAGCAACGACATTTTTTGTTTTAATTAAATTTAGTTCATCGCCTTGCAGTTGGAGGTTCATGTCGTTGAACAATTTATACAGGTCTGTCATGTAAGCTATATCATTCTTTGATGTTATGAGCTTGTTGCGCAGTTCTGTATCTTTAGTTTCCAAGAACTCTATCACAGAGTCAAACAGGTGGTAAAATCGTATCAGACAATTGCCTCTTGACAGCCAACGAACTTCAGTATGAAGCAACAAACGGTTGAAATCTTCGTCATTAGTAACACAAAGCTGATGAAATAATCTATCATTCAAAGAGCTGCTACGGATTTTATTGACTGCTTTGATGACATATTGCAGTGATTGAAATAGTCGTTCACTCAAGTTTCTAGCAACCAAATGTTGTCTATGAATAACGCAATGTATAGCAAGGACATCTGGAATTTTATTTTTTAAGTACGCTATGAAGCCTTTATGGCGCCCTGTCATAGCCGGAGCGCCATCCGTAGCAACTGATATAATATTTTTCAAAGGAATCTCTTTCTCTTCACAAAACTTTTCCAATGTATTGAATATGGTTTCGCCTTTTGTATCTGTCTCCAAATTTTTGGCAAACAATAGTTCTTCACGTATTTTCTCATCTTTAATAAACCTCACGTAAGATAGCAACAACGCTTCATTAGTTGATAAAGTGGACTCATCGAGCTGAATTGAGAATTGACTAGTCCTCAGATGATTGCACAATGATCCTTCAATATTTTCAGCCATTTCATCAATTCGTCTTTGCACAGAATTATTACTCAAAGGAATTTTTCGGATAATATCTGCGGCCGGTTTATGAAGCACAGTAGTTATTACTTCCTTTATTGCTGGCAAAATTAACTCTTCTCCGATGTTGTGTGGTTTGTCTTTTTGAGCAATTAACAAAGAGATATTGTACGAAGCTCGAAGTCCGTCGTCATCTTGCTTAGCAGCCGCCGAAACTGGCACTTGGCTGGCACTTGGCTGAGTATTATGCTTCTTCTCTAGGTCTTGAAAATATGCTACATTCTTGTCTTTCTTATCTGAATGCATTTTATTCAAATGATCTTGCAGTCTTGAAGGCTTCATTGCTTCGTTCGAAAATGTTTTTAGACATAGAAGACACAAAGGCGACGACGGGTTTGTGGGATTTTCAATAAATCCGAATTTAATATATTCCGCAGAGTAGTCTCTTCTTTTTTACTTCCGACATTGTTTTGTTTTGAGAAATACGTAAGTATTGAAATCAAGTACCGCGCTATTACGCGCGAAACCGCAAATAAAAATAAAATGAATTTATGTCGATTAAATAGGATTGCATAAGCAGCAGTCAGCACGCACAAACAGGAATAAGACAAACGTGCATAAACTCGTTTATCTCATTCGACGCCCAATCGTACTCGACAAGCAAAAACAAGTATTATAGAACCAGCCGATTGATACAGGAATGTACAAATCGGATTATTTAACAAAAACTTGTTAAAACATGATTGCTCGCGGTCTATTATATCGAACCGAGTTTGAGCTATATCTTAATTAATATTAGTTGATGTTCACAAGATGTAATCGAGAGCTCAGTCGGTGTCTAAGAGTCTTCCTAGCTAGGTAGATGAAATTATAAATCGACCCCAAAGCCCTACACAACGCTCCCTTTTTTTTCTGGGTCTCTTACCGCCCCTCTTTAGGCCTGCAGCGCCCACAAGGGGGCGTTATCGCCCACGTTGAGAAAGACTTAAACCTAACTGCTAAATCCTCATGGGGAGAATTTTGTCTCAATTTCATCAAAGTCATCAATAACTGATCCACTTTGCTCAATTTTTGTACCTTCCAATGATAATAATGATTTATGTCCATGTTTTTTAATAAATTGAAGAGGGACAATATTTTTTCAGTAGGTATGCCTGTATAATATAAGTTTGTTGTTGCCCCTTATATTTTCAAAAGGAAAATGTTCCGCTAATTGTGTCAGTCTATCTGATGCTAGCTGCAGATCTTGCTTCAGAAAATGATTTTCAGCATCAATTTCTGCAGACATAGGTCCTGATGGTATGGCTTGTTTTGAGGTGGATGGTTGAGAATCGGTCATTTCTGTATCATATCTAAAATATCAACATTTTAAGGAAACAACTGATATTTATTATTGGTAACACTTACATAGGATTTTCAGGAGTTTTTTCCATGTCCAGCTCTTTCGTTTTTCTTGTTTTATTTTCTGGGAAGCAAGCTTCAATTGTTTTCCTTTATTGTGTAAAAACAACGTAGGTTCATTATCTTTGTTTCCATCATCAAAGTGGCAACTGCATAAAAATGCACCAGGGCCTGGTTGTATTGTTCGTCTATGACAAATTTTATATTGTAAATCAACTTAAAAAATAAATGTATGATTATCTCAAGTCTATCTACCAACCATGTTAACTTAATCCAGCGGTTTTTGAATCCTTGGGAAATCTAAAAAATTTGCATTTTTCTCTAACATTATAATGCTTGCAGTCAGGTGCCCAACACTGTACCATTGTCTGTAAACAAATTTGAATATCATCAATTATTATTAATTTAGTTCCACAATATCTAATACGAATACAAATCAGACCTTCTTAAATTTGAAATAGGTACTCTTGTTTCAGAAACATCATAAAAATATAAATTGAGGTAATGAATAATGATTATCAATTAATTATTTGAAAAGTTATGGGTCAGTTTCGTCAAAATTTGTACAAAATGATTGAATACTCTGTTACACATTAATACATACCTTAAAATGCTTATTTCTTTGAATCTCCACGTGAAAAACACTAAAATCTCTGTAACACTAAACAAACTCAAACGGCAGAATGCTTTGTTTAGATACAGGACCATAACCTTCCCTAGCATGTGACGTCATCACTAATGTGGCGTATAGCGTTGAGTCAACGGCAGCTCGCGGCAAAACGCCTAGTGCCTGCACATAACTGACGTAAGCGTAAGTGACGCTGACGTAACTCATAACTCTATTTGAAGTTTGATTTGATTCAGTACTTACTACATGTACATGCTGTTTATATAAAATATTTTATTATCTCGACAAAAGAACCAAATTCTTATACTCTGAGTTGTGAACTATGGCATCCAGAGTTATGAAAAAGAATACATTTAGATTGGGTCAATGCATTTTTAGGGTAACACTTTATTATATAATCCCATCTATTTACATTACATATTGAGTTTATTCCTTTTTAGGCCCAATCTACTATGTCAGCATTTGAAATTCAACATAAGACACCGCTCATTAAAAAACAAGTAAGTTGGTAAATTTCATAGAAACTATAAATTTCAATGTTCCGACCAAAATATTTGCATTAATAATGAAGGATAAGGGTTATAGTGTTTTACATTTGTATATGAACCTTATATCAGCAGTAACTAACAAACCGTAATAATGATTACTCCTGTTTCAACTTGTTTGTGATGCTTTATTTAGTCCAGTTTAACATAAAGCTGGAAAGTTTTTATTCTTTTTATAATATTTTAGAATTCAATTCCCATTGCACTTTATGGTGGTAGAAATGCAGTATCAATGTTACCTGGCGGAGGCATTGGACCAGAGTTAATGGCATATGTTAGAGAAGTTTTTAAGTATGCTGGAGCACCTGTAGACTTTGAAGTCATTGATATTGACCCTAAAGCTGAAGATAATGTTGAATTAGAATATGCATTAACTTCCATTAAACGTAATGGAGTAGCTATTAAAGGTAACATAGAAACAAAAAGTGAGAGTGCTGGAGTTTTATCCAGGAATGTAGCCATAAGAAATGAATTAGATCTTTATGTTAACATTCTTCATGTTAAATCCTATCCTGGTGTTCCTGCTAGACAAAAAGATATTGATATTGCAATTATCAGACAAAATACTGAAGGTGAATATGCCATGCTGGAACATGAGGTGAGTTTTTTGTTAGGATTGCATAAGGAATAATTGTGGAATATATTAGTTGATATTGATTTTGTGCTATTTGAATCTACAATGAAAAGTAGTTAAAACAAAGGATCAAATTTTATATTTTCAATGCATGTTTTCCTATGACTATTAATACCAAAGCCTTTTTTGTTTAACCCTGTTGAGAACAGATCTACACAAATGTAAATCAGATTGACACTATGAATATATCAGAATTTTTATTAGTGTGTTCTAAAAAAACCTGGTTATAGTTATTTTTATGTAGATATATTTTGAGTATTAATTCAGTCATGTATTTATCCAAATACAGACATCACCACATATACAGAGTGGAAAGTCTAACTAGAACAAATTCTATAACTAGATTTATAAAGGTTTATTGCAATATCCCTGAGACCCATCAATTTTTATTTCCAATGGGGCATCTTACAAAGAGATCTTTTTATATTTTTAAGTATCTGGGGGCTGCTGACACCGCCAATTTTTTTTAAATGAAAGAGTAGATTGATTAACAGGGCTGGACTGATTAAAATCTTGATTTAAATAATTTGTTTCTCAAGATTAAATCATGATTTGAATCAATTTTTTTTCTTTTTGATTCAGAACCAGAAAACATAATAAAAAAGTTTTCTATAAAATGAAAAGAAGTCTACTTTTAGCAAAAACAACAAAAAAGGAGTACATAATTCCAAATTCTTAAACTAACCCCTTTTTTATTTTTTTTTATGGCTTTGACTCACGTCATTCAGCCAGTCACATCAGGTAGAAAAAATAACAAAATATAAGAAAATAAAAAAAGAAAAAAACCTCACACACCTATGCACTACAAAAAAGAAAAGTCGTAAGAATTAACCTGATGATGCAACAGGGATATAACAGGGTCACACGCTTCTTGTCTAAACCCTAAATTTTATTACTGTATATTTTCAGTCTATTCATTTTCGTTTTTTCGAGGAGTGAACCAATATGCCAAAAATGTGACAGAATTTCGCAAGATTTCGCGTTATAGTGCATGATTCCAGAATATATAGAACATATGAGTACTAACATATAAAGCTTGATAATATCATCTCGGACACAGACCGTAATTTTGAAGAAAGTCTTTTAAATTGTTTTTGACAGTTTTCAACTTCACTTGTGGTTTCATTTACTATCTCTGTTATTCCAATATACCAAGTTCTGTAGCATACCGCATAATAACCTTCCCTCTTACGGTCAATATCATTATTGAGGCAAATGAGATCATCGTTGATATTTGTAGTAGATTTTTCATATTCCACAGAACTTTCATTGTCTAGTTCAATATATTGGTCTGATTCAGAATCAGATGTTCCTCTACTTCGGTTTACTGATCCATTTTTTAAAAAGTTTTTTCGAGAGTGTTCCAACTTTTGTTTTAATGTAGCATTATCTGGGTTCTTGAAGCAGCTTCCTTTATTTTTCTTCAATTTTCTTGAATTACTCATTCCCTTACATCGTCTTAGCCTATCTGTGGACAACCGAGATCTCTTGTTGAAATATAGCCAACATAAGGTTGATGTTTTTATCGTGATATGTTTATTTTTTAATTGAAGTTGAAGAAGAGACCTATCCGTTGTTGTTTTTTTTGCCAGTAAAATCTTTAAAATTCAATTCATCTAGGCTATTAAAGTGAATTGGTCACTTAGTCTTCTTCATTAACATCTGCTATTTGTTCATTTTGAGTAATATTATTGTTTCCAGATTCCAGTCCTTCTTCTTCTTCTTCTGGGAGCCAATTTATTACAGGACTCGATACGTTATTTAAAGCAGCTTCGCATTCTTCTTCTGATAAATCTATGCCCAAGGCTTCTGCGTCTTTAATTGCTTCTTTTTTTGCTGTTAATTAAACACCTTGTGGGGATGTTTGCACAAGATTTCTTTCTTATTTCTTTCTTTCCCTCGGAAATATGAAGGAATCTCATGAAACAATTTTTTTCTTACAAATCTCGTATTAAATTTGATGAAAACAAAAGACTGGAACATGAGACTTGATTAGAACATTAAAATAATTATTATGCATAATATAGCGACAAAAAACAAGCCGAGTGACTCCAAATGCGCTCAAAATGAATTGGCCCAAAATTATCCGATACCTCGACACATTTTTCCCAAAAAGAGAATTTCATATGCTAATACCGTTGTTTGAAATTCCTTCAACCATTTTTTAATATTTCTCGCACTTATTAATTTACCTTCACTTTAATAAGTCAAACTGCGAATAAAAACAATGAAGTTCCAAATAGTTCAAGCACACATTGTTGTCTAGACAAATTTTCAAGTTAAACTCGTGAAATTCCTCATAGAAAATTTTTAAAGTGATATAGTTCGATTCATATTGTAAAGCACTACAGGTTGGTGGTATTTTGTTTTTCGTTGGAAGTGAAAACTTGTTGAAAATCGACTGCAAAGTTTTCAAAAGTGTCAAAAATACTCTCTTATCTACTTTAAAGAACAAGTTTTTCACTGATAACACTAATTATATTCATACCTTTTGATACTTGTGAAAATAGGCCAGGAACTGATCACAAAATTTTTAAATCTTCGTCATGAGTGGTTTGAAAAATATAATTTAAAACAACAGTGATGGATAATTGTTCTTTCTGTAAAGCAGAGGATGAGGAAGTACAATTATGGAGTTGCGATGGATGCAATACAAAAATTTGTCAAACTTGCACAAAATTGACAGCTTCTGAGATAAAATGTATGGAATTGAAGAAAAATAGGCAACTATACTTACTTTGCCAAATTTGCAAGGACAAACTTCAAGACGACACGGTAGATGATCGCATAAAGAAACATTTAGTTACAATAAAAACCGAAATTGGATCTGAATTAAAAAACACTATTAAAAAATACCAAGATATTATTGAAGAACAATCAAATTTAATCAACAAATTAACAGATGATATAAAAGAGTGTCTACTACAGAAAAGGGATGATTTAATACCAAATTGTATAAACCAAAGTAATGGTAGTGAACCAACTCCTAAATTTGTATCACTTGTAACTTCAAACTCCAAGCAAAAGCCCACAAGTCATAGTGGAATAACGATGCAACAGAACAGCAAAGAAAGTAACATAAAAGGTAGTAAGGAACCAACATACGCCGATGTTATTACAAAAAAACTAAAATCAGGCCATATTGAACTGACATCACAAAAATCAAATTTGATCACACAATCAGATACAACGATAGAAGAACAAAAAAAAAAAGTCATGAATGATATAATAAATTTAAATAAAGATAATAAAGGTGAATACCAATTTTCTGGGAGAAGAAGAAAAAATCGCAGCATAGGAAATGGTGAAGGAAATAGTGATTTTCATGGGAAGGTGAAGTCTAAAAAAATTTGGCTTTTTATAACAAAAGTTCCTGATAAAGTCAATGAAGAAAATATAAGACAATTTATACAATTGAAAGAAAAAATTCAGCAAGAGGATTCAGCAGAATACGAGGTTGAAGTAAGAAAACTAAATACGACGACAACTAACTCTAATAACCAATCGTTTTTGGTTGGTGTACATTTCTCCCTCAAAGATGAAGTGTATAAACCTGATTTTTGGCCCAAGAACATCATCTATGAACGCTTCAACTTTAGAAAAGGTCAGCGATTTTTAGGTGATACGAACAGAACATCAAACATATATAATGAAGATCAGCGACCTTCCTCTTTTTTAACGTAAGAAAACCAACAGGCATCAATTTCCCCATTTTACATTGTAATATACAGGGTGGACTTGCAGGTAAAGCATATGATCTGACTCTGATAGCGCAAAATGAAAATGTTAACGTTTTGTGCATTAGTGAACACTGGTTGAAAGAAGATAAACTTAAAGTGACAAATATTGAAAACTACAATTTGGTGTCTTATTTCTCAAGAATCGATAAAGAAAAAGGGGGCGTTTGCATATTTGTAAAAAATGATCTCAATTGTGTACAGTTAAATTTAGATAAATGGTGCATTGAAGGCACAATAGAAATATGTGGAGTTAAACTAAGAGTTAATGAAAGTAAGAAATCTTTATTTATCATTACAGTATACAGACCTCCTTATAGCGTCAATTTTAACATTTTCATTATGAAGCTTGAAATATTATTGCAAAGTATTTACAACAATGATGATTTTTATGTGATTTGTGGAGATTTTAATATAGATTTTATGGAAAACTCCAATCAGAAACATAATTTAATAAATTTGCTTTCGGAATATAACATTAAATTTCATGTAGATGTACCTACAAGAATCACTGGGAATTCATCAACTTGTATTGATAATTTTTTTTCAAATTTACATTTACAGAAAGTGAGTGTATGTGATACGTTTCTATCAGATCATACTTATCAATTATGTGTTTTTGATTTTGGATCAACTGAAAATAATTCTCAAATTACGTTTACCAGAAATTTAGGTGATACCAACATACTGACTTTTCAGAACATATTAGCTAATATAGATTGGAGCGATCTATATATGGCTTGTGGTTTTAGGGAAAAATTCTCAATTTTCTATGACACTTTTCTATATTATTATAATATTACTTTCTTAAAACGTAAAATGGTTACCAGATTTAAACAAAAAACATGGTTTTCACCACAGATTAAAGGTTTGCACGATCAATTGTGTCAGATGAATAGATTGAGGAAAGAACTTAATAACCCTCAATATTCTTTAAGATACAAGAAGTTTAAACTAGAATATAAAACAATTGTCAAAAAACATCAAAAAATACATAATGATAATCGTTTCAGAAATAGCAGTAACATAATGAAGGACAGCTGGAAATTAATTAATAAGAATAGAGGTAAAAACTATCAACCGACAAAAAATCTTATATCTTTTAAAAACAATGGTAAATCACAAAATCATCATAAAGCTGATCAAATCAACAATTATTTCATAAATATTGTACAGGACAATAAATTACCAGTCGTAAATCAGGATGTAAATATTGACCAATTCAATTCAAATTTTTTTTTATTTCCTACTACTGAAGAAGAAATTACATCTGTTATATTGAAAACAGCTTCTAAAGCTGCTGCTGGTGTTGACGAAATTGATGGTAAAGTGCTGAAACAGGTTGCTACTTATATAGCACTACCACTATCCTATTTGATAAATGAATCATTTGCATGTGGAATATTTCCAGACATAAAGGAATCTAAGGGCATCCCCATTTATAAAAGAAAGGGTTCAGCAACTGATATTGCAAACTATCGATTGATATGTGTTTCGAGTCAGTTTTCTAAAATATTTGAAGCAGCTTATGCGAATAGATTGACAAAGTACTTAGAAAAGTTTCAGCTACTCCCTGTCATTCAAAATGGATTCAGAAAAAATAAATCAACAGCTACTGCGATTTCTGACTGTCTTGAATTTATTTACAAAGCATTGAATGATAAATTAAATGTATTGGGTATTTTCTATGACCTTAGTCGTGCGTTTGACACAGTTGATCGAGAGCTGTTACTTCGAAAATTGCAAGGTATTGGGGTGCGTGGAGTACCATACAACTGGGCCGCTTCTTATCTCAATAATAGAACTCAAACAGTCACAGTGGATAATATAACATCGAAACCACTCCAATGTAATATAGGTGTACCCCAGGGATCAATATTGGGGCCTATATTTTTTCTTATTTTTGTGAGTGACTTAAATATGATGTGTTCAAAGCCAAATAAGATTGTTCAATATGCTGATGATACCAATATTATCATGTCCCACAGTGAAACCACTCAACTAGTGGATAACACTAATGCTGCCTCTGCTGAATTTACTACATACTGTAAAAATAATGGACTTGAACTTAATGTATCAAAAACACATTTTATGCGTTTCTTACCAAAAAATATAACTCCAAATTATGACTTCTATTTACATGTGGATGGCAAATCAATTGAAAGTTATAATACTACAAAATTTTTGGGTATAACCATAGATTCTAAACTTACGTGGGAATCACACATAAATCAGGTATCAGCAAAGTTAAGCACATGTTGTTATATAATACGGAACCTAAGAGAAACCGTCTCATTTGGAATACTACGAATGATTTACTTTGGCCTAGTCCAGTCAGTACTTCAATATGGGTTAATATTTTGGGGTTGTTCATCTTATTTTGAAAGAGCATTTATAGCTCAAAAGAAAGTCTTGAGAAATATGTATGGTATTCCATGCTCAGCTACTTGCAAACCACTATTTAAGAAATCAAATATCTTAACACTTCCTAGCCTTTTGATTTTCCAATTAATACTGTACATTGAGGATAATAAGTACAGGTTTGAGAGAAATGAAAACATGCACTTACATGATACTAGAGGTAAATCAAATTTACGACAACCTTTCTCTAGATTAGAAGTATCTAAGCATGCGCCGTCTTTTATAGGAATAAAATGTTATAATAAAGTTTTAAAAACAATCTCAAAAAACAATATTTCTAGTAGATGTTTCCGCCAAACCGTCTATACATTTTTAATGGATAAAACATTCTACAGTGTTGATGAGTTTTTAAATTCTTAGGAATTTTGTAGCAACTGTGAGATATTTCTGATTGGATTAATATTCAAATTTTTATTTATTTTTATATATATATATACATACCTATATGTTAATGTTATATTTAAATTTGCCATAATGTGACTAGTCCGATAAGTTTTATACATTTTTTGTTTGTAAAATTTGTGTAAATTTTGTGGATGAATAAATTTCTTCTTCTTCTTCTGAACCCGCGTCGCTTAGCAAAAATGAGTTTGTTGTTTATCCTAGAAACATAATACACAATTGTAAGTCCGATAAAAAAAGTCTCTGTCAAAGATTTGAAAAGTAAATACTTTATAGCTGAGTACACATGACTCGAAAGTCAAGAAAACATATTCGTATTCTGTGTAAAAATAATTTATTAAATCGCAGAGCGCTTTCGGCTATTAAGCCATCTTCAGTGCTTACCTGTAAGTAAGTAAAAAGAATTTGTAGAAAATATAGAAGAAGTGGATTAAAAAATTACTTACTCGTCAGGTAATACAAGAAACTTGGACAACACATTGACGTCATGAATTAAAATTACATTAAAATTAAAATTAAAATGATCCCCTGTTTAGGGTTTGTTGACTCTAAATTTGGAACATTATTAAAAATTTTCTTTAAATTATACAGAATACGAATATGTTTTCAAAGCTTTGAAATTCATCGTTATATTATTTGTAAATTTAGCATAGTTTTTATCTCGATCACTGATAATTATATTGTGGATTGAAATCCACTGGTCCTTCGAAGAATGAAGGATTTTATTTTACGACCTATGGAAATTATTTCTGAGGTATAATTAAATTAATACCTCTCTAACTGCTGAAATCCAGATCTTCGAGCCGGATTCTGGAGGAAACCAGAAAAGTGAAGTGAGAAGATTCCGTTTTCCAGTATTAGAAGAGTTCCACTCAAGTTGACAAGTCCATTCCCATGAAAAGATTGGAGTTGGGCCGATAAGTTGTTTCATTCCGTTACAAGCGTTTGTTGTTGTTAAAATTGACGTTTCTCTTTTTGATAAAGGTCAGATAAACATTTCATTTTAATATAAAGAATTTCACTTCCATAGTTGAAAAACAGTTTTTAGTTTAAATAATCCCTTCTTTTCTTTTTAACATTAATTAAAGGTAGATTAAATATTTCTTTGTATTATATGCTATTAATTAGTAAATAGGTAACTTGGATTCCTACTGATTTATATCATTAATATTTCCAATAGATACAACTATGGATGCTTTAATTAAAAAGAGCCATTGAAAATGGTAAAATTACTAGAATAGAGAATTGGTTTGGTAGCAATTCTATGATAGAAAACAAAATAACATTTTTTAATACCAGATCTTTTAACTAAAGCATTCGATAATTACAATTCAATACAAGATCAGATAGAATGTTTAGATGAAGGTCAAAGTTTAGACAGAGAAATAGTAGAAGAGGAATATTGTGTGATTTCATCCTTATTGCAAGAAAAGATTTATTCACTTTCTGCCGAAAATAATTCAAGCCGTAACTCAAATTCTCAAAGTTCGCAAAGATCACATATAAACAAACCTCAATCTAACATTCCAGAATTTTCAGGAAACTAATTGGAATGCATTCATTCAATTATTTGAAACTTTGATAGTAAAAGATTTCACGTTAACAGACATTGAAAAGTTAATATACTTGAAGTCCTATCTTAAAGGTGAACCTTTGCACTTAATTTCGAATCTTCAATTAACTAGTGATAATTTCAAGGTAGCTCTAGATTCTTTAAAAAGTAGGTATGATAATCAACTGAATATTATTTATGCTTATATTAAAAATTTGTTAGAGACTCATTCCTTTAGCAAAATAAACTCAATAACTCTTAGACAATTTGTCATCTCCATTGAACAAAATATAGATGGTCTCAGAAATTTGCAAGTCAATGTTGATGATTGGGATTTGTTATTAGTATTCATTCTGTCTCGAAAATTAGATAATTATACAAAAAAGGCATTTGACTTTGAAATACCTCCAAATGCAAAACCAATGTTACCTCAATTTCTAGAATATAGATGTTAAATTCTTGAAAGACAAGTAATTCCTGATTTAAATAGTACTCATAAAAGAGGTCAAGGACAGAAAACCTCTCATTTTGTTCATATTTCACAAAAAATTATACCAGAAGTTCAAGTTGCTAATGACAATAGAATGAATTTACAAGTTGTGAGAGGTAAATGTCTATTTTGCAATCTAAATAACCATAGAATTTATAGTTGTTTGAAATTCGGTGGCATTTCCCATAATGAAAAACTGCAATTCATTAAAAATAACAAATAATGTATAAATTGTCTAGCCTACAACCATTATGTAAGTGATTGTTCCTCTGCTGGATGTTCGAATTGTCAAAACTATCATCACACTTTATTATGTAACAAAACTTCTTCAAATAATAACCCAACTTGGAAAGATTTCATAGAAATTTGCAAAATACTAATCATAATAGTCAAAATAGGCAGAGAAATTCTAATTTCCAAAATTCAAACAACTCTAGTCAATGCAGCTCAACCTTTGGTAACAACAATCAGTCTAATAGTTTGGTAAATTCTCCTAGGAATTCACAGATTAGTTCAAGTGTTCATAGACAATTACAAAAAAGTAATGACATCCCTAAGTCCAGTAAAAACTTTGATAGAAATCCTTCAAATCAACAATCAGAAAATCCTTCGTCTAGTCAAAATAATGGTATTTCCTTATCCACTTTATCCTCCAGTGATGAAGCTCTCCTAGCAACTGCACTTGTTATAGTGTATAATTTCTCCAACTTATTCTGCAATCAAAAGTTATTCAAATAAATGGGGTTGATGGTATATTTACGAATTCTAATAAAATGGTAGATATTAATGTTTATTCTAATATTGCAAAAAATATTAGTTTTAACATAAATTGTTTGGTTCTTAACGAAATTACAAAAAAATTGCCTCGATTTTCATTGAGTAGAGGAAAAATTCGAATTCCTTCGAATGTGAGATTAGCAGATCCTAATTTCCACATTCCTTCCCAAATTGACATGCTCTTGGGAGCTGATATTTATTACAGTTTGATAAATGGTGGTATAATAAGAATTCAGAAAAATTTCTTAACACTAGTTGATACCAAGTTAGGTTATATGGTCCTATTCCTAAAGAAGCTATATCATATGTTTCACCAAGTGATAGTTCAAATAAAAGTTGTTTCTTCCTTCAAGGTTCTGATACTGATAATTTGTTGCAAAAATTCTGGGAAATAGAAGAAATTTCCTCAAAAAATAGAATTCTTAGTCCTGATGAAGAGTTGGCTGAGAATATTTTCACAAACAGTATACAAATTCTAGAAAATGGTTCCTTCCAGGTAGATTTGCCTTTAAAAAGTATAAATGAACATTTAAAGTTAGGTAATTCTTATTCCATGGCAAAAAATAGATTTTATAATTTAGAAAAACGTTTTGAGAAAAATCCTAGTTTATTCACAGATTATAAATCCTTTATAGATGAATATGTTTTGTTAAATCATGCTAGATATGTTCCTTTGGAATTAGTGAATGAGTTCCAAGAAAATAAATATTTCCTTCCTCACCATTGTGTGATTCGAGAAGATAGTAGTTCGACTAGGTTGAGAGTAGTATTTGATGCTAGCATGAAAAGTTCATCTAATGTTTCGTAAAATAATATCATGTTAAAGGGTTACACAGTTCAGCCAGAATTATTTGATATTCTTTGTCGATTTCGTATGTTTAATTTTGTGCTTACTTGTGATATACAAAAAATGTATAGGATGATAAGATTAAATCCTAATCATACATTTTTCCAAAATATATTATGGCGAGAAAGTCCTTCAGATCCTCTAAGGTGTATAAAACTTAGTATAGCCTCAGGACACTGTTGTCAGTATTCAAAATAAGTAGTGAGAATGGGGAATAATTAATTGTGAAATGGAAAAATTTTAGATAAACGGGAAATAAAATGAAGAATAATCGAAAAAAATCTAGTGCTTTTTGCTGGATAAATTGTTGAGGAGGCTGAGCCTCCTTCGAGGAGCCGCCACTGCTGAAAGCTGCTCAAAACCAGAAATATCAGCAGGTTCATCGGCGTTTACTTCTGCAATAATTTTTTTTCGAATAATATCACGACAAATCTTGAGTAAATCATTCTAAGTCTGGTGAGAAGTATATTAAGCATTTTTTGTACAATTTTACAAATGAGATTTCAATACTGAATCGACTCTAAAGCTTAAGAGATCTTCAAAATTTCCAGCGGATTCACCACGGATAGATAAATCGTGGGTACCACAAAATATTACAGTGGAAAGAATAGACACAAGTTTTTCTCTATTAGACTTCACCAGCTCGCGCGATCATAACTACTAAGCTGTTCAGTAAAACAGGTACTTTTACCGTCCATATTTTTTCGAAAATTTTGTAACTTTTATTGTCGATGAAAGATGCCATTTGGAAGACATGTGTTTTTTTTGCACTTTCATGAAAATTTGTAATTCTGGAAGGATTTCACAATGAAAGATCCAAATATTCCTCTTCTTAAACTTGGGTGGAACGTAACACAAATTGTACAAAGTCCACCTTCAAGCTTACTGGAATAAGCAAGCCAATCGTAAATTGTAACCATTCATTCCGAAAAATTCTTTTTCCATCTGAGTCCCTTTTGAAATTGTAGCTTTTATCGGGAACAAAAGTTCGCGTTAATTATGCATATTTTGTCTCATCGGAAATAGAATCAAAGTTACCAATAAAATTCCCTACATCTAAAGGATGAATACTTGGATTTTCACCAATAGCATTAGCAGATAACGAGGTTTCATAAAAGTCAGTATCGCGCTCAGGATCAACACCAACTCCAAAGGTACTCGCTTCGTTAATGCATGTACTAATCTCACTCTCCGTGTTTTTCTTAAAAAACCTTTTTATATCCATTATAATTGATTTCCTAAAACAAAATACATAGACTTCATTAGCGACCTGAGACTTTAAGAAGCAAAAAAAATAGGGAAATTGATAAGCAGAAAAAGTCAGTATCTTTTAGCAGATTCTTTGCCAAAAAAGAACAAATATTAAATTTTAAAAAATGGCAGAAATCATTCGATTCGAAGCTAAAATTCATAGCATATAACTCCCCAACTCGTTTGAGTGTATACTGTACTTTATGCTTGAAGTATGACATGAATCTGAACAAGGAACGACGTACGCTACGATTTACATAAAATCATCATTTTATAAATTATAAATATTGGATGTTTTAGTTTATCAGTTGTGTTACATGATTTTTTTAAAGGGGCGCGTTCACTTTAAACGTCGAACGACGTCGGGCGCACCGAATATCGTTCACTTTCGACATCGAGTGAAATTTGCCAGCGTTCAGTTTGACAAAGAAAAACGCCGGGCGATTTGCCATCACGTCCACCTCGAGCATATGGACGAAAGTTACCGGACTTAAGCGTTGAGAATGCTGCCAAGTGCCAACCACAGAACACAGATAAAAAAAATTGTTTCTGTGTTCTGTGGTGCCAACCAGCTGTGTGCCAGATAACAAAATTTACAAAATTAAAGGCCCATCCCCAATCAATTTAGTGGCGAAGTGGCACTTCGGCACGCGTGCTTGGACAATGACGTTTAAACGTAAGTATCCTCAATTCAATTTCGTGCTAACATGCGCGCCAATGTGGAAGTGCAAGCTTGCAAGCTGTAAGCTTTTTCGGTGCGTGCCGAATTGTGTCATGCGCATTTAATCATGGAAAAAATAATTTAGGTACCCTAACCCTACTTCATTCTATTATCTTTGTATACAAACATACAATATTTTCTAGCATTGTAATTATATTAATTGGTTGTCTTTGATGCCATTTTTAACTACTTTTATATACTATAATTACAGGCTGAACTTTTTGAATACCTCGTTACCTTAAGATAACAATGAAAATGCGCATGTGCGATCAAATTCAGGCAGACTGAATTGACTGTATTGAGGATGAGTATCCCGTTTTGCAGCACGCGTGCTGAAGTGCCACTTCGATAGCAGATTGATTGAGGATGTAGCTTTACACAGACCACCTTGAAAATTAGGCGAAGTTAATTCGATAGTGAAATATCACCTAAAAATTATTCAAATATGCCCAAATTGAAATTGGAATAGTACCGACTATATTATAGATTTGGATGACGAAAACTTTCAACGCGCCTTAACTGGTGAGTTAATCCTTAATTTCTTACTACATACACCTACGTCCTAAATGAAAAAATTCACCGAGATAGTCTTAATAACTAGAGCCTTCCAGAATAATTAATGTTTAATTTAATTATTTCTGATTCCAGACAATTTATATGCACAGGAGTTGCTGAATCATGCAAGACAGGCAGAATTTGATGAAAAAAAAGAACAAAATTCGAAAGTAGAGACAACAGTGACAAATCACAAGAAAACTGTTTGCTCTGCCGGGAGTTCTGCAAATACCGAATTAAGATCACCATGGACAAGAACTGAAATTTTGATATTGATTTTTTTGTATGGAGAAAATCAAGAATCTTTAAAGTCAACAGTAATCAGAAAAGATCAGTTCTGGAAAATAATTGCTGAAAAGATGGAGTCAGACAAAAATGGTGAACAATGTCGTAATAAATTTAAATATTTGAAAACAAATTACACGAAAAAAAAGGACAACATATCTGAAAACTGGAGAATCCAAAATGGTGTTCGCTTATTTTGAAGAAATGGATGAAATCTTCTTCAAAAAAGATCATAATATAGAACCGGTGAGAGTAGCATCTTCTTCTAATAATAATTTCCTATCAGAAACTACAACATGTAGTGAAAATGTTGATGATCCTCCTTCAAAAAAAAAACGAGTAGTCAAAACTCAAAATGAAGCTGCAAAAATTCTCGCAGAGAAAGAGAAAAATGCCGAAAGAAGACATAAAGAAAACTTGGAAAAAAAAGATGAGGCACTGAATTTATGTAGGAGACTATTTTTTTCGGCAAATAGGCGAATTTGGCATATGAGTCTAACACGTATAAGATTCACAAACCCTCAAATTGATAAAAATAACAATTTTCAAACCAAAATATAAAACTTGAAAATAAAATTTAAAAAATAGGTGGTATTATTCAAAAAGCGCAGCACAACAATTGAGAGAATTTATCGAGACACATAATCTAAATAGAACCGCTGCTAATTTAAAATCTAACTGTAACATCTTATCAAACTGGCTAATGAATAATACCTTTTTCCTGCTACTGTTGGTTAAATATGTACATAACGCACAGTGGGTGAGGCAAAATATGTAAAATGGTAATTAGCAACAAAATAGAACGTTTTATTTTAAATTAGCTTCATTTGTCCTTTTCTTATTTACATTTGTGGATTATTGTACACACATACAGTGATGGGCAAATGTGTGGAACCAAGTAAATATCTCTGGAATTATCAAAGATATCAAAATTAAATTTGGAAGGTGGATACTACAGTAGATTGGCTAACTTTCATTTTTCTTAACAGTTTTGAACTTCCGGTTTAACCGGAAGTAATGTCGATTTCAAAATTTGGAATGGAACACCCTGTATATTATTTCGGTTTCTGATGTAACATTTTATTACGAATACAAAAATATTGGGTTTTTTATTTCAATACCTACCGAAATATTAACAGAAAAGTAACTAAGGAAAGGAAAAATCTAATATCAATTAAAGAAATAATCATAATTATTCACTTAAACTAAACGATTTTCAAAACATTGGAACTTAACTGAACTAGAATTAATGTATCAGATGTTCAAACTGAGCACCGTCTACTTCTTGACATTAGGCAAGTCGGTTTGTGAATTTCTATTATTTCTCTTTCACTTAATTCGGCCATTTTACGATCAAATTAAAACAATATAATCTTTTCACGTTCAAATACAAACACTAATAACTCATTTGGACAACAACTGTCACTTTTACAATGAATTTCATGGACTACTAGCTACCATCAAATTTTTCCTTTCCTTAGTTACTTTTCTGTTAATATCTCGGTAGGTATTGAAATAAAAAATATCGAACCCGATATTTTTGTATTCGTAATAGAATGATTCATCAGAAACTAAAATAATATACAGGGTGATCCATGGCAAATTTTAAAATCGACATTACTTCCGGTGAAATAGGAAATTCAAAATTGTTAAAAAATATGAAAAAAATCGGCCAATCTACTGTAGTATCCACCTTCCAAATTTCATTTTGATATCTCTAATAATTTCACAGATATTTACTTGGTTCCACACTATATCCATGAAATTAAAATTCTGTTTTACTGATTTTATGTTATAATTAAGAATTCACATATCTTCCTACCTTTGTAAAGAATATGGAACTCCAAGTGAACATAAACATCGTTTAATTTTACACCAAAATGGTACTCTTGGTAAAACTCGATATTATGTACCGTTTTCGGAATATTTTGATTTGAAAATTATGAAGTAATAATCGCTCCTGGTATACATAATATCGAGTTTTACCAAGAGTACCTTTTTGGTGTAAAATTAAACGATGTTTATGTTCACTTGGAGTTTTGACTAATAATTCTACCCTTAAAAAAGTTATGTTGAATAATACGTTGTATGAATCGTGTAACTAGCGCCCTCTATGAGAGTTAGTTATAAAAACAAATTCATGGGATATATCAGCTTCCAAAACATATTCGTATAAAATTTCATTACAATGGTGCCAGTAGTTTCGGCAAAATCGTAAGAAATGTGTAATTTTTTATTTTCTTCAACGCCCTTTATCTTGAAAACGGATGGCGTTAGAAAAAAATTTTACTAAGCAAACCCCAATTATTTTTCAGTTTTTTACCTATCCTAGAGACGGTGTTACCTTTTTTTGAAACACCCTGTATATATATATATTCATTCATGCTATGCTAAGGCTGCAGTTGTCTTGCTAAGTCATCTCTGCGTGCATTGCCTTCTACAGCCAATGCTCTAAAATTGACAAGCACATTAGTTTCTATTTCTAAATCACCATTTTTCAGATCTACAGCGAGGTCTTCGTGAATATAGTTGTCAATGTTGTCTTCTCTAGCTAACAGACACCTATTGTGTAGGACACAAGCTGCTTTTATAACATATGCATAGAGATCAAATCTGTTCATATCTAAATGTTGTAAGCGTTCCATTCTTCCATAAAATAGAGCAAATGTCTGTTCAACACATTGTCTCAACTTGGCATGGGTAGTATTAAAATTAATTTGTCTTGGAGTCAATCCTCCACGATTTATATATTATGGTGGTATACACCATTTAAGTATAGGGTATGCCTTATCACCAATTATGTACTGCTCTTCCTGCAAATAGTCTTGGGGATTTTGTAAAAGTTTAGTATAAATGTCTGAGTTTTTGAAAATTCTAACATCAGATACTGAGCTTGGGTATCCTGCAAAGCAGTGGAGAATCCTTAAATGAGAGTGCAATTATTTGCAAAGTAATCGCATGAAAACATTTCCGATTAACATACACCTCTGGATTTTCTTTTGGAGCTCTTATTGGAACATATGTTCCATCTATGGCGCCAATCACATTTGGCAAATTACCAAATCTTGAAAAATCTCTTGCAATTTCAGTTCTTTGTTCAGGACTGGGCCATACTATAAATCTGGTAGACACTTGATTTAAAGCTCTTATTACTCTATAAAAGTATCTCCATAGGGTTGATTTGCCGATGTCAAAGCGTTCTCCAATTGATCTGAAAGGAAAATAATATACAAATAGGTTTATTGTACCATGGGCGGGGTATACAATTCAGACAATAGAAAATAATAGTAATATGGAAAGTATGAAAACATACTTATGTATAGAGAGTATATAAAATAAATAGTTTTCTATTGTTGGAACAGCTATTGGTTGCTCTGTTAATAATTATGACAATAAAGCTTTTTTTTTAGTTGATTTGATGGGTACTTGTGGAAAGTTTATGTCATTTTTGAATATTTTGTTAAATCTGAATTTTTTCCATATGCGATTTTCACCTTATAGTCACATAATGGCAACTACTACTACTACTGGTGATTTACAATCTGAAAAATCCCGTTTTTTCCGCATTTATACCTACTAAGTTATATGGAGTTTTTGGAAATTAAATTAGTGACAATGATTCGAGCAAGAGATTGAAAAAATAATTTGAATAACTAAACCAGGAATAAAAATCCTTCAATACGATGCTCTAGTTTACCTGTAAGAATCAGGAGTAGCAAGGATCCATAAAACCATTAAAATTTGTCTCCTCTCCTCCACTGTCTTTTTTGAGGCATTTGGTTTTTTCCCTATTAAGGGCGGGTTGTATCGCAGTTGGTTACCATTTGATTAACGCTAACCACTGGTTACAACGTGGTAACTCGTTGTATCGCCCACTAACAAGTGGTTATACGTTGGTTAAGACTGGGTTTTCTAACCATTTGATATCTGATGGATAACTTCATGTTTTGTCACAGAACGGTTATTTTATTAGCGTTTTGTGTAGTTTGATGTATTGACATTTGTTTATAGACGGGATTTTTGTGGGGTTATGTTATGCAGTTACCGTCTCTAGAATTCTGTATTTGATGAAATTTTCAAATAGACCTCAAAGTAAATAAATTGTTTAGACGTACGATGAATATTCAAAGAGACAATTTGAGAGGCTTGGAATTAACTGACGATGAAGACTTTGTGGAGCTAATTGAATTGGTACTATTTCCAAGGGCTCCAAGAAATTTTAGAATAAAAGAAAACCATTTTGTAAAATGGAACAATGGAGAGTTTGCTGCAAGATTTAGACTATCTAAAGAAACTGTCGTGATGAAAATATGCTAAATACTAATAATTAATAAATGAATCTAATGCAAGCTAACTTAATATTAATAATTATCGATAAAAACTACACAACTAAATTCATATTTAGATTGAATTTTAAAAAGTATCCTAATGTCACAATATATAACATCAATCACGATAGACAAACCATAGACAAACAACACCACAAAACTTTCAGTTACGTGACCAGCAACTAACTATCGGCGCAGCAACTCAACAACTGGTTAAAAGTTAACCATTTGTTTCGTAACCAGTGAGTTAACCAATTGCGATACAACCCGCCCTAAGGGTGATATGGAATTCTCCAAAATAACAAATATTTCACGAGTAATTCTGAAATAAAAGAAACAACTTCAATAAACCTTCATTTATTACTGCTATCCCATATTGAGTATGTATAATGCTAATGCATTAGAAAATAATAAGTGGCTAGGTATCCCGAGGGTATCCCATAGCTCTAAGCTCACCCTTACCTGGAATGACTTTGAAATTGTGTATTATTTAGCCAAGGTATTACTGACTCATAATACAATTCAATTCTCACTGGTTTTTCTCCTCTGTGATATTGAAGTTGAGCATCTTCTAGGATTTCTTCATCTTCGCCTTCAGATTCGCTATCGAATAATACTGTTCCTAATAAAACGCGAGCTGCTGATGATATTACCATTAGAGCTAAGCTATCATTATTGTCTTCCAGCATGATAAAAAATGGCGAAAAGGGACGATTTAACCATAGATAAAAGATTTAACAACTTTCTTCACTTTTCGTGTATAACTTTTTTATATTCAAAGGTGTATAATAATAATAATAATTATAGTGGGGTTATGTCAACATCAACAAACAACAAATAATGGTGCCAACTGCGGCAACTGCCAATGCGTTCAGTTAAACGACCGCCCGACAACTTTTCCATGACGTCATTCATCCGGTAAGTTACCTCGTCGGGTGTTTCAAAGTGAACGCGCCCAAGAAGTATAGTATCTTGCTTTGGTGAATAATCAAAATCGGATATTCAATTTTCCAGGGTGTACTGCTTCAAGTGTAGTAGCACAGAGTACACCATCTAACAAGAGATGAATGCTTTGTCGGTTCCTTTGAAGTCGGACTTACACGATATTGAGCGAAAATACGTCGAGGTATTGAAACATAAACTACCTGATACACGGAGAAAAGTACATATATAGCATGTACAGAAAAATAAAAATCCAGTTTTTCAAGATCTTTAAAGAGCATTCGAAACAATTGATCAAAGCTGCTTAATTGAGAAATTGAAAAGTATGGGGATAGGGCAGGCATTGGAGTGGTGTGGTGATTTTCTAAGAAACATTAGTGATATTGTCGATTTCAAGGTCCAATGTGTAATTCATCTGTTTGCTGACGATGCCCGTATATACTTTTCATGCAAGGATTTAGATAATTTAGTTAGAGTTGTCAATTAAAAATCAATACAAATAAAACTAAATGTTTGCTGATAGGTAATAACTATATCTATAAGTAGTTTGTCGATAAAGGATATAATATCACAATTGGTGGAAGTGGAAATTCTATACAGTTAGTAGAAAAATTCAAATACTCAGGGGTAGTGATTTACAAGCAGATGAAATTCACAGATCATACCAACTCTGTTATTAAAACTATTGCGTTTAAGTTAAATTTTCTAAATAGAAGTTCATTTGGCCTATCACAGTGGACTGAATATATCATATATAGCCTACTATAATTCTACCTTACTTCAATTAATCTCATACGATACTCTTTACTAAATCAAAATGAGTTGAACCGACTACAGAAATTGCAGAATAGAGCAATGCGGATAATACTATCTTGTTTAAAATTCACTTCCATTATTTTATTGCTTGGAACTTTAAGGTGGATATGCATAATTCACCTGTCGATAATAGGTGCGGATAATGAGAAGGTCACATGACATATAATTATATGGAAGATTATTCCTACAAACAACACAATATATTAAATGGAAATTTTTATCAGGACCCGGGATGTCACTCGCCGACGTCTCGCGACATAAACGCACCTTCCTAAATAATAGCAATTATTATATGCTTGTTGTTGTTAAAAATTCAACAAAGAATTAACTGTTTTCAAGGGTCTAGATCATTATAACTCTCTTCCAGGAAGAATTAAACATTTGAATTCTGTAATAGCATTTAAAATCCAAGTCACAGATTATTAAATGAATGAATATTTCTCCTGAGTTAGTTGTAATTATATATGTAGTATAGGTATTCTGCATATTTTAATTTGTATGTTTTTAAATTTTATATCTCTATCAATATTAGCAAAAATGAGCTAAATAAAGGAATAAATAAATAATAATTTGGATCACAACTTATTTGACCAATGGATGTGGTTTCAACTAGATGGTGCATCACCACATTTTGCCCAAAATGTACTACCTATCTTAATTAACAAAGTGTTTCCAAATATGAAAATTGGATGAAGGGGCCCAATTGAGTAGCCAGTAAGATCACCCGATCTTACTCCATTAGATTTTTTATGGAGATATCTCAAAAGCCAGGATCATGCCACTAACCCCAACGACATTGCCGAGCTTCGACAAAGAATCACAGACGAAATTAGGCAAGTAAAGCCGCAAGTGTTGGAAAATGTTTGGAATGCTATTTATAATCGATTAGGATATTGTCAGCAACAAGGTGGAGAGCACTTTGAACATTTATTGCATTGAAGTAATTTCAGTAAATATTTCATTTTTTTCCGATACATTGCTTATAAAAAGTAACAAAAAAATGGAATTGCATCTGCTATTCAAAAAGCCTCCAAATGAAAAATGAATCAACTTACTCTTGCATTTAAAAAAAGTTGAAGTGACTGTAACCTTTCAGATGATTTAAAAAATAAACAAATCTTTTTGTAATATGCCTCATAGAAAATAAAAATTGACATGTTTAAGGAATCTCGTGATAAACCTTTATTTATCAAGTTACAGAATTTGTTCCAGCTAGACTTTCTACTCTATATATTTGTCTTAAACAATGAGTACGTCAATGACTATTCATTTGAATACAGAATATTTATAAAGTGAATATATTGTAACGTTTATTTTAATTTATATGAAAGTCACTGAATAAACACTTTATCTATGCGCGATTGTATAAACACTAAATGCCCATATATCTGACTATATGATGACTGATATTCGTGTGCAGAGATGCTGCCTATTTATATCACCCGTGGGGTAGATTTCTAGAAATCTCTCGTTCTGCCGAAGGCGCTAGATAGACTAGAACAAGTAGGAGGGCGGGGGGTAGGTATAGTCTCTGGATTGTTCTCGGCTAGTGGCGGGGAACGCAGGTAGTCTTCTCGATTGTTCTCGGCTAGTGGCTAGAGGAGTCATAGTCGTCTCATGGGAATTTCACTGGGGCACTCGCGTAACATTGCCCCCTCCTTAAGAGACAGTTACTCCTGAAACTAACTAGGAAACTGAAACGACATGACTGTACCGGCAACTGGTTCCCTTGTTACATTTTCCAGTTGCATGGAAGTAACATACGACGGTCTTCTCCGTTGACTGTGCCTCCCGTGCAAGGCCGCAGACAAGTACCTGCACTCGGAAGATTACTTCTACCATGTTACGGATTATCCGCCAATCTAAATGCCTACATTCAATCTTGGGCATGGTTAGCCTATGCACGTTCAATTCAAGCACATGCTCCCTCAAGCTTAGTAAAGCTTCCCAGACATTCTCGTACGTTGGTCTTTCGTCGAAGGTGTTCCTCGTCACTAGGTGGCTTCTTTATAAACAGAGATGGCAGTCCGCGCGCATCGGTTACGCTGGCAGGGATGTTTATTGCCAGTGAGTATTCCTCCGGAACGGTGAGCAGATCTTGTCGTTTATCCGTGGTGACACCGTATCTTGCTTTTCCGGTACCACCATAAGGACCCCAAATCAGGATCGGCTACTTCTTGGAGCTGTTTTATTTCCTCATCGTTGTCACCCTCGAATGGCGCTAATCGATTACGGTGCACCACCTTTGGCTTTCCGTTTGGAATCTTGGTGATGCGATAAATGACGTCATTGATTCTTTTTTTACGAGGTACGGACCGTCCCAAGCTTTCTGCAACTTTGGAGAAAAAGCCTTTTGTCTGCTTGGGTTATGCAGCCAGACTTTGTCTCCTTCGTGGAACCCTCCTTCTGTAGCTTGCGTATCGTACTTTCTCTTCATCCTATCGCTAGCGATCTGGAGATTCGATCGAACCAGCTCGTGGATGTCGTCCATTCTTTTTCTCAGTTGAGTTACGTAATCTTCACCAGCTATGTCTTCTCTGGGTCGGCATCCGAATTCAAGGTCGCAGAGTAATCTCATTTCGCGTCCGAACAGAACTTTTGCTGGTGTTTGGCCGGTAGACTCATTGATGGCGGATCTGTAGGCCATCGCAAATAGCGAGAGATACTGGTCCCAATCTCGCTGATGGTTAGATACTACTTTGGACAAGTATTTGCCAATAGTTCTGTTCATTCGCTCTACCGTTCCGTCCGACTGTGTATGTAAAGCCGTAGTTCTTGTTTTCTTCATGCCGAGCTTATCACAAACTTCCTGGAACAGCTGGCTTTCGAAGTTTCTGCCCTGGTCGCTGTGTATTTCCAGGGGCACTCCATATCGGCATATGAACTCATTCACAAGTACGTCGGCAACAGTTGCGGCTTCTTGGTTTGGAATGGCATACGCTTCAGCCCATTTTGTGAAATAGTCCATCACCACCAAAATGTACCTGCTGCCATTTGCTGTCGGTGGAAACGGTCCGGCAATATCCAGGGCAATGCATTCAAAAGGGCTTCCGACATTGTACTGCCTTTCTTCTCCCGTGCGGTCCATTGGTCGTGACACAGGTAGTGCACTTCTTACACCAGTCCTTTGTGAGTTTACGATGGGTGAGCTAATTTTATGGATATGATTTATTCTTATGAGCAAATCTCAATTTTTTTGGCTTGGTATTTTTTAGTGTATACAGGCTAGGCAAATATTTATCTTCCATAATATGTTGAATCTCATATAGAAGCAACAGTAAGCATTAACTATAAATTTATATATCCAAGAGACCACCATATTTCCTCTCCATAAAACGCCCACAATGTCTAGTGTCTCTCCAGCTTCCTCTCATCCACTAACAGAAAGGCTATGGGGGAGATAATTATTTGCTGAATTTTTGGTGCAAGGTTGAATATCACAATTATATAATGATACATTTTTAGTGAGTCAAGGTTTTAACATGGAAACAGCTTGAAAGTAAGTTACAGTTCATAAAAAAAGAAAGGGCATTAAAAACTCATTTTTTTTCAAGGCTTAGGGATAACATTTTAATTTAACCAATAATTTTAAATAAATACTGGAACCAATCAAACAAAAACCAAAGGAAAATTCGTGAATTGAATCCTGTAGATTACTTTTACCTACTCCATGGTTTCATTGTATTAGATTAAATGTAACTCTAAAGAGTTTCACTAGACTAATGTCTCTTTCCTATCTTAGGATGAGAGTGAGACACAAAGGTAGATTTATTTTTTACAACATACAACATCTTATGAAAATGGCTTTGAATATGGACAAATGCTAAAATAGACTCGCAGAGACATATAATTAGAAGAAAGTGAAAGTATTTGAGAATGATGATCTAATTACTATTCATACATAGTATTGATTAGCGGGAAAAGCTAACGTAACACTAAACTGTTTATTTGGTATTGGGGTGATATTCATGAGACCTATTTTGCCCTATTTTTGCTCTAGCTAGTTCCCAAGGAAAGTCTCAGGGACTAGTAGTTTTATTAGAAACATTTCTTGGAGGCATTTGAGGGCTGGTTTCAGTTTAGGTAAGCGTCTGTTATCTATCCAGTAATCTCCTAAGTGTTGTGTCCTCTCCTTGCTGTTGTGCCACCCCCCTGTTCCTTGAGACTCTAAGTCTATCCACCCACTCCCTTTCCATCTCCATCAACCCCTTCCTGATCCTTTCAATCATCTCCTAGCTACCTTCTCCAATATCCTTCAGGATTACTGCTAGCTACTATGGGTACACCCTTTGAGTTGATTTGTGGTAGGCAAATTAATTTACCTGATAACAAAAGGCTGGGAAATCTGGAACCGTTGGCGATACTTGGCACTGATCAGTGTTTACACTAACACTTTACACTATCTTGAGCACGTTTCGGTAACAAAGTTGCTGGAGGCACACGAAAGGGTCAGGTAATTTCTAAACAAGTGTAAGGGTGCATTATAAGAAAATAACCGTCAGATATGCAGGCGAAGGGACTAGAATTAAAACCAGGGAAACTAATAATACAAACAAAGATAGAACTAGCTTGGACCTTGGTAAAAGGTTGTGAAACCAAATGGGTCCAAATATCTTCTGTATGTTCCTTGTGGTATATTATTTATTCTATTTTCTCTTCTAATTGCGATATTCAATCAACACAAGGGAGGGTGGAAACTGTTCATGAGAATATGGTATATTTATATAAAGAGCAGAACCCAGTAATTCAAAAGGGAAAAGCAATTATTAATAAAAACATAATATATAGATTCCATTTATAAACTTAACAAGGTTAAGTCCAGTATATTTTTATCATTATTATTATATTTTAGTATCTGAGAAGCTAACATTTAATTGATATCAACAATATTATTTCTTGTATTTGAGAAGAATAATGTCATGAGCAAGCACAATTGTTCTCTACATATTCCATTTCTTATTTCTCTTGCATAATTTAAAAAAGAAGCAATCAATATATATTTTATTTTTTATAATTTCAGAGTGTAGATGGTGTTGTTGAAAGCATGAAGGTTGTAACTGAATCAAATTCTGTCAGAGTTGCGCGATTCGCCTTTGAATGGGCAAAAAGGAATGGCAGAAAAAAGATTACCACTATTCATAAAGCGAATATTATGTAAGTACATTTTTTTTAAATCAGACTCCAAATACATATTGAGATGGAACGTAGATAATCGGGAAATGATCTTACTTGACATGCAGCAACTTGATTCAATATTTTATACATGGAAATGTTTTATTTTTTTAATGTTCTCCACTTGGATTTTACCATTTTTTGGATCTTATGAAAAGTTGAATTTTGCTTTTAGGAAACTCTCTGATGGACTGTTTTTGGAAACCTCAAAAAGAATTGCCAAAGAATACCCTGAAATTGAACACAATGAAATGATTATTGACAACTGCTGCATGCAGTTGGTGTCAAAGCCTCATCAGTTTGATGTTATGATCATGACTAATCTGTATGGAAGTATAGTATCTAATGTTGTTTGTGGTTTGATAGGAGGAGCTGGGTTATTATCTGGAAAAAACTATGGAGACCATGTAATGTGAAATTTCAATTTCTTGTATCTCAGCATGTTACTTTTCAAGTATTAGGATTTAGTAGGCTTAAGGTGGATTCATGCAAGAAAAAATTGAAACAAAGTTTAATTTAAAACGAAAACTAAGAAGATAAAACCATATAATGTAATGTAGAATGTAGATGTTCATGCAAGAAACTTGGAAATTGAGATTTAAATTAAAATATATGACATGGTTTTATCTTCTTAGCTTTAGTTTCAAATTAATCTTAGTTTCAATTTTTGCTTGCATGAATCCACCTTAAATTTTGAGTCTATAATTGCATTAATCAGCATAAAATTGTGAAACGCAGAGAAATTTTCCTCCTGCAAAATTTTCATTTAATTCCTATAAATGCGATAAAGTATGGAACCAACTGAATATCATTTTTGAAAAAGAGATGATATTTTGCAGGTAATTGCAATGGGGCAAAATGTATCTGAAGTGATTTTTTGTTACTAATATAATTTTGATTCAACCGGAAATACCCCCATCCTTTTAAAATTGAATTAACATCTAGAAGTTTAGGTTAGGGGAATAAATATAGTTTTTCTTCAACTAAAAGTAAATTATTTTCCGTTTTTACAAATTATTTCCACTAACCCCAGTACCTATGTACAAATACCAAGCCATTTCATAATCAGTAAAAATATAGAGATCGTCCCATTTATCTTTGAAAAGGTAAAGCCAGTTAGAAGGAAAGACTTGGTTCCATACTTTATCGCAACCCTTAATACAGTTTACATGACTGTCTCATTGAGAATAATTTTTGATAATCTGACATCTTACTCTGCTATTTCTACTTAAGAGAACAACACACTTATTGAACCAAATAAAAGTTTTTGTAGGCAATAAAAAATGGATCATTAATATGCTCTAAATATTTTAATGTGTGTAATACACAAGAAACTGTGAAGAAATATAGAAAAAAATCAGCTGAATTACTGTATAATAAATGTTTTGCAACAGAACTGAACTACCTAATATGTATGATTACTAATTTTGAAAAACTGCTCCAAGATGTATGCATAAGCTTTATCCAAAAAAAATTTATATTGAAAAACAAGATTTTAAAGGAGAAACGCTATAATAGTAATGTTGTCTCTCTATGACATCATACATCAAATATTTGACAGGAAATTAAAGTTTTATCACGATTAAATTAGTAAACACATTGGGGATTCAAACAATACACAAAATGTCAAATGACTTATCAAAAGGTTCACGTCACGCGTTTCTGTTCGCTGCTTGAATGAACCAATATGGCAGATGGTTTGCTGCTTTATTTATATTTTCACTAAAATAAATATAAATCACAATTGTAATGTAAAAATGAGCGATTTCTTGAGAATATCTGTAATCTATATAGTTATTTCAAATCGTGATTCCAGTTATTTTTAGTGGCTGCCATCATGCTGTTCGGTTCTGTTTTTGTAGTGAATTATACTCTGTTAAAATTTGATTTACGCCACTTCCAATTAATATTCTTGTCCCAGAAATCCACTGGCAGACGTATTGGTGTATAAAATAAGTTGTCGAATGGTACGAATCTATCAATACAAAAGCAAATAATCTCTTGCTAGAGCTGTTGTCAGGTTAGGTTAGGTTAGGTTAGGTTTTTTTGTTTATTTTCTGGAAATTTTGAAAACTTACTAATTATTTTAGTATGCCATTTTTGAACCTGGTACTCGTAATACAGGAACTGCCATAGCTGGAAAAAATATTGCCAATCCAATTGCTATGTTGAGTGCAAGTATTGATATGCTTCAGCATTTGGGACACCAACAACATGCCAATTTGATTCAAAGAGCTATTTTCAAAACTATCAGCGAAGACAAGATCCACACGCCTGGTGAGTACACTGAAAATTTCAGATTTACCCATATTCTTTTGCTTTAGTTGCAATTAGTGCAATGGTTGATAGAATGGTGTGAAGTACGTAATTAGCAATGAAATCTACTTCTAATTGAGTACTATGAAAATCATATGGTATTAGTTATTCAATCAACTAGTGTATTGATGAGGGCCATTGTTAATTGCCCTTTTAATACTCGAGTTAGTTACAAATCTTATCTTTTCCGTCGACTGTAAAGTTTTATTCGTTTTACTCAATATTCAAAAACTGAAAATATTTATTTGTTTCATAGGAAGTACTGTAAAAAATAAATAATGGTCGCCGGAGAAGGTCACCGGTTCTAATGTCACTGTTTTCGTTTTTCTTAAATTATATTTTAGGTGTTTTATCAACACCAATAATATTATAATTCTGTAAGATGATAAAATAAAAACGATATGTGAGTCAAAAACTAGGAGTATTCTATACTAGGATTCATTTTTTAAAGACGTTATTGTATGCATTAATAGGGGTCATCAATGTATGTTTTTGTCTAATTTTGAGAACGTTGATACACGGTCGACGGAAAATATAATTAAAATACTTTGTATTTGATGTATTTTGGTGTTTAATTTAAAAAAAGCTTGTTCCAATTATAGTTATATTTGATGGGAGTTATATTGAGAGTTGAGAGCTATTTTTTTTAAATGTAATAGGTATACTGAATTTATTTTGCAGATTTGGGTGGTACTGCCAAAAGCACAGATGTAGTTCAAAGAATTATTGACCACATTTTACAAGCAGACATCAGACCATGGTAATTTTTGATTGTTCTGAATGTGTGTTTATGGTGATGGCACACAACTAATAAATAACTCATTTATTTTGTGATAACCTCTGTTACCAATTTTTGACATTTCTCGTAAACACGTTTGTGCACGTTCTGCATTTTTTTGTTTGTGCTTGAACTCAGTATTATAATACGAATTAATGTTCTGATCGTATTTTTTATTCTCTTTTGCAGATTTCAACAAACCAATAGTATGTATCAGTTTTCTAAAGTAATATATTATATGTAAGCTATTTATTGTAAATAAAAAATTGAATTAACTATTGAATTCCATAGAATTTCTCTCTCTCCCCGGAAGTAAAGTATTAGTTGAATTTTTTAAATGACAAGGTTTTATCTTCTTTATTCCTTTTTGACAAGCAATAACAAACAACCAATTGAATCATTAGTATATTACCATCAAAGTAAGAACCGTTTTACACGTACGAGAATTATTCCGAAATTTACTCTGAAAATTTTCATAAAAATAATTTTTGCTGTTTTACACGTCATAGAATTATTGCCAAAATTTTCGGAGTAAAACTATATATTTTTATGATAATAAACTAGAAAGTGCGCGAGAATCAACGCAGAAGCCAAAAATAGGATAAAAACAATAATGGTGTGTCAATATTTGTTGTCGTTTTCAACCATTAATTCTTTATTTAGGAAATCCAAAACTTTAGCATAACTGCAAATCTCAATTAATAGAATAAATAATCAATCAAAGAAACGGTTCTAATATAGCTGATTATTTGGAAATGTCAATATGTAAATCGTAACCATGACAACTTATCCCAAAAACAATCTCACTGCGCAGGCGTGTGGCATGAATTTTGAAATTGAAATTGATAGGTTAAAATCCACAGAAGGCTAAAAACTTATCCAAAACAGTGAGCTGCCTCATTGGACTTCGCAGAAACAATCTAGTAGTGCTAACGAGGAAGATAGAACCTTTTGGAATTATATGAGAAGATATAAGGAATTATTCAATTATTATTCATAGTTTACATTTTAGTAGAATGACAAACACAAATATACTTCTTTCACGAGTAATACGCAAAATTGATTTCTTCGTCTAGCAGTATTCATCATTAAGTGATCTCGACTCGCTTTGTTTGGTAGTGACTTTGGTCAACCAATTGGTAGGTCCTACGTCACCAGTATGATGTAAAGTACCAATTACAGGCGAAATCGTTGGTATCTATTTGTCAGACCAAAGCGGGCCGATATTACAAATTGCAATATTTATTTGCAACATTCTCAATAGTTATTATAATTTCATTTGATATATTATTTGTTATTACTTATATTATATTATATTATATCATATCATATTACATTATATTATAGTAATATTATATTATATTATATTACCATTACATTGCTCAGGTTAATAGACAAATCGATGCTTCTCTGACTAATTGGCGATTCTCCTGATATCTATATTAATATCCTGAATTGTATAAACTACTACGATTTAATTATACATAACGAAGATTGAATTTACAAACAATAATATTCAGGGTAACTCACGAGCAACTATACATAGTCACTTCTACTGTAGTAGAGATATGAAAAATGTTTTTCAGTTTTGATTTTTAATATACATGATGAATTATGGATGTTTCGTCATATACCTTAAATGATTAACTCATTTGTCTCGTTTTTTGGCGAAAGTGTGTATTGGTGCCTGGCAACTAACTGACATATTCAGAATTGAAAAATTCCAGAACCGTCTCCGTGAAAATTTGTGGGACAGATCCATCTGCTTCAGTACACTTTTCTTGACGAATGTTGAATGAATGAATCTTCTGATTGTCAGCTGTCATCCAACTGGCGTCTGTCCTGTTTCTTCACTGTAAACCAACATGTGTTCACCCATTTGTAACATCCCTTGTACTTCTATCTTTGTTGTCCTTATTGTCAAAATATCAAGACTTGCTTTCCAAATTCAATTTGTCATCATCTGTTTATATACTTCCAATAGTGCGTCTACAGTCTCCATACTTTCAGTATATTTATTTTCATTTTATAGTCCATCTTCGTTGACAGGTTTTTTCTTTTCACTATTTTTCACCCCATTTTTAATTCTCTTTTTTATTATTCCTTTAATCACACCCTTATCTGTTCACCTAGTATATTTTTTACCTAGTGTTTATTACCAGTCAATTTCTATATCTTTAAATCCTAAGGGTGCTCTTTTCCTTCCTCCAATCAACTTCATCAATATTGGTCTTCTTTGCCATTCATTTACCAATTAATTATATCTGTAAAAATCTTACGTTAACTTCAATTCTTTGCTTAAATATTCTTAGTTTTTCGTTTCATTCTTTTTCCATTTAACATAAACATAGCAAACACTGCCTGCCCATGATGACTATGATGAATAAATTCTGCAATACTATCCATCAAAAGCTGGCCAGTACATTGTAAGTTTGAGAATAAATCACTAATACAAATGCAAATCCATCAATTGTTGATCAAACTCATTTGACCATTTAAATGTATTGTTGGTTTTTGATAAGAAATATTTTTTTTTTTTGTTTGTGACTAGGGAGGAGCTCCATTAGCCGAATATGTTTTAGTTCTTGATAAGAAATAAGTAGATTGAAAAACTATGCAAATTGTTAGTTGATGTGAATATTGATGAGTATACGAAATTGATATTTTTGTTTTTCTTGTGAATTAACCTATCTTGAATCCATGAAATTTTGGAAAAAGCTACAATTGTGTCAATGTTTCTTTAATTTTTTTTTGGATTATGATAAAAAGGAAGGGTACATATATTAAAATACTTCAGTCATTGTTGAATTTTCACTTCGTGTAAACAAGTTCAAAATGTTCCAGTATTTGAAAACAAAGAATCATAAAAGGGTTCATATTATTTTGAAAAAATATTAGTATTAATTAACCTGAATATATCTACTTTTTTTCTACCAGAAATAGGGAAGTGCACGCTTGCTCCAGTTGTGGCTTTTTCCTATTGAACGAGCCGCCAATAGTAGTTTGCAAAGTGTCACTTTTCCCACGAACGCAAATCTAGCGGGTGGAAAAAGTGATTTTCGTACAAGTTGTATGCAATATTTTTTCTACAACCACATGAATGAAAGGTACAGTAATTTATATAGTTATTTTATTTAAAGTTTGAACAGAAAGAACTTACAATATGAAAGTAAATAGAAAAATCAGATGACTGTATAATTGATTGTGAAATTTGAATAATTTTGTATTATTTTAATTTTGATTTATTTTGATCTTGATTCATAATTCCTGATAATGCTTGATAGGTTAATGTTATTATATATATATATATATATATAAATTGAAATAAATAGTTTACTCACTTTTGGTTTAGAATTGAAAAATTGTACCTATATCAATAAGAAATTCACTATTGGGTAGCTTTGTTTGACATTTCGGTGCGAAAAAGTGCCATATAGCGTGTACTTTTCACATTAATTTTTCCAACGTTTATCAGAAGAATTAAGAAAAGGCCTGCTCTGTGTAAAAAAATTGTGAAGAAAAGCGTGTTTTGCATTTAATTTTTACTGACATCCATTCACCACAACTAGTTTTGTAACGGTATAATAATCAGCTGCTAGAGACCATGCCATAAGATGATAAGATATAAATATTCTTTTTTTTTTTTTTTTTTTTTTTAATTTCTTGGGAAATTAAACCACAATATTTTTGAATTCTTTATTTCAACGTTTCGGTAGCGTTCCAGCTACCGTTTTCAAGAAAAAATAAGTAAAAATTGATTTTTATTCCTAACTGACACAACGGAAAAAATTTGACAACTAGACATTTTTGATTGTCTAGTTGTCAAATTTTTTCCGTTGTGTCAGTTAGGAATAAAAATCAATTTTTACTTATTTTTTCTTGAAAACGGTAGCTGGAACGCTACCGAAACGTTGAAATAAAGAATTCAAAAATATTGTGGTTTAATTTCCCAAGAAATTAAAAAAAGAATGAATAATATACCACAAGGAACATACAGAAGATAAGATATAAATAATATTATATTATATCTATCATAGAGTATGTCCGCTATCTAGCACATACCTATGGGACGAGTTACAATTCTGTCTTTGTTGTACTGGATAGAGTTGAGCTTTAGAAATAATTTGACATCATCATTAAGTTATATTTGGAAATGTCTTGCAACTGTCTCACTGTTTCTCCAAAGGTGCGATGTTTTGATCATTGATAAGTTTAGCCCTCAATTCCATCATTGATATAACTACCTACGCATACAAAAAATGTAAAAAATACCAATCGTAAATTTTACTTCAATACACCAATATCATAGTGGTGTATGAATAAGGGTTGATAAAGTATGTCCTTTTAAAGTGAAATTTATAACTCTGGAGATGTGCTGTTGGGTGGTCGGTTAAATTTATTTCTCTGTTTTTGATAGTATTTAGTAGATCGTCTTTTATTATTCCAGCGTCTATCAAAGAAGCATATTAAGGCAATAGTCCTAGAAAAGGAATAGGAGTAAAACAATTTTTCTCCCAAAACAGTTATCACTCCTACCATAATTAATTCCAAAATTTTGAGTATTTTTCTCATATTCTCACATTTTTTGAAGTGCGCTTCTATGTAAGTTTATTTATTATAGATCCAATCTCAACAACAAAGTAAAATCAAGCTGCGTTTTTCATGATTTTCAATAAATTGATATAATGAAAAGTATTGAAATTCTCCGAAGGGTTGATGCATACTGCAGATGGGGTAGCTCCCGGGATATTTAATAAAACTGGTTCGCTCCTGAAACTGAGAGGTGAAGTTGAATCGAGCTAAGTTCGCGCAGAGTGTTTACGGAAAAGCGCAGGACTATCGGTGTAAACAGCAGAATGAGCGGCGAGGATGGGGTCGCAAGAGCGAGAGGGGGGAGTGAGAAGAAAACAGCGCAATGGACTGATTCAGTGTTAGTTTTAGTGGTAGCGCAGTAGCATTTCGTCAGAGGAGCATCCGGCTCGGTTTTGTCATGGTTTTGGTTTTTTGTACACGACTCTGCACATAAAAATTTAAACATGATATAACTCAAATTTAGCCTAATAATTATCGGTAGCTAACTTTATGTATATACAAGTGTTTGTATAATATATATCACGATACATACATATTATATATATATATATATATATATATATATATATATGTGTCGATTTAGAATACGTCAAACTCCATTAGCTAAAAAACAGTGAAACTTAAAAAAAATGTTTAAATTAAAACTAAATGATGATAATAAATGAATAATAATGATAAAAATAATTAAATCGCTTTAAAACTAAATTAAATGCAAATCTTTAAAACATCGTTCAGCATTCGCCCAAGATAGTTCGTTCTGCTATTGCTACTCATGGAAATGCAGCACTGTCATTACTTCAAAAGAAGACCACGTTTACTGACGCTCATACTTCTTTCACACATCTGTCTATCGCTACCAAATGGTAGGCATCATAGATATTTTGGTGTCCCATTTTTTACCATTCACTTAACACTTGCCTTCGTAGAATTTGTTTTAACTCAATATCCTTGGTACCTACCTTATACCGTTGATTGAGGATTTGGGAAGATACGCAATGCAATACATTTATTTGTAGCAGACGACGTTTTTCATTCTCCTTACGCCGATTGACCCCTGGCCCTAGTCACGACATTTGTAAGGTGGAGCCTCTGGTGGCCCAACAAGGAAACTCTCATTTTATCTCACGTCTCGCCAGATGCAGCATAACAGAATAAATAAGTATTAATTTCTATGAAATGGGCAACAATACGGGATTCGTACTCGGTGCTTAGCGTTTATTGAGATAATGACGTTAGGATAATGTTTGAAGGAACTATTTGTCGTCGATTTATGTATGAAAACCGTATGTAAAAATCGCACTAAACACCAAATCATAATTTCCAGTATTATGAAATGAATTCATGTATATCCGCTGAAAAATAACATTTTACCGTTCAATCAACTGTTTCATCTAATGCAAATGGTAGAAGGAGTAAAGTAGGTACCTACCACCTTAAAAAGTAAATAAAACAAAAATCTGTTCATATATTAGTATTATCTTTATTTAATTATTATTATTATTATTATTATTATTAGTATGCCTATCTTGATTAACTTAACATAATACTTATCTATTAAGTCGAAAATACTGGAATAAAGGAAATTTACTTCGGTAGGTACAATAAATATGATCAAAATGAAATCATACAAAAATAGGGATACAATGTAGGTATACACATGTATATGTCTACGTTTCAAATATCAACCATGCCCAAGAAAAATAATTAAGTAAAGATTTATAAATACCTACATATTTACAATTTGAAATAAAAAAAGTATCAACTAGAAATACAAGTAGTACAAATAAAATATCTTATATCTAAATACTGTTGCAACGTTACCAAAGAAAAGTATCCAAAACCAAAATATCTACAAAGTATCTACATATGCTGCTGACTTGTGTTTGTTTTTTTAGATAAAATACATATCTTTCGGTGAGGTTTACCAGTTTTCATTAAATTTGATTTCAGATTTTGACTTTCCCATTTCAAGTTGTTATAAATCATAGTCTTAATTAATAATTTTAAATATTTTTCGATATGCAGAGGACATAAGTTTGTCTTATGTAAGTGAATTATTTCTAATAGTTTATTATAAATTGATTTGGATAGATTATCACTAACTTTTAATATCTGGTAAATTTCATTAAAAGATTTTATCATTTTTTGGCATAGACTCACAAAACTGTTTGTCGGGTTCTTAAGAGAAGATACGTTATTTTTTGTAGCAAAGCTTTTATTAATTAACAAAATTTCTTTCTTGTCATTTATATCAATTTGATCTTTTATTAAAAAATTATAACAATCGTTTTCACATTTTGTTTTTTCTACCAACATTTTGGCGAAATATCCGGCAACATAAACATTAGAACAAGTTTCTAAATTAATAATTTTGTTAGTCTCATTAAGAATGTCCAAATCAGTAGAAATAAAGCCGCTGATATCAGTTTGCGATAATATATTTTCCGAAGAATTAGTTGCATAGTTATTAGCTTCCATGACTGGAAGGTCAGTTTTATTTGACTGATTGTCGTTAATACAGTGGATATTATTTCTTTTGATATCATTTTCAAAAATCTCAATTGAATTAAAATAATCAAGTCCAAATTTTAAGTGATTCAATGAGGTGGGATTTTTAAGAGAAAGGGGTCGTCTATCAGGATTTGGATCAAATAGAGTTCTGCTGTTGAGAGAATCAAACAAAACATTTATTTTCTTTAGGAAGTCTGCAGTATTTTCGGCTGTTGCACTTTGAAAGGCATTAATTTGGGAACATGTCCTTATTGCAGCACTAAAAGAATTTGAGAAAATCTGAGCTGCAAATTTGACTCTCATTTTTTGCCATGTATTTGGATGTAAGTGGGTATCCGTAATTTTTGGCAATGCCCTAGTGGTTTTGCTTTCTTTATCTCGCGAATATGTTTTGACTAAATCTTGCCAAGATACGGGATTTCCATTAATTCGAAAATATAATTTCGGATTCATAAAGTTATTTCTTAGGCTTTTTAATAGGTGTGGAACGTCAAATATGGTAAATAATTTACAACTATTAATAGAAATTAATGGATACTTTTCTGTTGCACCTAAAATTTTGAAAGCACTTCTATTACAGGTGCCCTGATCACAAACTAGAGCTACTGGAATAAGTTGTATCTTATCCAAACCTTGAATAACGTATGTTATTATCTGTGCCAAGATATCTCCTTTTATGGACCCATTTGAGGTAAAATAGCATAAAGGCATTTTCCAGTTATCAAAAATGCCTCTAATATAAAATACTAGAGCTGAATTGGCGGCTTTGTTTTTTCGACCAAGAAATCCTAAATCCTCGTAACCTTCAATACAGTCATAAAACTGATTATACTGTAATTTGGATTCTAAATGAATTTCATCAAATAGAACCACACAAGCTCGTTCTCTTTCAGGCATAGTTTTGACTTTTAATTCAAGTTTTTTTGTTAAGCTGTTCTCCAAACCAGTTTTTAAATTGATTACTCGAAGCCAAGACTGGATAGTACGAACTGATGGCAAAGAAAATGACAAACATTGCCTTAAGAATTTATAACATCCAGGTGACTTATAATAAAGAGAAAGAGCCAAATGGCGTTCGTTTGTTTTCCATACTTTTTTTTTCATTGAAGATAACTGCATATTGACAAATGTTTTCACAGAAGGACTTTTGTCTTTTAACAAATTGGCCAGGAGATTTTCAGTCGTTACCTTTGATTTTCTTTTCAATCGAAAATTTTGCGTTCTTTCAGCTCTAAACTTTTTTCTCAATGAACATAACTTTACACTTAAAATACTAGACCTTTTTTTCACCTCAGATTTAGTTGAAGATGGAGTATCTGCAAATTCTATTGTATTTTTTGGCGCTGCCTCAGTACTTGGGCTCTTGCAACTTGGACTGTAATCAACAAATTCTACAAGCTGGTCAACCTCTATGTCATCTTCATGGGGCCTTTTTCTAGAATATGTTTTCAAGTGCCCTTCTGAAATATAAAATTATTTCTGTTATGAATGGAACTGTTAATAATTAATTCCACTATATTGAAAAAATTAGGAAAATTTTACTTGATGAAGATCCATACTGAACGATGCAATAAAACAATTTAATTGGTTTCAATCTTCATCATATTATTATTTGAACTTATGTTCACTTTAAACTTGTGACGCGTTTCGCTAAAACAGTAGCTTCATGGAACGAGGGATAATGAAAAAGATTTAATTTATACAGTGAATAAATACATACGGAATTTTAGGAATTTAACAAGAGTATTAGAAAATGTTTACATGGAAATAAAGTGCAAAAAGTATAGTGCATCCGGAAATATAATATCCCAACTTTATAATCTCCAATTAAGATGTAACTTATTGTAAACAACCTATACAAGATTATTCATGATTCAGGTATAAAGCAGTACCGTTTCTATAAAAATCAATATATACCTATAATTATAACTAAGTATTAAATCTTCAAAAACAACTATAGTTATTGGTATATTGATTTTAACAGAAAGGGACCTGCTGAGTTATGAGGTCATAAATAATCTTTAACAATAAGTTTGGTTCTTATATTTCCGGACGGACTTTACCTAAACACGGAATTCTGCGAATATTAATAAAATTATTGAATAAGTTTACCTGGAAATTTACTCACAACAATAATTCCCGAACTATTTTCTAGATAAATAAGGTTAATAAGTGAGAGAGATTGATATCTATTTGGTCGTTAAGAAGATTACTTGAATATTTATTTTTATTAATCTCAAGAGCTTCTAATAGATTGAATTCAAAAAATTCAGGTAATCTCCTTAATCACCAAATAAAATCAACCATTCTTTTTTCAATATTTTTGTAAATATCCTTGCAATATCCTTGAAATTTCGTATAAATAAATAAATCAAAAATTGAGAAAATGTTCACGACACCTTCACTTGTTTGATAAAGCTACTGTTTTAGCTAAACGTTTATAGTTTATTTCATTGTAAAAATATTGATATTGACAAGTGTTTTGTCATTGATATATCATCGTCAGAATGACAGAAGTTACATTCTGTCAGTATCGAAACTATTGTCAATATTAATATGTTTTTTAATATACTCATTGTGGAATTTATTAGAAACATCATCGTTGATTGCTAAATTTTATGCATTTCCTACCTCTGCGTGCGATTGGGAGGAACTGCGAAGTATCCTCTTGCATTTGAGAAGTACCAGGAATATTTTCAGTGACTGGAAAAAAAATTTTGCCTATTCAATAAAAAAGTATAACACTTAAGTATTTTAATCTAACCTAACAGAAAATTATGAACAGGCATGATGAAAATCACTATTGCCAGGGTATTATTTTCACTTATAATTGCACAAGAGGTTTGTATTTTATCGGGTAAATTTGGATTGTTTAATGAGAAACTGTTGCCTAGCAATTAGACGAGAAAAACTGTCAACTATTAAAAACGCGACACCGAAGGTGGAGTGTTTTTAGGTTGACAGTTTTTGGAGTCAAATTGCTAAAGGAAACAGTTTAGAAGTTGAACAACACAAATTTACTCGATATCAATACAAACATCGAGTGTAATTCGGCAGGACAATTCAATGAATGAGCTCATTGTTTGTATTTAGAAATTCAAATTATCTATTTTGGTAACCAGCACTACGATAATTGATAAACAAATGCATAAGTGAAAAAACCACAAGTGCATTTATCAACAGTAAAAACACAAGAGCTCTTTTTTTATTGGATAAATTTCTCTTTGCAACGAAACAGTTTAGCCAATCAATAATTTTATCTAATGTCAATTTTTCCAGCAAATTTAGTGATTGGCAAAACTTTGAGTTGAAGAGAAATTTATCTGGATAAAAGAAAAGCATCATGCCTATTAATTGATATCTAATTATTTAATAACTTTCATTTAATTTAAGTCAAAATTAGCAGACAAAAATATAATTAACCTACATACCTTTCCAAGAAACGGGTACTGCATCTTTTCTTAGTAATTTTCTTTTGCCACTGAGGTAAACATCATTTTTTGAAAAATGATTTTCGCATACACGAAGATTTTTTAGCGATGTCTCCTCCATCATAAAAAGATCCATATTTCCACAGTTCTGTATCCACTCAGAAATTAAATTTGATTTAGACACTGGGAATTTAAAAAAACTGATTATATTGTCTTTATTTTTCTTTTTATTACAACATCCCCTATAACAACAGGTATTTTGTTTTTTCATCTCCATAATTCAATAAATTTAAGAAGCACAACGAAATTCAAAAATAAAAAATACTTATACTGCTGGTACCGATCAACTGCCGACTCAAACAAATGCAAAACCGATTATAAATATCGAAGTGAACGTTCAAAAACTACCCTGTCTACTGATCACAGCTCGCCTGACAAAATTCTCGGGCTCGACGATAGTGTCGCCATCCCATTCTCGGGCACTTTTCGCGCTACATTTTGGCTCGTAAGGTTGCGTATCTTCCCAAATCCTCAATCAACGCTTATACCTTGAATTGTACGTAGTTTTTTTTTTGCATTGCTCAGTATTTATTGAAACATATTTACTAGTAGATTTAACTTCTGTCATACGTTTTGAATGCTGGTGTAGTTTCGTTCGTTTCCGTTTTCTTCATATATAGATTTTGTGAAGTGATAATTTCCTAAATTCAAGTTCAATTGCTATTTGCAAATTTTGTAGATAACAATGATGTATTGTGAACAAGCTAGAAATTATATTTAAGGTACCTAATATTTTTGGAGTTATAGGTACACACTGCCAAAAATATAAATACTTGCATGGTCTTTAACATTCAAAAATTTCTCTGTGTCTTAGATAATAAAAATCGAGCTCGATAGGTACTTCTTAATATTATGTGTATTTATTACAGTGGCTATTGAAATCAGACAAATGAGAATAAAAGTCTGTTATTTCAAACTACTTTTACGGTCCAGAATATTATGCATTGACTAAATTTTCATACTCTCAATTTATTCGAAAACATTTTTATATGATTTTTTATTTAGCGTACATATACCTAGAGTACTTAAATCTTTAGATTATGTTCGATACTTTTTATACCTATTGCAGTTTTTATTAATAGCTTTTTGAATTGTTTTGGTTATTACCTACGTTTTTTGGCGTGAGCAGTGAGTATTTTTTCCACCATTTGGTAATAAATGTTTCTCATCTATATGTTTGGTATCCACATATATTTAGGTTAGGTTAGGTTCTATGTGAGTGGGGCCTTCTCGCCCCTCGCCTCTCGAATTGCACATATATATATATATATATATATATATATATATACAGGGTGAATCACGACTAACGGGACGGAGGTTTATGGCGAAACGGTAAGAAATTTGAAATGTTTGTCACCTCAGTAGTTTGTACATCCATATAGGCTACATTTTAAAATTATTTTGAAATATACAGGATGTCCCAATAAAGTGTGGCGTATCAAAGTTATATTTTTTCTTATGGAACACCCTATATTTGATTGCATTTTCTGATTGCACCAAAAAAATAAAGTGATGTTTCATAATGGTTCCCTATACCTAAATACAGAGGGTTCCGAATTATGCTGACTTTTTTAAAAATGTGAGCATTTCGAAAAACATTAATACCTCATTGATATAATAAATTCTAGCGAATTTCCTCTCACAGCTCAATAGTCGGACATTCGTTGAATGTATTCCACGATTGAGTACTAAACATCTCTTTACAGGGTGTTCAGAATTATCAGTTGAATTATTAGATCATTAAATGTGTTATAACGGGCTTATTTCAAATGGAACACCCTGTATTTCAATAATTCATCATATTCAAAAAAATGTCCTCTTTCGAATGATATAAGGGTGTCCTATACCTAGGTACTATACTTTTCGCGCAATTTACAATTTTCTTAAATTGTATGGCAAATTGATTTTAAAACATCTGCATAATAAAACAAAAACTCATAAAGCGAATACCTTACATACTACGGAACGAACAACAAATTATTAAAAGCAATAAATGACAAATTACTATAATAGCCATAAAATGGATGAGTGTAAACGTTTGGGTAGGGCCAATATGTTATCGGCACGTATGTTTTTGACGGATACCTGGACAGAAGGAAATTTTTGAGTTTTTTGGAAAATATCTTCTAGATCTTCTTCGAAAACCTACCAGTTAGCATCAGAAAGAAAATATGGTTACAATTAGACTTAGCATCAGATCACTTTTCCCACTCACTTTTCTCCTGCTGTTAGGAATTATCTTAATAGAAAATTAAGAAATAAATGGATAGGTAGGGGAAGTCCTTGTAATTGGCCAGCTAGGTCACCAGAACTGACCAAGGTGGATTTCTTCGAATGGGGTTATAATAAAAATATCTTGAAATATGAAATTAATAATTTTGGACGCTTTCGCGTCTATAACACCCGGTATGTATGAATAATGTAAGTACATAGTTTGGCGCCAGAATCACGTGTTGCATTGCATAAGATGACAAGCATTTGGAGCATCCATCATAGTTACTTTCCAATTTTTGCTTTCAATAATTTGTTGTTTGTAACTGGCCTGTTGGCTCTGCCAGTGCCAAAAACGTAGAAAAAAAAAAAATAAAAAATAATTTGTTGTTCGTTTCGTAGTATTTATGTATTTGCTTTATTAATAATGTGTTTTTGTTTTATTATGTACTCAAATGCTTGTCGGTAAAAAAGAGTTAGTGTACCTCAGGAACAATGAGTGTGCATATTTATTAGCATTATTTCTTCACAATATCTTTGTCAAGATAATTAGTATAAAATTTAGAGAGAATTGCAGATGTTTTAAAATCAATTTTCCATACAATTTAAGAAAATTGTAAATTGCGCGAAAAGTATAGTACCTAAGTATAGGACACCCTTATATCATTCGAAAGAGGACATTTTTTTGAATATGATGAATTATTGAAATACAGGGTGTTCCATTTGAAATAAGCTTGTTATAACACATTTAATGATCTAATAGTTCAAATGATAATTCTGAACACCCTGTAAAGAGATGTTTAGTACTCAATCGTGGAATACTATTCAATGAATGTCCGACTATTGAGCTGTGAGAGAAAATTCGCTAGAATTCATTATATCAATGAGTTATCAATGTTTTTCGGAATGCTCACATTTTTAAAAAAGTCAGCATAACTCGGAACCCTCTGTATTTAGGTATAGGGAACCATTATGAAACATCACTTTATTTTTTGGTTGCAATCGGAAAATGCAATCAAATATAGGGTGTTCTATAAGAAAAAATATAACTTTGATACGCCACACTTTATTGGGACATCCTGTATATTTCAAAATAATTTTAAAATGTAGCCTATATGGATGTACAAACTACTAAGGTGACAAACATTTCAAAAAATTTTTTACCGTTTCGCCATAAACCTCCGTCCCGTTAGTCGTGATTCACCCTGTATATATATATATATATATAAATATATATATATATATATATATATATATAAATATATATATATATATATATATATATATATATATATATATATATATATATATATATATAAATTATTAGAAATATTTGCCAACTCTATTTCTAGAAACCGCATTTATTTCACAAGAAAATAATTGCATTAATAAAAAAACTGACCTGAATAACCTTAGTGTGATGTATGCCTATCTCTTAGATTTTGAAAAACAATCTTTACAAAATTTAAATTTCAATCAAAATTAATTAACCTTATTGGAATAGACCTTAATATCAGAAATAAAAAAATGAAAGAAAAAAATTTTTTTTGTTTAATGTCATATTGAATGTCATAGATATTGTTTTTTGAGTTTCATTATGAATTTTATATCAATTTTTTATACAATTTTTTACTATTATACCAACATCCTCATTTATATAATGTAAGTGAATTTATACATTAAATTATTTAATAATTTGACCATATACATTTTTAGTCCTTGAGAATGAATATATAATATTCGAAAGCTTGGAATAAATTTTAAAAAGAGTACTCTCTGGTATTTTCTTGCCACATCCCCACATAAATCTTCTCTATATATATATATACAGGGTGGGGCAAACTTCTGACATCGGAGGATTACATCGTTGTGGTACGAGATAAAACTTTAAGGTTTTGTGTGAGCTGATACAGTTACTGAGGGCACATTTTGAAAATACTTTCGTTTCTACAGGGTGTTCCAAAACCACGTAGCAGTACAAACTTACATTTTTTCAAATGGAACGTACTATATTTTGTTCAAGAATCGAAAAGATCTCACCGAGAGCGTTACAAAAATATAGCATTATAATATATTATATAGGGGTTTTAAAAAGATATGGCCAATTATTGGTAAAAAAGACCTCTTCTTTAACACTCTGTTAAACAGTAGATCAAAATAAATCAACAGGTCTTTGTATTCAATTGTCATTCACATATCATTGGCTGTGCTCAGTATTAATAACTTTTTTATCTGTGGCTTCTTTAATACAGGGTGAAACAAAACGCAAATCAAGCAATATCTCAAAATTTTTAAATGAATCACCCTATAAGTCTTTTCACAATTTGTTAGTACAATTAATAATCTTTCAAACGATATAGCACATTTAGGGTATAAGTTAATGGAAAACCGTAAATATTTCATGATAATGGTCAAAAACATGTATTTTACGTACACAAATTAAATGGTTTCAAATTTTTACATGCAACGTCTAAGGCATAAATTTTAATCGTAATTTTGGATGCATCTACAATATTTAATCACTGGGCTACTGTCAAAATAGTATCTACTAATAAATGTCAAAGAAATATTGCTGTATTCTCCGTTTGTGCTCTTAGGTTTAAATAATAAATAACTATGATGAATTTTTCGCAGGAATACATGATCAATATGATTTACGTGTTAGGACAATGTTCAAAAATTTGTCATTACTAAAAAGTTGTTGTCTCCATTGAAAACACGTTTTGGAAGAGCATGAGGTTGATAGGAAACATTACCTGATGTGTCGATTCTTTCCTTGAGCCTTAAGAAAGCTCTTTCCTTTGGATGTCTTCGATTGGGATATCTTTCACGATATACTCTTGGAGCAAGTAAATAATTTTTTGAACATTCTCCTAACACGTAAATCATATTGATCATGTCTTCCTGCGAAAAATTCATTATAGTTATTTATTATTTAAACTTAACACAAACGAAGAATACAGCAACATTTCTTTGACATTTATTAGTAGATACTATTTTGACAGTAGCCCAGTGATTAAATATTGTAGATGCATCCAAAATTACGATTAAAATGTATGCCTTAGACGTTGCATGTAAAAATTTAAAACCATTTAATTTGTGTACGTAAAATACATGTTTTTGACCATTATCATGAAATATTTACGGTTTTCCATTAACACATACCCTAAATGTGCTATATCGTTTGAAAGATTATTAATTGTACTAACAAATTGTGAAAAGACTTATAGGGTGATTCATTTAAAAATTTTGAGATATTGCTTGATTTGCGTTTTGTTTCACCCTGTATTAAAGAAGCCACAGATAAGAAAGTAATTAATACTGAGCACAGCCAATGATATGTGAATGACAATTGAATACAAAGACCTGTTGATTTATTTTGATTTACTGTGTGTTAAAGAGGTGGTCTTTTTTACCAATAATTGGCCATATCTTTTTAAAACCCCTATATAATATATTAGAATGCTATATTTTTGTAACGCTCTCGGTGAGATATTTTCGATTCTTGGACAAAATATAGTACGTTCCATTTGAAAAAATGTAAGTTTGTACAGCTACGTGGTTTTGGAACACCCTGTAGAATCGAAAGTATTTTCAAAATGTGCCCTCAGTAACTGTATCAGCTCATACAAAACCTTAAAAATTTATCCCGTACCACAACGATGTAATCCTCCGATGTCAGAAGATTGCCCCACCCTGTATATATATATATATATATGGTTATAGTAGATATTTGCCGAATGATAATGTACAAGGACAGGAATATTGGGGAAGCGGCAAAATTGTAAAAAGAGTACTCTTTACACTATTTTCCAAGCTTTCGGAATATCTTTATTTCCATTTTCAAGGATAGTATTTGAGATTGTATTACAAAAGTTATTTTATATGGTAAATACATCTAACAATAATTTTGATTTGAATTTAAAAAAAAATAAATGTTTGACATCATCTTGATGCTTGGAAAATAGTGTAAAGAGTACTCTTTTTACAATTTTGCCGCTTCCCCAATATCCCTGTCCTTGTATATATATATTTGACCTAATAGTGAATGTTCATGTGTTATTCGTGGATGACCGATTCGAGAAAACACAATAGTAATTAACTTGTTGTTTTTTTTTGTCTGTAAGGCTATTTTCCATCTATTACATTCTTTACAGCAAACACCCAGGTTTTCGTATAGTGATGTATGTAACTATTTATGAATTTGAAGTTATGGTATCATTTTTTACTTGATTGTTTATTGTTAAATATTTGCAATTCCATCGTAAAAAGTTAACTGTAAAATTGTACACAAAAACTTTTCCCAATGATGAGAAACAGGAGGAGCGAATTGTTGGTAGGTATATAGGGAATAATTAATACCTACATTAAACTGTTCACCATATTTTTCATTAATCAAAGTAATTGCTTTTAAAATTGTAAATAACAGTGTAGGCACTCATCATAGTTGAAAGCTGGTATAAACAAAAAAGTCTGGCTGCTCCAACGATTCTTTGAGGCGTTGGTGAATATTTTGTGAACGTTACAAAACTTAGGTACCTATTGAGTAGGTATTTAATTAATTTTTTTTGGAATACTTCTCTAGGTACCTTCAATATACATGTATTCGTAAAGTATGTAACAAAAGCTTATCGTAGTAAATTTTTATTGTCCTCGCTTTTTATAAATTTGGTATCAAGAAAAAGTGAGATTAGTTCTGCATTTCATTATTCTACAGTACATTGTATACCTATGTGGATCGAAAATGTTGAGTATATTATTGATTTCAATGCATGGAAGAGACAAAACTATGACATATCCCGATAATCTTCAAACAAGAACAATTCGAACGGTAGAACCGATATAATTAAGTCCAATATATAGGTAATCTATTATATAGTCTACTAATTGGTGTTCTAACGGCTTGTGGATTAAAATTTTTTGTTAAAGGGAAAATATTACTTTTGAAAATGAATAAAATATTTTTTTCCATTGCTGTTCAACATAAATTTAGATAAACATTACTAAAAATTGATACCACATCTAAACTAAACTAAAAATAATTTGGTGGTGATATAAATTTATGGAATTTTTTGGTTATTTGAAAAGAATCTCTCTTGTAGTATTCATCGCTATAAATAGTCATATGATTTGAAGTATTTCAGTTTATTGATGTTATTATTGATTTAGCGTGCCTGGTTTTGTTACTATTAAATTTGAATTTTCATAAGAATCCTTTTTTTATATAATAATTCTATGAATACTTCATGAATATGGTTTGTTAAAATATTAGTTGATTCTGCTATAACCATATTTCATTATTTTTATTTTTCATCATTTTCAAGAGATATTATTACTATGTAGGTAATCAATGTTTAATTGTAATATCTTCAGTAATTATACGTTCTATACTAAATTTTGGTCCTATCGAGTAATTTTAAAACCGTACAATTTAAATTTAATACATAGTAACAAGATCAGATAAATGTAATATAACAGAATTCAAAAACAAGAATATTCATATCTTCCTAAAAAACGAATAGTATATATAGTACCTACATCATATGAATAACTTGACAAATATCCCTATTCCAAAATACCTAGTGAGTGTAAAACTTTTATTGGAAAATTATTCCATAAAAACAAATTGACAAAGATACGAAAAATTAACTAACAGTAACATCCTATACGATATACGATACTCTGATACGATATTCCTACAAAATTTTAACTTGTTAATAAACTGAGAGGAGCGATTTCAATTCAACTTGGTATTTCTGTTGCCTAGTGATTGGTAATTATATTGCCACTCGTTTCACACTTTTAATACAAATGAGAACCACAGCTGTTGTGAGTTGAGGGTAATATAAAAATAATCCTTAAGTAGTTCCATGTGTATTACCACTTTTAGGTTATTTATAGCCAATGCTCGTTTTTTCTTGTCAATAATATAACTTATAAAATTTTCTTATCTTATAAATACTTGTGAATATTTTCACACCTAGTTTTACACACATGATAGTACAATATTATGGTATTCTTCGAAATCAAAACTTCTGATTACTAGTAGTTTGTGCTATACCTTAGCCTCAAATGCTACCAAAGAATAATTTAAACACAACTGCATTCTCCATATCAATTTATTCTATTAATAAATTCTACTCAAACTATTTATTATAATCATACATTTTCACTACAACCATACATTTTTTCACAATAATGTGATATTTGTTTATTAATTTTGCCAATGAAAATTCAATTATTAGATATTCCTTGATCCAGCATTATCCCCGGCAACTGTGAGCAGTAAAATACATGTGTCAATAACTACCTAGAGTAAAGTTGTGCTTTGGGTTTCATAAAATGCTACTCTTGGCTTAAAAACAAGATATAGACCAACAGATGCATCAATAGAAATACAAATTTAATTACTAAGATTGAATAGATGAGGCTTTTACATGATGTAGATCCATACTGAATTATGAAATAAAACAATTTCAATTTGTTAAAATCTACATAATATTTAAACTTAAAAATTGTGTTTCGCTTACATAACAGTTTTATCAAACGAATGGAGATATAATGAGATATCTTCAATTTATACAGTGCCTTAATACTAAATTTTACAGATATTAATAATACAATTATGATCTATTTACATGGAAATAAATTCGTTTGATGAAACATCTGTGTAAGCGAAACGCGTCACAATTTTAAAGTTTGAATATTAGGTAGATTTTAACAAATTAAAATTGTTTTATATCATAATTAATTACTAAGCTTCACTCATAAAATCATACGACTACTTATAGCAATGAATTCTACAATTAGGTAAAGATTATTTTCAAATGAACAAATAATTAAATAACCTTGTATCACCACCAAATTATAATCTTATATTGACAATATAATACAGTATCCGCCAAAATAAACAGTACCGAAAATAAAAATAAAAATTAATTTTTAATTTTTGTAATGTAAGTGTTCAAAATGTTCACCATCTCGACGCAAACAAGCTTCATATCGATTTTGTAAGTCAATTAACATATTTATAAGAAGTGGTTGATGTAACTGCCGAAAAATATTTTGTAGTCTTTCCGGAAATATTTTGTCCTTCATTATGCCCCAAATGTATGCGTCAGGTGGCGTCAGATCAGGTGAATGAGAAGGAAATTTGAAGTCTGTTTCCCGAGAAATTATTCTATTATCGAAATGCTGACGGAGTAAGTCTAAGGTGCGCACAGCTGTATGGCTCGTTGCACCATCTTGTTGGAACCATTGTGTGCGAAACTGTAGATTTCGTGCACGGCAAAATTTATTTTGAACTCTCACAAAAGGTATAATAATTTTCTCTCTATAACGCTCTAGGTTGACAGTAAATGGATTCTGATTATCATCTTCAACGAAATAAGGACTAATCATTCCATGACCAGATACCGCGCACCAAACGGTAACTCGAAGACTGTGGAGTGGTTTCTCTACAATGACATCAGGACGTTGAAATCCAAGGAATCTGGTTGTTTGTCGATTAATATAGCCGCTAAGATGAACGTGACTCCCGTCTGAAAACCATATGTTTTTCAAAAATTCGGGATCTTCGTAAATTAAACTCAACATGCGACCACAGTAAATTTCTCTTGCACGTTTGTCCGCAGCATTTAGTCGTTGTCCAACTTGAATACGGTATGGATAACCACCAATTGATTTGAACATGCGATGTTAAGTCTATGTTTTTGTAACCTATATTTAAAATAAAAAACAAGTTTGTTGATTGTCAAGAAAAAGATATATGATGACAGAAGAAAATTGTAATTATAAGAAATGTCACGGAAAACTGAAAAATAAAGTTTTTTAAGTAAAATTGAATATTAGTCACGAATCAAAAGATCAAATAGATATAATAAGTTTCTTCAGCCACACAGCCACACATTTATTGCTCTCCTTGAGCTGGTCCTTCATAGCAGCCGTTAGACCGAAAAGAGAATAAACGAACATATTTTTGGACGCTTCGAGACGGATTTGAAACTACAGCGACCTGGTGGACCTGAGGGAACATTATAGAAACAATAATTCTGAAGAAGTGAGCTCGTTCTAATTATTTAACCGCTTTAATTTCTACCAATCCTTTCCTTTAAAGTTTGTAAAGCAGCTTAGTCTCTATCGTATCGTATCGAACGTTTCCTCGTATTCATTGCTTTAAATCGATAATTTAATCGCACGTCTTATATAATTATAAAAGTAATAATCGCATCGTTTTTCTTTAATTCAAGTAGTAGTGACATTCCTGTCAAACATTCATTCTCAAATCAAACACGCACCTAAAGTACTCTTTCTCGTATAGACAATTATTGTATTTCTCGTATCACGTAAATTAGCAATTATTCTCGTCACATGCCAAGAAAAATGCCGAGTAAAAATCAAAAAAGCTGTAATGAAGAATTAGCACCGATGAAATTGAAATTATAGAATTATCGCACGTAAGACAGGTTATTAGGGATAGATTAGATCGCTTTTCAAGTTTTTTATCTCAAAATGAAGAAAAGCTTGACCAATTTCAAATCGAAAGTCGATTGAAAAACGTAGAAAACGATTTTTCAGAGTTTGATAGAGTCCAAACGCGTTTAGAATTTTTAGATTCCAATGAAAAGGCTAATAGGTTAGATTCCGAATCTTCATTTTATACGGAAATTGCTAAATCAAAAAAGATTATTGCTAAATTTCAACAATTAAACGATTTCACAATAAAACAACCTCAATTTCAAACCACTTTTAGTCCTAATTTACGAAATAAAAGTGTTGTTGCCAATCTTCCTGATTTGAATTTGCCGAAATTTTACGGAAATTATGAAACCTGGTTTAGTTTTCGCGATCAGTTTGAAGCACTGGTAGAAAATCGACAGGATATTAGCGAAGTGTCAAAATTAATGTATTTAAAAGCATGCTGTCAGGATGACGCATTGAAACTGATAGAAAATTTACATTTAACGGCCGACAATTACACAATCGCTTTTGAATTATTAAGAAAACGATATGAGAATCGTAGAGCTATTATAAACACGCACATATATCAATTATTGTTCGAATTACCACATATTACACGAGAATCTTCATCGATGTTAAGAAACTTGTTAGATTTGCTATATCAACATTTGTCTGCTTTGGAAAAAATGCAATTACCTGTTGAAAAGTGGGATGCTTTATTGATTCCAATAATTTTGCAAAAATTAGATGATCGTACAAAAAAGGAATGGGAAAACAAACAAAATGATCAAAGGTTGCCAACAATGTCTGAATTTACTGATTTTTTAACAAAAAAGTGCTTTACTTTAGAAGCTGTTCATTCTATTGACAGTTTAAAAAACAATAATTCAAATGAATTAACCTCTTCACGTAATAAACCTTCACCTTTAAACACACAAAACACGAACTTTAGAAGGATAGTGGGACACGTTCAATCACCTATAAATACATCCAATCAAAACACCTGTTTGACTTGCAATAAAAATCATTTAATTTATCAATGTCCTGAATTTATCAATTTAAATATTAAGGAAAAGTATCAAGAATTATACAAACACAAATTATGCACCAACTGCTCAAGGCCTGGTCATTTTAAACAAGATTGTTTATCTGGAGGATGTAAAAAATGTGATTTAAAACATAATACCGCATTACATGTAGATAATTACAGACCATTTCAACAAAACAGCCAAAATCCGACACAACGTTCACAATATGGCAACGCTACATCGCAACCATCATCGTCACGCCAGGTGTATGCGCGGACAACAGAATCAACTGAATCTTCGAGAGTAAATCGGCAAACAAGCGCGTTTTGCGTACTTGTTCAAAATGAAACGTCACAGCAATTAAGACATACTACATCGACAAGAAACCAGAATTTATCATCAGAAATAAATCAATATGATGAAAATTATGCACAAAATGGAGATTTCCACGGGGAAACTGCACAAGCAGCCCACACGTACACGATTATTGATTCGAATCAAGTTTTATTATCCACTGCAACGGTTCTTATTCAAAAAAATATTAACCAATGGATTAAATGTACTGCATTACTCGACTCAGGTAGTCAATCGAACCTAATTAGCGAAAAGTTAGTGGAACAATTAAGACTCAAATGCAATAGAATTAACATACCGTTAGCTGGAATCAATCAAATAGAAACGAAAATTAATTATAGAACTAATGCAAAAATTAAATCGAAAAATGGAGACGTTGAATTTAACTTACAATTTTTGGTTTTATCTCAAATCACTTCAAATTTACCGTTAATTAAATTTGAAAAAACCCAATTGAAGTTACCCAAAGGACTCGAACTAGCAGATGAACAATTTAACGTACCAAAAAGGATAGATTTATTACTCGGAGCAGGTATTTTCTTCGACTTATTGAAAGAAGGAAAATTAAAATTAGGAGAAAATAAACCTGTACTACAAGAAACATCGTTGGGATGGATCATAAGCGGAAATCTCAATTTAAATGAGGATTCAAATAAAATGCGAGTTTGTAACGTTAATACAAAAATATCGAATAAGCAATTGAATGATGCTTTAACCAAGTTTTGGCAAATTGAAGAGCTGGATGCTAAGATTTTACTATCTAAAAGTGAGCAATATTGTGAAGAGTACTTCAAGACAACCACAAAACGAGACGAACACGGAAAATTTATCGTAAAATACCCTTTTAATCCCGAATGCCCTGATTTATTGGGAAATACAAAAATCATGGCTTTGAAGCGTTTTAAAAATTTGGAAGTACGTCTTGGAAAAAATGACGGCTTAAAATCACAATATATCAATTTTATGAGAGACTATGAAAACTTAGGCCACATGACATATAAAGGATTATTAGAATCGGACACATCAATTGAAGCACAAACATTTTTCTTACCGCATACTGCAGTTTTGAGAGACTCGTCAGTTACCACGAAATGCAGAGTTGTTTTCGATGCAAGCGCAAAGTCAAGCACCAATATTTCATTAAATGATTTAATTTTAACAGGACCACATATTCAGGAGGATTTGTATTCCATTTTGCTCAGATTACGTTTAAGAACTTACGTTATGAGCGCTGATATAAAAATGATGTATAGATGCATAGATATAGATCCAAGCGAACGTTGTTTTCAGAAAATTGTCTGGAGAGAAAACTCAAATGAACCTATCAAGGTTTATGAACTAAACACGGTTACGTATGGCACCTCAAGTGCTCCGTTTCAAGCGACACGATGTTTAAAAGAGTTAGCATTACAGAATAAATTAAAATATCCACGAACTTCGCAAATAATTGAAAAATGTTTTTACATGGATGATTTATTAATCAGTGTAGATTCTAAGCAAGAAGCTATAGAAATTTATCATGAGATATCAGAAATATTAACGGGAGCCAATTTTGAATTGAGGAAATGGTCATCAAACAACAAATCAGTTCTAACTTATATAAAAAATTCCACAAACAGTCAAGACGAAAATTTTGTATTATTTCACGATGAAAAACAATTAAAAACGTTGGGAATAATTTGGGACGCGAACGAGGACGTATTAAGATATTCATTAAATCTAGATGTAAACGAAAAAAATGTTACCAAACGCACGATTCTGTCCTTAATTGCTCAAATTTTTGATCCCCTGGGTTTGATTAGTCCAGCGATAATTAAAGCGAAATTGATTATACAACAACTTTGGCATCTAAAATTGGACTGGGATGAAAATGTACCTGAAGACCTAAAAAATATATGGCTCAAATTTATTACACAAATTAGCTATTTGAATGACATTAAATTCAATAGGCACGTCTTATTACCAAATACAAAAATAATCGAAATATACGGTTTCTGTGATAGTTCTGAAAAAGCTTATGGCGCGTGCGTATACTTATCATCTACAGTAAATGGCGAAATGAAAATAACATTGTTTACAGCCAAGTCCCGAGTTGCTCCACTTAAAAAACAAACCTTACCACGTCTAGAGCTATTAGGTGCTCTCTTGTTAGCTGAGTTAATTTTTAAAATAAAAAATACCGTTGACATTCATATTGACAAAATAACGTATTTCACAGATTCAACGATTGTATTAGCATGGTTAAATATCGAACCTAGTAAGTTAAAAACGTTTGTTGCAAACCGTGTAACAAAAATTACTGAAATTTCAAAGGTGAATAATTGGAAACACGTAAACACGAAAAACAACGCCGCAGATATAGTTTCTCGAGGATTGAGTCCTAAAGAATTGCTCGATCATAAGTCTTGGATAAACGGACCCGATTTCTTGAAGAGCAATTTTAATTATGAATATGATCCTGAATCTAAATTTAATGATATGCAAGATCTACCCGAATTAAAGAATCAACCAATTTCATTAATCATTCAAGAACAAAGTCCCGAATTGGATATTTTTCAAAAATATTCAACCTTTCTGAAATTATTAAATGTAACAGCTTATATTCTACGTTTTAAAAATCATTGTTTGAATAAAGAAAAACTCAATGATAACGTTAGGTCTAAGGTGTTAACAACCCAAGAATTGAGTGAAGCACAAAACAAATTAATAAAATTAGCTCAAAATGAGAGATTCAAGCAAGAGATCTTAGATCTTGAAAATTCGAAAAACGTTAATAAACAAAGTAAACTTTTAAACTTAAGACCTTTTTCAGACAGTCAAAATATTTTAAGAGTAGGTGGTCGATTATCGAAATCTTCAATTTCATTTGATCAACAGCACCCAATTATTTTACCCTATAAACATAAACTCACTGAATTGATAATTTTAGATCAACATTTAAAGCATCTTCACGTAGGAACTCAAAATTTATTATCTATTATTCGATTGAATTTTTGGCCACTTAATGGAAAAAATGCAGTAAAGCGTATAGTAAAATCTTGTATTAGGTGTTATAGAACCCATCCCAAGCCTTGTAAATTCATCATGGGTGATTTGCCTAGTGCAAGAATAAATCCAAGTAGACCATTTTCAAACTGCGGTATTGATTACGCCGGTCCTATTTTAGTTAAAGAAGGCACGTTAAGAAGAAGCAAATTGGTAAAAACTTATATTTGTATATTTATTTGTTTCGCAACTCGCGCAATTCACATAGAGTTAGTTAAAGATTTAACAACACATAGTTTTTTAAACGCTTTGAAACGATTTTGTTCTCGACGCGGAAAACCAAGTGACATTTACTCCGATAATGGTTTAAATTTCGTAGGAGCTAACAACTATTTTAGTGAGCTTTATGATATTCTAAATGACAAAAATCATAATGATTCCGTTTCAAAATTCTTGGCACGTGACAGAATAAATTGGCATTTTAATCCAGCCAGATCAGCTCATATGGGTGGTTTGTGGGAAGCTGCGGTTAAGTCCACAAAATTCCATCTTAAACGCGTACTCGGTGAATCACATTTAACATACGAGGAAATGTACACGCTGCTGGTGGAGATTGAGTCTTGCTTGAACTCACGTCCTTTGAGCCCTTTATCCAACGACCCGACCGATTTCCTACCCTTGACTCCCGCTCATTTCCTTATTGGCGACTCACTAGCAAGTTTACCAGAAAAAGAACTCAAAGAAGCTAAAATCTCCAGAGCAGATCGATACTATCGATTACAACAACTCAAGCAACAATTTTGGGACCGATGATCAAAGGATTATTTAAGTCAGCTGCAAACTCGCTCCAAATGGAAGCTTGATGTCGTAAGCCTTTTAAAAGTTGGATCCATGGTTGTTCTTATCGAAGATAACTTACCTTCTTTAAGGTGGCCTCTTGCTCGTGTCGTAAAATTACATTATGGTACTGACAATGTGGTGCGCGTAGTTTCGGTTCGAATGGCAAATGGTAATATTTTGAAGAGAACCATTTCTAAAGTTTGCGCGCTGCCAATCGAGTACTGAATTCAAAAATTTCATATCAATCGAAATGTTAATATAAACTGTTTTGTTGTACCGCAAACCTATATCATACTTTTCTTAATTGAAAAGTGGACTTTTCAAGGCTGGCGGCATGTTAAGTCTATGTTTTTGTAACCTATATTTAAAATAAAAAACAAGTTTGTTGATTGTCAAGAAAAAGATAATGATGACAGAAGAAAATTGTAATTATAAGAAATGTCACGGAAAACTGAAAAATAAAGTTTTTTAAGTAAAATTGAATATTAGTCACGAATCAAAAGATCAAATAGATATAATAAGTTTCTTCAGCCACACAGCCACACATTTATTGCTCTCCTTGAGCTGGTCCTTCATAGCAGCCGTTAGACCGAAAAGAGAATAAACGAACATGCGACGTTTCACTAATGTTGAGTTTACATGCAGTTCTTACAAGACTTCTTTGAGGTGATTACACAACAGTTAAAATCACGTCCTTCATTTTCGTTAGTGCATACTGTTTTTCGACGACCTGAAGAACCTTTACGTTGACACAATACACTACCAGTGCGACGAAATTTTTCAACAACAGCTAACATCACACTTTTACTAGGAGCTGCATTATTAAATTTTTGTTGATATTTTATTGACACCTGTTCTAAGCTTTGACCATCATTACTACCTTTTCCGTATGAACGAAAATAATGCTCTACCAAAAAAACTTTTTCCTCCGTAGTTAGAACCATTTTTAAATCAATTTTAACTGCAGCGTACTATTAATATATCAACTAATGACAATTAAGTCAAATATGACAAATCCATATTACATAAATAACTCCACAGCACTCTCTGTTTCGGTACTGTTTATTTTGGCGGATACCGTATTATGTATATACAGGTTGTTCCATGACTTAATGCAAAAAATTCGGAAGTGAGTAGATGACGTGAAAATAATGTGAGGTAAACCAAAATTTCTCATACGATCCCTCATTTCTGATTTCTTAGTTATACTTAAGCCTTTAAAGCTGCGAAATCAGAACTTATATTTAAGTATATTTTCTTAATTATACATTGAAACATAACGAATTTTCAATGGCTGATTTCTTATGTCCATGTAGTGTGTTGGATGGATTAAACAATTCTACACTATCCGAAGGCCATGCAAATGGACCTACCCGATTAATACTACTATTACTATCTATTAGGGAAAATGTTATCAAGATGATTCCTTACATCATTTAGGAGAGAGGCTCCATCGTGCACGAACCTAATGTCTCTGTGAATGCTTAGAGCAATATCACATAGGTGGGAAATCATTTTGGAGAAATTTTAAGTATCGCTGACCATTCCGGTTATCTTAAAAAAATATGGACCTTCTAAATTATTACCAACTATTCCTGCCCACACATTAAAACAAAATCGATGTTGATTCTTTGTTTGGATTGTACCGTGGGGATTTTCATCTGTCAATAAATGTAAAGTTTGGTAATTAATAAAACTTTCTTGTGTGAAACCAGTTGTTTATCTAGAAAACCAACGAGCGTGAAAATATATTGTAGAATATGTGCATATTGGCAATTATTGACACACATTGTTAATTGCGACAATAATAATGCTATTTATAACATTTAAAAAGTTGTTTCGATGGCCAAGCAACAATTATTGCTTGGTTCATATTTTGATTTGAAGGAAACATTCAACCCTCAACGACCTAGCCTTGGAACAACCTTTTTTCATTCAATACGAAATATGTGAAAAATAATTATATTACATGATGGCGATCCTTTGCCAGTGCTCGAGTCTGTGAAATCAGAAGCTCGTAGAGAAAAAAAACTGCCAACTGGAACCAAATAGATATATGGATGGATTTAGTGGCAAAAAAATCAAATTTTCATAATATACGAAAGGGGTCAAATTCAAATGTTCATAGATATAAAAATAATGCACAATAATACAACACTAGCACATTCTAAAAACGTGAATTACTATAATATGGGTCAGACAATCTCTAGTAACGACCGGTCAACATTCTTTCGTTCGCAACAGAACCGAAAACTAATCTGTGAATATTTTCAAAGGAGATGGTTTACATTTTATAGAATTATTCAGTAAATGTGAAAATATTGAGTTCTTAGTGGACACTAGGGCGACCACGAGTATAATTTTTAATAACTGCTTAGGTGATGATGTTTTAATATAAATACTCGAGATAGCATTACAATGGAAGGAATCGCAAGTTCAATTGTATCAATAGGATTGGAAAATATTTCATCAAGTACAAAAAAGGTAGAATTGTTTCATAATTAACAGGTGGTGGATAAATTTAGTACGGAAATAGATGAAATATTGGCTCAAATTTTTTCTGTGAATACTAAGTCCCAATAGATTACGAAAAGTTCTTGCTCTCTTTTTTCAAATAATAGAAGCAAAGTCATTCACCCAAATGTTTTAAATTGTGAATTATGCACTACTATACTGCTGGTTGCGAAATTATTATAAACTGCAAAATTACAATTACACTTAGAACAGGATTGCGTAGAGAAATAGTAGAAAGGGAATGGCGAAGTAATTTTTGTACAAGGAGTTTTGGCTAGACCAGTTGATAACACAATACCAGTGAAAATATTATGTATTGGGGATCAGTAATGATATATTTCAAACCAAAAGTGGAACTAATGAATGATTATGAACTATGTAACTTTGGAGACAGTGACCATATACAAGTGGAACGAGCGGATGAATTAATAAGTATTATTATAGTTAGATCATTAGGATCAGAACAAATTAACACTCCAGAAAAATGTGTACAAAATTTTCTGACAGGTCTCATGTACAAAATGTATACAAAAAATTTCACTTACACAAAAATACAAAAACGGTATACGTAAAACCTTATAGAATACCACACGCTCAGAAACAGTTTTTTTATGATCTGATCGACATGAAAGAAGAGGCACGTGCACCATTTTCGTCGCCCTTCTACTTAAAAAAAAGTCGATAATTCTGGAAATAAAAAATGGAGAGTAGTTATATACTACAGATTATTGAATAAACAAATTGTAGATGATAAATTTATCTTAACGACCTAGCCTTGGAAGAACCGTTTTTCACTAAGTATAAATAATACAAGATACTATTACAGTTTAAATGTTCTATCACTATTTACTGAATTAATGTTCAACAGCGGCTGGAAAAAGTGGAATATCAATTTTGACCCACATATTCACAATTTTACAATTTTACAATCTTACAATTTTACAATTTTACAATTTTACAATTTTATAATTTTATAATTTCACAATGTTACAATTTTACAATAACACAAACCGATTCATTGCCATCACCCAAGAGAATATTGGAAAAATATGCAAAATCCTTTTAAATTGTTGAAAATTATAATCTTCCCAAATACAACATGCTCTTCAAATTTTATCGCATAATATTTTATTTTCATTACTCAAATTTGTTCATTTGAGGCAAAAACATTCAAACAAACCGAATTTGAATTTGGATCAATCGTTTTTTTTTATATTTTTGTCAAATAAACAAGTTTTCATGGAAAAAAGGAAAATATCGATCAAATTTGAAGCAATTTGATAATAAATTACTTAACATATAGTTTATCGATTTCCTTGCAAAAATTGTAATTGGTCATTCAAAAAGATCTCTTACCCATGGAATAACATTTCTTTAAAGTAACAGCAAACCTCAACAAGAGAAATTCACACTATCAATTTGACATAAATTAATTATAAACATTATAACATTATCAACATATCTATTTCGAAACTGTGAAACTGATCTAAATAATCAGCAGCAAATATTTTGAATTTGTGGAATAAAATTTAAATGGGTGAAAAAATAAGAAGACTATGAATAATTTTTTTAAACAATATAAAAACTCAATAGACAATATATGATTTGAATATAGGAGAATACTAAAAATTGGGAAATATACACATCAGCATCACCTTCCTGAAAAATCAAAAAACATGAGAAAACTCACAAAAAATAAACCAATTCTCGAAAAAACAAAACATTGCAAGAAAAATTTAAATTGTAACAAAAAATCTGTTGTGAAAGAGAGAAACCAAAACATAAAAATTGAAATATAACACACAACTTTATATAAATAACGATTTTAAAAAAGAAGTGTACCTACATAAAAATATTGAACGTGTGTATCTTTATGTTACTTTCCGTAACTAGAAATGTCTTATTTATCTTGTTTAATTATTTGATAAATGATACAGTTGATTCAACTTCATTCCATATAATTTAAGATTGAGAAACGATATTATTCCTCCGGTTTTCCAACTGTGCCTCTCACAGTTTCTCCACACAAACACTATTTAAAATTATCACTCCTTTCTTGGCTTTTAATTTCCATGTCAGTCCCAATTAAACTTCTCAAAAAACTCAGAATAGTTATTCTTGTTTTAAAAACTTCCTTGAAGCTTTAGCCTTATTTGGTACGCAGATAGTTTGGTGAAATTTTGAAAAATGAAAAGTTCCTCGATTACTGAAAAGAGTGCTGCATAAAAAGTAAGGATTACAGTTTTCTCTAATTAAAAAAAAACAACTAGGTTTTCTATACTGATGACACTAACGCAGTAATCTTCGCTCATGTTTCTTCTGTCGATTGAAAAAAAAGTTGAAAATATCTTGTTTAGTTCCGGAGAATTAGTTGAGCAGTTAGTTGAGCGCTGTGAACGGAATCCAGAGTGTTCCTTTGAAAGGATGTGTTTTTCGAGGAACCATGAAAGCCGATTGCTAATCATTTTTTTCTAGAAGTTTGCACATAGTGCAGGTGAGTGAAATGGGCCTTTAAGATTCTGGTAGGAGAGGTGGTAGATTCGGTTTAAGTACTGGGGTAATTAAAGATTGTCTCCACTGTGAAGGAAAATTTTGTGAAGTCCACTTCTGTTCGAAGTGACTACTAAAGTATTGCAAATTTGTTTGGGTGACGGATATTCTGAGCCGTTAGAAATTAGACGAGTAACGCATGAATTAGTTTTTTGGCCTTTGATTTGACGAATTTTTTTCCATACTTAAGAGGGATTGGAGTTGTCATCAATATTTGTTACATAACTCTGCCAAGATGGTTTTTTGCTCTGTTTTACCACATATTTGGCCTTTGCTTTGAGTTTCTTGTAATTAATCATATTTTCCGAACTTTTGCTCCTTTTATATTTGTTGGGAGCTTTTTTGGATTGTGAGATCGCATCTTTACAGGAGGAGTTCCACCAGGGAACCGCTTTATAGTTCAGAGAGAACGTCTTTTTGGATACCAAAATATTAATTGTGTTCGGCCAGTTCGGACTGGCCTATTTATTCAGTTGTCGATATGTATAATTGATATAAATCGACTTACCAAAACTGATGATAGCGGGGGTAGAAAAACTGGAATACATATTTGCTAACGCGTATTTAATGATTTTGACTAATTCGAGCTAAACAAGAGAGACGTGTTTACTAGTTCACTGCCAAAACTCGAATCCTTCATTCAATTGCAGCTCTACATTGTAAGAATTGAAACAATTCAATTGTAGAGAAGAAGGTAATTAGATTCAAATTAGAAATAATCTTTGGGCAGTGAAATAGAGATAGCGAAAAGTCTTTTCGCGACATACGATTTAATCAAGTACGACAAGGAAAATATGAGAAAAACGGTATTTGACAATTTCAAATACCATTAGAAGATTGTCTCACCTCAGTTAGGTACTCCAAACTTTTTCAAAATTTTTTACTAAGCGGGAAAGTCGCCAAAACCAACTTAAAAAATTTTCTATTTAAATTGCGCGCCAAAACGCGCTGATTTTTTTATGACGTCAGTGGTCTTGTCGCTCTGCCTATCGCACCCCAAGCGACTTGCAAAAATAGCTGATCTTCGGCCACCATCGGCTCGACCTGCGGCCGCCAACCTGAGCTGGCCTATAAGAAACAAGCAAGCAACGAGACCTTTGACGTCACAATAAACTCACATATTTTCCCGCGCTGAGTAAATATTTGAAAATTACGAGATTGGTTAGGTTAGATTATTGACATAAAATAAGTGAGATTAGCACAAATGAGAATCAAATGATGAAGTTTAGTGTTGCCGCCGAGACGAGAGATTCTCGCCTCTCGTCTCGTCTCGCCCTCTCTCGGCGGGACGAGAGACCCATTTTCTCTCGTCTAACGAGACGAGAGAAGTACCCTCTCTCGTCGAGAAATTCTCGTCTCTGGAGCAAAAAACGTTATATTTTTGTGATTTTTGGAATCTTCTCAAATTCCTATTTGCAAAAATATATATATAATGTCTATATTTGGATCAACGGTTTTCGAGTTATTCGACTGCAAACCTATCGCTGGATAAAATTATTTTTAGTTAAATAAATCGCAACAGGCATACATTTTTGAAATTATCACAATCAAAATGTTTGTGTATTCACTAACCGCGTTGTGAATTTGTTTCCACTTCTTGAGATACGGGTGATTTGTTGAAAACCTCTGAGATTAATTCCTTACAGGGTGGTTCATTAGTGCGACCAATGTCAATATCTCAGGTACCATTGAAGATAGCGGATAGAATATGAAAATTTAGAGTGTTCTATTCAAAAAATGGAAATATTTCATCGTGCTGGTGTTTTGGAGCACCGTTTATAGAGAAAAATAATTTTATAACAGGCACCTCTCAAGCCTTAGAAAGCTTCGTCAGACGTTTTCTTACTATCTTTATTGGTGCAGGAGATATTGACCTTTGTCGCAGTAATGGCCTACCCTCTCTCGTCGAGAAATTCTCGTCTCTGGAGCAAAAAACGTTATATTTTTGTGATTTTTGGAATCTTCTCAAATTCCTATTTGCAAAAATATATATATAATGTCTATATTTGGATCAACGGTTTTCGAGTTATTCGACTGCAAACCTATCGCTGGATAAAATTATTTTTAGTTAAATAAATCGCAACAGGCATACATTTTTGAAATTATCACAATCAAAATGTTTGTGTATTCACTAACCGCGTTGTGAATTTGTTTCCACTTCTTGAGATACAGGTGATTTGTTGAAAACCTCTGAGATTAATTCCTTACAGGGTGGTTCATTAGTGCGACCAATGTCAATATCTCAGGTACCATTGAAGATAGCGGATAGAATATGAAAATTTAGAGTGTTCTATTCAAAAAATGGAAATATTTCATCGTGCTGGTGTTTTGGAGCACCGTTTATAGAGAAAAATAATTTTATAACAGGCACCTCTCAAGCCTTAGAAAGCTTCGTCAGACGTTTTCTTACTATCTTTATTGGTGCAGGAGATATTGACCTTTGTCGCAGTAATGGCCTACCCTGTAGTAGATACCAAGCAAAGTTTTAACGCATTTAGGTGAGGTTCTGTTATATTTGACATATATTGCACACAATGTATGTCAAATATGGTAAAACCTAACTTTAACGCGTTAAAATTTAGCTTAGTTTATACTATATTTGGTTTAGATCACGAGAGAAGCGAGACGAGACGAGAGACACATTTTATCTCGTCTCGCGGCAACACCAATGAAGTTCAATAAAAAATTTGGACAAATTAATATCTGCAATAAACAAAATTCACACACTGCTTTTGATTTAACAATTATTGGTATTTTATATTGTTTCCGACACAAATTGGGAATAACTTTCACATATATAAGTACGTTTGGCAACAGCGGTTAAAATATGGTAGCACTGAACACACAACCATCGCTGACTGCACTTAATTATTCTTCTTTATCTTTTAAGTAGATTTTTTCATATTTTCCTTGTGTAAATCGTATGTCGCTAATACCCAGACTTTTCGCGATCTGTATAAATATGCTTACTAAACAGGATAATCACAGTTCATAACAGTGCATCAATAAAAAAAAAATTAAATCGTGCGAACACAAAAAGAGAAATCGGTTAATAGATATTTTTGCTGAAATATAATAAAACTTCAACTATACTTCTATTGTACACGTCCTCCTAGATCACCCTGTAGTGTACTTCTTATCTGGCCTGTACCTAAACCTATCCCTAAACCATGCCTAAACCCGTCATTATACTTCTTGCGCTGTATCGTGCACGACAAGCAGTGAACTGTTATTTCTAAAATCCAAATTTCGAAGTGTGTGCTTGAAATCCATCGAAATGGGGAATAATAAAAAAGCAAAAGAAAGAGAAGAAGAAGCAGCGTCTATAATTCGCAGGAAAATGAGACAGTTGGAAGAAAAACTTGGAAAATACTAATCAAGTTTACTTACTTGTCGAAATCCAGTATTCATGCAATCCGGTTTTATCGACAAAAATAGTCGATAAGTACCAATATGTAGTTACGAGATGAGAATGTCATGACACCTACAAAAATCTAACACCTTTACTAATAATTCTAACGTTATCTATAATGCACTTGTGAATCTTTATTATAATATATTTTCAGTTTCTGTCTAACCATTGTTACGATTAGATGTACTTGTAATTCATAACAAATAAATTGTTTTAAAAAAAGCTGTTTCAGTTTCGAAACACTTATCTGGTGCAGTCAGTACGATTCGCGAAGTCGTGAAAAGTTAGTGAAAATTTCGCTTTTGTCGAAAACAATAAGTTTCGGGACTTTGACGTTTCTACGTCTTTATCGCGAATCTGTGAAACCTACCCTTTCGTGGACTTCAAGTTATCCTTCTTGGAGACGAAACAGATCCAGCTGCGCCCTTGGGAAAGCAAAAACTCGGGGAAAAAACTGGTATAAACGACCATCAAGGTGAGTGCCAAGTTCCTTTCCACCTTCCTAACCCTTTTGAGGTTTTCAGGAAGAATAGTTTGTTAAGAATTTTTTCAAAATAAATATTAATTTTCACCGTATATTGAATGAGAAGTAAACTTTTTCAATAAATTAAGTATAAGTTTAAGAGTGAAAATAATTCAGAATCAAATAAAAAATTGAGTAATATTAAGTTAAAGAAAATTGTAACGGCAGCACAAGAGCCACCATCCGTTAACTGGAATTTATTAAAGTCAAAGCTAGAAAATATTAAGCCCTATGACGGGGACATTAACACACTAAATACTTTTATTTCTCGATGTGAAAGTTTAATAGCAGCCTATATCAATTGTGGCGAGTTGAACGAACACATATTTGAATGCATACAGGGAAAACTAATTGGAAAAGCTGAGTTAATGGTAGGAAATCGGGTAGAATTAACTAATTGAAATCTATTTAAAAATGCGTTAGTACAATGTTTTTCAGATAAGCGTAACTTAGATTGTTTAATACAAGAGCTTACAAGAAATAGGCCGCATAGAAATGAAAATCTACTAGAATGTAGAAAAAAGCTTCAAATTTCAAGAAGCAGTATCATACAAAGAATAAGTAATGATACAAGCTTGAATCAAAATGAGAAAATTTGTCAAATGCACCACTGTGACAAAACTGCTTTAAATACATTTATAGCCGGCTGTACAGGGGTGCTAAGAAACAACCTACATTTGGAACAACCAAATTTCCTTGAAGATGCGTTAGCATATGTAAGCGAATTTGAAAATTTTGGAAGATTATATTCATCTCCAAAATCTAATTTTCCAAATAATAATTATAACAATAATCAATCGAATTCACAATTCAATTCTCCTAATTCAAGTCAATATCGACAAAAATCTAAAAAATATGAATGGCCTTCTCAGCCAATAAATATTCAACAACGCCCATTTTCACAAAAAAATTATTATCCAACAAATGCGCAAGTCTTCGGATCACCGCGAAATGTCCTTAAACCCAAAAAAATTCCTCAAAATCAACTGTCAAAACCACAACCCATGTACCGGGTGGCCAAAGAACGGCCGTCGGCCATATCTCATATCTCGGGAAAAAAATTTTCATGACAAAAGTGGCCTCGAGAAAAGCCTGGAAACTATTTTCAGGATTGTAGGTCCACCGCTAGAGGGCGTATTTGACGGTTGAAATTTGAAAATGGGAATTTTTTCAAAATTCACCCCATTAACGAGCATATTAAACATTATAGTCAGATTCTCGACAATTTCTGCATACTTTTGATGTGACAAGTTTAAGTCTATCTCTTCAAATAAGGAGTGGGGGAGAGTGGGAACCTTGTTACGAAAAAGCACCTGTAATTCCGGTTCTGCTTGACCGATTTTAATAAACTTGATGTTGTTTGAAAGAGCTTCTGTTGATCAATCGGAAATTTGTAAATATGAAGCAATCTGATTGATAACATGAATGCTGTTTTATATTTTTCAAATAATATGTTTTTTCGTAACAATTTCAAATGGGAGCATACAAATTGAAGTGGGTCTTTGAAAAGTAGACTAAATTTGTGATAAAACACCGCAAACCGCAAGGCGATATCTCTTTCCGCTCTTGAGATATCGTAAGAAACAGGTTAATGGCAAGAATTGTTATTCCAACGTCTAGAAGGCTGGTTCGCGTTAACAGAAATTATTAAATTTAGCCTGAATGAAAAGACCTTACATCGGTCTACAGTAATTTAAAAGTAATTTAAACTGTTATCATGGTTGCCACTACCACTAGATCACCTAGATGTAATGCTACTAATAATAAGTACGAATTTTGAAATAATGTGATAAATCGAAAAATTTGAACTTTTAATAAATAGCTAGGTAGACAATTAGTGCCGCCCTAAATTTTCGAAATTTCGGCCAACATTTTCAATGCATGAAATCTATCGCGGACGGGTAGAGAAATCAGCAATCGTGCATTTTTTTAATGAGACTCTTATGGAGGAAGATATTTAGATTTTTCAAGCAAATAATTGTCACTTTTTTTAGAGGACATATCTTTGGCCATTCGTCATGACATGATTTTGCAACATGATGGATGACGAGCACATTATTCTAGAGGATTTCGGAATTTCTTAGTCTCCAGACCTTACTTGTATAGATTTTAATTTGTAGGGGCGAATAAAGAATCTTGTTTATGCCGATAGACCCGTAACAAGAGCTGATATGATTGGAAAGATACAACAGGCAATCGAAGTATTTTGAGGGCAGAAATTGAAGCTGCTGTTTTCTCCACCCGTCAGCGATTGATTTCATGCATTGAATATGATGGACATTTCGAACATCTAGGACGGCACTAATTGCGTTCCTAGCTATTTGTTAAAAGTTTAAATTTTTCGATTTATCACATTATTTCAAAATTCGTACTTATTATTAGGAGCATTACATTTAGGTGATCTAGTGGTAGTGGCAACCATGATAACAGTTTAAATTACTTTTAAATTACTGTAGACCGATGTAAGGTGTTTAGGCTAAATTTAATAATTTCTGTTAACGCGAACCAGCCTTCTAGACGAACCAAATCTTCTAATGCATCTTCTCCTTCGCACCTTGCACAAAAGCAATATCTGGAACAGACTCTTACCACCCCTACTCTCCGATCAGCTAATCGCCCCAACCCCAAAAATCCTCGTCAGAACTCAAGTTAGAAGCATTGGCTTCTCCCCTATATTTCTTCACTCGTAACCCATGCCGGTTAGGTATAAGTGTTTTACCAATCGCAAAAGAAAAGTGTCGCTCTCAGGTAGTCACCAATTGCTACCAGCTGTATATTTGTGAATAGTTTTATGTACATAGATCAGTAAACTTAGTGAAATTAAATCCAGTGTTTCATTTCGGAATGAGTCTGGAATGAATGGTGATACAGCTCATTTTCTCAGTACGGTTTGAAGGGAAACAAAAGAAAATTCCCTCAAATCGCACATGGTCCTTCGAGCCGGATCCCAAAGGAAAATCTAACTCCTCAAATCACAAAGAAACTGACCTCGTGGCATCAAATCGACGCCGGAAGTGCTTCTACAGCCATCTTGGATCCCTCCAGCGGACAGCAGACGAACTAATAGCAGTTCAAAACAGCACAAGCGCACTCTAGCTGTGCTCCACTATTCTCCCGCCTCAATCTCACTCTCTCAGCTCATCATTCGTCTCTCTCCTGGTACGAACATTGATAGGAAGGTAATTAAAACTAATAAACATTAAAAGGTCAGTGATTTTTATACTATTTTCGAACTATTGTTGATTTTTAATTGATGCTTATTATATAAAGTTCTATAGTGATTCTTAACACTTTTATTCTGTTTTATAAACATTTTATCGTTGATTTTAATTGATACTTATTATATAAAGTTCTATAGTGATTCTTAACACTTTTATTCTGTTTTATAAACATTTTATTGTTGATTTTTAATTGATACTTATTATATAAAGTTCTATAGTGATTCTTAACACTTTTATTCTGTTTTTAAACATTTTATTGTCGATGTTTAATTGATGCTTATAATAAGTACATATTATATAGATTTCAAGGAAAAGTTTTCAGCACACAATGTCAGAAGACGAGAATAATATGCCATATTTTAAAACTATAAGAAAAAATGCCAAAGCGCAAATAACCAGAATCTCTAACTGGTTTGAAAATCATAAAGATATTGTAGTAGATTCAAATGAAATCAAAAACAGAATTAGATGAAATTAGAAACTCATTTTGAGAAATACTCTAATGCCGAAGATGAAATTAATCTCTTGGACATCGACGGCACCGAGTCCGATAATAGAGAAGAATTTGAAAATAAATTCATTACTTTGTTATCGCGCTTGCAAACCAAACTAGAAACACGTTGTCAAAACATAGGTAAAATAGATAGCCCATCACAAAAGAATAATATCAAATTACCCAACATACAAATTCCAACCTTCACAGGAAACGCTCTAGAATTCACACCCTTTATGGACCTATTTACAGCATTAATAATAAAACACCCGAATCTGACATCTACTGCTGAAAAGTTTTTTTATCTCAAAACATATGTTAAAGGAGAACCACTTCAAATAATTGATCAGCTACCTGTGACAGAAGCTAATTTTCAAATAGCATTACAATTGTTAGATAAACGATATAATAATAGTGAACAGCTAATTAATAATCATTTTAAGAATTTGTTGAACGCACCTGTAATAAATAAAAGTAATTGTGTGAGCTTACGGCAATTGGTAACGAACTCTAGAGCAAACACTGATGCTTTAAAAAACACAAATCACACCCCGGAAGAACTTTATGAAAATTTGTTAATTTACATATTAGAACGAAAACTTGATTTCAATTCAAAAAAGCATACGAGGAGCATAAAAAAAACATCATTATCTACTTTGGATGAATTCTTTGAATTTTTGGAACATAGATGCCAAGTCTTAGATAACTTAAACACTACTGACTCTAACTCAGACAATAAATTTGATAAAACTCACTCTTATGGTAACTCGTCTCAAAGTGTCAATCATCATAAAAACAACAGTACTAACTATAATAACTATTCACAAAGTCATAATAGAAATAAATTCAATAATAAAGTAACACTTCACACCAGTAAGCCTCAAACTAGTGGTGATGTCTCTTTTCCCAACTCACGAAGTAGCCCCCTCAGGTCGTCTCCATCAAGCTCTCCTACGCGTAATAAAATTTGCAATTTCTGGAATTTTGATAACTCACAAAATTTACACTTGTCCTGATTTCACTTCATTGGTTCCTATAGATAGAGTGAAGGCAGCCCGAAGCAAAAAACTCTGCTTCAATTGCTTAGGCAACAAACATCTGATACCACAATGTCCGTCTACACTCTCTTGCACCGTCTGTCATAAAAAGCACCACACTCTCCTACACAATGGAAATTCAAACAACCCAGAATTCGCTCCAAATCGTAATGTCTCACTTAACGACAATACAAACAACACTACTCATACTCAACCAAGTACTTCAATGCAGAACCAACTCCCACAAGGATCTGCTTCACTCTCCGCAGTCGCTGTAAAAACTCCTTATGTACTATTAGCCACTGCGAAAGTCGCCGTGCACTCAAGACAAGGTCATCCACTAATTTTGAAAGCTTTATTAGACAATGGAAGTCAAACTTCATTTATTAAACGTTCCACAGTCATTGAATTAGGAAACATATGTTACCCTCTCAACATGCAAATTTCCGGCATTCTCACTAGTAACAGCATTGTGAATAAAATGACAGACATTGATTTTCACTCAGTCTTTGACAACCAAAAGTTCCAGGTATCGTGTGCTGTCGTGGAAAACATAACCCAAGCTTTACCCCAAATACGAATAGACCCTCAAAAACTAGAAATCCCGAATTCTCTCTTGCATCAATTAGCGGATGACGAATATTTCTTACCGTCAGATATTGATATGCTCATTGGAGCAGATGTATATTACTCTTTGCTCAAAGGTGGTTTTGTCTCTCTAGGTAAAAACCTCCCTACCCTCGTAGACACTCATTTAGGATGGGTTTTAGCTGGTACAATCCCCTCCGCTTGTATTGATTACCCTACTCAAGAAAGCGCTCTCTCTATTGTCTCTCACACTTTCTTTTCAACTAGCGCTAGTCTCCCACCTCTCGAAGATAGATTAGATACTATGCTCGAAAAGTTTTGGTCTCAAGAAGAAATTCAAACTCATCCTCATCCTTCTCCGGAAGATGAATTGGCTGAAACAATTTTCACATCCACCACCCGAATTATGGACTCTGGAAGATACCAGGTCGATTTACCTCTACTTCACCCCAACGCTCATAAGAAGCTGGGCGAATCGTTTGCTCAAGCTAAAAATAGATTTATATCTCTCGAGAAAAAGTTTGAAAAAAATCCAGAGCTTTTTAAAGAATATAAAAAGTTCATCACTGAATATGTTGAAGTAGGTCACGCTAGGTATATACCTCTTGAACTCACAAATGACACATCTGATCACAAATATTTTGTACCTCATCTGTGCATCATTAAGGAAACAAGCGCCAGTACTAAGCTGCGCATAGTTTTTGATTTTAGTTGTAAAACAAGTTCTCGTCTCAGCCTTAATGATATTACCCTGAAAGGCCCTCAAGTGCAGCCCGAGTTATACGACATCCTAGGTAGATTTCGCCTATTTGAATTTGTGCTAACTGCAGACATCAAACAGATGTACACTGTACAGACAAGTATTGATGAACCCCCAATTCAACTTTCTTCAAAATGTATTATGGAGAGACTCCCCATCAGAACAATTCTCGTGAAATAACTTATCGAGAATGCCGAAGTCGTTTTTAAAAAGATTTATTTTTACAAATTATTAAATTCTACAAAATTATTTTATAAAATTATGATCTTAACTGTATGAGAAATAAAAAGAATCTGACAAGATTGTTAATTACTGAAACAAGTGTTCATAGATAAGGAAATATAATATAATATAATATGCTGCAGTTGCAGTCAGCACTTTTCTTAGATTACACCAGTGAAGGCGTGAGGTAATTCCTCCCCTCGAAGATTCAAATCCGCAGGGCTAACGAGGGATTTGAACAGCCGATGGTTCTAGGGTTGGATGGTCTTCTTGAGGTTTCTTTTTGGTACAGCACCTTGGAATGATGAACCTGTATGCAAGGTAGATTAGAAGAATGCTGAAAAATACATAAATAACAATAGTCCAGATGCTTGGTGTATTGTAAATTCTCGAAAATGACAAATCTGGCTGGTTTTCTAACAGTTTCATTTTCAGATCTTGCAACTCGTCTAACGGGGTATCTTCAATAGTGAAACTTGAGATTTTGTGGGCTTCGGCTTCGTATAATTTTAATTTGGGAAACAAAACTGGTTGACCTGAGCTTGTCTGGTGCTCTTGGTTTTCGATAGTTCGGAATGGCGTTTTTACTTGACAGTTGATTGGAATTTCAAATAGATAGCTCCCTTGAAGAGTAACAATTTCTTCTTGAGTTTGGCAGTGAATGGAGGTGGTTATTTCTTTTGGCAGTACGGCTATCCATTGGTTGGCATTGCTAGCTTCATGATAATGGGCCGGTTTACAGGAGTAGGTGTTTGTTGGCATATGGAAGTGTTTTTTAAATTTAAGAGTTCTATTTCACAGGAATTTCCAAATTTCATTTCTTGAAGATCAATTTCGTCATAGAGAAACAGTTTTGTCGAGATTTTACTACAATAGTCATTTGTATATGCAAAGTACAGTTTGTTAAGAACCAAAAATTTATTTTTTGGAATAATTGCTTTGAATTGATTGTTATGAAAGATCGGTACGGCATATAAGTGATAAAAATCTAATTCAAATGGAAATGTTATAGGGATGTGCAAAATATATATAATCCTGTTGTTGTTTGAATAGCTTTCTATCTTAACGAGTTTTTCTATCAGTAGAACGTTATTTAAATTTATATCGAACGGAAGTTTGTGAAGACCGATATTATCTTGTATAATTTGGAGTTCTTTGAAGAAATCATTAGTACTCATTATGCTGGGATGCATTTTTCCCAATCTTGAAAATGCAATGGAATTTTCTATATCCTGTATTAAAGAGTAAATTATATTGTAAATTCCAATAATATGATTGATGGTATCTTTGATAAATATTGAATTTTCATGAAGTACCCGACTGTTGACCATATTTGAAATTTTAGTGATTTTTGATTTTATTAATTTTTCATTATGTATTATAGTATTAACAGTGTTGTTAAATTTTTCAATTAATCGAATTGATAGTGAATTTTGGTTTCTGATACTTGAAGCTAAATTTTTCTGATTATTTTGAAGTTCTGTGATAAGCTTATCATAATGTTCGCCGTCATTAGCGTCTAAATTTCCAGAAATAGTTTTGAAAATTGAACCTAATCCGTTTATAAGTCCGCGTTTAATTCTATCGGGATGAGGAAATATATCATTTAATTTATCTGTTACTTTTTGTTCAAGAAACTTCAATATTTTGAAATAATTTGTGTTATCTTCTTCCCCCTTTATAGGGTAATATCCCAAAGGATGGTTTGCCCAATTAGTGTTATCTTCTACTACCGAATATTTTTCAATTTTGTTTTTGTAAGATTCTAAATAATGGGTTTGGACTTCTAATTGATTTAGTTCTGCAATTATCGGTTGAAGGTCATAATAGTGAATTAATTTGTAATCATAATCTTTAATTTTTGTTTTTCCTAATTTTACAGGAATTAATCCTGGGTTATTTTCTAAGTCCTTTATTTTTACTTTTTCCAGTGAGCTGAAGACTCCAGGTAAACTGAAAAGATAAATTTGAGTTAGTCGTTAAAAGTAAACGTACTATTACGGGGACGTCTTAAATTATCCATATGCACTTTTTCTTGTGATTCTGTTGAAACCGTTTTATCTTTAGCTTTAACTTCCTGAATTATTGTAGGTTTGTTAAATTTATTGGCATGTTTTTGTCATTTGGGGTTTTTAACGTAAACTTTCTGATTTTGTGTAAAAATACATGGATCGTCTCGATTTTTATTCACTCGATCTGTACGTTTTTCCTTTTCCTTGATAAGATTTTCATTAATTTTTTTATAAAGCAATTTAGTACGTTCTCTATGGCTCTCTATGTAATCGTTCATAAGAATTTTATCAATTTCTAAATTAAAGGGATCATTAGTATTTATATGCCCATTGATTATATCTATGGGTTTCATATTTGTTGTAGAGTGTATCGAATAATTGTATGCATGGATGGCATAGTTCATCTTCATATTGATAGGTGTTTTAAGAAAACCTCTGGTATTAAGTAGGCGAACATGTTCCAAGATTGTTGAATGGAATCGCTCAACTACTCCTTGTGATTGGGGGTGATTGGGACAGCAGAAATGAATTTTAATTTTATGTAAAGCTAAAAGTTCTGAAATGACAGAGTTTTTGAATTCGGTACCATTATCAACTAGAATTTGTTCAGGAACTCCGTGGTGGGAGAAAAAGTTTATTAGATTATTTACGATTTCTGTACTTGAGAGGGATGATAGATGGTATGCTTGTGCATATTGTGAGAAACTATCTACTATTGTTAAAAATTTACCGCGTTCTAAAGTGAATGTGTCCATATGTATTATCTGAAAAGGTTTATTAGCGGTTGGTGTGATATTCATTTTTATTGTAACAGGATGTCGTTCGTATTTACTTTGTTGGCATATCTCGCAATCATTAATATATGTTTGTATAGAATTTTTCATGAATGGCCAGTAATATTTTTCTTTGATGCGTTGGTAGGTTTCGTCTATACCTCTATGATTACTTTTGGATTCGTGGTAATTCTGAATTATTTCTTTAGCATCGTCTTTATCAGTAATATCGATTAACTTTTTGGTGCATTTTCTTAGTTTTAGGGATGAATATTTGAAATACTTTTGCAATGTTACTAAAAATGGTTCATAAAGATCAGGATTTTCAAAGTATAGACAATATTGCGTGTCCAGGTTAATGTAATTTTTCATGAAATCGATAACGTTTTTTTCAAAATTATTTTCTGAAAGCTGAAAATTTATTCGTTTTTTGTTTCCAAATAATATTTTAGTAATGGGATTACTTGGCGAGTGTATAACTGAACTAATTATGATTTGATTTTGGCAATAGTTTAATGCTGTAGTTGTGGTAGGGATTTCGAAAGTTGGGTTATGTTCAGCGTTGGAGTGAATAGTCTCGTCATCGGTGTCAATTTGATTTTCGGAATTGTCGGTTCGGTTTTTGTGTATTGTTATTGGATCTATTGGAAAGTTTAGGTCAGGATGCACTAGTAAAGATGTGTTATCTTCGTCTTCGTCTTCATTTATATGGCCTGTTTCGAGTGGACACTCTGGGATAGGGATATTTTCGGTATAAAGGTCTATTAGAGGTTCTTGCAAGGGATTAGTTGTAACAGGATCATGGTAGGGATTTGTTTGTGATCTGTTATTTTTGTCATTGTCATTTATTATTTCGTCTACTTGTTGCCAAAATGTATCTGTTTCTTTAGTGTGAACTTCTATTCTTGAAAGTGAATCAACGTTAGAATTTAAGGTTCCACGTTTATACAAAATGTCATAGTTGTATTCAGATAATTTTAATTTCCATCGTGTAAATTTGCTGTTCTCGTCTTTAAGTGAGAAAAGCCATTTAAGAGGTTTATGATCTGTCACGATATTAAATTTTCGACCGTATAGGTAGGGTCTAAAATATTTCGTAGCCCAAACTATGGCTAGTAGTTCCTTTTCAATAACCGAATAATTTCGTTCGGAGTCATTTAGGGTCCTTGACGCATACGCTATTGGCAAGTCTTTACCAATCGGCCCCTGGGACAATATTGCACCTACAGCAACATTACTTGCGTCTGTAGTTAAATTAAATGTTTTATTAAAATCTGGATATTGCAAGATCGGGTCATTTATTAGTAAATTTTTGCAAGTTTCGAAACAAGCTATGAATTCTTCATCATGTATAATTTTTGCACCCTTTTTCAAGCACTTTGTTAAGGGCTTTGTAATTCTGGCAAAGTTTGGAATAAATCGCCTGTAGTAACCTAACAAGCCTAAAAACCCTTTAATTTGTTTTGTTGTGGATGGTATTGGATATTTTTTTATTACTTTTATTTTGTCCGGGTTCGGTTTCACGCCGTCTGGTGTCACTATGTGACCCAAGTAAGCTACTTCTTTCTTTAAAAACTCGGATTTATCGAGCTGTACTTTGAAATTTGACTCTCTTAGTCTTTGAAAAACATTTTTAAGTCGTTCAAGATGTTCTTGTAATGACGTGGAAAAAACGATAATATCGTCAAGATATACAAGACATTGTTCGCTCTGTATACCGCGAAGGATATTATCCATTACGCGTTGAAAAGTAGCTGGAGCTCCTTTCAAGCCGAATGGCATACGTAAAAACTCCCAATGTCCTTGTTCTGTCGTGAAAGCAGTTTTTTCTATATCTCTCTCCTCCATTTGGATTTGGTGAAAACCACTGGCCAAATCAATGGTTGAGAAATATTGACACTTGCCCAACTTATCTAATAGATCAGTTATGTTAGGTAACGGATATCTATCATCGATAGTTTTCGCGTTTAGCTGCCGGTAATCAATTACCACGCGCCATTTTTGTTGTCCTGATGCATCTAGTTTTTTGGGAACCACCCATATTGGCGATGACCACGGTGAATTACTTGGTCGAATAATATTAGAATCTAACATTTTTTTGATTTGATTTTGGACTTCGTTTTTATAAATTAATGGATAACGGTATGGTCTAGAATAAACAGGTATATCATTTGTTGTCTTAATTTGGTGTCTTATTTTATTATTAAAAGTCAAAGATGTATTTTCATGATAAAAAATATCGGAAAATTCCTTACAAAGATTTAAAATTGATGATTTTTCTTCTTGATTCAAGTGATCTGTTCTAATTGCATCTAGGCTTAAGTAATTTCTACAATCGGTTTCAATATTGTTGAAGTCAAAATTCTGAATTTCTTGTCTCTCAAAATGTTCGACTGATAATGGTCGAGAAAAATCTAAAGTAACTGGTTGTGTAGTACTGTTTAAAATAGTAGTAAAAGCTTCGTGATCTTTAGCAATTGTTAAACTTTCGGGGATTTCGCAGTTATGAATCTTTTGGTGGGGTATAATAATTTCTCCACTCTGTATAGAAGTTTTCACTTTAATTACTTGTTGGCATCTCGGGCCAATTGTTATAAGATTAAGTTCTTTTGATGTGAGATGGAATAATAATTTTAATTTACAATAAGGTGTTATTAAATATCCCTTTTGAAAATCTAAATTGGCTTCTAGAAATTTCAAATTATCGATACCAATAAGACCGTCAAATGTATTGTGGAATTTGAATAAGTAAAATTTCATTAATTTAGTTCCTGGTAAATTAAATATTTTTGGAGTGGGTATAGCTACACTGTGCTTGTGTGAAGATTTTTGAAACACTGTTGATACTATAAATGGTTCAAATTTTATTGAATTAGGAAAAAATGTATAAGCAATATTTGGATCAATAAATGATTTTGTTGCTCCAGAATCTATAAGAATTTTAATATTATATTCTGGAAAAATTATATAAGAAAGTTCACTCGAATTTGATGTGTTGATAGAAATGATTGGTGTTATCTGTCTCTGGTCAAAAGAGGCTTTTCTTGAAAATTTTGATTATTAGTTGGTGTATTAATATCAATTTCATTGTTTTGAATAATATTTTCCTCATAATGATTATTTTGATTAGATCTATCATAGTTTTGATAAGTCTGTTCATAGTTTTGGTCTTCATCAAACTCGGTATTAAATAGTTCTTCTGAGATATATTTTGGTTGATTACCGAAATTAATATTTCTATTAGAATTAGGTGAATTGGTAAAATTTTGATTTTGATGGAAAGTCGATGGACCGGGTATCGGTTTTGAGGTATTTCGAGTAGACACACTCATAGGTGTCGGATTTGCTAATACTTGGTTCGGATTTGGTTTGAAGACGTTTCTATTATTGGGGTTCCTAAACACTTGAGAATTAGTTGAGTATCTTGTGGACTGGAAATTTTGCCTAAGTTGTATATGGATGGGCTGTGAGGGAAACGAATTTCGTCTGAATTGATTATTTTGTGTTTGATAATTAAATGGCAAATTTGGCCCACCATTAGATCTCTGATGAAAAATTGGCTGTTGGTTTCTATGGTTGTTTAGTGGAATTTGGGGTTGGGCAGAATTTTTATTCGAAAAATTTTGGAAGTAGTGAATATTATCTTCTCTAGTAAGATATTGCAATGCTTCATTTAAAGTCGAAGGTTTCATACAACGTATAGTTGTAACAAGGGTAAAAAGTCCTCCCTCACGTTGGACAACCTTTGTAGGTAACAGGGTGTCTCAAATTCAAGAGCTCACAAAAAACTGTCATTGGAGACACATACGCTCGGCCTACAATCCCGCAGATATGCTATCTAGAGGTAAATTCGAAAACAAAGACTTCTCATTCTGGTTTTCTGGTCCAGAGTTCCTGAAAGATCCATTTACAGATATCAACTCACTTAATGCTTTTGCTCCAGTCTCAAATCCCCCTGAACAGAAGAAAATTGTTTTGAGTTCTTCACACACAGCCGAAAACTTTTGGCAAAACATTTTTATTAAATTCTCATCCTTTCAAAGGTTGAAAAGAACAGTGGCGTACATATTTAGATTCGTTCACAACTCAAATGCGAAACATCCAAAGATGTCAGGCCCTCTTCAAGTCAAGGAGCTTGAAAAATCTCTTAATTTTATCTTGAAAACTATCCAAAGTCAACATTTTGAATCAGAAATGAAAGCAATTGCTCTGTCGAAACCGATAAAAAACAAGCAAATTCTCTCCCTCCACCCATATGTGGATTCCAAAGGTCTTCTTCGAGTAGGTGGTCGATTAGCACACGCATCGATTCCATTCGCCCAAAAACATCCAATTCTTTTGCCTTCAAAAAACCATGTAGTATCTCTTCTTCTAAAATTTGAACACCACAGGCTAGGTCACAGTGGAACACAAAATGTTCTTTCAACCATACGCTTACGGTATTGGCCTTTAGACAGATTACGTGAGACCAAACGAATTATCCATAAATGCCTCACTTGTCACCGATTCAATTCGCAAGCAGCTCAACAAATTATGTCAGATCTCCCTAAAGATCGTATCACAATCTCCCGGCCTTTTCAAAAAGTCGGAATAGACTTTGGCGGTCCTTTTTTAGTTAAGTCGTCCCACCTGCGTAAGGCTCCCTTGTATAAATCTTATTTAGCCCTGTTTGTGTGTATGGTAACCAAAGCCATACACATCGAATTAGTCTCAGATCTCTCTACAGATTCATTCATAGCCTCGCTCAAGCGCTTCATAGCTCGCAGAGGAAACCCCACAGTTATTTACTGCGACAATGGTACGAATTTTGTTGGAGCAGCACATCAGTTGAAAGACTTATATACATTTTTTAAATCCCAGAGCACACATAATGCCATCGACAATTACCTGTCAACTAATGAAATTTCCTGGAAATTTATACCCGCACAATCGCCACACTGGGGAGGCATATGGGAAGCGGGCATAAAAAGTGCTAAAAATCACCTCGTTCGGATCGTAGGTAACTCTCAATTCATACGAGCAATTTCTCACAATTTCAATCCAAATTGAGGCCATTCTCAACTCCAGACCTCTGTTCCCTATGTCAAACGACCCCAAGGATTTACAACCCTTGACACCAGGCCTATTACCAAACTAATACCTCTTCCCTGTGACTCCAAATAAATCATACCCCATCGTGTAACTTAAGCTCCTCTTCTCAGTTTTTAATATTATTACATTTTCTCTTTATTGTTATTCCTCTTCTCGCCCGCGGGGCAGTATGTTCGAAAACTCACATTTCTCACTGAGAAAATAACCTTTATTTTGTATATTCTCAACCAAATGGAAACTCTTGACAACGTCGCACTCGTTCTAACAGCGAACGCATGCACCACCAAAAATCAATATTACATACGTACTACCCATTAATTAGCCATCCCTGTTCAACGAACCAAATCTAATGCATCTTCTCCTTCGCACCTTGCACAAAAGCAATATCTGGAACAGACCCCAACCCCAAAAATCCAGTATCTCGTCAGAACTCAAGTTAGAAGCATTGGCTTCTCCCCTATATTTCTTCACTCGTAACCCATGCCGGTTAGGTATAAGTGTTTTACCAATCGCAAAAGAAAAGTGTCGCTCTCAGGTAGTCACCAATTGCTACCAGCTGTATATTTGTGAATAGTTTTATGTACATAGATCAGTAAACTTGGTGAAATTAAATCCAGTGTTTCATTTCGGAATGAGTCTGGAATGAATGGTGATACAGCTCATTTTCTCAGTACGGTTTGAAGGGAAACAAAAGAAAATTCCCTCAAATCGCACATCAAGTTTATTAAAATCGGTCAAGCAGAACCGGAATTACAGGTGTTTTTTCGTAACAAGGTTCCCACTCTCCCCCACTCCTTATTTGAAGAGATAGACTTAAAATTGTCACATCAAAAGTATGCAGAAATTGTCGAGAATCTGACTACAATGTTTAATATGCTCGTTAATGGGGTGAATTTTGAAAAAATTCTTATTTTAAAATTTGAACTGTCAAATACACCCTCTAGCGGTGGACCTACAATTCTGAAAATAATTTCCAGGCTTTTCTCGAGGACACTTTTGTCATGAAAATTTTTTTCCCGAGTCTGTGGTATAATCCACTCCTGAGATATGGTCGACGGCCGTTCTTAGTTGGCCACCCGGTACACAACTTCCAGAATCCCTTCAATGTATAGTAAAAGAACTTCGAATCAAAAAAATAGAAGTAATAATTATTTTTCAAATAATGATAATCAAAGACGTGACGTGACTTCACATCTGAAGAATTATTTGCTAATGATTGTGATGAAGATGATACTGGTTTTGAAAAATATGATGGTAACCATCACGGTGCTAATCACTAATTAACCGATGAAGCAATTATCCAAACCCAAATTTTCAGAGCAGAGCCTCAACGATGAGCCCACCTTAACTGAGCTCAATGTAACTTCGAATAACCCATTTCCCTATATCGAAATTCAAAATCCACCATTAAAATTGCTTATCGATACTGGTAGTACAAAATATTTTAAAGTATATTGAAACCTATTGTTGCAGAAAAAATTTTTCCCAACGGTATTTTTCAGTCGAATGTATCACTTTCAACTTCTCTAGGTACGAAAAATATTAGATTTCAAGCGGAAATGCCTGCATTCCGTGAATTTAATTATAATCATATGTTACAGTTTATATTGTATAACTTCCACGAATGGTGTTATTGGAATTAATGACTTAATTGCAATGAATTTCAACATTGACTTGAAAAATAAACGACAAATCAGTGATAACGCTATAATTCTCCTTAAGCTCAGAAAACCGTCTGATGTAACATTTCGGATTTCAGTTGGCACATATGAAAGAATTTTGAAAAGAATTCCTGTTACTACTAATGGTGAAATTTCAATCGATAAAACTATATTAGATGATATTTATATACCAGAGTCACTAACTTTGGCAAAAATGGATTCGCTTCAGTTGAATTCATTAATGGAACCAATAAAAATATATGCATCAAATTATTGAGACCAATAAATTCTATTTCTTATGTATCGGATTCATACGAAACTTATAAATTTGAATGCTTCAATAATTCATTTAAAAATAATTTAAATGAGAATGATATTCAAAATCTTATTAGATCGACACATATGAGCAGTGAAGAGAAAAGTAGTATGATAAATTTGTGCCGAAAATTTCCAGAAATATTTTTAAAACCAGGTGACCCACTTACATTCACGTCTAAGGTTAAACATGTCATAAAGACCAAAGACGAAGCACCGGTTCATGTAAAATCATACAGGTATCCTTACGCTCTTAAAGAAGAGGTGAGTCGACAAATACAAGATATGCTGGAAAAAGGTATTATTAAAACTTCTTCTAGCCCTTGGTCCTCTCCAATTTGGATAGTGCCAAAGAAAATGGATGCTTCGGGACAACAAATGTGGCCTCTCGTAGTGGACTACAGGAAGCTAAATGAAAAAACAATTAGCGACCGCTACCCCATCCAAAACATCAATGAAACTCCAGATAAATTGGGTTGAGCCCAATACTTCAGTACACTTGATCTTGCTAGTGGTTTCTGTCAAATAGAAATAGCAAGTGTACATTCCAAAGAGTCATGGACGATGTCCTGAAAGACCTCCAAAATAAAATATGGCTTGTTTACATGGACGACATAATTATTTTTAGCACTGGATTGCAGAGCACATCCAAAATTCAAAATTAGTTTTCTAAAAGTTAAGAGAAGCAAGCCTAAAGGTCCAGTTGGACAAATGTGAATTTTTGCGCAAGGAGCTAGAATGTCTAGGACATGTTGTGACACCCCAGGGTTTTAAGCCAAATCCAAAAAAGATTCTTGCCATAAATAACTGTCCAGTTCCAAAAACTCAGAAAGAAATAAAATCATTTCTGGGACTTCTGGGTTATTACGAAAATTTATACGAAATTTCGCAAAATTAACAAAACCTTTAACAAACTGTTTGAAAAAAGTTAATGAAGTTAAACACACTGAAGAATTTATCGATTGCTTCAATAATTGTGAAAATTTACTAATATCAGAGCCTATATTGGCTTATCCTGATTTTGAAGAACCTAACCTAACCTTTTGAAATTATGACAGACGCATCTATGTACGCGATAGGAGCAGTACTGAGTCAAGACGCATCTCGAACATTAAATTCTGCCGGAATTAATTATTCGACAATAGAAAAGGAACTACTTGCAGTCGTTTGGGGATGTAAGTATTTTCGTCCATACTTATTTGGCCGCGTTTCCAAAATTTTGACTGACCATAAATGCCTGATGCAGATGCTTTGTCAATGGCACCTCCCAAACATAATTTAAACCGCTTTAGAAACCGCTTTATTAAATATCAATATACCTAGATGATATCGATTCTATAATTCAACAAGAAATTGAAAACCTGACGGAATTGCCAAATCTGTCACCTAATGATTTTGAAAATACATTAAATGCAAATAATAATACATTAAACGATCAAAATAAAATTAATGTGATCCAAAATGTCAAAATTCACTCCCCGTTATTAGATAGTATTTCAAACAGCGATTTAGAGATCCATAGAGAATCCAATCCTTTCCATACCTATTGCTGATAGACCAGTGAAAAATCAAATAATTTTAACCTGTGGTGACATTAGAGAAACATTATGTGGAAAAGAAAGTGTATTTGAAACACCAGATTGAATGTCACCTTGCCACAAAGAAATTTGGATGAAAGTATTTTTAAATTTGCCAAAGAATTTTTCAATCCTAAATATACCTATGCTTTATATTTTAAAACCCAATATTTACCGGAAATTTTTGTAGTAACACTTCAAAAATACTTTAAAAATTCAGCATTCAAACTTATTCACTGTACAAAAATTTTGAGCGATATTCCTACAATTGAAGAGCAGCAAAAAAAATGCAGTACTATCACGTACCCAAAAAGGACATCGCGGAATTAATGAATTTAGAATGTCTTTATTTAAAGTATATTGGCCAAAAATGTCGGAAGACATCGAGAAATTTGTTAATACTTGTGAGGTATGTATAAAAAATAAATATGACCGTAACCCACCCATAGTCAAATTTAATTTGACACCAACTTCTTCCAAGCCCTTTGATCATATACACATGGATGTGTTTAGAATATCCAATAGCCCATTTATTACTTTTATTGATTCATTTTCCAGATATGGTCAAGCCTATCCCATTAATACCGTTAGCTTCATTTCAGTAGTTGACAGTCTATCAAGCTTCTTAACCCACGGACTCCCCTTTGAAACAACTACCGTCAGTGGCACCGAGCTTAAAAATAAAGACTTAGAGGATTTTTGTGAATTACACCGAATTGAACTTCATTACACGACAGCAAAAAATAGTAACCCCAACTCGCCGGTAGAATGTTTTCATTCTGGTTTAATAGAACATTTCAAATGTCTAAGAGAACAATATAAAAATACCGAAATACAAAAAGGTGGAAGTAGTGAATGATAAAGGTGTCTTATAAGAAACAAATAAAGGCACCTATCATAAAAGTATTATTAGGAAACCTAGAATTAATTTAAATAACGTTTTACAGGACCCACAGGACGATGAAGTCGCTAACACTCATTATGTGGCTGGCCCTTCTAATATTCAGAATAAATAGTATTAAGGAAGAAATTAGTATTACGTCCTTAGAAAATATAATACTTCCAGTAGAAATAGGTGAAGCTAGAATTATATATACACAACATACATTCATTCACTACTAAGATGTTAAGGAAGTGGTTAAGCAGATAGATACACTAAAATCTCACTTTTCCATTGTACCGGGTGGTCCAATAAGCCGATCTCTCAGCTATATATAAGAAACTATTCATGTTATAACTTCAGGAGAAAAAATTCCTTAGTAAAAGTGGCCAAGAGAAATTGCTGGAAATTACTTTTAAGTTTCTAGGTTAACCGCTAGGGGGCGTAACCTGTAAAGAAAAATTTTAAAACCAGTTTTCTGTGGAATGTGCCCAATTAAACCAAGTGTTAAATAAGAAAAATAGAAAGAGGAATTTCGCACAAATCTGTTCAAGCTCTTTTTTCTCAATTTTTCCAAATAAAGGGTGGGGGAAAGTGGGAAAGTGTTTTTGGATAAATACATATAACTTTGCTTTGAATCAACCGATTTTAACGAAATTAGTGTCATTAGAAAGAGGGTGGATGCATTAATAACATCTACTATAAAACAATTGCAATTCGTTTCAATTGTCATAGGTATAGGGTAATTTCGAATGAAAAAAATTTAAATTTGTTTTTCTTGAGAATGTTTAATGGAAACACCTAATTATTGTGAATTATAATGAAACTGTATTAAATTCTCAACAAAATGGCGCAAACCGCATGTTAATAGCTTTTGTCGAAATCGAGATATAAATAAAAACGCATAAACATAAGTATCTAAGTATAGTATTGACTCACCCTGTATTATAACTTGAATTAAATAATAAGTCAGTACTTTCAAATGTTTTCATAGCTAAAGAATTTTAGTGTTGATATCCATTTCAACCATTGTTATTTCATACTATTCAAAATAGTTTTTTTTCCAAAATAAGTAGGCCACGACAATAAATTTGACGGGACTTCATATTATTTATTTGTTGACAGCAATCAAAACATTGCATTCTATTTAAGTAGTATTATATTAAAATTCAAATTGAAGGCTGCACTTTTCTCAATAGAAATTGATATTGCTAATACTGGTACTCGATTCACGATGAGTATATCGAATGCAGAATTGTATGATATGATTGGAGACGAGGAGGACGAGGCAACGTTTAATAGTGCGGGTAGTGTTAATATGCATAATACGCATTATTGGACTGAAGAAAATCCGCACTGGATGGAGGAAGTGCAGCTACAAGGTAGATAGAGTATCAATGTTTGGTGTGGTATAGTTGATGGAAAGATCGTAGGTCCATATTTCTATGATGGAACTTTAAATGGCAATACATATTTGGTTTTTCTGGAAAATCAATTGCCCGTTTTATTAGAAGATATTTCCTTACAAACAAGAAGATGTATGATATTTCAACATGAGGGGTGTCCCGCGCATTTCTCCAGACAAGTTGTAGACTATTTAAATCTAAATTATCCAAATAAATGGATTGGAAGGGGGAGTATATTTCAATGGCCAGCTAGATCTCCAGATTGAACATGTCTGGACTTTTATCTGTGGGGATGATTGAAGGATTTAGTGTACCAAACTCGACCAACCACGAGAGATGACATGAAACAGCGCATTAGAAACGCAATAAATACTATATCAACAGCTGAGATTGAAGCAGCTGTTATGTCTAAGCGCGATAGATTGCAGCTTTGTGTAGACAACGATGGAAAACAGTTTGAACATTTAATTGGACATTGAGTTTTATTGATAAATATATCTGTATGGTCTTCCTTTCACATATCTAATTTTAAGTTACAATACAGGGTGAGTCAATACTATACTTAGGTATTTATGTTTGTGCGTTTTTATTTATATCTCGATTTCGACAAAAGCTATCAACATGCGGTTTGCGCTATTTTGTTGAGAATTTAATACAGTTTTATTATAATTCACAATAATTAGGTGTTTTTATTAAACATTTTCAAGAAAAACAAATTTTAATTTTTTTCATTCGAAAGTACCCTATACCTATGACAATTAAAACGAATTGCAATTGTTTTATATTAGATGTTATTAATGCATCCACCCTCTTTCTAATGACACTAATTTCGTTTAAATCGGTTGATTCAAAACAAAGTTATATGTATTTATCCAAAAACACTTTCCCACTTTCCCCCACCCTTTATTTGGAAAAATTGAGAAAAAAGCACTAAAACATATTTGTGCGGAATTCAGTCCTCTTTCTTTTTTTCATATTTAAAACTTGGTTTAATTGGGCACATTCCACAGAAAACTGGTTTTTAAATTTTTCTTTACAGGCTACGCCCCCTAGCTGTTAACCTAGAAACTTGAAAGTAATTTCCAGCAATTTCTCTTGGCCACTTTTACCAAGGAATTTCTTCTCCCGAAGTTATAACATGAATAGTTTCTGATATATAGCCGAGAGATCGGCTTATTGGACCACCCGGTACAAAAAACAGTAGTAAAAATCAAAACTTCCAATTCCATTACATATTATGGTTTAAGTGAAAATATGATAGAAACAACTGAATTTTTAACTAATTCTTCAGAAAGAAAGTTTGAAAACTTGTATCCCCATATGCGTTCAAAAATCGGCTTAATCAATGGATTAGGCAAAGTCAATAAATGGTTATTTGGAAATTTAGACTCAGATGACGGTGACCGTTATGATGATGAAATTAAACTTTTACAAGAGAATCAAAAACATATCTTCTGTATGTTCCTTGTGGTATATTATTCATTCTTTTTTTAATTTCTTGGGAAATTAAACCACAATATTTTTGAATTCTTTATTTCAACGTTTCGGTAGCGTTCCAGCTACCGTTGTCAAGAAAAATAAGTAAAAATTGATTTTTATCCCTAACTGACACAACGGAAAAAATTTGACAACGGTAGCTGGAACGCTACCGAAACGTTGAAATAAAGAATTCAAAAATATTGTGGTTTAATTTCCCAAGAAATTAAAAAAAAAATCAAAAACATGTTTCATACGAACTGAATTTACAAACTTCTTTGTTTAAAAAATTAATTGATCATTATAATCAATCATTGACAACACTTTGGCAAAATCAACAAAAACTTCATAATAATTTGGAAAAATTTCAAGCGTCTATACTGAATCAAATTGACTCTTTAGGTAGATACATAACATTTCAAGGAACAATAAGTCAGATGAATCTCTATTGCCAAAATCTAATTTCATATATTGATATTATCGAAAATGCCGCTCTCTTTTCAAAATTAAACACTCTTCACAGTTCCATGATATCACGTTACGAAATTTTGGATTTGATCAAACATTTAAATCAAATATATAAAATTAACCAAATCCCTAGATTCAATAATATCTTAACATACTATACTTTTCTTGGAACCCAAGTAACCTTTTCCGGTTCCAAACTAATATTTGCTATTCATGTTACTATAGTAAAATCAAAACCCTCATAATTTCATCATATATTTCCAATAATCCAAAATAATACAGTATTCACCCCATCCTATCCATACCTGGCACGCAACAATGAAGAAACCCAATTAGAGGAAGAAGAATGTCCAAAACTAGGAGACATATATTACTGTGTTCAAAAATTCGCCTCAGAGGACAACTGTATACTGCAACTCATAAGTGGCCAATCTCCAAAAGGATGCCACGCAACCAAAGTGAACATTCAAAAATCAATAGTTCAACAAATAAATGACCAAGTAATGATCATCCCCGTACAATCCCAAGATGTCGTATCAAAATGTCGAAGTAACAGAATATTTCAAGTCAAAATGCCATCATTAATCAATATTCCAGAAGATTGTGAGTTGACCATCAACGAACTCAAATATTCACACAAAAAAGAAATCCAAAAAGGCAAATCACTCATTCTACCAAAATTGGAAATCGAACAGTTTAAAACTCAAACTACTACCCAAAATACTATCGTTTGGCATATTTTATACTATCAGTCAAGTTCATCGTAAGTAAATATATACAGTGCTTTTCAGATAAAAGTATCCACCTTTAATAACTTTTGTAATACTGGTATTTAGAAAAAATCCAAAAACACGTCAATTTATGTTGGAAGGGGCAAGCATTATGGCTTATTTAAACTTACTGGAAAAGCCACCCCCTCACCCCTAGCAGCATCCCCTTTATTTTTTTAAATTACTTTTCATATTTTTTATGTGAAATTTGGATACTCCTCTTTGAGCTGATTTCAAAAATGTATAATACTTGTAGGTTAAAGTGGTTAGTTTATGAGATAAACAATTTTTCTTTTAAGAGCACAAATTTTACTTATTTTTTACTCTCACCTTATTTGCCTGTACTAAAATGGGTTGTACAACAGTTCAAACTGTTTAATCTGTTTAACTGTGCTATTTATTCTACTTAAAAAATCCAAAGAACAAAAAACTCTACTTTTTATTAAAGTTTGACATTGTCAACTAGAATTTGTAGTCACTATTGATAGTGTAATTTGATACATTATTTATTTTGTTTCTCTGAAATGGTTTACTCTTTGCAAGAAAGAATTGAAATTGTAGGTTTATACTACCAAAATAATAATTGTGCAAGAGCTGCTGCTAGAATATTTAACGAATTACATAACGGAAGACATGCAACTCATTAGTATGTAATTCAACTGATGGAGAAATTTACCACAACAGGGTCTGTTAGCAATAAAGTGCATAAGCGAGAGGGACTCGTAAATAACAAATCAATCCAAGTGGCAATCTTAGGGCAAGTCAGCTTAGAGGCTCAACAACTCCAATCGTTGTCAACAATAAGTAGAGCGATCGGTGTTTCATCTTATACAGTTTTCCGAGTTCTACATAAAGTCAAGTACCACCCATACAAAGTTAAGTTGGTGCACGAGTTGAATGAAGATGATTTTGATCGTCGTCTAGAGTTTTGCGAATCAATGACGCAAATTATCAATAACAATCCACAATTGTTAAACAATATTTGCTTCTCTGATGAATGCTCATTTTCATTAAATGGCTTAGTAAGTAGGCATAATTGTAGATATTGGGCTGAAAGTGATCCACATATTATGCGTGAATTCCATACACAACATCCCCAAAAGTTAAACGTTTGGTGTGGTATCCTAGGTGACCACATTTTCAGACCTTTCTTTATCAACGGAAATTTAAATGGTGAATCATATCTTGAGTTACTCAGGGAAGGGGTTGACCCACGTATTACAACAATAATAGAAAATGATGATAACCTTTCCGAAGATTTACTGGTATTTCAACAAGACGGAGCTCCCCCACACTATGCTATGCCTGCCCGACAATTTTTAAACGAAACATTCCCCGCTCGCTGGATAGGTAGAAGGGGGCAGATGATGGAGTGGCCACCTAGGTCACCGGATTTAACACCCCTAGACTTCTTTTTATGGGGGTATTTAAAAACAAAAGGTTATGCTACCCAACCAGAATCTCTGGATGATTAACGAGAGAGGATAGAAAATGAATGTCGACGACAATTAAATCCAGCCGTATTAAGCAATGTCAGAGAGGCATTTCAAAATAGATTATACCATTGTATGGAAGTGAATGGTACTCATTTTGAACACTTATTGTAACTTCATAATAAATAGCACAGTTAGAAAGATTAAAGAGTTTGAACTGTTGTACAACCCATTCTAGTACAGGCAAATAAGGTGAAAGTAAATAATAAGTAAAATTTGTGCTCTTAAAAGAAAAACTGTTTATCTCATAAACTAACCACTTTAACCTACAAGTATTATACATTTTTGAAATCAGCTCAAAGAGGAGTATCCAAATTTTATATAAAAAATATGAAAAGTAATTTAAAAAAATAAAGGGGATGCCGCTAGGGGTGAGGGGGTGGCTTTTCCAGTAAGTTTAAATAAGCCATAATGCTTGCCCCTTCCAACATAAATTGACGTGTTTTTGGATTTTTTCTAAATACCAGTATTACAAAAGTTATTAAAGGTGGATACTTTTATCTGAAAAGCACTGTATAATACTATTTATGTTTATTTCACGCTCTGAACTTGACTTCATACGTAAGACCTTCCTACTTATATTCATGTATTGTTCTCATGATTTATTGAAATTAACTTCAAGGGAATTTATGTCTTTCATTTAAATATTATTGTCAACTCATTATATTGACCAAAAGGTATCACAAAAAAGAATAAATTCCGTTGAACTTCCTTTCTCTCTAATGAAATGAATTTACAAATCTCCTGAAAATAAATGATAAATGATTATTAAATAATATCATTAACCTATGGTTACATAAATAAATTAATGAATGTCTATTGTCTTTAAAAGACGGTAATTTATTTGTTTCTTATGTTTATTTATATTCACTCAATGTTTTCACTACTTATCCAAGTTTATTTACTATCACTAATTGTTTATAGTGTTTGTTATTACTCTTTGTTTACTATTCGTGATTGTTTGTAAACACACTCACACTTTTACAATATTTAAATCATTTTACAGTAAGGGTACAGTCTGTTCTTGTGTATTTCTTTAATCACACCTGATTCTAATTTGATTTTACAGTTAACCTCACTCACCCCTGTGACTGTAAATGGACCTATATATTGAGATTCAAATTTGGTCCTATTTTCCCTTTTTACTAAAACTGAATCCCCTATTTTAAAATCAACTGGACATATAAGCTGAATAGACAAAGTCAAAATAGTAAGGTAGCTACTTACTATTTTGACTTTGTCTATTCAGCTTATATTTGATTAAATATTTCTTTGCTCTCTGTTGAGCTACCTGTAATTTATATTTCAACTCATTCTGATATTCATCAATATTATAGCATGGCTCAATGTCATTAGTGAGATTTTCGGGTAGGTTAGCACGTCTTCCAAACAATAATTCAAATGGCGTATAACCATAATAAGAGTTAGGAGTCGTATTATAACAATAAGCAATTAATTTGCACCATTCATCCCAATCATCCTTACTTTCATTTATAAAATGTCTAACATACTTATTAAGCGTTCTATGTAATTTCTCACAACCTCCTATAGATTGATGATATGCTGTTGAATAATTATGACTAATATTTAACATGTTAGTTAGAGCATTGATTATTTCATTTTTATATTCTGTGCCTAAATATGTCCTAATCTGTTTCATCAAACCGTAATTTGGTATGAAATTTCCAAAAATTCCACGAGCTATCGTGTTTGCTTCTTTGTTTTTAACTGGAATTATTACTGCATATTTCGTTAATTAACATAACATTGTGATGCAATAACGGTTACCATTTTCACTTTGTGGAAAAGAACCGACCGTATCTATATACGTTATATCCCATGGTTTTGCTGCTGTATCCGTTAATACAAATTCTTCTTAGTGATTATTCTTTGCTTTATTGATTTGACCATGGACGTATGGATTTGACACTTGTGACATTGCTTAATATATTTTCTTACATCTTTTTCCATGTTTTTCCATTTATAATTCGCTCTTAATTTTTTCAATGGCCTGTTATTCCCTACATGACCTCCAAATAAAGGATCAGTGTGATAAGTTTCTATAATTTGTTGCTTTTCTTTCTCTTCTTCCACCATCTTTGGTATATCGCAAATACATATTTGTACGTTTTTTAACGTATTGTTTCCTTTTTCCATAAACTCTTTCTTTATTTCTGTGGAAACTATTTTATCTTCTCCTGTAGGCTGAGCTTTATTCTGACGAGTTTTTGACCTCGTTATTGCTAAAACGTGAGCATTGTCAATGTACAAATCTTTTAATTCCTTTATGGATATCCTTGAAAAACTGTCCGCATAATTTGAATATCCTTTCAAATATTGTATCTCGAAGTTGTATTCTTCTAAATCTAATCTAATTCTTGTAAGTTTCGAAGTTGGTTCTGTCATCGAAAAAAGATGTGTTAACGGCTTGTGATCTGTTTTCACAATAAAATGTGGAGAACCATATAAATAACACTTAAAATGATTAATTCCCCAATGGATAGCTAACAGTTCTTTCATGATTATAGGTTTATTTAATTCACTTTTCTTAAAACTTGGCGAGGCATAAGCTATAGGTAGATCTATACCTTCGTATTCCTGACTAAGAATTGCAGAACACGCAATAATTGAAGCATCTGTTGTCAATATGAATTTTTTATTGAAATCAGGATATTTCAGATTAATGCCGATTTTGATATTTGGAATTTGATATTTGGATTACTTAGATAATGATTTTCTGACATCCCTATTACAACTATATCATCCATATAAAGAAATGCTTTTTCTGGAGTTCATCCTGAAAATGCTATGGACATCATCCTTGAAAAACTATTCGGACTATTTAGATTTAAACCAAATGGTAATCTTGTATACTGAAAAGAACCTTTTTCTGTGCTAAAAGATGTATATTTCCTTGAAGACTGTTCTAGGGGAATTTTATGAAAACCTAACATAAGATCTATGACTGAAAACCATTACGACCTCCCTAACTTATCTAAGATCGAATCTATTCTTGGTAATGGAAATTTGTCTGTGACTATTTTCTTGTTTAATTGCCTGTAATCTATACAAAGTCCCAAGACTTCTCTACATTGATTGCCTTTTTGGGTACAGGTAAAACTGGATTGTTATAATCTGAGATTGAAGATTCAATTATACCATGAACTAATAATTTCTGGACCTGATCATTAAGTTTTGAAGATTGAGAATGTGGCGTACGATAATTTTTAATATATACTGGAGTAGGTATCAACTTTTACCAATAGATTTTGCTCATGAAAATTATTATGCGTTAAAATGTCATTTTTTAAAGCAAAAATATCTGAAAAATTTTCTCAATGATTTGTTAGCTTATCCCTGACGTATTCTGGTACCTCTACATTCAATGTTTTTCTTAATTCTTTCATCATATTCTTACTTTCATTCACCACAGCGTATAGATTCAAATCCAATATTTTAATATTGTTTGTATTTATCGACTTGCTTTCATAATTTGTGTTTGAAATTCTGACATAAGGATTAGTTTTTGATATAATAGATCTTGCTATGAATATTCCTGGTAGTAATTCCTGTTGCTCAACAACTTTCTCCTGTCTTAAATTTTTGAAACTTTCTACCAACTGATAGACTTCACATCTAGGCGGTATTGCTATAGTATCATATTCAGGATTATCAAAAATTTCTAATGTTACTGTAATCCTAGATTTCAAATCTATGTATAACTTTAATTCTGAATAATCTAAGATCCAATTATAATTTCTTATGAAATCCCTACCTAGAATTCCATTCGTAGGTATAGGAAATTCCTCTTCTACTACATGAAAATAATGTTTAAATGCTACACCCTTAATAAAAAGAAAAGTTTCTATATTACCCAAAATTTAAATTTCTCACTGATCTATTCCTTTAATATTTAGGATTTGTGTTGTTTTTAATAAGTGATATGGAAAATTATCTGAAATTTTTAATAATGAAATATCTGCACCTGTATCTAATATAAAAGTATTCATAGTATCCGATGTCAGTTTTAATTTGCACAAAGTTTTAAAGAGTTAAATCAAAGTTATAAATATAACGATTGTTATTTTGCAAGTTATTTGAAATTTTCCTCTCTCTTTTCTTCACTTTCACACATTCTCACATTTCTATAATTATTATTAAACCTATTGTTAGATATTTCCCTAAACTCATTTGAACTATTTTTATACCCCTTGAATCTCCTTTCTCCTTGATTCTCCTGAAATTTCCTATTATTGTCGTAGTTACCTTTCCTATGAAAGTTATTTCCTCCATTATGATTAACATAAGAGTGTCTCCGCTGAGGGAAATACCTATTTCCCGACAAAAACTTATTCCTGTCTGCAGTGCAGTGCAGTGCAGAACACTTCCTGTTGACTGATTGTCTTCTGCACTGATGGAAACCAGTTTAGTCATCACCTCTTGCGGTGTCGTAAAATTTCCAGCTGCTATAACGGTTTTTATCCATTCTGATGATGAGTTGTTTATCAATGATTTTACTGCTGCTTCAGTAGTATACTTCGTTGCCAAGTGTACTGGCATTCCTTCTGCCAAATACGCGGCGTGTAAATTTTCGGTCAGTTTCTCCATTTCGGAGACATATCTGACGAGATCTTTATTGTTTTGCCTTAGTTCACTTAGTTTAGCGCTTACCAAACTAGCACTGTCTCCTCTGAGTCCTTTTTTAAGTGTATCGATTATTTCTCTTAAAGAATTCTCCGTAGTAATCAAAACCCTGGCTTTTCCAGTCAGTCTTGTTTTTACAAATAACACAGCATTACTCTCATGCTCTGCTGCGTATACTTGTAGTAGGCTAACCGCATCTACGAAAGACTGTAGTTTGCTCGTATCGCCATTAAACTCATTTGGTAATATTTCACCAGCTAAATTGGAAAAATCATCTATACTTAATGCCATTTTATCTCTCCTCATTGCTTCTAATACTTCTTTATTAATTAAATGGTCACGTGTAATTAATTGAGATGGACGACGAACCAACAATCTAACACTTGAAATGCTTACTCTACCTTATCTCTGATTTTGTCAAAATATAAAATACATGTACTCTGCTGATTCTCATCTAACTTACGACAATTCTAATTTATTAAACTAGAGAAACTATTAAATGAATCACACAACTTATTTATTATATCTATATGACTCTAGACTTTTAGGAACCTCCTTTTTTAACACTCGCTTACTATTTTTACGTACATCTTCTAAAATTAAATTCAATCTAATCTCAAATTGATCCCACATTACCTACTACATTTCCATCACTCGAGGACATTTAAAATTAATTGATTCATTATCAATAAAAGGAAATTTAAATAAAATATCAAACTAACACAAAACAGAATATACCTTTACAAAAAAGTTTCTCACCAATCCTAAATACTCAATGTGCTTTGCTGTAGATTTCTTCTTATCTCTCTTCATCTGTCTTCTGTATGTTTTGTATAGGGACCATGCAAATTGTAGTACCAAAACAACCACAATGATGTAGATGAGAGTCTTCACCTCCAGATCTGCTTCCATTTCCTCTTCTTGGACTATAAAACTACTGTTGACCACATCATTTTCCTGAACCGCTTGTTTTGTCGCTTTTCCACCCATGTTTCACAGAATTCCAATTGTTTGCAGGATCGCCATGTAATGTATGCCAAGTAATGGCAGGGTCGCCATGTAATGTGGTGGTTACTGGGTGGTGATTGGCCTCTCAATTGATGGTGTTTCTGGTCACTCAGAGGGTCATCTTACAGGAATAAAACACTACCTGTAGCACTGGGATACGTTCTCTTTATTACTTAAACTTAAACTTACTACTATACATTATACTGAATACTTTAATAATAATAATACTTATGATATTACTAATACGAATAATCTAATAATAATAAAGAATGATTATACTAGTACGAATAGTTTAATAATAATCCTGAAATACTATCGTTTGGCATATTTTATACCACCAGTCAAGTTCATCGTAAGTAAATATAAATAATACTATTTATGTCTATTCCACGCTCTGAACTTGACATCATACGTGAGACGTTCCTATATTCATGTATTGTTCTTATGATTCATTGAAATTAACTTCAAGAGAATTTATGTCTTTTATTCAAATATTATTGTTAACTTATTATATTGACCAAAAGGCATCACATTCACAATTCTAACGTTATCTACACTTGTGAATCTTTATTATAATATATTTTCAGTTTCTGTCTAACCATTGTTAAGACGCGTCCACATTATGTCGAATGGTGTCGATCGACAATGTCGATCCAGTGTGGACGGTCGCCCGACATTGTCGATCCATGTCGGGTCGAATCGAATGCAAACCCGTACCAAGTCGGTACGGTAAAAGGAAGTCGAATCGACATGGCTAGTTTGGACGTGTCGAAGCATGTTGCTCAACATTTCCTTAACGTACCTATTCATTTTGGTTAGTTTTGTGCGCAGTGTAGTATCTCAATATGGATTGGAATGAGGAGCAGCCTCATCTAGCAGTAAATCCTTTATAACTTCCTTTGTATGATATTTTTTCCTACCATTGACAAGGCTGGGTCGTACCCAAAATCTTCCAGGTCGACGAAAACGCTGTTGCTGGTTTCCAGCAACTGCAAAAATAATTGTAACGGCAGCTGCCACTACAGCATCTTCTTCATCACTCATAATTGAAAATTCTAATGACGCAAAACGAATTCAAAGTATTTTCAGTTTTGATGTCGGCGATGTATGTCGGTCAACACGTCCACATATACTGACGATGTGGACGAGTTGAAAGTCGAACATGTCGAATGAGATTTGTCGATCGACCTTGTCGATCAACACCATTCGACATAATGTGGACGCGGCTTTACGATTAGATGTACTTGTAATTCATAACAAATGAATTGTTTTTAAAAAAGCTGTTTCAGTTTCGAAACACTTATCTTTGTTTACCTTTTTTTTTTCTCCAAGCGATAAGCCGACGAATGAGGCCAAAAACGTATTTATGCTTTGGAGTTTTGTATTGATGAAAAACTGTGAAATATATTGTGTCTGCAGAAAGTATCATGGCAACGAATTGATTTCACATCGGCTTTATAGATCTCTGTGAAATATGCAGAGACAACAGATTAATGCACTAAACTTATCAAATGACGGTCCATAAGTAAAATAAACAGGGTCGCAAAAATATACCTTTCAAATCAACTCGTACACATCCTGTGAAATATACAGGGTCTGAAAAATAAAGCTAGAAATACTTCATAGGCATCTGTGAAATGGACATTGCCGTAGTAATGTTAATTTGGCTCTGGTTCAGCGTTATAGGAACTGTAGAACAGTTTTTCTTTGCAGGCACAGATTCGGACTTATCTACGTCATCAGATACCAGGAATGTTAACAGTGGATCAGAACATGGTTCCAACAGCAGCAATGGCGAACTAGACATAAATAACATGACACATATTCTTGGCGAGGTTCCTTCTCGGGAAAAAACGTACGGAGCAGAAATATATGGCAGCCTAGCAAGAAGATGGACTAGCTACTTGCGACAGGGTATAGAGAAGGAAATAAAATCAAAATTGTTCGACAGTAGAAGCAGATTCTAAGAAATTGCCTTCCTTCAGAAGCCCCTTTAATAAATCCGGAGGCTCAAGTAATGATCACCGCAAAAGATGCGAAAAAAGACGCATAAGGTATCAGTGCACTGGCTGCAGTGCTATGGTCCATTCAATAGACTTTTTGGTGTGCGTCATCGTTTGTGACGTATAACCAGGTTTTCGGTATGTCGTTTATTTTATTTGCTATTTTAACTATTTAACTTTAAATTTGATGAATAAAACCATCAGGATCGCATTCAGCAAAATTCGAAAAGGCTATGAAATTATTAGATACCAGCTTCTTTTTCTAAATGAAAATACTTGTGAACTTCCAAAATGCTTATGTTTTTCCGTGTATCTAGGCATATTTTTGTATTATTCAAATAAATATAACAATAAGATTCACATTCACTTTTCATAAATAATAATTGACCGTAAACAACAAAGTACAGACCTGACAAGAACTGTCAGTGGGACAGTAGAAAAGATGTAAGAAACATTGCCAATACGAAAGGTATGTCTGCATCCTATTATAAATAGCGAAATTTCTCCCGATTGAATTAAATTTTGGTAAGTCAATGACGTTTGTAATTTATTTAAACGGCTCATTATTGTGATATTTTCATTAGGAGAATAAAGCTGGGAGGATAAAGCTGTTTTATAACGAATGGGAAAAAATAACAACCATCTTACAAATACTTAACTGGGTGAAGTGATACAAAATACACCAAAAGGCACTATCAATGTACACCGACTAAGCCACAAATATTCAGCAAAAAATCAGGAAAGCTTCATTCGAACAGCATACAACGCCTCATTACAACTGGGGATATAAAATATGTCGAAAAATGCAAAAGTCAATTCCTTTCGAAGTATTTTTAGAGGAAAAAATCTAATAGCGAGTACAGGTTCATATTGAATCTTGAGCAACTCAATTCTCTTTTATCTCCTCCCCATTTCAAACTTGAGGATATTCGAGAAGCAAAAAATCTTGGTTAAACGGGGTTGGCATATCTACAAGATATTTAAACCAACCATCCTGGTTTGCAGCTAGAAGTGACAACATAACTTGTAGACCGGTTTCGGCGTATTTGCGCCTCATCAGTACAAGGTATATGTTATCCGTCCGTGAGCTTAAAGCATAATCGCGGACTGAAGAATACACCAAAATCACAATCAATATACACGTAACGGAAGTGTAAAAGATGTGATAGTAGTAACATCTTCACCTTCAACCACAAACCAAAATTCGAATCCGACAACCAGACCTTGGCCTCGAAACTATATAAAGTATTATTACAGAAAACTGTAATAGTGTCCTATTTGATAAAGCTAGTTGCCAATAGATATCAAAGAACATTAATTCGCTTTATACGTTTTTGAAAAATATTTTTCAAAGACATTGACCGTTCAACTAAGAAGAAACAACTGCTTCCCGGGCTATAGGCCCCGACGGATATGGGATTACACTTTAAAGTCAAACGAGGTTGGCATATCTACAAGATATTTAAACCAACCATTCTGGTTTGCAGTTAGAAGTGACAACATAACTTGTAGACCGGTTTCGGCGTATTTGCGCCTCATCAGTACAAGAATACACTAAAATCACAATCAATACATATCTTCTAGTAACGGAAATACGCCAACCCCGTTTGACTTTGAAGGGTAATCCAATATCCGTCGGGGCTTATAGCCCGGGAAAAAGTTGTTTCTTCTTGTTGAACGGTCAATGTAGCTGAAAACTATTTTTCAAAAACTTATAAAGCGATAGAATTATTAATGTTCTTTGATATCTATTAATTTTATTGTTTGCCAGTGTATCTATATCAATTTCATAAAAAGCAGCATTACAAGTTTTGGATGGATATGACGGAAGAATATATTGGTGACTTAAAAATTTCAGGCAAAAGATGTGAATTAAAAAAAAGTTTTCAATTGCTTTTTCACATTATGTACTGTTCCAAATACCATCATCCTTTTGAAGATAATTGATTTTTTTGCTCTTATTACCATTAATGGTTGAATTTTTCAAACCACATGGATATTTCACTTCCATAATTGGATCATAATGCAATTGTTCCATCGGGACTAACTGCCAAAAATATTCATCGTCTCTTTCAAAAAATAGTCCACATTGGTTAACTTTGAAATTTGTAATTTCCTCGAATTATTGCATTACCAGTGGTTCATATTGCACTCCATACTTTGTATATCTATTTTACGAAAAAGTTTTTAACGTCTTATAAATTATTCCGAAGGGATAAATAAACTAAAAGCAAAACAATAGAACATCCACATACAATACTAAATAACATAAAAACCCATATAACAAATTCACTTGAACTTTGCTCAAAATGTTTTGTAATATGCAATTCGAAACAATTGCCCGTGCCGGTTGGAATAATTTACCCTACTTTGGCTTGTAGTGTATCAGTGAATTTGCATGCGTGCTCCGTGGAAGGCACAGTTATCAGCGACTAATAATTATTCAAATTCTCGGTACCATTTTCTCTGAAACCATGTAATATTTTTTTTTTCAAAATTTCAGTATGTATTGAGAGTACCCTGGTACACAAGCTATACATAGCTTTGAATGAATATTTTCGAAATAAACCAAATAAAAAAAAGAAATCCCATGGAAAGAAATTACCTTACTCCAAAAAATATGCATGGCTTCTTTACCATGGGAAACCATTTCGACTACCAAAATTTGATTGAAATTGTTCCGTTAACAAAATAAGAAATGGTACCAAGAGAAAAGTTTCGACTTTTTATTAAGAAATCAATACCATTTTACATAATATTTTTTTCATATTTGAATAGCCCAATAACAAAAGCAAAAATAAATCATGTCACAATAATCGAGTCTATTTTTTTTCAATTGTTTATTTAACGTCGGTCTATTTCTGCGGCTTATCACCGACGTCGGGAGCACGCTACCTCTAACCGGAAATTTTGGCGAACCCACTAGTGTTCCAACCAGTGGTAGCGTTCTTTAACGAGCCGAACATCCATGGACTCGGGACCTCGGTTTTACGTCTCCTCTGGAAGACGGCATATCTACATAATATCTCATGCTCATTGGTATAATGCCTGCGAGCTGTGATATGCTACTTCGCTGCCAGCTGTACGGGCCCTATACGATGGTTTTCCCTGGTACGGTCACCCATCCAAGTACTAACCAGCTCCGAGACAGCTTGACTGTAATTATCGCATCAAATGCGTTCCACTACAGTGCTGGGTCGTCGCCCTATAATCGAGTCTGAAACATCATTATTTTAAATTAATTTTTAATTTTCTTGGCGCACGTGCCATGGTACTTATATTATAGACGTTAGTGGAACTACATTCACCTGAAATTATCAAACCACTGTAATAAACCAATATAAAAATTGTATTTTTCATGAACATTGCACAATTCTAGCCAAGAAAATATATTATAATTATGGAATAAATGCAAGTGGAATTTTTTCCATAATTATAAAATAAAATGAATGAACTACGCTAAACAAAAATAAAACCTATATTTCTCTGAAATGTTGATTCCATAATGTCTTTCATTATTACAGGACAGCAATGACATCCAAAATATAATATGATCTCGAATAATACTGATATTTCAATTTTCTTTTTTCAATTTTCGAATGTATTAATTGAGTGTTACAAAATATAAATGATATTGTTATTCAGGCCATTTATTGATTGTAACCCCATTACGATCTAAAATTCCAAAATTAAACCTCATTTACTGTTACGAGTTATTTTATGTGGAAATTTTTGAAGAAGAAACATTCTTGTACGTGTAACATAATAGTTTCTATGACAACTTCTATTTAAGAGGATTCATCTAACCTGAAGTTATATAAGTGATCATAAAATTCTGAATATTTCCCTCCCATTTAGATATAAACATAAGAATAACATTCGAAATACTATATATAATAATCAATTATTAAAAGCTTATAATTTTTCGGAAAATTTTAAAACATCAAATATGAAGCAGCCTTCGTGAATAATAGAAAAATGTTAGTAAGTGGGAGTATTTTTGATTAAATATGAACTAAAGACGCAAATTCTGGCAGTATGGTGATGAAAAATGTTAGTGGGAGTGAAGGGTCTGAGAGGTGTGTACTGACCTATCACTTACCTACTGCTACGAGAAAGCTTCTGAAGAAACTCATAGTACGTCAGATAAGCCTGGGGTTTGGAACCTATTTCTTCCTGAGGTAAGCCGAGAGCGTTGCCACAACACTTGATCGGGTGTGCCCGTCCCATATAACAATCTCAAGGCTTGACATTGAGGAACTTATGAACCATCTTGAGAAAGCACATACAATAATTAATGATGTGTATGCAGGAAATCCTGTCGATGCAATTTTTTTATTAGCAACTTCAATTTTATACTGATATCTACTTAGCAGTCCCTACCCAAAGGCAACATTGAATCTCCCAAAAAACAGCAACGCGATTGATTACATTGACTTCGCAGAATATATTAACGCTCTCGAATCTTTGGTATGACCGAAAATATATTATTCGGCTCAAGAATACCAAATGTAATATGCATATATCTTTTCTCTGCAGATTTAGTGAACATATTATCAAAAAATCACGGTGGGATAACAGTTCACGATCAACGTATCTTAGCCAGACGTCTTTTTCCTCCTTCTGCTCGACTAATTCTATCAGACGACTATCCGGCTATACCCCACAATATCCTCGGAGATAAATCTCTCCACTAAGGTCCAAAGATATCTCAAATTAATTTTCAACGGATCAGCATCTCTGTTCCCCAATATTCCCATATCCTTCGAAAATAGTAGAATCTTATATAAAGTTCTATACATCACTGTCAAGATACACTTTAAAGCCGCGTTCACACGAGGCCACTATGTGGCAAGTTACTTGGAGCAGATACTAATACTACTACTGATTATGCAGGCGAGCCTTGACCTGGACAAACTCAAGCCAAGGTTCCTAAGAGAACATGGACTGACGCAGAAAGGAGCTGCCGCTCCTTCCGCAACCAGTGCATCTGCCATCTCGTTGCCTTCAAAACCGGATGGGCTGGAATACATTCCAGCCGCACTGTGTTACGACTTGCAAGATTAGCACCTGGTGAAAACACCCGGTGCGACTTCCATGTAGCCTAGAGCGCTGTCCGGCGATTTCGTTAAGATCCGGCGCAGCCTTGACATTTGAGTTACCGAGACGATATCCTCACAGAAGGCCCGCCAGACACCTCTCCGAGCCAATCTGACCGCACTCTTATACTCATTTCGTTTCTGGCGGTATTGTTCCCAATCCAGATCCGACTTTGCCCTATATAGGTCGCCCATATCCAGAGTCTCCTCAGAGGTCCCCTTCTCCTGAGCCCGACCTTCTTCTCTATTCCTGACTGATCCATAAAAGATCCCACGAGTGGCTAGGGAAATCTTGGTCGCATCTCCGCAGAGCCCCGCATGCGGAGGTAAGGCTACCTGCAATGGGGCTTCGCCCAGTTCCCCAAGGTGATGACCAGTAGGTGCCGATCTTCTGTTCGGCCACGCATCCTGTAGGTCCGGTCATCCCGCCGAAGGATTAAGGTTTTGGATCCGTTCCATTTTTTCAATACCCAATAACTAAAATAATTGTAACTAGAAATATGTTGAGAATTCTAAATTTGAAATTTTTTCACTATTATCTGGCCAGCCATGCTCACATAATGATTTTACTTGTGATGAAATTGGGTCATTATTTGTCTACCTTTCAATTTCCTGAAGTATTTTCTCAGAAATTGGAAGATCAAATTCTAGAGAATGAACTATAACTGACATATCTGGATCATTTCTATTTTGAGCTTTTAATGAATGATCTAGGTAGTGAGTCGGCTATAAACATGAATTGACCAAGTAACTATTTCAGTTTATATTCCAATATCTTCAGTGTAAGTCTTTGTAATATGCTAACCATTAACTAAATTTATCAAAATCTTTATCACAAATCGACACTAACGGTTTATGGTTAGTTTTAATTGAAATATTTCAACAATACATAAAGTGATTGAATTTGTCAAGCGCAAAACAAATACCTCATTAACTCTTTATGAATTTGAGGATAGCTGTCTATTTCAAAGGGGACCTCTTCCAAACTGACTCGCATCAGTTTGTATTTCAATTGGCAATTGTAAGTAGGAAAATTTTGAATTTGGAATTTTGACTTTGCTTGCTATTACTGTGATCTTAGTTCTAAGAAATATTATTTTCAATAAGCTGCCTCAAGGGGTTTGAAAATTGAGATAAGTTTGGAATATATTCAGTAAAATAGTTGTACATTTTAATTATTCTAAGTACTTCTTTTTGATAGATGGATTTTATAGCTGTAAAACAGCTTCTATATGGTTAGGATTTGGTGTTAATCCTGGCCCTAAATTGGCCCTAAATATTTTTTCTCTAACTTTGAATTGAACCATGCTGCCATTTAATTTGACGCCATATTCTTTGGACCAGAAGAATCTCGTCATGATCCTCTCCATTATCTGCTGAAATGATGTCATAAAAGTATATTCCTGAATCACCAAACATCTTTTCTTTGACCCTCTGAAACACCTCTGGACTGACATTTAACCCAAATAGCGTTAAAAACAATACTCACCAAATGAAGTACAGTTGGTTCGTTGGATCTTTTCCCATGCGTCATCATTAATATACAAACGCAATAAATCAATACATTAAATAACACGTAGGTCGTAGTTGTAAACAAGTCTTTGGTCTGCCAACGACGGCAACGTACAGATTCGCGTTTAACCTATCGCCGACATTCATCATATGGCTATCTCTGTTTGTTATATTACGCTGTAATGGAACAAACGGTTTGATTTCGGGGGTTAAGATTCTGTGAGTAGGAAAGAGACGTAATACAAAAAGTAGTATGTGAATCATTTCATACATGGGAAAAGATTCAGCGAACAGACTGTAATAAGAAATGTGTACTGCTTCACACTTTCTTTGTCGAGAGGCACATTATTAAACCCCTTCTCAAGGTCTAAAACTGTAGAAATGTTCATATCCTTAAGCAATGTAGGAATAATCAGAACAGATACTTTTATTTAAAAGTAATGGGTCCAAGCAAATTTCAAGAGATTTATTGGGTTTTTCCACAATCTCAATGTATGTATGTATGTATCTGGGGTAACATTCACTCAGACCTAAGAGATCTATTGTGCCCCCTTACTTCTACTTAGTTTCTGAGGAGAGTCTCTGAGACTAGTTGCTCCTTTGGTCCTATTTCCCGGAAGAATTTCAGGATATCTGCAGGCTTCAACTTAGGTAAATGTTCCTCTTCTATCCAGTAATCTCCTAGGTACTGTGCTCCAGGATTCTGGAGTACTGTGCAGTTGGAAAGTATGTGGATGGAGGTTTCTTCTTCCATGCCACAATATCTGCAATCTTCTTCCTCCACTATTTTGAGTTTTTTCAGGTGCCCATTCAGGCGACAATGTCCCGTCAGGATCCCTGTTAAAACTCTCAGCGCAGTTTTACTTTGATTTATGCATTCATTTGATATCAACAGGTTGTAGTCCCCTAGAAGAATCTTTGATTGTCTAAGCCCTACTAGATCTTTCCAATAGATCTTCCCTTTCTTTCTGCTTCACTTATTTCTTCCAATATTACATTGGGACTGGTTCTGGCCCCCAGAAAGGGGACCAAACCCTTCTTTGCTAGTTCATCTGCTATTCCATTTCCTTCTATTCCAGTGTGTCCTGGAATCCATAGTAAGGTAACCGTATTGTTCTCTCCTAGTTCATTGATCTTGTTTAGGCATTCCCACCCTATTTTGGAACTGATTACACAACAGCTCAGTGCCTTGATGGCTCCTTGACTATCTGTCATTATGATGATCTTTTGTCCTCTGTATCCTTTATCAATATTGAACTGGGCGCACTTTCTTATAGCGTGGATTTCCGCTTGAAAGATACTTGGGTTTTTTCCCAAGCTTTCGGAGTGTTTGGTTCCTGGCCCGAACACTCCTATCCCAGTTCCTCCTATTGCTTTTGAGTCGTCTGTGTACCATTGAATTGCATTCTTTCCAAGTCTGGTAATGGTATTTGGATCCCATTCCTTCTTGTTGCTTAGTTCTGTAACGAATTTCTTCGAAAAGCTGTACTTTTTCATCATACTGTCTTGTGGCGGTACCTTTGGTTCTGTGTTTGGTCCTGTTATAGAAGCATCCACTTCATTAGGACTTATTAAGTTTGATGTATGACAGGTATCTAAAGTTTCATGTGATTGTAATGGATAAAATAATGTCTTTTTTGGTTCTTTGCCGGTAGAAATTTGATAAAACAATATTTTATTTTCGTCTGTTAAAGTATTAATTACTTTCAAAATGCCAAATTTTGAAATTACTGCAGCTTGGTGTTTGCAGTGTTTTCCATTATATCCAACTGGACAACTGCACATACATGTTATCATATCTATCTGATAAGTAATATTGGGGTCACTAAAACTTACAACTTCATATTGAAGATTTCCAATGTATTTTATATTCACATTTTCAGCCAATTCTTTTGGCAAATATCTTAGTTCAACTGCCTTACTCTCACGGCTTAAGACAATATCAAGAATCCTTTGTTGATAATATCTTTCAAATCCAGTACATATAAAATCAGCTAATTGAGTAAGATTAAAAGCTTTTGTGCGTTCTAAAGGTATATCCTTGAGTAATCGGAACATTACTTCTGCATAATTATTTGTGTCTGAGCCGCGTAAAATCAAATTACGCCTGTAAAACGAACACCAAGTCTCAATTCGTAAATACATATTTTCCACATATTTAAGAAAGTTGGAATGTTGACATTGTTCACCCAATATTTTTTTGGCTTCAAAAAGCTTATCTTCTGAGTCTGAGTATACAATCTTTCGGAATAACTGGTAATAAACTTGATTATGTGTCTTTGGAATTTTATTTTTTGCAGTAGTAAGCCAACGCCAACATGCTTTTAAAACATGGAATGTACATAAAAGCATTTTTGATTGTGGAAAACAGTTTTGTAGGACATTTCTTTCCCCCAAGTCGTCATCTGTCATTATGACAGATGGCTGTATTTTAACCGGGAGTATATCTAGTAGAGCTTGTACCGCTTCTTGAAATATATCCTTTTTTTGACTACTACTTATAATGCACCCAATTGGCAAACCTCCCACAGGAGATTGCGTAACAAAAAAATATACTTTTTGATCTTGAACATCACAGTTCTTCTAGTAACGGAAATACGCCAACCCCGTTTGACTTTGAAGGGTAATCCAATATCCGTCGGGGCTTATAGCCCGGGAAAAAGTTGTTTCTTCTTGTTGAACGGTCAATGTAGCTGAAAACTATTTTTCAAAAACTTATAAAGCGATAGAATTATTAATGTTCTTTGATATCTATTAATTTTATTGTTTGCCAGTGTATCTATATCAATTTCATAAAAAGCAGCATTACAAGTTTTGGATGGATATGACGGAAGAATATATTGGTGACTTAAAAATTTCAGGCAAAAGATGTGAATTAAAAAAAAGTTTTCAATTGCTTTTTCACATTATGTACTGTTCCAAATACCATCATCCTTTTGAAGATAATTGATTTTTTTGCTCTTATTACCATTAATGGTTGAATTTTTCAAACCACATGGATATTTCACTTCCATAATTGGATCATAATGCAATTGTTCCATCGGGACTAACTGCCAAAAATATTCATCGTCTCTTTCAAAAAATAGTCCACATTGGTTAACTTTGAAATTTGTAATTTCCTCGAATTATTGCATTACCAGTGGTTCATATTGCACTCCATACTTTGTATATCTATTTTACGAAAAAGTTTTTAACGTCTTATAAATTATTCCGAAGGGATAAATAAACTAAAAGCAAAACAATAGAACATCCACATACAATACTAAATAACATAAAAACCCATATAACAAATTCACTTGAACTTTGCTCAAAATGTTTTGTAATATGCAATTCGAAACAATTGCCCGTGCCGGTTGGAATAATTTACCCTACTTTGGCTTGTAGTGTATCAGTGAATTTGCATGCGTGCTCCGTGGAAGGCACAGTTATCAGCGACTAATAATTATTCAAATTCTCGGTACCATTTTCTCTGAAACCATGTAATATTTTTTTTTTCAAAATTTCAGTATGTATTGAGAGTACCCTGGTACACAAGCTATACATAGCTTTGAATGAATATTTTCGAAATAAACCAAATAAAAAAAAGAAATCCCATGGAAAGAAATTACCTTACTCCAAAAAATATGCATGGCTTCTTTACCATGGGAAACCATTTCGACTACCAAAATTTGATTGAAATTGTTCCGTTAACAAAATAAGAAATGGTACCAAGAGAAAAGTTTCGACTTTTTATTAAGAAATCAATACCATTTTACATAATATTTTTTTCATATTTGAATAGCCCAATAACAAAAGCAAAAATAAATCATGTCACAATAATCGAGTCTATTTTTTTTCAATTGTTTATTTAACGTCGGTCTATTTCTGCGGCTTATCACCGACGTCGGGAGCACGCTACCTCTAACCGGAAATTTTGGCGAACCCACTAGTGTTCCAACCAGTGGTAGCGTTCTTTAACGAGCCGAACATCCATGGACTCGGGACCTCGGTTTTACGTCTCCTCTGGAAGACGGCATATCTACATAATATCTCATGCTCATTGGTATAATGCCTGCGAGCTGTGATATGCTACTTCGCTGCCAGCTGTACGGGCCCTATACGATGGTTTTCCCTGGTACGGTCACCCATCCAAGTACTAACCAGCTCCGAGACAGCTTGACTGTAATTATCGCATCAAATGCGTTCCACTACAGTGCTGGGTCGTCGCCCTATAATCGAGTCTGAAACATCATTATTTTAAATTAATTTTTAATTTTCTTGGCGCACGTGCCATGGTACTTATATTATAGACGTTAGTGGAACTACATTCACCTGAAATTATCAAACCACTGTAATAAACCAATATAAAAATTGTATTTTTCATGAACATTGCACAATTCTAGCCAAGAAAATATATTATAATTATGGAATAAATGCAAGTGGAATTTTTTCCATAATTATAAAATAAAATGAATGAACTACGCTAAACAAAAATAAAACCTATATTTCTCTGAAATGTTGATTCCATAATGTCTTTCATTATTACAGGACAGCAATGACATCCAAAATATAATATGATCTCGAATAATACTGATATTTCAATTTTCTTTTTTCAATTTTCGAATGTATTAATTGAGTGTTACAAAATATAAATGATATTGTTATTCAGGCCATTTATTGATTGTAACCCCATTACGATCTAAAATTCCAAAATTAAACCTCATTTACTGTTACGAGTTATTTTATGTGGAAATTTTTGAAGAAGAAACATTCTTGTACGTGTAACATAATAGTTTCTATGACAACTTCTATTTAAGAGGATTCATCTAACCTGAAGTTATATAAGTGATCATAAAATTCTGAATATTTCCCTCCCATTTAGATATAAACATAAGAATAACATTCGAAATACTATATATAATAATCAATTATTAAAAGCTTATAATTTTTCGGAAAATTTTAAAACATCAAATATGAAGCAGCCTTCGTGAATAATAGAAAAATGTTAGTAAGTGGGAGTATTTTTGATTAAATATGAACTAAAGACGCAAATTCTGGCAGTATGGTGATGAAAAATGTTAGTGGGAGTGAAGGGTCTGAGAGGTGTGTACTGACCTATCACTTACCTACTGCTACGAGAAAGCTTCTGAAGAAACTCATAGTACGTCAGATAAGCCTGGGGTTTGGAACCTATTTCTTCCTGAGGTAAGCCGAGAGCGTTGCCACAACACTTGATCGGGTGTGCCCGTCCCATATAACAATCTCAAGGCTTGACATTGAGGAACTTATGAACCATCTTGAGAAAGCACATACAATAATTAATGATGTGTATGCAGGAAATCCTGTCGATGCAATTTTTTTATTAGCAACTTCAATTTTATACTGATATCTACTTAGCAGTCCCTACCCAAAGGCAACATTGAATCTCCCAAAAAACAGCAACGCGATTGATTACATTGACTTCGCAGAATATATTAACGCTCTCGAATCTTTGGTATGACCGAAAATATATTATTCGGCTCAAGAATACCAAATGTAATATGCATATATCTTTTCTCTGCAGATTTAGTGAACATATTATCAAAAAATCACGGTGGGATAACAGTTCACGATCAACGTATCTTAGCCAGACGTCTTTTTCCTCCTTCTGCTCGACTAATTCTATCAGACGACTATCCGGCTATACCCCACAATATCCTCGGAGATAAATCTCTCCACTAAGGTCCAAAGATATCTCAAATTAATTTTCAACGGATCAGCATCTCTGTTCCCCAATATTCCCATATCCTTCGAAAATAGTAGAATCTTATATAAAGTTCTATACATCACTGTCAAGATACACTTTAAAGCCGCGTTCACACGAGGCCACTATGTGGCAAGTTACTTGGAGCAGATACTAATACTACTACTGATTATGCAGGCGAGCCTTGACCTGGACAAACTCAAGCCAAGGTTCCTAAGAGAACATGGACTGACGCAGAAAGGAGCTGCCGCTCCTTCCGCAACCAGTGCATCTGCCATCTCGTTGCCTTCAAAACCGGATGGGCTGGAATACATTCCAGCCGCACTGTGTTACGACTTGCAAGATTAGCACCTGGTGAAAACACCCGGTGCGACTTCCATGTAGCCTAGAGCGCTGTCCGGCGATTTCGTTAAGATCCGGCGCAGCCTTGACATTTGAGTTACCGAGACGATATCCTCACAGAAGGCCCGCCAGACACCTCTCCGAGCCAATCTGACCGCACTCTTATACTCATTTCGTTTCTGGCGGTATTGTTCCCAATCCAGATCCGACTTTGCCCTATATAGGTCGCCCATATCCAGAGTCTCCTCAGAGGTCCCCTTCTCCTGAGCCCGACCTTCTTCTCTATTCCTGACTGATCCATAAAAGATCCCACGAGTGGCTAGGGAAATCTTGGTCGCATCTCCGCAGAGCCCCGCATGCGGAGGTAAGGCTACCTGCAATGGGGCTTCGCCCAGTTCCCCAAGGTGATGACCAGTAGGTGCCGATCTTCTGTTCGGCCACGCATCCTGTAGGTCCGGTCATCCCGCCGAAGGATTAAGGTTTTGGATCCGTTCCATTTTTTCAATACCCAATAACTAAAATAATTGTAACTAGAAATATGTTGAGAATTCTAAATTTGAAATTTTTTCACTATTATCTGGCCAGCCATGCTCACATAATGATTTTACTTGTGATGAAATTGGGTCATTATTTGTCTACCTTTCAATTTCCTGAAGTATTTTCTCAGAAATTGGAAGATCAAATTCTAGAGAATGAACTATAACTGACATATCTGGATCATTTCTATTTTGAGCTTTTAATGAATGATCTAGGTAGTGAGTCGGCTATAAACATGAATTGACCAAGTAACTATTTCAGTTTATATTCCAATATCTTCAGTGTAAGTCTTTGTAATATGCTAACCATTAACTAAATTTATCAAAATCTTTATCACAAATCGACACTAACGGTTTATGGTTAGTTTTAATTGAAATATTTCAACAATACATAAAGTGATTGAATTTGTCAAGCGCAAAACAAATACCTCATTAACTCTTTATGAATTTGAGGATAGCTGTCTATTTCAAAGGGGACCTCTTCCAAACTGACTCGCATCAGTTTGTATTTCAATTGGCAATTGTAAGTAGGAAAATTTTGAATTTGGAATTTTGACTTTGCTTGCTATTACTGTGATCTTAGTTCTAAGAAATATTATTTTCAATAAGCTGCCTCAAGGGGTTTGAAAATTGAGATAAGTTTGGAATATATTCAGTAAAATAGTTGTACATTTTAATTATTCTAAGTACTTCTTTTTGATAGATGGATTTTATAGCTGTAAAACAGCTTCTATATGGTTAGGATTTGGTGTTAATCCTGGCCCTAAATTGGCCCTAAATATTTTTTCTCTAACTTTGAATTGAACCATGCTGCCATTTAATTTGACGCCATATTCTTTGGACCAGAAGAATCTCGTCATGATCCTCTCCATTATCTGCTGAAATGATGTCATAAAAGTATATTCCTGAATCACCAAACATCTTTTCTTTGACCCTCTGAAACACCTCTGGACTGACATTTAACCCAAATAGCGTTAAAAACAATACTCACCAAATGAAGTACAGTTGGTTCGTTGGATCTTTTCCCATGCGTCATCATTAATATACAAACGCAATAAATCAATACATTAAATAACACGTAGGTCGTAGTTGTAAACAAGTCTTTGGTCTGCCAACGACGGCAACGTACAGATTCGCGTTTAACCTATCGCCGACATTCATCATATGGCTATCTCTGTTTGTTATATTACGCTGTAATGGAACAAACGGTTTGATTTCGGGGGTTAAGATTCTGTGAGTAGAAAAGAGACGTAATACAAAAAGTAGTATGTGAATCATTTCATACATGGGAAAAGATTCAGCGAACAGACTGTAATAAGAAATGTGTACTGCTTCACACTTTCTTTGTCGAGAGGCACATTATTAAACCCCTTCTCAAGGTCTAAAACTGTAGAAATGTTCATATCCTTAAGCAATGTAGGAATAATCAGAACAGATACTTTTATTTAAAAGTAATGGGTCCAAGCAAATTTCAAGAGATTTATTGGGTTTTTCCACAATCTCAATGTATGTATGTATGTATCTGGGGTAACATTCACTCAGACCTAAGAGATCTATTGTGCCCCCTTACTTCTACTTAGTTTCTGAGGAGAGTCTCTGAGACTAGTTGCTCCTTTGGTCCTATTTCCCGGAAGAATTTCAGGATATCTGCAGGCTTCAACTTAGGTAAATGTTCCTCTTCTATCCAGTAATCTCCTAGGTACTGTGCTCCAGGATTCTGGAGTACTGTGCAGTTGGAAAGTATGTGGATGGAGGTTTCTTCTTCCATGCCACAATATCTGCAATCTTCTTCCTCCACTATTTTGAGTTTTTTCAGGTGCCCATTCAGGCGACAATGTCCCGTCAGGATCCCTGTTAAAACTCTCAGCGCAGTTTTACTTTGATTTATGCATTCATTTGATATCAACAGGTTGTAGTCCCCTAGAAGAATCTTTGATTGTCTAAGCCCTACTAGATCTTTCCAATAGATCTTCCCTTTCTTTCTGCTTCACTTATTTCTTCCAATATTACATTGGGACTGGTTCTGGCCCCCAGAAAGGGGACCAAACCCTTCTTTGCTAGTTCATCTGCTATTCCATTTCCTTCTATTCCAGTGTGTCCTGGAATCCATAGTAAGGTAACCGTATTGTTCTCTCCTAGTTCATTGATCTTGTTTAGGCATTCCCACCCTATTTTGGAACTGATTACACAACAGCTCAGTGCCTTGATGGCTCCTTGACTATCTGTCATTATGATGATCTTTTGTCCTCTGTATCCTTTATCAATATTGAACTGGGCGCACTTTCTTATAGCGTGGATTTCCGCTTGAAAGATACTTGGGTTTTTTCCCAAGCTTTCGGAGTGTTTGGTTCCTGGCCCGAACACTCCTATCCCAGTTCCTCCTATTGCTTTTGAGTCGTCTGTGTACCATTGAATTGCATTCTTTCCAAGTCTGGTAATGGTATTTGGATCCCATTCCTTCTTGTTGCTTAGTTCTGTAACGAATTTCTTCGAAAAGCTGTACTTTTTCATCATACTGTCTTGTGGCATGTCCCAGGTTGTCTGATTTCTAAGTAGTAAAGAGGTGGTTTATTTTAATAATTTCCTCTCTACTTAGTCTGTATATTGTTCTTTCTGCAACACTTTCCACCAACATATATAGAGGGGTGAGGTTGAGAACCACTTCCAAGGCTGCCGTTGGGCATGTTCTCATTGCTCCTGTAACACATATACAGGCTAGTCTTTGAATTTTGGAGAGGTTTTCTCTCATCGTCAATAGACTAGTTCTACTACTCCATGCAATGGCTCCATAAATGATAATTGGTCTCACTATGGCAGTGTACATCCAGCTTGGGATTTTTGGGTTGCAGCCCCAATTTCTCCCTGCCAGATTCCTACAGACCATTGGAGCCATTTTCGCCTTGTAAGTGTAAGTGTAAGTCCCACTTGCCTACACCAGCTATTTGTATAGTTCAGACCCTTTTTTACAATATCACAAAGGGTGTTTTCGAATTTCCCCCTGGCTGTTATGACAATATCGTCGGCATATCCTTGGCAGGATATTCCTAGATTCGTCAAACCACACAGGAGTTCGTCAACCGTCAGACTCCATATTAAAGGGGATGCTACTCCTCCCTGTGGGCATCCTCTGGTAGTGCAGATGGAGACAATGTCTTTGCTTGTCCTTGTCTCTGCTACTCTTGTGGTGAGCAGTTCCGACATTCATTTGGATGTTGTGCTGTCAACACCTCTCCTGTTTAATGCTCTTTTGACGGCCTTATGTGGAGTGTTGTCAAAAGCTCCTTCTATGTCCAAAAATGCACATACTACAGTTTCTTGGTTGTCTAGAGCACCTCGTATATCCTCCGTCAGTTGTACCAGTGCAGTCTCCGTGCCATGCCGTTGGGCATGTTCTCATTGCTCCTGTAACACATATACAGGCTAGTCTTCGAATTTTGGAGAGGTTTCCTCTCATCGTCAATAGACTAGTTCTACTACTCCACGCAGTGGCTCCATAAATGATAATTGGTCTCACTATGGCAGTGTACATCCAGCTTAGGATTTTTGGGTTGCAGCCCCAATTTCTCCCTGCCAGATTCCTACAGACCATTAGAGCCATTTTCGCCTTGTAAGTGATCTCCTTTTCGGGTTTGTTCCACAGGAGTTTACTATCTAAAATCAAACCTAGATACTTGAGTTCTTGTCTCCATTCATTCTCGTTCCTATCAAGTTTTATGGTTTTGAAGTTAAGTTTTCTTTTCTTAGTGAAGGCTATCAAGATGGTTTTAGTGGGGTTGATGCTAAGTCCCACTTGCCTACACCATCTATTTGTATGGTTCAGACCCTTTTGTACAATATCACAAAGGGTGTTTTCGAATTTCCCCCTGGCTGTTATGACAATATCGTCGGCATATCCTTGGCAGGATATTCCTAGATTCGTCAAACCACACAGGAGTTCGTCAACCGTCAGACTCCACATTAAAGGGGATGCTACTCTGCCTGCCCGGTAGCATATTCAGATGTAACAGTCAAGATGCGAGCCGAACGCGGACGAACGTTTTTTTTTGTATGTAACGTGCACGATAGCACTCAAGTAGATATGCAGACTGTTACATATAACTAGTAAATTTATATTTTTTTCAATATTAATTAGCATATCTACACACATTCTTTGATGTGATTGAAGCAGGTATAGTATATTTTTATTAAGTTTATGTTGGATTATACCGAGGATTATACCTTTATAGTCTAAAAAACTTTAATTATTTAAAGCAGCTTATTTTAATATACATAATATATAAATCCAAATTCAGTTTCCTAATGTTGTTATTTTTTTATTTCATTAATTATTTAAATTTAGTATTTTTGCACATTATTATGTATTAGGTATAATAAAAAAAAACACCTCTAATCTAAAATATATTTTAGTAATATAATATTTTTTATTAAAGTGAAAATGACAAAGTGACAAGGAAAACAGTAAAATACAAATAATTCATTTTTTTGATTTGTTGGATCTCAAACCACGGTTGTTCTTTACGCATACACTTAATGAATGTGGTGCTGTAACACATGATTTTTTGCTATTTAAAGAGGGTCTTCCTGCGAGTTTTCTTTTACCAGAGATTTTGGATTTTCGTCTAGCAACGGCAGTTGGCTGAACACTAATTTTTACTCCTTTTCTTGAAATTTTAGGATTAACAGCTTTGCCTGATTGGATTTTAAGTGCTCCCTTGTATTTGTAAGCTGTGTGGAGACCTGATAATAGGGATGGTACAGAAGTAGCATATTTCTTGAAATTATCCAAATGCCGATTGACAGCTGGTAGGAACTGTTCTGGATCATTATCAATGTGCTTTAAAATTGCATTACTATATGCCAACCATGCTGTTTTTGTTGCTTCAATTTCCGAATCCAAGTCTTCTATCGCGTTAAATTCTTCCGGTACCTTTGGTTCTGTGTTTGGTCCTGTTATAGAAGCATCCACTTCATTAGGACTTATTAAGTTTGATGTATGACAGGTATCTAAAGTTTCATGTGATTGTAATGGATAAAATAATGTCTTTTTTGGTTCTTTGCCGGTAGAAATTTGATAAAACAATATTTTATTTTCGTCTGTTAAAGTATTAATTACTTTCAAAATGCCAAATTTTGAAATTACTGCAGCTTGGTGTTTGCAGTGTTTTCCATTATATCCAACTGGACAACTGCACATACATGTTATCATATCTATCTGATAAGTAATATTGGGGTCACTAAAACTTACAACTTCATATTGAAGATTTCCAATGTATTTTATATTCACATTTTCAGCCAATTCTTTTGGCAAATATCTTAGTTCAACTGCCTTACTCTCACGGCTTAAGACAATATCAAGAATCCTTTGTTGATAATATCTTTCAAATCCAGTACATATAAAATCAGCTAATTGAGTAAGATTAAAAGCTTTTGTGCGTTCTAAAGGTATATCCTTGAGTAATCGGAACATTACTTCTGCATAATTATTTGTGTCTGAGCCGCGTAAAATCAAATTACGCCTGTAAAACGAACACCAAGTCTCAATTCGTAAATACATATTTTCCACATATTTAAGAAAGTTGGAATGTTGACATTGTTCACCCAATATTTTTTTGGCTTCAAAAAGCTTATCTTCTGAGTCTGAGTATACAATCTTTCGGAATAACTGGTAATAAACTTGATTATGTGTCTTTGGAATTTTATTTTTTGCAGTAGTAAGCCAACGCCAACATGCTTTTAAAACATGGAATGTACATAAAAGCATTTTTGATTGTGGAAAACAGTTTTGTAGGACATTTCTTTCCCCCAAGTCGTCATCTGTCATTATGACAGATGGCTGTATTTTAACCGGGAGTATATCTAGTAGAGCTTGTACCGCTTCTTGAAATATATCCTTTTTTTGACTACTACTTATAATGCACCCAATTGGCAAACCTCCCACAGGAGATTGCGTAACAAAAAAATATACTTTTTGATCTTGAACATCACAGTTTCCTGTTGCATCCACAAATATCATTTCCGATGCCTGAGGTAGTTTAATAGCTCTTTGCATTATAGGTGTGCTTATTGAAATTGAATGGTTTTCGCCAAAAGTAGATATTTTAAATAATGTCCCATTTCTTTCATTTTCTGAAATTAATACATCTTCCAATTTCTTTAGCATTTCTGGGCCACTACGCTCGCCATATTGCTGCCTGAAGTTCCTAGTCCAAAGAGTTCGCACATCAGTTTTCGATGGAAAATAATGACGATCGCCTATTTTATCGTAATACTCATCACCCAATTCTTCCATTTTTGTAGTACAATACGTATGATAAGCCGATGCTACAGAATGCCCTCTTTCAAATAAATTTAATATAGCTTTTTTTGCATCGTCCCCCAAAGGTCTGGCACGTAGAGCTTCACCAACATCAGATCTATGATTGTGATTGTTTCGAAATTCTAATAAACAAGGATACTCTTTGTCCACTTTATTAAATGAATTATTGGCTTTAGACTTTGATATAGGTATAACTTTCTTTAAAGTTATTATTAATTTTGCTGGACAATCAATGTTTCTTGACCTTTTTTTATTTAAATCTGTGGTACTTTTTCTTCGCCTTGTATTAAAATGGCAACAATAAATTCGCTTAAACAAGTTGTTTCTAGCCTTACCCTTTTCAATTGTTTTTTCTATTGACCATGTCACTTTACTAATTTCTTGTATTTCTTCTAAAAATTTCTGAAACAAAAATCAAAAACATTTTCCACCTGCATTTTTTTACGAAAAATTGTGATTTTTACAGTAGAGAAAGGTGCTACATTTATTTAAATTTCATAAAATTATTCTCGAGATATCTGCATTTTAATTTTGTCAGACGATGGAATAAAATTAGGTAAAACTTTTAATATTTATACGCTATTGGAGTAGTGTTATGATTTACGCGCCAAAACAATATTTACATCAACATAATCACATAACCTTCAATAATAAAATAAGTAGATATTAAATATAATACCTCAATTTCTTCTTTATCCTTTGCACTAATCCAATAAAACGATTGTTTAATTAGTTTTGAATTAAAACTAACACTTTTCATTATGTTATCGATATCCATTTCAGCCAAAAACAAACAAAATATCTGCACAAGTTTCTTTCGCTTGACTAATGTAAAAATGCGATTAATGTAACAGTCTGGATGTCCATTTAAGTGCTATCGTGCACGTTACATATAAAAAAGCGTTCGTCCGCGTTCGGCTCGCCGAAGTGGATATCTTGACTGTTACATCTGAATATGCTGCCCGGTAAGCGTGCTGACACGGTTGGAGAGGTAGTCTCTCTAGGATTTCCGTTTGAATGTAGTTGTTAATTGCTTTTTTCATTGTTTTGAGTACAAACGATGTTAGGCTAATTGGTCTAAAGGATTTGGGGTTTGTTGTGTCCCTTCTCCCAGTTTTTGGAAGGAAGGTTACTATTGCCCTTCTCCATGCTCCTGGTATATAACCCAGTTCTAAGCTACTTCGTCTAACTCTAGCCAGATGCGGTAGAATTTCGTCTTGAGCTTGCTGGAGCAATGCTGGGAAAATTCCATCCGCTCCCGGTGTCTTGAAAGGTGAAAAGGTGTTCATGGCCCATTTCAACCTATAGTTACTACAAATGTGTTTGGCCATTGTAATGCTTGCTCTTGAAGGTTTATTATGAGCTTCGAGAGGATTATCTCCCCTATTTGGGGTGCTCCCAGGAAAATGAGTTTCTAGTAAGAGTCGAACTCTTTTCCCCTCATTTTCGGTATAATTGCCGTCTGGCTTCCTCAAATATATGTGTTGACCCTTTTCTAATTTTCTTGTAGTAGGTATTTCTCGCCTCGGTGTAACTCTGCCAGTCGATTATTGCCCTGTTCAGATCCTCTAGCTCATTTTCCAGGTCGAGATGGTGCTTAGCCCTTCCTTTCCTCTGAATTTGTGCTAGATTTCTTTTCAGATTGGTGTTATAAGTGTCCCAATCTGTTTTCTTGGTATTCTCCTGAGGCTTGCCGCGGGTATGCTCAGTCCTAATTTGAATGTTATGATACTATGATCGGAGAGAGACGGTTCACCCGATACTCTCCAATTTTTTACTGTATGTCTTAGATCCTGCCTTATCCTTGTTACAAATGTAGGGGTGTTCCCTATATTGTGGATATTAATTTTTCTATTAAGGATATATTCTAAAAGTTGCTCACCTCTTTTGTTGGTGTTGCTACTGCCCCAAACGGTGTTGTGTGCATTGGCATCACATGCTAAAAGTAAAGGTAGTCTCTTCTCTTCGCAATACTTCACCAGCTTTTGTACCTCTGGGGGTGGTGCAAACCCATCTCCCTCAAAGTAGCATGATGCTATCACTATTTCTTTGCCCTCCTTCTTGTGTTCGAGGTATGCTCGAACTGGAACGAGGTTTCGAGTCATGTATTCTGAAAGACAAAAATAGTTAATATTGTTCCTCATCATAATACATGTTCTTGGTATATCACTACCAGTGTGATATACTATTTCAGCATCTTTACATGCTATTCCTCTTACCTGGTTATCATTAACCCGTTCTTGGATTAAACACATATCCCATTGGTCCTTGATGAACAATTTTGTGATCACCGCCGATGCTCCTTTGGCATGGTGAGCATTAACTTGAGCGGAGTTGATTCCCACCATCCTGCTGGTTGTCTTCTTGGGTGTTTCCCTCTTTCGTCAGGGTGATGTCCCCTTCTGAAAGAGTACTGTCTCCGTCCTCCGACGCAATCTCCATTTCCTCCTCGGTCAGCGGCGACTGCTCATCAAGGAGTTTGGAAATGTGTAGGCTTTCTACACTACCCGAGTCGTCACTGGCCTTGGAGGAAACGGAAGCCTTTTCCGTTCTTCTCTCCTCTTCTTTTCTGAGGCTATGTACGGGTATTTTCCCAAACCGGTAGTGTATGGTGAACCCGTTATTCTTGATTTTTTGATAGGATAGATTATCTATTCCTCCCCTCAAGACTAGGCCTTTGCCCTCTTCGTTCAGGTTAAGGACTTTCCACTGGTTTGTTTCCAAACCCTCGTTCTGCGCTTGCATTTTTGGGATGTCGTCTCTCTGGCACTCCGTCAGTTCTACTCCCTTCCAGCTCTCCAGCTTGGGTACTATCAACCGGAGCCATTCTGCAGTCTGTGGTATTTCACAGTCGATTAGAACGACTCCTGGTCTGAAATGTATGCCACTAAACTAGAGTTTGTGTTCCCACCCAGCATACATTTCTTCTATTATCGCGTTCTCCAGCAAGGTTTGGTCGTCCGCACTGAGGGTAGTCTCAGGGTACGCTCTAGGGAGAACTGCCGCCATGCTTATTAATTTTGCTGCAGCTGCATAGCTGCCAGATGAAGAAGGGATGGCTGTTCGGTCCTTCTTTTTCTTCTTCGCCTGTGCTTGCCATGCTTGGGCTGTCGCCGTTTCCGCTCTCGTTTTTCTCCTTTAGAAGGGATGTTTTTCTCCTTTCCTTGTTTTCTACGTTCCGTAGCTTTCTTTCTTGCTTCCTCCGGTGTGAGTCCCTGTTCAAGGAAGCGAAGATACCATCTTACTTCCGCTCCACTAAGTCCACGCCTTAGTGGATCTTCCCTTCCTTCGGGTTTTTCCTGTTCAGGGAGTAGGGGGGTTTTCTTCTTTTTTGTCCAGGATCTCTCCTGGAGGTATCTACCAGTTGAGGAGGTTGAGGGTATAGGTGCCCCTGCCTTATTCTTCTCCTGTTTTTCTCTGACTTCCTCAACACGAGGTCTGCTCGTGTGTGAGGAAGGTGCTTCTGTATTTTTGGGCACTGTGGTTGCGCTGCTCCGACTTGTACCCGTTTGCGGTGCATGTCCGCTTGGTTTCTCTCTTATTTTTCTTTCCATGTTTTATCTCACGAGTAGCTAGGGAAGCACAAGGTCCACTCCTGCAGAGCCCCGCATGCAGGAGTAAGGGTATTCAAACAGGATGTCCCCAGTCCGCATTTTAGCGATAAAGCATCCCCTTGACCACGCAGTCCTCGGCATATGCTGATCCACCTTGACTTGGAGGGTATTTTATTGTGGTCTCCTCCCACTTGACCAGCTGTTTGAGGCAATCCCCCATATCTAGTTAATATACCTCATCAACCACCTTCCACTAGATACGGTTTACCTATATCAGGCAAGTTTCCACAAGCAGTCTACTGCTCCGACGATCCCGCTGACTCCGGCTATCGACCGGCTATCAGCAAACTCGTCGGGACATCAGTCCACTCTCCACGCTGAAGATCCTGATATCGGATTTCTGCATTTCACAGGAATCCGTTGAGCTGTCCTTGGTTTCACGTATTCCTTCTGAGAAGGAACAGCTACTCGGCTCCCCCACCAACGACCAGGTCTCACAGCTCCTCGGGGAAATCACAATGTAATTAATCCCCTTTGTTGGTTCTTACACCACTGCAATAATGTCTCTCTTCATCAAAGCATCTAGAGTACTTGTCAGTGGGACAGTAGAAAAAGATGTGGGACACATTGTCAATACGAAAAGTTTGTCTGCACACTATTTCAAAAGAATAAATTTCTCCTGATTGATAGATCGCGCTTGTGCTTAATCTAAACATCAACCAGTCAAATTTTCGTAAGTCAATGATTTTGGTTGACGTTTTTAATACATTTAAACGGTTCATCATCGTGATATTTTGATTAGGATCAATCACAGACTTGCTCCTTTTTCCATTTTTTCCGACGTAATGTATTAGAAAGACATTAACAATCGATGATGCACACCAAAAAGGCTATTGTTTGAACCATAACTGTGATTTTCAATATAATCCCAAATTCCAAAGAGTTCAACAATCTCAACATGTTACATATCTTGAGCTATTTTATTAACGTACACACGTATTTGACATAGAACAAGGGAAATACTTGCGGAATTTGATTCGATAACTTATTCGTTGTCGTGGATACAATTATTGCAAGTTTATCGGCAAACATATATTTTTGGATTAAACCTATTGTGCATTTGTACTGATTAATGGAAGATCAACTTGAAACCTGCCATTTGAGAGATTCGTAACGGATGATTCAAAAATGTTCTCAGCTTTGATATCATCGTCAGATAAAGGGTTGCTATTTGCGACCTCTTCTTGGGCCCAAAATTTCTCTAGCATAGTTTCTAAGTGGTTTTCGGATGGGGATTCATGTGAAGATACATGAACTGAGTTTGGTAGTCATGAGTTATTTGTTGCTAGGCATTGGGGAGGGACAAGTCCGGACACTACCCATCCAAGCTGAGTAGAGATTGGAGATGGGAATTGTTTACCTAAATTGCACAAACCTGGTTTGAGGAGGGAATAGTAAACGTCGGCACCAAGTAATAGGTCAATTGGAGAAGGCTTATCAAAGTCATAGTCGGCTAATGAATTTTTAACGATATGCGAGGGTATGGGCAACTGCGCTGCGTTTATTTGCACTTGAGGTAGGGGTTGTGTGATTGTATCGACAATTGCACAGGTAACGTCACAATTAAAACTTCTATTTACCAACGAATGGAGGGTTAAGTCGGTCATTAAATTGATTGTTTGGTGATTATTGAAAATGCCTGAAACTACCAATGGTTGAGAATAAGTGTCATATCCTAAAGTCTCAGCTAGAGATTTACATAAAAATGAGTTTTGACTTCCTGGATCGAAAGGAGCGCGGGCAATGATAGGAGGGCCATGTTTTGGGTACAATTTAATTTTCGCAGTGGCTAGTAGTACGTGACTACCATTCACATTTAGCATAGTCACATGAGAATGAGGAGAGTTGTTGTGATTCTGTAGTGATTGGTTATATTCAGGAGGAGTAGCGGTTAGATTTGAAACGTGAGCATTTTGAGATTGCGGTGTTGAAGTGTTTTGAACACTTCGGAATGATGAAGAGTTAGCTGCACTGTTATGGTTGCGATTAGAGCGATTGAGAGACTGAATTGCCACATTGCTTTTAGGAGAAGGGGATTGCGAATGTAATAAAGTGTGATGCTTTCTGTTGCAAATAAAACACAATTTGTGGGAAGTACATAAATGCTTGAAACCGAGGCATCCGAAACATAATTTTAGAGATTTAACAACTTTATAGCGATCTTGTACTGCAAGTGCTCCGAATTCCGGACACGTGTAAATTTTATGATTAGAGTCATTACAAAACGAGCAACCGCGATTTAGCGTATTAATATTTTCGGTTCTCAATGAGTTATGCGAAACTGAATGATTACTTGTTCCACTGACATTATTTATACCGCATGAAAAATCTATTTCAGTTGAATTAGCTAATGTTGACGTGTTGGGAAAAGAATCTCTATTTCCCGTGCTACCGGTAAGTGAATCTTGATTTGAAACTAATGCTACTCTACTAGACCGAGGGGTAGACGACGCCACTGGATAGCCGCGAGATGAGCTCTTTAGAGGTTCGGGGTGAATGTCTTGAACGAACAAATTTTCTAAGACATTACATCTTTTATCCAGTAATTCAAATAATTTATCACTCGTGAAAAGATTTTGTGTATCTTCGCTTTCTTCGATGATTTTCTTAGTTTGAAAATCTAATTTACTAAGCAATAAATGATTTATTAACGCGTCGAATAATTCAGACTTGTCGAGATTTAAATTTAAAAGAGAATTGACAATGGATTTCGCATCTGCCGTAAATGTTCTCAATTGATTAGCATCACAGTTTTTTTTGAACAGTATTAAGAGTAAATAATTTCAACAAATGGGCAGACACAACCTGCCGTGGATTATTATAGAATCAAGTAAATTCAGAGCAATCTGCAAGCTGGAGTCATTAACCTCTAATTGGGAAATCAATGAAAGAGGCTCATTCCGTAAAAATGATTTTAAATAAAATAAACGTTCAGTATTGGACGATAGTCGACTATTGTTAATTATTAAGGCTTCAAAAAGCAATTTTATATTGCGTCCAATATAGCGTTCAACAGCTTGTGGGTTGACAACTGGAGCTGGAGCATTTAATTTCTCATAAGAATTTTGAAGTTTACATTTAATATCTATATATTTTTCTATCTATAAATTCTGTTTCTAAATTTTCCGATTGAGTTTCAATGGCTGATTGAAATTCACAATATTTTGAATAATAATTCTCCAAACTAACTAGTCTATTCTTAAATTGATATTTGTCTGTTACATTGAGATTGCATTCATGCCATGTTACTAGCTTTGTAATTGAAGATTTATAAACGCTTCTCTGCTTTTTTAGAGTGTCCATATTGTGAAACTAAATTACAAACAACACCAAAATAAAGATAAAATGCTTACAGGGAAAAAATTGTTTAGTGGCGTGGCATTGCACTTTAAAAAAAAATAAATTAATATTTCAAACTTACCAATAAATCAAGATAATAAACACATGGTTATAAATGTATTTATTGAATTTCAAAAGGGAGAGCGGGGTTGCTTTTCAAGAGCCTGTTCTGTCTGGAACACATCCTATAAACAACAAAAACAAAAGAAGTGAGCACTCAGAAGCTCAACTTTCTCCATATATCTCAGCGATAACTGAACACACTTACAAATTAATGCTAGCACACGCCACTGTCGGAAACAAATATGGAAATATTATTACCTATTCTATTAAGAGGAAAATTTGCAAATTGCTCCAAAATGCAGCGAGAAAATATGGAAATACTCCTTAATAAATACTACTTACTGAACTAATGACAAAAATAAATAAAAGCTGGAAACTTACAGTTGCATTGATTATTTGTTATATACACACGTTGAAGATTCTCCTTCTTCTTCTCCATCTCCGGGTGGCGTTGAAAGAGTTCATCAGTTTATTGTCTATGTTTAAGTATGTTGGGATCAATTCAAAATGTAGCTACTCAATCCACCACTTTTGAACCGACACTGGCAGTCCAACACTTCCTATCACAATTTTACACTTTTGAAGAACACATACTTGAATTAACCTTTCAACATATGATTGGTATCTTATTTTTAAATCCGGCTCGAAGGACCATGAACGAAACTGGGATTTTATGTCCAGTACCGTTTGGGGTCGACTAGGTATTAGTCGAGACACTTACAATAAAACGTAGGACCACTTCTTGAAATAAAATCCATGTTCAATTTTTTATAGTTTATTTCTAAAACACATCTGGTCACTACACCTAGCTTCTCACATTGAGAACATTTACGATCTGTGCTTTTTTATTCTAGTGATTCAACAATTAGGGTAGAGAATAGCACAAAAGCCACAAAAACACTCAATAACAACTGACAGAATTAGAATAATTTTGACCCGATAATAATTATACAGACTGATCGAGAAAAATATAACTTATTAGAGAAAATCACAAATTATCACCCACAGAGTCAAATTTTATCTCTTGGGTTAAGAAAGTACACGTATAAAAAATAGCCAAATGAATCCTAACAACCTAATGACCCTAATGACCGGTGTTTCAGGGTGCGTTTCATATTTATGTGACGAGTGACGTCAGGGAGTACCTGAGAGAGAAGATTCTCTCTCATTGGCCGTTCGCGAAATTTCCTATATAACGGTTTTGAACACCTGCATCGATGCACCCCTTGTTTACTGAAGCGGGACGATGTATGTTGTGAGCGACACGGGCTGGAATTATATTTTCTAGAAGGGGTTGAGCGGATTTACAACGGAATCCGGTCACTACAGTGGCGTTGTTTGAACGTTTAGAATTTTTGGGTTTTCTCAGTTCAAATTATACTATGTAATTTGAACACCTATACTTTACGCATTGTTTATAACCGATTCTGAAAACTTTCTCAACGCAAATTAAAAAACGAAATATAAACTGATAATTATAAATGTTTTTCAATTATGTAAATGTATACAACAGCTTGGTTAATGAATTATTATTTCATACCCGAGTAGTATAATGATTTGTCTGCGGAAAGTATGAATTGTAGGCGTAGGGTTCGAGTGATAGTTTTTTTTATATTTATTTACCGTATCAACCGCCTAGGTTATTAACGGAAGTGTGATATTATACGAATATATTGAATACAAAGTTATAAGTCAGTGTTCTTTAGGAAGTTTATCACATTGTCCACTCTTAAAACTAGGGAATATTCAATTTGTCAAGGTATCTGTATCTGTAGAGAAGGGAGGGTTAGTGTAGGCTCACAGCAATTAGGCCACATGTGACCCATTGTACATTCTCCCAAGGAGTTGTCATCCTATATTATCGTCCATCCTGTCCTTCTCAGGAAGGTGGACAGGTCACTAGGAGACATCTTCTTTATATCGGCAGGTGTAGGTCAAGACTCACCGAACACACACTCTCTTATTGACGATACGGACACTCGCATAAGACATGCCTGACAGTTTCATATTCCTGTTCACATATCCTGGATGGAGGTGTGTCCACTAGCTCCATAGTATGGAGGTGTTTCCTTAGTTGACAGTGGTCAGCTAGAAATCCTTCTGTTTTGCGTAGTTTTTTCCTGGTCATCGCCAAATATTTCTCCGGCGCCAGTTTACCAGGGTCACCCAGGATGATCCTTGCAACGTTTGGATAGTTACGTAATTGTCGAAGTCGTTAGGCCGTGGGTGTCACTGGGTCCTAGTATTTTTAGTCCAGCGAGTTTCATGGCTATAGAATCGGCGATGCGATTTCCTCTACTCCTGTCGTGCCCTTGAACCCACCTTAGGATAATATTGTTATCTGCCGAGGCGTTAGCTAAATCTTGGTGGCACTCTAGTACTAGCCTCGTTAAAACACGTTGTATGTTCAAGGCTAATAGGGCTTGTCTACTATCAGTGCAGATTGTTATATTTTTGCCAGAAATTCCTTCTCTGGCTAGTTCTTTCTTGGTAATCGAGATACCAGCTCTGTTTGAACCACGCTGGTATTGTTTCCCATTCCCCACTTAATCCTTGAGCTTAGTGCTGTCGAGTAAACTACACATCCTGAGCCTTCTTTCATTTTTGAACCATCTGTATATATATGCGTATTGCATTTGCAGCATCTAGCTGTGTGTTCTGTTTTCTTTGTATTTTGTAGGGTTTATTAAACAAAAACCTGGGTTCAATTGCATCTTTCGCCGCATGCAGCAGAGGTAGCGCAGTAAGCGCTTCTTGCTGTAGGCTTAACCTCAATTGGCCCTCTCCTACTCCTATTAATAGTGGGATTGGTAATTGAATTTTTGGCCATAGCTAGGGCCTCCAATGTCTCAAATCCACCACTGCCCTTCGATTCCTGCATGTGACGAGTGATAGTAGTTTATTTGTTATATTGTGACATTTGTATAATAGGAGTAACTTTCAATAAAAATACTTTTTTATTGGACCAATATTTTTAATATAAAAATTTTGAACAATTTGAACAATTCATTTCTCAATTGTCGTCAAAATCTTGGCAATAACAATAGATAGATATAGTAAAAACCAAATGAAGTTGCGAAAAGTGCATATACTATCGAAAAGTGCATATACTTAAATTTGTCAATTAATCGGTTCTTAAGATAACCCAATCAATGAAAAAACTTTTGTACCAAAATAATGTATAAGCAATAAAAGCTTATTGGGTTAAGACATTCCTCGATGTAAAAATTTGTGTTGAAATTTTTATAAAGAAGCCTCCAATTATTGACGGTAAAATAGTCACTGCCAGAAATAATGTCATGTTGCCGCGTTATTTGTGACTTTTCTACTCGTGAAGTGTGATCGATTTTTGAGGTTATAGTTACATGCTTCATAAAATTTTCTTGTGACAAATATTTATAATGAAAACTGTTTTTTTCAAAACAACAAAGCATTTTCTTCTGTGATTGTTGCCCAAACAGCTGAATAGTTGATGCAAAGAACTTTTGTGGCTTCATTAGTAAATTATTTTGAACAAGAAAGGAATAATAATGGTCATTTGTTGCCATTAAATGCTGTACAAGAGGTAGGTAATACGTGAATAAAATATCTTTACTTTACTTTACGAACATTTTTATTATTTTAGCGTGTAGCTGCTGCTTTAAAAATCAGTGTAAGAACAGTGAGCAAAATTTGTCAAACAAAGAAAAAAGGTGAAGAGTTTAAATCACCAAAGAAAAAACGTTGCGCTTATAAACGAGTAACCAAAACAGAAACTTTAAATACAAGCTCCATTCGTGTATCATTTACAATATTTTGTGAACAATCTGACAACGTGCAAATGTTCACAATGCAACTTTGTTTGGTTTTTACTATATTGCCCTTCATAGATGAAGTACACAGTCATAATTTCACATAAATGCTTGAAAAACCTGTTTCTCAATTCACAAATCAATCAACTTCATAAATAAAAATAATAAACAAAGCTAACGAGCAAAACTAATGAACGCATCGACACTGTAAAAGCCAATTGTGCGGTAGCCGTTATGCAGTGAGCAGCTCGATATTTTTACACTGTTGCATTGTTCCATTTACTCGCCGTATTGAAAATTGAATTTGAGGTGATCTTACGTTTTGTATTTTTATATTCTGTTTTAATTATTCCAGTTTCACTCATTTCTTGCAAAGGTTCTTTTCAGAACTCTGCTAAAATTAAAAACATTACTGTGATCATCCACATATTGACAACATTGTATGAATTTCAATATCTAAGAACCGTTTCACACGTACGAGCATTATTGCGAAATATACTCTGAAAATAATATTGATGATTTTGATATGAATTTTGAGAACATTCCACTACTTGACTGTTTGATACATGATATTTGTACCAACAAAAACTTAATAACAATTTATGTCATACGCCTGCGCAGTTGAATTGTTTTTGGAGAGTTGCTGTTAGGTTCTGCACCAGCTAGCTGTTATTCATTATATTTATTAATGAAACGCAAAAAAGGAAGATCCAAATGATAAAAAACGGGATTAACTTCTGAGAGTACTTTTACGACGGGTCAAATTGGTTGACGCCGAAGTTTATTTTGTATACAAGGGATAACTTTTCTCACGCAGTACAAAGGTTGTAAAATTTGCCTGATACAAATTTATCGGTGAGAAAAATGTGTTTTCGAACAATATTATTCACAAAAACTGAAAAAATTTCAATAGAAAGGAGTGGATTCTATGAAGACAGGAACAGATCTGAAACAAAATAAATCAAATACAGTACCTTAAGTTACAAAAAAAAATAATTATTTTTGTTCACTATTCCTCCAATCATCATTATATTTTTTATTCAATAAGGAGAAGCAAACTTTCATGAGCTGTGTTTCAACCATTAGTAGAATTGCAATCTTTATGCAATCCAAGTATCACAAACACCAATGAATTATTGGTAGGCTGAACTACTACTACTAACTTAGTTTGCAGGCGAGCCTTGTCCTGGACAAACTCAAGCCAAGGTTCCGGCACTGAGGCCACTGGCGGGCCCATTGTGCCATTCCTGCTACCTAGACATCCATGAAGCCAAGCCATTCTATAAAGGCCACAACCTTTTTCAATGGATGGCTGCTTGTGTCTCCAGGGGCCATAAGAGGGACTCCGAAGATTCGCCTGCGTAGTACAGCCCAGTGTGGGCACTCTAGGAGAATATGGACTGACGTTTCGTCAGTTATGCCGCAACCCCTGCATAGGAAACTTTCCTCTACTCCTAAGTTGTGGAGGTGTTTCATCATACAGCAGTGCCCTGTTAGGAGTCCTGCTATCTTCCTTAGCCTACTCCTTGGTAGTTCAGTAGCTGCCCTAGCGTGTCCATCAGTCCATCCCTTCAGTAAAAGTTTGGATTGCCTAGGACCCTGCAGAGCATTCCAATGAGCGAGGTGCTGATTCTTCAGCCAATTCTTCGTCTCCTTGCGTATTCTTTGTTTTGTTAGGCCCAGGGTCAGGCCCAGGCCGCAGAATGGAGCTGCCGCCCCTTCCGCAGCCAGTGCATCCGCCATCTCGTTGCCTTCAAAACCAGAGTGGGCTGGAATCCATTCTAGCCGCACCACGTTGCGCCTTGCAAGATTAGCAGGTCGTTCTCGACATTCATTAGCGAGTCCTGAATTGCTGGTATACCCACTCAGGGCTTTAATTGCCGCCTGACTGTCGAAGTATATGGTTATGCGTCGATCCACATAACCTCTGTATAGGTTTATCTGCGCACATTCCAAGATAGCATATATCTCGGCCTGATATGCAGATACACCATCACCCAATGGTATACGAACTTGTGTTCTTGGGTTCCTGAAGTAAATTCCAGCCCCTGCTCTATCACCAGAGCATGAGCCATCTGTATACCAGACAGTCCCATTAGGCTGTGTATTCCTCTCTTTTTTCCAGGATTCTCTATCCCGGATCATGGCCCTGTACGGAAGTGCGAAGTAGTACTTACGCAGGCATTCGTCAAGTGCTCGAGCCAGAGCTGGAATATCTTCCAGAAGCCGGGGCTTCTTGACGTGCCTGCACTCTTCCCCTCTTCGCACGTATCCCAGCTGTTTTAAGCGCAGAGAAGCCCTCCCCGCCTCAGCCTCAATCACATGGTGAAGAGGCCGAAGACCAAGGATCACTTCCATCGCAGCAGTTGGTGTAGTTCTCATGCAGCCAGTTGCCCCCAAACTGACCACCCTTTGGAGGCGTGTCAGTTGCGATCTAGCCGTGAACGAGGTTACCCTCGGTCACCAGACCAGAGCCGCATATGTGAGCATAGGCAGCATGATCACTCTATAGAACCATATGATCGTTTTGGGGGTCAGTCCCCACCTCGGACCAATGGCTCTCGTACAGGCGCAATACGTGTTTGTCACCTTGCTTAGGCGACTGTCAAGATGAGCCTTCCATGTCAGTGATTTATCAAGGATCACTCCCAGATACTTCACCTGCTCAACTACCGGCAGTGGTACTCCATCAAGATTTAGACCCTCAGGTCTTATACCCTTTGCATGAGCTCCCTGAGAACGGTAATATGCCTTCCAACAACAAGGACATTGATATCATCGGCATACCCAATCGTTAGAAAGCCCTCACCGTTTAAAAGGGTTATTAGCTCGTCAATGACTAGGTTCCACAATGTGGGCGAGAGAACACCCCCTTGCAGACATCCTCTAGCGACGATCACTTTTGCTACATGGTCTTTCCATGTGGCCTCTACTGTACGATTGCACAACATGGCCCCAAGCCAGTGAGTGATCATTGGCTTTATTTTATGATTTGTCGCAGCCCTACAAATAGATCGTACAGGAGTACTGTCAAACGCCCTTTGTATATCCAAGAAAGCTCCCAGGGCGATCATGCCATTTTCCAGCGCCTTCTCCACCTGGGTTACCAGTTGGTGTAAGGCACTTTCAGTTGTTTTGCCACACCTGAACGCATGCTGGCTGTTGTGCAAAGGATACCTTAGCCCAACTTTTTCCTTTATGTACCGATCAGCCACCCTCTCCAATGTTTTCAATACAAAGGATGTTAGGCTAATGGGCCTAAAGGATTTAGCCACCGTATATGTGGTACGACCTGGTTTGGGTATGAAGACGACTCTCACCTGCCTCCACTGTTCAGGGACATACCTGCGTGCCAGACAGGCCCGAAAGATATGCACCAAGATTGTGCCAATTGCCTCCCAGCCCTGTTGAAGCAAAGCCGGGAAGATTTGGTCTTTTCCTGGAGACTTGTATGGTCTGAATGACCGTATCGCCCAAGTACACCGCTCGTATGTGACTATTTCTTTTGCTAGAAGATAGTCCTCTTCACATGGTCGCTGTATGTTCACATATCCCATGTCAGGACACTCCCGCTCGATTCCTTCACAACCGGGGAAGTGTGTCTCTAGTAGATGCCGCAAGGTATCCACCGGGGTTTCGGTGAAAACACCCGGTTCGACTTCCATGCAGCCTATAGCGCTGTCCGGTGATTTCGTTAAGATCCGGCGCAGCCTTGACATTTGAGGTACCGATACGATATCCTCGCAGAAGGCCCGCCAGGCATCTCTCCGAGCCAACCTAACAGTACTCTTGTACTCATTCCGTTTCTGGCGGTATTGCTCCCAATCTAGATCCGACTTCGTCTTCCTAGCCCTATTAAATAGGCGCCGGGTATGTTCCCGTAGCGATTCTAGATACTTGTTCCACCATTTGTGGTCCTTACCTTCCTTCCTCGTTTTTTCGGCGCAATTTTCTTCATAAGACGAGACAATAATTGAGCCCAGCTCCGCTATGGCCCAATCGATCTCTTCATTATTGCTTAAGTTCCTAGGGAAACCGCCTAGTCTCCTTCCGAGATCCAGTTTATACCGTTCCCAGTTGGTAGTATGCCAGTCCCTCACCATACTTACAACGGTACTTGACGCAAGCGTCACATCCAGGACTTCAGCCCTAATCCTATTTCGGAATGTTGGTTTCGTCCCTCGGTTGAGTAGTTGCAGGTCAGTGGTACCTAGATAGTCAAGCAAAGCCCCTCCCCTGCTATTGACGCCGGTGCTGCCCCACATAGTGTGGTGCACATTGTAATCACAGCCAATAAGAAGAGGCAGTTTCCTGACCATGCAGTATTCCACCGCCTTGCGGAACTCCTCAGTAGGTGGTAGTGTTGGTTAGGCAGGTAAGCTGAGCAACCCACTAAACTATGCCTTGTACTATTCCTGCCCAGGGCGTCCACTCTTACCGCTACTATGTCCCTGAAACAAAGTTCCTTTATTAGTATTGCACTTACACTGGAGTGCGTAGAGATGCAAACTCTGGGATTAGGTTCACCCACTGCATAGAATAAGCTACGCCCGGGTTTGCCCAAGCCTCGCACATGACCTTTATACACCCATGGTTCTGCAGCTTTGCCATCCTCTGCAGCGGCACGGCAATGCTGCAAGTTAATCTGGGTGAATTTCAAGGCCTCTTCAACATACATCTAAAATCTATAGAGGTACCTCCTTACCCATTAATAATTTACTCCGGGGTAGTCTCCGTAGTTCCCGAGAAGATAATTTTAACCTTCCCGAGCCCATACCGGATTTCCCCCTTCGTGAGGTTGAGTGCCCCCACCGATCGAGGATCGAGCCCCAATACAATGTTCTGCCTCAAAGAGGCAGCATCCCATCGGGAGGCCCGAATCACCCACCCTTCAGTCCTCAGGGTCGGATTACCAATCCGTATCCTTCTGAGGACCTCTTGGGGAGGAGACTCGATCGGCGCTGGCACCCATACCATTGCCTTCTTGAGTTGTTCGAGGGCCGACTGCTCAATGATTTTGAGCGCCAGTCCCTCCTTCTTGATCTTACTAGCAGCCACTTTGAGCCAAGCCAGAGAGCCCCCATCTGCATAGGTCACCATAACGGCTCCCCGGGCAAACGAGTGTCCCCAAAACTTGGCATAAATGAGGCGCCAGTATTGTGCATATCCTCATGCAATTGCGCGAGGATATGCGCAGATTGTCTGGGTAGCCATTGCGGATTTTGGCCACCTTGAGGTCGCTGCTTGCAGCTTCCCCGTACGACTTCCGCTCACCGGGGACCGTGCATACCTTCTTGGAAGCCTGCCTGGCCTCTGGTGGCGTGTTATGCACCCGAGGCCTCTTGGCTCCCCTTTTGGTGACGTCAAGCTTGACCCCGCTGGGACCAGCATTGTCATGCGTGTCCCGGCTTGGTGGTGCTGATGTCACCTCTTTACAAGGGCCAGTTGGGCCACCTTTCGGTATCCCTTCTGTCGCCCTTGCAGCCCTTCTTCTTCTTTTCTCAGCACCGCAAACAGACTTGCGGTGCCTTTTCGGTCTTTCAGGTGATGAGGCAGTTGTTCCCGGCATAGCCTAAGCCCTCACCGCTCCCATCATCTGAACATCTTCATCTTGCTCGGGGGACCCGGTTTCAGGTCACCACCCAGGAGCCTCTTTTGTAAGGGCTCTATATCTCCAGAGTCTCCTCAGAGGTCCCTTCCTCCTGAGCCCTCCCCTCTTCTCTATCGTTTGGTGAATCCATATAGATCCCACGAGTAGCAAGGGAAATCTTGGTCCACCTCCGAAGAGCCCCGCATGCGGAGGTAAGGCTACCTACAATGGGGTTTCGCCCAGTTCCCCAAGGTGATGACCAGTCGATGCCGATCTTCTGTTCGGCCACGCATCCTATAGGCCCGGTCATCCCACCGAAGGATTCAGGATTTTTGACAAGGTTGTCTCCTCTTGGTCCAGAAAGTCAAGTCAAGACCCCCCCCATCCCTCCGGTCCGCGAGACATGACCACAGACCAGGGAACGTTGGTATAACAGGTGATTCCGAGGTAACCTCGAACATTCACCTGGTATCGTAAACCCTATGTGTAGTCCCTTGGCCACGATACTACAGCTGGTATAGGTGAAGTTGGTCCGCGGCAGGGTTGAGGGCTGCCAGTTGAGGTTTTATGCTCAACGACCCCCCACTTCCCCGCAACCTCTTCCTCACATAGATCATCGTCAGAGGCCCTCCTATCCGCCACCTGGAGACGCGCCGGGTTGGTTCTTCACCCCCTCCACACCAATAAACACCCGAGAACAGTAACGAACATCGTGTATGCCTACTGATGCGGATGATGGTAGGCTGAAACTTTCTGGCTAAGATCTTACAAGATCTATAAATCTGCAATACAGCTTTGTCGCTGGACACAAAGTCAATTGTTCTTATGAAGCTATTTCACAAAGTAACAAGCCTATCAAAAATTGCTTCATTCATTCGAGTTTCAAATGGCACTGATCTTAGAAGTAATTGTAAAGTAGATTAACTTGGCAAAGATATAAAATAAAGCCGATTCAAAGAATGCAATAAAATACAGGGTGCTTCGTTTAAAAAATGTAATTTTGTCATGGCACAGCATTCTGAAATACCCTGTAAGATTGTGAATAAATGTGGAGATTGATTGCCTTCCACATTAGCGCTACTTTTGTAAAAACTAATGAAAGCCACATCATAACAACAACAAATAGGTATATATGTTAGTATCCCCAAATCTTAACGGTTCTAGAGATAAACACATCTTAGTGATTAACTACATGATTTGATATGATTCCAGCAAACGGAGCTCCAGCTCATTTAGTGTGAATGTTTGGCGTTATTTGGATAAGATATTTCCCGGACAATGGATTGGTAGACGAGGTAGAAATAAATGGCCTCCACATCCACCTGATTTCAATAAAAAAAATAGGTAATTCTTATTGGAGGTACTTGAAATGCTCAGTTTACAAATTGGCGATGCCAGACTTATGTTTTATGTATTTTAGACCTTCCAGACTACATAAAATCATAATGATATGGCTGAACTCGTATTAAATAAGAGATTTCAATGACTGAAAATATATGGTGATGGATTTGAAAAACCAAATCTACTAATAGTATAAGAATAATTGAAAGATTGTTCGACTTACCTGTAAGAAAGATCAATCTCAATTATTCGAGCATCGGAGTTCTTCTATGATATATTTGGTAGGATTCATATTTCAAGTGAATCACGCACTGTGTTTAAAGTAGTAAACAATTTTTTGTCGTATATACTAATCACCCGATATCAAGGCGAGTATCGAACAGTTCATTGGTGACTGAACTAATCGCTCTATTGACTGGGTAGATTGGGCAGGGAGGGCTCTATCATAGAAGAACTCCGATGCTCGAATAATTGAGATTGATCTTCCTCACAGGTAAGTCGAACAATCTTTCAATTATTCTTCTCATCGGAGTTCTTCTATGATATATTTGGTAGATGTTTAAAGATACAATTAGGGCGATTAAATGCAGTGTTTAATAGTAATTTCATAATAAGATAACAAAAAATAACATTACACAAAACAAAAAATTTGTATATATTATGTGATATGTAAATTATAACAACAACTATAGCTACATTCTATATATTATAATTCTTGTTTTTCAAGAAAGGAAAGAAAAAAAAATAAAATAAAAGGAATAATTTTTTAGTGAAACTATCTAACGTTGAAGTATTACGTGGTCTTTGTAACACACCTTCAACATCCTTTAATAATAGAATTTGCAAAAGTATCTTCACTGGTTATTATAGGTCTATTATATGTAGAATGTTGCAAATACTGATGAATTTCGCGTCCATCCAGCAGTATTTTTTATCAGATCTATGTTTAATCCTGCTCTGTAGGCAGCAGATGTACTAGCATGTCTAACGCTATGACTATTGAAAATGCTTGTGTCTATTCCGCTTTTTTGAAGAACTTCCTTAATCCACCTACTTATACTCTGAGTAGAAGCAGGATGGAATGGTTTTTTATGTGTCAATATAAGGTATCCTTTATCGTCTATTCTAAATGGTTTTGTGATGGATATGTAATACTCAAGAGTTTTAGCCACGCATAATTCAGGTTTGTCAAAGAAAAACGGTAATACTAAAAAAGGTTGGGATTTATTCGGACCTGATGTTTTAATTCGCTCTTCAATTTTTATTTCGATTTTTTCTTGTTTACAGAATATATTTTTCAGCGATATTTTTGATATTGTTTGTACCCTGCTAGCAGATGTTAAGGCTAACAAGGTGACAAGCTTTTGAGTTACATCTTTCAAGGTGAAATCATGTAATGGGTATATTTTCGCTAAATAAAGTAATACTGGGCTAGGATCCCAAGTTACCGAGTATTTTGGTGTGGATGGTCTGTTGTTATAAACACCTTTCAAAAACCGTTTTAATGTGTTTTCATCGGTTGGGTTGAAGTTTAGAATTAACGCTAGGGATGATCGATATGTATTGATGAAGGAATAGGAAAGTCCTTCATTGAAACAACTTAACAAAAATTCGAGTACTAAATTTAGATTACAAGTGTAAATATTAATTTGGTGCTTTAGGCAGAACTGCCACCATTTCCTATAACAAATTGAATATTGTTTTATGGTTTTTTCCCCAATAGAATTTAACATCATAGGGATAACGGCCTGACTTATTTCTCGTTTGTGGAACGATTCCCAGATAATTTCCCGGCCACCAGGGAAAGTGTCTTGTGTATTGGATGCATCTCTCTGGAAGGAGAATAAATTAAATAATCATGTGGGGGAAAAAAAATTGGTTCTTCTATCAATAATTCATAAAAACATGGAAACCATGACTGATACGGCCAATTTGGAACAACTAGAATGCCTGTGGCTTTATCCGTTCGTATTTTTTCAAGAACTTTATGGATTAAGGGAAAAGGTGGAAATGCGTAAAACCTTAAGTTTTTCCAGCTAGTAGTAAAAGCATCAACCAATAACGATTCGGGGTCTGGTCTCCGAGAAAAGTATTTATCACATTTCTTATTTAGTTGGGATGCAAATAAATCTATGTATGGTTTACCAAAGGAATGTATGATTTGCGTAAATTCTTGTTGATTCAATTCATATTCCGTCTCTGGTGATGTAACTCGTGATAGGAAGTCCGCCTCTACGTTCTCTTTTGTATTGATATAAGACGCATAGATAAAAATATGTTTAGTCTCGCAATAGTCCCATAACATTTTTGCGATCTTATTGAGCTGCTTAAATTTAATGCTCACCATTCGATTAATGGTTGCAATTGCTGTTATATTATCGATTCGAAGCAAGATATTAAGGTTAAATGCATTTTTTGAGAATGATTTTAGACTATAGTAGGCGGCTTTTAATTCTAAATAGTTGATATGTTTCTTAGAGTCATCGTTACTCCAAAAACCTCTTGCTGTTTGACCATTACAGTAGGCACCCCAACCTGTCATTGATGCGTCTGAGAATATTTCCAAGGAGAATTGCTTGGGTAAAATGCTCTTACCTTCCTTAGAAATATTTTTCAACCACCAGTTGAATTATTGTTTTAAATCCTCTGGAATTATCATTTTCTTGTTATAGTTCATGCCATTGTTTCGTAAATTATTTATTTTAACTATTTCGAAAGGTTTTGTGTGGAACCAACCATAATTTATAGCTGGCGAAGAGGACACCAATTTCCCAACTAGTGATGCGAAAGTTCTTATTCTCATAATTTTTTTGTTTTTTGTTCTATTGAGCAATTCTAATAACGCCGCAATTTTGTTACTAGGCAAGCTAATTGTCATCTCGTGAGAATTAAAGGTGTAGCCTAAAAACTGAATCTTTTTAACCGGCTGAAGAACGCTTTTCTCATAGTTTATTACCATACCTAGTGATTTTAAAAGGTTCACCGTTGTACATATGCTCTCATAACATCTTCCATAATTTTCCCCAATGATTAACATATCATCTAAATATATTAATACCTTACAACCCAAAATTCGAAGATGTCTAGCGACCTCTTTCATTAATTTAGTAAAAATATAAGGCGCTATGTTTAAACCGAAAGGTAAACAATTAAATTGGAATAATTGATTGTTAAATGAGAACCGTAAATATTTCCTATGTTTTTTATGAATTGGCAATAAAAAATAAGCATCCTGCAAATCTAAGTTAGCTAAGTAGCAATCTTTTGTTATTAGCTCAATCGCTGTTCTATAATCATCAAGTTTAAAATGATTTGTGGGTATGAAGCAATTTAGTCTTCTGAGATTTAATATAAAACGATGTTTTCCATTATTCTTTTTGATAAGAAAATAAGAAGATAAAAATTGATTTTTAATACTCTTGCAATTTGCGAGTGCTCCTTTTTTAAGAAGGGTAGAAATTTCTCTCTCGTAGAGTTCTATATCATAAGGTGATATATTTTTAAACGGAATAATTTTCTGTTTTGGTTGGCTACAAAAAGGTATCCTTATACCCTTAATCCATTTTAAGACTTGTTTATTGTGGACAATTTTTATCCATTCTTTGTAAAAAAATTTTAAACGACAAGCAATTTTTTGTGGTACCTCTACTTGTAGTAGTATGGTGTTTTCGGCTGATGTTGATGGTAACGGTTGGGAGTTTTCTCGAACTTTTTCATCTGGTCTCTGCTGGTTCCTTGCTTTCTTTTCTGCATGTCCTTTTTCATTTTTGTGTTGAACACATGGCGCCTGGAGTTTAAAGAATGACCAGTAGATGTTCCCGGGGCCGAGTGGCTGTATGATATCTTGAAAGGTTTGTTCTTAATGTTTTCGCCAGCTTTCTTCATTGCTTGGCAAGAGTTAACTTTTTCCATGAAGCCTGAGCCGAAAAGATACTCATCTATGGTACTTTGTTGGGCCGCCACTCTGCTATCCTGATTGATAGACGGATTTACCTCCCATTTCCTTTTCACTGATACCGCATGATGAACGCTGGCAAAAAGTTGAGATGCATCTGATAATTTTTGCACCAAATCATTATCAGTATCATTCGATGGGGTAGAAAGTTTCTCGGTCAAAATTGAGCCAAGGATAGTCAAGCCAGCTCCTAGTTGTGTTTGTAAGTTTGTAAAGAAAGTATCATTTTTCGTAGCCTGAGCTGATAAAATGGTTTTTATTTCATTGTTCATTTTTGGTGCTTGGAGGTAAATACAATTTTCTGAGGTAGGGTATTTGAGGATTAACTCCTTCCTAGTCTCGATTGGGATGCCCTGTGTCAAGTAATTCGTCCAACGCACTACCAGTTCTTCATGTAGGGCTTCCCCTTTTTTATTTTGATTGATAGGGTTTTCGCCCAAAAGTTCAATAATCTTTTTATTAACATCTACTTTTTGTGGTATCTGTGCTAGGTCGGAAAGGTCAACAGGATCTAATGGTGGAGAAGGTTGACACGGCTCTTCGATTTCTCTAGAAGGAGATTCGCCAGTAGAACTAGAGCTCGACTCTGAAAAGAGTTTATCTATTTTATTGTGCGCTTCTACAATTATATATTTTTGCTATCACAATAAAACCTTACGGAATATGCAAACAAGCGTCTGCGGGTATTGTATTCAATCAAAACTACGCCAAACCTATATGGTTTGTTAAAAAAACCATTATTAATAGGTATCTATTTTGCAAACAAGTGTTTGCGGGCATTGTAGTCAAAACAAACTACACCCTGTATATAAAAATATGTTTAGAAACCTATTGATATCATTCATAGCAAACAAATGTTTGCGGGCATTGTAGTCAAAACAAACTACACCCTTGTTAATAAACCTATTAACAGCCTTTAATAGCAAACAAGTGTTTGCGGGCATTGTAGTAAAAACAAACTACGCCCTGTATCTGGTATAACATCATATCTCTACACTTGTCCATTTTCTAGAGATTAGCGCTGCATATTGCTAAAAAGTATAATTTTAATTCACACACTTACCCTGTGAACTATCTGAATCAGAAGATGTCGAACAGTTATCTGTAAATGCCCTTTCCAGTTTTGCAAATTTCTTTTTCATGCGTGACAATTCCTTTAACGCCAACGCCTTTCTTTTTTGTTTATTCGGCATTTTATTTCTTACACTGCACGTGAAGGCACTTAAAAATGAACTGTTCGATACTCGCCTTGATATCGGGTGATTAGTATATACGACAAAAAATTGTTTACTACTTTAAACACAGTGCGTGATTCACTTGAAATATGAATCCTACCAAATATATCATAGAAGAACTCCGATGAGAAGAATAATGGTGAATCTGGCAACATTTTGAAGACCAAATGTAGAATCTCAGTTTCCTGAAATATGTATTCTCCAAATTTTGTACAATTGGGACTAACACTTTACGAGATAATTGGCCGTTTCGAGACTTTTGTGCCATTCTGTATATCGTATATCTGCAATATATACATTCCACCAAATGAAGGTTTTCCAGAGTCAAAACTATCAATCGAATTCCAGCCCTCAATTACAGTGGGAAACTTAAATAGCCATAATTAACTAAAGGCATGCTGCTCAACTGAGCGGAAAGATATTGAGGTCGAACATTTTATTGATCGGAATAAACTTACTACGTATTTTATGATCTTAAAAATTTATTATTTAAAAGAAATTCTTAAGCCTGAAGAGTTAAAAGTCTTATATCACTCACTGGTGGAATCATTGATGTCTTATGGAATTGTCGGTTGAGGTGGAGTGAAAGACTGCTTCTTAAATAAAATTCATATTTTTAGGAATAATCTTTCAAAAATATATTCTTTTTCTGTAACGAGAAAAAAATTTGACATTCTATCTCTGTTGACAGGTAACAAAATATAACTTTTCACGAAATTATTTTTTTCCCGGATATATATAAATATGGATAGATTTTCTATTCCTTAAATCTTGAATACGCAGTTTCGTGAAATTTCCGCGATTCAGCTGGCCATTATTTTCGTGACAATACTTGCGCTGCTTCTGTCAACTCCGGTGGAGTCAGAGAAAATTGGGTTCAGACAATTTTTAACTTTATATTATTCAAAATAACTACTGGGCAATCACTGAGTTCGCAATTTTTAATCATATCACAGAATCAAATTGATAGATATTTGTTTACTTTGGAGTTTTCCTTAGCAATGCAGATCTAATTGTCGCTATAACTACAACATCTTACTAATCTAAAAATTCAAATTTCATATCGATAACATTTTGACCTCAATATATTGTAATAATATGTTTTTCCATTAGTAAATCGTCGTTTTTCCTCACAGAAAATTATTAGATTTTAGCTCTCGGTTTCTGTCTCATAACCTCGACTAAAATCTAATACTTTTCTCCCTTGTATAATAAATATCTATGATTTATATCGAATCAACTGTATATAGATGCACATATGGAAAATGTACGTCAAATTTTTATTGAAAAAATACTGTTGTTTCAAAGTGAAATTAAATTTCTACATCAAAACTAGGGGATATAAAGGGATCGTTTTCTCACGTAGTGGAAAAACTATTTGACAAAGAAATCCTAATTATTTGGCACAAGAAATTTACGTACTGTACAATAAATAAACATTTATAATCACAGAAGTTGTTCTGTAACAAAGTTAAAGTCACATGTTTTCTGGTCACAATACAAGTAGTAATAAAAACTACTTCAGTGACCTAAGTTATTTATTCAATGTAGGCTAACCAATTTCTTTGTATCAATGTTTCTCTTTTTTATTGAATTTTATTAATTATTAGTTATTATTAATATTATATTATTATTAATTCAATTATTCAATTGGGAAGGTAATAGTAATGATATGGAAATAGCCGGCTCTCAGAGCTTTGTTATCTAAGAAATAAAAATGTGGACGTGAAAGATATGCATGAAAAGGGTGCCCACTAAATACTTACGCTTACACCAGGCATACCAAATTTTCAATCACGGAAGTAGACGTCACGTGTACTTTACTATCAAATTTGTAACTCGAATTTGATCCGTCTCAACTATGGTAGTTTAAATTTAATTTTTAACGATATAAATACGGCACATTAGTATTCGTAGACCAAAGTGACGGTTTGCTGGAAGCAGGGAGTAAAAATAGGTCAGCGGTCATGTGAGATCGGGTCAAAATAACCGAAAAAAAACTTAATGAAATAACTGAATTGAAAAATAAAAATCCACCATGAAACTACCTCAAGATTCTAGGTTATGAGGAGGAGGCAACACACTACAATACAGGGTATGTGAATTACTTAGAGCTAGCTTAGCTTGGAACCGACACCTTCAGCACGTGATGAGGAAGGCAGAGGAAACCTTCATGATTGCAAGACGCACTTATGACACTAGCTTGGGACTGAGACCAAGTATGGTACACTCGCTGTACAAAATGGTTGATATCCCCAGGATAACATATGCATCTCTGGTCTGGTGGCCAAAGATTAGACAAACCTCTGCAATGCTGAAACTGAGCAAGGCCCAGAGACCTGCATGCATTGGCATTACAGGGGCAATGAGGGCGCTAGAGACAATGCTAGAATTTCCTCCACTACATTATGTTATAATGTGCAAAGCAAGGGCAGTTCCAAACCGACTGGAAAGGACATCGTACCATGAGGTGTTCCATGGAAGAGGATACACAAAAGTGGGGCATGTGGATGACGACATCCTTAAAATGCCTACAGACCACCAGATATATCTATCGCAAGAGCTTCGAGATTGTCATTAAAGATCGAAAGGAGCTTGAGGAAAAGAACGCACCACCACTCAGAGCGAATGAACTGATCTGGTACACATACGGATCAAGGAATGAGCTCGGCACCGGAGCAGGCATATACAGCAAGTCGAGCAAATACGAAGGAATCGTCTCGCTTGGCAAATATGCCTCGGTATTTCAAGCAATACTTGAATGTGTAAGAGCAAATAACATGAGAGCCTACAACAATAGGCAGATCAAAATCTACATTGACAGCCAAGCTGCCCTTAAAGCAGTTCAGAGCTCTAAGGTAACATCTCGGCTGGTATGGAAATGGGGCGAGGAACTCAGAAGACTGGCGACTCGAAGCAGTGTATCACTGGAATGGGGCCCAGAACACAAAGGAATCGCTGGAAATGAAAAAGCTGACGAACTCGCAAGAGCAGGATAGTCAACCTTGTTGAACGGACCCGAACCAGCTTTGGGCATTCCCAGGTGCTCAGCTAGGTCATGATTAAAAGGGTTGGTGAAAGAACAACACAAAAAACACTGAAAGAATACACCCAGGCAAACACATGGAAAGAAATTAATAAGAGAACCATCAAAAGAAATAGCGAAAGAACTGCTCTCTATAAGTAGACACAAACTACGCACCATAACGGGGCTACTTACGAGACACTTTCCTACAAAAGAGCACCTGAAGAAAATATTTATAATCTTACAATGTATAAACAAATTAATTCATATAAAAGCATTTTTATAGAATTTTCGCCTTTTCAAATTATACTTTTTTATTCTGTGAACAAAATAAGAAAATATCAAAATAGTATGGTGTCGCCATCTACTTGATAACTCATGAAGCTATACCACGTGGATCGTAACAATGAGTTGTCAAAATAATTATCAACAATAATCTACAAGTGGTTGTGTAAATTTATTAACGGAGACCTTACATGCAGAAGATGCAAGAAGGATACCGAAACAGGTGGCGCCGGCGGGGGGACGGCTCCTTTTAAAAAAGAGTTCATGTCATTTCAAAATGAAAATATCAATTTTGGTGCCAGGCTTTGAGCCTTGACTATTTTAAACCAGCAAAACAGTCAGTATAAACACTGATGTCTAAACTTGAAAAGTACATGATTTGGTCCTCGGACCATATTGCTGCTCACGGTGTAAACTAACCTACGATTTCCATGGAAATTAAATCATCATCCAGTTGGCATTCAGTTATTTTCACATGCCTATGCTTAAAAAAAATGAGGTGCCCTAACGAGAAAAAATATAGTATAGCTTACGTGTGCTCGGTGTGTAAATGAAACTTAACATACATACAGATTGCGTAAATTCTTTCCGAACCCTCGGATTACACAAGTACGACAAGGACATATAAGACAAATTGTGCGCGGTCATCTAGGCGAGTACTTTGTTTCACCTTAGGGGTGTATACTTATTTCCAGAGGCTGTTCATTGCCCCCCCTATTTTAACCGCTATTGCCAGAAGCGCAAATTAATTTGTACAAATGTTATTTTTGTTTCGTTATCGTTGACTTTTTTTCGAAGTCATGCACAATAGCTGAAACAAAACATATCCGGCAAAATTGTCCTTTACATAGAGAATTCACATTTAAACTGCTATTCCTAGGTCTTTTCGCTACAATTCAGCCAAATATTTGGCTTATTGCAAAATCAAGTAATTCCTGCAGTTCTTCTTATACTCGATGTTGATCTCAGAATATGGTTCCAACAAGACGATTGTCCAGTCCATAATTCAAGGATAGCACTGGATTTTTCCAATTTTACATTCCCCGAAAGAATCATTAGTACTAATGGTACAATTAAATGGTCTCCAAGATCACCTGAACTATACTATAGCTCCAAATGATTTTTTTATTTGTGGATTTTTAAAAAGTAGTATTTACCAACATGCATTTGAAGGAGCTAATAATTTAAATCATGGAACTTCTTGTTCTTCTTTCTTGTTTTGATATTTGTTTCTTTTAAAGTATCTTCGATATCTATAAATTATTATACATATACAAATTATTATAATGATGAATACAGGGGGCGTCCAAAAGTAAGTGATGTAAGGAGAGCTGTCTTCATAGGAAAATGGTTGTAGAAGCTGTTGTTTTTGATGAATACGTTGTAATTCGTCTAGATGAATTTTTTCTAACTTGATAGTTTTGTTTTTGTAGAAGGGTAATGAGCAATTGTTTGAATCTCCGGAAAAGTGAGTGGTTCTTCTACTGTCATTTCTTTGGAATTGAAGTAGTTTCCATCGGGAGTGCTGAATTCACATCCTTGCGGTACTCCATGTAGAACTTGAATGTTGCTTGATGAGCACTGGGTTGAAATTTTCGTTGATGACGGAAATATGCCAATGTGATGAGAGGTTGTCATTGCTTCTATTAATGTATTATGAATTGAAACTGGAATATGAAGGCAAAGGGATTCTTCTTCTGAGACTTGAAGGATTTGGCTAATACAGTCTGGATATTTGCTATGGAGTTGTAGAGAAACTTTTTGACACAGATAAGTAATGTCTAACTTCTTGCAAGCTTTATTGGAATATTAGAATAGTTCCTTACTTATTGTCAGATAAGGTAGTTAGGTAGGTTTTTTGTAGGTATAGAATATAGGTAGTAGTGATTAAAAGATTCAGGATGAAGGATTGGGAAATGCAGAACAAATACAACCATAAAATATGAAAAATAAGCGTCAATTGAAATAACATCATAATATTTTAGTAAATGTTCATTATCAATGTATAATATTTGTTTAGGGTTATAATGTTCGAGTATTTTCTCAATAATTGTTTTTATTTCATCTACCTTAATAATACTATTGTGTAAGGAACTGATTCGAGCAAAAGTGATAGCGTTTTCTAGATCAGTTAACAGTTGAATAATTATTTGTGGAGAAAGATTTAGTTGATTCAAGGTATTTTGAATGTAGATAAACTTATCAAATTCAAATACCAATTTGTCCAGGACTGTACTTAATTTTTCTACTTCTTTAGCTATTGATTTTTGATTATTAGTTAATGAGGTTATATTTTGATTAAAGTTATCAATTAAACGTGTGGTTGAAGAAATTTGTTGATTTGCTTTTGAAATGATATTTTTCTGAATGTTTTGGAGAGACTCTATGGCTTTATCATACCTTTCAGCGTCTGCTTGATCAAGGTTTCCAGAAATTGTTTTTATTATGCTTCCGAGGCCGTTAATCAAACCTAGTTTATCTCTATGTGAGAGATAAAGGGTTTGAAATTTTCCGTTGTGCTGATTGATAATTGATAATTAATTCCATTATCCAAATTTCCTAGGCTATTCCGATGTAAAGTTGTATTTTGTGACTTAAAAATAGTATAAGTTATATTTTCATAGTAATATTCTAAAGTATCTAATTCTAATGCTATAGGGGTTAAGTTATAATGATTAATAAAGTCATGTTGACTAATTTGGACCTTGGCTAGGCCCAGGTTCAGGGGTAGTATACCGGGATTGTCTGCCAGGTTCTGGATTTGTATTTCCTGACATGTTGTCGTTGATAACCTGTGAGGAATTTTGTCTGTTTATGTTTGAAATCCTTTTTATGTACTGTTGTAATTGTAACTTTATTGTCTGATTTGACTGTTTTTTGTACGAATCGGGAAAGTAATTTATTTCTTTTTTTCAGTAGTTTTGGTAAATATTCTAGTACTGGGTTCATAATTAATTGGGGAATATCTATTTTCGTTTCTGACTTGAATTACTTTTTTCTTTTCTTTGAGCAATTTTGTGATTAATCTGGTCATACATTAATTCAGTTTTTCGCGGTGCTGTTCCGTATAATTATTAATATTATTATTATTAAGTTCTATTAATGTCTAGTCAAAAGGATCTTGAGTGTCTAAATGTACGTTTAGAATTTCGATAGGTTTTTGTTTAGTTGCACTATGAATTGAACTATTGTAAGCTAAAATAGCATAAGGCATATGTTCACGAATATCAAAAGAATTTTTATATTTTTGTCTTAGAATTCTCAAATGTTCAATGAGTGTAGAATTGAATCGTTCGATCATACCATTTGAGCTGGGGTTGTCTGGGGTTGCATAATGAATTAGAATTTCATGTGTATCTACAAATTTTTTCACAAGTCCTTTTTTAAATTCTGTATCACTGTCAGATACTATCATATGTGGTATACCGTGGTGAGTTATGAATAAAAGAAGTGTTTTAACTACATTTATTGCTGTAGCTCCGTCTATTGGAAAAAGCGTCAATTAAAGTTAGGAATTCTTGTCCGTTTGCTTGAAATGTGTTAGTATGTAAAATTTCGAGAGGTTTTGTAGGTGTTGACATAAATTTGGGTTTAGCGGCGTATCATAGCGGCGTGTCATATTTATTAATTTGGCAGTTTTCACAAGAATCTATACATTCTTCAATATCGTTTTTTAAGTTTGGCCAAAAATATCTTTTCCGAATTTGCTGTTCTGTTTCATTAATACCTCGATGATTTGTTTTTCCTTCGTGGTAATTTTTTCAAATTTCACTTCTGTCATCTTTGTCTGTAAAGTCTGTAAGAATTGTGGAACATTTGATAAGATTATAAGCTGTATTTTTGAAAGTGCGTTGCAATAAGGCACAAGTTGATTCATAAAAAGTATCGGGTGAGAATTGTATAGCATATTTTAATTTTGGGTCTATAAATTCTTTGAAAAATGTTATAGTATTATTTTCGACATTGTCTAATCCTATTTGAGCGTGAGTTCTTTTTCTACCTGGAAAAATTTCTTTTATTACAGGTTTACTTGGTTGATAATAAACAAAATCTAATATTTTTTGATTTTTATAATAGTTCAAGGGTTTTGAGGATATAAGATTCTCTTGGCTGCTATGGATTGTTTCATCATCAGAGATTTCTCTTTGATCATTTTGTTGCTGATTTTCCTCTTGGTTTATTTCTTGGTTTTCTTCTCGATTGATTTCTTCATCAATTTCTTGATTTTCTTCAGGATTCTTTTCCTGATTTTCTTCTGTTAGAATTGGATTTGCTAATTCTAGCAGATCTTCAAGAGACACAGGTATTTCTGGTACATCTATATCACCGAAATCTGATAATCTTTCTTCGGGTGGATTATTGTATAGAGATGCATTTTCATCGTCTGGGTTTTCCAATCTTTTGTTTATTTCCTCAACATATTTTTCTAAATCGAATATTTCTTTTGTGTGTATTTCCACTCTTGAAAGGGCGTCAGCGTTTGTATTAGATTTTTCTTTTTTGTATACAATGTTGTAGTCATATTCTTCTAGTTTTAATCTATATCGTATAAGTTTTGAGTTTGGTTCTTTTAAACTAAATAATCATTGTAATGGTTTGTGATCCTATAAAATTTCTAATTTTCTTCCAAATAAATAAGGTCTAAAATATTTTACTGCCCATACTATAGCTAACATTTCTTTTTTTATGGTAGTTTTGTTTTGTTCTGAATCATTTAATGTTCTAGAAGCAAATGCAATTGGTTTATCATTACCTATGGTTTTTCAAAAATTCTGATTTGTCTAATTGTATCTTTAAGTTTGAATATCGGAGTCTTTGAAATACTTTTGTTAAATATACTGGGTGTTCCTGTAACGAAGTTGAGTATATTATTATGTCGTCCATATATACGAGGCATATATTTCCTTGTAGTTCTCTTAAAATATTATCCATCACTCTCTGAAATGTGGATGGGCTGTTTTTTAATCCAAACGGCATTCAGACATGTTCATAATGACCATGTTCTACTGAAAATATTGTTTTAGGAATGTGTTCTTCGGCCATTTCAATCTGATGAAACCCGCTGGCTAGGTCAAGTGTCGTAAAGTATTGACATCTGCCTAATTTATCAAGTAAATCGGATATATTTGGAATAGGGTATTTATCGTCTATTGTTTTCTCATTTACTTTTCTATAATCGATTACAATTCTCCATTTAATTTTACCTGAGGCGTCTGGTTTTTTGGATACTATCCAAATAGGTGATGACCAGGGTGATTGACTATGTCTTATTATACCTTGGTCTAACATTGATCCAATTTGTCTTTGTACTTCTTCTTTATGTACGTGGGGGTATCTATATGATTTTATATGTACTGGTATTTCGTCAGTTGTTCGTATTTGGTGTTTTATTTTATTTGAGAATGTCAAGGGTGTATCTGGTCTATGAAATACGTCTAAAAATTTTCTACCTAATTAAGTTATTTTTTCTTCTTCTGAATTCATGTGGTCAGCTCTAATGAGATTTTTAATGTCTATTTGTTCGTTTGTGTCTAGATTCTATTGGTATAACGTCAGCTGTATGTAAATGATATTCTAGGTTTATGGAGCTGCTTTTTAAAGGATTTGTTAATGTCATTGAAATTGTTTCGTTACTATCATTCACTCCAAGCCATAACATTATGTGCTTCGTTTGAAATTTCTCTTAAATATGCATTATTGATTTTTTGATTAGGTGAACATATTGCTCCTTTATTTTATTCAACGGGAACACAAATTGGATTTATTGAATGAGGCTCTAATTGAATGAAATAAAATTGAGTTTTATCTGGTTGGTAATATTTGATAGGTAATATAGAATTTTCAGTAATCAATTTTGGATTGGATTTGGATCTATATGTGCTTTTAAAAGTTTGAGATTATCTAAACCTATAAGACCGTCAAAAATTGTCCAAAGTCCAAATTGTAAATTTTTATTATTTTTAAATTCTTTAAAACATGGAATTTGAGTAGAATATTCTTGAGAATGAGTTTGAAAAACTGAACTTACTATAAATGGCTCGTGCTTAATATTATTTTCGAAATGTTTGAAGCAAATATCAGGATTTAAGAATTATTTTGTTGAACCAGTGTCAATGAGTAGTTTTAATGTAGGGTTTTGGATAACGATATAAGGTAGTTCTGTTTTGTCACAGAGGGCATTAATTTCTGTTACTTTTTCCTTATTGATTTCGGATCCAACCGAAAATTTTCATTATAATCGTTCGTACTATAAACAATATCGTCACTTTTATAATATTCATTTATGTCAGTATTGGCATTGTAATTATCTTGGTCAAAATCAAAAAGTTCTTCAGAAGTCCAAGCTCTTTAAGGAGATTGCCTCTGAGGTATTTGACTATTAAAATTTGAAGGAGGGTGTCGTGGAGTAGGAAGAGTACTCGAAATGCTCATAGAAGTAGGTTTAGGATTTTGTGTGGGTCTTTGTTGAGGTGAATTTTTATTTGTCCAAACATATAGGGGTTTACCAAAAACTTGTTGATTCGTAAAATATCGTTGAGGGGGTAGTTGTCTAGGATTCACGTTAATTGGACCTTGAGGAAATAGTCTCTGTTGGTTATTTTGCCATTGTTGTGGTCTGGAATAATTTCGGAAAGATGTAGAGGGTTGAGAAAACTGATTTTGATGTCTCGTAGGAAATTAATGTCTTTTATTAGACGAAGACTGATGTGGGGGTGGATTATGTGAATTATTACCTCTTTGTAAATGTTGGATATTATTTTCTTCTTGTATAAAGCGATTGCTAAAGTAGGGAGTTTCATAGCTCTAATTGTGGAACCTACGGGCTCTTTTAAACCTCCGAGAAAGGTGGTTGAAGCCTGTTCTTGAAAAAATGGTTTTTTATTTTCTATTATATGTGGATCATGATTATGAAGATCCATATATATATATATATATATATATATATATATATATATATATATATATATATATATATAAAGAAGTAAAGGATAGTCTTGATGGCTAGTTAGAAAACAATCAACTAAATTATTGGGGATTCCGTCACAATCTGGGCTGGTTAAGAAATTAAACTCTTTTTTACTACTTCCAAGCTTTCGGATTTATTTGAATCCTTTATCAAGGCTAAAATATGAACAAGTTCTTATTACAGGTAAAAATTATAATAAATTTAAACTTACGTGCAAAGTGAGTTTGTACAAATCAAGTAAAACATCATTAAAAAACATGAATAGATTTTCCACTATAAGTGGTAGATAAAAAGGTTACATTTTGAAAAGTAAATTATAAATCTGATTGAAGTCGAACATGAAGACAAAAATTTTTGTAATTAAAATTCTTAGTTTCTTATATTGTCATTGTCATTGATAGAGTTAAATAGGTAATAAAGTTGGGGTTTTCTATATATTTTTTCTTAAAATTTTCAAAAAATAAAAAATTTTATACATTTGTAAATATCTTCATACTAAAAATTTCACAAACCCTCGTAAATAACTTTCATAGTCCAATACAACTAATAATTTCAGATTTTTTATTAAATATTAATGGTACGCAGGTTAATAAAGAAAAAGAAATATTATTTTATAGATATAAGAAACTAAGAATTTTAATTACAAAAATTTTTGTCTTCATGTTCGACTTCAATCAGATTTATAATTTACTTTTCAAAATGTAACCTTTTTATCTACCACTTGTAGTGGAAAATCTATTCATGTTTTCTAATTTACAGGTCTGGGGTGGATCGCACCCTACAACCACATTCAATGTCTATAAGTTTTTTTTCTTTCAATTTTTTGGCCTGGGAGCTCGAGTACCTTCCAAGTTTAGTCTTTTCTATAGTTTTTGGCGTTTTTGGCGTTCTTAGGATTTGAGTTTTTATTTTATCACTACTTTTAGAAAAACTTTCAAGTTTACGGGCTTGGGGTAGATCGCACCCCAACTTTTTGTAAGCATTGGCTAGGTATTTGCAGATAAAATCAAGTAAAATAAAACATAGTATTGTATTGCATTTATGTCTTTATTGAATATAAAATACATAAATGGTAAGAAAAAGGTTATTTGAACATTGAAAAATAAGTAAAGTCGACAAATCGTATAAATTTCAGTCATTAGTTGGAGGTGGTAAATTAGGTAAGCAAAGCACGCAACAGATACGTTGATGGCGACCACAGATAGGTTTATTGCATGAATCGCAAACTGTCTTCGTTTTATGGTCATCTTTTCGAGGGCATATGCTGCATCGGACCTAAAACACGAATGCTAAGATAATGAGAAACATTCCAATATTTATTAGAAAATTTGCATACCTGTTTACGTGGTAATCGTTCGTCGACCAATTGAACCGGAGGAATTCGACCAAGGATTCGAAGAGCATCAACAGCATTTTTTCCAATAAATCTGTGCATACCTGTGTGAGATCTCTCATTGAGTTCGGTTTCCATCAATTGTTCGGATAGCTCAATCAATTTATCATTCCGGAACAACTTCTTGTTGGTTGTTGGGGGATTGAAATGACGATAAATTATAACCGAAGCAAGAGCAGCGACGTCCAGTAAGTTATAAAAAACTACCATAGGCCATCTATTGGTTTTGCGAGAACAGGAATAAACCGAAGTCATTTGGTCGAACACATCCACTCCACCTTTAGTTCGATTATAATCCAGAATCATATCAGGTTTATTGAGTGGTCCAGATGTTGATTTCTCGCAATTGTGTTGGGTGGATAAAATAAGGACCGCTTTGTTTGGTTTTGGCACATAAGAAACCAACGCCATTTTTTCAGAAAATCCAAAGATCGATGAATGCAGAGGCCGATAAACCTTGCGGTTATTTCGTTTCACTATCTGTCCATTTTCATCGAGTTCTTCTTTCACGACGAATGCCTTAGGTATATCTCTTTTGTTTTTTCTCATAGTTCCCAGCAACGTTGTTTTTTTCTCTAAAAGATTTAATGCCAAATCCACGGAAGTAAAAAAATTATCTACAGTCAAGTTTCGACCATAGTTGAGGTATGGTCCCATCAAGTGCATCACAACATCGTAACCGCGGCCGAGACCAGCTGTTCCATCTGAACTTCCAGTATAAATAGCAAATCGCAACGGATAGCTGGTTTCACTATCAGTAATCCACCAAAATTTTAGGCCATACTTCGCTGGTTTCGATGGCATGTATTGTCGAAAACGGCAACGCCCACGAAAAGCCTTCAGCTGTTCGTCGATTGTAACATTGGCCCCAGGAGTGTAAAGGAATGCCAAGTTCTTATTTACTTCATCAATAAGTATTTGAACCGGTTGTAGAATATACCTCTCGGCGGCTGCTTGTCCTCTACGAGTAATTGAATCATCAAAACGAAGGAATGTATTGATCATCTCGAATCTGGTAAAACTCATAGCCGCTCGCAGAAGCGTATGGCCTGTTACTTTATCCCACAAGGTACGCAAACGACGATGGCCATCTCGAAAAGCTCCAATGTATAAAAGAATACCAAAATATGCATCTAACTCATTAAGAGTCAAGGGCTTCCATATACGTTGACGTTCCTTGCCTTCATTCATACGAGCAAACACCTCGTTAGCCTTTTGGTTTGTACGTTCTATTATTTCTTTTTGGATTCGGCTGTTGAAAATGTGATGAAAAATATCTGAAAGTGACGAAGTTCTAACTGTAGGATTTGGTCCAATTGGACGATTCGTCCGAAAAAGGTTTGCAACTTGAACACGGGTGTTAGCTTTGACCACAGGTTCTTTGTACCATCTACGCCCTGTCCGAGCCAAAAAAAAGACATCATTGAGGTTAGGATCATGACCATCAGCAATAACACCTTCAAGTGTTTCTTCTACTGGTTCACTGGTTCCAGTGAGCAAAGCGTCAAAACTTTCTTCGTCATACATTTCATCATCATCCGGTTCCAATTCCGGTTGCGCCTCAATCTCAGCACAGTTCTCATTCGGTAGCTCTTCGTCGCCATCTAAAAACAATAAAAAATCATTAAAAAAGCAAAAAGAACATACACAAAAAAAGATATTACAATCGCTGTCTTCCACATCACGTTCGGGAATGTAATCTGCGTCATCATCGTCACCGGCAAATGGGTCTTCGTTTTCATCATCAACGTCGGCCAATAAATATTCAACCAAATTAGCTCTCTCATTATCATCACCACGATTGAAGCGACGTAAAATATGATTAAATTCCATCTAAAAATAGGAAAAAATGTAATAAATTTATTGCAAAACTCGAAATAAACATCTACTTCACCTTTATTTGCACTTTTTGTTCACTTTCGAATAAATTTGACGTATTTTGTTCACTTTTTAGTTATTTATTTATATAAAACTATTCCGCAACAAAGCCAAGCGTGTTTCCTATTCAACAGCTCTCAATAAAATGAGATTATGCATGGAAACACGGCGCGCAGGTAGCGACAGTTAGAGTGGGGTTCGTTCCACCCCACGCCCGTAAACTTGAAAGTTTCAGTGGCCAGTAAACTAGGGTTTGATGTTTTACTTGATTTGTACAAACTCACTTTGCACGTAAGTTTAAATTTATTATAATTTTTACCTGTAATAAGAACTTGTTCATATTTTAGCCTTGATAAAGGATTCAAATAAATCCGAAAGCTTGGAAGTAGTAAAAAAGAGTTTAATTTCTTAACCAGCCCAGATTGTGACGGAATCCCCAATAATTTAGTTGATTATATATATATATATATTATATTTAAAATTTCTGAGCATCTTTGATACAATTGTTGCGAATGTTCATGAAAATTTTGCCTTAAATTAACTAAATCTCGTGTCAATAAGTTTTCATCTCTTTGATCACCAAATTTTTGTATTAAAATTGTTTTTAATTCAACCCAATCATTATAACCATACGTTGAAATAAGTTCTCTGGCTTTGCTAATAATTTTTGAAACTATACCTTGTAATAACAACATATTTTGAATTCAATTTTCATTGCAGGCTGTTCTATCATATTACCATTTCGCTATAAACCTCCATTCCGTTGGTCGTGATTCACCCTGTATCACAGTCTATTATACACCAAGGTGGTGAAGACTATTGTTATTAACCGTTCACTAAAATTATTTCGCGAGGGGCTTATAATTGTCTTCACCACCGTGATGTATATATACATTTTTTCCACTACTAGCATTGAATATAATTGACATCATACATATTTCAATGCTGGAATATTACAGCGGTATTGCGTTCACAACACAACACATCTAGTTTCAGAGCTATTTCCATCTTTGGCAAAATTTTTGAGATGCTAATTAAAGACCGCTTAATTTCTTTTTAAAATGCTCAGACAGTGCTTAACAAAAAATTAATTCGGGTTATGATGTCTCATTGGGTTAGTGACAGGCTAATTTACCTTATCACTAAGGAAAAATGCCGTATGGCTGCTTAGTATATTGGAAATTCAAAATTTAATTTAGTCGTGTGTGAAAAAGTAGTTGCCTGTCCTAACGAAATATGCCGTATGTACGTATGTAATACTAAGCACAAAAGCTGTATCTACTTCCGCGCCTATGAATATACGACGTTTTCAGTTGGGATATGTGAGATGCGGCATTTGTTCTTAGAAAGCGCGCCATATTGGTGTGGATATTGGTGTTATTTTCACAGGGTTTTTGAAATAGTCAAGTATATTCTTATTTTTGGAAATAGCATAAGTATTTTTGAACTAGACTATTCGCAGTAAATTGTCAAGTAGATCGAAGAAAGTTATATCCATGGTTCTCAAAGAACCCGGTACCCCTAATAATAAGACTTTTTGGTTGACTCCAATAATATATAGATTGTCGATGCGATAACTGAAGATAGTTTCTTTGGATTATTTGTTGGAAGATACGCCTCAACCCAATGTTTTCACTGAATTGACTAATTTGATACCGTTAGACGACAATTCAAACACTTCATAACACCAATAACCTGTTCAAAATAAGGAACCAGAACACATAGAGGAACGTGAAAGCTAGAGAGGAAGATGAAAGCGAAAAATAATATATAGTAGACAATGAAAACAATGCACAACATACCAAGAAGGATGAGTACACAGGAAAAGTTTCCACATATCTGTCTAAATTTCCGTTTTTTCTGCAAAACTAATATCCGCCCATCAAGATGATAGTTGGTAGCTGATACAATTATATGGAATGATTATATGGATGATATACTTGATTTTATTTGCAGATGGACGCCATGCAGCAGTGTTGTGGGCATTGCATGGACATCTTGTGTCTACCTGCAAAACATCAGTGAAAGGAGATATGACAGAAAAACGCCAAACAACTAAAGTATACTATACCAGAATTGGTGAATACGTAACAAGTATCTAAGAAATATTTACCTCTTCATTTCCTTAAATTCATATATTATGTAGCTTTTCAGATAGTAAGTAAAGCTTATGGTTATTTTCAATTTTGAATAAACATATGTGAGAATTCTTAATTACCGAAGGATTTTATTTTTTCACATTCGATCTTTAGTTAGATCCATTTCGAATTGATTCTTTTTTCCATCCCTTAGAATCATTTACGCGTTTCCTAAGATATCTCGAGATGGGAAAAAGATATAGACGTGCGGTTTTCGCCATTATGCTGCTAATTAGTCTACTTTTATAATCCCTGGTTAAAAATGCATGCTTCCATTTAATATTTTCCAGAGAAAATTAGATTTCTGAAAAATTCTAAATAACGCCCTCTAACGGGCACGTCACTTACTAAGTGGAATTGAGAATATAACCATTACACTGGTGGAAAAGAGCTTTTTCTATCAAGACGAAGATCGGTTAAGTGAAATCGGAGTAATGGTCGTTTTTCCGTAACAAACTTTCCCCACTCCCCTACCTCTGATTTGAATAGTTAGAAAAAAAGAGGCATTATGAGATATACGCAAAAATTTTTGAGGAATACGGAAATTGTTTTTGTTATGCTCCTTAATTGGAAATTGTCGGAGAGTGTAGACAGGTAGTATTTTTAGTGGACTGTATTTTTTTGTAGGAAGGTGTTTGATGACATCTGACTATAACTACCTTGTCTCCACTGACCACGAAAGGGTTAACTAACTACGTAGATGTCAATAATAGCCAGTTTATTTTCAACTTGATCTTTAATAAATCAAATTCTAGAGATTTCAACATTAACAAAAAAAAGAACATGGAACATTGTTATATTTTGCAATGCTGTAGTGGAAAAACAAAAATAAAATAAAATAAAATAATCGCTGTTTATATAGGGCGTGGTCGCCGATGGTTTCCCAGGCTAACTGAAAGTATATTTGGAGCGATTAAGCTGTATCTGGCGGAAAACAATTGAGAGTTATATCTCAGGGAATAGTATGGGGTTCTTTGTATTGTTGTTACCTTGGTCATACGTTTATGTCAAATCCGTGAACAGGCGCCACCGAGTTTTTTGGAACCAATTGCGCTGAAGGCGATTGTAAATGAGATGTTATACCAGTAGCCAAAAACGCGGAAAAAAAGAAATATAATATATGTGTGTAAAAGCCAAATGGAATAAATTCATTATTTCGGTTACTGTACATATTTATAAAAAATCCCGAAACACGTCAAATTTAAATTATAACTTGACATTCTTTAACGTGAAAATGCAACCCCTACCTTCAACCCCCTTAGAATGACAGGTACAACCCCCAATTTTTTAAATGGGAAGTATAGGCTTGTGATATATCATTTGAAAGGTCTCTTCATTCTCTATTCAAAAATGTTATTGTTTTTAAATTTAATGCAAAAATTAACATAAAAAAAATTAATATCATGCTGTTACCGAAATTCGCTACAATACAATCAAAAACTAAAATGTAATGCAAAACGTAATAAAATGTAGAACACGAAAAAGAACTATGAATGTTAATGAAGTAGATGTTCAAAATGTTCTCCGCGAACGTCTTGGCAACATCCTAATCTCAAATAAAACTGTCTTCTAACATTATTTAACATATCAGGCGTGATCGACCTAATCGCAAGCGTTATTCGTTCTTTTAAGTCATTTAAATCAGAAGGTTTAGTTTTGTACACATGGCTCTTCACATATCCCCATAAAAAGAAATCTAATAATGTAAGATCAGGTGATCGCGCTGGCCATTCAATCGATCCTCGCCTCCCTATCCACCGATTGGGAAATATTGTATCGAGGTACTGCCGGACATTAAGATTGGTAATGTGGTGGTGCTCCATCCTGCTGAAACCATATCGTATTCGCTGGAACTTGAGGATTACCTGGATCAGGATATAAATTTGCCAACGTTGGAATGACATCATTTTGAAGTAGTGCCAAATACTTGTTGCCATTCAAGTTGCCCTCAATAAAAAAGGGACCAATTATATTGTTCCCTACAATCCCTGCCCAAACATTAACCTTTTGAGGGTATTGAGTGTGTTCTTCTCTCATCCAGTGAGGATTTTCCGTGGACCAGTAGCGGCAATTTTGCCGATTAGCATGACCGTTAAGTAAAAAAGTACACTCATCAGAAAACATAACGTCTTCTAATTGGATAATATTGTTATCCAACATGTCCATCATTTGCTCACAAAAAAAAGTTCTCCTATCAAAATCGTCTTCCATGAGCTCCTGAGTAGGTATCATCTTATACGGATGCAATTTATTTTCTTTTAATATGTTTGCTATCGATGTATGGCTAGCATTGAATGTAGTGGATGCCTGTCTACTCGATGCATGTGGGTTTTCCTGAAACTCAAGCAACACATCTAATTTGAGTTTATCACTCAGTGCATTAGCAGCTGCTTTTTTATCTGCCTTACATGACCAAACTCGCGAAACTGCTTTTCTATTTTACTTATTGTTCCTTGGGATATAGGCGGTAAATTAGGAAATTTCTCATGAAATAGGCGAGTTACTTCCTGTTGTGTTCGGATGTTATCTCCGTAACCAATCATTTGTAAAACTGTTATTTTATGCATTTCCGTTAATCTAACCATTTTTCAGAATTGAATTGAACAAACTTTATACTTAAATTACAACAATGACAACTTAAATAAAACAATTTACTACTGCTTGTTAAAATAGCGTTGCCACGGAAATTCTTTAAAGTTTTTTAATGGTTACCATCTAAAAACCACATTGCTACGGTTTTTGTTCACTTTCTCATTATCAAGACCTAAACGGGAAATAAGTTATAAGTAATATTGTAATAAGTTCCGAGTATATTTTAGCGAATTTCGGTAACAACATGATATTAACTTTTTTTATGTTAATTTTTGCATTAAATTTAAAAACAATAACATTTTTGAATAGAGAATGAAGAGACCTTTCAAATGATATATCACAAGCCTATACTTCCCATTTAAAAAATTGGGGGTTGTACCTGTCATTCTAAGGGGGTTGAAGGTAGGGGTTGCATTTTCACGTTAAAGAATGTCAAGTTATAATTTAAATTTGACGTGTTTCGGGATTTTTTATAAATATGTACAGTAACCGAAATAATGAATTTATTCCATTTGGCTTTTACACACTGTATATACAAATATATACCAATAACGTAAATAAATAGTCCAACTAGTACAGGCCAATCTTTTATTGCTAAATAAGGCAATCAGCAATACGACGCACCTGTTACAAGTAGATACAAGAAATATAATATTAGAAATAAGTCCAAAATTTAGTCAAAATTAAATCAAAAATAATATGTCAAAATCTGTCACAAATATCTGTTATAGATAGAAAATATCGTAGGTATAAAACAAAACCAAAAAAAATAATCGCTCAGTAGGCGGTCGAGGGGTAGTCAAGTATGATCATACGAGCTTTACATGAACTACAAGCCTACCTATAAAATAAACGCTAAACGCCGAATATAAATCTACAGCATACTATCGTAATTATCAAGGCTGTGAATTAAAGTCCTAATCTAAATTAAGTTACAAAATAAAGAACTTTTAATATCGGCCAAATTTAAATTATTTGGTATAACTAATAATTACTTACAACTCGTGATTAATATCTATTGAGAATCTTGAAACAATAAGAAAACGTGTAAGATCAATTTCTTAATTTTTTTTGTACTTAGCTTGCACGAATTTGGGGGGTACAGCCAACCCATCCACAATGTCACTCTCGGAAGTAGGAGTCGGTTATATTTTCAGGAATCGTCTCTGCTGGGAGATTTCGCTGATGACGTGAAACAAGTCGAACCAGGTGTGAAATCTGGGACAAATCCAATCCAGGCAATTAATCAAAAGGGTTCCCAATTGAGGCTCCAACAGTAGGAGGGAGAGTAAAGCGTGGAAGTAAGGAACACAAAAAAAAAAACCCTACAACGAGAAGACAAAAAAAAAAGAAATCAATCTCACCATCTAAAAAATAGAAGCTTTTGTGTAAACTAAAAATTACTCAATTTATCAATGAGGGTTTTCAAAATTCCAATGTACAGCCCTGTGATGACGTCAATAGACAACTTCCACCAGTAGGCTCACAAAATGGTTGATACTGGTCAGTGTTGAAAAGAGGTTGATTCGATCTTAATAAATCGTGGTTTCGGTGTAAAATAATCCCTTAACGGCGGAAAAAACGACTTCCAAACAAACTACTCAAAATAGTCGAATTTCCAAGCAACTGATGCAAATTTATATCCCCTAATTAGGGTAGCTAATCAAAAATTAAACCAACCAAATAACTCGCACCAAGCACCGAAACTTTCGTTCTTCCAAACTGTCTCACTTTCTCCTCGTTGCTATCGAAAAGATGGCTTCCCAAACCAGTAATACCACAATATTCAATAATATGAAATTCAAAATATCTATTAATAAAAACAATTAAAATCTAGGTATCCAATTATTCCAGTTGGTAATTTGTAGTTGTCGAGCTCAATGGTGACACAACGAAGTACGTCCAAATTTCCTAAATTCTCCTACCTTCTTGAACCTACAGCATTGTACAAACTACATGTGAACAAGAAATAACTTTCTCGTAGCGAAACAATTTCATTAGATTCGTAGATTAATACCAGCCGTTCAAAAAGAATACGAGTTCTACTGATAGCCGAAGTATTTTTAGATTTAGTAGTTATACAGAGTGTCCAAAATATTATTTAAATTTAATTTACGTCAACAAGATTTCATTTGAAATTCAGACCATAACACTACCCCCTCCCCAAAGAATTTACACAGTAAATTCACTCGTAATCAGCTTCGTGATAAGGTTTCAAGTCTTGCGTGTGCCAACGACCTTTTGATTTGCCCTGTAAGTCTTCAAGTTCATATACGCAATACCCAACTTTTTTCAAAATTCTAAAAGGACCTTCAAACTTCCCACCTAGCTTCGCTGTATAATAATTTCCAGCATCAGACAATGTAAACTTTTTCTTCCAAACTAAATCTCCAATTGCAAATTCCACGTTACGACGTCTTAGGTCGTATTGCTTTTTAGCCTGGTCGTGAGCTTTTCCCATTTTCTTCATAACATCTCCTCGTAGTTTCGTCAAGGTTTTAAGTTTTTGACCGAGATCTATAGGACGACTATTCGAGTCCTGGAATTTAGAGCAATGTTCGGAACCATGGAGTTTCATCTCGGTACCAAAATTTATAAAGTATGGAGTTTGACCAGTCACAGCATGTTTAGCTGTGTTAACGGCACAAGCAAATGCAGAAAGATCAACATCCCAATCTCTTTGATTTTCAGACACAAAAGATGATAACATTGTTTTCATAACTCTATTCACTCGTTCCATTAAATTAGGTGAGGGATGATAATTTGGATTACATAATATTCTTAAACCAAATTTTGATTTAAGGTCCATAAAATCGATGCTTTTAAATTGGGGCCCATTGTCACATCTGATTAACTCAGGTACTCCATAAGAAAAGAAAATTCTATCTTCTAAAAGTTGAATTATCGTTTTGGTATTGGCCTTCCGAATCGGGAAAAACAAGTTAAACTTACTGAAAGTATCAGTAACTACGAAAATATGCATATTATCAGATTTGCTTTTTGGTAAAGGACCAAAAAGATCCATACTAATGATTTGCCAACAGTGAGTTGCAATAACAGCACTTCCCATTAATCCCCCAGGTAGTTTTTGTTCTGGCTTAACTTGTTGACAGATCACACAGCCCTTTATAAACTTGGCCACATCAGCCTTTAGGAATGGCCAGTAATACAGTCTAGCTACTTTGTGGAATGTTTTATGAACACCAAGATGACCACCCACAGTTGTATCATGACACGATGATAAAACCTCCTTACGATTTTGTTTAGGAACCACCAACTTCCAAAAGTCGTCATCATTACGAATTTCAGGAAAATCCAGATTAACTTTTTTATATAATTTATCTCCAGATACACGCCAAGAAGGAAATAAGAGAGGATTAGCTTTTACCCTATCCAACATATTGAGATACCACCTATCTTTTACTTCACCAATTTGTATCTCACATATTTCAAGCTCGCCACTTACCGAATCCGGATCATCGACCACTGCTCGACTGAGGGCATCAGGGACTACGTGTTCTTTTCCTTTGCGGTGGATCACTTCAAAATCAAATTGTTGAAGCCTTAAACACCAACGACCTAAGCGACCTTGAGGGTTTTTCAAATTGTGCAACCACTTTAAACTAAAATGATCGGTGATAACCTGAAATTTCGAATTTTCCAAGTAACAACGAAGTTTCTCTGCGCTCCAAATTACCGCCAGAAGTTCGCGTTCTGTTGCACTATATACCCGTTCAGTACGACTCAATGTTCGAGAAACGTAGCACACAACGTGCTCACGGTTGTCGTAAAATTGTGTGAGGACCGCACCAATACCAAATGACGAAGCATCCGTTTGCAATATAAAGCCGTGATCAAAATTAGGACAATCCAAAATTGGAGCAGACACAAGAGCATTTTTAATATTTCCGAACGCTTTATGACAATCTTCATCCCAAATAAATTTCACACCTTTGCGGAGAAGTCTAGTAAGGGGTGATATGACATCAGAGAATGCAGGAATAAATCTTCTATAGTACGAAATCATTCCAATCACCCTCCGTATGTCACGAACGTTTTTAGGTACCGCTAAATTGGTAATAGCTTCTACTTTACCTGGGTCTACAGAAATACCTTGCCTATTGACTAAGTAACCAAGATACTTTAACTCATCCCGACAAAACTTGCTTTTTTCCTTGTTTAACGTCAAACCATTAGAAAGCAACCGCGTAAAAACTTCTTTTAAAATATTTATATGAGTATCAAAGTCAGGTGTAACCACAATAATGTCATCAAGGTAACAAAAAACGTACTTATCCAATTCTGGACCCAAAATAGTGTCTATCAATCGTTGAAATGTTGCTGGTGCATTGTGGAGACCAAAAGGTAGTCTAGTAAATTGAAATAAGCCACGACCTGGAACTGTAAATGCGGTGTATTGCTTGCTGTTTTCTTCTAAGGCAACTTGCCAGTAAGCACTTTTTAGGTCTAATGATGACATAAATCGAGCACCACCTAGTTTATCTAAAATGTTCGAAATGTAAGGCAGCGGATAAGCATCACGCTGTGACACAGCGTTTAATTTCCTAAAATCAACACAAAAGCGCTGTTCTTCGTTGGATTTCGGAACAAGTAGCACGGGAGATGACCAAGCTGATTTAGAGGGTTCAACAATTCCGTTAGCTAACATTTCATCTAATTGTTCATCGATTAATTTTTGTTTAAAAGGAGAAACAGGGTAATATCGTTGTTTTATTGGGGGGCTGGACGTAACTATCTTATGCTTAACTGCAGAGGTGCAACCAAGCTTATTACCAATTTTATCAAAATAATCTGATATCACCTCATTCAGACATTGCTTTTGGTCGAAAGTTAAATCATCTTCACCATGAATGTAATTAATTTGTGGTGTGCTTAATATTTCAGACGAAAAAAACCATTCTCCACGACGCATATCAGGAACTATACCCATTGTTTGCCAAAAATCTATTCCCAAAATAATTTCATGACGAAGTTTGGGAACCACAAAAATATCAAATATTTTTACAACATTTCTTACTTGAATAGGGGCTGATATAACACCAATACATTCACATGTGTCGTTGGACGCCACAGTACACAAGGTTTTACGATTCTGATCCATTACGAATCCTAAATTTTTGAGTTTTTGCCAGCCAAGGGAGCCAAGAAAAATTTTGTTAGCACCCGAATCTAATAAACCATAAAATTTTTGACCTAGAATACTAATCTTAAGATAAGGACATTCACCAGGGCCTACATGAGATAAGATATAATCTAAGACGAATTTTTCCTTAAAACTAGAGTAATCTACGGTCGATTTCGTAAGCGAAGACAATCTCCGACCTAAGATTGACTTCTTGTGAAGTTTTCCGAAGAATTCTTGCAATATGGACAAGTCTTTTTCGTAAAACCAATCTTTTTACAAGAGAAACATCTAATTATACCTGAAGTGCAATGTTTCGCTAAATGATTAGGCTGATCACACTTAAAACAAGTTCGAGGTGTGGTACTCCTTTGTAGAGTTGTAGAGTTCCCTGGAGGGTTTCTAAAGCTGGAAGCGCTACCTGAAGAGACAGAAACTTCCCTAACGACTAGTGGCTTATTTTTAGGAGTAGCCCTATAATCCAAATCGGGTTCTAATGACAAATTACCAGGCTTAGGTGGACTATACTGTTCGATATTAATCTTTGTTTCCTCTAGTTTCCTGCATAGCTCAATTAAGTCGAAAGGAGTGTTTATAGTTTGAAGTGTGAGACGCTCTTGGTAAAATGGAAGGATATTAGACTTTAAAACCTTTAATCTTGAATCATCAGAAACCGGAACAGGCATCCTGTCAAAGAGTTTGCTCATAGCTGCAACATACAACCCAATTGGTTCGTCAGGACCCTGAGTTCTATTTAAAATTTGTTTCCAAAGCTGGTCACTAATATGTGAAGGAACAAACTGCTCTTTCATGAGACCTATTAGAGTATCCCAATCGCTTGCATATTTAACTACCATATGGTAAAAATTTAAGGCATCACCTTCGAATAAATCATGGGCCGATAGAAATAGTTCAACCTTACTAACCTGTCGAGACCTACTTAATTCTTCTACTCGCTGCAAAAAAGAATTAAAACTTAATCCGGAATTACTGGAAAATTTTAAATCCCATTTATATACAGGAACTGACTTAACACTAAATTGTTGACCAGGAATAGTTGCTTCATGTAAACTGGAAGTATTTGCACTGCTACTGGTTGATGTTTGGCTATAATGAGATTGAGTACCAAGATTAGGATCACTAGGCACAGAGTTACCACCCTTATCCTCAAAAAGCTTAACTTTATTTTGGTAATCCGGAACAAGTTCTGATAAAGAAATTAGTAATTTTGACCTATCTTCCGAAATACTGTCATCATCTTCTGAAATTCTACCTATTCTTCCCATTAAATGAGCGAACTTTGTTTCAATTCTTTTAACAGGGCTTGAAGAGCCACTAAAGGAAGAAACATGATCACGTAATTCATCCAATTTTTTCTGACATTCTGTGATCTCCGATTTAGGGTCCAAATTACATTTTCCCTTAAGGGGACTATTGGATTTTTCCAAGGCTAAAATACTTCTAAGATGCTTCCGCAATGAGTCAACATTTCCCTGATCAGAAATACCCCTAACTGACAATTCGTACTCTAGTTCATCTCTTACCAAGTTATTCACCTGTATTTGAAACATTTTTGTTCACCAATAAAAAAAACTATACCCTAGTTGAAAATGGAAATACTTCCGTAGAATAATCAATAAAAAAAAATTGTTCAAGATTCTCTCTATCAAAATGTCAAGATCGAGAAATATAATATTATGACCAAAGAACAATAATTTATAGACTCAAATTAACGAATAGGTTGGGCGCCAGTGTTATATTTTGCAATGCTGTAGTGGAAAAACAAAAATAAAATAAAATAAAATAATCGCTGTTTATATAGGGCGTGGTCGCCGATGGTTTCCCAGGCTAACTGAAAGTATATTTGGAGCGATTAAGCGGTATCTGGCGGAAAACAATTGAGAGTTATATCTCAGGGAATAGTATGGGGTTCTTTGTATTGTTGTTACCTTGGTCATACGTTTATGTCAAATCCGTGAACAGGCGCCACCGAGTTTTTTGGAACCAATTGCGCTGAAGGCGATTGTAAATGAGATGTTATACCAGTAGCCAAAAACGCGGAAAAAAAGAAATATAATTTATATATATATATATACAAATATATACCAATAACGTAAATGAATAGTCCAACTAGTACAGGCCAATCTTTTATTGCTAAATAAGGCAATCAGCAATACGACGCACCTGTTACAAGTAGATACAAGAAATATAATATTAGAAATAAGTCCAAAATTTAGTCAAAATTAGATCAAAAATAATATGTCAAAATCTGTCACAAATATCTGTTATAGATAGAAAATATCGTAGGTATAAAACAAAACCAAAAAAATAATCGCTTAGTAGGCGGTCGAGGGGTAGTCAAGTATGATCATACGAGCTTTACATGAACCACAAGCCTACCTATAAAATAAACGCTAAACGCCGAATATAAATCTACAGCATACTATCGTAATTATCAAGGCTGTGAATTAAAGTCCTAATCTAAATTAAGTTACAAAATAAAGAACTTTTAATATCGGCCAAATTTAAATTATTTGGTATAACTAATAATTACTTACAACTCGTGATTAATATCTATTGAGAATCTTGAAACAATAAGAAAACGTGTAAGATCAATTTCTTAATTTTTTTTGTACTTAGCTTGCACGAATTTGGGGGGTACAGCCAACCCATCCACAATGTCACTCTCGGAAGTAGGAGTCGGTTATATTTTCAGGAATCGTCTCTGCTGGGAGATTTCGCTGATGACGTGAAACAAGTCGAACCAGGTGTGAAATCTGGGACAAATCCAATCCAGGCAATTAATCAAAAGGGTTCCCAATTGAGGCTCCAACAGTAGGAGGGAGAGTAAAGCGTGGAAGTAAGGAACACAAAAAAAAAACCTACAACGAGAAGACAAAAAAAAAAGAAATCAATCTCACCATCTAAAAAATGGAAGCTTTTGTGTAAACTAAAAATTACTCAATTTATCAATGAGGGTTTTCAAAATTCCAATGTACAGCCCTGTGATGACGTCAATAGACAACTTCCACCAGTAGGCTCACAAAATGGTTGATACTGGTCAGTGTTGAAAAGAGGTTGATTCGATCTTAATGAATCGTGGTTTCGGTGTAAAATAATCCCTTAACGGCGGAAAAAACGACTTCCAAACAAACTACTCAAAATAGTCGAATTTCCAAGCAACTGATGCAAATTTATATCCCCTAATTAGGGTAGCTAATCAAAAATTAAACCAACCAAATAACTCGCACCAAGCACCGAACCTTTCGTTCTTCCAAACTGTCTCACTTTCTCCTCGTTGCTATCGAAAAGATGGCTTCCCAAACCAGTAATACCACAATATTCAATAATATGAAATTCAAAATATCTATTAATAAAAACAATTAAAATCTAGGTATCCAATTATTCCAGTTGGTAATTTGTAGTTGTCGAGCTCAATGGTGACACAACGAAGTACGTCCAAATTTCCTAAATTCTCCTACTTTCTTGAACCTACAGCATTGTACAAACTACATGTGAACAAGAAAAAACGTTCTCGTAGCGAAACAATTTCATTAGATTCGTAGATTAATACCAGCCGTTCAAAAAGAATACGAGTTCTACTGATAGCCGAAGTATTTTTAGATTTAGTAGTTATACAGAGTGTCCAAAATATTATTTAAATTTAATTTACGTCAACAAGATTTCATTTGAAATTCAGACCATAACACTACCCCCTCCCCAAAGAATTTACACAGTAAATTCACTCGTAATCAGCTTCGTGATAAGGTTTCAAGTCTTGCGTGTGCCAACGACCTTTTGATTTGCCCTGTAAGTCTTCAAGTTCATATACGCAATACCCAACTTTTTTCAAAATTCTAAAAGGACCTTCAAACTTCCCACCTAGCTTCGCTGTATAATAATTTCCAGCATCAGACAATGTAAACTTTTTCTTCCAAACTAAATCTCCAATTGCAAATTCCACGTTACGACGTCTTAGGTCGTATTGCTTTTTAGCCTGGTCGTGAGCTTTTCCCATTTTCTTCATAATATCTCCTCGTAGTTTCGTCAAGGTTTTAAGTTTTTGACCGAGATCTATAGGACGACTATTCGAGTCCTGGAATTTAGAGCAATGTTCGGAACCATGGAGTTTCATCTCGGTACCAAAATTTATAAAGTATGGAGTTTGACCAGTCACAGCATGTTTAGCTGTGTTAACGGCACAAGCAAATGCAGAAAGATCAACATCCCAATCTCTTTGATTTTCAGACACAAAAGATGATAACATTGTTTTCATAACTCTATTCACTCGTTCCGTTAAATTAGGTGAGGGATGATAATTTGGATTACATAATATTCTTAAACCAAATTTTGATTTAAGGTCCATAAAATCGATGCTTTTAAATTGGGGCCCATTGTCACATCTGATTAACTCAGGTACTCCATAAGAAAAGAAAATTCTATCTTCTAAAAGTTGAATTATCGTTTTGGTATTGGCCTTCCGAATCGGGAAAAACAAGTTAAACTTACTGAAAGTATCAGTAACTACGAAAATATGCATATTATCAGATTTGCTTTTTGGTAAAGGACCAAAAAGATCCATACTAATGATTTGCCAACAGTGAGTTGCAATAACAGCACTTCCCATTAATCCCCCTGGTAGTTTTTGTTCTGGCTTAACTTGTTGACAGATCACACAGCCCTTTATAAACTTGGCCACATCAGCCTTTAGGAATGGCCAGTAATACAGTCTAGCTACTTTGTGGAATGTTTTATGAACACCAAGATGACCACCCACAGTTGTATCATGACACGATGATAAAACCTCCTTACGATTTTGTTTAGGAACCACCAACTTCCAAAAGTCGTCATCATTACGAATTTCAGGAAAATCCAGATTAACTTTTTTATATAATTTATCTCCAGATACACGCCAAGAAGGAAATAAGAGAGGATTAGCTTTTACCCTATCCAACATATTGAGATACCACCTATCTTTTACTTCACCAATTTGTATCTCACATATTTCAAGCTCGCCACTTACCGAATCCGGATCATCGACCACTGCTCGACTGAGGGCATCAGGGACTACGTGTTCTTTTCCTTTGCGGTGGATCACTTCAAAATCAAATTGTTGAAGCCTTAAACACCAACGACCTAAGCGACCTTGAGGGTTTTTCAAATTGTGCAACCACTTTAAACTAAAATGATCGGTGATAACCTGAAATTTCGAATTTTCCAAGTAACAACGAAGTTTCTCTGCGCTCCAAATTACCGCCAGAAGTTCGCGTTCTGTTGCACTATATACCCGTTCAGTACGACTCAATGTTCGAGAAACGTAGCACACAACGTGCTCACGGTTGTCGTAAAATTGTGTGAGGACCGCACCAATACCAAATGACGAAGCATCCGTTTGCAATATAAAGCCGTGATCAAAATTAGGACAATCCAAAATTGGAGCAGACACAAGAGCATTTTTAATATTTCCGAACGCTTTATGACAATCTTCATCCCAAATAAATTTCACACCTTTGCGGAGAAGTCTAGTAAGGGGTGATATGACATCAGAGAATGCAGGAATAAATCTTCTATAGTACGAAATCATTCCAATCACCCTTCGTATGTCACGACCGTTTTTAGGTACCGCTAAATTGGTAATAGCTTCTACTTCACCTGGGTCTACAGAAATACCTTGCCTATTGACTAAGTAACCAAGATACTTTAACTCATCCCGACAAAACTTGCTTTTTTCCTTGTTTAACGTCAAACCATTAGAAAGCAACCGCGTAAAAACTTCTTTTAAAATATTTATATGAGTATCAAAGTCAGGTGTAACCACAATAATGTCATCAAGGTAACAAAAAACGTACTTATCCAATTCTGGACCCAAAATAGTGTCTATCAATCGTTGAAATGTTGCTGGTGCATTGTGGAGACCAAAAGGTAGTCTAGTAAATTGAAATAAGCCACGACCTGGAACTGTAAATGCGGTGTATTGCTTGCTGTTTTCTTCTAAGGCAACTTGCCAGTAAGCACTTTTTAGGTCTAATGATGACATAAATCGAGCACCACCTAGTTTATCTAAAATGTTCGAAATGTAAGGCAGCGGATAAGCATCACGCTGTGACACAGCGTTTAATTTCCTAAAATCAACACAAAAGCGCTGTTCTTCGTTGGATTTCGGAACAAGTAGCACGGGAGATGACCAAGCTGATTTAGAGGGTTCAACAATTCCGTTAGCTAACATTTCATCTAATTGTTCATCGATTAATTTTTGTTTAAAAGGAGAAACAGGGTAATATCGTTGTTTTATTGGGGGGCTGGACGTAACTATCTTATGCTTAACTGCAGAGGTGCAACCAAGCTTATTACCAATTTTATCAAAATAATCTGATATCACCTCATTCAGACATTGCTTTTGGTCGAAAGTTAAATCATCTTCACTATGAATGTAATTAATTTGTGGTGTGCTTAATATTTCAGACGAAAAAAACCATTCTCCACGACGCATATCAGGAACTATACCCATTGTTTGCCAAAAATCTATTCCCAAAATAATTTCATGACGAAGTTTGGGAACCACAAAAATATCAAATATTTTTACAACATTTCTTACTTGAATAGGGGCTGATATAACACCAATACATTCACATGTGTCGTTGGACGCCACAGTACACAAGGTTTTACGATTCTGATCCATTACGAATCCTAAATTTTTGAGTTTTTGCCAGCCAAGGGAGCCAAGAAAAATTTTGTTAGCACCCGAATCTAATAAACCATAAAATTTTTGACCTAGAATACTAATCTTAAGATAAGGACATTCACCAGGGCCTACATGAGATAAGATATAATCTAAGACGAATTTTTCCTTAAAACTAGAGTAATCTACGGTCGATTTCGTAAGCGAAGACAATCTCCGACCTAAGATTGACTTCTTGTGAAGTTTTCCGAAGAATTCTTGCAATATGGACAAGTCTTTTTCGTAAAACCAATCTTTTTACAAGAGAAACATCTAATTATACCTGAAGTGCAATGTTTCGCTAAATGATTAGGCTGATCACACTTAAAACAAGTTCGAGGTGTGGTACTCCTTTGTAGAGTTGTAGAGTTCCCTGGAGGGTTTCTAAAGCTGGAAGCGCTACCTGAAGAGACAGAAACTTCCCTAACGACTAGTGGCTTATTTTTAGGAGTAGCCCTATAATCCAAATCGGGTTCTAATGACAAATTACCAGGCTTAGGTGGACTATACTGTTCGATATTAATCTTTGTTTCCTCTAGTTTCCTGCAGAGCTCAATTAAGTCGAAAGGAGTGTTTATAGTTTGAAGTGTGAGACGCTCTTGGTAAAATGGAAGGATATTAGACTTTAAAACCTTTAATCTTAAATCATCAGAAACCGGAACAGGCATCCTGTCAAAGAGTTTGCTCATAGCTGCAACATACAACCCAATTGGTTCGTCAGGACCCTGAGTTCTATTTAAAATTTGTTTCCAAAGCTGGTCACTAATATGTGAAGGAACAAACTGCTCTTTCATGAGACCTATTAGAGTATCCCAATCGCTTGCATATTTAACTACCATATGGTAAAAATTTAAGGCATCACCTTCGAATAAATCATGGGCCGATAGAAATAGTTCAACCTTACTAACCTGTCGAGACCTACTTAATTCTTCTACTCGCTGCAAAAAAGAATTAAAACTTAATCCGGAATTACTGGAAAATTTTAAATCCCATTTATATACAGGAACTGACTTAACACTAAATTGTTGACCAGGAATAGTTGCTTCATGTAAACTGGAAGTATTTGCACTGCTACTGGTTGATGTTTGGCTATAATGAGATTGAGTACCAAGATTAGGATCACTAGGCACGGAGTTACCACCCTTATCCTCAAAAAGCTTAACTTTATTTTGGTAATCCGGAACAAGTTCTGATAAAGAAATTAGTAATTTTGACCTATCTTCCGAAATACTGTCATCATCTTCTGAAATTCTACCTATTCTTCCCATTAAATGAGCGAATTTTGTTTCAATTCTTTTAACAGGGCTTGAAGAGCCACTAAAGGAAGAAACATGATCACGTAATTCATCCAATTTTTTCTGACATTCTGTGATCTCCGATTTAGGGTCCAAATTACATTTTCCCTTAAGGGGACTATTGGATTTTTCCAAGGCTAAAATACTTCTAAGATGCTTCCGCAATGAGTCAACATTTCCCTGATCAGAAATACCCCTAACTGACAATTCGTACTCTAGTTCATCTCTTACCAAGTTATTCACCTGTATTTGAAACATTTTTGTTCACCAATAAAAAAAACTATACCCTAGTTGAAAATGGAAATACTTCCGTAGAATAATCAATAAAAAAAAATTGTTCAAGATTCTCTATCAAAATGTCAAGATCGAGAAATATAATATTATGACCAAAGAACAATAATTTATAGACTCAAATTAACAAATAGGTTGGGCGCCAGTGTTATATTTTGCAATGCTGTAGTGGAAAAACAAAAATAAAATAAAATAAAATAATCGCTGTTTATATAGGGCGTGGTCGCCGATGGTTTCCCAGGCTAACTGAAAGTATATTTGGAGCGATTAAGCGGTATCTGGCGGAAAACAATTGAGAGTTATATCTCAGGGAATAGTATGGGGTTCTTTGTATTGTTTTTACCCTGGTCATACGTTTATGTCAAATCCGTGAACAGGCGCCACCGAGTTTTTTGGAACCAATTGCGCTGAAGGCGATTGTAAATGAGATGTTATACCAGTAGCCAAAAACGCGGAAAAAAAGAAATATAATATATATATATATATATATATATATATATATATATATATATACAAATATATATATATACAAATATATATATATATATACAAATATATACCAATAACGTAAATAAATAGTCCAACTAGTACAGGCCAATCTTTTATTGCTAAATAAGGCAATCAGCAATACGACGCACCTGTTACAAGTAGATACAAGAAATATAATATTAGAAATAAGTCCAAAATTTAGTCAAAATTAAATCAAAAATAATATGTCAAAATCTGTCACAAATATCTGTTATAGATAGAAAATATCGTAGGTATAAAACAAAACCAAAAAAAATAATCGCTCAGTAGGCGGTCGAGGGGTAGTCAAGTATGATCATACGAGCTTTACATGAACTACAAGCCTACCTATAAAATAAACGCTAAACGCCGAATATAAATCTACAGCATACTATCGTAATTATCAAGGCTGTGAATTAAAGTCCTAATCTAAATTAAGTTACAAAATAAAGAACTTTTAATATCGGCCAAATTTAAATTATTTGGTATAACTAATAATCACTTACAACTCGTGATTAATATCTATTGAGAATCTTGAAACAATAAGAAAACGTGTAAGATCAATTTCTTAATTTTTTTTGTACTTAGCTTGCACGAATTTGGGGGGTACAGCCAACCCATCCACAATGTCACTCTCGGAAGTAGGAGTCGGTTATATTTTCAGGAATCGTCTCTGCTGGGAGATTTCGCTGATGACGTGAAACAAGTCGAACCAGGTGTGAAATCTGGGACAAATCCAATCCAGGCAATTAATCAAAAGGGTTCCCAATTGAGGCTCCAACAGTAGGAGGGAGAGTAAAGCGTGGAAGTAAGGAACACAAAAAAAAAACCCTACAACGAGAAGACAAAAAAAAAAGAAATCAATCTCACCATCTAAAAAATAGAAGCTTTTGTGTAAACTAAAAATTACTCAATTTATCAATGAGGGTTTTCAAAATTCCAATGTACAGCCCTGTGATGACGTCAATAGACAACTTCCACCAGTAGGCTCACAAAATGGTTGATACTGGTCAGTGTTGAAAAGAGGTTGATTCGATCTTAATAAATCGTGGTTTCGGTGTAAAATAATCCCTTAACGGCGGAAAAAACGACTTCCAAACAAACTACTCAAAATAGTCGAATTTCCAAGCAACTGATGCAAATTTATATCCCCTAATTAGGGTAGCTAATCAAAAATTAAACCAACCAAATAACTCGCACCAAGCACCGAAACTTTCGTTCTTCCAAACTGTCTCACTTTCTCCTCGTTGCTATCGAAAAGATGGCTTCCCAAACCAGTAATACCACAATATTCAATAATATGAAATTCAAAATATCTATTAATAAAAACAATTAAAATCTAGGTATCCAATTATTCCAGTTGGTAATTTGTAGTTGTCGAGCTCAATGGTGACACAACGAAGTACGTCCAAATTTCCTAAATTCTCCTACCTTCTTGAACCTACAGCATTGTACAAACTACATGTGAACAAGAAATAACTTTCTCGTAGCGAAACAATTTCATTAGATTCGTAGATTAATACCAGCCGTTCAAAAAGAATACGAGTTCTACTGATAGCCGAAGTATTTTTAGATTTAGTAGTTATACAGAGTGTCCAAAATATTATTTAAATTTAATTTACGTCAACAAGATTTCATTTGAAATTCAGACCATAACAACATGTGAAAATGTAGGGCGATGATTGAAGCCACTACTTGGCAACACTGTCTAATTACAGTTTCGCGCTCAAAATACGCTAGGAATGATACCTAATACGCGAAGACAAGAGAGCAAGAAAAAGTGTAATTTGAATATTGAACCCTCAAATATACAACAGCTCCGTACGCCAATGTGCTAGCGTCCGCGAAACCGTGTAACTCAATGTTGGAGATTTCTTTGTTCAAGAACAAATTCCTAGAGATTGACAAACTTTTTAATGGCAATGAATTGTTAACAAATTCTTGCCACAGTTCCAGAAGAGTTACATCTAGTATTTGCATATCCCAGTCAAGGTGAGACATCCACATTTTCTGCATCATAACCTTACCTGCTACAATGATAGGGTTGACCAAACCCAATGGGTTGAAACATGAGCTAATTACTGAGGGTACTGAGATTCCAAACTCATCAAGCGATGGGTTCCACTTAAGACCTTGAATTTTACATACTGATTCATCTAAATTTAAATCTTTTTCCGATGCATTGATATGGGTTATAGCTTGTAAAAATTCTTTAGAGTTGGATTGTCATTTGTGCAATTCGAAGCCAGCATTTTTTTAAACTGAGTTAAGCTGTAAGTAGAGAGTTTTCAAGTCGGAAAGGGTTTGTGCACCCGAAAGAATATCGTCAATGTAAGTTTGAGATAGTTAAGCTTCAGAGGCCAAAGAGAGATCAGTGTTTTTGTCGGCAATATCCTTGATGCACTGAAGAGACTCTTGTGGAGAATTTCTCCACAACACATTCTGCAAGAAATTTTGATTGGGGTTCGTTTTCATCTGGCCAAACATTTGTCTGATGTCTGCAGTTGAAACATATCGAGGGACTCGAAAACGACACAAAATATCATATAGAACAGGCTGTACCGTGTAGCCTTTGCACGATATACAATTTAGAGAAAGTGATGACGATGTCTTGCACGAGAAATCGAATACCACCCGGATTTTGGTGGTTGCGCTGTCAGGGCGGACAACGCAGAGATGTGGAACAAAATATTTATTGAAACCTTGCTTACTTGACTGCGACGGTGTTTTCTCTTGGGCAGGACTTGGAGAGGGGGTGTGCGTAAGAGCTAGGGGTGTCACTTGGGCATGACCTAAAGAAATATACTCCTCAATAAAACGTTTATTTTCTTTAAGCAATTTAGGGTTGCTATGAAGCCTTTTTTCCAGTGGGAAAAATCTGCGTTGCGCAGTGATAAAAGAATCGCCTAACTTTGTAAATTCATGTGGGGTGTGCAGGGGCATGTCTACCTGATAAGTACCGTTTTTAAAAATTTTGGTAGTAGATAAGAAGATATTTTCGACGTAATCGTCTTCGGGTGAGCATGAAGAGTGCTCTGAATCAGGAATTTCCTCCTGATTCCAAAGTTTGATTAGAAGCGAGTCTAGAGTTGGTGGTTCATTTAGTCATAAACCGTCTGCAGAGCCGCTACAAGACTCTGTTGAGCAAAAACAATGTGATTGTGCAATTTTTCATTTTGTTGAGCATACGATGGTATTTGACCTGCAATTACCCATCCCAAATGACTATTAAAAAGAACAGGGAGACCTTTACCTAGATGCAAGGAACCATTCGTGAGTAACGAATAAAATAAATCTGCCCCCACTAAAATCTCCGGGAGAGAGGGAGTGGAGAAGGACGGATCTGCTAGCTCATTCAAAATTTTTAACATACTGGGATTAATAGGAATCTGAGGGATTTGTTTTGTTATGTTTCCCAATACAAAACATGAAAGAAAAAAACATTTATTGGGGTTTACTTTCGAGTGAACAATCAAATTTGTGTATTCCTTTGAAACAACGGAATCCTGCGCTGATATACCTGAAATGTGCAAATTTTGTTTCTTGGTAGCCAAATTCAAACGTTGAACACAATCGCAAGAAATAAAACTGCTTTGGGAGCCAGAATCCAGAATGGCTTTAGCTACACAAGGGTTACCATCAGAGTCATGGATTACAACTATAGATAACATAATACAGATAGATGGGAATCTGACCCGTGGCGCTTCATATGACGAATTAAATTTACCAGTGGCGCCACCTTGAGAGTCGGAAAATGAACCTCTAGCACCTTTGACATGGTTGTGATCTTCGCTAACAGTGAAAAGGAAGATTCCTGTAATTTTACAGGTTTTGGCGGCGTATTCAAAATTACCGTAATTTTACTTTCATTGCAAAATGGCATTTATGATCCATTTTTTGATATTTCATTCAAAGTACCTAACTCAACATTTTGATTGATATTTCACTAATAACAATCAAATAGTCAAGTTAAATTGAATGAAATGTCAAAAAATGGACCATATAATGCCTATATAATGGGAAAAATAAAGTAATGATCATGGAGTTTATATATTTTATTTTAAATAAAAACTACACAGCAAATAAAACGATTTTTACATATTTCAATGACAAACAGGAAAAACAATAAATGTAGTAAGTTATTTCAAATTACATAGGTACGATGTAAGGTGAAACGATTTTTTAAGCAACAGGTTTATAATTATTAACAGTGATCAGGGAACGACGCTAAGTACAACAAATGGTGAAACAGTGACTCTCTCACCGTTATTATTGAAATACAGAAAAATATGCATATTGTTGTGATCCGCAGATCAACAGTGGGTGAAGAATAAAAAACTGTTAGGTAATCAATACTTCGTTTATTCCCTTTAGTAATTTTACGATGTTACCATGTCAACTGCTCTTACAAGTCTCCTCTTTTGCTCTTTTTACAATAATAGTTGCCACTCAAAAGAAAATAAGCTTTGATATTTTAAAATTAGCTAAATTAGCAAAAACCAGCAGTTTCTGTGAGAAAAATGTGAACTAAAACTTATTTCTTTTTGAGACTGAAAATGCATTCTAAGAAATGAGCTTGACTTAACAAAAAGATACATTTGATATAAGATTATAATTAATATTATATTCAATTCGTGACATTAAGAGTAAAATTTAAATTGATAAGAATGAGCCTTAAATTACATGTCTATTATTCGAGGCATCATGTGGGCGAAAATACTGGTAAAGAATATGAAACAATAAAAATGTAATTGAAAGAACTGTTGATTATTTAAAATAGAATGCCATAATAATTACTATGAGTAAAAGTATAACTAATATAGTACAGTAAATATAAGTAAATAGTAAAATAAAATATACGTAACTTCATAGGTTACAACACTTCCCCTCTTAGAAAAAGATTGAACATCTAGGTACTAAGATGTGAAATCCTTTATGTTTTTCCGTCCAATAATCGGGCGTGTTCTAAGACTTTCTGAGGATGTTGAATCTGTATACTGTATTGAAGCAATTTCCGGGCTACTAAATTGAACAACTGGCTCCGAAAATCTAGGAGCTGGCGAATTATTATTTATTCTAATACAAATACCTGGAAGAGCTTCGCAACAATTTCTACGTAATCTACATTTCTTATAACAGCAACAACAAAATATAACTAATAAAATTATAATAAACAAAATAGTTAAAACACTAGAACTAGATGTCAACGAGCTGGGTAACCAGAGCATATTATTTAATTCTTCATCAACTTCTGTTAACTTTTGACTTGCTAAATTCAAATCATCTAAATGCATGCTAACTGATTTAAAATTTGGATTTAAATGCAATGTAGAAATATTTAATTTTTTCGCCTTTTCGTTTTCGTCACAACAATCTGCAATTAAATTAACAGTTGGAATAAAATTATTATTTCCGTTTAAGGTACTTGAGTGAATTTTATGAGGTATCAATAAAGCGCTAGATGTGAAAGCTTTACAATTTTCAGTCAGTTCTAGAATTCCTGTACCCTTTATTAATTCAGTAAAAACTTCATTTTGACAATTTATTGTAATTCTTTCAGGAGAAACTAATACATATATCCAAGCATTTCTTGTTGAAAGTTGATGCCATATATTTTGATCTAAATTAACTAATCTCTTATCACAGTTATTGGGAACCGAACTCGTTGCATAAAATAGTTTGACCTCACAACTTTCATGTTGATGAGACAACAATAATGGAGTTTCCTGTTTACATATAAAATCATACTTAACATACTCTACATATGTTGAAAATTGTTTTTCAGAAAGAAGAAGATATTTCTGTTTAACATTATTAATAGCCAAATATTTACTAGATGGTTGAATAAAAATATATTTTTGTTCACTAATATGAACGGGTAATGGAGTAAGTTAATATATTTGGTTATCTGCTGTCATAGGTATTGATAAAATATATACTAAACGACCATTTTTATAAAATACACTAAGTTTTATGAAGTTTAAAAATAAATGTGCATTTTCTACAGTAGGCATTATGGGAAAATGCAAATAACTAGTAGCCGAAATTTTTGTAATTCTAACATAAGTTTCGCAGGTGTTAAAATAAATGGACTAAGTTCACCGGATTGCGCTGATAAAATAGCATTTATAAGAGCATGTGTTTCAAGTTGATATTGCACGTATATCATGACAAAATTAGAAAAATGCTCATCAATGATCTGTCTTGTTTCTAATAATGTTATATCTTTCATTTCAGTGCTAACATATTTTTCAATCTTATATAAGTTTTTTTTTAATATTCTTTCATTTTTATTTAAGGTGAAAATAGTACTATTAAAATTGGATATGGTTGTTTTAATTACATGACTCTGATCTTTAAGTATTGTAACCAAATTCTGTTCATCTTGATTGAACTGATTAATTTTTTGATTATAATATTCAGCATCATCATCATCTAAGTTACCGAATTAAAACTTAGCTGCTTTACCTACAAAATTGAACAATCCACGTTTTTCTCTAATATTATTCATTTCATTATATAAATTATGGCCTACTAATTGATTCAATAAATTTCTTTCATTTTGAATTTTCTCTAGAACAGGTTTAGTCATTTGCAAGAAATTATCACACAAATCTACTATTTTAAGAGCATAAACTTTATGTTGACAATAAGTCTCGGTACGCGTATAATATGACTGCAAAATTTGTAATTTTTCATTATGTTCATACATATCTATAAAAGTTATAATTTCATACAAATCATTATATAATTGAGAGCTACCTAAGTTTTCGTAATGTATTCCGGATGAATGATTAAATTCTGAAAATGAATATTTCCTTCTGAAAGGATGGGCATTTTCCATGGTCATCGAATTTCTTATTGTTCCGATTATCTTGTAACAACGAAATCATATATATTATATAATTTTTTTTTTCATCTTTCATAGTACGGTTTTAAGCGATTGTTATGTACTTTCATTAGTTTTTTCCATATTTAATAGTACAATTTACATTGGAATCAACGGAAACAATTTTGTACGGCCCTGTATACCGCGGGAATAATTTTTTACTTCGACTAGACTTTGTGGATTCGTCAGTCATTAATACTTTATCTCCGACTTGATATTTCATATTTTTTGAATTTTTATCGTAATAGTTCTTACAATTCTCTTTGCGTTTTTCTAAGTTTTCTCGAGCATGTTGTCTTGTAATTTGTAATTTTAATTTTAAGTCATTTATAAAATCATCGTACGTGTAAGAAAATGTTGGGGGGCTTAGAATTGAACTTGGAAGACCTGCCTCTCTACCATACAATAATTCAAAGGGAGTGAATGTTGTCGTACTATGTGGGGTCGTATTATAACAAAAGACATTAAATGGTAACCAACAACACCAATCAGTTTTATTTGAATTTATAAAACTTCTCAAGTATTCCGCTACAGTTCTGTGATTTCTTTCGATAGAATTTGACTCGGGATGATACGCAGTACAATTTAATTTCTTTATTTTTAAAAGTTTGCAGCATTCAGTAAATATTTCTGACATAAAATTTGATTCTTGATCTGTTACAATGGAATTCATTATACCGTGCCTACAAATAACCTCCGAAACTAATTTTAACATAACATATTTTAACAAAACTGTTCTAAGATCTTTCAAGGTATTATAAATATTTTCATAGCTCTCTTTTTCAATACTAGTTTCTGTGAGAACTAATAAAAATAAAAATTTTTCCTTTAATTTTACACACGAAACTTTTTCTTTGCATGTAATTGTTTCAAAGATTTTGTCTCTACAATTTAACGAGTTGACTAGCTGCAAGTTCGTGTCTTTTAATTCGAAATCTGCGCTAATGGGGATTGCTAACGAATGTGTGGAAAAGGATTTTAAAATGCTGTCGTTAATTTCATTAATAGCAATATTAGGAAAAAGGTGCGTTTTTGAGTAATCACAAAATTGTGAATAAGTCATTTCTTCTGAATTGATATTATAGATAACTCTACTAAGTGCATCTGCATTTGAATTTAATTTTCCCGGCTTATAAATAGGTTCAAAATCATATTCAGCTAATTTAAGTTTAAATTTCATTAATCTAGAGCTGGGGTCTTTATGGTTTTTCAAATAAAGCAAACTTTTATGATCGCTTACAACAAAAAATTTATTTCCAAAAAGATATGGTCGGAAGTGATTACAAAGCCAAACGATTGCTAATAATTCTTTCTCGGTGGTACTGTAATTTTTCTCAGCCGAATTAAGTGTTCTAGAAGCGAATGCTATAGGTCTATCTTTACCAATTTCACCTTGAGATAATGTTCCGCCAATAGCATAACCCGAAGCGTCGGATGTAACAATGAATGGTTTGGAAAAATCAGGATACTGCAAAACTGGGGGATTCATAAGTTTAGATTTTAAGTCCTGAAAATCTAACTGACATTGCGATGTCCAAATAAAATTTTGACCTTTTTTTAATAAATTAGTGAGTGGTTTTGCAATTTTCGAAAAATCTTGTATAAAACGTCTATAATAAGAAGCTAATCCTAGGAATGATTTAACGCTTTTTTGATCTTTGGGGGTAGGAAAGTTTTTAATACACTGAATTTTAGAGTCGTCAGGCTCTATTCCATGATCAGTTATTTTATGACCGAGATAAAGAACTTCTTTCTTCAGAAATTCACATTTCTGCGGACTTAATTTTAAATTATATTGCCGAAGTCTATCAAATATTTCAACGAGTTTTTCGCAATGTTCTTTTAAATTACTACTATAAATACAAATATCATCCAAATAGGCGAAAGCTTTAACATTCTGGATTCCTGACATAACAGTGTTAATCAAATTTTGAAATGTGGACGGAGCTGATTTTAGGCCAAAAGGCATTCTCTTATATTCGAAATGTTTTGAATTTGTACTAAAAGCCGTAATATGTTGATCTGATGGATCCATTTCAATCTGATGGTAACCGCTAGACAAATCTAGAGTACTAAAATATTTCGAGTGACCTAATTGATCATAGATGTCAGTTATATTGGGTAATGGGAAGGAATAACCAATGGTATTTTCATTTACTTTTCTATAGTCCACCACAATGCGCCAAAGGGGTTTGCCATTAGGTTCATTCGACTTTTTCTTTACTACTAAAAGAGGTGAGTTATAAGGACTTTTACTTTCTACTATTATTCCGTCGTTTAACATTTGTTCTGTTTGTCTTTCTATTTCTTCGCGTTGACTAAATGGTAACCTGTACTGCTTTACATTTACAGGTTCGGAATTTGCTTTTAAGGGGATTTTATGTTTTACTGCATTTGTACTTCATCTAACAAAGAATTTTTTTCTTCAGTATTGAAATGTTCTAAACGTAACTTCTCTAGTACTTTTTCTACTCTTTTACTATTAGTATTAATATTGTATATTATATTTGAAACACTATTTTCTTCTAAAGATATGGGTGCTAACTTCAAAATGGGACACTGAAAATCGATGGAGTGATCTAAAATGTTCATAAAACTAACATAACATTTATCTTTATCAACTCTTGTATCAAAAAAATACCGTTTACAATTTCTTTACCTTCACAAACATAATCTGTACTAATTCTGTCTACTGAGCAATTTACTTCTAGTATTTGTTCACATCGTGCGGGAATTGTTATTTTATTATTGCTAATTTGAAAATTATCATTTTCACCAAAATTAGGATCCATGTACTTAGATTTTACGAAATTAGGTTCAACGAAATTAGACTCAACTAAATTGGATTCAACGAAATTAGGTTCAACGAAATTAGATTCAACGAAATTAGGCTCAACGAAATTAGATTCTACGAAATTAGGCTCAACGAAATTAGATTCAACGAAATTAGGCTCAACGAAATTAGACTTTACAAGGTGAGGTTCTGCGAATTCTGTAAGTACTAAGTTTGTCGTATCGTAGACTATTTTGTCATAGTGAGTGACAAATCTGATCACCTTGTTATTAAAATATATACAATTTCTTTCATAACTAATTATAGAATTTGTAAGAGCGAAAAATTCGTTTGATAAAATACCTTCGGATTTATACGGAAATGGAAAGGTATCGCTAACTAAATGAAAACATACGATAATATTATCAAAACTATCAAACACAACACCTAAAGTTTTAATTCTCGATTCGAAATTTCTGTCACTAAATTTTTATATACAAATTGACCTGGTTTTACACAGGATATCTTTAATAGGTTCACTGATGCTCCAGTATCTACAAGAAATTTAGTATTCTGGGATTCTGTTATATTTAAACTTAAATTTACGTACTTTAAATCTAATGGGTCTGCAAACGAACTAACAAAAATTGCAGGTTTAGAAATAGATTCTTGATTTTTCAGAGTTTGTGTGACCGTTTCTATTGGGGAACCCTTCGTGTCGATTGGCCACTTACCGACGGGCGCTGATCGTTTCCCGAAATCGATTTATTTTGTCTTTGAGACTCGTTGTACATTCTTTTCCTACAATCAGCGATTTTATGTCCTAATTTTTTACAATAAAAACAAATATTTGAATTTACATTATTGGAGTTTATGTGAAAAGTTCTATTTGGCTTATTTTGAAAATTTTGAGTTCTATTGAAAGAACTACTCGATACTTTTCTTTTCAGATAGCAGTCTTTTTCTAAATGCCCTGATTTTTTACAATAATAACAGTTAATGTTTGACTTATTAAAATTAAATTGAACTCTGTTTCTAAGACTTAAAGTTTGCCGCTCTTCTTCTCGTGCTAATTCTATGGCGTCTTCTAAAGTATGAGGATTTCTTGCCTTTAGATGCAACCTTAAAGGATCAACTAGACCTTGAATAAAAACGTTTAATGCTTGTGCTCTTAACAATTGAGAAATTTCGCGTGCTACATTATTACTTTTTCCGACTGTGGACGCATCGACTAAATTCGATAAACATTTTTCTATTTTGGTGCTATAACTTGCAATATCTTCATTTTTTGATTACCTACACTGATTAAGTTCAAGTTGCCAAAAACTAATTGATCGCTTTCCTGAAAAAACATCTTCCAAATAATCTTTTAATTAACGCCAGGTGAAAAAATCTCTATATTTGGTAAGTGAACGGGCTTTACCAGTTAATTTAGTTTTTATTAAATTAAACAAAACATTATGACTTCTTGAATCTACAGATTTGAATGCCATTTCGCAATTATCTAGAAAATCATGAGCTCTATCACCCAACGTATTTCCGTCATATTCACGAATTAATTTGATTGCTGTATCGATAGATACATATTTGTCATAATTGGCTTGCGTTAAGTTAGAAGGGGTTGGATCTGTCATGATTTATTATATTTTTACTGTTCCTGAAGTCAAATAAAATATTTGAAAATTTTGGCTATTAAAATATCAAACAAAAATACTACTTACAGGAAAATCACATGTAGTTTGCTCGAAACCATTGAACTCGAATATACTTCGCACAAAATTTTCCGGAATTTCTTCACACTCTAAAACACTATTGAAACCTTGGAACGAACTTCTGCGAACAACATTTCTGTACTTTTTAGGAACAAGGTATACACTAACCGGAACTCTGGATCAGCAACAAAGATTGCTCTTGACTGCAATCAGGAACTTTTTATAACTTCAGACTCTTTTAATAACTTTATTTCAACTTCTCTAATTATTGTAGTTTAGAATACGTGATGCTGTTTCTTCGTTGCTAACTTTTCAAAAAATTGATTACAAATGGGTTTAAGCTTTCTTGATACCCGTTGCGCTTCCTTGGAAACGTGTCCTAAGACCAAGTTTTTCTTCAACACAATAAAAAAGGTTCGCCAAATTCCTCGAAATCTGGAAAATCCTTCACCGCTGCCACCAAAAATTTCTGTTGTGATCCGCAGATCAACAGTGGTTGAAGAATAAAAAACTGTTAGGTAATCAATACTTCGCTTATTCCCTTTAGTAATTTTACGATGTTACCATGTCAACTGCTCTAACAAGTCTCCTCTTTTGTTCTTTTTACAATAATAGTTGCCACTCAAAAGAAAATAAGCTTTGATATTTTAAAAGTAGCTAAATTAGCAAAAACCAGCAGTTTCTGTGAGAAAAATGTGAACTAAAACATTTCTTTTTGAGACTGAAAATGCATTCTGAGGAAATGAGCTTGACTTAACAAAAAGATACATTTGATATAAGATTATAATTAATATTATATTTAATTCGTGACATCAAGAGTAAAAACTAAATTGATAAGAATGAGCCTTAAATTACATGTCTATTATTCGAGGCATCATGTGGGCGAAAATACTAATAAAGAATATGAAACAATAAAAATGTAATTGAAAGAACTGTTGATTATTTAAAATAGAATGCCATAATAATTACTATAAGTAAAAGTATAACTAATATAGTACAGTAAATATAAGTAAATAGTAAAATAAAATATACGTAACTTCATAGGTTACAACAATATTGTGGAGTACAAAAGTAATTAGATATAATGTAATGAAGTTAAAAACTCACAAACATTCAAGAAAAATCAATTATCTTCAAAATAGGTGAAGGAGGTATTGTTTTCAAGCAAATAGCTTTTAGTAATATAATACACAAATATGAGAAGAGAATCACAAAATGTGCTGAAGAGGAAAATTAAACTAAAAAGTACAAATGAAATAATGATTGTACAATGTACATTGAGAAGAAAACCCATAATAACATGTATTTTGAATGATGTTGACAAAGGTCCGATAATCAATCTGATCCATTTCAAAATAACTTATAAATGCTATTTCAAATAGAGCATGCCTGTTGATCACTCTAATGTCAATACCTTTCAAAACGCGGTTCACTTCTTTAATATAATTATATCAAGTAAATGATCCTGACTCAGCAACTGTTTCTGTAGGATGATCTATAATAAGAAAAAAAAATATTAAACACCTCCATTTCTACAGTTAGCCAATAACAGAGCTAACTAAAATGTGCACACTATTTAAAAAATAATTTAAAAGATTATGACTATCATTACTAATATATTATCTTATGTAGTTACATTTCGATATTTTCAATTGTATATCTCAAACACTTATATCATGATTGTGAACAATTACAATATGTTTCTCGCAACTACCTACTCACCTTTGAAAAATGCTTGTACATTTCTTTAGCGAATAATAGTATTATCCCTTAATTCTGTGAGGTAGAGAGCAGTATCTGTGGACAATTTATTCATTTACTTATATAATACTATAGAATTTGTTATTTAGTTGGTTTTTGATGGGAATTAAACAAACCAAATAATATAGCAAAAGGAACAGTCAAAAGAAATTTTATTTTATACACACCATTATCTGATAATGGCCTAATGCCCTAAAATCCTTTTTCCTCAAAATCCTGGCTAGTGGATATAATATTTATAGCATAAACATTATGTGTTCATTATTTTTAGGTACATTGTATGACTGCAGAAATATATAGCATAACGAGTTGCATAAAACTCACCATCAATTAATTTCCTTTTGTATGTTTTCCTTTGTGCTTTCACTTTCCCAAGTGGGGAATAATCAATTGATGTTTGCATCGTATCTACAAAATCTCAATATTAGTGAAATTATTTCAAACTTAAGACAATATACCTTTATTTTGCTCAGGAGTTTCCACTTCTTTCCAACCAAACCGAACGTTGTTCTTATTAATGGCAGGAAAGTTTAAAACTGTATAAAAAAGTAACTACTTTATTATTTTGTCACTTTTCAGTTAATTAAACATGTTTCATATTATATAAATAAGACTTACCGGTCCTTATCTATGCATTTTGTTGCCTTTGTCTATTGATATGAAAAAGTCCACACTGAACTAAACTACCTACATTAACACACCCTGCCGACCTTAACAAAATATTATCTACAATAACGAAAAACAATAATTTGGAAAATTATACTACTGACTCACAAAATCGTCTTTAAACATGGCGTGGCTGTTACTTATTAGGTTAGGTTAAGCAGTGAATGGGTGGCTATCTTTCAACGGCGTTACAGTTCTCATCATATTCTCATTAAACCCGCAGTTTTAGTATATTTTTCGACTCCCTAGGTGGCAGTACCCTAGATCGTTCAGAGTTTCCCTACCCTTACAACTTGTGCAGTTGCTAATAACGTATACGAGCTATTGTTTGAAAGGGCGTTCAAGCTCTGGGTTTGTAAACGACGCTTGAGCAGTGGGAGAATCATGATTTGAGGAGTGAGGACGGGAAGGACTAGGGGTTGACCGATTGTGGTGAGGATTCGGAGCGTTCCTAGTTCTAGAGAAATTCGAATACCGATTTTGTTGACCAGTATCTCTATTGAATTGAGTAATGACTCTATTAGAATTTGCATTGGTTTGCGAAACCGGTCGATTATTGTTAGGTCGTGAATCTAAATGCAACAAACTATGATGTTTACCTTGACATGCGCTACAACGATGCGCAGAAGGGCAATCAGTTACTACCTGATTTTTTCCTAAACAATTGAAGCAAAAGGATTTACTTTTTATAAATCTGTACCTCTCGTGGGAGAGAGAGTTCCGAATGAAGAACTTGATCTAGTTGTCAAATTTTTTCCGTTGTGTCAGTTAGGGATAAAAATCAATTTTTACTTATTTTTCTTGACAACGGTAGCTGGAACGCTACCGAAACGTTGAAATAAAGAATTCGAAAATATTGTGGTTCAATTTCCCAAGAAATTAAAAAAAGAATGAATAATATACCACAAGGAACATACAGAAGATATTTAAACAATATAATCTTTCAGAAAAAATAAATAAATGATAACTTGAATGGCGTTGTTGCCACGTCGCTGCAAATTCTTGTTGATAGGGAAATGTGTTGGCTTTCCAACACCGAATAATCTTATTGCGAATTGTACGCGCACTTACAGGGTTTAAGCGATACGGCACATTTTTTAAGGCGAAAACCGAGAACCCTTGAGAAAAACCGATCACGTGATTACCGGAAAGTTGGAGAAAGCACTAGAAAAGGGGAAAGTTCACATCCGTGGGATCAAAATCCGGCTCGAAGGACCATGTCGGAAAGTGTAAACAGGTAGTATTTTTAGTGGACTGTATTTTTTTGATGACATCTGACTATAACTACCTACCTACCCACGAAAGGGTTAACCAACTTGTTTTCAACTTGATCTTTAATGAATAAAATTCTAAAGATCTCAACATTAACAAAAAAAAAGGACATAGAACATGTGAAAATGTAGAGCGATGATTGAAGCCACTACTTGGCAACACTGTCAATTACAGTTTCGCGCTCATAATACGCTAGTAATGATACCTGATACGCGAAGAAATAATACAACTTAAAAAGGCACTGCACTTTGCAAGAGTTATATACACAAAGGTTAAACACTGAGATTTTTGTACTTGAGAATTTGAGAATTAATAACCAAACCAATAAACAATGTAGGGAGTTAACGTTAGTTAAACTGAGATAGATGTACCGGCTTTTTGACTAGAAGACCACGGCACCAACTTGGTTGAAGAGAGATACAATAAATATTGATAAGCTGTAAGCACTAGAAAATAACCTAGGAAAATACAATAATTAACTCACCAACCAGACAATAGAGAATTGTTCACCAAAGAAATATGAAAAGATAAATATAAATTAAAAGGAGTTGCCTTTAAAGTGGCAGTCAAAGGAAAGAAAGAGAACCTTCCGAAAATTGGAATTTCGAACATCGACAAACAAAAATGGAAGGGGAATTTGATAAAAATTAATGTTTTATTGTGGAGTGGCTAATGCGACAAGGAAACAGCATGCTTAGAAACAAAGCAGACATTTGGGAGGAAGTGACTAATGAGCCACAAAAATTCACTAACTGAAATAGACGAAAAGGTAACAGCTGAACAGTATGTTACAAATATTCAAGCATTTAATTTTTTTCACATTAATGTATTAATATTAAAAAATAAGAAGAACGATTATAAAAGTGTGCAATAGAAAAAAAGCAACAATGGATTGAAAATTACATGAACTGAGAAGAAAAGCACAGTAAGGACAATAAGAAACTCAACAACAATGTTAAGAAATTCAATGGCAAAAAAAAAACAAGTAATGAGCCCTCAGACGGTGAATAATGAGGAAAATATTTCATAGAATTATATAAAAAAAAGCACAGCCGATGTGGACATTACTGAAAACAGTCAAATCACAAATGCTGAAAGAATGGAGATTGTTGAAAGCAGAGGAAACACATATGCTTAAGATATGCCACCACCTTTCGAAAAATTTCGAGATGTTATAATCTACAGAAAGTGACAGATAAAAAATAAGTTAATTTAGCAATAATGCTAATGATTGATGATTACGTTACTAAATTCTTAGGCAAAATTTTTGAGGAACGAAGAGAAGATTATGTCAACAGGATGGAAAACAGGGTTATTGGTTCCAATATATGAGGAAATAAAAGTACACTCTTGGATACTGGTTGAAAGATTACAATCTCAATGATCAGAAATAGATTAGAAAAACATTCACATATCGGTGACTATCGACAACGGCTTAGTAAAGGCAGGTCTACGATAAACGCTATTCACATTTCAATCCAGTTCGTAGAGAAGTGTTGCGAACATCATATAGACCTACATATCCTAATTGTCGACTTCAAACAAGCTTCCGACAGCTTAATCGGAAGCAAACTTGTGGAGTGGAGGAATGCAAGCCAAGAATATTCAATAAAATTTGTCTATCTAATGTCAAATGAATATTGATATTGTTTCAATAGTTTTAACATTTTTTGTGTGCTCCTTTATGTATAAGGACGTACATTATTTACCCGTGGATAATTGGTGTGGATATTGAAAAGGTCTCCTGACATATAATTATATCGGGCTCGAACCTGTGACTACAATTCCTCGCTTCCAAGCCAGAGCCCCAAACCATCGGGCTATGAAGACATATATACTATAGTATCAAGGTTTTGTGAATATAGGAGTGGATCGTATTATATACAGTTTTCTATTTAGTGTGTATGATGTATGTCAAAAGCAAAAGTGACGTTTTGATTGAATGATTCATTGCTAATTGCTGATTTTAATAACTACACTGGTTTTTGATTGAAATTACTGGAAAAAATTCAATATTGAAAGTGAATCAGACAGTAAATTGAATACTCATTTGATATATAATTTGTTCAATAACGTAAGAAGTGAAAAGCTATATAAATTTGACTATAGTGTTCTAGTTTGACAAAAAATGAATACCTAAACAGGTAATTCATAGTTTTCGACAAAGTATGGTATTCTACTCACATATAAAGGCTATTATTCACTCAGGTGTTTGTATTTATGCTCAAATATTACCATAGTTCCATACATATTTTTCACGTTCACTGCTACTATACCCTAATACTGTTCATCTCAATACAAGACAAATAATTAACGTATACGCAACATTTTTGAACGTAATTTCATTAAATAATAATCATGTAGTCAATCATTGAAATGTGACAATCTATGAAACAGTTGAGATTTGGAGATACTACCAAATATTCCTTTTATTGTTGTAATGATGTGGCGTTCATTAATACCAGTGAAATTCTCCAATTTCCCCCCTTTTCTTAGATACTAGTAAGATCCTCTCATTTTCCCCCTTTCTCAAATACTAGTAGAATCCTATCATTCCCCCCTTCCTAAGATACCAATAAAATCCTCCAATTTCCCCCCTTTGGATGGAAAAATACTTCATCTTCAGAGAAAATATCAAAAACATACCTCAAATTCCGAGAAAATATCAAAGGCCAACTTAAATTTGAAAAAAATATTGAAAACCAACTTCAAATATGGAGAAAATATCAAAACCAAAATTATGGAACTATCCAGGCAATCTTCCCCATTCTTTTCTCCAGCGGGCATCCCCTGTCGTGGAACATCACAGCTTCAGTGCAGTGGGTGAAGTCTCTGCGAAGCCCCCTAGGTGAACCCTTAAATTGAGAAAACAAAGCCTAATTAAAACCTTGTTCAACTTTCTCTAGTGCTACATGAAAATATCACTCTAGTACATACCTTCTATCGTAAAGGGTCCAAGCTTAAGTCTCAATGGATCAGCTACAATGTTCCTCCCAACCACCTACCAACATAAATCAATTCAAAATTGTCGATAGAAAATCCAGCTCGTGGATACATCCAACAATCTTCCGAAGCCCAATTCTCGTCATAATTCCACAAAACAACTTGCTCAGGTACCTTCACTAATATCTGAGAAAGCTTTCCATAAATCCCAAAACTTTGGAAGGCACCAAAGGCCTAAGGAAAATATTAGAATCCTCAGGTCAACATTTCGTCTTCTTAATTCAACTACCGGAAGGAGAAAGCCACTAGAATGGTTGACATTCCAATCTGGCCACCTCATCTCACAGGTATCAAAACCCCAAACATGATACCTATCAACCTAACGCGTTTGTTACACCCTCATTCGATTCGAAGGTACAAAATAAATATACGAATATATAATCAAATTACAACTAAATTGGAATATCACATATTCACAACTTAGAAAAATATCTTTGATCTATCGAAAAATCAGAAGCAGAAGAGGTGTTGACAGCACAACATCCAAAAAATGGATGTCGGAACTGCTCACCACAAGAGTAGCAGAGACAAGGACAAGCAAAGACATTGTCTCCATCTGCACTACCAGAGGATGCAGTAGCATCCCCTTTAATGTGGAGTCTGACGGTTGACGAACTCCTGTGTGGTTTGACGAATCTAGGAATATCCTGCCAAGGATATGCCGAAGATATTGTCATAACAGCCAGGGGGAAATTCGAAAACAGCCTTTGTGATATTGTACAACAGGGTCTGAACTATACAAATAGCTGGTGTAGACAAGTGGGACTTAGGATCAACCCCACTGAAACCATCTTGATAGCCTTCACTAATAAAAGAAAACTCAACCTCAAAACTATAAAACTTAATGGAAACGAGATTGAATGGAGACAAGAAGTCAAGTATCTAGGTTTGATTTTAGATAGTAAGCTCCTGTGGAACAAACACGAAAAGGAGATTACCCACAAGGCGAAAATCGCTCTAATGGTCTGTAGGAATCTGGCAGGGAGAAATTGGGGTTGCAACCCAAAAATCCTAAGCTGGATGTACACTGCCATAGTGAGACCAATTATCACTTATGGAGCCATTGCATGGAGCAGCAGAACTAGTTTTTTGACAACGAGAGAAAACCTCTCCAAAATTCAAAGACTAGCTTGTATATGCATTACAGGAGCAATGAGAACATGCCCAACGGCAGCCATGGAAGTAATTCTCAACCTCACCCCTCTACATATGGTGGTGGAAAGTGTTGCAGAAAAAACAAGATACAGACTAAGTAGAGAGGGAATAATTAAAAGAAAAATCACCTCTTCACTTCTTAGAAATCAGACAACCTGGGACGTGCCACAAGACGGTATGATGAGAAAGTACAATTTTTCGAAGAAATTCGTTACAGAATTCAGCAACAAGAAGGAATGGGATCCGAATACCATTACCAGAATTGGAAAGAATGCCATCCAATGGTACACAGATGGCTCAAAAGCAATAGGAGGAACTGGGATAGGAGTGTTCGGGCCAGGAACCAAACACTCCGAAAGCTTGGGAAAAACCCCAAGTATTTTTCAAGCGGAAATCCACGCCATAAGAAAGTGCGCCCAGTTCAATATTGATAAAGGACAATATAGTTACCTAACTATGGGTTCCAGGACACACTGGAATAGAAGGAAATGAAATAGCAGATGAACTAGCAAAGAGGGGGTCTGAAATACCCTTCTGGGGGCCTGAACCTTTTTGCGGAATCAGCTCCAATGTAATACTGGAAGAAATAGGTGAAGCCGAAAGAAAGAGAAGATCTGACCATTGGAAAGATCTAGTAGGGCTTAGATTCTCCTGGGTGACTACAACCTACGGAGATCAAATGAATGCATAAGTCAAAGCAAGACTGCGCTAAGAGTTTTAACAGGGATCCTAACGGGACATTGTCGCCTGAATGGGCACCTGAAAAAGCTCAAATTAGTGGAGGAAGAAGAATGTAGATACTGTGGTATGGAAGAAGAGACCTCCATCCACATACTTTCCAACTGCACAGCACTCCAGAATCCTAGAGCACAGTACCTGGGAGATTACTGGATAGAAGAGGAACATTTACCTAAGTTGAAGCCTGCAGATATCCTAAAATTCCTCCGGGAAATAGGACTAAAGGAGCTACTAGTTTCAGAGACTCTCCTCAGAAACTAAGTAGAAGTAAGGGGGCACAATAGATCTTTTAGGTCTTAGTGAATGTTACCCCAAATATACATACATACATACATAGAAAAATCATCCATGGTAAGTTGGTTGTATGTGGTCTATGATGGTAACACTCCAAAACAAATTCATATATCTTCACGTATTAATACATTGATACTCACAAATTGCGCCAACGTCGTCGAACGGTGCTGCAATAATTTCCAATATGGATCCTACTGTCAAATAACGAAAGGTAAACAAAAATACTTCAAAACAATTCTACTTATTAAATGCTAAAAACACAGGAAAAAGATGAAAATAAACTGAGGTGAATTATTAGTACAGTCTGTAGTGGAAAAGAATACTTCTATATTTTGTGCTGAGACACAACCAAAATATCTCACAGATATCAACTTTCAATACTAAGAACTAAATTAGATTAGATTAGATTAAAATTGGAGTGGCTCTTTGTCCTATCCCACTGCGACCTTTGCAGATCTATTGTGGTCCTCCCTATATTAGAGCTCGATATCCAGCTTTATTTTTTTTATTAGACTTAATAGCCTGGTTACCGCCTCCTTTGCGTAGCTCTCTGCCTTCGGTTTTTCTTCTCCGAATAAGTGAAACCGCAACCTTGCTAGGCCTTCACACTCACAGAGTACGTGCTCCGCGGTTTCGTCTTCTTCCTGGCAGAACCTGCATAGGCTGTCTTCTGCTAGTCCAATTGTATGCATATGTTTCCTCAGCCTACAGTGCCCTGTGAGCATTCCCACTATTATCCTCGTCGTTTCTCGACTTTGGCGTAGTAGGTCGTGTGACAGTTTGGCCGAAGGGCTTTTAAGGAATAATTTAGCGTGTCTTCGTCCTGCGGTTCCATACCACCAGTTCAACGCGTGGTTGTTTATCCATTTGTGGATGCTTCCTTTACTTAGGCATTTAGCAATTCCACAGGAAGAACTAAGAAAGTAAACGAATATTTACAGGTTATTTACAACTTGAAATCCAAACGTTTCACACCTGTACCATTCTGGTTTTCGGATGTACCATTTTGGTCTATTTGTAGTTGACGAAGTCTTGACCATATTATTCTCATATTTTCTTCAATTTATGAACTAATTAGGGTCTGGAATATACAGGGTGTTTTGGAATGACTTACAAAACGAAAAAATGATATAGGGATTCAGGGGTCCAGCCTATCCACTTTTCGAAGAACGAGGTGTTAAAGTTATGAAAATTTGAATGTTTTTATTTAATAACTTTGAAATGGATGAATAAATTGAATTGACATTTGGCAGGTTATTTTGAATGTGAAAGGACATATTTTAAGCAGTTTGAAACAGCCGCTAGAGCGAATAATTGGTCTTACAGGGAGAAGGCAATGAACTGATATGCGAAGGAAGTTTCGTTGAGCCCTTCTCAAAACATGGCTCGATGCATTGAATATGGAGCAGCCACGAATGCTTCAAAATGTAACAAAGTTAGTACCGTTCAAGAAGAGGCTATCTAAGATAGGCTTGACCCAGCTCAACAACTTGATAGAAAGCATGGTGGACCGAAAGCCGAAGAAGATTAGATGCTGGAATTGTGGCGAGCTAGGGCATGTACGCAGCTCGTGTGAGCACCGTTATTCCGGGAAAAGATGTAATAGACTTACTTGGTTTCCAGTTAGTGTTTGGAAACAGAACCATCAAGGTGCGTTCCGAAGAGGTATTACTCCATCCATATGAAGGCAGAACAGTGTTGGCAGCTGTACAGGAAGATACTGTTGCCCCTCAACGAACCGAAACCATGATAGTGGCACGGCAACAGGCAATCATGGACGAAGGTACTTATGATGGAGCCTTGAAATTACGACGGAGAGATTGGTAAAGGAGTGGTTACGTCAGCGAATGAGATCTCAGCACGTGTCATAAACGTGATCGACTACCCAATTACACTCAAGTAGGAAACCAGAATTGGATGCTGCATACCTGTGACGTCTATAGCTTGTCAAATCACGACAACCTGTAATGCACCCGCAACGTTTTGAAGTCATGAAAAATTTACTAAGAGGGTTATCTTGGAAAACTTATTCGTCTCTTTAGACGACATCGTAGTGTTAGGAAAGACATTTTAAGAACACCTGAAGAATTTGGAAGACGTATTCAAACGACTTCAAGCTGCCTAGCTTATGTTGATCCCGAAGTTCTTCCAAAACCGAGTCAATTATCTGGATCATATTGTGAGTAACGACGGAGTAGCAGTATATCTGCTTCCATTAAGTAATTGCCGCAACCCACCGACAAATATTGAGACAGGAGTTTCCTTTAACTTTGCACATGCTATCGAAGGCTCAGCCACTAGCACGACTCACAGAAAAAACAAGAACTTTCCATTGGGATGAAGACTGTCAAACTGCTTTCGGAACCCCTCGAGAGACATTCAACCACTGCACCGATACTAGGATATCCGTTACCAGAAGGATATTTCAGTCCTCTTCAGACCAGAGCGGAAGAGATTTTTGGCGGTAGAGTCAGTATCTCTATGAAAAGAAATTTCGGAATGATTATGCAGCACTCAAGTGGTGGATGCAGCTCAAGAATTCCGAGGGCCAGATCGCAAGATCGCAAAAATACGATTTCAACATCGAACATTGGTCTGGTGTGAAATGCCAACTTTCTCTCTAGACAACCGTGCCCACCATAATGTTCCCACTGCAACAGGGTGGAATCTGTGGAAGCTGCAGATTCAAGAACTAATGAGGAATGTACACCCACCAGGATCATAGAAGATCAAGAGAATCATCCACACATAAGGATGATCCTGCAGTGGAAGCAAGAAAATCGGGGACCTGACTGGCAAAAAGTTTGAAGATATTCACCTATACTGAAGGCATATTGGGCTTAGTGGGACTCTCATGTACTGGAAGAAGGCCTATTGAAACGAGTCCTTGATAACGATGATGGTTCCATGAACAGCTCCGACGATGTGAAGGACTGGTGCAAGAAGTGTACGAATGTGCTACGAGCAATGAACCACAGCGCAAGAAAAAGGCTCTCATGGAACAGTTTAATGTTAGAAGCCCATTCGAGAGGATTGCATTAGATATCGCTAATCATTTCCGACGACAGAAAATGGTGGTAAATAAATTCTAGTTGTGATGGCTTGATTCGCCAAATGGGTAGAAGTTTACGCAATTCCGAATCAAGAGGCTACAACTGTCGCGAATGTATTGGTGATAGAATCCAGAATTCACAACTAGAATTTATTTACCACCATTTTCTGTCGTCGGAAATGATTAGCGATATCTAATGCAATCCTCTCGAATGGGCTTCTAACATTATACTGTTCCATGAGAGCCTTTTTCTTGCGCTGTGGTTCATTGCTCGTAGCACATTCGTACACTTCTTGCACCAGTCCTTCACATCGTCGGAGCTGTTCATGGAACCATCATCGTTATCAAGGACTCGTTTCAATAGGCCTTCTTCCAGGACATGAGAGTCCCACTAAGCCCAATATGCCTTCAGTATAGGTGAGTATCTTCAAACTTTTTGCCAGTCAGGTCCCCGATTTTCTTGCTTCCACTGCAGGATCATCCTTATGTGTGGATGATTCTCTTGATCTTCTATGATCCTGGTGGGTGTACATTCCTCATTAGTTCTTGAATCTGCAGCTTCCTCAGATTTCACCCTGTTGCAGTGGGAACATTATAGTGGGCACGGTTGTCTAGACAGAAAGTTGGCATTTCACACCAGACCAATGTTCGATGTTGAAATCGTATTTTTGCGATCTTGCGATCTGGCCCTCGGAATTCTTGAGCTGCATCTACCACTTGAGTGCTGCATAATCATTCCGAAATTTCTTTTCATAGAGATACTGACTCTACCGCCAAAAATCTCTTCCGCTCTGGTCTGAAGAGGACTGAAATATCCTTCTGGTAACGGATATTCTAGTATCGGTGCAATGGTTGAATGTCTATCGAGGGGTTTCGAAAGCAGTGAGGGGTTTCGAAAGCAGTTTGACAGTCTTCATCCCAATGAAAAGTTCTTGTTTTTTCTGTGAGTCGTGCTAGTGGCTGAGCCTTCGATAGTATGTGCAAAGTTAAAGGAAACTCCTGTCTCAATATTTGTCGGTGGGTTGCGGCAATTACTTAATGGAAGCAGATATACTGCTACTCCGTCGTTACTCACAATATGATCCAGATAATTGACTCGGTTTTGGAATAACTCCGGGATCAACATAAGCTAGGCAGCTTGAAATCGTTTGAATACGTCTTCCAAATTCTTCAGGTGTTCTTAAAATGTCTTTCCTAATACTACGATGTCGTCTAAAGAGACGGATAAGTTTTCCAAGATAACCCTCTTAGTAAATTCTTCATGACTTCAAAACGTTGCGGGTGCATTACAGGTTGTCGTGATTTGACGAGCTATAGACGTCACAGGTATGCAGCATCCAATTCTGGCTTCCTACTTGAGTGTAATTGGGTAGTCGATCACGTTTATGACACGTGCTGGGATCTCCTTCGCTGACGTAACCACTCCTTTACCAATCTCTTCGTCGTAATTTCAAGGCTCCATCATAAGTACCTTCGTCCATGATTGCCTGTTGCCGTGCCACTATCATGGTTTCGGTTCGTTGAGGGGCAACAGTATCTTCCTGTACAGCTGCCAACACCGTTCTGCCTTCATATGGATGGAGTAATACCTCTTCGGAACGCACCTTGTTGGTTCTGTTTCCAAACACTAACTGGAAACCAAGTAAGTCTATTACATCTTCTCTCGGAATAACGGTGCTCACACGAGCTGCGTACATGCCCTAGCTCGCCATAACTCCAGCATCTAATCTTCTTCGGCTTTCGGTCCACTATGCTTTCTATCAAGTTGTTGAGCTGGTCAAGCCTATCTTAGATAGCCTCTTCTTGAACGGTAATAACTTTGTTACATTTTGAAGCATTCGTGTCTGCTCCATATTCAATGCATCGAGCCATGTTTTGAGAAGGGCTCAACGAAGCTTCCTTCGCATATCAGTTCATTGCCTTCTTCCTGTCAGACCAATTATTCACTCTAGCGGCTGTTTCAAACTGCTTAAAATATGCCCTTTTCCATTCAAAAATAACCTGCCAAATGTCAATTCAATTTATTCATCCATTTTAAAGTTATCAAATAAAAACATTCAAATTTTCATAACTTTATCACCTCGTTCTTCGAAAAGTGGATAGGCTGGACTCCTGAATCCCTATATCAATTTGTCGTTTTGTAAGTCATTCCAAAACACCCTGTATATTTCAGACCATAATTACTTCATAAATTGAAGAAAAGATGAGAATAATATGGTCAAGACTTCGTCAACTACAAATAGACTAAAATGGTACATCCGAAAACCAGAATGGTACAGGTGTGAAACGTTTGGATTTTAAGTTGTAAATTACCTGTAAATATTCGTATACTTTCTTAGTCCTTAGTATTGAAAGTTGATATCTGTGAGATATTTTGGTTGTGTCTCAGCACAAAATATAGAAGTATTCTTTTCCACTACAGACTGTACTAATAATTTACCTTAGTTTATTTTCATCTTTTTCCTGTGTTTTTAGCATTGAATAAGTAGAATTGTTTTGAAGTATTTTTGTTTACCTTTCGTTATTTGACAGTAGGATCCATATTGGAAATTATTGCAGCACCGTTCGACGACGTTGGTGCAATGTGTGAGTATCAATGTATTAATGCGTGAAGATCTATGAATTTGTTTTGGAGTGTTAACCAGGGTATGGGAACTCTGAAGATCCGAGAGTAGTGCCACCTAGATTGCTGGATCAGTTCTAAGCACACTAATGTAATTTATAATTTAATGAAATCTGTAACGCTGTTGGTAGTTATTCTAGATATTGCACGCATGTCTCACATTGTCGTTTTATACGCTGTTTCACGCCATTTTACGGTTCATGTACTGTGATGTACTTCGTTCTTCAAATTTGTTGTGGAAATGTGAATTAGTTATTATTATCTATCATTAATCATTATCGAAGAAGACAATGTCCAAATTTATCGTGAAGGAATATAACAGATAGTGCACTCGGTAAGTTTACTTTAAGTGAAATTAAACAAAACATCTCCCATTACAACATAACGAGTGACAAATTTCTAAAGTAGTTTCTCTTTATCCAGCTTACCTGAAATTCATGAAGAGCAGCATTCAATTTATTTGGAAGGAAGTATTTGAAATGGTAATTTTTTTAATTCATATTTATTCTCCATAGTATTATTCTCATTGAATGTAATTTTGTTTTAGATTTTAAAAAAGAAGTTAATAAACATTTGTTTGTTACTATGGCAAAGGACCAGAAACAACAATTCCATCTACAAGCAAAAAGTGTGTAAGATATATATAGAAGTGCATTAAGCCATTTTAAGTTGTTGATAATTGTATGAAAGTAATATAAAGCTTATATTCTATAAAATTATATTTGTTATTAGGAAAATTGCTTACAAATGATTATAGAACCAACTATGGAGGCTCCCACTTCAGAATCGCCAATGAAAGACAAAAGTTAACAATTTTAAAATGTAAACACTTTCGAGAAACAAGTATTTAAAGATTCACAGTACTATTAAGTGTTGTAAGCTGATAAAAAATGTTCATGAATAAACAATACATTCCTGATGATACATATATACAATCTCCTAAAGATTCAATAAATTATTATTGGTATTTTTATGTTTTTCAATACAGGTGAAAGGGCCACTATTTCTCCATTTGTTCGTGAAACATACATTTTTAACTCATCTGTCATAGGCATAATTAAAATGTTTCCACTACCTTATAGCACATGCTGAGCCATTACAACATTATTTACTAAATTATATTTCTTAGTTAGGTATTGCATTCTAGCTCTTATATTGTTTCTTTCTGTTTGTCATTGAAATATATGGAAAAAACTATTTCAATATGTTGTTTTTGATAATAAATTAAAAATACATAAACTATTTGAATATTGTTTAATTTTTCCCTTTCCATGCATTATATGATCCATTTTTTGATATTTCATTCAATATAACTTGACGGTTTGATTGTTATTATTGTAATACCAATCAAATGTTTAGTTAATTTGAATGAAATCTCAAAAAATGGATCATAAATGCCCTTTAACAATAGAAGTAAAATTACAGGGATTTGGATACGCCGCCAAAACCTGTGAAATTACAGGAATCTTCTTTTTTGGTTGTTAGCGAAGTTCACAACCACCTCAAAGGAGCTGGAGTTGCTGATCCAGCTCTCAAGGTGGCGCCACCCGTACCATTAATTCTCTTCATGAAGCGCCACGGGTCAGTTTCCCAAACACATCATAGACCACATACAACCAACTTACCATGGATGATTTTTCGATAGATCAAAGATATTTTTCTGAGTTGTGAATATGTGACATTCCAATTTAGTTGTAATTTGATTATATATTCGTATATTTATTTTGTACCTTCGAATCGAATGAGGGGTATAACAAAGGCGTTAGGTTGATAGGTATCATGTTTGGGGTTTTGATACCTGTGAGATGGGGTGGCCAGATTGGAATGTCAACCATTCTAGTGGCTTTCTCCTACCGGTAGTTAAATTAAGAAGACGTAATATTGACCTGAGGATTCTAATATTTTCCTCAGGCCTTTGGTGCCTTCCAAAATTTGGGATTTATGGAAAGCTTTCTCAGATATTAGTGAAGGTAACTGAGCAAGTGGTTTTGTGGAATAATGCCGAGAATTGGGCTTTGGAAGATTGTTGGATGTATCCACGAGCTGGATTTTCTATCGACAATTTTGAATTGATTTATGTTGGTAGGTGGTTGGAAGGAACATTGAAGTTGATCCATTGATACTCAAGCTTGGACCCTTTACGATAGAAGGTATGTACTAGAGTGATATTTTCATGTAGCAATAGAGAAAGTTGAACAATGGGGCTTCGCAGAGACTTCACCCCCTGCACTGAAGCTGTGATGTTCCACGACAGGGGATGCCCGCTGGAGAATAGAATGGGGAAGATAGGAAGATAGTTCCATAGTTTTGGTTTTGATATTTTCTCCATTTTTAAAGTTGGTTTCCAATATTTTCTTTAAATTTAAGTTGGCCTTTGATATTTTCTCGAACTCGAAATTTGAGGTATGTTTTTGATATTTTCTCTGAAGATGAAGTATTTTTCCATCCAAAGGGGGGAAATTGGAGGACTTTCGGATTTTTGGACATTCGTTGAATGTGTTTCACGATTGAGTACTAAACATCTTTTTACAGGGTTCAGAATGATCAGTGAAATTATTAGATTATTCAATGTGTAATATCGGGCTTATTTTGAATGGAACACCCTGTATTTCAATGATTCACCATTTTCAAAAAAATGTCCTTTTCCGAATGGAATAAGGGTGTCCTATACCTAGGTATTATACTTTTCGTGCTATTCACAATTTTCTTAAATTGTATGGTAAATTGATTTCAAAACATCTGCCATTCTTTCTGAATTTTATACTAAATATCGTAACAAAGTGAAGTAAAACAGTGAGTTCGCTAATGAATATGCACACTGAGGTACACTCTTTTTTGACTGATATGTTTTTGATGCATAATAAAACAAAAACACATTTTCATAAAAGCAAATACATAAATACTATCATTGCCTATAAAAACATAAGTCAAGAAAACAATTTTTTTGTATTCTGTGTAAAAATTTTTTTATTTAAAATTGCAAAGCGCTTTCGGCTGTCAAGCCATCTTCAGTGCCTCACCTGCAAGTAAGCAATAGTTGTTTTAAATTAAAGTTAGGAAATTTTTAAAAAGAATTACTTACTCGTCAGGCGATTACAAAAAACCCCATCCATTAAAAAGTTCACAACACATTTTTTTATAAAATTTTTAAAATTTCCAATTAAAAACACATGTAAGTTTTATAAAATTCATCCCTTATTTAGGGTACTTTCTTTTAATATGCATTTTTTATCATACTTGATATTCAGGTACACCTGTTAGTGTAACGGTAATTGAAGTGACACTGAATTGCCTGAATTAATAATTAATTTGAAATCAACAAAAAACTTACATGGAACTATGACAATTGACATTCTAAATGGACACAGAGTTAAAGTTATCTAAAGTGAGCATAGAACTAACAAATCAACAATGAGGTTAAATGCAAAATATTTTAAGGAATATATCAAAGTAATAATTCAATCAAAATTATATGGTAATTGACAGAAACCAATATGTAAATTTCTTGAATAATTGTAAAATAAATCTGATAATAAGGTCTAATGAGAACCCCATTTTTCAAAAAATTCAATAAGCTGAAAAGATTTACAGCCAGTTTTTCAATATATTATTTAAGTTTCAATTACCTAATTATTAATTAAAAATAATAGATACTTAACAACAAGGTACTGTTTTCCAAACAACTTTTAATTATCAGTTAAGTAATTTAATATTTAGGATTTTTTCTGGAGGTTGGCAATAGATACTGTCAAGTTTTCGCCAGAGATGTGATAATATTTTACTTTCTATATGGTAATATCGTCACTAAAAGAAAAGAAGAACAGTGGTTAACCTAAAATTTATATTAATTACGTACCGTTCTGAAGATTTATATTCAAAGGTCGGTGTACTTATACCTAATAATAATAATAATAATAATAATAATATGAGCTGACGGAATACTGGTCTTCATTATGGTCGAAGCCTGTCGAACATAAATCCAACGCTCACTGGATAAGAACTGAGGAGGAAAAAATCAATATTGAACCGATGTCTTTCGTTGACTTGACAACAAGCGAGGTAACCGAAGCTATAAAGAGTACCAGTAATTGGAAGACACCAGGAGTTGACCACGTCCAAAATTTTTGGTATAAGAAGATTGACAGTCTACATAAAGCAATGGCAACATCATTCTCACATATTTTGCAACATCCAGAAGATACACCACCATTTCTGACACTGGGCTCGACCCACTTGCTTCCCAAAACACATCAAACTCACGATCCTTCGCAGTATAGGCCCATAACCTGCCTACCAACTATATATAAAATATTAACGGCTTGCATCACTAACCGTATTTACAGACATGTGGACCAAAACAACATCCTGTCAGAAGAACAGAAAGGTTGCAGACGAGATCACCAAGGCTGCAAAGAACAACTTATCATTGATTCAGTTATACTGAAACAGGCGCAAAAGGAAAAGCGCAACATCCACACGGCTTTCGTAGATTACAGGAAAGCATTTGATAGCGTTCCACATTCCTGGCTTGTGAAAGTTCTGCAAATTTACAAAGTACATCCCACTGTTGTTACTTTTCTTGAATCAGCGATGAAGCACTGGCGAACGAACCTTCATTTACAAATAAATGGCCAATACCTCCAAACTGATGAAATTTCCATCCGTAGGGGGATCTTCCAAGGTGACTCCCTTAGTCTACTTTGGTTCTGTTTGGCAATGAACCCACTCTCCAATCTACTCAACGATACGGATTACGGCTATAAACTTAAAGCCAACAGGAACACTAGCTGCACTGTTTCCCACCTTCTATATATGGATGATATCAAAATATACGCATCCAACCAGCGTCAAATTCAACATTTACTCAATATCACTGAAAAATTCTCCAGTGATATACAAATGGGATTTGGATTAGACAAGTGCAAAACCTTAAATATCGAGAAGGGTAAAATCGTTAACGGAGATGTGTTACTACCCAATGGGAATATTATAACTGCCATGCAAAATGGCGAGACCTACAAATATCTAGGATTTCAGCAAGCTAAGCTATTAGACCAAAAGCAAGCAAAAATCAAAATTAGGAGCCAGTTCACTCAAAGGGTAACTACTTTATTGAAATCCCAGTTGAACGCAGGAAATCTAGCAAAAGCAATTAACACCTACGCCATACCGATCCTGACATACTCATTTGGAATTCTGAAGTGGACAAAGACAGAGCTGGAGGATATTAAAAGAACAACCCGTACCATGATGACCAAACACAAATGTCACCATCCGACATCATCAGTTATCAGGACAACACTACCAAGAAGAGAGGGAGGGAGAGGTCTAGTGGACATAGTTAATTTACATAACAAACAAATATCTAGACTCCAAGAATTCTTCATTGTCAAGGCTGAAACATCTGAATTGCATGAGATGGTCGCAAAAGCAGATAAAAACTATTCCCCCTTAAATCTTGTAAGCCCTGATATGAGACTTGAAATCGTTACCGATTCTGACAAACAGGTGGAGTGGGCTCAGAAAGCGCTTCATGGTCGACATCATCACGACCTCAATCAACCTCATATCGACAAGGAACCATCGAATAAGTGGCTATCTGATGGAACATTATTTCCAGAAACAAAAGGATTTATGACGGCAATTCAAGACCAAGTAATTAATACCAACAATTACAAGAAATTTGTCATGAAAGATCCAAACATCGCTACGGACAAGTGCAGAAGGTGCCAACAAACAACAGAGACGATACAACACATCACGTCGGGATGTTCAGCCTTAGCTAACATTGATTACCTACGCAGGCACAATCAACTTTGCAACATCATCCATCAGAAGTTGGTCAACAAATTTGGATTGGTGAACACCTACACCCCATATTACAAGTACCGTCCGAATTCGGTGCTAGAGAATGCTGATTTTAGACTATACTACGATAGGTCAATTATCACTGATAGACGGGTGACGAATAACCGGCCTGATATTGTAGTTGTGGATAAAAAAGCTAACTCGGTTTATCTGGTGGATGTTGCAGTACCCAATAATAACAATATTCTGGACAAATACAACGGGAAAATTGCAAAATACACCGATCTTGCAATTGAGGTAAGACAGATGTGGCATGCAGAGAAAATAGAGGTGGTACCGATCATCGTTTCATCTACGGGACTAATTCCCAAAACTCTACAAGATAGCCTTACCAAACTGGGTCTTCACAAAAATACTTACATCGATCTGCAGAAGGCTGCCATCCTAAATACCTGTCACACTGTCCGTAAATTTCTAAATATGTGACTTCCGAGCCTAATCCCATTTGCGTTTACACACGCTCGGGATAGGTGAACATTACCAGCAAGTGCTGAGCAAGTACATACTTGGAATGATAATAATAATAATAATAATAATAATAATACGTTGTGGTGGAACTTATTCTTGATTTTGTAGTAACTACAAAAAGATGAAATAAAATAATTTTAATTTAATCCCTGACTTTTATCAAATTTTTAAATTTACCTATCAGTTGGATGTGAAAGAATATCTTATAATGACTCGGATAAATGTTCCACCGTATCTTTACTTTATCTTAATCTGTCCAAAAAGTCTTTATTGTTGTTTTCCTCAAAAGAATTTGGTCTAGGACGTATAGTTTTTGGACGTCTAGGCTCTTCGTCACTAGAGTACACATTTATATCAAAATCCATGTTTGACGACCATTTTAAAGTACCAAAAACACAATATTAGCGGAATAAAACACTTTTTTTTCAACAATTTACAAGTAAAACAACCAGAAATTCAAACACGAACGGCTGACGGAAAAATTAAGTAGGTATTAATTTCTTAAAATACACCACATCTTTGCGTTAGCTAACAAGAAGTTTAATTGATACTTTTAATCTAATATAACATTGAAAAACCGTTCCTTTGCATTAATCATCAATTAAATTTTAATGAAGACTTCATATTCAATTGAAAAACTGGCCGTTAAGGTCTAATGAGAACCCTTTGCTAAATCTTATTTCTGTAGGTTTCCTATACCTATATGCTAAATTCCAATTTATCAGATTTATTAATTGTGAGGTCTAAAAAATTCAATTTATTTTCCAGTTCAACTTCCAAAGTGAAAGTGATGTTAGGGTGAATAGAGTTTATTTTATTTAAAAGATTGTTAGCTGTAACCGAATTACCTTCTATGAAAACAAGACAATCATCTACATATCTAAACCAATGTAAGATTTCAACATTATTACCATTCATTATGTGGTTAACTTCCAAGTTAACCACATAATGGAGAATGGAAGTAAACCACATAATGAATGGTAATAATAGTTAGATTGTTTTTTGACACTTTATTCTATGCAGTTTATTGTATTTGGTTGATCTCTTTTTGCAGTTAATTCAGTTACTTTTTTGAATTAGATTTGGTGAAGGGTTACCATTAGACCCATAATCTTTTTCTGTTCTAAATTGGTTTTAAGTAATGGGTTCTCATAAGACTTTAAATTAATTCCTTCATCGCATAGTTGAATAATTATTTTGATTGTTTAGAGAGATTACCTACTTTCAGTACTTATTATTTTGAAATTGTTCATTATTTAAATTTTTTATTTACAAATTTAAATTATAGTCTAATATAATTTTCTTGGATTCTCTTAGGGATTTTGATGGTTTTTCTGTAGGAATAAGATTTAGTAATGGGTTCTCATTAGACCCATAATCTTTTCCTGTTCTGAATGAGATTTGATTAAGAGTTCTCATTAGACTTCAAATCATATCTTTCCTCAGTACGGATAATTAGTTACTCTCTCTGAGAGATAACCAAAATTACAGATTATTTATTTTTTGAAATTGTTCTCTGTTATTATAGATGGTTTGGAGTTGCTGGGGACTATTGTGTAAATTGTTTTTTATCGAATAAGATTTAGCAAAGGGTTCCCATTAGACCTTTAATCTTTTCAGCTTATTGAATTTTTTGAAAAATGGGGTTCTCATTAGACCTTATTATCAGATTTATTTTACAATTATTCAAGAAATTTACATATTGGTTTCTGTCAATTACCATATAATTTTGATTGAATTATTACTTTGATATATTCCTTAAAATATTTTGCATTTAACCTCATTGTTGATTTGTTAGTTCTATGCTCACTTCAGATAACTTTAACTCTGTGTCCATTTAGAATGTCAATTGTCATAGTTCCATGTAAGTTTTTTGTTGATTTCAAATTAATTATTAATTCAGGCAATTCAGTGTCACTTCAATTACCGTTACACTAACAGGTATACCTGAATATCAAGTATGATAAAAAATGCATATTAAATGACAGTACCCTAAATAAGGGATACATTTTATAAAACTTACATGTGTTTTTAAACATTTTATAAAAAAATGTGTTGTGAACTTTTTAATGGATGGGGTTTTTTGTAATCGCCTGACGAGTAAGTAATTCTTTTTAAAAATTTCCTAACTTTAATTTAAAACAACTGTTGCTTACTTGCAGGTGAGGCACTGAAGATGGCTTGACAGCCGAAAGCGCTTTGCAATTTTAAATAAAAAAATTTTTACACAGAATACAAAAAAATTGTTTTCTTGACTTTTTGTCATGTGTACTCAGCTATAAAGATATTCACCTATAAAAATATAGACAATGATACAACGAAACGACCAACAAAGTATTAAAAGCAAAAGTTGGAAAATTACTGTATTGGATGCTTGAAATGCAATACGTGATTCTGACTTCCAACGATTTACTTAGATTATTTAACATATCGGGTGCTATAGACGCGAAAGTAACCGAAATCATTAAATTCATTTTGTGGGATATTTTTATTATAACCCCATCCGAACAAATTCATCTTGGTCAGTTCTGGTGAACTAACTGGCCAATTATAAGGACCGCCTCTACCTATCCATTTATTCCTTAATTTTCTATTGAGGTAATCCCTAACAGCACAAATTGTATTTTTTATGCTTCCGAGGCCGTTAAGTAAACCTCGTTTATTTTTATGTGAAGGATCAAGGGTTTGAAATTTTTCGTTTCGTTGTGCTAATTGTAATTGATTATTAATCCCATTATCCAAATTTTCTAGGCTATTCCAATGCAAAGTTGTATTTTGTGACTTAAAAATAGTATTAGTTATATTTATATAATAATATTCTAAAGTGTCTAATTCTAATGCTATAGGGTTAAGTTATGATAATGAATAAAGTCGTGTTGACTAATTTTGACCTTGGCTGGTCCACCGAATATTGATTATTATCCGGTGGCTGGGCCCAAGTTCAGGGATAGTATACCGGGGTTGTCCGCCAGTGTCCGCCAGATTCCGGATTTTTATTCCCTGACATGTTGTCGTTGATAACCTGTAAGGAATTTTGTTTTTATGTTCGACATTCTTTTTATGTATTGTAATTGTCACTTTATTGTCAGACTTGACTGTTTTTAGTGTGAGTCGGGAAAGTGATTTGTTTTTTTTTTCTCAGTAGTTTTGGTAAATATTCTAGTGCTGGGTTCGTAATTTATTGGGGGATCTCTGTTTTCGTTTTTGACTTGAGTTACTTTTTCTTTTTTTTTGAGCAATTTTGTGATTAATCTAGTCATACATTAATCTAGTTCTCCAGCTGCTCCGTATAATTTTATTTTTTAAAGTTTGATTAATGTCTACGTGAAAAGGATCTTGAGTGTCTAAATGTCCGTTCAGGATTTCGATAGGTTTCTGTTTAGTTGTACTATGAATTGAACTATTGCAAGGTAAAATAGCATAAGGCATATATTCTCGAATATCAAAGGAATTTTTATATTTATGTCTTAGCGTTCTTAAATGTTCAATTAGTGTAGAATGGAATTGTTCGATCTTACCATTTGAGCTGGGGTTGTCTGGGGTTGCATAATGAATTTGGATTTCATGTGTATCTACAAATTCTTTAACAAGTCCATTTCTAAATTCTGTATCACTGTCAGATACTATCATATGTGGTATACCGTGGTGAGTTGTGAATAAAAGTTATAAATTTTTGTCCGTTTGCTTGAAATGTGTCAATATGTGAAATTTCGAGAGGTTTTGTTGGTGTTGGCGTTAACATAAATTTGGGTTTGTCGGTCCTAAAATTCGAAATGGAATTTTTCCAATTCTGCTTCGAATTCGGACATACACCAATAGATAGAGGATGCGTTCGCCCAATAGAGTAGATAGGCAACTCAGTATTCAAGTTCTGTTCTCTGATTACCGCGCCCACTGACGAGTGTAGTCAGAAACATAGCACAAGCGGGAAGCGCTCATTTAAAATTTGAATTTTACTAGCGATACGAGAAAATTGTTTACGATTGTATGAAAAAAAAAACACTTTTATACTATATACATAAGTTTATTTACAATTTAGTTAATACATTTATTAATATAATATATACATTTTTTTACTATTGCAAATTTTTCATTTCTCTAACCTTTCTAGTTATTTTTTTGTGAATGTGATGTCAATATAGAAAGGTTCATCTGCAGATTAGACTGACTTTCTTGAACATTTTCATTCTCTGGCTCATTTTCATTAACTAATATATCTGTAAAGAACATATTATTAACAACGAGTATTGGTGAAATTGGTAATATCCATTACATTGAGACAATTTGTTGGTCATGCAAAGTGTTTTTATCCTACACATGTTCAATTGAATTACATTATCTGAAATTGTTTGAACAAAAATAAAAATAAAAACTCACCTTCTAAAGCAGGGTCAGGTAAATGAAGAGCGGGATAGCTTCCAATTTTCAAATCTGAACCACTACGCCCATGTAAACGGCAATCATCAGAGAAATGTATATCGCATACTCTATGATTTGCTCTAACCAGCTTTGGATCTTTAGTCAACAATTTGGGATTGCAAATTTTAGTCAGCCATACCATAAATATCTTAAAAAAACAATTAGAAACATGGATACTGTAATTATAATGGTAATTATGTACCCAGGTTGAGATGTGTGCCATTATTTAAGTATTGAGAAATATTATAGTAACTAATGGCCTTCTCAACCGAAGTATACCTATATAGAATTTTTTCCACTACTAATTGCCAAACTAGTACTAAAACACCTCATTTTTACTTTAAAATTAATCACTTCCCCTATTATTCAAAGATATCAAAATATCAAATAGCTGGATAATGTTAAAGCATTGAAGAAATTCATTAAAACTGAGGGGTTACGTCATTTCTATTATATTCATAATTTTCATATTTTTTGATTATTTTCATTACCTAAGGACATTTTGTGGAGTTTAGTTTATTATTCTTGTACATTTCATTAAGTAAATATTTCTAGCCAATTTCTCTATAACAATAAAGAATAGGATATTTCTACGATCTGTGTTGTCGGAAAAAATATAGATATTATTACCTATACGCTTGAAGAAAAATTATTATTCTAGGTAAATAATGAGCTACTTCCCATTAGACAAATGAGATAAATAATGAGGTTCTCTCATGTTAGTAGTGGAAAAATAACAACAGATCTAGTCAATATAATTATCACAGCTAAAAAATCAATAATAAGATCGGTACTCACATTTTCATCGGTTTTGGGAAATCGATGCATTTTCACATGGTCACAACAGGAATACACCATATTGGTTTAGTTAAATCAGTTCAACAATAAAATAGCACAATAACACAAAAATTAAAATTCAACTTAGTACAACACTAATTTGAATTATATTTAGTTAGGTTAGGTATTTATGTCGCCTTCTAGTAAAGCTGATGTGATGTTGTCATATCTCAAAATTATAATTAGTCATAATGATTTTAGTTGAAAAATAACACATCTATAGTTTTTGTACGGCATTAAAAAATAAGTAAAAATACAAATCTAAATTGAAGTCCATGTTTTATATCAAGATAATAAGAAAATATATTTTTATTAGCAACTCTTATTTCTTGAATATATGAAAATTAAAATTTACAATAATGTTTACTTACTCAATTTTCAATAACAAAATCATATAGGTTAGAAATATATATTATTATTTAAACTTTGATAATGATCAGTGGATCAGATATCAAATAAGTGACGAAAAACTAAGGAATAAAGGAATTTTTCCTTATAGATCTGACAACGTTAAAATTTAAGGTGATTACAGAGCCTCTCGCGAGTGTAGTCGCAAACTGCTCTTAGGGGACCAGTTGGTTCATAAGAGTTACCTATGCATGCATACACCCATGTTGTGTCTGTAGACATCATGAAGATGTGCCGTCAAATACTTGTTAATCCACAGGTCATTACAACTCATTTTGTGGAGAGAAGATCCTAATAAAAACCTTGAAACCTTTCAATGGAATACCGTCACATTTGGCACCACATCAGCACAGTAGATGGTCTATGTATGTTCCACAATAAGTATAGGGAAATCAATGTTATCCGCCTCCGCCAAAATGGGTTCCACCAGCGGGGCGGTGCGGAGGTAATCGACGTAATCGAGAGTATAGATATACCGGGGATGGTTGAAAGTAGCGCAATGCTGTCAAAAAAGGCACTAACACCTAACTTCGTTACTATTGGTCCGATTTGAATGGAACAAACGGCATTATGTATGGAAAGTGATGTAATTTATGGAGAGTATAAGCATGCGCAATAATGCTACCATAAAGGCACTAGCACCTAGCTTCATCCGATTTGGATGGAACGTCAGGTCAAATGACACACGTCGAAACGTCACGTGACACGTCGAATGATACACGTCAAACAGTTTCATAGGGTGTACCATCAAATTTGCAAACGTCAATATGTGGAAAAATACCGAAAATGTGACATTTCCTTTGCAGAAACTCGGCTTTTTGTTGTCCTCGAACGTAAATGTAGTCTGCGGCATGCAATAACTTGCTTTCCAATATTTTATTTTAAAAATTGTAAAACGAAAATTCCAATCTTCATGTAATATAAAAGTTGATGAATATACAGGATGTTTTTCTAATAATACTTATAACAATTTTATATCATATTGTTTTAAGAAATTAAAAACTTAAAATGGCAGAAATTTATAAGTTGATCGACCTAAGTACCAGGTCATGTGGCTCAGGTTCATATCAGGAAATTGATTGCAATAAAATATTATTTTGTAATATGTATGTGTCAACACGTCTATGCTGAATATCGAAAAATGGATAATGCTGTGTAGCAGCATGTGCCGATTAGCAAACAGGAAATACGTTTTTGCTAATTCTCGATATTCAAAACACAAAACCGGTAAATGTAGGAAATCTCTTACCGTGCGGTTAGTTTGGAAAAGCATATTTTCTTGCATTATCACTCTAAGAATCTGTCGGAGGGGAACCAATCATATTTTTTGTTTTGTTCATTTAGGCGCGTTATTTATTAATTAGCGAAGTCCAGAGAGCTCACTTTTCAAAAGCCAGTCGCAGTTAATAGACGTCAATTATTAATAGTTTGTGTGAGTGTGGTACCTTAAAATATTAAAAAGTAAGTTTATTTTTGAATTCCATATCTTTTTTTATTTTTTCCACATTGATGCATTATTTCTTGTATCTCAAAAATATCTCAATTTTATTTTTCAATAGAAATTTTTTTTATAAAACATTTTTGCGCTAGTTGAGTAATTTTTTTTTGTTATCATTATTTAATTTGAATAATTTTAAAATGGTGGATAAACTATTAAAAAGTAAGTTTATTTTTGAATTTCATATCTTTTTTTATTTTTTCCACATTGATGCATTAATAATTTCTTGTATCTGAAAAATATCTCAATTTTTATTTTTCAATAGAAATTTTTTTTATAAAACATTTTTGCGCTAGTTGAGTAATTTTTTTTTGTTATCATTATTTAATTTGAATAATTTTAAAATGGTGGATAAACTATTAAAAAGTAAGTTTATTTTTGAATTTCATATCTTTTTTTATTTTTTCCACATTGATGCATTAATAATTTCTTGTATCTCAAAAATATCTCAATTTTTATTTTTCAATAGAAATTTTTTTTATAAAACATTTTTGCGCTAGTTGAGTAATTTTTTTTTGTTATCATTATTTAATTTGAATAATTTTAAAATGGTGGATAAACTATTAAAAAGTAAGTTTATTTTTGAATTTCATATCTTTTTTTATTTTTTCCACATTGATGCATTAATAATTTCTTGTATCTCAAAAATATCTCAATTTTTATTTTTCAATAGAAATTTTTTTTATAAAACATTTTTGCGCTAGTTGAGTAATTTTTTTTTGTTATCATTATTTAATTTGAATAATTTTAAAATGGTAACATGTTTTTCTTTTACTTTTGTAGATGGATCTAAAAAAAATAAACGAAAATTGTAATATTGCAGAGCGAAAACCAAAAATAAAATTGAGCGCTTTGCCACTTGATGAGCCGCAGAAAATATATGCCGCTAAAATAGTTAAAAGCAGATTTGGAGACTGCGTCCTACTAGATTTAGAAGAAGCTGTTACATTCCTTCCAGCCCGTGTCACAGACCAATACAGGGAGAGCATTAAATATTTTTCTTCCGAAAAGTACTCAATAATATTTAAGGGAACGGTCGACGTGGGAAAACCATCGCCTACTAATTCTTTCGCAATTGTTGAGAATAAGGCTTAGAATACGGGTAAGTGATTCTTATTTTTTATGGCCATGCATTCTGAAAGTGTTAAAGAAATTGCTAAAAAGTCAAACGATTTTTTGTTGGTTATAAGAAAATTGAAAAAAATTATATTCGATAAATTTACTGAAAAAGATAAAGAAATCTGGCTAAAACGGCTTAAAAAACATATTCGAATTTGCAATAAAGCTATTCGTTCGAGGACTAAAGATACAACTATAGGTACTTTGAGAAAACTTCAAACAAACATTGGTCATTTTAAACATTTTAAAAATTTAATTGAAAAAAGACACATTGGTTTAGGGCTCAACAATAGAAAATTGCAAAACAGGGTCAAGTGGGAAAATGTAGCTTCGAGCTTTAAAAGTAGAATCAAAACAGGGTTAATAATAAATTTAGCTCATAAAGACTTGGGTCCATTTTTGGAAGATGCTTTAATAATATTTAAAATGGAAATTTCTAAACAATTTAGATCGTTTCATATGATGAAAGTTAATACTTGTTTTTGCGGAGAATTTATAAAAAAAAATGAAAACAAAACTGAGGACGATGAAATTTTAGACTTAAAATATTTCAATACGAAAAATGCAATACTTGATGTATCTACCGATTTAGAGCGTTGGTTTTTTGATAACGTAAAAGATAAAATTTTTCAAAAACTATCTGAGTTCCAAGAAAGGGATTCTTGTTATGCCCTAAATAAAGTTGTCTCTTTAGAAGTAAATATTAATAAGTTTGAGATAGGTAACGGTTCATCTTTCATTCCATTACCAAAACAAATACTTAATAAAAATGCATGCATAAACATCAAAAATACAGATCAAGCCTGTTTCTATTGGTCGATTGTAGCAGGCCTTTATCCGAAAAATACAAACATCAATATAACTTCTTCATATCCATTTTATAGCACGGTATTAAATGCAGAGGATTTAGATGCTCCCATGCCGTTATGTAAAATTTCCAAATTCGAAAAATTAAACAATATTTCCGTTAACGTGTATGCTTTAGAATTAAACGAAAAAGAATTTTATACCGTGGTACCGGCAAGATTAACTCAAACTAAATTAGAACACCATTTTAATTTATTATTGATTCAAGACAAGTATTTTCCAAAATTAAATGACTTTGATGTTCCTCCAGAAGATGATGATGATGACAATAATTTTGAAGTCAAGTATCATTATTGCTTAATTAAAAACATGTCTCGACTCGTAAGTTCACAACTCAGTAAAAACACAAAAAAAAAAACTTCTGTGATAGATGTATGAACTATTTTAGTGATGAAAATAAACTTAAGGAGCACGAAAAGTTGTGTTATGAACTTAATGAATATAAAATGTCTTTTCCCAAATATGAACATGTCGAATTTAGAAATTTTACTTACCAGCAAACTACTCCGTTTGTAATCTATGCCGATTTCGAAAGCATGTTAACAAAATTTAATGATCCAAATGTTTCGACTGCAACTAAAAGATATCAAAAACATGAAGCGTATAGTGCAGGTTATTATGTAAAGTGTAACTATGATGACAATTTATCGTTTTACAAAAGCTATCGAGGTTCTGACTGCATGGATTGGTTTTCAAATGAAATGTCGTTAGTAGCCGAAATTATCCAATCAAAAATGAAAACCATAGTGCCAATGGTACTTCCGTCAAGTACCGTTGATGCATCTGATTGCCATATTTGCGGAAAACAATTTAAAGACGTCGAAATAATTGTACGCGATTACAACCACTTCACCGGTCAGTTTCGTGGATTCGCACATCAATCGTGCAATCTTAATTACCGCAAGTTGTTCGTAACACCAATAATTTTTCATAACCTGATCGGCTACGACAGCCATTTCATGATTTCTAGTTTATGTAAAAAAGGCACTATGAGTGTTCTTCCAATAAACCTAGAAAAATACATTTCATTCACTTTATTCGACTCAAAAACTAATTTAAAATTTAGATTTATTGATTCATTGAGATTTTTGGGGGCTTCCTTGGATGAACTAACATCCATCATGGATCCCAACGATTTCATCATATCCAAAAATGAATTTTCCCATTTGGATAATGAAAAATTTAAATTATTGATTAAAAAAGGAATATTTTGCTATGACTACATCGATAGCTGGGAAAAATTCAATGAAACGTCATTACCGCCTATTGAATGCTTTTACAATAAATTAAATTATAAACCACTTAGCTCCAACAAATATGCTCATGCCCAAAGTGTGTGGGATAAGTTTCAAATTCAAAACTTGGGCGAATATTCAGACATGTACATGAAAACAGACGTTTTACTTTTGGCAGATGTTTTCGAACAATTTCGGAAAAAGTGTCACGCAACTTATGGCTTGGACCCAGCGTGGTACTATACCATGCCTGGGTACACTTGGGACGCGATGTTAAAGTCCACCAGGTGTAAATTGGAACTATTGCGTGACGTAGACATGGTTTTGTTTATTGAAAAAGCTATTCGTGGCGGAATTTCAGTTTGCAGCAGCAGATTTGCTGAAGCAAACAACAAGTACATGTTGGAATATGACCCTAGTAAGCCTTCCAAATACTTGTTGTTCCTGGATGTGAACAATTTGTACGGTTGGGCAATGTGTGAACCTCTGCCCTACGGAGGGTTTAAATGGATCGAAGACGTCGATCAATTTGATGCTGATTTTATTCAGTCGATTCCGGACGATTCCCTCGAAGGTTATATTCTCAAAGTTGACTTGACATATCCGCAAAACCTGCACGATACGCACAAAGATTTTCCATTTGGTGCTGAACACCGTGTTCCTCTAGGAAATTTAAAACAGATGCTCGCCAACGGATTACAGCTCACTAAAGTGTATAAAGTTTTGAAATTTAAACAGTCTACCTGGCTAAAGTCCTATATTGAGTTAAATACTCGACTAAGAACGACAGCTAAAAGCACTTTCGAAAAGAACCTGTATAAATTGATGAATAACGCGGTGTTCGGTAAGACGATGGAAAATATTAGAAAACATAGAGTAGTGAAATTGGTGACTAAATGGCAAGGTCGGCATGGGGCGAAAAATTTGATTGCAAGCTATCGGTTCCATAGCAGAAAAATTTTTAATGAAAACTTGTCCGCAATTGAACTCAATAAAACTAACATAATATTCAATAAACCTTTGTATGTAGGAATGGCAATATTAGATATTTCCAAAATATGCATGTATGATTTTCATTATGGGCATATGATTCCTAAATTGGGTGTTGAAAAATGCAAACTTATGTATATGGATACCGATAGCTTTATTTATGAGCTATCATGTGATGATGCTTATGAAGAAGTTATTAAGGCAGATATACAAAAATTTGACACTTCAGATTATCCAAGTGATAATCAATATAATATTCCACAGGTGAATAAAAAAGTTTTAGGTGTTATGAAAGATGAATCAAAAGGTAAAGTTATGACCCACTTTGTAGGACTAAGATCGAAAATGTACACTTATAAATTGGACGTAGATGGGGAGGAAAGGGCAAAGAGACGACAGTATTTAGAACAAAAGAAACTCGATAAAGACCGAATCGAGTTTAAAATAAAAACGCTAGGGGTGGTTAAAAAGTTGAAGGGGGTAAAGTATAATGTAGTGAAAAATAGGATAGGTTTTGAGGATTATGTGAAATGTTTAACTAATTTTAAAGAACAAACAATAAGCCAGCGTTGTATTCGATCATATTTACATCAAGTATTTAGCATCGAACAAACAAAAACTGGTCTAAGTCCACATGACGATAAGCGGCAATTAATTCCGGGGACTTTTGATACTCTACCTTGGGGGCACTATAGTAACCGAGAATAATTTTTGATAATTTTGTTTTTTTCTATAATTGAAGTAATTTTTTTCAATGTAGTCATTTAAAAGATTTTTTTAAGTTTATATCTATATATATATATATATATATATATATTAATTTGAATGTGTGGCTGTAAAAAAAGATTCACTTGCGTTTTAATTTTATCTAAGATTTTTTTATAAATAAAAATAATTGTAGTTTTTAAATCGCTTTTATGTGTATCGAAAATAAAAAAAAATCAATTTATTTTTTGTTTTCATTTTTCCTGCAATGAAGGAGACACTAACATGAGAAAAATCCTTAGGAAAAAAAAGATTGAAATGGTTCGATTTATGCATTTTTTTGGTAAGTTCAAGGTCACACATCGAGACTCTCTCTCTTATCAGTGAAATAAAATATCAAACATTTGGTGTATTACATAAAGAATAGCTGAAATAGCCGAATTGGTTGGAGCATTTTTCCTAGCATAGCTATTGAAGAGGAAATAGGTTCAATCTTCGACTATTTCAGCTATTTTTTTCCTAAAGAAAACACATATACCAATAATATATAACTATTTATTTAAATCATTGATAACTGTAAGTTTACAAAAGTATACAAATTCTCTAAGAGCATTGTTTAACATATCATTAGGTGTAATAGAACAAAATGCATATAAAATTTGTTGAGGATTTAAATTTTCAGAGGCGACATTTTTACAGAAATCCAAAACATTATAATAATATTGACAAAAATTTAAATTTTCCAATATAGCTATACGTTGTAAAATCAAATTATTTAGTTTTAAAATTTGAGACACTTCTTCTTCATCCATATAATATTCAACTCCATGTTTTTTGACGAAAATCAACTTACACCCATCGTAATTTGATGGAGTAATGGTGCAGTACTCTCCACATGAAAACGAATCAGGTTGGAACTTGTCGGCGTCGTCAACTGTGGTATGAAAGAAAGCATTCATCTGTTGCGTCATCATTGAAATAAAGGTATACCATTCATAAGTGCTGAAAGATATTTTGCTGCACTTTAGCTGTTGAGATAGAATAACAGCAGGCGTAAATGATCTTGCCGGACTAATTCCACATTTTACTTCATAACCAGAAATTGTATATTGTGTTGAAAGCAGGTACACATTTTCAGACTTTGCAGCAAACTCATAGTTTTTCAAAATTCTATCCAGCTCTGCAGAATAGTTATTATCACTACTACTACTACTGTCGTAACCACTACTGACACCTTGATAACTCATATTGCTAACTGAGTTTAAGATCTGAAACGACTCCAATTTATGTGGCATTTTACGTCATAAAACATCAACTCCATTGATCCAGCTGTTATGTTTTTTGTCTAAGCCTAACCATTTCACGAACAGTTTCTTGCCTTTACGTCTAAGAACTTTTTCCACCAAGTAAACGTCCGGATTCGATGTTTTCTGTAGTTCTTCGTCATAGAAGCAGCCGCTGATTGGTGTACCTTGCATGTCTTCAAGTAAATACGTAGCAGGATTGGTAATTTTAACTTTGATGATTTTGAATAGTTCTGTAGTCCAATTGGGTGTATATCCTTTTTCAAAGACATGTTTTGCCTTGGATATGCGCACAATGTCACCAACTTTAAATTTTCGCGGGCCTGCTATCTTTAAATGACTATAGGTGTTATTCAAAATAGATTTTTCGTTGGATTTGTTGACTTGAGAAGGCTTATATTGTGTTGTGGAATGTGTTGTATTGTTATAGTTTTGAGTAATTTCAGGCAGAATATCAATCCATTTGTAGGTGCCATTTAAACTGAAATATTTGTAGAGTTTCGATTTTAATGTTCTTATAACACGCTCAGCCATAGAAGCTTTCATCGTGCTAAGTACGCTATAATGATTTATATCATGTTTTTTCATTAAATTTTGAAATTTGCTGTTGTAAAATTCCTTCCCCTGATCGGATTGTAGATTTTTCGGTGTTCGTCGTGTATGAGCGAGAATGTCCGAGAATGCCCGAGTAATCTCCTCTCCGGTCTTCGTCTTTAGTGGGCGTGTCCACATAAACTTTGAAAAACAATCAATGACGACCAGTATCATTTTATGATTCCTATTTTGTGATGCAAAATTCCTCATCTCCGCAAGATCCATTTGCCAAAGATCGTCAAGGCCCTTGATAATGGTGCGTCTGCGAGGGAATTTTTTCCGAATAGGTTTGTGAAGCTCGTTTACGAGTTGAATCTTTTCCTTGGTGTGCATATTATGATGTATTACCGGCCAGCTTCAGTTCCAGACTATGAATGCGGTTATGGAAATTTATATCCAATGTCTTAATATTGTTCACTATGTCTGAAATGTTACTTTTCAAATCCGAAACGGCTGTGATATTTTCTGCAGATTCTTTTTTCAATTCACGTATACTTGCATTCGCACTAAATTCTCTTCGAATGAAGACTTTTGCAGTGGCAATTGAGTCGTCAACGTATTTCTTCGTAGCCATATCCCTACCTGCTACTGGGGGATTTCGCGAAATGAATGTATTAATTTCGTTAGTTTTATTTTGTAAGTCGGTAATATTCGCCTGTAATATGGGAATTTCAATCTTATGAAGCTCGTTTCTGATTTCGTGCAATCCTACTTCTAAATTCTTTATATTGTGTGTTTGTGGTGAGTTGATAGTACGCAAGTCATCAACATATTTTTTTGTTGCAGCGTCACTATTTGCTGTCGGTTCTTTAACATTACAAATTTTCACATTTCCAATATCAATATTACCGTCCGGTGTATGAGGGAACGTAATTTTCGCTGGTAAACGCGCATAGGGCGTTTGATGTCTATGTCCGAATTTATCGACTGGCATAATTGAAATGAACAAGTTTCAACTTGTATTATTCTATTATATCAGCTTCCTTGAGTTCATTGATAATTGCTACTATTTCGTTGTCGTGTGACGTATTACCTGCCTCTTTCGAAGCAATTAGTAGCTTTAGACGTTCAACCAACTCGTTGGGATCATCCCAATAAATGTATTCCATAGGGTCTTCGTTGTATACCAAACGGGAATCGAGAACGTTTCCGCCACTTTTCGTAAAAGGTATTTTTGATAGACGTTTCATTAGTAGCTGTTGTGTTCGAGTAGAGGGACGACGGTTCGATGATTCTGATTTTGTTCTAAACAAAGGTTTGATAATATTGTGATATTTGTAAGTGCTTGAACCCTTAAGACGGTTGCGTGTATCTAGGTGAACCTTAGTATACTCTAGAAGGGTTTTATGCCTCCAAATCCTGCTGGATGTAACCTTCTGGATCGTGGTAGAATAAAAGCTGGTATAAGCCAGGTGTACCAGTCACGGATCCAGCTTCTTTATTTCGTTCTTGTAGTATGTTGATATTGCCGTTTCTTCCATCAAATCCAATTCTACGCGTACCTAAACTCCAACCGAGATCGTCATTGTAGAAAGGTCCGTAATTTTTATCGATTCTTCCATTATCTTGGAAATAGTCTTCGATATACGATTGACTAATTTCAGGATATTGATCTAAATACTCTTGAATGGATTCATGTGTCATCTCAGGACGCATTATTTCTGGAGATTCGGGCATTGGAATATTCCCCTCTTCATCGGTTTCAGCCACCGGTTCCGTTTCGAGGAAACGTGTAAACACATCATCATTATCATCGGGTTCTTCTTTCTTTATTTCCTCCTTTGGTTGTAAATTTGTAATCGATTTTTGTAATGTCTTCGAGGATTGTACAATTTCTTCTAGTGGTTTGGATATTGGCTTGAATAGTTTATTAATAGACTCGTCTTGCTCTGATTTACCTAATTTCAATGTATTTTTTTCGAATCGATCTGGCAAGTTCAGACACTTTTTTCTTGCGCAATGCAGTAGCAACCTTATCGTCAGACATATTGGTATGGACTGAAGGCGCAGCTTACAATTTAATATATTTATCGAATCCTTTGCGATACCTTCCATCATTGAGGGCGAAATTTTTCATAATTACCAATGTACCATAGCGATCACACCAACACTTTGAACACATATTTTTAAATACGTCAAATGTCATGTCAGGAGATACGTGTTCGTCAAATATATGTTTCAAGTTTACCTCATCCTGCTTGAATAACACAATAACATTACAATTGTCGCGAATAAGCTGTTTCGGTATTTTTGAATATGTTTGACAAAGATATGCAGCATCGATATCTTTATGTCTGCACATGGAATAGTATTCCCGAATTTTCTGTTGACCATCACATGCAACGTCATCGAATAAAAAGACAGAATTAGGCTGAGCTTCATCTGGACTTATTATTTCCTCGTTGTCTTTGAATGGAAAATAGCCAACGCCCTTCACTTGTGCTATAACTTCCTGCAGCAATTGGTACTTTGGTTGGAATAACGATTTTGAATAAACATAAACGTTTTTGAATTTCGCGCCATTCGGATTAAATAGGAGCGCCAGCACGACATTCGTCTTTCCACACCCACTGGGGCCACATATAATGGCACGGAAAGAATTTGGTAATAATTTACCATGTTTACCAATAGTTGGTGTTGAGGTAAAATCCAGATTTTCAATGGGTATAGTCTGCTCTTGTTGAATTATTTTCATTGTGTGTGTCGTCTTTCGTAGTACTACTCTTTAAATATAGGTGTTACCACTTACGCGTATCAGTCTTAATGTTGTTGTTTAAAGGAGAAGGTCTCTTAAATTCTCTCATCAATAAACTACCTATTGAGCTTCACTTACCTAGCTATCAGTACTGTGGACGTAAGTACTACCCCCTCCACCCCTTCATGTAAAAAATTGATTGTTTTTTTTCAGCCGGTACAAAATTGGAAAAACGTCTTGATCGTGGAGATCCGGGCATCAACCCCTTGGACGCTGCTTGTAAGCAACACGATATTTCTTACTTGAAGAATAAGTCTCTCGAAGAACGACACAAAGCGGATCGAATACTTGAAGATAAAGCTTGGGCTCGTGTCAAATCAAAAGACGCTCCACTGGGAGAGAAAACTGCTGCATTACTTGTAACAGGCGGAATGAAGGTGAAAAGAAAGCTGGGAATGGGTTGTCGTCGCAAACGTCGTTCCTTGCATCGAGATATTATTCTAAAAGTGGGAAAGTCATTGAAGAGAGGAACATCTTTGAAAGACACCGCAACGTTTGCCTTACGAGCGGCCAAAGCACTTATTAAAGAATTTGGTGGGAAAAAAGAAGTCGAGGTTCCTCGAGTGATACCTGTAGCGAAATCCGGAGGTTTCCTACCACTTATCCCTTTGTTTGCAGGTCTTTCGGCACTCGGAGCTTTGTCAGGTGGTGCTGCTGGGATTGCTAAAACTGTCATTGACGCAAAGCATGCGCAAAAGAAATTGGAAGAAGATGTACGTCATAATAAGGCTATGGAACGTGTAGGATCTGGCCTGTATCTGAAAAAGTATCCAAAAGGCGGCTTCGGATTGTATTTGAAAAAGCAAAAAAACCAATAAAGCTACCCAATCACGCATTAACCGACTTTGACATAACACAATACGCAAAATCGCTTAAAATACCGCATTTTCGAGGAGTTTTCATGCGAGACACTCTCCCCAAAGCCGGCCCCCGGAAACAAGAATGCGCAGTGGTTAATTTGGACACCTCTGAGAATAGCGGAAGTCATTGGGTAGCTTACCGAAAGATAAACAACAATGTAGAGTATTTCGATTCATTTGGTAACTTGAAGCCTCCGAAAGAAGTTGTTAAATATTTTGGAAAGAGTGCGAGAATTTTTTACAACAATACCCAATATCAAAACTACGATCAAATCAATTGCGGTCATTTGTGTTTGAAATTTCTACAACAATGACGGAACTATTACTACAACATATCTACCATGGAAAAACATTGAGTAGTTTCACTGCCGAAGAACTAAAGCACTTTCCCATTGAATATCTAACAGAGTGTGTAAGACCTTCGGAATTGCTGGAAATGTGGTATAAACTTCCCAATGAATATCGAGCAAATTTTCAACTACAAATACGATTGCCTTGTTTCATCCATTACAACCGACCTGATTGGACGACGCATTGTGACGGCCCTCCGAGTTCGCAAGCTACTTGTTTCCTTTGTAACCAAACATTAAAAAAATAGAAAATGTTATTTAAATTCAAACATTATTCGTATTTCATTAGTCATCATGTCGCAGTTGCTGAGAGTTAACAGCACCAATCACGTGTTTACCTTTCAACCTCCTACGCCTATTGAGCTCGATCAGAAGAAGGAATACGAAATAGCTCTACGATCTTTTCATTCTTATCACAGTATACCGAACATTGAAAATTGTAAGTTTTACTACTACGATACCAAGGGCAAGCTTCAAAGTTTTGATTTTCCCACAGGATGTTACGAAATTGCCGATCTTGAAGCGTTTATCCGAGATAAATTGGGTGCGGGCAATTCAACTAGACCAGAGGACATATTTTCACTAAAACCCAATCACAATACGTTGAAATGTGAAATTTCCAGTAAATACAAAATTTCCTTCAAGGAGACCAATAGTCTTGGAAGAATATTGGGATTTTCACCGAAAATACTCGACTCTAACAAATTGCACTCTTCAGATCTCCCAGTCAAAATTATTAAAGTATCTAGCATACGCTTCGATTGTAACATTACCACTGGAGCCTTCGATGCAAACAGACCTGCTCATACTATTTACGAATTCGTCGTACAAGTAGATCCAGGATATTCCATTGACGAAATTCCTCATAATTTGCTCTACCTACCCGTTATACCACAACGTGAAATAACCAACATCACTGTCATAGCCTTAGACCAGGACGGTCAGCCTGTAAACTTTCGTGGAGAACTAAGTACGTTGGTGTTGGAGCTTAGAGCGCGATGGGGCTAATAATAAATCATAAAAGACAATCTGCAGCACTTCCAACTTCATTAGCTAAGCAGTCGCCAAAGCTGAAACAGCTCACGTTCGCAAACAAATTGGTCCTGCAATCGCTGGGTTTTAAATTGAAAAATGACAACCATGTATGGAAAACGTCTACGCCAAAACGACATGCCTCCAATGTTTGATATCTACCGTAAGCCGATGTTTGATGAATCAATTCGAAAGGCCGAATATAGAACCTATGCTCCATTTATAAAGTCATTCAATTGCAGTGACATTGTGGAGTTTAGCATTAATCAAGTTGATTCGTTTTTTGCAATGAGCGAAACTTTGTTGTGCATTGAAGTACACGGAGCTGGTGACGTGAAATTAGCAAATAATGTTGGAGCCTTTCTATTCGATTCATGTACGTATAGTGAAAGTGCCAGGGAAATGGAAACAGTTCGGGATCCTGGAATAGTAAGTGCCGTACGTGCCATGACCTGTTATAACCAAGAAGATTCCAATCATATGGCTATAGCCGGTTGGAATTACCCAAAAGATCCTATTTTGAATGATAGCGACAAGTCCTTCAACCTTCAAATACCTCTCAAACATATTTTCAACATTTTCAACGATTATCCCATGATTACATGTGGACGTCAAACAATACGACTAGTTCGAGCACGAAACGATAATGATTGCTTATATATTACTGAAAAGAATGTCTCTGGAACGCCTACAACAGCTAAAATTAACATTACAAGCGTTGAGCTGAAAGTTAAACATATCTTTCCTAATGACGACATAAAATTAAATCTCATGAAATCCATTCAAAAAGATCAACCTATAGTTATTCCATTCAGGAAGTGGGAGTTACACGAATTACCTTCAATTACTAAAGGAGCAAGACATGAAGTTTGGGCTGTCAAGACATCCACTTCAGTTGAAAGACCTCGTTTTGTTATTGTTTTCTTTCAAACCGACAAACGTAACTCGAGTACAGCTGACCCGACTCTATTTGACAATGCCGACGTACAAAGTATAAGACTATCACTCAATGGTGACTATTGGCCCAATGAAAGAATGCAATTGGATTTCGCTAAAACTGACTACAATGAGGCGTATTTTAACTACACTGAATTCTATCCCAACTACACAAACTCCACACAGAAGCGTACCCTGCTGGATTATTCTTCTTTCAGGAAACGAGCATTGTTTGTTATCGATTGTTCAAAACAGGAGGAAGGTATGAAGGCGTCCACAGTCGATGTGAAACTTGACATTGAAGCAAACATAGGCTTTCCCGAAAATACCAAAGTCTATTGCATCATAATTCACGATTGCGTAATGGAATACTTCCCCTTCTCCGAAATTGTTAAAAGCTTGAACTAGATGTTGTGAGTTAGTGTTCGAGCAGACGTCAACATGAGAGTAGCATTCGTAGACATCCAAGGTTTTGTTGTAGAAGGTCATTTCGTTGTCAAAGAACTCAGCATAGAAATTGGTTTTAAAGGTTCGCATTACATATTTTTACCACCGCAACCGTTTTCCACATTGAGCGACGCAGACAAGACGACTACATCATACTTGGAAAGGAATGTGCATGGTATTCGATACTCTTCAGGAGATGTAGAATATTCTAAACTAAATGAAATATTGAAAAGCAAGTTATTGTATGCCGCAGACTACATTTACGTTCGAGGACAGCAAAAAGCCGAATTTCTGGATAAGAAATGTCACATTTTCGGTATTTTTCCACGCATAATTGATGTTTGCAAATTTTATGGTACGCCGTGTGCAACAGGAAACTTTGTCCACGATCCAAACCCCTGCCACGCCACTGGAGTATATTCGTGTACCGAAAGAAATGTACAACGCCTCCGCCACTGGTTTCCAAATACTGTATTACCATCATAAATAAAGTTTTTTTAAAAAAACATGGGTTTTATTGAAACACTCTGTATATTCATCAACTTTTATATTACATGAAGATTGGAATTTTCGTTTTACAATTTTCAAAATAATTTTCAAAATTAAAACAAATACAGCCACTAATATTACACATGACATGGCGTAAACGTTATTAATTTCATTTTCTATATCCTTTTCTGTTCTGTTGAACATGGTGTAGGTTGAATACGTCTTAACGGATAAGTAGTTTGCGGCAGTCTACGGGCTAACTGATGGACCTCTTCAGGCACCCAGTTTATACGAAGACTTCTCCACGTCTGTCCTTCCTCATCAGACAAGCAAAGATTTTCGAGTTGATTTATAACCCCCCTTTTGTCTTCGTAAAAAGCAATGTCTTTATTCAATTTTCCAATATTCTTAATGAACTCGTCAAAACGATGACTGTACACTTCTGAAGACATTTTACAAAAGAAGTTTGGTGTGTAGTAGACTGCACTTTGGCTACCCCTCTCCACCTTTTCTTCTAGTCAGCACCGGGATGTCCCCCCACCACCCCGTGAGGAGACTCGTCGCTAGGAGTCGTTTGGCACCTCTCTCCCGTCCCACGTGACGTTTGACGTGTATCATTTGACGTGTCACGTGACGTTTCGACGTGTGTCATTTGACCTGACGTTCCATCCAAATCGGATGAAGCTAGGTGCTAGTGCCTTTATGGTAGCATTATTGCGCATGCTTATACTCTCCATAAATTACATCACTTTCCATACATAATGCCGTTTGTTCCATTCAAATCGGACCAATAGTAACGAAGTTAGGTGTTAGTGCCTTTTTTGACAGCATTGCGCTACTTTCAACCATCCCCGGTATATCTATACTCTCGATTACGTCGATTACCTCCGCACCGCCCCGCTGGTGGAACCCATTTTGGCGGAGGCGGATAACATTGATTTCCCTATACTTATTGTGGAACATACATAGACCATCTACTCAGCACCCTATTAGGCACTGAGGTGCTTTAAACAATTAGCGACTACGTGCGATGATCCACTAGTTTCAAATATTATTATCAACGATTCCTATGTAGATGACTTATTGACTGGTCATAACAATTTACAAACTTTACAAGGTATTTGCAAGTCCATTTATGATCACCTATCATCAGCTGGTTTCATTCTAAGAAAATGGATATCCAATCACGCTCAAGTCATCACCCATTTAAACACAGCTGGTGATGATTTAACGATTTTAAATCTCAGTGAAGGTGGGCAGGTAACCCTGGCAATAAATGGTTTAGCAAAGCTGATCAACTAAATCACTTCATTTCTGAATCTCATTCTTCTCAACCACTGTCAAAACGCCAAATACTATCTGAATTAGCTCAAATATACGCTCCCTTAGGTCTGCTGAGCCCTACCATAATTCTTGCCAAAATATTAATTCAGCGTTTATGGTCATTAAAAATATCATGGGATGACTCTGTTCCTATAAAGTACAGCCAACAATGGAACCACTTTAGAACTCAATTAGTTAATCTAAATCAATTAAATATACCAAGACATGTGATAGGAGAAAATTCTAAGCTAATTAATATTCACTTTTTCTCCGATGCAAGTCAACATGCATACTCAGCGTGTTGCTATTTTAGGAGCCAAGATGCTAATAGCTAAATCACAGCTCGACTACTCTGTTCAAAAACTAAAGTATCTCCAATTAAAACCGTATCTATTCCACGATTAGAATTATGTGCAGCCTTATTGTCATCTCAATTATCAGAACAAGTTTTAAAATCCCTTAATCTCAACATTCCTTCTTATTTTTGGACTGACTCTCAAGTAGTCCTAGCTTTTCTTAAATTACTGCCAAATACTTTAGAAGTTTTTGTTAGTAGCCGCGTCTCCAAAATACAAAACCTAACTAACCCAGACCAGTGGCATTATGTTTCCACAAAACATAATCCAGCAGATATTGCTTCTAGGGGAATTTTACCCGATAGTCTGATTAAGTGTAATCTTTGGTGGCTAGCTTCCTAAAGGAAACCCATGAATCTGAATTTATGCAATTATTTCAATCAAAAGGTCCCAGTTTAACTGATATTCCTGAAATGAAGGAAACTGTTCAAAACCTATTTCATGTTCAAAGTCGAGAGCAAATATCATTTGACATATGTGACAGATTTTCAAACCTTACCCGTTTGAAACGAGACACCAATTTCACTCGAGCTAAATAACCAACAACCTACTTCCAAGGTTACTGGAGAACTTTCTGTTGAAGAAATGAATTCTACATTTACAAAATTGATAAAGGTCGCACAATCCAGTTGTTTCAAAAGAGACATTGAAAACTTATCAAATAATAAACCTGTTGATAGAAATAGTAAACTATTTCATATGTCGCCATTCATTGATAGTCAAGGAATTCTACGAGTAGGTGGACGATTAAAACATACCTCCTCACCAACCAATGAAAAACACCCAATTTCATTATCAGCCAACCATACGCTAAGACAATTAATTTTTAAAAACACTCACATTAATCTATTTCATCCAGGCCCTCAATTATCATTAGCGACAACTCTATTGGCCTATCGGTGTACGCAAATTAGCTAAACAAATTGTTCATAAGTGTATAACTTGTTTTAGACACAAACCTAAACCCATTGAGGTATCTATCGGTAACTTGCCTGATAAACGAGTTAAATCATTTAATATTACTGGTCTTGACTACGCAGGTTGAACAATTTCAGCATATCCGTTGTAAAATCGTTTGATAAAAAGTGTAGACTGTTTAAGGTGCTGGGTTGTTTAATTGATTAAAATTAGGAGGTCTTCTTGAATGAAGCGATTATGGACAATTCAACATTCTTTATTGTATAACACCACAAAATCTCATTACATTGAACTCTTCAATTAAAATATTCGAAAAAATTAAAAACATTTTTTTTTGACAAAATACGTGAGTTCTTTTTAATTTTTTTTTACTGTCACTGTCACTTCTATTTTTCCATAAACATACAATATGATATCAAGTAGTTAAGGAATTTCTTGTGCTGATAAAATCATGGATAAAATGTTGAAAGTAAATAGTTAAAACTTGGCGTGAATTGGTACTTACTACATGACTTGGCGTAAAAAAAGGATAAGTTGCGATGAAGTAAATATTAATATTTTACTTTTTCTGTTCAAATGGCTATGGAATTTGAACACAGGTCCGTTTCAAATGAAAAATAAAAAGGGTCGTGGATGTAAAATCCTTAAATGCGAATTAATTTAGTAAGGTACTTACTACATGACTTGGCGTAAAGAAAGGATAAGTTGCGATGAAGTAAATATTAATATTTTACTTTTTCTGTTCAAATGGCTATGGAATTTGAACATACTGGCCCGCGCGAAAGCGAATGTGAATTTAAGTGAATAAACCAATAAAAAAATGAGGAAAAGAATGTAAACATAAAACTATAATGTTACTAACCGATAAATGAGACAATCTCTTATCAGGGATTGAATGGTTGAGTGTGATGTTTCCTGTGAACCACATTTAATTAAATGTCAAATGTAAAGAGTAAACATGAATCGATGACTATCGATAAAAAATGAATATAACCTTAAAGGATCATAGCTTGTTAAGGACAAAAGTTAAATACAAACTATTAACCTAAAATATTAATCAAAAGGTACGCCAGAGGTCAAACGAACCTATCCCGATTCAAGGTTCTAGCTTCCTCTATCGTGGCACTTTTGTCCGTCCTGACAAAAGCTACATACTATACACGTAATGGAATAAAAAAGGGTTTAAAGTAGAATAACAACAACACTAAGGCTTGATTCAATCCTGATAACAATACAATGAACGGATGAAAGTTTGCGTGGGTGCCGCGAAAAACAGCAAGTGCTGCCCGGATAAAATACAATTTTTTTTACCAATGCATATGATATATGACCAGCTTTAAAAAAAATATTTAGTGGAATGTTAAATTAAGTTCCACTGGAACACGCTTTCAATCACCATTTCTACAAATTGGTTTGTTATTGCTCTGTAATGGGTAAACGTGATAGTTTTGTTATGGGACGCGTATAAATACCATCTTGAGTTTTTAAACTCACTGACCTGATGTTACCATCTTTTCCTGTGAAAAGTTCAATTATGCGTGCTAAGGGCCATTTCAGTGGTGGAGTATCATCATCTTTGATTAAAACTAAATCATTGACTTGAAAATTTTTTACAGGTACCATCCATTTTGGACGGTTTCGTAATCGGTTGAGATAATCAACTTTCCAGCGTTTCCAAAACTGTTGTTGAATTTGAGAACATTTTTGCCAAAATGAAATTCTGTTAGATGGGGTATTAGAAATGTCTTGTTCTGGAAATGAAGTTAATGGGACTCCTATCAAAAAATGGCCTGGTGTCAATGGATCAAGATCAGAAGGATCATTTGAGAGTTGATACAGAGGTCTTGAATTTAAAATGGCTTCTATTTGTGAGAAAACGGTTGCTAACTGTTCAAAAGTTAAAGTTGAATTTCCAACTATTCTTATGAGATGATATTTCGCGCTTTTGATGGCTGATTCCCAGAGTCCACCCCAATGTGGAGCTTTGGGAGGGATAAATTTCCATGTAGTTTCCGTTGATTGCAAAAAGGACTGAATTGTTTTATTGTTAGAATCGTTACTTAAAAAATTATGAAGTTCTTTTAGATAATTATTGGCTCCTTGAAAATTGGTTGCATTGTCACTATAAATGATTGTAGGAGAACCTCTCCTTGCTATGAAACGTTTTAATGCTGCAATGAATGCTTCAGTTGTTGAATCAGACACTAGTTCCAAATGAACTGCTTTTGTGACCATACAAACGAACAATGATAAGTAACATTTGGCAATAGGAGCTTTTCTTAGTCTAGAAGATTTGATTAGATTTGGTCCATCGAAATCTACACCTACTTTTTGAAAAGGTCTTGCTATTGAAATACGATCTGACGGGAGATCTGACAGGAGTTGGAATGTTTGTTGTGAACTAAATCGATGACAAATTACACATTTTGAAATAATTCGTTTGATTTCTCTAAGACCGTCTAACGGCCAATACTTTAACCTAACGTTTGATAAAACATTTTGAGGACCGCTGTGTCCTAATCTTATGTGTTCAGCTTTCAATTATAACGATGTAACTTCACATTTTTTTGGTGAAAGTATAGGGTGTTAGTGATTATAATTTATATTAGAATGCTTGAGCCTTCCACCTACTCTTAAAATTTTGTTTGAATCAATGAAAGGATTTAAAGATAAAATTTGTTTTGATAAACTGGCTTTTTGTTTCTCCAAAATTTTCAACTCTTCTGATAAATACACTCTTTGGATTTTCATGATTATGAATTGTAATGCATTGTCCAATTCATTATTTGATAATAGACCAGTTAGTTTATGAGTTTTATTTTTTACATTGTTGATGAATCTTAACATATACGCTATAGACCGTACTAACTTTGAAAAGGAATTGAATGTTTTGAAAAGAGTAGCCCAGAAATCTGGGGGTTCTGGGACTGTGTGCATGATAGTTTTTTTTCCCTCAGGTGGTGCTGGTACTAAGCGAAATGTATCCAGATCATCAAATTTTTCCTAAGGTTCTTTCAAAAATGTTGGCCCATTAAACCAAAATTTATGTTTTTCTAAAGGAAACTGTCCTCTAGAGAGCAAATCTGCTGGGTTTTGTCCCGATCGGACGTGCCGCCAATGGAAATCTTTAGTGATTTCTTGAATTTAAGAAACTCTGTTGCTGACGTAAACTGACCAACGCGATGGATGTCCTTTTACCCACGACAGAGCAATGTGAGAATCTGACCATAAATTTACCGACTTGAATTTCAGACAATTTTCAAAAATAATTAAAACTTTCTTTATTACAAGTGATGATAGAGTCATTGCTGCTAATTCCAATTTTGGAATAGTTAAAATTTTATTTATAGGTGCAACTCTAGATTTTGATAGTAATAAAGTAAAGTGAATTGAATTGTCAAAATAGACAGACCGTAAATAAACGTTACATCCGTACGCCACTGAACTGGCGTCGCAAAAAGCATGGAGTTCAATTGTTAAATTTTTTAAAATGGATAAGTTATTACAAAATTCTGTCCAGTCCTTTAATAAATTTGGATCTATTATATTTTCATCCCAATTCAATCTTTGTAACCAAATATGTTGCATGATTAATTTACCGTGTGCTAAAAGAGGGTTAACCAAACCTAATGGATCAAATCAACTAGGTATGGCCGATAAAATTATTCTTTCAGTTACGTGTTGTGTTGGAAGTGATGATGGAACTGATATTTGAAATCGATCTGAGTTGGGATTCCACTTTAATCCTAATATTTTACAGGGTGAGTTTTCTAAATTCATATCTTTTAGATCTGATAGTTGATTTGAGTTTTGCATTTTAACATTAGAGAAAAATTTGTGAAGTGAAAAGCCATGTTCATTTAAGCAAGTATTTAATTCTTCATGTAATTTATTTAAATCATTAAGAGAATTTGTTCCTGAAAGGATGTCGTCGACATAAGTTTGATGAAGTAGAGCGTTTGCAGCTAAGGGTAAGAGGGAGTTTTCATGTGCTATTTCGTTTAAGACTCTACATGCTACGTATGGAGCGCTTTTTTGACCAAAACTGACTTAAGTTAATTGAATGCATGTTAGTGGTTCTTCTGGAGAATTTCTCCAAAGAGTGTTTTGCAGAAAATTATGTTTAGGATTCATTTCTATTTGGCGATACATTTTTTGAATGTCATCTGTGAAAACATAATTGAAAAATCTGAATCGACATAAAATTTCTAACAATTCAGGTTGAACTCTTGGTCCGGTTAACAAAATATCATTTAACGATAAATGAGAAGTGGTTTTGCACGAAAAGTCAAAAACAACTCTTAGTTTGGTTGTTATACTTTGATCTCTAAGAATACACAAATGAGGAACAAAATATTTTTGTTCATTAAATTCGTTTTTTAGCTGCAAAGGAATGATTCGGGCGTGATTTAATTGCAAATATTCATCTATGAATTTCTTATATTCTGCAAATAGTTCAGGGTTTCGTGAAAATTTTTTCTCTAAGGATGTGAATCTGTGTTTTGCAATTTGAAATGAATCTCCTAATTTTTTGTGAATGTTTTGAGCTTTAAAAGGAAGATCTACTTGAAATTTACCATTTGCTAAGTTGATAGTTGTTGATTGAAAAATTTTTTCTGCTAATTCGTCTTCCTCTGACCATTTAAGTAGAGGCTGAATTTCTTCCTGTACCCAAAATTTTTCTAAAATGTGTTCAATTGAATGTTCTATACAACAATTGATATCAGTTTCTAAGTTATGTTCATTGTGCGAAGGATTGCTTATCCGATCAGTTTTTGCTGAGGTTAATTTTTGATACGTTACTGGTTGATAATTTGATCCGACCTGATCAATCATTTGTGATAAAAAGATTGCATTGATAAAAGTTGATTTGTCTCTATCGAGATAAGTTCATTTGGTGAGGATAAATTTGATAAACATTCATGTGTTGATGCGTTTGATACTGAACAATCATCCATTGGTGATATAACTATGTTTGATAATGATTCATTTTTTGAAAAGCTTGATTTGGGTGATGATATGTGATTATTGTCTTTTGATAAAAATTCATGTGATACAGATTTGTTTGATAAAGAGCTTGATAAAAATTCATTTGTTGATGATCCATTTGATAAAAATTCATTTGTTGATGATCCAGTTGATAAAGAGCTTTTGTTTTGTTTGAGGCTGGACCAGATACTTGTGATAAGGACACATTTGATGATGGAAGATTGTTATGATTTGATAACGATGCAGTGTGATAAGAACCTACGTTGTTGTTACAGGAGTTTGCTGGGATAATACCTGATATTATCCATCCTAAATGAGTGTTGACTAGTGTGGGTAATCCTTTACCTAACCTGTGTAAACCTGGCTTTAACAATTCGTAATAAAAATCTGCTCCCACTAACATATCTATGTCAGAAGGAATGTTGAAAGAACTATCAGCTAAATGAGTTTCAAATTAAACCGGGATATTCAATTGATCTTTTTGCACAATAAATTGGGGTAATTTATATGTAATGTTATCAATTACTGCGCAAGTTACCCTAAAATTTTGTTGTGGGGAGAATAGAGATGAAAAAGTTACATTGGCCCTTTTTGTGATTACCTTCTCGTTTTGAAAAATACCTGAAATGTTTAATGAAGCGTTCTGAGTTTCAATTCCCAATTTTTGAACAATGTTTTTTGAAATGAAAGAAGTCTGACTTCCATTGTCTAGCAACACTTTTGCAATGATTGAACCTCCATTAGTTGTTTGAATTTTGATTTGGGCTGTTGCTAAAAGTACGTAATTGGTATGAACTGAGAAGGCTGAAAGGGCATTTGATGATTGTCAACTTGATCGTTCTTTTAATTCCGAATGGTTAGTTGCCACACAATTTGGAGGAGGAACTGATACAGCTGGCAGCTGAGCGTTTGATGTGATAGTATTTTGGTCATCCTTCCTAACATTATTTTCATGAATTAATGAATGATGTCGCTGATTGCACATTGAACAATTTGATCTAGATAAACATTGTTGTACACTATGTTTTCTTCCTAGACAGTTAAAACATAACCTATTTTTTTGAATGATATTTTTCCTATCACTTATTGATAATGAAATAAATTTGGGACATGAGTAACTTTTGTGTGATGACTCATTGCAAATTGCACAGGTAAAAATGTGTGATTGATAGTTTTTTTGCGATTGATTTGGTTCATCATTATTTGATAAAAAAGATACTCGTGACGTTTGGTTTTGAGGTAGAGGGGAACGTTGATATTTGAGATCGTTTGTTTTAGGACTTTCTGCACTAATCGTTTCTAAAACCATGCATCGTTTGTTCAAGAATTCAAAAAGGTCATTGGGGGTGCTTAAAGTGGTAGGATCTGATTTTTCTTCAAATGCCTTCCTAGTTTGATAATCAAGTTTCTGCGAAATGATTTGTGAGATGAGAGCATCAAGTAACTCTTTCGGTGAATAATTTAATGTGAGCAATGATTCAAGATTTGATTGTGTTTGCGAAACGAAATTCCTTAAAACTTGTACATTACAATTTTTGTTGTCAGGTATATTCAATAATTGTTGAAAATGATTAGCTACAATTTGCCTTTTGTTGTTATATCTAACATCTAACAAATCTAGTGCAACTCTGAAATTATTGTCCGAGATTTGTAAAGATTATAATAATTTCAGGGCCTGTCCTGATAAATGTGATCTCAAATAAAACAATTTTTTTGAGTCTGATCCCAATTGCACATTGTTAGTTATCAAAGAATTGAATAAATTAATAAAAGATGTGTATTCTAAAGGATTGCCAGAAAAAATTGGTATTTTAATTTCAGGTAATTTTAGACGTGATGTGTTGTTATTGCTTTGACATGAAGAAGCTACGCTTGGTGTGTTTGCTTTTTCTAAAATCTGATGAAGTTTTGAATACGTTTCAAAATACGAACTCTCTGTGATATCTCTATCTTGTGATGAACTATCTTCTTCCTCAATTTTGTCTTGAATTGTTGAATATTTATCGAAATATAATTTGAGAATTTCTAATCTACTGATGAGTTGATTTTTATCGGCACAGTCTAAATGAGAATCTGCCCAATTTTTGACTCTCGTTATTTGTGCTTTGCACGTTGCTCTAGATTTCTTTAAATCATCTATTTGTGACATTGTGAATTATTGTTACTTATACCAACAGAAGGCCAAAAAGTTTGCTTAAGATTATTATAATATGTATACACAATTTTATTTATGGGTAAATAACCCTACAAAAATGAGTCGATATAAAAGAGGTCTAAACTAATATCGGTACCTGGATGTTTGACGTTACTTGAATTCCTCTGATGATGCTAAATGCCAAGGATTGGATTCGGCAGTTCTTTTTCTCTGACGAGAACGCCGACTACAAAGTGGAGTTGTTGAATTTCTTCCACTTTCTTCACCTAAGACTTGGAAGTTGATACTTTCTATGCGGAGGATGTCTACCAGGGGGTGGGAGAAGTTGATATTCGACGAAGAAGATGTTCACCTTACGTGCAAATTCTTCAAATTTGGCTTCCTTTGACGACTATTGCTGATTTTCTGGATTTCTTGTACGTTGACTGCGACGACGTTGTCCACAAACGATGAAACTAATTTTAATCATCCTGTTCGAAGGACCATGAACAATTTTAGCATATCCGTTGTAAAATCGTTTGATAAAAAGTGTAGACTGTTTAAGGTGCTGGGTTGTTTAATTGATTAAAATTAGGAGGTCTTCTTGAATGAAGTGATTATGGACAATTCAACATTCTTTATTGTATAACACCACAAAATCTCATTACATTGAACTCTTCAATTAAAATATTCGAAAAAATTAAAAACTTTTTTTTTGACAAAATGCGTGAATTCTTTTTAATAATTTTTACTGTCACTGTCACTTCTATTTTTTCATAAACATACAATATGATATCAAGTAGTTAAGGAATTTCTTGTGCTGATAAAATCATGGATAAAATGTTGAAAGTAAATAGTTAAAACTTGGCGTGAATTGGTACTTACTACATGACTTGGCGTAAAGAAAGGATAAGTTGCGATGAAGTAAATATTAATATTTTACTTTTTCTGTTCAAATGGCTATGGAATTTGAGCACAGGTCCGTTTCAAATGAAAAATAAAAAGGGTCGTGGATGTAAAATCCTTAAATGCTATCTATCAATTTTTGTGTGCTTTGTTACAAAGGCAGTGCATCTTGAATTACTGTCCAATTTAACCACTGAATGCTTTTTTGCCCGTTTTAGACGGTTTGTTTCCAGACGAGGCTTACCTACCAAAATCTATTCAGATAACGGCAGTACCTCCAAAGGTGCATGCAATGATCTCAAATTTCTTGCAGATTTCTTACAAGGAAATCAAACTAAAATTCACACTATTGCAACCAATTTAAATTTATCATGGAATTTTATTCCACCGTATAGTCCCAATTCTTCGACATCATTATACCAAATAGAGGCGATATAAAATTCTAAGCCATTATATGCAATGTCTTGTAATCCAAACGATCTAGAACCTCTAACCCCATCCCATTTCCTTTTTCAACGTCCATTAACATCACTACCTGACCAAGATCTTCTACCCCTCAATCCATATCGACTTAATAATTATTAGAAGATACAGCAGCTCTATCAGCACTTCTGGGCTAGATTTTCATTAGAATATATTAATCAACTCTATCAATCTTATAAGTGGCCAACAAAATCCTTATCTGTAGCACCTGGAACATTGGTACTGATTCAAGAAAGGTACCTACCTCCATGTAAATGGGCCATGGGCAGAATTGTCAAAATTTATCCTGGAAAGGGTTCAGCTGCTTAAGTGTCAGACGTCCAAAGGACTTATCAAACGATCTACTCGCCATCTACACCCATTGCCAATCAACTCCTCACCATAAGGTGACAGTTGAAGTGCCTTCAACCCCGGGAGTATATTGGATAAACTTAATAATTCCTGAGAGTCTATACCATGCGAGTGTGCGTGGCAACCCTGTGAATGTGTTCACCCTCGTGCCCAGTGCTTGTGCGCAACAGACATTCAGATCTCAGATTGTTAAAGAGACACACACAATTATTCATTACAGATATATTTATCATTATAATTCTATGCATTATAAACCATTTAAAATATCAAAATGCAGTCCACTTCTTGTCACTCAGTGATCCAATTTACAACACCATTGTATTATTGTTTTCTTTATCAATACTATTAAAATTATAAATATCATCAGTTAAATTTAAATTTGCAAGAACTCTGCGGATATATCACTTGAAGGATTATGAGCGAAAGATTCTGACATAAGTAAGTACTCACAGAAAAAGGGCGATGATCAGCTTCATGTCCAGTAGACTGTAGAGACTGTATCATATTCTAGATGAGGAGCTTGAATTGCTGTCGTCCAGAGCCGCTTTCGGGTGTAGTGCATCACGCTCCGGGAGTACTATGCACCGGTGATTTGAAGAGTACTCTTGATTATCGTGCACCCGAACGCTCCAGAACCATGACCATTGACCGCCAGCTTTTTAAATATCTAATGTCACTCCAATTATTTATTTTTTTGGCAATACGATTTTACTCGTGGACTGTGGTTTATTCAATTTCGTTTACAATAAATATTAAATGAAACTTTTATGAACATTAACAATAATTATCCATAAAAGCCGTATATAACCTACAAAAACAACATTTTGACGTTTAAGAGCTTGAAACTCCTTGAAAACGGTAGGTGCATCAGGGGAGAGGGACGAGGTAGCCTGGAGTGGTACGAGAGCGCCATACTTCAAGAACCCGAACGGGCAAGAGTAGAACCGAAGTGCTACGGAGCAGCTCCGGAGTGCTCTACGTGATGCACCCGAAAGCGGCTCAGGAATGTTTTCTATTTTTCTGAAGGCTGAGCTGAAATTGCTGTCCGTCAGGAAAGTTCATCTTTTCTTGGGTTCTCACTTAGCTTCAAATTTCACTATATATCAAAGTTCAAACCGCAAATAAATGTTTGAAAACGACGAGTTTCTACCATAGGAACTCTTTTGCGATACTTTTGACTGTGCCAATTATATTTTAATATTCGAAACTTGCTTTTTTGAAAACAAATTATTTTGAATATTATTCATACAATGTAACTTATATTATAAGTATAAAACTGAATTTGAGAAAATATATATGTTACAACTATGATTTATGCCAAAATGAATATTAATTGTTTTCCTATCTTATTTATAAACTTTGATTATCTTCAAGACTTGCTGAATCTGCACTATCCTTGTTCTCTAGTTTGACCACTGTAGATGAATAGTACCATTGTTTTATTAAAATGTAACTTGTCAATGAGTTATTAATTTTTCCAAAATGCTCACATTTTTAAAGAAGTCAGCATAACTCGGAACCCTCCGTATTTAGGTATAGGGAATAATCATGAAATAGTATTTTATTTTTTGGGGGCAATCAGAAAATACAATAAAATATAGGGTGTTCTATGAAAAAATATAACTTTGATACGCCACACTTTATTGGAACATCCTGTATATTCCAAAATCATTTTAAAATATAGCCTTTATGAATGTACAAACTTCTGAAGTGACAAACATTTTAAAATTATGATCGTTTCGCCATAAACCCCCGTCCCGTTAGTCGTGATTCACCCTGTATATATACAATCTACTAAATTATAGAGGATTCTCTCACAATCTGGGCTGGTCAAAAATTAAACTCTTTTTTATTACTTCCAAGCTTTCGGATTTATTTAAATCCTCTGTAAAAGCTAAAATATGAACAAGTTAATCTTATTACTTATTACAGGTAAAATCTATAATAAATTCAAACTTATGTGCAAAGTGAGTGTACAAATCAAGTGAAACATTATCATGGAACACATGAATACATTTTCCACTAAACGTGGTAGCTAAAAAGGTAACATTTTGATAAGTAAATTATAATCTAATTATGTCCATAAAATACCTAAAAATTTTGTGCTTTTTATGTGCTACTCAGTTCCCTAATCGGAAATCTGTTGCTTATATAGCAACCAAGAAAATGATGACAATGCTAACTTTTTTTAAAAAGAGTAGTTCTCTTTTGCACTAGTGCAACAAAATCTTTGTAGGACTCATCTGTCATTCTTGTCAGTTTTGTAATGATTTATGACAAACATAAAACATGAAAGTGCACCGTCCAAGCTATTGGTGTCAATACTTTTGCTAAAATTCCATATGAAACTGCAAAATTTTTTCATTTGGAAAATCCTGAGCTATATACTGGGCACTGCTTTAGGAGATCTTCCGCAACACTTCTTGCAGATACAGGAACAAATTTTAATATACTTAAAAGACATGGTGGATGAAAATAGTCGACAGTAGCGGAGGGATATGTAGAGAAATCACTAACAAGCAAACTTAATACTGTTAAACAGATATTTCAGTTTAAAAATAATGAAGATGTACAAATTCCAAGTACAAGTGGTACATTTAAGGAAATTACAAATCAAGAAGTGGAATTAAAAAATAATTTACTAAGATTTATTAATATTGAAAATTGCAGAAACTGCTCCTCCACTTTTAATAATAATAAAGTTAGAGTTCCTGAATTATATTCCAATTTTCCAGTTTTTGCATGAATGTAGAAAAAATATTGTCTACAACTCGTGCAAATCGTGCTTTTTGCACGCGACGTGAAATCATCTCAGACGATTTTGAGACTCCCCGGGTAAATTATTCGATAAAAATTCACTTTTCTTCTATTATTTAATTGCTCTAAACATAGTTTTAAAAACAAAAATAAAAATATCTTTCTTTTCAGAAATTTTTATTCCGTAATTATTCTGATAATGAATTAAAATTATGTATTTCATAATTTTAATATACATATTGCCATTATGAAAAACATAATAGAAACTGCCGATTTAAAATTATAAAAAGCATAATAGAAATGCAAGAATCAAAATTATGAAATACATAATACAACTTCAAATTCGAATTCTTATTATGTATTGAGACTTTGTCCATTAGCATTTCAATGCAAAATTGTAGGTAATAATCATCAATTCATAATGTAAATTGAATTTCCATTATTTTTTTAATAATTTTAATTCTTGCATTTCTATTATGTTTTTCATAATTTTAAATCGGCAGTTTCTATTATGTTTTTCATAATGGAAATACGTGTATCATCATTATTAGAATCATAATTGAAATTCAAGTATTAACATTTTGAAAAGCATAATGGAAATTCAAGAATTAATATTATGAAAAACATTATACAAATTCAAGAATTAAAATTATTGAATGAATAAAACAAAACGGATTTGTATTATATTTTCCATAATTTATTTCCCTCAATTTCCATTATGTTTTCAATAATTTAAATAGTTGAATTTCCATTATGTTTTTCATAATAATAATACACGAATTTCCATTATGCAGAACATAATAAAAATGGCCGATTCAAAATTATGGAAACATGATAATTGAAATTATTAAAAACATAATAAAAATTCAATTTCTATTATGTATTGAGGTTGCCTATCCTGCAGTAATGCATGCATCCGAAAGTGCGAAACTGGGTGTTCAACCGGCAACACTGCTAACCCGCTGGCTCGGACAATGAGAATTTCAAGTATTTTGGTATAAGTGTTATAGCTGGTTAAAAGTATCAGAAGGAATTGAATTCTCAATTCTATCGAGATTAGTTAAGCAAGATGATAGAATATCACAAGCAATATGATTACTTGACGAAAAACTCTACAAGATTCTCCAATAATACGCCGAATTCTGAGCAGAGTAGTTGCGACTTCTCTGGAACCAATACTTATTGAACTTTTACACCGTAACACACAACAATTCATGCTCACTTCAATGGTGATTCTTTTAATAGTTTACAGGGTTGTCTCTATTTACAGTTTATATAGTAAGGTAAACAAATAACCACAGAAATTAACACAACAAATGATGTTATATTATTCTTTTTCATTGTCCCCAGAAGCAGTGTTGCCGGTAAAACATTTACTATCCGATTTTAGGTACTTGCATTACTGCAGGATAGGCAACGTCAATACATAATGGAAATTGAATTTCTATTATGTTTTTCATAATTTGATTTCATGAATTCCTATTATGTATTTAATAATTTTAAATCGGCAATTTCTATTATGTTTTTCATATTGGAAATTCCTGTATTATTATTATGAAAAACATAATTTTAATTCTAGAACAGAATAATTACGGAATATAAATTTTTGAAAGAAGAGGAATATTTCTTTTTCACTTTTAATGCGATGTTATTAAATACCAAAACGGCACGTCATAAAACATTGTCCATGGAGCAACCAATTAAAATAGTATATTATTAAACGAGCAATTTATGATAGCCATAATTCACGACGGGTGACGTTTGAGTCACGAGCCGCAGGCAAGGGGCGCAAGTCATCCGAGTGAATTATGGCCATAAATTGCGAGTAAAATACTGTACTTTGTCCACGACCTATGATTTTTTTCTTAAATAAAAGTCAACTAAATAATGCGAGTGTAGAACAGAAAGTTTTTATTGAACACCATTATTGCTTATTTGTATACATATTAATGTTAAACAATTTTCGGAACAATTTTCGAGTTTTATGGATGGCAAGGATTTAATATCGAAATAATTAGATGAATTTTGAATGTTTTCAGAAACCTGGTTTGGCACTGAGTTACTGTTTCCCGGATTATTTTGAATATTTTCAAACGCCTGTTTAGAGATTGAGACACTGTTCACCGAATTCATCAGTTTTTCGGCAGTGTTCATTTTATTATTAATTGACTCATCGATGTAGCTTTCAGCAACTGCTGTACTTTTCCAACCGCCGTGTCTTTTCAATGCTGTGATATCTCCACCTGCATCTATAAAAAACGTGGCAGATGAACGTCTGAAACTGTGGCCTGAATACTTTTCAGGGTTTGGTGAATTTAAAAATGCTGCTATTTCTCTCCCCATAGTAGTGAACGTATTGATTCCTACTCTCTGAGAAGCGCATTTTCCATTTTGGTATTTAAAAAAAAATATATTCGAGTTAGGAATCATAGAACGTATTTGAATATAATTCTTACAAATCAGATAGAACTTATCTGTAACCATGAATTTTCGAGGAACTTTATTTTTTGTTTTGGGTATCGAAACTAAAAACGCTGCTCCTACGTCTTTGATGTCTTCGGTTTTCATCAAATACATTTCATTCGCCCGACAAGCACCCATAATTCCTATGATTAATACTACCTAAAAAAATATAAGTTTTAAATAAATTCTAACCTTGGAGTATAATATTTGCTAACCTTTGCTAACAGATATTTTGTATCGCAAGCCTCATTTAAAAATCTGTTCACTTCTTCTGGAGAGTCAGCTTTTTCTGCTTGAAATCCTTCCAATTTTCTCTTTAATAGGGTCCGTAGTTTTGGGTATGTTTCAATATTTACAGAATGATTGATATTTATTGTACTTCTTAACATGGAATAGATTGTCCATAAGGTCGAAGCTTTATATTTGGCAGAAAGTTCACTAAAATATACTAATAAAACTGATTCGGAAAACGAATTTATGCTTTTACTGATCCTCCAGTTTATAAAGTTATTATATGTAGACATATTATAGTTATCTTTCGATTTTTCTGGCAGCAGTCGTTAATTTCGCCGCTTCTTTTATTTCTGTTGGTGTACAAGGACGTTGATTTGCATTATCGGAATTAAATGATGAATTCATCGTTCGGCAAGTTCGTAAGAATATTTGGTATTAGAAACGTCAAAATTAATTAATTTCTGACATTTATAGGTAGAGGTGGGAGATACCGTGTAAAGTATCAATACAACGTACCGTTATAAATATATTGTTTTAAAATACTTGATATTAGAGAATATCGTTATGAAAAGTATCAATACTAGAATTTTCAATATTTTATCGACACGATATATGTCAGGAACAAGTTTCCTGAACAAAATACACAGATTTAATAGTTCATTTCATATTGTAGGTACCCCCATCTCTAGTCCATAATTCACTACAGTGTATTATGAACCATAATTCACGACAGTTGATATATGGGTACCCTTTATACCTTTTGTTAAGGAGGTAAAATATTGACTTATTATTGGGTGGTCGTGGACAAACTAATTTTTAAAGGTCATTTCAAACGTTTCAGAGCCTATTTAGGAAATCGGAATATTGAAAACTCACTTTTCTTCTATTATTCAATTGCTGTGATCATTGTCCACGGAGCAACTAATTTTTCAAGGCTATTTCAGACGTTTTAGAGCCTATTGAGGAAATCGAGATATTAAAAACTCACTTTTCTTCTATTATTCAATTGCTCTGATCATTGTTTATGGAGCAACTAATTAGCAACCAATTTTTCAAGGCCATGTCAGACGTTTTTAAACTTATTTGGGAAGTCGAGATATTGAATACTCACTTTTCTTCTATCATTTGATTGCTCTGATCATTGTTTATGGAGCAACTGATTGGCAACTAATTTTTCACGGCCATCTCAGACGTTTTCAAACCTATTTAGGAAATCGAGATATTTAAAACTCGCTTCTCTTTCATTATTCAATTGCTCTGATCATCATGCATGGAGCAACTAATTTTTCAAGGCCATATCAGACGTTTTTGAGTCTAAAAATTAATCGATCAAAACTCACTTTTCTGCCATTGTTTGATTGTTCTGATCATTTTTCATGAAGAAACTAATTCTTATGGCGTTTTTGTATGATCTTACCGTGTAATATTATATGGCAAGGCTAATATTTGTTTGTAGAAAGTACCATCATAATTACAGTATGTGGTATCCTCCAGTTTCGTCCTATGGGAGCTGCTATCATTTCACCTATAGCTGCTCAGTATGTTATGGATGAGCTTTTTGACTTTTGTATTCCTAGGTTGAATTTTCAAGTTACTTTTTCAAGTTTGTCGATGGCATTATACAGGGTGGATCATGACTAACGGGACGGAGGTTTATAGCGGAACGGTAAAAATTTTGCAATGTTTGTCACTCCAGTAGTCTGTACATTCATATAGACTACATTTTTAATTATTTTGAAATATACAGGATGTTCCAATAAAGTGTGGCGTATCAAAGTTATACTTTTTCTTATGGAACATCCTATATTTTATTGCATTTTATTGCTCCCAAAAAATAAAATACTGTTTCATAATGGTTCCCTATACCTAAGTACAGAGAGTTTCGAGTTATGCTGACTTTTTTAAAAATTCGGAAAAAATTAATAACTCATTGATATAACAAATTCTAGCGAATTTTCACTTACATCTCTATAGTCGGACATTCGTTTAATGTATTTCACAATTAAGTACCTACTAAACATCTCTTTACAGGGTGTTCAGAGTTATCAGTGAAATTATTAGATAATTCAATGTGTAATATCGGGCTTATTTTAAATGAAACACCGCGTATTTCAATAATTCACCATTTTCAAAAAATGTCCTCTTGCGAATGGTATGAGGGTGTCCTATACCTAGATATTATACTTTCCGTGTAATTTACAATTTTCTTAAATTGTATGGTAAATTGATTTTAAAACATCTGCTATTCTCTCTAAATTTTATACGAATTATCTTAACAAAGTTATTGGGAAGTAAATTAGTGAATCTGCTGATTAATATTACACATTGAATGATCCAATAATTTCACTGATAATTCTGAACACCCTGTGAAGAGATGTTTGGTACTCAATCGTGGAATACATTTAACGAATGTCCGACTATTGAGAAGTAATAGAAAATTCGCTAGAATTTGTTATATCAATGAGTTATTAAATTTTTTTCGAAATGTTCACATTTTGAAAAAAGTCAGCATAACTCGGAACCCTCTGTATTTAGGTATGGGAACCATTATGAAACAGTATTTTATTTTTTGGGGGCAATTAAAAAATGCAATGAAATATAGGGTGTTCCATGAGAAAAAGTATAACTTTGTTACGCAACACTTTATTGGAACATCCTGTATATTTCAAAATAATTTAAAAATGTAGCCCATATGAATGTACAAACTACTGTAGTGACAAACATTTTAAAATTATGATCGTTATGCCATAAACCTCCGTACCGTTAGTCGTGATACACCCTGTATGTGATGTTCCAATCAATAGCAGAAAACATATCTTACAAGTTTTCAATTCATATGATAATCATATTCAAATCACCATTGAGGAAGAAATAGACAAAAGTATCCTCTTTTTAGATACAAAATTATGCATTCTGGTGAAATCTGGTTAGATAGGTATAAAAAACCAATTAATTGGGAGATTCATTAATTTTCACACATACCATACTAAAAAAATAGAAATAAAAGAAGTTTTGGCTATGAAAAATAGGGTAGATGAGATCTGTCATTCATCAATGGTACAAAATAATTATAATAAATCATACAATATTTTCTCATAGAATTCATATCCGGCAAAGCTGATAAAAAACTTGATATTTAATACTAGAAGGCAGGAGTCACGAACATCTATAGTAGATATTCAACAACAAAATGGAAAATAAACTAATAGAAAAAGATAAATATCACAATTCCGTTCATAAAGATATTTCAACAAAAATCATTGAGTTTTTGAAAATGAAATTAACATAAATATTACACACAAATATAACAACACAATTGGTGAAATTTTTTTTTTCAAAATTTGAAGCTGAAGATAAATCAGGAGTTGTATTTATAAGATACCGTGTGAAGACTGCGATAAAGTATACTATGGTCAGACATCGAGAGTACTCAAAAGTCGTGTCACCCAACATCAAAGTGATATTAGGCTAGAAAAACAAAGTTGTGTCTTAGCTGAACATAACATTTTATTAAAACATAAAGCTAACTTTGAAGACATTTCAATTGTATACAGTGAGAGTCCGGTCCTGATACCTATACCGTACTGGTGTTTTGATATCAGCTCCTGTTGTTTTAATAATTTAGTGGTGGACATTTATTCAAATTTGTATTTAGTTTGTGTAAGTGTACCACTAACGTTATCAACTTTAAGGACAACCAGTGAGTTATGGTTTTTCTTCCCCATAACCCGATTGTGAACTGAAATCAACACAGAAACTCTAGCGGATAGGATAGTTTTCAATCATCTTATCGCTTGTCATCCGGTTTTTATCACCGGACTGTTCAATAGTGAACAGGACCGCATTTAAACAAATGTCAATTAACATACCTTCAATAATCACTAATGTAGAAACGGCTGAGTCGTCTGACTACAGAAGTACTCAAACTATAACTCACCCCATCTCTCAACCTTCTTACTCGCTAGCAGCATCTAAGAAAGTTTATCCTTCAAAAGCACTGTCCCTCATATTTCCATCTTTGGACGAAGTTGAATTAGAAGAATGTTTATGCACTGGGTCCTAAAGCTCAACCAAAAAATATAACGTTTGCATCAAGAATTTCAAACAACCGAATTTGCTTATACTTTTCAAGTAAATCTATCATAGAAGAATATTTAACTAAAGATGGTGGAATATCTATAAATAATGAAATTATTCCAGCAAGAAAATTGATTACCCCATCCAGTCGCATTTTACTATCAAATGTTTATCCCTCCATTCCCGATGAGACATTAGAGACGGAATTAAAAAATATGGGCTTCAATTTGTTATCTCCTGTAAGTCCCGTAAGAGTTGGTTTTTCTAAGACGAAATATGGTCATATTGGTAGTTTTCGACGTACACGATGTCTCAACAAGCTGATACAAATCTCCCAAATTCATTCCTAGTCACCCATAAGAACACATCCCACCGTATTTTCATGTCCACCGACGAAATGTCTTGTTATGTAAACAGCCTGGTTACATAGCATCTCAATGCACAGTGATCTTTACTACTTCAACTGAACCTTTTGCCCCAACTACTGTTACTCAAAGCACTACTTCATCAACATTGCTACCAGAACCTAAAACATTACCAAACTCTCAGCAAATTAGTAGGTACTGTATCACATCCAACATCCCCCATTAATCCATCTCAACAAATATCTGGACCACTCATTTCGAATCAGGTAGAAAGAAAATCCTCAGATCGTCATTCACCAGAAATTGACAATGATGCAGAGCCTCGATTTGTGAACCCATTTCCCAGCCACCAAAGAAAACCAAACATAAAAAACCCACACTAGAACTACTTAAGCCCACTAAGTCTTTTATTGACGATCACGACTCTCGTTTTCCTTTCAACGATCTATTTGATAACTGCTATGGTACCCCCAATCCCGAACTGATTGCGAAAAATTATACCGATTACTTGCCAGCACTGTGTAAAATGCTTGAGGAAATCTACCCACATCTTTACTACTGACACTGAAAGCGATTCATCGCAGGAAACTTATTGAAAATCACTGATTTTCAATTTTATTTTTTCATCGCGTTTAATAATTCAGTACAATGGAACATCAACGGTGTATACTCACATTTAGAAATGCTACAAAATTTTAATATCAGAGCAAACCCAGTAATATTATGTTCACAAGAAACAAACTTCACAGATAATAAGACTTATACTCCTAAAAATTTCAAGGACTTTTTTCTTAATAGACAAAATTGTGGACGAGCTTGCGGCGGCGTATCAATTTATGTTAAAAAAGATATAGAATCATGCTCAATTCCATTAGTGAGTAATTTAGAAGCAATTGTAGTTCGGATACAAGGCATAACCAAATTAAACATTTGTACTATATTTCTTCCTTCCAATAAGGATGTTAACATTGAGAGCTTAACCAATCTAATCAATGAGATTTCTCTTCCTACACTAATTATCGGAGATTTCAACGGTTATGTTTTTTCGAGTTGTCCCTACACTGACTCACGGTGGTCAAATAATATACGACGCTTAAACAAAATAACTTATCACTCCTAAACGATGGCCGTCCCACACGCTTCAACAGTTATAATGGTAATTTGTCACACATTGATTTAAACTTTTTCGGAAGCGACCATTCTCCCATAATTATAACAAATATCCAATACAACCAGACATCACATCACCCTACTAGTAAATGGAAGTTAAAAACTGCAAATTGGTTATTATATACAAGTCTTGTAGATAACCTTTTAAATCAAACTAATTCCAACGAGATCGACAATAGTGAATTATTAGATAAATTTATATTCATTATCACAAAAGCCGCAGATATAGAAATGGGAAAATCATCTTCCTTCCACAATGAGTTTACCGTACAACAACAATTCAAAAACCTCAGAGCTAGAGCGCGTTACATAATAAAAAAGATCTAAGAAAGAGTCTTGGATCAACTTTTTATCTCGTATAAACATCTCTACGCCCCTGCAGAAAATTGGAATAGGATTAGACGAATATCCGGTAGTTACTCTAATTTAATATCAACATACTGACAGAACAAGGACAAGACCTAACGAGTACCCAGGAAATTCCCAATACACTAGCAAACACCTTTAAACAATTTTCCAGTAATGCCAATTTAGACATTAAATTCCTTGAGTATAAAAATCTTACTGAAAAACTCAATCCCGATTCCAATAATAATTCTCCCCTCAAAACTCCTATTCCGTTGGATGAGTACTACGAAGCCCTAAAAAAGTTCCTCTTGTGTCTGCAAATTATAAGAAAAAATAATTAATAACCGACTTACTTGGTTCCTAGAGTCCAACTCCTTACTAAACAGAGAACAGAATGTTTTTAGAAAAGGACGTTCAACAATTGACAATATAGTAGACTTAGAATCCGACATTCATGAAGCATTCCTCAAGCAAAAAGTTCTGGCCGTATTTTTTGACGTCAAACGTGCATATGATACAGCTTGGAAGCATAAAATTCCATTAAAATTAGTCGATTGGGGAATAAATGGAAATATGCTTGAATTTATTAAAAACTATTTCTTTAAGCGATCATTTCGTATAAAATTGAGCGGGAATTTCTCGAATAGCGAAGAACCAGAAAATGGCACTCCTGAAGGTTCGATAATAAGCGTAACACTTTTTTGTTGAATGTCCTCAACAAACAAAACAGCGGCAACTGGCACAACTCTCCAGCAATGGATTATTCGACGTATTGGGAGCAAACTGCAATTCAAGTAGACTGAAGACATTTCTTAAATTAATAAATGTTATAAATCCTTTGTAAAATATCAAATGTAAGTAGTATATACATATACATATATATATACAGGGTGTGGCGCGACAAGTTTTGATTAAAAGTAATGGCGGATACAGTTATGTTAAAAATCTGAAATTACGAAGCTGTAGGTTTTGGATGACGCTGAGTACAAATATAATGTTGTCCTGAATGTGGCACTTCCGGTTATACCCGAAATAGACGTCAACTTTGTTATTTTAAATAGAACCTAATATTTTTTATTTTATTTTCGAATTCTACATGAAATTTTAGATAAAATTTGTGAACAATGTCCTATACCAAAAATGAAGTATTTTCGAGATATTTCGTTTTTTTTCAAAATTTTGAAAAAATCCTAGTCCACATTAAATAACGATATCTCCATTAATATCGAAGCTAGTAACGTGAAATTGTAACCAATAAACAACAAGGGCTTGCCCGTTAACTCCATATGTCCAACTCATTGATATTTCATACAGGATGTTTTAAACTTAGCCGCCAACATGCACAATTTAAATCATTTATAAGTTGCTTACTTTAAATAGAACACCCTGTATTTTATTACATTTGCCGATGTATTTTTTTAAGCCAATTCGTGTGGTATGGGTATTCCCTATACCTAAATCCAACCACTTTTGAGATATTTCATTATTTTAGTTAAAACATAACAACACTTAATGATTTCAACATTAGTAAAGGGTAGACCATGGCTGTCAAAGATTTGATAGTTAGAAGGTTTTTATTTTGACAGTTCACATTTGTATTTTATAGTAAATAATGGCAAATGTAGGATTTAGTAATGATGATTTTTTAAATCTTATTATTATTTACGGTGAGTGTAATAGAATTTTTGAACGGACTTGCCGTGTTTTTGCAGAAAGATATCCATATCGACCAAATGCAACTGGTGATATTGTAAGAAGATTGCTTAAAAACTGCCGTCAGTTTGGTCAATTTAAGCCAAAAATTAATAAAAATAAACCACTAGTGGACAATGACATCAACGAAATTAATGTTTTGGGTTATTTTACGGCCTCTCCAAATGCCTCCATTAGAGATTGTGAGAGAGATCTTACTTTGTCGACGAGAACAATTCATCGCATTTTAAAAAAACACAAATGGAAACCATTTTCTTATAATTTGGTGCAACACTTACAATTATGTGATCTTCCTCGAAGGGTAGAATTCTGTGAATGGTTTTTAATGAAGACCCAAGAGGATGAAAACTTCATAAACAAAGTTATATGGTGTGATGAAGCAAAGTTTAGCAAAAATGGATTATTTAATCGACATAACTCCCATTTTTGGTCTAATGAAAATCCACATGTTAGTAGAGAACGTTATTTCCAAGATAGTTGGAGTTTTAATGTTTTTTGTGCAATAAAAGACGATAAAATTTTAGCATTACAATTTTATGATGAAAATTTAAATGGTGAAAGATATTGCCACATTTTAGAAGCAGCTATACGACATGCTTTAAGAAATGGAGAGGCGGCTTCAGCTTGGTATCAGCAAGATGGAGCACCTCCTCATAACTATGGGCCTGTTGCTCAGCATCTTTACGACATGTTTGATGATAGATGGATTGCCAATCAGGGTCCGTTTCGTTGGCCAGCTCGCTCTCCTGACTTGGCTCCTTTAGATTTTGGCATTTGGGGTTACATTAAAAATCAGGTATTTTCCATTCCTGTTACGACAAAGGAAGATATGATGCAGAGAGTCTTACTTGCTTTTAATTCTCTAACACCCGACCATATTTCCAGAATTACAAGACATAACCTAATGAAAAGGATTCATAAATGTTTAGAAGTAGATGGTGCTAATTTTGAACACTTACTATAAAACTTTATTTGTTTAATATTACATTTAGCTATTTTTTTTGTACGTTATCTAATTAAATTAATACAAAATACCTTGTCAACGTTTTTGATGATATCCACAATTAATAATCCTTTCATGCTGTTGGTTACTTTTCAGAAGTAATAATATGAAAAAATAATAAAATATCACCTTAAATCATGGAAATCATGACCTACCCTTTACTAATGTTGAAATCATTAAGTGTTGTTATGTTTTAACTAAAATAATGAAATATCTCAAAAGTGGTTGGATTTAGGTATAGGGAATACCCATACCACACGAATTGGCTTAAAAAAATACATCGGCAAATGTAATAAAATACAGGGTGTTCTATTTAAAGTAAGCAACTTATAAATGATTTAAATTGTGCATGTTGGCGGCTAAGTTTAAAACATCCTGTATGAAATATCAATGAGTTGGACATATGGAGTTAACGGGCAAGCCCTTGTTGTTTATTGGTTACAATTTCACGTTACTAGCTTCGATATTAATGGAGATATCGTTATTTAATGTGGACTAGGATTTTTTCAAAATTTTGAAAAAAAACGAAATATCTCGAAAATACTTCATTTTTGGTATAGGACATTGTTCACAAATTTTATCTAAAATTTCATGTAGAATTCGAAAATAAAATAAAAAATATTAGGTTCTATTTAAAATAACAAAGTTGACGTCTATTTCCGGTATAACCGGAAGTGCCACATTCAGGACAACATTATATTTGAACTCAGCGTCATCCAAAACCTACAGCTTCGTGATTTCAGATTTTTAACATAACTGTATCCGCCATTACTTTTAATCAAAACTTGTCGCGCCACACCCTGTATATATATACAAGGACAGGAATATCGATGATGTCAAACATTTAGACATTTATTTTTAAAAAAATTCAAATCAAAATAATTGTTAGATGTATTTACCATATAAAACAACTTTTGTAATACAATCTCAAATACTATCTTGAAAATGGAAATAAAGATATTCCGAAAGCTTGGAAATTAGTGTAAAGAGTACTCTTTTTACAATTTTGCCGCTTCCCCAATATTCCTGTCCTTGTACATTATCATTCGGCAAATATCTACTAGAACTATATATATATATATATATATATATATATATATATATATATATATATATATATATATAAATAACGTGATTATTTTCTATATAGTTTTCTACATATATATATATATACAGTGTGTAAAAGCCAAATGGAATAAATTCATTATTTTGCCGCTTCCCCAATATTCCTGTCCTTGTACATTATCATTCGGCAAATATCTACTATAACTATATATATATATATATATATATATATATATATATATATATATATATATATATATAAATAACGTGATTATTTTCTATATAGTTTTCTACATATATATATATATATACAGTGTGTAAAAGCCAAATGGAATAAATTCATTATTTCGGTTACTGTACATATTTATAAAAAATCCCGAAACACGTCAAATTTAAATTATAACTTGACATTCTTTAACGTGAAAATGCAACCCCTACCTTCAACCCCCTTAGAATGACAGGTACAACCCCCAATTTTTTAAATGGGAAGTATAGGCTTGTGATATATCATTTGAAAGGTCTCTTCATTCTCTATTCAAAAATGTTATTGTTTTTAAATTTAATGCAAAAATTAACATAAAAAAAATTAATATCATGTTGTTACCGAAATTCGCTACAATACAATCAAAAACTAAAATGTAATGCAAAACGTAATAAAATGTAGAACACGAAAAAGAACTATGAATGTTAATGAAGTAGATGTTCAAAATGTTCTCCGCGAACGTCTTGGCAACATCCTAATCTCAAATAAAACTGTCTTCTAACATTATTTAACATATCAGGCGTGATCGACCTAATCGCAAGCGTTATTCGTTCTTTTAAGTCATTTAAATCAGAAGGTTTAGTTTTGTACACATGGCTCTTCACATATCCCCATAAAAAGAAATCTAATAATGTAAGATCAGGTGATCGCGCTGGCCATTCAATCGATCCTCGCCTCCCTATCCACCGATTGGGAAATATTGTATCGAGGTACTGCCGGACATTAAGATTGGTAATGTGGTGGTGCTCCATCCTGCTGAAACCATATCGTATTCGCTGGAACTTGAGGATTACCTGGATCAGGATATAAATTTGCCAACGTTGGAATGACATCATTTTGAAGTAGTGCCAAATACTTGTTGCCATTCAAGTTGCCCTCAATAAAAAAGGGACCAATTATATTGTTCCCTACAATCCCTGCCCAAACATTAACCTTTTGAGGGTATTGAGTGTGTTCTTCTCTCATCCAGTGAGGATTTTCCGTGGACCAGTAGCGGCAATTTTGCCGATTAGCATGACCGTTAAGTAAAAAAGTACACTCATCAGAAAACATAACGTCTTCTAATTGGATAATATTGTTATCCAACATGTCCATCATTTGCTCACAAAAAAAAGTTCTCCTATCAAAATCGTCTTCCATGAGCTCCTGAGTAGGTATCATCTTATACGGATGCAATTTATTTTCTTTTAATATGTTTGCTATCGATGTATGGCTAGCATTGAATGTAGTGGATGCCTGTCTACTCGATGCATGTGGGTTTTCCTGAAACTCAAGCAACACATCTAATTTGAGTTTATCACTCAGTGCATTAGCAGCTGCTTTTTTATCTGCCTTACATGACCAAACTCGCGAAACTGCTTTTCTATTTTACTTATTGTTCCTTGGGATATAGGCGGTAAATTAGGAAATTTCTCATGAAATAGGCGAGTTACTTCCTGTTGTGTTCGGATGTTATCTCCGTAACCAATCATTTGTAAAACTGTTATTTTATGCATTTCCGTTAATCTAACCATTTTTCAGAATTGAATTGAACAAACTTTATACTTAAATTACAACAATGACAACTTAAATAAAACAATTTACTACTGCTTGTTAAAATAGCGTTGAAACGGAAATTCTTTAAAGTTTTTTAATGGTTACCATCTAAAAACCACATTGCTACGGTTTTTGTTCACTTTCTCATTATCAAGACCTAAACGGGAAATAAGTTATAAGTAATATTGTAATAAGTTCCGAGTATATTTTAGCGAATTTCGGTAACAACATGATATTAACTTTTTTTATGTTAATTTTTGCATTAAATTTAAAAACAATAACATTTTTGAATAGAGAATGAAGAGACCTTTCAAATGATATATCACAAGCCTATACTTCCCATTTAAAAAATTGGGGGTTGTACCTGTCATTCTAAGGGGGTTGAAGGTAGGGGTTGCATTTTCACGTTAAAGAATGTCAAGTTATAATTTAAATTTGACGTGTTTCGGGATTTTTTATAAATATGTACAGTAACCGAAATAATGAATTTATTCCATTTGGCTTTTACACACTGTATATATATATATATATATATATATGTAAATCGTGAAGTTTGGGGACATTTTCAACAGCCCATTTTTTTTGTATACATAAGTATACATTTAGGTTACAATCAATATAAATATGAAAATTTTGGAGAATGTTTGTTTTTCTGGAAGTTTGCCATATACTGTGAAGTTCGGGGACTTAAAATCTTCTTAAGGTATAAAAGCACATACATTTTTTTTTAAACAAGATCATTATTTTCACACCAGTATTATTATATGCCTCATTATATAATTCATTACTTACATGATATTATCCACCCCGCCCTTATATTAATATCCTGGACGTATTTCGTAAAAAAACAAACTTTGCAATTTTCCTCTCCTTATACTCACGAGCTGCTATGATCGAAAAAACAACATACTGCCGAAACTTTTTCTACAGTAGATATTAAGCAAATGATATTTTTTAATTGGGCGTGATTACTTTCTATATAGTTTTCTTCACAAATGAAGACCTATATTATTTCTAATTTTCCTCTTAAAAACAAATTGTAGATGTTAATTTTCCTAGTTCTGAAAAATTACAAAAGTCTACTTTCGCTGACTAGGTGTTAATCAAAGAAGATTGTGGCAATAATTATTTTATTTGATTCAAACAAAAAGTTTACAAATAACCCTCTGCCGTTAAGTCATAATCGGTGATGTATTCCGTTGTTTTACGTATGTCTTATATTAGTTGAATGTTATTTCACACTTAACCTCAAAATAATAATCAATGACATATGTGAATTGTTTTCAAAATATGACTAATGAACTGCCAAAAGTAACAGAAAAAAATTTATGTCGACCTTAGATAAGAAATACCTTAACGACGTCATAATTCCGTTTTATCCATTTCATGAATGAGAGAGCAAGCGTGACAATGTATGACATAACGGCAAAGGATGGTTGAACAAACTCTCTCTAAATCTATTTATTGAACAGCTTTTGGAAAAAAATTTGTTGAATAAAAATGACAGAGGAATCTCTGGAAATTATTCGATCCTCAGGTTCATCACTAGACTGACAAGAGGCGTAATTGATCCACAAAATAGTAAAACATGATATTTTCTATTTTTTTTTCAGTGATGGTATAATAGGATATTTTTTTTTGAATTATTAGTGAAGTTGTACATAATTCTTTTTCTACGACCGTGCGTTTTAACCCATTTTCCCGCACGCATTTTATTTTATCAGTGTCAAATTTTGACCTTATTAGATAGTTTTTCCCTTCGGAAGTTATAACTATTGTTACAACAGTCATCTACTTACCAATTAACACCAAATAACACCACTGGACCGGCAATTTTGAGTAATTTCCAAAATGCAACAAATTGTGTTTTTAATTTTAATATTTATAATAATAAGTAGCTTTTAGTAAAGTTTTGTATATATGTATGTTGAAATAAAATAATTTTTGAAAAACGGGTTAGTTAGGTTTTTGTATATACGGTTCTCAACTTATGCGTAAAGTGTCGTTCCCGCTGCTTTGTGTCATTCGGGTCAACTGCAGACGCGTGCGGAAAGTATTACTTAGCTGGTCCCTAAACTTTAAAATTCCCAAATGTACATAGGTATTAGTACATTCTCGAATAAGGCTATCCTTTTCGTAATATTAGTTATTCTGCTTTTGATAAAAATCGGTAGCCTAGATATTTTCTGTAATTGCCAGAGAATTACCTTGCTTAAAAATTTTCCACTTCAGGCTGTACTTTGGTTTTGGTTCTACTATTGATATTTGGCTAATTCCTCCTAATAGAATGTTTCTCCGATTTATATTATTTAGCCCAAATAGTTGTTTTGTATAGGTACGTTTTCCAAGTGTATCGTAACCACATAAAAACAGTCGGCTCTTTGATCTCATTGATGGTAAACAACACCCAGTGGCGTGCATAAATATTGTGCATGAGATTTAAAATTCTGAAATTTTTTTTCCAATATCGGAGGAATAAGAAGTGTTTAGAATCAACTACCTGTATCTCGATTCTCGACCTCATGTGAGAAGATTCACATGTGAAATTATTCCACTGCTTATTTTCACATGCTTGTTTGAAACGGTATTCTCGGTGATGATGGAATGTATTTTCCAATGGATATGATATTGATATGTATGTCTAATATTAAATAGATATTGACCAATCCTGTCTCATCATTTTGGATTGGTTGTGTTGAGATTCCTGGACTATTGACATCAAAATAAACAAAATAAATTAACTGAAACGTCTGAGACTAAAGAATTGATAATGATAAAGAATTGTGGCGAATGAGGTTTCAGTTTCAAAAAATAGAAGGAAAACTGGACATGTCTCCGATACACATAAAACATGCTAATCACTTTTATTGAAAATGATTATCACTAATCTTTATAAAAGGATCTCCTTCTATGTCCTTCCACCTTGACCAAAAATCTCTAGGTGGATTGTTTTCTAGCATTTCCATCTCTTCCAAAACTACCAAAGGATGCAGTAAAATAGCTTCCTACATTAGAAGTTTTAAAACAATACAAAACATCAAACACAAGATGTGCTACTGCTGAGAAAGTCAGTTTGAATCTTTACGTGTATGGATATTATTTGGTTATTGACAGGGTTGTCTCTTTTGTTGGTTATGTTGTATGACAGTAATTCCATTGGAAATTACATTCACATTGTCATTTACCATGTAAAAATATTCGTAGACTTTTTGTGTGAAAATATTCACGTGGTTCTGTGGAGAATACCGAATTTAATATTTCCATGTGAAAATTATTTTCACCCATGTGAATAAAAGTCGAGAATCGAGCCCCTGGTATTTTAATGGTTATCATCACCCAATAGGCTAATATTGAAATTGGTTATATTTAAATATTGTGATGTTCAAGGGCGAATTAATGCAAAACGAGGATTTCTATTTGAGACACGTAAAAGTTGTGGAAAACTGAAAATTTTACAATTTTCATCAAATGGATTTTTCCACCCAAATTCAATATTCCGGATGAAATGCTATGTTTTTTTTCGTTTTTCATCGTTTTCTCGTACAAAATGTTGCGGGAATGGTAGTTTTTTTCAATCCTTAATAAAACCAGATTTCTCATTTCGAAAAATTTTTATTCATTTGTTTTGGGAATATTGCGATTTTTGGGAAAAAAGAGGCTAAGTTGAAAATAAACTTATTACTTGCTCAAATCAATTAAACAAATTCTAATAGGGCCCTCTTTGTTTGTTTCTAGGCCCATTTTCAATAGATATAAAAATATATGTTTAGGTACTTAAGAGCAAAAAACGAATAAAAATTGAAAAAACAGGAAAACTGCAATAAGGGAACTGATTGGGTATTAGAAAGAGGAACTGCTCTATAAAATCCGTCCACACTTAGGCAGAGGCAGACAAAAAACTGCTGATGTTTCAAAGGGAGTAGCAGTAATAACGTCTTATCGGAAGTAATTACAGAATTGCATCCAAATTACCGATAATTCTTCATGAACGCATGTTGTCTAAAAACTGCATGAGTTTATTTTTATGTTTTGGCGAAAAAGCCCGACTCTGAAGGAGAAGGGTTCTTTTAACAAAATATGAAAATAACCGAATGCAGTTTTCACTGACATTCTTGAATGAAAAATTATCAGGTTTATTTTGATGCACGAGTGTAGTTCGGTAGAATATTTCTCGAGCAGAGGAAATAAAAGTACGTTAGTTTGAAATTTTTATTGAAACAACAATTAGGTATATGAACATGAGCAAACTAAAATGAGACAGAAATTGTAGAAACTGAAAATTGCATGGATTACAGTGGAAAATACAATTGTAAGAATTACTATTTTTGGAGCCCGCTGCACTACTTGTTGATGTATGTGCCATTGAATTAGAGCTCAAAGAACTTATTGAAGGCATATTAGCTATATTAGTTGTCCAGATCGCGACATTTCAAAGAAAATTTGGCATATGTCAAAATGACAAATGCGCAATTTTAACACTCGTTACGGACCTGCAGGGAAATTTTCTATACCTAGCAGGAAATTCTAGGATTCTACCGGGCAATTTTCGCCAAAAATATCTTGCCAAAAAAATTTCGCCAAAAAAAGCTCCATATGGGATTTTCAATACATGAGGACAATATTCATAATAATTGCCCGATTAAGGAAAGTCTCTCTTATAGCTGAACCATCTGGTGTAACAAATAGCTGACTTTGCTGAGAAAATAAGCAAGACGCTTCTTCAACAAACCGAAGGAAACGGGTAACTGGGAAGCGTATTAGGCTAGTTACATTTCAATGATACAATAATACCATTTATCAAATCGATCAAAAATAGGTTGCTATTAGTACAGTATTTACAGTTTCCGAGGACAACCAAATAATATAAATCCTTGTGAGAGCACAATATAAGTAGCTGTGAGATAACAAGATAATTAGCAGTGAGAACATGCAAGGTCTCTGACTGCTTAAGAATTAACAAATTCTTTAAAGGAACACTTCTAACTAACAGTTTTTGAGCTTACGCAAGAAATATTAGACACCATAATGGGTCATTTAGTTCCAATACTTAAGCAATGCATTAGAGCGATTAGAGTATACAGAGTTCGGCAAAAGTCCGGGACCGGACAAATATCGAATGAAATATGAATTTTGTGAAATATCTTTCCATAACACAGATTTAACTTCAACTTAAGCTATAATTAAAAAATATTCTGAAATATATAGTGTGGCATATCAAAGTTACTATTTTTCAAATAGAACACCCTATATGTTTTCGTAATTTTCAATTCTCCTTGAAGTGCTGATTTTGTAGATACCACATACTTGGGGTCTGAATAAAATATTCAAAGAGATACAGGGTGTTAAAAATCACATATTTTTCACCTTAATATAGGGTGGTCAAAAATTTACCACATTCTGATTTTTTTGACCATCCTGTATTAAATTTTCCTTAGCACAAGGTTTGTGAAGAAATATGAGTTCTACTTAAAATTAAAGAACATTTAAATTTGATAATGTCGAGAAATGTATCCAAAAAAATTTATCGTGATTAAAAACTATGTTTAAATATTATACAAGTACGTCCATTTAAATTGAAACTTCGGATTATTTCATTATTTAGCAATATTTCTACTTTCAATAAACATTTATCTATTAGGATCACTAAATACATGATTTTCGATGTTTTTCAATAATTTCGCAGTTAAAACGATGAATTCTTATTCATTTATTTTGCAAAAATGATAAAAAACATTTGAAGACTAACTTATAAAACCAACACATATTTACTACATACTCATAAGTAGTTTTTAATTCTGATCAACTTTTTTCAGTAACATATTTTGATGAATATATGCTAGTAATGATACCTAATACGCGAAGAAATGTGATAATGTTAAACACTAAGATTTTCATGTACTTGAGAATTAATAACCAAACCCATGTAGAGAGTTAACGTTAGTTGAAGTGAGATAGACGTACCGGCTTTTTGACTGAAGAACACGGCACCAACTTGGTTGAAGAGAGATAGACGTACCGGCTTTTTGACTGAATAACTTTTTGACTGGATAAATTGTAATACAATCTCAAATACTATCCTTGAAAAAGATATTCCTGTCCTTGTACATTATCATTCGGCAAATATCTACTACTAATATATATATATATATATATATATATATATATATATATATATATACAGGGTGAATCACGACTAACGAGACGGAGGTTTATGGCGAAACGGTAAAAAATTTGAAATGTTTGTCACCTTAGTAGTTTGTACATCCATATAGGCTACATTTTAAAATTATTTTGAAATATACAGGATGTCCCAATAAAGTGTGGCGTATCAAAGTATCAAAGTTATATTTTTTCTTATGGAACACCCTATATTTGATTGCAGTTTCTGATTGCAACCAAAAAATAAAGTGATGTTTCATAATGGTTCCCTATACCTAAATACAGAGGGTTCCGAGTTATGCTGACTTTTTTAAAAATGTGAGCATTTCGAAAAACATTGATAACTCATTGATTTAATGAATTCTAGCGAATTTCCTCTCACAGCTCAATAGTCGGACATTCATTGAATGTATTCCACGATTGAGTACTAAACATCTCTTTACAGGGTGTTCAGAATTATCAGTTGAATTATTAGATCATTGAATGTGTTATAACGGGCTTATTTCAAATGGAACACCCTGTATTCCAATAATTCATCATATTCAAAAAAATGTCCTCTTTCGAATGATATAAGGGTGTCCTATACCTAGGTACTATACTTTTCGCGCAATTTACAATTTTCTTAAATTGTATGGTAAATTGATTTTAAAACATCTGCAATTCTCTCTAAATTTTATACTAATTATCTTGACAAAGATATTGTGAAGAAAGAATGCTAATAAATATGCACACTCATTGTTCCTGAGGTACACTAACTCTTTTTCACCGACAAGCATTTGAGTACATAATTAAACAAAAACACATTATTAATAAAGCAAATACATAAATACTACGAAACGAACAACAAATTATTGAAAGCAAAAATTGGAAAGTAACTATGATGGATGCTCCAAATGCTTGTCATCTTATGCAATGCAACACGTGATTCTGGCTCCAAACTATGTACTTACATTATTCATACATACCGGGTGTTATAGACGCGAAAGCATCCAAAATTATTAATTTCATATTTCAAGATATTTTTATTATAACCCCATTTGAAGAAATCCATCTTGGTCAGTTCTGGTGACCTAGCCGACTTTTTGTGTGAAAATATTCACGTGGTTCTGTGGAGAATACCGAATTTAATATTTCTATGTGAAAATTATTTTCACCCATGTGAATAAAAGTCGAGAATCGAGCCCCTGGTATTTTAATGGTTATCATCACCCAATAGGCTAATATTGAAATTGGTTATATTTAAATATTTTGATGTTCAAGGGCGAATTAATGCAAAACGAGGATTTCTATGTGAGACACGTAAAAGTTGTGGAAAACTGAAAATTTTACAATTTTCATCAAATGGATTTTTCCACCCAAATTCAATATTCCGGATGAAATGCTATGTTTATTTTTCGTTTTTCATCGTTTTCTCGTACAAAATGTTGCGGGAAGGGTAGTTTTTTTCAATCCTTAATAAAACCAGATTTCTCATTTCGAAAAATTTTTATTCATTTGTTTTGGGAATATTGCGATTTTTGGGAAAAAGAGGCTAAGTTGAAAATAAACTTATTACTTGCTCAAATCAATTTAACAAATTCTAATAGGGCCCTCTTTGTTTGTTTCTAGGTCCATTTTCAATAGATATAAAAATATATGTTTAGGTACTTAAGAGCAAAAAACGAATAAAAATTGAAAAAACAGGAAAACTGCAATAAGGGAACTGATTGGGTATTAAAAAGAGGAACTGCTCTATAAAATCCGTCCACACTTAGGCAGAGGCAGACAAAAAACTTTTGATGTTTCAAAGGGAGTAGCAGTAATAACGTCTTATCGGAAGTAATTACAGAATTGCATCCAAATTACCGATAATTCTTCATGAACGCATGTTGTCTAAAAACTGCATGAGTTTATTTTCATGTTTTGGCGAAAAAGCCCGACTCTGAAGGAGAAGGGTTCTTTTAACAAAATATGAAAATAACCGAATGCAGTTTTCACTGACATTCTTGAATGAAAAATTATCAGGTTTATTTTGATGCACGAGTGTAGTTCGGTAGAATATTTCTCGAGCAGAGGAAATAAAAGTACGTTAGTTTGAAATTTTTATTGAAACAACAATTAGGTATATGAACATGAGCAAACTAAAATGAGACAGAAATTGTAGAAACTGAAAATTGCATGGATTACAGTGGAAAACACAATTGTAAGAATTACTATTTTTGGAGCCCGCTGCACTACTTGTTGATGTATGTGCCATTGAATTAGAGCTCAAAGAACTTATTGAAGGCATATTAGCTATATTAGTTGTCCAGATCGCGACATTTCAAAGAAAATTTGGCATATATCAAAATGACAAATGCGCACAAATGATCACATAGATTCCACTGGGGGCTGTGTGTCAAAGGAGAGATAGACGTACCGGCTTTTTGACTAAGGAACACGACACCCACAAACGAGTTAGGTAGCGATTAGATGATAACATACTTGATACTACTTCACGACACACACTATAAATTGGAGATCACATAGATTCCACTGGGGGCTGTTTGTCAAAGGAGACTGTGAACAAACATTTTATGCAGGCACTGCTGGGTGCTTTTCACAAAAGAGTCTGAATGCTGCTGGAGGGATGCGTCACAGACTGCGCAGGTTTCAGGCTGGCTGTACAGGGTGTCCCTAAATTTGTATTTCACACAGTTGGAATTATACCGCAAATTCCAACAATACGCATTACACTCCTAAATTTGGCTAAGATTGGTTTCAAGAGTTTTGTGAATAAGTATTTTGCAATGCTCATACCAAAGTTGAGGAAGTTGAATTTTAAGAGTGTATCGATGAATTGGAACGATGTTTTATGACCATAGATATAGCGAGGTATGCGCCCTAAAGATCAATGTAGATGAAAACACAATAAGGGTGAATTAGTTTAATTAAAGTCTTCGAGTTTGAAGTGAGAATATATATTTTATTTGAAAAATAAAAACTCGCGAACAGATGAAGCAGTCAGTAACCTGTCTCTCAATTGAGTTGAGTAATAATTAAAGTTCGAGACGACGAAAAAAGCAATGGATAAAGAAGTTACGTGATTGAAGAACAGCATATTGAGGTGCACAATAAGATCAATTGAATAGTGTTGTGGGCGTTAAAGTCACTCAACCGTATAAAGGGTTGCGGAAAATCGTAGACCAAGTCTAGAAGCTCTTCCTGGTTAATTTTTCTAGACAATAGGTTGTTATGGCGATTGCTTCAAGATTAGCAGTGAGGAGCAGATGAGTTGGAAAAAGATCTTTGGATGCAAATATGGATACTTTACCACTGGCTCTGGAACAGATGGTTCGGATATGATGTTATTCTTCGTCCTTGGTTGGGGATTTTTAGAGATGTGAAGTTTATTGGCTGAAGACATAGGTAATCAGCATGTTAGAGAGAAATGAGTTGTTGTATATGTTCTAGGCACGGATAATATCCGTGGCAATTCCACTGAATTATCTTGAATTTATAGTAAATATCATGAGGATTTTAGTAAGTATCTGCAGCTCCAGTACTTCAATTTATCTGAGGTGGCGAAGATTTCAAGAGCAGTATTTTCGAAGTGTATTACAACAGAGGTGTGTATTTTATAGATATATTCCGTTTGAGACTTCCACTCCATATCACCAGAACAATAGCTCAATTGCGTTTTTCTAACAATTACATGATTACATTTTCTTGTAGGGGAGCGGTATATCGTATTAATCCGGACGAAATCTGTACAATTTGTAATCAAAGGCTTCCCGAAACCATCTATCATCTCCTATTAGATTGCCCAATATGTAGCTCTATGAAGCCCCCTGACTTGACATTCTTGCAAAGTCAAAATTCCTTACTCCTCGCATTGGATAATTTATCTATTAACTCTGCAAAAGCTATAGCATTTCACATTCAAAATGTTTTAAAACTCCGAGCATTTGTCTTGAATGAATAATCTTGAAATATTTCCTTACTCTTACACAGTTTATATTATATTTATATTATGTATATGTATACATGTGTATATGTATGTATGTATATAATTGTATGTATATATAGGTATATTTCTTTTTTTTTACTGAATGTATTATATTTTATTTGTTCACTCTTGCTATGAAAATGTATATTTTTTAGAAGCAATAAATTATTGAATTGAATTGAATTGTATTTTATAGATATATTTCTCAAATGAGAGCTTAGGAAATGGCTATAATCATCTCCAGGTGAGCCAGTACATATATTGATGATGGGGGATGTATATTGAAGTCCAAGATCATTTTTAAAAGCATGTTTAATAAGTTTATTATGAATTGAGGGACACACATTAGATGATAGTTATGTTTTAGTAGGGCTGAGGAGTCTGCGTGTGAGGACAATTTCTTATTTTATGGCAACTGTAGGATGCTCTCTGGGGAACTTATCAACGACGTGCAGTTGGCTGAGTTGACATGCTCAAATATTTGATACCAAAATATTTCAAACAAGTGACTGGACTATTGATGGATTATATTTAAGTATCAAATAGTGTGAATAAACACATACCAAAATGGGCCAGCAAATATAAGTCAGAAAAACAACTAATCACATTATTGAGCTTTCGAATGAAAAACAGTAACTTCATTTTCGGAGGCAATACGTGGGATGGGACCCAGATATATACGTATATAATATGTGTATTGATAGCCATGTAACGGCTACTCAGATAAAGAGCTGCTCAGGCGTGAATTCGGATACCAAACTAATAAAAATTCAGGGAGTAGTCTTACCGGTTCGCGGGTAATACTACTTATTTAAATTATTGAAGTTATATTGAAATAAATGAATTCAATAAGTTAACAAAACAATCAATAAATTACGTTAAGAAATTTAAGTAAAGTTAAGGTAAGTGGGCGCCACCCTGAATAATATTAGTTGACTTGTTTTCAACACTCTCTATCAACAAACCTGGAAATGTTGGAAGGGAAGGAATATGAACTACGTTGTTAAATTTACAAGTTGTATAATGACTTAAAAAAATAAATAAATATCACAGTTGAGTACTCTTGTTGTAACAATGATTTTTAATTAACGACGGTACTTTCCTGGTTCTTCTGAGTTCAAGTCTGGCGTCTTTTGGAGGTCCGGTGTCTTTGGAGGTCCGGTGTCTTTCGGAAATCCGGTGTCTTTCGAATCCGGCCGTTTATTGCCCAATGAACATAGTAGTAGTTGTAGTGGTATATTAAATTTATATATACATATATATATATAAATTAATCAGGTAGAAAGTGCTAGAAAGAACACTTGAATCAGATATATAATAAATCAACGTAGTAAAATGCAGGATATCTGAAGATTGAAATGAAAATGGTGAAATGTACAGATTGAAAAATGAATATTTAAAAACGTGGTTCATACAAAAAACAACATCCTGTATTTTACTGTGGAACAAAAATAATAAAGGAAAGCAATAAAACGGTATTGTTAATGCCGGTAAAGATAGTAGAAGGTATATCAAGTGTCTTCAACAAGATATAAAAAAAAAACAAGAAAAAATATATAAAAAACATTATCGATATATCTGGTACTGGAACGCTAGAGAAAATAATAAGAAAAGCTACTATATATTGAGAAAAGCAAAGTTAAATATGTAATATATGCATTTAAGCGAAACTACTTACCATTCACATGAATGCACTTAGATAAAAAATTTTATAGGTGAAACTCCTCACCAAATAAATTTCAAATTATTCATTTAACATTTTGTCACAGAAAAGACAAAATCTCTGGTTGCTTCTGTTTAAATATAAAACATGAAATCATGTGAATGATAATGCACATACGTCGCATATCTGTATCAAACTCCATGGTTTGGAAATGAAAATGTAATTCAAATTCCGTAAGTGGATTCTTCATTCATTTGTGTTAAAATTGACGACAGAATAATTCATAGTAAACCGAAGTGACTATTTTTACTATAGACGGTATCGATTTGACCCGCAAATAAACTTAAAATTTTGTCTTTCATCGACTATAGATAAAGTTAAACTCGATACATTTCTCAGCGCTGGGCATGAGAAAGGACTGGCTACTCGCCACCCATACGATAGTTTAATGATATTTAAATATAAGGATAGTGAGCAAAATTAACGTTACACACCCTTACAACCAGGAAAAAAAATTTTTTCACAAAAAAAAAATTTTTTATAAATGAAAAAGAATTTCCACACAAGGAATTTATATAAAGGAAATAGTAAGTCATTAAAGTGAAGAAGAGGCAAAAAAAAATTTTAACGGTATATTTTGTGAGGAAAGGAACCAGTACCAGGTATATACGAATCGTTAAGAGTATTTCTTATGAAAAAAAATACTGATATACTCATAATCAGTGAATCAGTAATTTACTAAAGATAAGGAACCCGAGATTTAAAAAAACGAAACAAATAAATTCTTGTCTGATGGATCGATTGTATCGATTATCAGTCAGTAGGTAAATAAAAATTTAAGAGAATATTTATATTCAATAAAAAAAATAAACTACCGATATAACTGAATCAGTGAATAACTTAATAAAAAAAACAAATTAATTTTCACCTGATATCAGTCGATAGGTAATAATAATATAAGCAATATAAGTAAATAAGTACTAATAATAATATATTATATAACTAACTTACTGAGAATATCTTGGCCCAAAAAAAATATGAGAAAATGAAAGGAACAAAAATAAAAAACTTCCAAGTATCTTTGGTCCAAGAAGAAAATAAGAATATAACGTAATGCTATATGATAATTTTTTTTTCCGAGCTCATACCAGGGAGGTTGCCAGTTAGCGTCCGCAGTAGCCATTGGTCATCGCGCAGGTATAGCATTCGAAAAAAAAACACCACACAAAGCAGCAGACAATTTGATTAATAATTAATAACCATAGCCTGAAATGTTAAACCTCTTAACGATATAAAAAAATAGTTCTCAGATGAGAAGGAAACAAAGCAAAACAAAAGAAATAGTTACAGATATAATTTAGGAGCAAATCCAAGGAAGCTATATATGACTCCCTAACAGAATAAAACTGTCAACCATAATAAATTTCCATTATATTATACTACATAATATAATATGATAAACAAAAAAAATACCAATATTCCAGGCTAATCATGTGCCCTATCACAGCATCCCAGATCAAGAGATCAACCCCCACCTAACGAGAAGGACCTCGCGAGAGATGTTAAGTCGCGTCGTGGTCTTCAATCTCAGCTTCAGCAGAAATCTCAACCTAAAATACCATGACAACACACATGAATCACCCAAAATGAAGAATTTATCGATAAGAGAAAACGAGAAGAGAAAAAAATGTTTTTGAATTTTGGAGCTAGTTACTATAACTAGTCCAAGGAGGCTCGATATACCCCCTAACAGAGTATAGCCCCTGTCAGGCTGAAATTTGAGGGAGGAAAGAAATTGACAACGGCATCCCACAACAGTACTGTTGGAAAATCCTCAGAGCGATATGCGAGCCATGTTGGCACAGACGCAGTAGTTAACCCCCCAAGTAGATTTAACTATATGACAGCAGACCTCAGCCACCTCTGCCTCCCAGGCTGATTAACCCCCCGACGCTGAACCCTGAAACACATTCCAGACCACTCTGAGTTCCTCCAACACCCACTATTGAGGAATCCAACAAAAAAATTCAAAGGGAAAGGTATACAATAAAATATAGACAAAATGAAGGTATGTCTACAAGTTAAATATCTAGATCAATCTTTCGGAATGATCATATATAGAGATGATGAAAAAGTAGATAAAAAAATTAGGTAGACAAGATATTAGGTAAGGTATTGAATGTAGATAAGCAAAACGAATTCTTTTTGTAATGTAAGTTGATATCTCGAGCATGTAGATAAAAATGTTTAAAACAATTAAAATACTATAAAATTTTCAACATAGAGGTAATGAAAATTTTAAGATAATTGAAATTTCAAACTTTCAAGATAATAAAATTTTAAGATAGTTTTGATAATATAAAAGATAATAACTTTCGATATCCCATGATATATCAGCTAATATTCCACTAATTGCAAAGTCAAATTTCCAATGGTCTTCAAAAAAAAATGTATATACCCTCTCGGTATATGAATACAGACAAGACATTATCTGCCTGCAAAGATAAGATAAAGATAAGATGAAGATAAGTACTATAAAATATAGTACAGTAGACAAGTTACATCCCTTGTCCACTTAGATACGATAAGATAAGATAAAGATAAGTACTATATAATATAGTACAGTAGACAAGTTACATCCCTTGTCCACTTAGATACGATAAGATACGATAATTAAGATAAGATAATGAAGATAAGATAATGAAGATTTAATATCACCCTTAACACTTAAGGTTTCTTCAAATCAAGAAGACCCAATATTTAATAACCTCAATGCTTGTGCACCAACATGTTTATTAAACTCAAATTGATTTGACTATGCGTTTTCCAAAATTATAATATTTATGGATATTTAAAAATTTTCTAAAAAAGATTCTCAACGGATTTTGTATTATAATTCTCAGATTAAAATTCCATCCAGCTTTACTTATTTTACCTAGAACATGAATGCTATTTTGCCAATCAATAGGGAAAGAAAGTGAAGTCATTATCACATTTATAATTAGAGAAAAAGGAAATCTCTACGATAAGAGAGATAAAAAAAATATTCGAGACACCAACACACATCACAAAAAAAATTACAAATAGGAAAGATATAATTATAAATGGCTACGTTGTGGTTGAATCGGATTCATCGATATCAGAACACCCATCATCAGACAAGATACCAGCTTTAAGGTCTTTTATGTGCCATCGACCAATGTTTTTCCCCGTTTCATCCTTTAATTCATACACTAAGGGAGAAATAACGCGATATACGGTACATTGTGTATATTTTGGTGAAAATTTAGCGGAAATATATCTGGCTTTGTCCGATTTTGGGTAGTTCTTCTTCCAAACCCGATCACCTACGTAGAACCTCTGCCGATATGCTGTTTGCAAATTTTTTCTCACCACTTCAAAAATTTTAGGCATTTCTTGTGTATCCTGAATTCGATGGACTTTATCGGAAATGGTAACCTGATTATTTGCATTTTCTGCAATTATACCAAAAAATTTCCCGAGACAGGAACATTTCGAGCAAAGGTAAGGAAGGAAGGGGTGAAATCGCTAACTTCATGTTTCGACAGCCGAATTGCTTGAGCAATTTTATAGATCTCTTCATCCCACGTTCTATGATCTTCATAACTATAAGATCGTATAGCTGTGACAATGGATTTGTTTACGCGTTCAGTGTGATTAATTTGCGGATGAAAGTTAGCATTATACCAAATCTTTTGTACTGAATATTTGTCCATGAGGTTTTTGAACAAATGACTCGTGAACTGTTTACCATTATCGCAAGATACAATTTGAGGGATTCCAAAAATAAGAAACACATGATTTTCTAAGAAATCAACTATAGAACGAGCGGTAGCCTGTCGTAAGGGATGAACTAATACAAATTTCGTGAACCAGTCAACTACAACAAGTGCAAATTGATTACCTTTACGAGATCGGGGATATGGCCCTAAAAGATCACACGATATCAATTGAAAAGGGAAGTTAATGTTACGATATTTTCCCATTAATCCTGCTTGTGGCAAGTTAGATGGTTTACAAGATGCACATATTTTACAACGAGTAACATATTTATAAACTGATTTCCTGAGATTAGGCCAATAATAAATTTCAGAAATTCTCTCTAATGTTTTAAAAACACCGAAGTGAGAAGAAGTTGGACTATCATGAAAATGATGTAAAATTTCACTTCGATTTTTAGTAGGAACGACAATTTTCCAATCGGAAACATTGCTAATTGGTCCAAATTTATTGAAGACATGTTTATATAATATGTTATTTTCAACTCTAAAACTTGGGTATTTTTCTGGAAAATCTTGAACATGAGAAATCATGTCATTATACCATTTATCGGGATGTAATGTAGATAAGTCTAAGATACTAACTTCAGGTATACGAGATAATGCTACCACAGTTCCGGTTTACGGTGAAAGATAGAGAAATTGTATTGCGACAATTGCAATATCCATCTAGCTAAGCGAGGAGAAGGTTTTTTCATATTATTTAACCACATAAGAGAAGAATGATCAGTAATTACGGTAAAATGACGACCTACAAGATAATATCTGAAATGATCAATCCCTAACAAAACTGCTAACAGTTCCTTTTCAGTAGTACTAAACTTCTTTTGACTCTTTGTGAGTTTCTTACTCATATAAGCTATGGGATGTTCGAGTCCATCTTCCAATTAAAAAAGAACACTTCCTACCCCAACATCACTAGCATCTGTCATAAGGAAGAAAGGTTTGGTGAAATCGGGACTACTCAAGATAGGAGCGGTAGTTAAGACAGTTTTCACCTTTTCGAAAGCCTGATTTGCCTGGGATGTCCAAGTAATAGATTGATGTTTCTTTCGCTCACTAAGAAGATCAGAAATTGGAGCAGATAAGGAAGAAAAATCTTTAAGAAACCGACGATAATACGAAACCATTCCCAAGAATCTACGCACCTGAGTGGCAGTTTTCGGGACAGGGTACTCACAAATAGCAGAAACCTTTTCAGGATCGGTACGAAGACCATTTTCATCCACCACATAACCTAAATATCTAAGGGAAGAACGACAAAACTGACATTTATCTAAATTTACCGTCAAGCCGGCATCTCGTAGTTTCTCGAAAACACTCTGAAGAATTTCCATGTGTTTGTCAAAATCAGGAGTACAAATGATGATGTCATCCAGGTAATAAAAACAATATGGTTCCAAGGAAGGACCAATGACCAAATCGATTAAACGACACATGCTAGCAGGAGCAGAGACTAACCCAAAAGGAGTAGTGACATACTCGAATAAACCTTTACCTTTTACTGCAAAAGCTGTTTTCTCCCGAGATGATTTCTCCAACGGAATTTGATAAAATGCTTGCTTTAGGTCTATACTAGATATATAACGAGTATCTCGAAGTTGACTCAGTATAACTTCGATTGAAGGTAAGGGATAAGCATCTTTATTTAAAGTCACACCATTTAGTTTACGTCCATCAAAACACATTCTATATTTACCATCTCCCTTTTGAACCAACCAGATAGGGCTACAATATGAAGATTTACTTTCTTGAATTACACCTAATTCTAGCAAAGTATCTACTTCCTTTTCCAGGTAAGCTTGCATAGCCTGAGGTAAGGGATATTGGGTTTGTTTGAAAGGAGGAGAATTTCCGGTATCAATAAAATGCTCTATCAAATGAGTTTTACCTATTTTATCTGACGGACTTATAGTCTTAAAGAGATCAATAGTTTGATTTAACCTACTTGTTTGATTAGGAGTTAAATGAGATATATCCCGAATTGTATTTACTACAGCTAACGAGAGTGAATTTACAGTTAAAGATAATTTAGAGAAATTGATTTTTACATTAAAAATTTTGAGAAAATCCATACCAAGAATAATATCATGTTTGACTGAAGGTATTAAATAAAATTTCATAAGCCTAGATATCTTGTCTGTGATGACATATGTTTCGATATAACCAAGAACGTCCTGCAACTTACCATCTGCCGTAGATATTTTCAAGTTATCATCATTTAATATAGGTACTGATAAGTTATGAATAAAATCTAATGCACGAGAACCAATCAATGAGATATTTGAACCAGTATCAACAAGACAAGAAATTGTTTTACCAAAAATTATGATATCGACATAAGGTCGATTATCATCTTTAACATTATAAAGCAGTGATCCTACATTTGCTAAAGACCTTGAGTTTGAAACAATTGAATTCGATCTTGAATTCGTTTTATAGAAATCTTTAACAAATGAAAGCCATGCATTCCAGTCGGAGCGACTTACAGTAGGAACCTTTTTTAAGATAGAACGAGAAAATTTTTTTACAGAACTGGAATTTAAAGGATTTATTTGAGGTAACCTTTATTTTCGTCTTTTGCTGGTTTTTCCTGAGATTTTGCCTTTGTTTTGATGTTTTTGGATTTTCCTGATGTTCCCGGTTTTTGAGCAAGTGTGGTAGAGTGGGAAGTTCGACCACTGCTTGGTTCGTTTTTTGAACACTTTGGACATTTAGTTTTTACAGTATCAGGATGTCCACAACCAAAACAAAACAATTTCCTAGGAATTTGACAATTATAATACATATGACCTGCTTGTTTGCAATTCCAGCAAGTCCAAGTAGACGACACTACCGATATATTTTTTCGTGTTTGTTTAAAACAAGAATTATCCTTAAAAAAGGTACTAGGTATGCTCAAATCTGGTTCAAGTAAATATTGACTATTCTTATGATTTGATGTGAATTGTTGATCCCAAGTTAATGTTTCCTCAAGTCGTTTACATTTTTCCGGCAAAGTATCAACAGTATCAATATCAATTAAAGCTAAAGGTTGTGCATAATTAGGTAAGAGATTTTTACGAATGATACGGATCATGGCACTTTCGCTTGGCTTGTCGTCAAGACGATTGAACAAACCACACATGGCGTTAATATAGAGGGTAACTCTTTCATGTTGACCTTGTTTTCTAGCCTTGATTTCCTCTAGTAAATCATCTTGATAGTTATAAGGTAAGAAATCTGATTTCAATTTGGTCACTAATTGTTCCCAATTTTGAACTTTGCATCTGTTAATTAGATACCAATTAAAAGCTTGATCACTAAACAAATCAGCTGAGCTAGAAAACAATTCAGCATCTGTGATAACTCTTGAAATTTTAAGACAATTTACGCGTTCTAGAAAGCCAAGTACTGATTCTTTGGAATCAATTCCTGAAAATCTTATTCCCCATTTGTGTACAGGTACAGGTTTAGAAAAAGAAAAACTTTGATTTGCATTTACCGGAGTAGATTGTCTATCTGCATCAATAACATTGAGCTTGCCATCTAATTCACCTTCTAAAAACAATATTTCTGATGTTAGATGTTTTTTTACTTTTTCATGCTCGTCTTCCTCGCAATTCAAACGAGAAATGCGTTGCGTAAGGTGAGTTAGCCGACAAGTCAATCTTTTATACTCTACGTCAGAAGAAGTTCCAACGAAATCTTGAACCTTCTTCTTCAAGTCGGCAAAAGAAAGCTTAATTCCTGTAATTTCCGTAGGAAATGGAAGATCGACATATACGATCGAACTCCGCATGGATACCTCTTGAGTTAAAACACCCCGTAACAATTTCCTCTTCTCTGTAACCAGTGAAGGTATTTCTAAGCCACGATAAGAAATTTCATGATCTAATTCATGAGTTAAAAGATAATCAACATTTAGCTTAAAAATTTTTGCCATTTTAGTATACGGTATCTGACGACATTAAATTATAAGATTCGAAAATTTAAAAAAAAATTGAGTACTGTTGATATTGACGATTGAGAAGATATTTATATATACGATACGTGAAGATATAAGATAAGAAAAAAATATTATATATATATATATTGTCAATACGATAATAAAATGAAATATTGCAACTCAACTGTGAACGATATGATACGATAAGTGAACTATGGAAAGATAAATACTGTAATAAGTGAAAGATATTTACGATAATAAAAAGATAACTACTACTATCCAAACTTCCAAGTTTCAAGACCTATTGATGAGAGAGATGATGTGTAAAACAGGCCCCACGTTGGGCGCCAATTTGTAACGGCTACTCAGATAAAGAGCTGCTCAGGCGTGAATTCGGATACCAAACTAATAAAAATTCAGGGAGTAGTCTTACCGGTTCGCGGGTAATACTACTTATTTAAATTATTGAAGTTATATTGAAATAAATGAATTCAATAAGTTAACAAAACAATCAATAAATTACGTTAAGGAATTTAAGTAAAGTTAAGGTAAGTGGGCGCCATGCTGAATAATATTAGTTGACTTGTTTTCAACACACTCTATCAACAAACCTGGAAATGTTGGAAGAGAAGGAATATGAACTACGTTGTTAAATTTACAAGTTGTATAATGACTTAAAAAAATAAATAAATATCACAGTTGAGTACTCTTGTTGTAACAATGATTTTTAATTAACGACGGTACTTTCCTGGTTCTTCTGAGTTCAAGTCTGGCGTCTTTTGGAGGTCCGGTGTCTTTGGAGGTCCGGTGTCTTTCGGAGGTCCGGTGTCTTTCGGAAATCCGGTGTCTTTCGAATCCGGCCGTTTATTGCCCAATGAACATAGTAGTAGTAGTAGTTGTAGTGGTATATTAAATTTATATATACATATATATATACAGTCTGTTCGCTGAATCTTTTCCCATGTATGAAATGATTCAAATACTACTTTTTGTATTACGTCTCTTTCTTACTCACAGAATCTTAACCCCCGAAATGAAACCGTTTGTTCCATTACAGCGTAATATAACAAACAGAGATAGCCATATGATGAATGTCGGCGATAGGTTAAACGCGAATCTGTACGTTGACGTCGTTGACAGACCAAAGACTTTGTTTACAACTACGACCTACGTGTTATTTAATGTATTGATGTATTGCGTTTGTATATTAATGATGACGCATGGGAAAAGATCCAACGAACCAACTGTATAAATTAATCAGGTAGAAAGTGCTAGAAAGAACACTTGAATCAGATATATAATAAATCAACGTAGTAAAATGCAGGATATCTGAAGATTGAAATGAAAATGGTGAAATGTACAGATTGAAAAATGAATATTTAAAAACGTGGTTCATACAAAAAACAACATCCTGTATTTTACTGTGAAACAAAAATAATAAAGGAAAGCAATAAAACGGTATTGTTAATGCCGGTAAAGATAGTAGAAGGTATATCAAGTGTCTTCAACAAGATATAAAAAAAAACAAGAAAAAATATATAAAAAACATTATCGATATATCTGGTACTGGAACGCTAGAGAAAATAATAAGAAAAGCTACTATATATTGAGAAAAGCAAAGTTAAATATGTAATATATGCATTTAAGCGAAACTACTTACCATTCACATGAATGCACTTAGATAAAAAATTTTATAGGTGAAACTCCTCACCAAATAAATTTCAAATTATTTATTTAACATTTTGTCACAGAAAAGACAAAATCTCTGGTTGCTTCTGTTTAAATATAAAACATGAAATCATGTGAATGATAATGCACATACGTCGCATATCTGTATCAAACTCCATGGTTTGGAAATGAAAATGTAATTCAAATTCCGTAAGTGGATTCTTCATTCATTTGTGTTAAAATTGACGACAGAATAATTCATAGTAAACCGAAGTGACTATTTTTACTATAGACGGTATCGATTTGACCCGCAAATAAACTTAAAATTTTGTCTTTCATCGACTATAGATAAAGTTAAACTCGATACATTTCTCAGCGCTGGGCATGAGAAAGGACTGGCTACTCGCCACCCATACGATAGTTTAATGATATTTAAATATAAGGATAGTGAGCAAAATTAACGTTACAGCCATGACATGAAAGTTGCATACAATATTTTTTCCACTCCGATTAATAAGAATTGTTTAATTAATAAGTATCATTTATTATAAGAAACAAGAAAAAATAAAGGAGCTTCAACAAATAAATTTCACAAATTGAACAACAACACACGGATGATGGTTTCATTTTCTTTTGTAATTCTTCAAAATAAACTATTAAAATATTCTCAGAAAACGATGTTATATTTTTTTGTTTGTGCTAAATAAGACAAGAGGGCTGAACTCCGCACGAACTTGTTCAAGTGCTTTCTTTTCACTTTTTTCAAATAAAGGGTGGGGGAAAGTGGGAAAGTGTTTTTGGATAAATACCGATAACTTTGGTTTAAATCAACCAATTTTAACGAAATTAGTGTCATTAGAAAGAGTGTAGATGAATTAATTACATCCACTAAGAAACAATTGCAATTAGTTTCAATTGTCATAGGTAGAGGTTACAATCGAAAGGAAAAAATTGGAATTTGTTCAGAAATGTCAACCAGGTATCCATGGCTATATCAAATATTGTGCGAATGTAGCATTCCTATTGGCTTAAAAATCTGTATCATAATGAAAATTTGTATCATAATGAATATCATTATGATACAGCTTTTAATCTTTTAATAAGTATATCATGAAACAGGAGTAGAAAAAATATTTTATCTCACATTTTGCCAGAGATATGATCTACTATGATTGGACCTCAATAAATATTTTATAACAAAGTTTTGCAGTCTTGAACTACCATATATTTTTGATTGTCCAGTTGTAAAAATTTTTTCGTTGTGTCAGATAGGGATGAAAAAATTAATTTCCATATAGTTTATCTTGACAACGGTAGCTGGAACGCTACCAAAACGTTGAAATGGATACTTTGAAAAACATTGTGGTTTAGTTCCCCAAAGGATAAAAAATGAAATAATGAATAATATATCACAAGGAACATACAGAAGATATTTTAACAAAAAATCACACACGATTGCTATGAAAGGAAATAAACGGAAGGTTGATGATTACTTGAATCCTTATAATATAAATAATTGCTCTCATTATTATTATAGGTACTCATATGTATATTACTGTGAATATAATAAATATTTTTTCATACCAATGGATAATTTGAATTATCTCTGATTATGTGATTTTTGTTCCAGAATCTTGGGCCGGATACAACGAGAAAAAACTTCTCCATAAGCTATTAGATCATTACAACGTACTAGAACGTCCTGTTGCTAATGAATCTGATCCTCTTCAACTAAGTTTTGGTTTAACCTTAATGCAAATCATAGACGTGGTAAGTCTTATTTTTGTTAATTTTAGTATTCGCATCAAACTCAATTGTTAATTAGGTTTATGCAATGTTTGTTAACCAGGTTCATTCAATGTATATTTATAAGATTGAGGCAATAGATATTAGTTCTACCTACGACCCCCCTCTGTAATCAGTCAATAACACACAGTCGCCATCATGTAATGACGTCTATTACGCACGGTACGCAAAGCTGTTAAGTAAATCGCACGGCTTTCCTAGCAAAATCTCAGCAACTGTCAAAGACGTCGCCATTTTATTCAAAAATATGGCATAAGCCGTCAAAACTTCAAATTTAAGTACCTAGACCGCAATAGTGATTTGCGAACTAACTGTCAAAAATCTTTGTTCATTATCCTTATTACTTATAACTGGTTTGTGTATTTATGTAAAGTTTTAGTCAATTATAAAATGTCCAGTGAAAGTGAGATGTACTTAACTCCATCCAATATCACGGAAATCGCAGAAATAGCCAAATTTATGGAAAGCAGGTCAAAAAATGGTATAAATTCATTTTCCAAGAATGTTATGATAGCATATTTCCAAGATTTATATAGGTATTATGGAATTAAATGTTCTGCAATAAAATTATTACAAAAATCTATTGTTGATGTTGTTCAAGTATTATTATTATTATTTTATGGCTTCAGAAACAATGTTACAGCAAGGAACAATAATTCAGTCAATATCAACAAAGAACTTTTTCAACTGAACAACCCAGTTATACTTCATATCTGTAGAGTTGACCAAACGCAGTTGCTGTTTGTTTAGAGTTTAGGAAAGCGATGATTATCCATTGTAAGTATTTTGTGTATTCAGTTAAGAGACATTTTGAAAATATCAAATGCAAACTTGACTCTTCCAGTCTCTAAACGGATTATAGCATCTGGAGTATTGATAGGAACTAAAAGAACTCTATTCGAAAAATATAGCTGAACTCTTTCTAAAATATCTGAATACCTCACTCCCCAAACAGAAATACAATTAAATATGACACTGAGGGCAAGTGTGTGTGTGTGTGTGCGTGAGCAATTCCTAGGATATGCCGAATTTAATGAATTAATACCATAAGTAGACTAGTCTGATCTGGTCTGATCTTCTGAACTTGATCCATCCAAACTTAAATCCCACTTCTCATCAGCATCAATATAAAGCTCTATACAACTGTTGCCTTTTGGGAAATAAGCATGTGCCAACACCTTTCCGGGACCATCAAATGTACTGGAGCACTCACCTCTACCCTGGCAATCTGCTCGAAAATAGTGCTTTCCCCGTACAACTGTAATAGTTATATCGGGAGCATAAGGCCGTGTTTTGTGTATTAATTCAAATTTAAACTTTGAACTGTTACTCCACATTTCAAAAGCCTTTTTGGTCATTTCAAGATATTCTGGAGTTGCCTGAGGGAAATACCATTTCAAAGCAAATTTTGACCATTTTGATTTAACTCTAAAAGAATGATCATCGTCGGAAGCTGCTTCACTTACATCACATCTTGGTCTATTTAGAAGTTGAATTGTATTTTCATCTAATTCTCCCGTTGCAGGGATATTATATCTTTCTTGAAAACTCAACAAATAATTCTCAAGTTTAGTTAAATCATTTTCATTTGCGTACCCGAACCGTTGTAAATAGTTCATAGCATACTGTTGGTCGACAACGCATAATGCTGGACATAGTACTGCAGCTAATATAATGATTAACATGATCTTCACTCTTCTGCTATCCTTAAACAACTGATTCCCAATCACATTAATAACGGTATATATGTTACAGACCATATATAAAATCAGACCGTATGTACATGGCCTAGGTCGTATACATACGGTCTAAATTGGACAGACCGTATGTAAAAAATATGGTATTTCATATACGGACTAGACCGTTTATATACGGACTATTGTGATCCAGGCCGTATGCTCGATGGTAGTGTTTCCAAGCACGTGGACAGTTAACCGCTTTTTTGCTGTTGTTTACAAAGTATTTTATCTGAAAATAACCCGATTTGTTATATTTCAACGACGTTGAGTGTTTTTATTGTCGTATGATAAATATTTTTGGAATGGAAAAGAAAGGTATTTTTGAATGTAATAACAATAATTAGTAATTTGGTTTTAAATGGAACTAACTGTTTCTAAATGACTCCACAATATATTTGAAAAAATATGTGAATTGCAAGTAAATTGACAATTGTTTCGATAAATATATCATCATCAGAATGACAGAAGTTACTTTTGACATGATGTATACTTGATATATATTTGGCTAGTCCAAATAGTGCCTATCTAGTGATTGACTTAATATATATGAATAGAAAAAAGAAAAGAAGAATTTTCAAATAGTAGCTTTGATATTATTAGCCCTATGGGGATATTCTGGATATCTTTGTCCCATTTAAGATCAGTATAACTGTGCAATGATATAGGAAACCAGGAAAACTATATCTGCTGATCTTTACAATTATTACTTAAGAAGACAGTTTAATAATGGAGAACTTCCTAGATTCAGCTGTTCATTGAGGACTTCATATTGTGGGTCTGTTAAGTGTCTTCTAATTTCTAATTCTTCAAGGAAGTCCAGTTCTTGCTTCTTATCACAAACATGTAGTATTTCTGGTTCTGTGTTAGGTGTTACTGAATGTTTAGTGTCAAGTAGGTGTTTTGCATAATGTGATTTATCTGGTTGTTTTAATCTGTATGCTCGTAAGTGTTCACTGTACCTAATTTCAAAATTACGAATGGTTTGACCAAGATAGACAGCATTACAATCCGGACATTTAAGTTTGTATATCCCAGATTTTCTTAATGGGGTTATTTTTGTTTTTACATTTAGCAAATTTCTACCTACATTGTTTTCTGTTTTAAAAGAAATTGTTGTATTTGTTGCTGAAGATATTATCTTTGAAATATTATTGGAAATATTACCAGCATAAGTGATGGTTTTGTAATTTGTTACTTCTTTAGTTTGTTTAGGAAATATTAGTTGTAACGCCATCTTTTTCTCTTTTTTATTAAGTAATTTATTTATTAAATGTAAAGGATAACCATTGGATGTGGCTATTTGTTTAATTGTATTAATTTCTCTATCAAAATTAAATTTGTTCATAGGAACCGAAAATGCTCTATGAATCATCGAATTGTATGCTGCTAGTTTATGTGACATGGGGTGGTTGGAATCATATTGTATAGTCACATCAGTATGTGTTGGTTTTCTGTAAATTGAAAAGTCCAGTACATTATTGACTTTTTGAATTTTTAAATCAAGAAAATTAATTGAGTTATTTTCTTCAACTTCTAGTGTGAATTTAATTTTTGGGTGTAAATTATCAATATAATTGAAAAACATATTTAATTGTCGTTCACTACCTACAAAACACGTTAATATGTCATCTACATACCTATACCAAAATAAAATATTTTTTGAAAGATAACATTCAAAGATCTTTCTTTCCAAACTGCCCATAAAAATGTTTGCCAAAATTGGTGATATAGGGCTTCCCATTGGTAAACCTTCATTTTGAATACAGTAAAATAAATTGACCTTTACCCTGACGTCACAGCTACTAACCTCACGAAATGAATCGAGGAGTCAAAAATGGCTACTGTTACTTTTGTCGTGTGCGTAAATACGTTCACTGCTGGTTTATTTTGTCAGTATTTTTTTGCGTTATAAATAACTAAATATTGCTATTGGTTGAAGTCAATTATTACTGATCCCCAAAATAGACGAAAATTTAGATAATATTCCTATATTTACTGAAAATTATTTTGTCTGCTACTATATAATACTCAATTTTCAATAACAATATTATAGGTTACATATTATTATTCAAACTTTGATAATGATCAGTGGATCAGATATCAAATAAGTGACGGAAAACTAAGGAATAAAGGAATTTTTCTTTATAGATCTGATACACACAAAAAGTATTCTGTAACCATTAACGAAAGTAGAAATTTATACAAATATTTCTTTTGAATGAATCTATTCAAATTTGAAACAGCACATAATTAAGGGCTAACAAAAGCCATTGGTTATAATAATAAAAAATATTAATCATGGGTAGTAATAAAGGTTTGTATCCAATGTACACTATTCATACATTTATTGTCATTTAGAAATTTACCATACAAATATATAAGTATATTAATCGTCATCAGACTCTGAAGAGGAACTGTCACCTACATTGATGGTTAGTGGCTCCACTTCAATATCACACATAACTTTTTCCCTATCGTACCACTTTCTAATAAGTGCTTCAGTATGGTCCACACATTTTGCCCACATGTTAGGTGTACATTGCTCTAAAGCTTCATTCCACATTTCTAATACTTTCTCATCACTGGATCCATCTCTACCAATATGTTTGTTGTAGTACGATTTACAATTAGCCCAAATTAGCTCAATGGCATTAAAGTCGCAGTGGTATGGTGGTAACCTTAATACTTCGTGTCCATGTTCTCTTATTATTTCATCTACAATATAAACATTCTCCTTCCTATGCATCTTCGCTACTTGTAATAACTCAGGTTTTGTCATTTTTGGATCAAAAGTAATCTCATTGTCTCTAAGCCAACTGGCAATTTCCACTTTTTTGTTGATGTAGATGGTTGTTTGTTTGAAATTTCACTGTGGTATGGTGCATTGTCCATTATTATGAGTGATGGTTCCTCTAAATTAGGCAGTACCTGTGTCTTCATCCATTTAGTAAATAATATACTATTCATTTCTCCATGATAATCCATGGTTAAAGACTTTGAACAAAAAACCAAACTTGCTTCTGTAACAAATCCTTTTGAAGAACCTGCATGAACAATAATAAATCTTTTTCCATCATTTCCTTCAGGTTTACGAACACTTTTGATATTATTGTCTTGCCAATTTCTTATTTTATTTCCTTTGGAATAAATCCATGTTTCATCTAAGAATATTACTTCTCTTGGATAAACACTATTTAGATTTTCCATATATTTTCTCAAGAAGCAAGCTCTGAGTGAAACAATATGGTTACGTTCAATAAGGGCTCTTCGGTTATCATCTTTTTTGAATTTAAACCCTATTTCTTTCAACAATGTGCTTAATGATGTTGTACTACATGTGACTATTTCCTTGGACCTTATCTCACAATTTAATGTTTGAAGGGTTACTGGTTTTCCTGAAAAATAATAATAATCATTTACTATCTATCTAATACTTATAGGTACTTATATTTTGTGTTTCATTTCTCATTGGTTAATTAATTTAAAACTTATCTCCACTAGCTGGCTAAAATGTTATTATACAAAATATGTACTAACGTTCTTTGTACATCTCATATATGGTATTGCGTATAGCCATTTTACTGCCATCAGGTAAGTCTGTAGTTTTTGGTTTACTGCGAGTTTTGCTCTCCTTTTGTAACAAAAAACTGGGATTATTTTCCTTCTTCTTTCTGATGGCATAAACTGGTTTTCTTGAAATTTTCAATGCTGCTGCTACTCTCTAAAATGAAATTATTTTAATAACATTATAATATGTATGAGAAATTAGATTTTACCTCTTGAACATTCGAAATATCAAAAGGCCCTCCATTCAGCTTTTCCATTTCAAAATACTCACACAAGTTTAAAACAAGTTCTTGTGCTTGTGATTTCAGCATTTTTCCTGGCATGTTCTAAAACAAAGTATAATACTGTTCAATTTACTCACAAGCAAACACAATTGTCATAATCTGTAAGAATTCGGTTCACAGAATTGAGATGAATGTGTGTACCTAATCGAATGAACTATGAATATTTATATTTCATTGAGGAAACACCACTACCTTTATAAACTTTTTTTATAGAAGGATATAAGTGTTTACATGCAAGTATCTTCCTCACTTCTTGGCTGTTAACGTAATTCTTACTATGGTTAACTATATAAATTTAACATAAATGTTCCCGTTACAAGAAAACTCAGTCACTATCAACTAAGAAGTGAGGTTAAGTTGAGAATATTCTCTAAATGCAAAATAGGAAATTTTGTACTTACCGTAAAATGAAAATAACAAATTAGAGGTTTTCAAAAAAACCGATTTTATAGAATTTATGTGAATGCAAATGATAAAACGCTTCGAACAAACCTCGATGTATCAAAACGTATCAAAATAATGACAGTTGTCATATGAGGTCAAAATAAATTCTTATGAATACAACCGATTAATCGTTTTTGGCGCTATCTCTTTTCAACATTTGAAGGTCATAACACAGAGTACACCATCTAAATGATGGTGTACTCTGTGGTCATAATAAGAGTTACAAAAGAGCGTATGTCATTGCTTGAAAGACAAGTGTACGTATATTGTGTGATGTGTTTTTACTCTCAGTAGAAAGGGATGAGGTATATAGAGTTTGTGTTTACTACTGTTCATTGTTAGTGACGTCAGGGTAAAGGTCAATTTTATAAACTGTATATACCTTACTATGGATTTTTACGATAAAAAGACGATGACGTCACACTTAGTTACTTTCCTGCTCATCAGAATAAATAATAATTTACCAACCGTGAATACAATTTATCCTTAACAGCCAGTGCAATTTACAGCTAACGGGTTGGCAAAACTTCACGACGTTGTCAGATAAACTGGTAAAATTCCCCAGTTGGTTTTGACGTTTATTGACATTCGATCATCGTCTAATATTTACAAGTATTTTTGGTGCTTTTGAATTCATTGTTTCTTTGAGATTAACTAGACTAAGAAAACAATTTCCATAACTAATTATTTACGCTAATCTGCAGTGTGTAGTTAATAAAATGCCGAAGCAGTTGAACAACAAATGTCAAGAGATGGTAACATGTTTGTTAAGCTATTTTGAACGAGAATGCCGAAACGGAGGCCCGCTGCTCCCTAACTGCTGTAAGAGACGTAAGTAATAGTATTAGTTAGGTATTTGTATTCATTATTATTAACATTATTGTTACATATTTAAATGTAAAGGTTGATTAAACTTGATATGTTATTCTTTCATAAATTGAAATAATTATGTTGTAGAGATTTGCAGAAGCATTACAACTTAGCCTTACTACTGTTAACCGTATTGCCGTCAAGCATAATAGAGGTGAACAGCCTAAAAGCCCACCTAAAAAGAGTCAAGGCATAAAACCTACTGTTGAAATTGATAACTTTGAACAAAATGCTTTCCGAAATGTATGGAAACAGTGCATTGGTTTGAATACCAGCTTTTAGTGAACTTGGAAGAGCCTGCCACAATCATAATGGAATATCACAGTATGGTGATCAATAAAGTACCAATAACAGCTACCAAAAAGGCTTATATACAGAACTGGTTGATACAAAATGATATTCCGTTTGAAAAAACATTTCTCAATATATTATGGTAATACTGAGCTAACTTATTTTGCTTGAAAATATACATGCTTCAATATTTTTGTAGGGATAAATAAGAAGTTGCCATATCTGAAGAATATGGTCACAAAGTGCTTCGACTTCTCCCTTACCACTGTATATTCAACCCAATTGAACATATTTGGGGAATTTTCATAGAGATCATGTGGGATCTGATGGTGCATCAACAGAACAAGCAATTGGTGCATGTAAAAAGGCTTTAGAAAAAGTTACCCCTGATATTTGGTCAACGAAAAAATTATACAAGATTAGTGTGATAGACAAGTAGTATTCGATAGACAGGATGTGCCTCCACTTATTATTAATTTTGACAGTGATGATGAAGATAGTGATGATTCTGAGATGGATTAGTGGAAATCTTGTGTTCTATTTTTCTATATTTTTCTCCAATTTGCTTTATTTCCACCTTTTTAAAATCACTAATAACTATTATTGAATTAATTATTTGAAATAAAATGTATATTCACAAGTTATTGTTTTCATTATTAACATAAGTAAAACTTAGAAATACAATATAATATCAGGAAGGTAGTGACTTAACATAATTGTCATACAGTCTTCAAATTATTATCAGAAGGAGCAGAGATTTGGGCAAGGTATTCCAGTTGTTGATAAAGAAATGTTCACTCGATATTTCATTATTTCAATTTGCATTGGTCTAATAGCACACCTATATGTATCCAGCTACCCAAGTCTATATATTTTTGTGAATAACACCTCACACAAAATTAAAACTGCATAATATGAAACAGAGATACGAATGAAACCATGGAGCATCTTAATTCAACTTCCCAATGTATGATTGTGTAGAAAATAGACTCTTTACATCACAAGATTATTCAGATTACAGCATTTAAAGCTGTATGGATTCTTTTTACCATAAACTCGTGCAGTGTTCTAGAGGCTTCAGAGCATAGAATGCTTTTCATATACGTAAAATCAAATGTTAATTCGAATACAGAATGCTTGGTTACTATTTCTTCTTGTATCTTATCCATAGTTTTTCATAAATAAATATTTATATTAAATACAAGCCTTTAGTTTTTTTAAATAAATATTTTTGACTTAACCTCTACACGAGGCACGGACCAACAAAAAAGAAGAATTGTCAATCTAACATTAAATTGACTTTTCTAGTTTTCGTAAAGTAAAGAAAAAAACTACAGTTTGGCAGCATCACAATATTTTGTTTTGCAACGTCATCGTCTTTTTATCGTAAAAATCCCATATCAAAAGTGAAATAGTTCTGATTAATACAAACGTCAAATAAATTAAGTATGTCTGATATTATTCCCGGATGGTGTTTTCATACAACTTACAAGAAAACTCCAAACTAATTTCATTTGATGTTACCAATATGTTCTCTAAAATTCCGCCAAAAGAGTGCATAACACTTGTAAGAAAGTTGCTAGAGGATAAAAACATCCATCCGGGAATAATATCAGACATACTTAATTTATTTGACGTTTGTATTAATCAGAACTATTTCACTTTTGATAGTAAGGTATATATTCAAAATGAAGGTTTACCAATGGGAAGCCCTATATCACCAATTTTGGCAAACATTTTTATGGACAGTTTGGAAAGAAAGATCTTTGAATGTTATCTTTCAAAAAATATTTTATTTTGGTATAGGTATGTAGATGACATATTAACGTGTTTTGTAGGTAGTGAACGACAATTAAATATGTTTTTCAATTATATTAATAATTTACACCCAAAAATTAAATTCACACTAGAAGTTGAAGAAAATAACTCAATTAATTTTCTTGATTTAAAAATTCAAAAAGTCAATAATGTACTGGACTTTTCAATTGACAGAAAACCAACACATACTGATGTGACTATACCATATGATTCCAACCACCCCATGTCACATAAACTAGCAGCATACAATTCGATGATTCATAGAGCATTTTCGGTTCCTATGAACAAATTTAATTTTGATAGAGAAATTAATACAATTAAACAAATAGCCACATCCAATGGTTATCCTTTACATTTAATAAATAAATTACTTAATAAAAAAGAGAAAAAGATGGCGTTACAACTAATATTTCCTAAACAAACTAAAGAAGCAACAAATTACAAAACCATCACTTATGCTGGTAATATTTCCAATAATATTTCAAAGATAATATCTTCAGCAACAAATACAACAATTTCTTTTAAAACAGAAAACAATGTAGGTAGAAATTTGCTAAATGTAAAAACAAAAATAACCCCATTAAGAAAATCTGGGATATACAAACTTAAATGTCCGGATTGTAATGCTGTCTATCTTGGTCAAACCAGTCGTAATTTTGAAATTAGGTACAGTGAACACTTACGAGCATACAGATTAAAACAACCAGATAAATCACATTATGCAAAACACCTACTTGACACTAAACATTCAGTAACACCTAACACAGAACCAGAAATACTACATGTTTGTGATAAGAAGCAAGAACTGGACTTCCTTGAAGAATTAGAAATTAGAAGACACTTAACAGACCCAGAATATGAAGTCCTCAATGAACAGCTGAATCTAGGAAGTTCTCCATTATTAAACTGTCTTCTTAAGTAATAATTGTAAAGATCAGCAGATATAGTTTTCCTGGTTTCCTATATCATTGCACAGTTATACTGATCTTAAATGGGACAAAGATATCCAGAATATCCCCATAGGGCTAATAATATCAAAGCTACTATTTGAAAATTCTTCTTTTCTTTTTTCTATTCATATATATTAAGTCAATCACTAGATAGGCACTATTTGGACTAGCCAAATATATATCAAGTATACATCATGTCAAAAGTAACTTCTGTCATTCTGATGATGATATATTTATCGAAACAATTGTCAATTTACTTGCAATTTACACATTTTTTCAAATATATTGTGGAGTCATTTAGAAACAGTTAGTTTCATTTAAAACCATAATATGATGAGTAGATTCCACGAAGTGAGGGTTTATACAGTTAACTCAATAATTAGTAACATAACCCCATTCAAGTTTTGCTATTAGAGAGATATTCCGCGTGTTGTTTTTGACAACAATTATTGTCATAACATTGTTTTTCGTTTATTTAGGTTTTATGAACAATTGTATGAACGACGGGCAAACGTTGCTGAAAACAACCGTGGCTTAACGATAAAAAAGTACTCTGCTCTTATTGAAGAAGTGAAAAGTGCTAGGATTGCTGAGAAAAAGACGCCAAGAATGCATTGGCTTCTGAACCATTATGATGTATTATCTATACAGAGCTTAGATAAACTGATAGTACCTCTTAACAATCAATCAGTTGATGTAATATACTACGTCCATGACGATGAACTATTTAACACTCTTCAAGAAATACACATATCTACAGGTATGCTGTTCAACAATTATTGTGAGAAAATGCTGAATATTGATAACGTTTTTTCACTCACAGGTCATGGAGGACGAGATCGCATGATGAAAAAAATCAAAGAAAAATACAAGAACATAGTTCGTACTGATATTTTATTATTTATTAACCTGTGTGCACCATGTCAAATGAAGCAAAAGAGAGAAAAAAAGGGAATCGTGTCAAAACCTATGATTTTCAACGATTTGAATTCCCGCTGTCAAGTAGATTTAATAGATTATCAATCCCATGCTGATGGTAAATACAAATTTGTTCTTGTATATCAGGATCATTTGACAAAATTTGTCATTTTGCGACCACTCGAGACTAAACGTGCAGAAGAAGTCGCTTACCACCTTGTCAATATTTTTACCATTTTTTGAGCCCCTGTGGTTTTACAATCTGATAATGGCCGTGAATTTTGCAACAGGGTTATTGAAGAATTAGAGACAATGTGGCCCGAACTAAAGCTTGTTCATGGCAAACCACACCACAGCCAGAGCCAAGGCAGCGTCGAACGCGCCAATCAAGATGTAGAGAACATGCTAACCACATGGATGGAAAACAAAACAGAGCATTGGAGTCAAGGTTTAAGATTTATACAATTTATGAAGAATACTTCTTTACATTCTGGGATAAAAAGATCTCCATATGAAGCTTTTTTTGGGGGCAAACCAAAAATTGGATTAAAAACTTCAAATATTCCATTAGAAGCTATAGATAGTGTAACAACTGAAGAATACTTGCAAAATGTGATTGATTCCATTCATGCTGACATTGCTGGCGATGCAGGTATCGAGCAATCGCATCGATCGGAGATAGAAATTGTTACAGAAACAGAATAGGTCATAGAAGAGCAGCTGGAAGAAGTATTAGCAGAAAATTATGATAATGGTCAAGAAATTTCATGTCCGGTATGCAGTACTTGTTTCAATCCCGTGAATGAAGAAGGTTTCAATGTTGGAAACCCATGTTCGGAAAATATTTGCAGTTTTTGCACTAGAAACAGGAACATAGCAATGGCAAGAAAAGCTGCTCATGATTATAGCTACAGGCAAAACGAATGAAAGTAATAGCAGATAGCACCCATCCAAAACCGAAAATCGGATCAACTGTAAGAATTCCCGTTCCAGACGTCGATCGAGGCAGAGGAGATGCTAGGTCTGTTTTAGCTGTAGTACTGGAAGCCACAGAATATGGGTTTTACCGCTTGGGAACAAAACAAGGAGTAATTTCAAAATACTATAGCCGTTCAGAATTTAGTACGTGCCCTGCTAACATTTTGAAAATTGAAGAAGTTTCCAAAGACAGGGAAATCCCTCTCAGATCGGTGGCTACTGCTCAATCGACAGGACATGGGCAAGGATTTAAAAAATGTAATTGTAAGGGTAAATGTCAATCAAAGAAATGTGCTTGTCGAAAAGGTAATGTATTATGTAATTGTAAATGCCATAATTGCTTAAGTTGTACAAACAAATAAAAAAAATGAAATATCCTGATTTGTATTCTTCACGTACGTATTTTTATGTATAACTCATTCCTATAATAAATAAATTAAATATCTTAGAAATATCTACTGTATTTTCCTTGTGGTATATTATTAATTCTTTTTTTAATTTCTTGAGAAATTAAACCACAATATTTTTAAATTCTTTATTTCAACGTTTCGGTAGCGTTCCAGCTACCGTTGTCAAGAAAAAATAAGTAAAAATTGATTTTTATCCCTAACTGAAACAACGGAAGAAATTTGACAACTAGACAATCAAAAATATTTTGAAGTGTAAGGGCTGAATTCATAGACGTCACTCACCCTTAATTCACACTCAATCTCTACTCGAATTGACATTCATGCTCAATTTGGAATCCAGAAACAAGAAATACTCAAATCGACACTACAATAAAGTGTATGAATGAGTTTTTTTTTTTATTTCCTTTATTTTTTTTATTTCAAAAAACATTTATTTACCCCGCATCAACTTCTATGAGTTATTAGCGGGGGAGACAATACAATTTTATAGTAATATTTACAGTTTTACAATTTCATTGTATAAGAATGAAAGGTATAAATAATTATAGCAGTTTTTCTGAATTTTTGATTTTAGTTTAATGTCTTTTAGATAGCCAAGAACTTCATTTTCATTTGATGAAAGTATACTTTTCAGGTTGGAACTTAATTTGTAAGTTTTTCTTGCTGTGTCATACATTGGACATTCCAGTAAGATGTGTTTCACTGTGATCACTGTGTGACAATTTTGACAGGTGGGTGCGGGTTCTTTTTTCATGAGGTGTTGGTGTGTTAAGTGTGTGTGCCCGATACGCAGTCTATTCAGTATAACTTGGTCTCTTCTTTTGTAGGAAGTAGGGAGAACTGTTGTAACTTGTGGTTTGATTTCTTTTAATTTGTCATTTGTTTTATGCCAAATGTTGATCTATCAATGTTTTGATTGGGGTTTTGTGATCCATATGTGGAAATTTTTCTAGCATAGGTGCATTCATAGTTGGGTATTGACAAGCTAGGCGGTCAACTTCTTCATTCCCTGATATTCCAATATGTGACGGTACCCATAGTAAGGATATATTCTTACCATTTTGTTGTAGTTCATACAATTTTGTCCTGATTTGTTGTTGAATGGGATGTGTTGGATACAATTCCTTCAAATTTGAAAGTGCGCTTAAAGAATCAGAGATTATTAAAAATGAACTACTATCGTTTTCTATGCATAATTTAAGTGCTTCTAATATAGCAACTGTTTCTCCTGTGTAAATACTGCAATTTTGTGGTAATCGAATGACAAATCTGTTGTTTTCACAAATATATGCGGCTGTGTTCCTTGTTTCTGTTTTCGAGGCATCGGTAAAAATAAAAGAGGTGTTAGGAAATTCGAATATTATATGTTTGAAGGATTGCTGAATTATGGATGGATGGGTGGAAGTTTTTTGGTACTTTGTTAGGGACGTAACTCAATTAACCACGGAGGAGTTTCTTGTTTGGTGGTTAATGAAAGATTAAGTTCTTTGATATTAAACCCCAATCGTTTAATTCTTTCATGAAAAGGTGATTTATTGATTGATTTACGCTCATAGAATGGACTCACGTGTTTTTTAAAGACGGAAGGGTAAGATAGGTTATGGGGATTTGCAGATATTCGGGCGGCATAATTTGATGAGAGGAGTTGGCGTCGTAGGTATGGGGGTGCTTCAGATGCCAGGGCTTGAATGCTGGATATTGGACTACTTCTAAAGGCACCTAATGATGAACGTAATGCTGTAGATTGAATTACATTCAGTTTTTTCAAAGATGTTTTATTTGCAGTCTCGTAACAGATAGCACCATAGTCTAGCTTACTCCTTATCAGTGACTTATATAAATTAAGTAGGATTGCTGTATCTGCACCCCATGTGGTATGGGGTGCAGTTTATTTTGAAGGTAACTAGCTGGTCCCTACATTATCAACATAACCTCACATTTTTGTATTTGAAGCAATCAATAACGGCGTTTGTGAAGATTTTCAACATTGATTTTTAATTTATTTTCCATCCGCAGCATGTGAAATCCTTCATCTTGCTTCTCAAGTTTTTTCAACCGGGCTATACGTGTTGTGCAGAGCATAATTATTGCTTATGAAGCCTCGTCGCTATCAATGACATCCTTTATTTCGATGTCTACACAATCTAAGATGCCATCGGTTGAATCATCATTAGGCGGTGCTTTAACAATTCCACCGCCAGTGGCCATTCTCTGTTGTTTTTCTTTTGATATCTCCTTTTTCCCTCCGCATTTTATGATCTTCTATGTTTTTTGGAGTTGTGGAGTTTGCTGTCAAATCAAATCTAATAAATTATACTTTTGTAAAAGATAGCTTATGGTTATACTGGATAGGAATGAAAATTACTTAGGTACGTTTGTGTGATCCGGTAGAGAAAAGCTGGATTTATAAACTTGGCGCTCGCCGTTGACGTTGGCGTTCGCGCTGGCGTCCGCCGTCGGCAGTTTATAGCAACGACATTGGCCATTTATAAACTTGCCGTTGGCCGTTACGAAAACTATCATAACCTCAATTTAATGTGTCATATCCATATAAAACTAATAAACTACTTGTTCAAACAAACATAACCAAATGCCAATAAATGTCATTTCACATATGACGTACAGCAGGTGACAGCTAAAAATCGTTTTGATTGGCTCTTCAGACTTGCTACGAACGGTGCTACGAACGGCCGACGGTGAAACTTAAAGTTCATTTATTCTTTTTTTAATTTCTTGGGAAATTAAACCACAATATTTTTGAATTCTTTATTTCAACATTTCAAATTTTTTCCGTTGTGTCAGTTAGGAATAAAAATCAATTTTTACTTATTTTTTCTTGAAAACGGTAGCTGGAACGCTACCGAAACGTTGAAATAAAGAATTCAAAAATATTGTGGTTTAATTTCCCAAGAAATAAAAAAAAGAATGAATAATATACCACAAGGAACATACAGAAGATATTTAAAGTTCATTTAAGTCGAACGGCAGCCAACGGTAAATATAAATGGTCTTAGGGGTTTCTGTACTTTTAATTAGGGACGCTAGCGCGAACGCCAATGGCAACGGCAAAAGCCAAGTTTATAAATCCAGCTTTTATTCTGTAGCCCTAACAGCCCACGTTTTCTTTTTTCGGATGCATCCATTGAATCCGTTTTTTTACACCCAATAATATTTTTATATTGAGCTACTCACTCCGTTAAATATATTTTTTATTTGGTGTTATATATTTCTTTTGTTCGCTCATATTAACTCAATAAAGGATGAAGTTTTTAATATAATCTTTGAGATATATCTATATTCGAAATAAATTCACAAGGATGACACAAGGGAAATGATTAATATAAATTGTCAAATGTAGTTCAAGTTAACCAAAAATTACAATGCTGCCAGCTCGAAACTGAAACTAGTGCACTACATTCTCTACTCACATGAGTTACTCAAACTTCATGGTTTTTGAGTACCAAAATTGAGGATGAGTTCCACTCACTCTCAAGCGAGTCTCGATTTGAGTGTGAAAGGAGTGTAGTAGTAGTAGTGTCGTTTCTGACTTAAGCCTTAAGACTGCAAAATTTTGTTATCAAATTTTTATTAAGGTCCATTCATAGTAGATCATATCTCCGGTAAAATGTTTTTTTTTCTGGCAGCGCCAACTGCTTAGGTTATTTGGCTGCCGGTCGTGTGTTTTTTTTTTTATTTTGTCATCACGATATGAAGCCAGGTAAGTGTACCTAGCAAATTTCTGAATTTTAAAATTTTTAAAAACATACCAATCTCTCGGCGGTGAAAAGTAGGTTTCTGGCGAATAAATATTGTGGACAAGTAAAAATATGTTCTACATTCAGTTTAGTATTGCAGGTGCATCGGGGTGGGTTCGAGTTCGTTAAAAGGTGAATGTGCGTAAGAAGAGTGTGACCTAAGCGAAGCCTACATAAAACTACCTGTTCTCTGCGGTTGAAGTACGTTGGATACGTCCACTTCTTTGTACTTTGTTTCCATTTTTTTAAGTAACCTTTGTATGAATTCCATTCTTCTTGCCACTTTTCGTAGAGTGTTAATTTTATATTTTCAATTGCCTCTTCAAGAGGGATTGGTATATCTTCTACAGTTCCAGAGGCTGCTGATTTTGCGCTATCGTCTGCTGCTTCATTGCCTTCAATTCCAACGTGGCTTGGGATCCATATGAAATTAACATATTTGCCTGTTGCAGTAATGTGAGAAATGAGTTCCAGTATTTGTTTCACCATAATATTCTCAGTAAATGGATTTTTGAAGGCATTGAGTGAGCTCAGAGAATCTGTACATATAAGCCCCTTTTTTGTTTGGTTCATTGATATGTAGAGTAGTGACTGCCATAGTGGGTATAGTTCTGCTGTGTATACGCTGCAAATTGGGTTTAGTGTCCATGTGAGTGACTCATTATTATGTACGACAGCGGAACCGACACCTGAGGTGGTTTTTGATCCGTCGGTATATATGGTAGACCAGCCGTTATATTTATGTATTTCTTGGCGTAGGAGTGTTTGATAAGTTGAGGCAGTGGTCGCTTCTTTGTTCCAGTGTGATAATGTAGTATTAATGATGGGTGTTTTTAGTAACCAGGGTGGAATACTCAGAGTATCTTTCATAATATTATCTATGACAATATTATGTTTTTCCACTAGTTCGGCCGGTTTTGAAGTTGACGGTTTGGAGTGGAATTCGTCGTATTGTTCGATCATATATTGGTTAATGTGTCTAATTAGTGGTGCTTTCTTGTAAAAGTAAATTAGGTTTTGCATTTCTCTTCGTAAATATAGGGGCATGATGAAAGCGTCTGGTTCGCCCCGTAGCCAATCGTAATGCTACATTTTGTATTTTATTTAGCACCTTTAATTTTGATGGTCTTGCAGAACCGTACACCACACTAGCGTAATCAATTTTTGATAAAATAAGAGTTTTGTACATAGTGAGTAATATTTCTCTGTTAGCACCCCATTTTATTCCACAAATACATCTCATTATATTTAAGGTTTTTTGACATCTTACACTTAGTTCATTAATGTGATCTCCCCAATATAGTCCCTTATCAAGCGTTACTCCCAGTAGTTTTATAGACTCTGTATTAATTACTCGATTACCATTCAAGTAGATATAAGGTTCGTTATGTTCTGCTCGTAGCTTACAGAAGGGAATAAGTTTGGTTTTTTGATTTGAGAAAGAGAACCCCTGTGAATTTGCTTTTTCATTTAATTGGTCCACAGTTGTTTGTAGGTCAACATTTAGTTGGTTCATATTTGTATTTTGTATGTATATGGTAAGGTCATCGACATATAAAATCCGTCCCACACTATCAGGCAATACTTTGAGTAAGCAATCTATCGCAACTGCAAATAAGGTTACACTAAGGACAGATCCTTGGGGTATACCATTTTCAAGAGGGTGTATAGAAGATATCTCATTCGCCACTCTAACTTGAAAGTATCTTTTGCTTAGGAAGCTTTTTATTGGGGTAGGTAGATTTCCTCTTAGTCTCCAATTATAAAGTTGTTTAAGGATAGCATGTCGCCACGTCATATCGTATGCTTTTTCCAGATCAAACATAACAGCAACAATATGTTCACGCCTGGAAAAACTTTCTCTAATGTCGTTTTCTAGCCAGACGAGACCGTCAATTGTAGAGCGTTTCTGACGACAACCAACTTGATTTTCTGAGAGTAAGCAATTCCGTTCCAAATACCAGTTCAATCGTATATTCACCATTTTCTCGAATACCTTGCTTAAGCAGCATGTTAGTGAGATCGGCCGGTAACTTGAAGGATCGTCAGATTTTTTTCCTTCCTTCAAAATTGGGATGATCACTGCTATCAACCACTTTTGAGGGAAGGTACCTGTTTGCCATATGTTGTTGTATAGTTTTAATAATTGTTCTTTAGCAAAAGTAGGTAAATATTTGATCATACTGTAGGTGATAGTGTCATGGCCTGGTGCTGATTCATTACAGGAGTCTAAGACATTGTCTAGTTCTTCATTAGAAAATGGTTGATTATAATATTCGTCTTTGTGGCAATAATAATTTATATCCGTGTATTCTTCATTTTTTTTCAGATTTTGAAAATTGGGATTATAATTTTCGGTGCTGCTTACCTGCTCAAAGTGGTGAGCAAATATTTCCGCAATTTCTTTAAGGTCTATGGTTGACTTGTTTGGGGACGTTATTATTTCTGGGATATGAGAAGTTCCTCTGCCATTTATGTATTTAATTTTTTTCCATATCTCACCTGCCTCAGTTTCCGGTGTTAAGGATGATACGTATTGCTCCCATGAGGTACGTTTTGCTTCGTTTATCATACGGCGGGTCTATCGTATGGTCTATTTTTCATAAACGGTCTGTAACATATATATAACATATATATATATATATATATATAAATATATATATATATATATATATATATATAACAATCAACTAAATTATTGGGGATTCCGTCACAATCTGGGCTGGTTAAGAAATTAAACTCTTTTTTACTACTTCCAAGCTTTCGGATTTATTTGAATCCTTTATCAAGGCTAAAATATGAACAAGTTCTTATTACAGGTAAAAATTATAATAAATTTAAACTTACGTGCAAAGTGAGTTTGTACAAATCAAGTAAAACATCATTAAAAAACATGAATAGATTTTCCACTATAAGTGGTAGATAAAAAGGTTACATTTTGAAAAGTAAATTATAAATCTGATTGACGTCAAACATGAAGACAAAAATTTTTGTAATTAAAATTCTTAGTTTCTTATATCTATAAAATAATATTTCTTTTTCTTTATTAACCTGCGTACCATTAATATTTAATAAACAATCTGAAATTATTAGTTGTATTGGACTATGAAAGTTATTTACGAGGGTTTGTGAAATTTTTAGTATGAAGATATTTACAAATGTATAAAATTTTTTATTTTTTGAAAATTTTAAGAAAAAATATATAGAAAACCCCAACTTTATTACCTATTTAACTCTATCAATGACAAAACCATGGCCCATGCAATGTCTAATCATTACATCCACAAGTTTGTCATTCTTATGAACATAATAACCAAACACCACCTATTTACCATTGTTCTTAAACATTATCTATCGCACATCTCGAGATCAATTATTTTGCCACCAATAAGGATCCAAAGATATGCGATATCCAATCTGAAAGAAAATGGCCATGTCAAAGACAAAGCCAAAATGAGCAATAACTATTGTAAGTAGTGTTAATCTAAATTGTTACCAAGGTCAGTAAATTGTAAAAATGCACTTTAAAATTCGAGATTTTTATTATATCCCAGGACAATACATAACCAAATTTTGTTGATAAGATTGTTGCGAATGCTAATTTGGTTATGTATTGTCCTGGGATATAATAAAAATCTCGAATTTTAAAGTGCATTTTTACAATTTACTGACCTTGGTAACAATTTAGATTAACACTACTTACAATAGTTATTGCTCATTTTGGCTTTGTCTTTGACATGGCCATTTTCTTTCAGATTGGATATCGCATATCTTTGGATCCTTATTGGTGGCAAAATAATTGATCTCGAGATGTGCGATAGATAATGTTTAAGAACAATGGTAAATAGGTGGTGTTTGGTTATTATGTTCATAAGAATGACAAACTTGTGGATGTAATGATTAGACATTGCATGGGCCATGGTTTTGTCATTGATAGAGTTAAATAGGTAATAAAGTTGGGGTTTTCTATATATTTTTTCTTAAAATTTTCAAAAAATGAAAAATTTTATACATTTGTAAATATCTTCATACTAAAATTTCACAAACCCTCGTAAATAACTTTCATAGTCCAATACAACTAATAATTTCAGATTGTTTATTAAATATTAATGGTACGCAGGTTAATAAAGAAAAAGAAATATTATTTAATAGATATAAGAAACTAAGAATTTTAATTACAAAAATTTTTGTCTTCATGTTCGACTTCAATCAGATTTATAATTTACTTTTCAAAATGTAACCTTTTTATCTACCACTTATAGTGGAAAATCTATTCATGTTTTTTAATGATGTTTTACTTGATTTGTACAAACTCACTTTGCATGTAAGTTTAAATTTATTATAATTTTTACCTGTAATAAGAACTTGTTCATATTTTAGCCTTGATAAAGGATTCAAATAAATCCGAAAGCTTGGAAGTAGTAAAAAAGAGTTTAATTTCTTAACCAGCCCAGATTGTGACGGAATCCCCAATAATTTAGTTGATTGTTTTCTAACTAGCCGTCAAGACTACCCTTTACTTCTTTATATATATATATGCATGGGCCATGGTTTTGTCATTGATAGGGTTAAATGGGTAATAAAGTTAGGGTTTTCTATATTTTTTTTTTTTCAAGTTTTAAAAAAATAAAAAAATTTTATACATTTGTAAATATCTTCATACTAAAAATTTCACAAGCCCTCGTAAATAACTTTCATAGTCCAATACAACTAATGATTTCAGATTGTTTATTAAATATTAATGGTACGCAGGTCAATAAAGAAAAGAAATATTATTTTATAGATATAAGAAACTAAGAATTTTAATTACAAACATTTTGTCTTCATGTTCGACTTCAATCAGATTTATAATTTACTTTTCAAAATGTAACCTTTTTATCTACCACTTATAGTGGAAAATCTATTCATGTTTTTTAATGATGTTTTACTTGATTTGTACAAACTCACTTTGCACGTAATTTTAAATTTATTATAATTTTTACCTGTTATAAGAACTTGTTCATATTTTAGCCTTGATAAAGGATTCAAATAAATCCGAAAGCTTGGAAGTAGTAAAAAAGAGTTTAATTTCTTAACCAGCCCAGATTGTGACGGAATCCCCAATAATTTAGTAGATTGTTATATATATATATATATATAAATTGTATTATCAATTGTATTGTTCATCTCTAGTAATATAATAACTCTGATTATATTTAGTGGTTTTTTTTTAGAGAAAAATACTTATTTTTAAAGTACACACTTTATTTTGTTAAGCTTTCGTTGCACTTCGTCAACTTCGTCAGAACAAAACTTGTGATTAAAAAATAAAATCTAAAAACTCCACTGCATAAAAATTTTGACATTAGTTTAGTAAAATATTCAAAATTTGAACGTGTTTTTCATGGAAGTATTTTGTATTTTTATGCAGTGGAGTTTTTAGATTTTATTTTTTAATCACAAGTTTTGTTCTGACGAAGTTGACGAAGTGCAACGAAAGCTTAACAAAATAAAGTGTGTACTTTAAAAATAAGTATTTTTCTCTAAAAAAAACCACTAAATATAATCAGATTTATATATATATATATATAATTTTTTTAAAACCCAAAGAGTTACTTTTAACCAACCTGGTATATCAGCGCTCCCGCTGTTATCATCGCAACGAATCTGTCTCGATTATGTTACGTGTGTGATACCTTACATTGATAACTAGTGTATTTGAAAAATAATAGAAAAATTCTAACTACCTCCGTTCATCCCCCACCATCCCTCTTACTCCAATCATAGCAAACTCGTTCAAAAGGTCTTATCGTCTAGTGATGAGAAAATTCCAGCTATCCCCGTCCACCCCTACCATCCCTTTTACTAAAATCAATCATACTCGTTCAAAAGTCAAACGTGTGTGGAGATGAGCGCTATTATAATTCAACTTTGGAAGAGTATAGACATCGATTGGTGAATGAAGATATTTCTTGGAAAGTGAGGTTATGAAGCAAATAGAAAATCATAGTTTATCGGATGGGGAACAAGTGAATCAACTGACGTGGAGCAGACTTCGTATAAGCTGGTTGTCTATATCCTGCAGACAGTTACCGCAAATTACTAATCCATTAAGACGTATCCAACCTAAACCATGTTCAACAAAACAGAAGAGAACTTAAAAAATGAAATCAATAATGTTTTTGCCATGACATGTGTAATATTAGTATATGTCTACTTTGTTTTAATTTTGAAAATTATCTTAAAGATTGTAAGACGAAAATTTGAATCTTCATGTAATATAAAAGTTGATGAATATACAGAGTGTTTCAATAAAAACCCATGTATCTTAAAAAAATTTATTTATAATGGTAATACAATATTCGAAAACCAGTGGCGGAGGTGTTGTACATTTCTTCCGGTACATGAATATAGTCCAGAGGCGTGGCAGGGGTTGGGATATTGAGCAGTTTCCAGTTTCACAGGGTGTGCCATCAAATTTGTAAACATCAATAATGTGTGGAAAAACACCAAATATTTGACATTTCTTAAGCAGAAATTCCGCTTTTTGTTGTCCTCGAACATAAATGTAGTCTGCAGCATACAATAGTTTTTTTTTCCAATATTTCATTCACTCTAGAATATTCTACATCTCCTGAAGAGTATCGAATACCGCGCACATTCCTCTCCAAGTAAGATGTTGTCTTTTTTTCATCGTTACCTAATGTGGAAAACGGTTGGGGTGGTGAAAATATGTAATGTGAACTGTTGAAGCCAATTTCTATAGTAAGTTCTTTGATAACGAAAAGTCCATCTATGACAAAGCCTTGAATGTCTACAAAAGCTACTCTCATGTTGACGTCTGTTCTAATACGTTTGTCAGTTTGGAAGAAAACAATAACGGAGGAAATTCGGAGGAAATTCCCACTTCCTAAATGGAATAACTATCGGTTGATCTTTTTGAATGGATTCCATGAGATTTATCTTTATATCATCATTGGAGTATATATGTTTAACTTTTAGCTCAACACTTGTAATAATAATTTTTGCAGTTGTGTGAGAGAGCGTGTCAGAGACATTCTTCTCCGTGATATATACGCAATCATTATCATTCCGTGCTCGAACTAATCGTATTGTTTGTCGACCACATTTTTTAATCATGAGATAATCGTTGAAAATGTTGAAAATATGTTTGAGAGGTATTTGAAGGTTGAAGGATTTGTCGCTGACATTCAGAATAGAATCTTCCAGATAATTCCAGCCGGCTATGGCCATATGATTGGAATCTTCTTGGTTATAACATGTCATGGCACGTACTGCACTTACTATTACAGGATCTCTAACTGTTTCCATTTCCCTGGCACTTTCACTGTACGTACATAAATCGAATAGAAAGGCTCCAACATTATTTGCTAATTTTACATCACCGCCTCCTTGTGTTTCAATCGAGCCTTTAATGCACAACAAAGCTTCGCTCATTGCAAAAAACGAATCAACTTGATTAATGCTAAACTCCACAATATCACTGCAATTGAATGATTTTATAAATGAGGCATAGGTTCTATATTCAGCCTTTCGAATAGAATCGTCAAACATCGGCTTACGGTAGATATCAAACATCGAAGGCATGTTGTCGTTTTGACGAAGACGTTTTCCATACATGGCTGTCATTTTGCAATTTAAAACCCAGCGATTGCAGTATAAATTTGTTTGCGAACGTGAGTTGTTTTAGCTTTGACGACTGCTTGGCTAATGAAGCCGGAAGCTCTGCAGACTGTCTTCTATGATTGATTATTAGTCCCATCTGCCACGTACTCTAAGCTCCAACACTAAAGTACTAAGTTCTCCACGAAAGTTTACAGGCGGTCCGTCTTGATCTAAGGCGATGACTGTGATATTGGTTATTTCACGTTGTGGTATAACAAGTGAGTAGAGTAAATTATGAGGAGTCTCGTCAATGGAGTATCCCGGATCTACTTGTATGACGAATTCGTAGATAGTATGAGCAGGTCTGTTTGCATCGAAGGCTCCAGTGGTAATGTTACAATCGAAGGGGATACTGGATACTTTAATTATTTTAACGGGGAGATCTGAAGAGTGCATTTTGTTAGCGTCGAGTATTTTCGGTGAAAATCCAATATTTTCCCAAGACTATCGGTTTGCACGAAGGAAATTTTGTATTTGCTGTTAATTTCACATTTCAACGTATTGTGATTGGGTTTCAGTGAAAATACTGGTCTAGTTGAATTGCTCGCACCCAACTTATTACTGATAAACTCTTCAAGGTCAGCAATTTCATAACATCCAGTGGGAAAATCAAAACTTTGCATTATATATTTGGTATCATAGTAGTAAAACTCACAGTTTTCAATGTTTGGTATACTGTGGTACGAATGGAAAGATCGTAGAACTATTTCGTAATCGTTCCTTGGATCGAGAACAATAGGAGTAGAAGGTTGAAAGGTAAACACGTGATTGGTGGTGTTAACTCTCAGCAGCTGTGACATGATTACTCATGAAATGCGAGACATGTTTGAATTTAAATATCTTTTTTTATTGTTTGCTTACAAAGAAAACAAGTGCTTGAGAACTCGCAGGTCCGTCACAATACGTGGTCCAATCAGGTCGATTGTAATGGATGAAACAGGGCAGTCGTATTCGTAATTCAAAATTTGTTTGATATTCATT